>OY292531.1:3850880-5299040 GCA_958496365.1 Subacronicta megacephala | reverse complement strand
TAAGCGTCCTAGTGTGATATTAAATTGAATCATTTTAAATTAAAAAAAACCCCCGACAATTGCATTATATCTCGACCGATTTTCATCAAACATAGCTAAGAACACTCCCGACTAATTCACCTTTCAAAAAAAAAAATACGAAATAAAAATCGGTTCATCTGTTCGGGAACTACGATGCCACAGACAGACACATACAGACACGTCAAACTTATAAAACCCTGTCATTTTTTCGTCGGGGGTTAAGATTTTTTTTAATCCAACTGATTCTAGAGATTAGCGCGTTTACACAAACTTGAGCTTTATTATATTAAATAAAAGTTATATTTTTTTCTAAAAAACCAACAAGCGCAAGTGGGGAAAGCTTTGCACGATAATAATTAAGTTAGTGCTTAGGCACTTGGTACCATAAATGTTTTGTATTCGAGTTTATTTGCTTCTGCACATACTCACACTTATTACGCGCAGTAATTTTAAGTATCCGTCCAGCTAATCGTACAGATAAATACCTATATAAATTAAACTAATGACAGTATTAAAATATACTAGATACATTTACAAATATGATAAAAGTAACTAGTGGAAAATAAATAAATTAATGATATGGTATTTTTCTTTTACAGCGATGTGCCTCCAGATGTTACTTCATTTACAATTACTGTCCACAATACAGGGAAAAGAGGAAAAGAGTCTGAAGTAAGACAAACAATATTTGTTTTATAAATTAACATTGCTTCCAATGAATAAAAGTAATAAAAAACTGATATTTCAGGTTGCAGAGTTAACTATTGAACTAGCAAATCTTGCAAATGGTGAAGAGATCGAGGAGTGGTACCCCCTTGCGGGAATGACACCTATTGGAGAGTGGGGATCTTTAAGACTGCGTATAAGGTATCTCCTATTTTCAATTCTTACTATTTATTATAATATATGTGTCTAGTATATATAAGTACCCTATTTTTCCAAGATTATGTTCCCCTATTTTTCCAAGATTATGTTCACTGTGTACCTAATGTTGATGGGAGATTTAGTCTTGCCCTGGTTTTAACTAAAATGTGGGTAACAAGTTTAAATTATATAAAAAGCTTCGGGTATATGTTCGCTACTGTTGAGAAAAAAGTGTTCTTGGGGTACAAAACCTGAAAGAAAAACTATTATTAAATCAAATAATTGTCCACATTATGAAAAATATTTCATGGAATCTAACCAATAGATTTGTTTTTGCAGATACATGCAAGAGTTGGTGATGCCCCGGGAGGAATATAATCCGTTGCGACAGTTGCTTTTGGAGCCGGGTTTACCAGCCGTCAAAGCTTTGGCAGATCTGTGCCGGACTGATAGACAGCCTTTGGCTACTTGTAAGTACAATTTTAATAAAAGTACACATTTGTTAATATGTCTAAGAAACCCAGTAAATAATATAATGCGCCTCTTTGTTAATTTTTTTTTGGCTAGCAACAATCTGTAAACAAAAAATTCTTATTGGATTATACATAATTTTCGCAAGCTTAGTTGTTCTCAGCGCGACCGCTTAGAGGTCCTGGGTTCGATTCCCAGGTCAAGTATAAGTGTTGTTTTGTTTTTTCTATGAAGCTTGGAGTTCGGATTTGTACCCGTTTATAGGCAATAACAGGCTTGCCTGCTAGTACATGAGACCTAAATATACTGGTGAACATTAGTATATGTTTGCCTAACCCTTCGGGGTATAAAGGTGTGTTGGCAAGGCGCAATTTTTAAATTTTCTAGTACTGTTATGTAGTACTTTAATATCAAGAATGTAGTATGGTTTAAAAAGTGTTTTTTCATCATGGTTGAATAGGGTCTAGTGCTTTTTTAATGTTGATTCCTTATGTTGTGTTGCAGCGTTACTGCACGCGTTCACGGAGTGCGGTCGCGGCGCGGAGCTGGCGCGGGAGCTGGTGAGCGCCGAGGTGGGCCGGGAGCCCGACCACCGCGCGATGTTCCGCGCCGCCTCGCTCGCCACCGCGCTCGTCGACGAGTTCATGCGGGCACACTGCAAGACATTCCTGCAGGTCTATATACTTACCGTCTTATTCATTACTATAAGCCGTATAATAAGCCTCTGAAAACTCACGTGATATTATAGTACAGAGAAACGGAGACAAAGCTATAGGAAATTTGCTGGACGTTTTTAATAAATTTTATTCTCTCACGTACCAAAATACTTGCATATTTTTGGAGACATTTAGTAGCCTGAAATGCAGTCTCCCTGTCTACCCCAAAGCAAAAACGACGTGGTGTTATAAGTTTCTCGTGTTTGTCTCTGTCTGTCTGTGGCAACGTAGCTCCTGAACGGATGAACCAATTTTGATTTATTTTTTGTTTTAAAAGTTGACTTTGTCGGGAGTGTTCCTAGCTATATTTGACGAAAATTGGTCGAGATATAAAGAAATTGTCGGGGGTTTTTTAAATTTATGATTATGTTTTTATGAAAATCTGTAAAACGAAAATTGAAAAGGTATCTGATCAACTGACATTGTTGCTTTCGGATTTATAATATCAACAGAAGTAACTGTAGAATGATGATCATTACTGTAAAAAATTTAAAGTCATCATTCTTGTTCCGTTTTATTATAAAGTAAGATCTTTACACTTCATAATAATTTTGCAGGCGGCGATCTCCGAAACAGTGCAGAGGTTAATAGACACGAAACAAACAGCTGAATTAAATCCCACGAAAATGGATTCGCCGGACGACGCCTGTAACAACGCCGAGTTCCTTCTTATGATACTTGATCAGGTAATCAAAACTATTTATACTTTCAGGATTAATCGATTTTTATTTGCTTTTTTTTCGAGTTAATGAGTACGTAAAATTAAATCACAACGGGCCGTTTTTTACCACTCTAAATGCAACAGTCAAACTGGTTGCGTTTGTTATGTGGGACACTGTACTATAGTACGCGCATTATCATCTGAGTTGACGACTCATAACATAAAAGGTCATAAAAGTCAAAAAAGATAGGGATGTGCAGCGCGCCGGACCCTAGTTATCGATACACCTGCACAGCGTACCTGTGCACGTGTTAACGATGAGGCACTGAGTCAGTGAACAAGATACGATAATAAACGTTACTTATCGATAATATGTCTTTTATTGTTACGCTCTTCACATGACGGCTCCATTTAATATCCAAGTATAATAAAAGAAAACAATAAGAGGTTCACACAAAAAAATAATAATAATAATGTATTATGTAATAAGTTGTATCTTTTTTATTTCTGTCAAGTGTGTTATAAATATGTATGATAATGGGAGGGAGGGTTTTGCTCAGGAGTTGGACAATACACACTAATAAAAAAAAAGTTTTGTGTGGTAGTAGGTTTGACCGTAATGTATGTGTCCCAGATAACGTTGTCGATCTTCACGTCCCCGGAGGCGTGTCCGCGGCCGGTGCGCTACCTGTGCGGCTGCCTGCAGCGCGCCGCGCTCGCCAAGTGGCCCAGCGAGAGGTTCGTGAGGACCAGGGTCGTCTCAGGTCAGGGTTCACTTTTACTTAGCTATAATTTTTTTTTATCTACGCAAAGTTCCCTGCAGAAGACACATTAAGCCCGTCTTACACGTTGTTTATAACATGAGTCTGGTACGGTCGCCAGCACATAAAGTTACCACAAAATGTTAAATTTTCTCAGTTGATTTTGAATTTTAAAGGTTTATTTTGAGATTTAAAATCATTTGGAGAAATTTGACAGTTTTGTATAACCTGATGTGCTGGCGACTGTACATAACGTATGCATTTAGTGAACATCAGATGTCATCTAACCGTCATTCATTCTAATAATGTGCGGATGAACTAGTGATGTTTTTATAATCTATACTAATATTATAAAGAGGTGACTGCCTCGTTGGTCTAGTGGTCCCAATCGCGACTGCTACGCTAGAGGTCTTGGGTTCGATTCCCAGGTCGAGCAAAGTGTTATTGAGTTTTTCTAAAATTCTCAGTAGCAGCTCGGAGTCTGGATTTGTGCCCGGTGAATGGCAATAGGCTCGCCCCCTATTACATGGGACCCAAACATACCGGCGAACTGTGGGTGTACATTAAGTTCACCTTCAGTTCAAATTTTTCAAGGCTTTCAAGGCTTTTTTATGGCTGTGAAATACGTGCATATTTTTTATCAGTTATTTCGTAGTTTATAATCTAATTAATCGCAGAAATATCAACATACCATCATCTATAACTTAACATATTTATACCTACTGGTTTCTTACACTTACGCGAATATTAGACATTAAAATAAAACTACATTTCTCGCTCGGCTCGCAGGGCTCGCCCCCTATTACATGGGACCTAAACATATCGGCGAAATGTTGGTTTACATTAGTACACCTGTGCCTAACCCTTCGGGGAATACAGGCGTGATGGTATGTTATGTTTATGTTATAAAGAGGTAAAGTTTGTGAGGGGTAATCTCTGGATCTACTGAACCCATTTTGACAATTCTTTCACCAATAGAAAGCTACATTATTACTGAGTGATATAGATAATATATTATCCCGTAAAATGAAAAGAAACGTATAGTGTACGCGGGCGGACATAAGTATGCCTACCCCCAATATACTCTCTCTCTCTCTCTCTTAGGCGTGTCAATTATGTATGTACATACATGCGGTGGTGGCCCAGTGGTAACGGCCGCGACCTACGACTTATAGGTCGTAGGTTCGTACCCAGACAGGCGCTTTACTTTGTGTAAATTATTACATCACCACTGCTCCCAAAACGGTGAAGGAAAACATCGTGAGGAAACCGGCATGTACAAGAACCAAAAATTCAAGACATGTGACATCTACCAACCCGCGCACTGAGTCCGCGTGGTGGATTATGCCCCACACCCTCTCATCGAGAGGAGGCCTGTGTCTCAGCGGTTGGAATATTATAGGCCGATTATACTGTATGTACTGAAAAAATAATGTTTGTATACCGTCTGAGGGTGAGAGCCTGGAGATTATCATACAAGTCCAGATCCTAGTGCGGACTCCAGCTCTCATAAAGGTTTTACTTTAAGCTGTCAATATGTCAATTGATTATTTATAATGCAATATTACGTATTAACATACCGTTTGAGAGAAAAAAATACATTTTGAATTTGAAAAATTGTATTCTAAGGTACAGTGCGATTCAAATGAGAATAGGATCGACTTAGCGCCATATTGTGACGTCATAGCTGTCAATTCTACAAATGTCAGGTAGGGTAGGCAAAACAAGTTATTTTTTAAATAAAATTTATTTGCAAAGGTCGATTTATTATTTATTCTTCGCGACAGGCCCAAGTGATTAAATAAAACGGGGGTTAAAATCTCCAGTTGATTTATCTCTTTAGAGAGACTTGTTTGATGATTGAGTGAAAAAAAAGCCGAAAATGAAAATAAAAAAGGTTATGGTATGGTATAAGAAACCGAATTATGACTTTAACTAATTAAATATTATATTGAGACAATTTACTACTAATTTAACCTTTTTATTTAAATTTGATGTAAGACTATTATTATGCATATAAGTTTTGACAGATAGAGGTTATTGACATTCCTATTGTTATTTGGATCGCATAGTATTATTAAATTGTTGATGCAGGTTTCATCTTCCTGCGGTTGATATGTCCGGCGCTAGTGGAGCCGCGCGCCTGGGGGCTGGTGTCGGCCGCGCCGCCGCCGCACGCGCAGCGCTCGCTGCTGATGGTCGCCAAGTGCCTGCAGAACCTCGCTAACCTTGTCGAGTTTGGTGCTAAGGTCATCTTTCATTATCCTTCGTCCTTATACACTTATTTATTTATTTATATTTATTTATATACACTTTATTGCACACCAAATTAAACAAGAAAGAAAAAAAAAAAATGCGACAAAAGTTAACGTACAATGGGCGGTCTTATCGCGCAAGGCGATCTCTTCCAGACAACCTTTGGATGGACTGGAAGAAAGGAAACACAGTGGGTAGTGTAGGCGTACTAATACATAACAAAAATAATTTTAATATATAATAATAGTAATAAGTAATAATAAATAGGCATAGTAGAATATATAATCAAATATATACAAGATAAAAATAATTTCTACATATATATTTATAATATAGTGGTCTAAGGAGATGAGTGAATGATAAGGTAAGCAAGTAGGGATTAAGCATACAATACATTTCATATAGAAGATAAATAGTAATTTTTCACCAGCCTTTTGAAGATAGGCAAAGATTGAGCACGTCTTATATAGATTGGCAGTGCATTCCAAAGGCGGGCTGCTTGGATTGTAAATGATCTGTCAAAAAAGCTGGTGGTATGCTTTGGAATTTTCAATTTCAAGTTTTCCGAAGATCTCAAACATTTACTGTGAGTGTTACAAAGGAACTCAAAGCGATCTTTTAGATAGCGCGGGGTAGAAGGATTAAAAAGAACGTTATATAAAAGAGAAAGAATATGAGCATTCCGGCGAAGGCGAATTGGCAGCCATTTGAGCTTAGTACGAAATTCAGAAACATGATCATATTTGCGCAAACCAAATATAAATCTGATGCATAAGTTTTGGAGTCGCTCAAGCTTATCAAACTGCTCCTCAGTGAGATCAAGATAGCTGGCATCAGCGTAGTCTAGAATAGGAAGGAGAAGAGATTGTGCAAGAGCAATTTTGGTGGCAGTAGGAAGGAAATTCCTAAGACGTCTTAAAGAGCCTGCCGCCGCAAACATCTTACGACTAACTTCCTGCACTTGCGCAGTCCAAGAAAATGTCGAATCGATATGGATTCCTAAATTCTTCACTTTGTTTGATATAGGAATGTAAGTGTTATTATAATAGACTTTAGGAAGTATCGACCAATCAATCCTGGATATCATCCGGGAACTGCCAATAACAGTTACTTGGGTTTTTAAGGGATTGATTTTTAGTCCAAACTCTGTACTCCAGTCACCCAGTCGATCGAGATCTAAATTAATTATGTCGATGGCTTCTGACAATTTACCAAGCGGCGCTTGACTATAAATTTGAAGATCATCAGCATAGAGGTGGTAGGAAGAAGTAAGTCGATGAGAGATAGAATTTATAAAAATTGCGAAAAGCAGTGGAGAGAGTACGCCACCCTGCGGCACACCAGCAGACGTATTGCACCACGAAGAAAACGAATCTTCGATGCAAATGCGTTGACGGCGACCTGACAGGTAACTGTGAAACCAGTCAATCACCGAAGGAGATATGTTAAAAGAGCGAAGTATGCCAAGCAGAATATCGAAATCTACAGTGTTAAAAGCATTGGTAAAATCTAAAAGAACAAGAACTGTTAAATTACCGATTTCCATGCCTGATCTGATATCATCCGTAATGTTCACAAGGGCCGAGGTGGTACTGTGTCCTGGACGAAAGCCAGATTGGAGGGGATTGAGGAGACTGTTTTTGGAAAGGAAATTACTAAGTTGCTGGTGAATAAGACTTTCGAGGACTTTTGACAGGAATGGTAAAATTGATATGGGACGAAACTCAGAAAAAGATGAAGGATTTGTCTTTTTGGGTAGAGGGACGATCTGGGCATCTTTCCAAGCATTAGGAAAGGTACTACAGGATATAGAGCAATTAAGGATGTGGACGATGACAGGAAGAATTTCATCAAGGATAGGAATGATCATATTACGGCTGATATTGTCACATCCAATAGCATTGGATGTAATCGATACGACGCTCCTTTTAACATCACAAGCGGTGAAATGATTGAAGACAAAAGAGGGAAAATTTGGTATCGGGAGGTTAGAAAGATAATTAAGTGTATTAGCTTTAACAGTCTGATCAATGTCAGATGCAGAAGAGAAATGTTTGTTAAGTAAATTAACATCTAAATCTTTAGGAATTATATTGTGCTGTGATTTCCCGACCCCTAATGATTTTAGAAACTTCCAAACTTTTGTTGGATCACCGTTTTGAACTGACTTATGGATATGTTGGCGTTGTGCTTTCCTACACACCTTATTGCAGTGATTTCTAATGGCAACAAATTTATCCCAAGTATTGTCCGAAGGCCGTGTTTTGTATCTAGATTTTGCGGTAGATTTCTTACACATCAGTATCTTGATTTCCTCAGTAAGCCAAGGCGACGGAAGGTGTTTAATTTTAATAGCTCGAATAGGAGCATGTTGGTCATAAAGCTTGACCAGATTGTCTGTAAACAGGTCAACCTTCGTATCAATTGAAGTAGCGGCAAGTACAGGAGTCCAGTCGATGTTATTAGCATCGTCTCGAAGACGATCAAGATTCATGCCCCCAAAATTGCGAAGAAGAAGAGTTTTAGACTTTGCCTTAGGTGGGCGAATTTTATATGAGAGAAAAATTAAATCGTGGTAAGAAAAATTATCAGCAGCGCATTGGCCGTGCTTAGCAACATGAAGAGTAGATGAGACCAACATAAGGTCTAGAAGAGAAGGAATAGAGTTAGGGAAATGATGTGAAGCATCGAGGTCTAAGATGGAAAGATTACAGGATTCAGTGATATGTCGCAAAGAAGAAGAACGGGAATCGTTTTTAAGGAGACAGGTGTTAAAATCACCCATGATGATAGTGTGACTGTAAGATGGGAGTAGAGATTCCAAAATCGTTTCAAAGGAGGAGAAGAAATTGATACGTAAAGAGGGACAGTAGTAGACTCCAAGGAGGACTTTAGTATGATGGAGTTCAACTTCCAGAAAAAGATGTTCACCGGCACTGGACGGAGGAGGCTGCGTAGACAAATTTACAATAGTAAATGGAATATAAGTACGGAGGTAAATGGCCACACCACCACCACCGCCAACCGTGCGATCATTCCTTACAAGCTGGAAGCCCGGTAAAGAATACGAGGATGAAGGAAGACAAGGTTTTAACCAGGACTCAGATATAAGAATGGCATGGATATTCTTACAGTCAAAGCTGGCCAGCATATCGGGGAAATGAGCCGGAATACTTTGAGCGTTAATGTGGACTACATTAAAATTCTTAGGTACATCGGAAAAAGTGGAATCAAGAGTTTCAGACAAAGATGGAATACTTGCAAAGCTTTCATCATCACTACTTAGTGAAAAGAAAGTATCATCACCACTGCTACAGTTGGGGCTGAGCATTGAGAAATATAAATAATAAATAAAATAAACTATACTTATACTAACTAAAAATAGAATATAAATACAAAATAATTCTGTAAAACAATTAAATTATTAAATATGGGTGTACCAAAAACTTCCTCCCACCTGCCAGTTGTGTAGGAAGAATAGAAATAATACAATAAGTACGGAATACAAACAAAAACAGTCCAGATAACTTAAAACAATTAACGATACCAAATTTTTACAAATTGCATTTTTAATTAAAAGGATAACTAAACTTTATTTCTATTCATTAAAAAAGCATCGAAACGCAACCACAGTTAACATATCAAAATTGACAAATGAAATGACAGATGTCAGATCATGAATGAAGTGACATGTGACATTTTTGAGAGATTTGAAACTTATTATTTAAGTGATATAATTTTAAAACACTTTTGCAAAACAAATATCAAGAGGGTCATCGAAAAATAAATTAGCAAAAATTATGCAAGTAACAATAAAAGTGGGTACTTGAGTGTAACAATGAAACTGCTATGTAAAATTACCTGGACTATAATACAAGAGTAATTCGTAATCTTCACTTTTTGGCTGCAACGCGTTTTGGCTTCGTGGCGTTGGCTCTCGTCACAGGAATCGACTGTGTGCTAGTGTGATCGGGCTGCACCTGTTCTACCTGGTGTTCAATCTTATCCAGTTCAACGCGTGAAGTAACACGGTGTCGCTTGCTATTAGGACCCAGAACATACACAATGCCCTCCCGAGTCCAGCACTGCGACACACCAAACCTCTCCCGCGCCGTCATAAAGATGCCGTGCCTGGTTCTTGTCAAGAACTCGGAAACAGTAATAGCACAACCCTTTAATTTGGACTTACTATACCATATTTGGTCCCGGAGAGTCATATTGTGAAATTTGACAAGGATCGGCCTGGGTTTGCTTGTTGTGCTACGTCCCATCCTGTGACACCTCTTAATGTCTGCAGTCTTGAAGCTCACTTTAAGGCGGTCAACTACAAAGTTAGCAACAACTTGCGAGGTCACCTCTTCCTTGACCTCAGGCACACCATGAAGCAGCAATATTTTTCGACGACCACGCATCTCCATACTGTCCAGGTTCTGTGCAAGCAGTTCTACCTGTTGCTGAAGGGTTCCGAGTGCCTGAACAATGAATGTCCGAAATGTAGAAAATTCAGCCGCTAGAGCCGTAGTTGAAGAAGATGCAGTGATAGGAGCTTTTTTTAACTCGGAGTCAAATTCAGCCATCTTCCTGTTGAACAAGGCGCTCATCTCTGCAATGCTCTGGTTGATTGCCTCCATTTGTGTTGTGATGGTGAAGAAGTTATAATTGTTGTGATATTAAGGAAATAACACTTGACTGGCAGGTAGAAATAGTTAGCTCACTATTTGTGCCATAAATATTTTAAATAATAAATATTTCTTAATATTATTGAATTTTTATTATAGAGCTACAAAGATTTTATAATTAGTTTACTACTACCCACAAGTGTGTCACTTAGTTCGAAATAACTAAGCTTGTCGGAAGTGGCCAGTGATTTAGCAGTCAGTGTAAAGACAATTGGGGTCATTTTTTTTTTATAAAATTTACTAGCAATGTGGTTTGCACATTACTAGTATTCTTGTTAACCCCTCGTACTAACCTAAATGCTTGTGTTACGAGTGGGTTAGTCCATTAACCTTTTGAACGCCATTGTCACATATATGTGACAAACGAAATCTTACCCTGAACGCCAACGTCACAAATATATGACAAAATATATGTCGCACCATATTATGAAATAAACAATTTAATCATTACTTTAGTGTGTTTTTACTACCTTGTGTAATTTGACAAAAAAGTGGCCTGGCGTCAGGGGTACGGCGATACGTTTATACTCTGGCGTTCAAAAGGTTAAGCTACCTCCGCTTAAATATTTGCCGCGTTTGTGATTATTTTCGTTACTAATCTCGATATTTATGTATAAAAACACATTATGCGTTTTTACCAGCGAGGTAGTTTGGGACGTCTTAACTTCAGGCGAGCAGAGTTATTTCAAACAAACTGTACTGGAAGTATATAGGAGGAATAAAAAAATGATAAAAGAGAACAAAAGAATTAAATATAACAATAGTTTTGTAAAGTCAGAATAGCAATAAATTGTATAAGTGTATTAAGTAAGTACTGGCGTAAGATATTGTCGCAGTCAAATAAGTTTTTTTTTATAACTTACAGGAGCCATACATGGAAGTTGTGAACCCGTTCATTTTGAAAAACAAGGAGCGTATGGTTGTGTTCTTGGACCAGCTTAGCAATGTACCAGATCCCGGCAACCCACCGCCCAACCCTAACAACAACTTCGACATCGGTAGGAATCATATGTTTTTGCTCAATTGATTATTTCTGTAGAACTCTATAGCGGATAACAAAGTGACTAAAGACTACGATAAGAATATTATTTTTAACGTTTATACTTTTTCAGCAAAAGAACTAGCCACTCTCCATCACATATGCGTTTCGCATTTAACGGAACTGCAAGGATTGGCCAAGACTCAACCAGCTATAAGAAAACTTGTGACCGTCACAGAAATGCTCACTAAACATAAGCACAAGTATCTCGAGATGATCAGATAGAATATGGCTATGAATACACAGGTAATTAGTACATTTCGTGATAATTATCATGGGTAGATTTCATATTGATATTATTTAAAAAAATACAGTTATTCCAAAAATAAGTTACTCTACCCTGAACAAATCTTGAGAAAATTTTGGTATAGAAAGAGATTGGCCCTTGAAGAAGAACATGGACTATATTTTCTCATAAAGTCCTTTAGGATGCGATGGAAAGGGACATTATGGCGAATATCCATTTCTCAAAATGTATCTTCGTTTCAAATAGTCCCTGACTATTTTCCATAGTATATAGACTGATTTTGTATATGAAATCTTATCAGCCTTTACTCTTTTCAGGGTAACAAGAAGTAATTGTATTGGACAAGCGGTATTGGTAGTGGCGGACGTAAGTCCTCCGGCGTAGTGATAAGGAATTTCCCATAGTCGTTCATGCATAGTCATTGTTAGCTTTAGTCTTGTATTATTTTAACGACAATGTACGCAATATACATATTTGTTTTGAAGCTTATTCGTGCCAAAAGTTACGTTAACAAGTACGTATTTTACATACCCTTTTAAACATTTAACTTTTATTAATCGCAATTTAATTGAAAAAAAAAACAGCTCTCTAGTTAAGACTTATTTATTGATTTCATTAAATCAAAGCTCGAAAAATTATAAAGGTAATTTGAGCATTTATTTTTATTATTAAGGATAAGCTAAGAGCACAAAATGTGCTCTATTTATAAATCTAAACATTCAGTATTTATTTTTATTGAGAGGTCTTCTTTGATTGATGCTGCAGGCAAATTTTATGCTAAAATAATTATACACAGTAGAGTCGGCCAGCAATAATATAGATAAGATCATGGTAATTATGAGAATACCTCTTACTGAAAATGCTTTAACTTCGTATATAATAGATTTAATATTAATAATCCTTTATATTAACTATTCGATTATTTAGACACCTATTTTAGATTTTTGTACTTTATAATCCGAGTTAGTAGGATATCTAGATGTTGATAAGTCTAGAAGTAATGGTTGACCATCAAGATTCTTAAGACACCAAAAATTTACTAAGTAAAGTGTATGAATGTGACAGTCGTGTCGTGAAGTGAAATGTTGTAGAATGGAGATATTTCCTAAATTACATTTTTGAATGTTGCACTTACAACCATTGCTGTGCACCTCGACTATATTGATTCTCTGTGATAAAATCTCATTGTACTTTTTTCTTGAATTTACGCATTTAATTCTGTGATGTTACTAAAATTTTGATTCTCATACTTTTAAGATGTTTATTACTGTTAGGGTGCCTACTGATTTGTTTGATTTATTTTCTGCTGTAACATTTGTAATTGGATGATGTGGGCAAATAAATCAGAAAAGTCTTTAGACATGGCTGAACTTGATCCATACTTCTTCCCTCTCCTCTTGCTCAATAAATGTGTTATTATCGTAGACAGATATTTTCTAGTGCCATATATTCTGTACTTTTACTTATATACCAATTTGTCTCATGCATCACAATTTTACGCTACTATAATCACCGGTAACCGGTAACAGTAATGGGTTGAATTATTAAAAACCGTCGTTAGTAGTTTTCTATGGTATAGTTACGAGGCGAGGCGACGCAACGCTAATTTAAATATATACATTTTAAAATAATTCAATAGTTTTTAAAATGAAACTAATCTTTGTCTTTTTTTTCGAAAAGTTTATTGGCAGTTTTATTATTTTTATGCGGAGCAATTTATTTTATTTCAATTAAACACTGATTGATTATAGATCTTCTAAAGAGTGTTGCAGCCATTCCGCCTGACTTCATTTTATGCGTGTTCGCTAAAGGATTTTGATACAGGATAATTCGGTGTTATGGATTATTTTCAAAATGACTGTTATAGTTAATAACGCGCATCAATGCATCGAAGTTCGTATATTTATTTAGCAATAGAGCTTGTAGGACTAGTGGATGTGTCGTCGCTGTATTTAAGTGTGTTTAGCTTATGATAGGACGATGTCTAGACTGAATTAAGCCCAATTAGACATGTTAGTATAATGCACTAGGTTTTCCACAAAATTGTAACAAAAAGTGATAAGTATTTGCAATATTTGGCCCATTTGATAAACATTTTGTACTGAAACTCAGAGATTATATCCATAGTATAGGAGTTGATATTGTTAATATTTTGAAACATTTTACAATGCTTATGTTTATTTTATTACAATTTATATCGCATAATGACAATTGTATAAGTTTAATGGAATTGCTATGTTAGAACCTACACAGGTTAACTGCCAATCGGTTGAAGTTATTTGATAAAATCATATTGGTTTATTATTTAAGAATAATGAGTCATGTTTATTATATATTATTCAATGCAATATTTTATAAACATTTAATAAAATCATGTTTATGATTGTTCATAACAGCACAGTTTAAAAAGTGATTGCACTGGTTTATAACTGCATATCACTCAGCTGATGCTTACACTTGCTTTTTACATAAATGTGACATTTTATACATAATTATACGTTAATTTAAAACCCGAATACGGTAAATACTAACATTTCCAGTAAAACCTAAGATTTACCAACTCCGAATAGTAGTAATCCGAAAAAAAATTCATGGAAAAGTTTTTCAGTTGAAAAGTTTTCACGGTTTTTTATTACCACCCAGTAATCTTGCATCTTTATTTTTCGACATTTACCGCATTCTTATAGTAAAACTTTAGATTTACGGAGTGCTGGTAAAAGTTAGAAAAAACGATGATCACTAAACATTTCAGGCAGCATTCAGTTAGTAAAATCTTAGTTATTGGAAAGTCTTAGGATTTACCTTAATTTGGGTTTTGCAGTAACATACACATTTCGAAGGCCTTGAATTTGATTTCATTACAATAATTATTGAGTTACGAAAAATTCATTACAAGGTATATTATTATGGTTAGCATTAGATTTTGTGACTGTTTTGTAATCTCGTATCTTCTATCCCTTAGCATTTTCTATTTTTAGAAGCCCCGACACATATAAAAATTATAGAAAATTTATGTGTTTTTTATTTCAATGGCAATCCATAATTTTTTGCCTAAAATGATGATGTTTATTTTACTCAATGTTTTATACAGTCGTAAATATTTTACTCAATGTTTACTTCATTATTTTTATATAATGTACTTATTCAAAAATTTTAATGTCAATATTTTCGTCTTTATTGTAGCAAGGTCAGGCATTTGGCTTTACAACTTAAAATGAGGTAAAGCAATATAAAAATATATTTTATTAACCATTAGATTATTTAAAAAAATAGTAGTTGGTAAAATGTACTGTTATAGCTAGTAGATTACATTTGAGTTATGTGAGGAAAAGTATACTGAAAGCCATCACAATACAACAAACAGCAACATAAGGAGATTTTCTTTCACCAATTCTTGCACACTTCCAGAAAGTTCCAAGTAGTCTGAAAAGGAAGTTAGAGGATAATGATAACAAATTAGACCCAAACTTGATTGGTTGATGATGTAGTAAGGTTTTTTATATCTTAGAAGGACCATAACCATAGGTCTATACATTTTACAAGAAGGATATGGCCCAAGCAGTTCCAATCACTTATTCTATGTATATTGCCACAGTAGCCTTTCAATAGATCAGCACCTGCTGCTTCTGGACTAAGACCTAGTTATCTTCTAAACGTACTATGTTTTACATTTCAAAGAAGCTACAAGAGCATTACGAAATAGACAATCTTAAATGTTATCTAAAGTTTCCATACCGGGTACTTACCGATCACTTTAATAATTTAGTAGGGGACCAAAATAATACATACCCTGTCTTGTTGCGATCCATAATACTGGGAAAGAATGATCTTAAGTATGCACAGGTGCATATGAGTAGCAGAATTACAGACAGTAAGCTTTGAAAATTGAATAACGCACTCTGAAACAAAGTTAAAATCACGTTTATTAGTTTGAAAAACTGTGTGTCGCATCATACATAATAAATACATAAAACACCTTTACCATTTTTTTTGTAGTAAAATTTACTGCATATAAGAAATACGACAAATTAAATAGACGGTATTTTGAAATATAAAGACTTCGTATGATTTTTTTATTGTACTTACAAGTCCTATTCCCAATTTCCCAGTTATTTTGACAAATCACTGACTGCACAGCACCGACATCATAACACTGTCAGTACTGTCAGTTGTCATTGTCAGTCTGTCAGCATACAAAATTTTCGAATCATTCGTTCAGAAATTAAACAATAATCCATACCTGGAGTTCATTAAGCATACATAGATAACCGTTTGTATTTTTTGTCTAATACCGCGTCACCACTGGGTCATCACTGACGACAAAACATGCTGCAAACAGCTAACTATCCCATTCACTCTTTGAGAGTTAGATAGAGCTAGATACATGTTTGCAATATATTTTGTCGTCGATGGAAACGCGGGGTGAGGAGGACACCTTTCGGCATACATGCACGAAAAGTTCTTGGCCTAAACAACTTTGATTGAATCCCTAGATGTTAGTGCCCATTAAACCATTTCATTTGAGAGTTTTTTTTGTCCACTGAGCTGAATTCTAACTTTTTGTTTCAAAATTACAGTGCATTACGTAATTATTTATGGTTAACTGATATTACAACGCGATAAAACAATTGTTAGATAATACAAGTATATAATCACTACATAATAACGTATTGAGTGCATATCGGTACAATGGCGCAGTGGGACGTAAAAGGTAAAACATTTTTAATAACCGGCGGTGCTTCGGGTCTTGGCGCTGAGTATGCTCGGACTTTTCTCGAGCACGGAGCAAAGGTAAATATTTATTTTTCAGTATATATGTAACTGCCGTCACAGAAAAAATAGAATACTGGTAGTATTCTATGATTATTTTATGTGACGAGATTCTTACCCTATATTTTACGTCTTTTAGAATTCTAAAGCGGAATGAGTTACATTTATTTTCAGAACCAACTTGGTTACAGTACTGTAGCATACTGAAAGAAATGTTTTAACTGTTTCATCACGAACATACCTACACAGAATAATATAAATATCCAGAATTCCAGACGTATATCTACTCCCAAACATTATGCGGAAAACCTATTGTACGGAAAGCGGGAGTTGAAGCCGTGACCCAAAGAAGTCAGTAGCTCACTTACTGCGCCAATAGAGCCAAAATGAATAAAAACAACATAATAGGTACGGCCAGCACATTAAGTTACAAAATGTTAAATTCCTTAATTGATTTTGAACTTAACTTTCAAGAGTTTAAGGTTTAAAGTCATTTGGAGAAATTTTATAGTTTTGTATTAACCTGATGTGCTGGCGACTGTACTGACCTACTATCAATACCATTGGTAGGCGAATCTAAGTAAGTCACCGTGATCGATAAAAAACTGCTATCAATAGAGCCAAAATAAAAGAACGAAATAAAAGAAACTGAAACAACAAAATTTTTAGGGCTACATATTGACAACAAAATTGATTGGAAATTACATGTTGACCAGGTGTGTAAAAAGCTAAGTCAGTTTTCATATGCACTCTATAAACTACGAAAAATAGAAGAACCAATCAACCTTAATAACAGCGTACCACGGTTACATAAGCTCAACCCTTTGATACGGTGTGGTATTTTGGGGCAACAGTACCTACAGACAAGGAACGTGCGTTCCTTGCGCAAAAAAGATGTATCAGGGCCATGTTCAACCTCCTGCAAACCATTTTTTAAAAAGATGAATTTATTAACTTTGCCAAGTCTTTACATATTTGAAGCCGCTGTATTTGTTAAAAATAATATATCTCTATTTAAATATCGTTCACGTATACGGCCCCAAGATAAATTGCATATTGTTGCTAGCAAAACGCATTTAATGCATGAAAGTATTTTTTGCACAGCTTCCCATATATTTAATAATGTTCCGGGGCCTATTAGAACCATTCTGGAAATCAAAGTATTTAAAAAGAGGCTTTATGACCTGTTAGTGAATAAATGCTATTACTCTGTCAAGGAATTCTTGTTTGACAAAACACTATTGCAATACAATTTACCCCAGTCATGATGCGTTCAATGTTCTACATTTTGACTATGCATGTACCTAATTTATACCTAATTTTTCCCGGAATTATTTATATCAATAGTCATAATCCTACTATTTCGCTATAATGAATATGTATTAATATCATTGTTAAATTTAGACATGTAATATTGTATAATTGTAAAAATTGTATGCCCAAAGGGCGGGACATAGCCGATCGCAAAACTTTTAAGAACATCTGTATTATGTACCTACCTATGATCCACAATAAAGAAATTTGATTTGATTTGATAGAACTGATTAGAATTATCACATTTCCAACCACATGTTACCTAAGTATACTTATGAAACCAACAAGACTGACGATATATTATTAATTTTATTAATGGCAGAAAGTGGCTATCGTAGACATTGCCGAAGAGGTTGGTAAAGCGACAGCTGAGCGTCTTAACAAAGTTCACGGCGATAAAGTGGTGTTCATGAAATGCGATGTAAGCAAGGAAGAGGATATAAAGAACGTGTTTGACTCCGTGGTAGCTCAGTTTAAGCAAATTGACATCATCATCAACAATGCCGGCATTATGGTCGATACTCCAGCTATGTGGAGGACTGCATGTGATGTTAATTGGGTAAATACTTTAACAGAATAATTCTAATCCCGCGTTTGCACTGACAATACATGTTGCAATCATCTACCTGTCCCTCTCACTCTTTGAGAGTTAGATAGAGTTAGATAGATGTTTGCAGCATGTTTTGTCGTCAGTGGAAACTCCGCGTAAGAAAAACAGAAATAGTTGTGTTGACCAGTTTATTTGCAGATCCGTTTTAGATTTAACACAGTAAGGGAAATATATGATATCCTAGCTAAATATGTTTATCAGTTCCCGCTGTCGTCGTGGTGAAATGTTCTACCGTATTATACAGTACGCAAAAGATTGTTGTCGTAAAGGGAAAGACTTCGACCTTATTGGCAAAAGATATCTATGAAGATAAGAGTTATAAAAAATATCTTATCATGCTGCTTATTTTTTATTATATTTTAGTAGGAATAATGCGATATGTTCACAAAGTTATTATGAACTTTACCGGAGGGAAGCAGGTTCAAACCGATTTTTTCTTTCACTAGAAAATTTATATCTTTGTGATCTTATCATTTGCCTGTATATCTAGATCTAGACTTCCTGAGCGACAAGCCTTGAGATTTGAGAAACGACTTATGGTTAGGAAGCCATTCGTTTTTTTTAGTTAAAAAAAGAAATATCTTCAATCCTTTAATGTAGAATCCTTAATTTACACCTAGTACTATCTGATACGATAACGTTATATATATTATAGTCATGATATGCCAGCGAAGCGTTGCTACTCGTCGGTTGCAACGAAATCTGTCTAAATAAGGGGAAGCTTTTTTTTGGCAATACAAGACATTAATACATTGTTATATTTTTAGCAAGGATTGGTTTCGTTTACATTAAAAGGCGTCAAACATATGCAGAAAGATGAAGGTGGCGCTGGTGGGACTATTGTCAACGTCTCATCGACAGTAGCTTTGGTTAACAATTTCCCGTTCCTACCGATTTATTCCGGTTCGAAAATGGCGGTACTACACTTTAGTCAAAGTTTAGCGGTAAGTTGGTTTGGGATGCTCAAATACTTTACCACACACATACCATCACACCTGTATTACCCGAAGGGTTAGGCAGAGGTGTAGACACGGCTACACGTCAACCTATACAAATCCAAGCTTAAGCTGATCTCGCATTGTGTAGGTTTCCCATACAATATGTAATAGGGGGCGAGCCGATTGCCATTAACCTGCTACAAATCAAAATAATACCTGGGGATCGATCTCAGGACCTTTAAAGTAGCAGTTGCGCTTAGGACCACTAGACTAATGAGGCAGTCTTTACCAGAATAGCTAAAAAAGTGCCTTCTATGAATAATTTTGCAGATATTCTATGCAAATATCCCGCTGATTGTAATTGCTGTACTTCGTGTCATGTAGTTCCTTGTGATACATATTATGTATATACCATCACGCCTATATTCCTCAAGATTAGGGAAAGGTGTAGGTACCAATGTACACCCACCCTTCGCCATCACTAGGCAGAATTTTGAAGAGAAACTCAGGACCAATAGCACCGCTAGACCACTGAGGCATGTTATTTATAATGCATATATATTATATTTTCAGCTGGAACCATTTTTCGAAAACAAAGGCGTTAGGATTTTGACAATATGTTTTGGCCCAACTGATACTCCTTTGCTACACAATTTACAACTGAGGTCTTATGATCCCAAAATGGGTGAGGTTCTGGCCGCGAGTACTGCGGAACATGTAGTATTTCAAAAGTAAGTTAAGTGTATGTAGTAATAACATAAATTTATCGAAAAGCAATAAACTATCTTCATTTGCTTAACATTCTTAATAATCTAACAACACTCTTTTCGTATATATTTATGGACCTACTCGTCTAATCTAATATTGCAGGCATGGTTTCTTTTTTCTATATTTTTAACATTATACCTACTGAATGCTTAAAATAATTACGACATTACCCCAGGCCTTTTTAATTTTTAGGACAGAATCAGCAGTTGCAGCTTTTGTTGAAATGTTCAAAATTGGCGCTCCTGGATCGATTTGGTTGTCCGTTGACAATAAACCAGCTAAGGATATCACGCCAGTAATTAATGGTGCTTTTCAAGATATTGCAAAAGTAGTGTATTAACAAATCACCCCTGTTTACTTCGATAAATAAAGCATTTTTTATATAATTATATTGTGTGAATTTGTTTTTTTTTTAAAAGCGGCTATATGCGGCAATGCGCAATAACCAACATCCGAACCAGAAGATAGCGGAGTACCACGCTTGACGCACTTGTATAAGTATTACTCCTCAAGTGGCATCCATGCCAAAAACAATATCCATAACATATTTTCCTTTTTTTATGTTTCTCCATTATTACACGACCAGGGATTGAATATGTCCATGAGTATATTTATCTGGGCCAATTAGTCTCCTTCCAGGCGCGATAAGAAAAAGAAAGAAAAGTTGCACGCCGCACGAAATGCCTGGAAGAGCGATTGGTCAATGAAAGAGCTAATGAAAGTTGACCTTCCCCTTACCCTTAAAAGAACCCGTCCTCACGTACGGTGCTCAAACTTGGTCTCTGACAGAACATCAAAAGTCTGCGCTCGGGGTTTGCCAGCGAGCCATGGAGCGCACTATTTTGGGAGTCAGGCTATCAGACCGCATTCAAACATAAACATAAACCGACCGTTGGCCAAAAATCCCCTACTAAGTAGAACTGGGCCGTATGTCGAACGACTTGTGGGCTAGACTTGCTATAGAGTGGAGCCCACAAACCGTGAGGAATGGAAGGTAGGTAGGGAGGCCTTTGCCCAGCAGTGGGATCAACCGGGCTGATAAAAAAAGCAACTTCATGACTGCAACTGTTGTAGGCAACTCTTTGAAGAAACTGCAAGCCTGCAAGCATAAATCAAACTTTTTGGTGATAGTACAGAATGTGTAGACTTGTTGTGAGCTATACAAGGTGTTGCTTGTAAGGTGTCAAGCCGGCGCAGGGTGATAGGGGACTACCATACCTATCGATTGGACCCCCATGTATGTTCCGCGATTTTTTGTAGTTTTCGAGTTAGAGTACTTTATTCATTTTTTCGAAAATTTTACGACCGAGTGACTTTAAAAATTAATGTCTTTTTTTGTATAACCTTTTCTCCAAGTTTTATTATTGTAATATGATCCTCACAAATTGTAGTTTCATACATAAAATAATCATCTTACCCACATAATTAGAAGTTACACAAATTTTGATTTTGAAAGTACTTACGTATGAGCAATAACAGATCGGAATTTTCAAAATAAATATTTAAAAAGAAACTACCATAGATTTGGGCTTATTTTAAAAACTTTGCGGGAACCTAAGCTTCGATAATAATCCAAAAAAAATGATACTTAATAGGGCATTATTTGTTGAAATCGTCCTTTTAATGTAGTGAAGTGGAAATTCCCTAATTTTCAGATTTTATTCTTTACCAACATTAATGTCAATTACCGTAAAGAATTAATGTTTAAATGATTAACAGCCTTATTGCAGATCATTTCATGACAAAAACCAAAAATTTTTAACTACCTATTTTAAACTTCTCCAGTATTCTGACTACTGACTCGAAAAAAATTAAAGTACATAAATTTTAATAATCTGGTTTGTTAGAAAAGTAAAATCATTTGACTGGCTCATTAATCTAGTAGTCCTAAGCGCGTCTGCTTCGCTAGAGGTCCTAGGTTCGATCCCCAGGTTCAGCAAAGTGTTATTGGGTTTTTCTATGATATTATTAGTAGCAGCTCGGAGTCTGGATTTGTGCCCGGTTAATGGCAATTATACTCATGCTTTGTCCTCGAGATTAGCATAAGGATTACATGTAGTAGACATACGGTGTCGCCACTGCACTGTATTTGAGAGTACTTAAAAAAAAAAAGGTATATTGTCAGCCTTAGCCTGACAACCCCAGCAAACGTCATTAACACATTCAGTGCTTCGCCACTCCGCACTTGCCGCAAAATTCGCTGTAAATTATTCAGTTTTTAACAATGGGTAAGCGTTCTCGTCCAGTCTCGGAGAATTACGAGCACATTGCCCATAAGTTTAAGAAGTTGGAACGTAAGTTAATACGCGCACGTCGTAGAAATCGACGATCAACCTCACCAGAGTCATCTTCGGACTCATCATCATCATGTACGTCCTCAACTTCGAGTTCCGCCTCATCACGTTCGCGTTCAAGATCAAGATCTGCAAGGCGCCCTACAAATATAGCGCCCGATCTTCTATACAATGAAGGTAATATTTTCATCTACCCACATGTTCAAAAAATAATGCAATACTGCGGTTAACTTATGGGGTTATCACTTATTGCTTCACGAACATTATTCTCACGTATTTTTATTGGTGCTGCGGGCAATCTATGGGATTGTCACTTTACCAAGAACGTGATTATTGAATATAGAACTAAAATATGTGCAATGCGGGCATTTTTTGGGAATGTCACTTTGCCATTAATAACTCGTAGTATTGCGAGCAGTCTGTGGGAGTGCTACTTTACTAAAAAAGGTAATCAGATATATAACTGAATACCTAAGGTAATGCGGGCATTTTTTGGGAATGTCACTTTACCAATGTGAGTTAAGACAACATGTTAAATTAAATCATGGTTGTAAAATGTTCCTAGCGGACACTTGCCTTAACATAGGCACCTACTAGGGTAATGCGGTCAGCCTTAGGGGCTGTCACTTTACCTAAATAAAATCCAAAAACGGTTTAATGTGATTTCAGACCTACCTAACGCAGCGGCAGATGTTAACATCGACCTTGCAACGTCGAATGGTACCTCCGAACCTCAACCATCAACGAGCACTGCCGCAATCGCAAAACTTCCGCCGCTACCACTCGCAGAACTTCCGCCGCTACCTCCCGCAGAAATAGATGGTGAGCTGTTAAAAATATTAGGGGAAGACCCCTCTCTAATAAAGGTGTACGGTATGAATATCCACTCTGATCTTGCGATACGTCTACAGCATGTAGCTACAACAGGTTTACCTAAGGAAGAACGCAAGGAGCTCCTGGAAAGGTACTTACCTCCGGCAAATTGCACATTAATCGATGCCCCTATCCTCAATCCTGAGGTCAAAGCTGCCATTTCAGAGACTGTCTTCAAGAGAGACAAGGGCATCGAACTTAGGCAAAAACAAACGTCCACCGCGACGTCATGTTTAGCTGAGGCTCTTACCTTGCTGATCTCATCGGAACCAAAAAATACCAAACTAATCAAACTGCTTATGGACGCCGTCAAACTTTTGTGTGACAATCAATTCTCTGATTCTGTCACACGCAGGAACTTTGTGCTATACAATTTAAAAAAGGAATTGAAAGATCAGCTGCAAGCAACAAAAATTGATAAATTCCTCTTCAGTGAAGAGCTATCGGAGGCATTAAAAGCAGCAAAAGCCATCTCAAAGTCTGGGGCTGATTTAAAATCCACTTCTACTAAAAAACAAACTAAGAGCGTTAATAAACCACACCAGAAAAATTTAAACTGGCGTGGTCCTCCTCCAAGTCAAAGGCCGAAGGGGAATCAGAGGACGAAGGGGCCTACATTCAATCACAAAAATCGTCAAGAAAACTCCTCGAAACAATCGTCGCGTCACGAGCGGAATCGGAACCACCGCCGATAGACTTGGTAAACTACGCCGGTAGGCTATCTTTTTATCGCAACCAATGGTCACTTCTAACTAGTGATAAAACGATACTATCCTGGATCGATGGATATCAAATTCCTTTTTCCAGACCTGTGACTCAGACTTATATTCCCATAAAAAGATCTTCTAACTCTAACTCATCTTTTGAAAAGCGTCAATTCGAAGAAGCAATTAGTGATCTACTTAGAATAGGAGCTATCGCAGAATGTAAACCCTGCAATGAGCAATTCTTGTCTCCTATATTTTTAGTTCCGAAGTCTAATGGTAAATCAAGATTCATATTGAATCTGAAAGCGTTAAATAAGTTTATAGATACATCACATTTTAAACTCGAGGAACTGCGTACGGCCGTAAAACTTATATCAAAGAATTGTTTTATGAGTACAATCGACTTAAAAGACGCTTATTTTTTAATCAAAATTCACGAAGTTTCAAAGAAGTACCTTCGCTTTCAATTTGAAAATAGACTCTATGAATTTAATGTTTTGCCATTTGGACTGAATACTGCCCCCTTTGTTTTCACCAAGATCATGAAACCAGTAATCGGTTTACTCAGATCTTGTGGCCATTTATCGACAATTTATCTTGATGATACGTTACTAATTTCCAACTCCTTCGAATCTTGTTTGAAAAATGTATCAGATACTTCCAAACTTATGAATGCTCTAGGTTTTATTTTAAATACAGAAAAAAGCATTCTTAACCCTTCTACTACTTGTAAATTCTTAGGTTTCATTATAGATTCGAAACGTCTGCAGATTAGCTTACCTAAAGAAAAAAGTGACAAAATAAAAAATGAGATTAATAGATTTCGCCGTATTGATAGATGTAAAGTCAGGGAATTCGCTCGCTTAGTGGGGCTCCTCACCTCTGCATGCCCAGCCGTTGAATACGGTTGGCTCTACACAAAAGAGCTTGAACGCTGTAAATATCTAAACTTAAAGAATAATGATAATTATGACAACCTTTTATTTTACTGAAAGAACCTTTCAATAAAATAAAAGGAAATTGTGTAAAACAAATCAATCAATCAATCAAACAAACAAAACGAAATTTTGTAAAACAAATAATAATAATTTATATGTAGCCTCGGTTCCAATTGTTATACATTTTTTAACGGAATTGTATGAGTCAGGTGCTCAATATGGCACATTAAACACTTGTAGATCAGCTCTCTCCCTGATTCTTGGCCAAGAATTAGGTCAAGATGACTGTATCAAACGCCTGTTTAAGGGCATTTTCAGGTTACGTCCTCCATTGCCTAAGTACAACGTTACTTGGGACACATCAATAGTCCTAAATTTTTTGGGTTGTTGGCATCCTAATGAAACATTAAACTTGGAAAAAATATCTAAGAAACTAGTAACTTTACTAGCTCTTGCAACCGCACATAGAGTGCAGACGTTATCTAAGATCAACATAAAAAATATTGAAGTTTTTAATAATGAAATTCGCATAAAAATTCCAAATTTAATAAAAACATCGCGCCTTGGTTCGTCACAACCAGTACTCATACTGCCTTTTTTTCACGAACGACCAGAAATATGTCCAGCCTTTGCGTTGCAATCTTATATTGCAAAAACAGAATCTTTACGTAAGAGCGATAGTCTGTTCATAAGTTTAAGAAAGCCCTATAACTCCATCACTCCTCAGACTTTGAGCAGATGGATAAAATCTACATTAGATAGTAGCAGGATCGACGTGTCCATATTTACTGCGCACAGCACTAGACATGCCTCTACTTCTAAAGCACATGCACTTGGAGTAAGCTTGGACGTTATTCGAAAAACGGCAGGCTGGAGCGATAATTCAAAAACCTTTGGAAAATTTTACAATAGAATTATAACTAATGAAAGTTCTGATTCTTTTGCTAAAAGCATTTTGTTGAATTGATTTTATTATATAAGCAAATGTTTAAGAAATTATGAAAACAATATATATATATATATATTTTTTGTATTCAAAAACTAAATAAATTATAGTTTCTTTTCCTTTTTCATAAACTGTGTTTATTGTTGATATTTTCCTAATGGTTGAACTCTCAACATCTACATGTAATCCTTATGCTAATCTCGAGGACAAAGCATGAGTATAATTGATGATTAAACGAACTTACCTTATGTGAAGTTCTATCACAATTATACGAGGGCTTTGTCCGAAGAGATTAGCATCCCACCCACCCTGATTCTTTAATCATCCCTGTGTATTATTCAAATATCAACAGATGCTCTGAACTAAATGACGTTTGCTGGGGTTGTCAGGCTAAGGCTGACAATATACCTTTTTTTTTTTAAGTACTCTCAAATACAGTGCAGTGGCGACACCGTATGTCTACTACATGTAATCCTTATGCTAATCTCTTCGGACAAAGCCCTCGTATAATTGTGATAGAACTTCACATAAGGTAAGTTCGTTTAATCATCAATAGGCTCGCCCCCTATTACACGGGACCTAAACATACCGGTGAAATGTGGGTGTACATTAGTACACCTATACCGAACCCTTCGGGGAATACAGGCGTAATGGTATTTTATGTTAAATCAAGTTTCAAATTATATGCCCAAAATGCCCTCCCTGGACTGATAATTATGCTGATATGTGCCATTAACCGGGCACAAATCCAGACTCCGAGCTGCTAACTTCTTGAGTGGTGTGGTATGGTGGATTTAAAAAAAAAAATTTTGGAACTCTCATAAGAAGTTAGTTTCGTCATAGCAGACAATTGTATCGTGTTCGTCGTTGTGAGTGGTAAAGGAAATATCAAATTAAGTTATCATGATTTAAAAAAGAGTTTCATATGAACAATTGGAAACGTTGTGTGAATTTTAAATAATCACAAAAACATTGCAATGGGCTACAACGTGCTCGGTCAATGTTTCGAAGATGTGTGATGCGGACGGAGGTGGTGGAAAATTGGAATTCCATTGTTGCTGTTGGTGGTGCTATCAAATATTATAAAGGCTGGGCAGACAACAATTAATTAAAAATAAATAATGTGTTCTTTATTTTCTGGTAAGTTTATCTACCAACTCTATTTTTTGGATTTTAGTGATGAGTTTATCACTGATATCGATATCTTACTCAAGAAATCAAGTAAGTAATTCATCTTCATCACATATCGACAATAAACGGAAAATATAATACTTTCATTCTGTCTAAAATTTTTAATAATGCCACAATAGTATGTTATGCACTAAGTCATTTTTACTTTAGGTTATTCTTACAAATTAAAGAAAACAGGTCAATAAAAGCTACTTTTATACGGCTGCTAAATATGACTGCAGGGCAGTTCAATTTCAAGTGTTCTAATGTCAAAAATGAGTTGATGGTAAAGCTCTTTGCAGGTCAGCCCGCTGAAATGTTGTCACGTGACCGCTCGCCGGCTTAAGTCACGTGACCGCTGGCTGGCCGGTTATTTGATGTGCTCATGGTACAAAATAACACGACAGTTCACTTTCCGTCTAAAATTGACCTGCTATAAGAGTTTATGGTAGGCCCCTTATCATGATTCATATTCGTTTATTTTCATTCCACCACGTCATATACTCATTATAGGTGCTACGATGCTTGGGACGATATGATGTTTAGGAACTAAGAACAATCTTGGACCCTGTAGGATACAGCAAATTACATTATATTTGATTTTATTATTATATTTATAATACCATTAAATTTTATAATAAATAAATATAATTCATTTATTTCAGATATCATGATCCATACAGTACAAATTAAAATTCATAAAATAAATCCGTATCTATCCGATATACACACTCCCTGAATTTTGCAACACAAAGAACGAAACTCGGATTTTTTACCTCTACAAGCCTGTATGCCAATTTTCTATAAGTCTCGTAAATTGTGCATAAGGAATTATTTGATTCGTATGTACTTAAAGCTTCGTTCGAAAACAGCCCTTATTTTAGTTGCTTGTATGCTAAGTGTTTTAAGTATTGACAAGGGTCTTTAACATTTAAATCATGATAACTAAAAATGTTTTGCAACAAAACTTAGTGTCTGTAGAAGTATCACTCTCATAAAAACAGTATTTTGAAATAATTATCCTAACTTCCTTAAAACCGTAAAACCGATAATAATGCGAAAGCGTATTTCAGAACGTTTATTTATATTTAAGCGAACCGGACAGCTTTAGTGTAGCAGGTCTGAAGTTGATGCATTGCAGGGCAGTTTGAATTGTTCATGGTACAAATAGAAAACCTGTCAGGTTGACCTGCAAAGTTGGCCTGTCCTGTACTTGGCAAATATTTTAAAAGTTCATGGTAGGCCCCAAGGACGTAAACATTATATACAACTATAGTCTGTGGCACAATATTACTAATTAGCATTTTTATTCTGTGCATTTGGACTTATTTTGGCACTAAGGCCTCTGAAGCCATGCCAAAAATATTACAAAAAAACAGACTTATTTCACAGATTATAAATGCATATTTTTCTTTCTATCATCAATACGTGGTTTCACGACTTTCACGATTTGTTTTTATTACTGAAAATTTCAAATTTACAGGATTTAAATTAGTGTAATATTTAAATCTATTGTTGTTTAGCCATGGACGAGAATAAAAACGGGCTGGTAGAGAGAATAATAAAAGAGTTGAATCATGTTCTTTCGAAACCCGGATTGTAAATATTTACTTTAAATTGGCAAAATTTCAATAAGTTATATTTACTTACTGCGGTGTGAGAACTTGCATATAATTTAGTAATGTTTTTTCAGAACTGAGTTCGACGTAGTGCCTGTGGAATCAAATACAAACAAGTCCCCTGTCCTTCATGTTGAAACTTCTGTTGGATTGGAGTCTTGGTGTGTGAAACATGTGTATTTGCAGTGCTATTCTGAACTAATTGATAATTATTTAGCTCACCCAAAACGGAGACATAGCAGATTATCAAATTTAAACCATGAGAGGCTAACAGTTCTGCTTAATGCCACATTACTAATTAACCCTGATATAACCACACTATGGAACAAAAGACGAGAAATGCTGGATAAAAACTTTCTTGAATGGGTTTCGGAACTGCAATTTTCAAGATTAGTAATATCAAGAAAACCAAAATGTAATGATGCTTTTTCCTATAGGAGATGCATATTGGGCGATGTACTAAAAGGTAAGTAGGTACTCACTTTAAAGAGTCCTAAAATGTTATGTTTTATTTCAAAGAAACATATTTTTTTGCTTAAATTAGCTGACTCATTGGTTTAGTGGTAGTAGGCATGGCTGAATGTGAGGTCCTAGATTCAATTTCCAGTTTGAGTAAAGAGCAAAACAATACATATCTATGTTGGGCATTGGGTATATATATTTATTAAACTTTGTTTTGTAATATGGGTCAAGACAATGTTGATAAAAATATTATTTCTAAATATTGATACGGAGACCAGTTGCTGATAACCAAAACAATAGATTCTGCCTTGTGTCTATGTGGAACTTAATGAGAAAAAGTGCAATATTTATACAAAACAGTAGTAACTAGAAATTATTTGTTTCAGAAGAAGTGGTGCATCCCCACGAGTTTATTGATGCTTTAATTGCTGAAGAGCTTAGTGTATGCAACATGGCTGCAGACAAGTGCCCAAACAACTACCACTGCTGGGACCATCGAAGGTGGCTCATGAACACAGCCTGGGAAATTAGATATGATTTTGACTGCACACTACTTCACTTCAATGAATACAAATTTATCAAGCAATGGACATCAAATCATGTTTCAGACCATAGCTGTTTTCACTACAGACAATTTTGCCTAAAACAGCTATTCAGCATAAATGAGAGATGGTCAGTCTTTGAAAAATTTATGGGAGTCAACTTACGGGAGAATTTCCAGAGGATTATAGCTGCACACATACCTCATGACCCCACTGTGAAGCCAAACAAAACCTTTAAGAAAACAATAGAAGATGATGACTTAATAACACTTGTTCTAGGTTATTGTCCGGGCAATTGCAAATGCTATGCAACCTACTATGCCACATGTCGAAAATTAGAACTGTTATTTTATGAAATAGTATTAAATGATGAACTACTAAAGTACTACAAGTATCACGAAACACTTTGGTACCACAGAAGGTTTATTGTGCATGAAATTTTAGCAACTATGTATGAGTACTTGGAAATAGAGAGAAGGAATGGACAACTGCTGAAAAAATTAAGTACTAGTGAACATAAAATTAAATGTGAGAAGTGTGTTAATTTGGACCTAAAGGAGCATCACAGTAAAGTTGAGAGACAAGACATAGAATGGGTTTACTGTTGTCCACTTTTCAAAGTATTTGTCAAACATGAAAAGGAACTGATAAAAGATAGACGGAAAGATTCAGACAAATATGCTGACAGGCACGAGCATTATTTAAAGTATGTTGAGGGTCTTAATATATTTATTTAATGTAGGCTGTGGCACATACACAGATAATTAGGAATTTATGTATGACAATTATATACTCAGGCTGTTACCAATTTATGACTGGATATTTTTTATTGGATTTCTACCTCGTATACAATCATATAAATATTTAAACGTAATTCACATTTTATGTAGTTGCATTTTAAGTTTGACCTTGGTACCAAGTCTGGTTATTTTATTTGGCCATTCAGTGACTTCGCCATTGTCGATTTTTGACATTTTTGCCTTTTAAATATGTCAGTAATTGATTATTGTGATACAATTGATGTAGCAGGTTTGACCCCCCTGGAAGCTTGTAATAACAAAATTAATATAATTTGACTTGAGAAAGTAAATTTATTTATTTTAACCAAGGAGGTATGACACTATCGACACAGTTTTGAAATGATAGTCATAAATTTATGATGCAAGAATATAGAAAGATATAGTATATAGAAGCTATATTTCTATTTGTTTGATATTTAAGCTCATATTGATGTAGATTATATAGGCAGTAATATTACTAAGAGGTATGATCCGGAGTGCAGTGATAGCCTAGTGATATGACCATTGGACTGCCAACTCAAAGGTCTCGAGTTCGAATCCAAGGCACGCACCTATGACTTTTCGAAGTCATGTGCGTATTAATAAGTAATTATCACGCCCTTAAACGGTGAAGGAAAACATCGTGAGGAAACCTGCATGCCTGAGAGATTTTCTTGACGGCGTGTGAAGTCTGCCAACCCGCAGTAGGCTAGCGTGGTGTATTATAGCCTAATCCCGCAGTTTTAATCTCCGCAATCATGGTCGTGGCGAATGTCACGAATCTCATGGCCGTGATTATGAAAAGGGAAGGGCTGTTTTTAGTCGGTACATACCAAAACCGACATACCCTGCCGCCTCCCCAGGTGGCGGACGATCCATGAAGATTTCCTGTACTATAAAAACAAATAAGATGTAATATCCGGATTAATTCCGGATATTACATCTTATTTGTTTTCACACTGGTAAATAGCTACATTATCCTCAATGGTTATGTTTTTAACCCTCGACGCAAAAACGACGGGTGTTATAAGTTTGTTGTGTCTTTGTGTGTGTGTGTGAGTGTGTGTCTGTCTGTGGCATCGTAGCTCCCGAACGGATGAACCGATTTTGATTTTTTTTTTTTTTTGAAAGGTGAATTAGCTATGTCTGATGGAAATCGGTCGAGATATGATGCAATTGTTGGGGGTTTTTAAATTTTAAATTTATATTGTGATAGTATTTATTTTCTATTTAAGAGCTCAGCTCTGATTGCTGTAGTAATCCCTACTGTTTTTACTTGTCTCTGACAGAAGAAGGAGAAAAGAGGTCAAACAGAACTTTGATTTCTTGATACTGGACTCTCTTTTTCCTCTTGTTTAATAAAGCTATAATGAAAAAAAAATCGGGCGAAAGCTAGTTACATCGTCTTCCTTCGCCGATTCAATATTAGCTGTAGGCATTACAAAAATCTAGTCAGCAATTGTTACGACCATTACCATTTTTATTCACAATTGGAATCTAATAAGTCATGTATATTTATAAAATGGCACAGAGTGCAAACTTGTAAGGCAACCTGTAGCTTAATTTCATGTAAGTTATATTAAATGATCTCGTAATGTTCGAGCATTTCCCTAAAATTTTCATTGAAAAACACTTATCTGATACTATACTACAGTCGAGAGTAGAACTGCTAAAGCAGACAATGAACGAGGTTTCAACGCATTTTCCGTATCCTATTTTTACAACCCTATTCGAATTAGATAAGTATGTATCTTTTGAAATAAAACTACTTTTTACGGAATTTATCGCGTTATATTGATAAATTTTTAAATTCCCGACGTTTCGGATCCTTTACATTTTAAAATCCGTAAAAAGTAGTTTTATTTCAATGTCTAATATTCGCGTAAGTGTTAGAAACCAGTATGTATCTTTTTTTATTTTTTTAGGCATTTTCCATGCACAGATTATAAAGTTATTTAAGTGAAGGAAAAATTCGACTGCGGGCAGGATTCGAACCTGCGTCTACTGGTTAAGTACACCAGACGCTATGACCGCTAAGCCACCGCGAGTCCCACCCGCCAGGTCAAAATTTGCCTTCTCATTTATTTTTAAATTTGCTTCTTTGAGGTGACGTCAAAGACGTAAATAAAAAAATCCTTCATTTAAATAATTACTTAAAGGTTTGTAAATAATACATCACGATCTAAATAGCGTTGACGCCTTTTAAATTACAGTTATCACACATTAGTAAAAAAATACTGACGTGTAATTATTTAAGCTTATATTCTAAAATATGAAAATTATTACTTGAACTATAAAATATTGCATGAATTTTTAGAAGCAGCAATAATTAAGTTCATGATAGATGAATTGAGTCACAGTATTTTAATTATATTTATAGGTACCTAGTAAAAGTTGAGTGCACAAATGAAATTTAGCCAGATCACATTTTGAGATGAAATTCTTGAAAGACGCTTTTTTAATCATTGTAACTTAAAAATTCCAATGGATATTCTTCGCCATAGGAGATAAAGGCGGGTAAAGTCTGACTTCCACCGACTAAAACCACACTCGGTGATCCCACTGTTTCATTCAAACAGGCGATGGCATTCTCTCAATAATCTATTGGAAATACATAGGTACTTGTCGTGCAAAATACGTTTTTGTGAAAAAATAAAGGATCGAGGAAGTAATTGCAAATGTTGTATTTAGGGTTTTAATTTATTATATTTATTTTATATTTACCTTTATGTATGTTCATACCAAATGTTTTATACTAAGTAAAGTATTAGATAATTATGTTATTAATGTGTGGTTTCCTATTATGATAGATTTCGATGAAAAAAAGACACTTCTTACATTTCAATAAATTTTAACACAATAAAGGTTGTTGTTCATTCCATAATCCACATACCTACAAATTATAAAACGCAGTGGTATACGAACAATAGATTTTGTATTCTGTCTGTCATTTAATTGAAGGGTAATAAAAAGGTTGGTCATAAATTATGTAGCATTGCATGGCTGCTTGAGCGTAGTCTTTGGCTTGAGCCATCGTGGTGAATGTCGCGATTCCCATGGTCATAACTATATCAGAAGAAAAGTGCGGTTTTAGTCGTTAGGTGTCAGCAACACAGAACACATATAAGGGTCAGCAAAGACTACAATATAATACTGGTGTCAGTGCTATATACTCTGCCACCATAAAAAAGTCGCTTGCAAAACAATAGATTTAGTTTTTTTTAAATAGGATTTGGTTTGCAATAGGCTATCTGGCTAGCATATTTTTCTGTAAACCTGTATTGTCCCACTTCTGAGCAAGGCCGCCTCATCCTTCCGTTTTTCCCACATAAAATTTACATTCTTTAATTTCCTTATTTCTGAACCTATTTATTTTTGTGATGGGCTATAAAAAATATACAATTAACTAGCCTATTTTTGTAAGGAATATAAATTATTATAAAATCATTAGCAAACTAGACATGTCACTCACTTTATTGTAGCCGAAATGAGGGTAAAACAAAATAACTTCACTTGAAGATTATAACAGCTGTCATTGACAGTATACCCGTGACCGCGAGTGCTAAACGAATTTGGGATTCTTAACTCTTAGCTAAATAGAAAGCTACATTTTGGAAAAAAAGTAGTTCAGGATAATTCCTGAACTTGTAAGCCCTGATAATTCAGGGCTAGCTATTTCAATGTGAACGTTAAAACCGGTATAAGTTATAAGTGCGTAGAAGCAACATTATCCATAGTGTGCAATAATGTGTGTACTTTGATTGTGATATTATTATCTGGTTTCTGATGACTTCCAAGTGCAACCACCCTAATCGCTACAAAAGAAGGAGCGCATTTTGGCTGCGGCGGAGGTAAGTTATTACTACCTACCATTGTGTATAAGTACATAATTATATTGCAGTGCAATAAATAAATATTACACTGCAAATTGTAGCTCCTTACTCTAAAATTTTACTTTTATTCAAGAACTACCATTGATTTAGTTTAGGTTTAGTTGGTCAATGTCATCGCGTAATTTCTATTTCCAAAAAATCTTTTGTTCCGAATTGTATCATTAGATGGCGCTTCCTTAAAGCTAATGCTTATGCGGCGGCGGGCGTGCTGCGACGCGACCTCCCGACGAATTGTTTTATTTAGTATCTGATTTTCCTGATGAGTAAGAAATTTTAGAGCACTTTCAATTTATAATTTTAATTATAAACCAGTTTGTGTTAGGATCTGGCTTTGAAGTCATCCTATAAATAACTAGAGTAAAGCAGGGGGGGGTGGTTCCCTAATGGAGGGGATTTCGATCTTTTGCTGCTAGCCCCCAAATATCGAGTTATAATGATAGGTAGATATAGGTTATTGAAACCGGCAGTAATATTTTTTAGTGTGATCAGCAATGGCATATACCTTTTCATAATGCTTTGACCGTCTGACATAGCGGTGGGCTTGCGACTATGAGAAATATAAACTGAAAACCAATCGTAATATTTACGAAATAATATTAAAATAAACAAAAACTAAAAAAATGATTTTAGCGTACATGAAATAATGTGGTTCACGAATGTTCACAGGCGGTTGATGTATGTTTATCGGTCGGCTGCATTTTTGTCCCCATTGCACAGTTTTTGTGGTTGAGTTACGCTTCGTAGCGTTTCGTAGCCAACTTCTTATAGCCGTAGCTCCGTAGCTTCGTAGACCTCTCTACGTACCCGAATATTAATGTGTAGTTGTTTTGACAATAGTTTAAAATACTTCATTCAAATTTTTCAAGGCTTTCAAGGCTTTTTTATGGCTGTGAAATACGTGCATATTTTTTATCAGTTATTTCCTAGTTTATAATCTAATTAATCGCAGAAATATCAACATACCATCATCTATAACTTAACATATTTATACCTACTGGTTTCTTACACTTACGCGAATATTAGACATTAAAATAAAACTACATTTCTCGCTCGGCTCGCAGGGCTCGCCCCCTATTACATGGGACCTAAACATATCGGCGAAATGTTGATGTACATTAGTACACCTGTGCCTAACCCTTCGGGGAATACAGGCGTGATGGTATGTTAAGTAAAATAAAACTACTTTAAGGATTTTATCGCGTTACATTGAATTAAATAATATCGATATAACGCGATAAAATCCCTAAAAACTAGTTTTATTTCAATATTTATACCTGTTTATCTCTCGGGCTATAAACTTCAGCCTTTGAGTCTCCTGTTGTACAAAACACATGTTGAACTCCACGCAATACTAGGGTACGAGTACATAACAGGTGCATGCACATTACGCATCGTCCCCGATGTGGGTCAGGAGGCTCCCACGCGGGGAACCGTCAGCTTTATAACTCACCTATATAAAAAAAACAGACTAAACTGCTAGTCATTACGGAAATTCCACCCTTGGGCCTTCTAAAATAAAGTTAGTTATCAATTACAATTGTGTTGAGTATAGGACGTTTCGTTGTCGCATGACATGTGACGTCACAGCAGTGTCGCGCGTTCGCGGGTTCGTAAGGATCGATATTTCAGTTCGGTCGCTCCCGTGAAAGGTCGGAAAGGGCCGAGTGACGCGCCACCACGTGCAAGTTACGTAATGATGGGTACAACTCATTGACAAAGATTATTTGTGCCAACGCTTTGCTGCAAACAGACGGACAACGGACGTGTTTTGCCTGAATTCAATTAAAAGTAAGAAAAAATTGGGTCGATTATAATTTATTGGCATCCATGTATATTGAAAGAACGTATCAAACATTCACACATTTAGAAAAGAAAACTGTTTATATTTATTTTCTAGTGATGAATTTCGAATACTTTCATAACATTATCTGTTGAACACATCCCCAAGAGATTTCATTGGAATTGAATTGAATTCTTCTATAGTACTCGTATGTGAATTTTATTCTGCCTTTTACAATCGAAATTCTATATTTTCCAATAGAATATTTTGAATTATCGAAGTAGTAAATAATAAAGTGACGTTACTCGATTATTTAAAGTTATTTTTATTACTTTGAAAAGATTATGTAGGTCGTATTATAATAGAAAAATGGTTAGCTCTAATGAAATGTATTCAATGATTTGATATTATGTATACTATAACCATATAATCGGCCCGAAAACATCACTGCAGAATACAAGCCTTTCAACATATTAAAATAAATTTTCGGCATCGTTTGATGTTCAATATACCTACCTATATTTTAATATTTCGCTCAATTTATTTCACGCAAACCAGTTTAACATTTTTGGTTTGATTGAAAAATAAAAAGACAGCCACTATAAAGTTATTTTAGTGAAGGAAAAGTTTGACTGCGGTCAGGATTCGAACCTTTGTCTTCTGGGTACACCAGACGCTATGAGCACTAAGCCAACATGAGTCCCATCTGCCAGGTCGAAATTTGCCTTTACATTTTGAATTACGTCTTTGAGGTAATGTGCATGGGAAATACATAAAAAATACAAACGATAGTCGAACTATTCACCATAAATAAATATTTCATATTTTACCAGTTCCCAAAAACTCAGAAGTATTTAGAGTAGGTATCTTCTTTAAACAACACGCTAAACGCTAAGGGGAACGGAAGAATGGACAATCCCAAACTATCAATAGGTATTGGACGGTCGGACGGCACATCAAGTTACCACAAAATGACAAATTTTCCCAGTGGTTTTTGAACTTAATTGCGAACATTTTAAGGTTTAAAATCATTTGGAGAAATTTGTCAGTTTTGTATAACCTGGGGCCCTAGACAATGTTATATTTCCATATCGATAACGAAGTTCGATAAGTCTGAAATGTTTTTTTTTTTAAATGCTTACTAGCAATGTGGGTCACACATTACTAGTATTCTTGTTAACCCCTTGTGCTAAGCTAAAATGCTTGTGTTACGAGTGGGTTCACGTCGGTAGTGTAATGGGTGGGGTTCGAACCGGCAACCGTATGATTGCAAGTCCGACGCCCTTGCCATTAGGCTACCGCCGCTCAAAAAAAAAATGAATTGGCATAATCTTTCAATATGTCACATGATTAAATTATGTCAAATCGTATGGATTTGACATAACTTCGTTATCGATAATGAAGATGTGACATTGGCTGATGTGCTGGCGACTGTACTACAGTATTAATAATTTTGAGGTTAAATACTTATCCGTACGCAGGCGGCTAACCGCTTCATTAGTCTACTGGGCGTATTTGATTCTCGGATTGGATCTGTTCTTAAGACTGAAGCCAGAAGCTTCATTGTCGAGTAAAATCTAAAATCTTTCTTTCAATAAACTCCTAAACGCCAAGAATTAGTTCGAAATAGGTTAGTAATCACATCAACGTTAGGTAAAAAAGCTTGGCCGACTTTTAAACACAGTTACCATACCGACACGAAGACATAGGGATTTATTTTGGCAATATAGCTTAACTATTGTTCGCCCAACCATGGTGTAACGACCAAGCGGCGGTAGCCTAATGGCTAGTGCGTCAAACTTGCTATCATGTGGTTGCCGGTTCGAAACCCGCCCATTGCACTACCGACGTGAACCCACTCGCAATACAAGCATTTAGCTTAGCACGAGGGGTTAACAAGAATACTAGTAATGTGTGACCCACATTGGACAAGGGCAATTGATAGGAAAATTTAAAACATACTACTTTACACCTGCCTTTTGCAAAAAATGTGGGAGTTGGCTCCCACTTTAACCAGGTGCGGCTGAATATCAGTAATTTACATGAAACTGCCTCATTAGTCTAGTGGTTCAAAGTGCGACTGCTACGCTAGAGGTCCTGGGTTTGATCCCCACGTCGAGCAAGGTGTTATTGGATTTTTCTATGAAATTTCCATTAGCAGCTCGGAGTCTGGATTTGTGCCCGGTTAATGGCAATAGGCTCGCCCCCTATTACATGGGACCTAAACATACCGGCGAAATGTGGGTGTACATTAGTACACCTCTGCCTAACCCTTCGGGGAATACAGGCGTGATGGTATGTTATGTTATGTTACATGAAACTATGGCATCAGACTTCCGTAACCCAATTTTTCATCAATACCGATATCCTAAGGCTTGACTCAATGGCTTTCGGCCACTTATGACCACAAAACACCGTAGCTATAGAACTGTTAATTTGTTACGAGTCAGATAAACGTCCTTCTCCTTTATTAAAGTCGGTTAAAAATGATCTTCGAGGCAAGCGTTGGTCATAAAAATAATATACAAAAATAGCGACATTCTGTAATGGTAGCTAGTTCATGCATGCCCGCGGCGTCTCCACGTGCAACGAATTTATAAGCCATTAGTTGCAGTCGCCAACTACGTGATTAAATTCCTATTTCGTTGTATAATGCAATTTTGTACACGACTGCACTTTGGAAATACAGACAGACATTTTTAATTATTTCATTTAACATTTTTATAAGGTAACCTTGAGATTTACTTGTATCACAGTAAAAATTAACTGCAACGTTAATCGTTATACAGATTAAGTGTTCTTTTTTTTTCTTTACCGAATTGATTGGTTACGAAAAAGCTGAGACAATGATGCGATGGGAGCTATTCTTAGCTCCGTAGCACCGTACTACGCAGCGCGTAGCGCTACGAACGTAGCGGCTCGTAGCATTTAACTTTCATGGTGCAAATAAAATCGTAGTAAGATTACCTTGTAGCTAATAATATTATCTCTTTTGAGTTTCTGAATAGTGTGTCGCTGTTAGTCAATTTTTGCCGTCTCAATAGTGTATTGGTGCTGAGCGCGACTGCTACGCTAGAGATTCTGAGTTCAATTCCCAAGTCGTCCCAGTCGAGTAGGGTTTTTCTAAGAAATTCTCAGTGGCAAATCGGAATTTGTATTTGTGCGTGTAATGGCAATAGTGTCGCCATTTATTACTTGTGACCTAAACCTGCTGGCGAAATGTGGGTGTATATTCACCGGGCAGATCTCCAAACTCCACGCCGCTACTGAGAATTTCATAGAAATACCCAATAATACTTTGCCTGACTTAAATCGAACCCAAGACCTCGAGCGAAGCAATCGCTCTTAGCACCACTAGACTAATAAGGCAGTCACGCAGAACAGGCATTTTTAGATGTATCTGATCGAAAAATGTTTCAACACAGTAGACTCCACTAACCTATATATTTCCCCGCCTCAACAAAATGATTTTATTCACTCAACCATGCTGAAGGCGATTAAAATAAACGGTTGTGCCACTTGATATAGAACTGAACGCATTTAAAAAAAAACCGTTTTCATCGTCATTACGATCATGTCTGACAGACGCTCTGACACAGGCAGCTTGAGATGAAGATAACCTCATTCTTTTCTTTCCGAAGGAATAAAAGAGGTCCTCGCGTGCCTCCATCCAATTCTCAATCTAAGTTCTTTTTTTAAATTGCTAGCAACAACATTGAAAGCTAAATTTAGATCCGCAGCGTTTGTTTTTAATTTTCAATTAGTGGAATTAACGCAGCACCTTATAAAACAGGTTTTAGAATAATTTCACTTCATGATTATAATTCCCGAATTGCTACTCTAACTCGCTGTAAACTTGTGCAGTTATTTAACCACTTGCATATTAAACAGTTTGAAGACAACCTGGGTACTAATTCCTTAGTCGTGAACACCTGCGTCTGAGGAAGGTGAGTTCGTTAGCGGTCATTAAAACTGCATCTCTAAGGACTAGGGCAGTGCAATAATTGCATCAAGTTTAACCGGGCTCGATCGATGTGAGGGTATTTACCTCGCCGGGCGAAAATAATCCGGGTACCGGTGATGTCAGAAGGTGCCTAGTGCGCAGGCGTCAGGACGCTAGTAGATACTAGTGGGTACAGTGGATAGCCGGGCGTCAGTCGGTCGCCGGCCGCGCGTTGAGCCGGGCGCGCGTGTGCTACTAATGGCGCCCCGTGGCGGCCGGTGAGGCGCCGGCCCCGCCGACCGCCTCGGGTCGACGGGCCAGCCAGGCCAGACGGGCGTTCGTCCCACCATGTCCTTGCTCAGCGTCACAGGTATATAGTGCTGTGTGCCGGCACAGGCCGTGCTAACCCGCTTTGTGTTAAGATATACGAAAGTTACGCAGCAATTGTGGTCGTTATGGACGTGTATTGAATGTACTCAGGTACTTATGGTGGTCAGGGCAAAGGACTCGACTGTAGCAACTTAATTTGATCAACCGTTACCCACGTTACATTGATGATTTGAAAGAAAAACAAGTTCGTTTCTTGGAACGAATCTATAGGTACCTACATAAGCAACGCAACTCATTGTTAGTTGATATCACCGCAGGTTTAATGTATTTCCGAGAAGTTTCTGTTTCACTGATATCAGATAAATAAAGTTTGATTACCAGTTTCGATATATTAGTTTGCATTGCGTGGGTTACGTTCAAATATCAGGGTGAATCAACCGTATGGTACCGGTTATAAAGGTCATAGTCGCGGTACGCGTGGCATCATGTTGCACTTTAACATTATAAGAGAAATGTTAATAACAATGCATGACATTTTCTATAACAATATCATATCGTTGAAAGTAGAGTTAACATAATAAGGTATAAGCGACATTTTTACAGAGCAAAATATAGGTATACATTGCGCGCCGTACAAGTGTTTTGTTTATGCTTGAGCGTTTTTACCAGTCCTTATATACCGCCGCAATTGCTAGAATCGCGAAGTTGAATGTCTTCGCTGTATGTATTGAAGAAAGGCCGCATTATCTGAAGGTGGATAATTCAATAGTGCTAGAGCGCATCGGCGAGCCACGCAGGGAGCCTAAGTATAGCTATATTATAACACAATATTCTGCTCCATTTAATGCGGATGTAGGTCGTGACCATAGCAAGACGTCTTTCTGTAACGGAAAGAATTAATTGCCTATTTGTTACGGGCAGTTTTTTCATTGATGCAGTTATTGTTGCGCACATTTTAACTACATTATGCGGTACATAAGCAGATATTTTTGTAAGCTTTTAATTACTGGAACGTTGATTTTAAATCTATACTAAGTATAATAAAATTGAAAAAAAAAACAGATTCTATATATTGAAATTATTAAAAAAAAATGTGGATGTGTATAATAAACGTCCCCAAGATCAAAAAAATGATTTTTAGAATTCTTGTTTGTTTGTGTGTTTGTTAGAGGTTGGCGCAAAAAAATACTATAATTATTTTTCCACTGTAAAAAAGCATACTTTTATGTTAAGTTTCAACTTAAAATCTGATGTTAATCTTAGCTCAATTAGTTAAACAAATCCTTACATGGATCATTTGCAGAAAATATGTACCTTTTGAGGTTTTTTATGTCCCACGATTTCATTATTGGTTTTACAATATAATATTAAAAGAACTGCATATTTTTGAATATTAGTCGCAATAGAGGTAATTATTAGTGAAATTATGCTTTTTTATCCATTATTCTATTAACAAAATAGAGGCAAACATTTTATAAATATAAATTGTAGCATGCCTGTCATATATTTTATGTATGTCCCAATTGAGTCTTGTGTATATTTGAAAACAAGTTGTTACGAGATTTTGTCTCTCATACAGACAGAACGATATTTTTATGAAATGTGTAAACTAAGCTTTACAAAACCTCAGGTTAGTTACGTAACATATATTTCGTTAATATAACGAAACTGAGAACAAAAATCTGAGAAATTATAACACTATATAATAATCATCTCTTATCATAACCTAATAAATCAATTCATATAGTTTTTCAACACACGCAAGCCACCAACTTACCAAGAAACTTAATCAAGTATTTATGAAGTTCATGAGAAGGGCTTCGAATGATTCTAGGATCTGAGATATACATATATGGACGGGCGATAGATCTGTCACTATTACTTCATGTTTTAGTTTTTGTTTTGTTCCAAACACACTGTCATAAGATACCTAATACGTGTACTAACTAAACTAAATATTTATAAGTTCAGCAAGTTTAAGAAAACATTAATTTATAAAGTTTCTTTCAAGGCCAAAGTAATCATTTCATAACTCCCAATAGTTAATAAAACTATCAAAAGAGCAAAATAATGGAAAGTGAGTTACAGAAAGGAGAAAAATGATAATATGCAATGTAGAAGATGATAACCTAAAATTAATCCTAAAGTATTTAAAGGGGATTATTTAATAACAACCTAGTAGAATGTTTTTTTTTTTTTTAATTTGTGTTGTATGTTAACGTGTGGAATTAAAATAAATCGCAAAAATATCAATAAAATCCCACAAGCGCCATTTTTATGGTCAAAGTAATCATTTCGTAACCCCAAAACTTTATTTAATTCCGTGATCTGTATATGTGGCGTAGTTAACACATAAGTACAATGCAAACATGTGAATATCCGCAAATTGGTGCTCAATTGGTCAGAGCGGTCCCTGAGCCGAGCTTAGTGGGCATTGCAACAGGTCTCCATGGTTTAAAGAGTTTCCGCGAAATCAAGTATCAATGACAACCAGGCTAAAAAATCTAAAAGTTTTTTTAAAAGCTGAATTAAAATGTTTGAAAATATAACCTCACTACTACTACTTGCCCAGAGCATCGACCGCATAGGATCCCGACAAGCCAGCGGGATAATAAATTACCTATGGTAATTGGAAATAATGTAGCTTTATAATAGGTTATTTAAATCGGTTCTGTAGTTTCAAAGTTAATCGATAGATTATACAAAAAAACCATAAAATCTTTCCTGTTTATAACAATTATTAGTATAGATAAGTCTACTGGACTAACACTAGTATTGTGATTGATTTCCAAGTTGATTTTTGGGTTTGTACCCTGTTAAAGGCAATAGGCTCGCCCTTTCTTATGTGGGACTTAAACATAAGTATATCTCTGCCTTAGCCTATGGGGAATACTGACGTGATGAGTTATTGTAATTATTTATGTAATAATAAATAAACTTAGTATCGAGTTTACGATAAAATGTTGAGATGCTGATTATTTACGGTTAAGATTAAGAGAGATTTAGGGGAATGTTTCAATATAATCCATTAATACATTTTTAACAAGTTACAGAGGCCTATTGGCTGCTGAAGGGATGTTTTTTGCCACGATATTTTAATTACCATCTCGGATTTTGTATTTGTATACAGTATTTAGTAATAGCCTCATACTATCTTTAAACATACAAAACAGAAATTGATTGTAAAAAAAAGGGAGCGAATCTTTTTAAACTTTCAAAAATGTATGTACGGGAAACAGTTAAACTTCAGAAAGCCGCGTGACCGTAACTATGAATACATGTCGTATTTCGCGTGTCTTCCAAACGTTTTCACAGTGATATACACGGTTCATAGATACTGATGATATTATGTAATATGTGATGTTACTGTAAGTAATTTTACTTATTATATAATCTATTTTTACTAATGTAATTTTCTTTATGCATGTATAAAGGCACTGGTACACAGAGTATCGTAGGTTCAAATCCCCAGATAGACAAATATTTGTGTGATCCAAAGATATTTGTTTCGAGCTTGGGTAACGCACGGCTAAACATCAAGCTATAAAAAAATCAGTATGGGATGGCCTTGAATTGTACGGAAAACCTTCATAATGGGAGGTCAGTTTAAACCGGATTTGTGTATACTTTGTTTTTTTTTTATGTTAAAAATCTTGCGCGACACAGGGTAGGTATGTTCCCTAGAGCGAGAGTTATCCGTGCTGTAAATATGAGTATGTTTGTCAATTAATGAAAACTGATTTCGAAAACTTATTTCGTACCGATGGTAATTCATAAAGCTACTGACAATGAGCGTAAATTTGCTTCTGTCTATATACATAATCCCGAAACAATACTTTGCATATATGTATTGGTTTATTTTTGGGGTTTCTCCAATTAACAGTAGCATCCAGTAGTTTCTTACGGGTAGCGGTAAAAGCGACAAAAGGATTATTCCTGTAGGATGGACAGCGGTGGCTGTAGCTTCATATAAGTACTAGTAAATAGGTACGCACGGCTACACACCAAGCTATCCTAATCCAGTATCGACTGATCTCGCATTGTAAACGCTTTCCACATAGTGCGAGGCCAGCCTATACTGGATTTGTATAGCGTGATGTGTAGCCATGTATACCTGTGAATAATATCCGCTTCGAAAGCCTGCCAAGACTGAAGCTCTATTCTAAATTTGAAGATATCGATATAAAAGTTTTAGAGCAGCTATTTTAAAAAAATAACAATGAAATGCTGTTTATTACTAAGCCATTATACTCATAATTATGACTTTCTTTTATTACGGTACCAACCCTGAAATCGTTCACTTAACTTTATATATTAAAGGATCTAGAAACCTTATCATGATTGAAAGTGCAAGCACAACAGCGGCACAATCTTTATTTACTCAATAAAAAACTATATTAAAGCTTCAAAGAAAGATCTAAATCAAAAGAGATTTTTCTCTCAAGCTCTCATAAAAATCCATTGATACTAAGATAAGCACATGCACACACGACATCGTAGAGTGGGATATAAGAATGGCAGACTCGCTAGTGTGTCTACGGCTTATAATAGTGTACTTCTAGGAGGCTTGCCTACATACAGGTTCCACATAAGCTCACATTGACATATTAATGATGATGAACTTATGATACACCGACCATGTTTTAAGCGAAAGCGTTTCTATAGATTATTCTCGCATAGTTATTATTATTATTGAAATAGGCAAAGATGAAATAGTTAAGTAACATTTTCTCTTCTACTCTGAAATAGTTTTGTTTTTGTTTAGTAGCTATTGACGAGCTTTATTAAACAAGAAAATTATTGCATCAGTTATTTTTAACTACAGCGAAGCTTGGCTGATAGCCGCATGAATACTTTTTTTAAGATTATAATATATTTTTTTAAGATTAATATATTTATTCGCTCTCATTAAAGTTTCGAATATTGTTAAGTAAAAAATTAAGACGATGAAAAGAATTTACGCTTTTTTGTAATCGTTTTTGAACGTGGCACTCGTGAACTTTGACATGTAAATAGACATATTTCATTATAAATACTTAAAAAAAAAATTTGATAACAAATAATACATGAAAATTTGAGCAATAATAATGAGGAAAAAAAAATCTATAGAATCATTAAATATCAAAGAAACGAAGGCGTTGGATTCAAATCCATGTTGTTTCCTTATTCCTTTGTAATCGCGTAAGATTGTCAGTTCCCGCATGAATTATTAAGTAAGGAGGTATCGGAAAAAGCCGTTTCATTTGGATATTAATGAGGTACAGATGTTGTGCGTGAATTGTTTTACATTTTATCGTTGGTTTTGGTTTTTAAGGAATGAAGACTGGGGGTACTAAAATAGAATTTGTAATCGTTTCTTATCCTAAAAATAACTCAAAATATTATGGCCTCTGTCACATTATGATTAAAAAAGAAAGTGTTACAAAACATACTACCATCACGCCTGTATTTCTCGAAGAGTAAGGCGGAGGTGTCATAATCTACACCCCGCTCGCCGGTATGTAGTAGAGGGCGAGCCTACTGCCATTAACCGGGCACGAATCTAGATTCCGAAATCCGAACATAGTCATTGTACATTTAGTTTAATTATTTTCTTATTAATGTTGCTTCTTATTAATGGTGTACAGTCATCAGCACATCAGGTTATTCAAAGCTGTCAAATTTGTCCAAATGATTTTCATCCTTAAAGTATTGACAATTAAGTTCAAAATCAACTGAGAAAATTTGTCATTTTGTGGGAACTTGATGTGCGAGCGTACTTTATTCTATTCTGTAGTCCACATAATATTTTGTTTCCAGTTGGGATCGAATCGAACCCACTAACCCACAGTTGATTGCTCGACAATTACGTCAGTCGAGCCAACAAGTCTTGCCAAGAACCGTTTTTTGTTCACATTAAAAGAGGCGTTATTATGCCAATTTGCTACTTCTTGCCTTAACTTGAAAGTCGTTCCCAGCGAGAAAACTTTAATAATTAAGTTATTCGGAATGACCTTACCAAGTCTCATAGCTAATCAGATTTACAAATTCAATCTCTGTACAGACGCGGAATCTTAAAGATGGATAATTTTTCGTATTTTTTTTACATAAATTCGTGAAGTTTCACATAATGTTTTGACATGCTTAAGTTTAAGGCTAAAGCGTTAGCCTTGGGCGCGCAATTATTTTTGTCTTGGTTTTTCGCTTCACTTTTAAAAAATGTTATCGTTGAAGGTTTGGTGTAAATGGAGGACTCGGCGAAAAATTACAATTTCCACCTAAATCTCCTACGATAGCGATTTTAAGCAAAAGTTTTAATACTCGATCGTGAATGAGTTATTGTTGATGTCCACTGCCATGTACAGTCGCCAGCAGGTCAACGTATACAAAACTGTCAAATTTCTCCAAATGATTTTAAACCTTCAGTTGTTGATGATAAAGTTCAAAATCAACTGAGGAAATTTGACATTTTGTGGTAACTTGATGTGCTGGCCACCGTACCTAGAATGTGTTAAAGCCGAATAATTGGCGAAAAACCAAAAAATAATTGAATTCCGCGCCCAAGGCTGACTCTTTAGCCTTAAAGAAATATACTGGTTTCTAACACTTACGCGAATATGAGACATTGAAATAAAACTACTTTTTACGAGGAATTTAAAATAATCAATATAACGCGATAAAATCCGTAAAAAGTAAGTAGTTTTATTTCAATGCTTGAAGAAATATGTTAATGCTCTGTTGTGATTTTTTATTAAAATGAGTACTCTTTGGTTTAATTAGGAATTAGTTGTTGCCAGCGGTTTAAGTCGCATCCTGCATGACTTTTTGAGATAAAAGATATTGTCCAAAGGTAAGAATGGTAAGATCTATGTCTTATATATACAAGAACTAATTTCTATGAGACAAGACATTGTAACAGTGCTGCCAGAGTAGTTTGATATTTATGTATACCTACTTTTTATGTTTATTTTGTATTTGTCTCTGTGCATTCTTGGTTGATAAACTAAATCATTTTTCTGTAAAAAAAATATCAAAATTAGTTCAACGGTTTTGATATTTGACAATATTTTTTTTTTTTAACACCCATATATTATAATTTTAATCGAAACTTTTGAAATTTTGTCAATACTTTATGCTATGAAGGTAACGTGAGTACAATTGATTTAAAAAATACAGACTTCAAGTTCAAGTTCAAAGTTGAAATGTTTTTATTTCAAATAAGCCTTAACACGCATTTATGAAACGTTAACTCTAGTTGCACGGTTCCAAAAAGTTGATCCTATGGAGATGAATCCGGCAAGAACTATTTTGAATTCAACACAGTATTGGTTAGATTTCCCTTGAGTTCAACATACGTTAGTTTCAATAACTATGGCTTGATCGTGACTTCGTTTGCAAACATAAGGTTCGTCAAGAGAGGCAGAAGATAGTTGCTTAGAAATGAAATGAAATGAAATGATATTTATTTCTGTAAATAGATCTTTTCAGACACTTTTACAAGTCGTTTTTTTTACATATTTTTTTTAACTAGATGGCGTCGACGTTTCCTATCTGACGACCTCTGAGAAGAAACGTCGAAACAAACTCAGAGAATCATGGTCTCTTTTAAAGTCCAGACAATTAGATTTGGATTATATTTATTATAGTTTTAGTGTTTCCTACATTCTATCTATTAACCAAATAAATTCCTGGCTATACTAGTAACTAATTAATACAATCATTCTTATTCATAAAATATCAAAGAGATGTAATATCTCACTTCACCACTGATTTTTCAATACCAAGTTTTTTTAAGAGATACTGATTACTGGTAATCTCAAATAAACAATTTTTCATCTCGAATAAACTAAACTATTTTCATTTTGAATGTAACTTAAAAGAGTTGGTCGTTGTATAGGTATACCAAATACATGTGGTAACTTGTCGCAAGGTAAACCAAGATTGAAAATATATCTATTACTTTGTATTAAATCCAAATCCCTTGCACATAATATGTGTTAAGTATTTGGTTATAACATTAATGATGTAAATATTCGATGTCATGTCATAATGTACGTATGATATGACATTATTCAATATGACATATACGAGTATATGATATGAAAATAGTCAAGTCATACACAAAGTATTCCTTACAAACGACAAAATGGGAAAATAATGGTCTTTAACAAGTATGACTTCGAAAATTCAACTCTGTTCTAATAATTTGACTTCAGTATTAAAAAAAACATTTTCACGTGAAGGCTTTTTGAGCCATAGGATTTTTTGTATAAAAATAAAAAACAAATATTGGTTTGGCTGAGGAGTAATTGTTCGAGATTTATGTGATTGCATGTTTGTGCCTATAAACTGGGGTTGCCTCAGTGATAAAAAAAGAAATATAGAGTATAAAAATATATCACATGTCACCTGTGTCCTATACCATAGTGAAAGAGGTGTACTCGCAGAACTATGTCAAGATGAACGATTTTTTAATCGTGTTGTCGCAAGTGTGACTCTAGGCACTTAGATGGATTCCCGTAGCTAAATACTGAGTTAAGGCGCAGTTTTAGTTAAGACGTTAATTGGACACTTGGCTGCTTAAGGTAGAGAAAGTAGTTTTGGAATTTGAAGGCGAAATTTAATAACATTAATGTGAATTTCGTCGGTAATGTTTACGCTCGGGTAGGCTCATTATTGGCCGATCGATATTGAACTGCAAATTAAATATTAATCAGCACGGTGTAATATTACTTTAAAAAAATGCGTTGAAATGAGAACGTCTGTCCTCTCATTTCAACGTATTTTTTTCTGTTTTAGAAATTGGGTTTACAAATGCAAAAGATGTAAATCTAAAATTTTTACCGCGCCAAATTGTGTGGTCTCCATTGTGGGAAGAAATGGGCGCACTAATTGAGTGCACGACCTTTAATCAAAAAGGCAGACAATAAACCGGAAAATCGCGAAGACCTATTCCTATTTTCATACGAATTTTTTTCTTAAACAACTTCAAAAAGGTAGAAGCGCTCAATTTGTTATTTTTTTCATACCTTTCATTATCTTCGAAATTTGAATTATGTTCTTTATTCAATAACAAGAAGTGAGGTTCTGTGATATGACGCAAAATACCCAAAAATATACTTTAGAACGTCATCCTTTTGAAATCGATTTTTTTAAATATTTTTTTTCCATTATTGGATAAACACTAGGGCCTTCGTGTCTACCTATAGAGGTGTGTACCATTGTATTCTATCATTCATCAGGTTATACAAAACTGTCAAATTTCTCCAAATGATTTTAAACCTTAAGGTATTGTTGATTATGTTCAAAATCGACTAAGAAAATTTGATATGTTGTGGTAACCTGATGTGCTTGCAATCGTACATATAAGCAAGAAAATGGAATTCAGTATGATAAAACAGGTGTAGTAGGCTAGTTATTGCGTAATTGCCAGTATACGGAATTTTGTGTACATTGTACGTATTGCAGTTATATAACCCACCTGTATAATAATAATAATATATATTTATTTATTTTCTCTCAACAAAGGTAAGTTACAATTACAATATATAACAAGACAAGGCTTACATCCCTTTGTGAGAGACTGGTGTCTGAAGTAGGAAAAAACCTGTGTTACAGATCACCAGGCTCCCACCTCTTGTATGTGTGGAACGATGTACGTTGTAATTGATTTTAAGGTTTATTGCTGCTACTGGTTTGATGGCATTAGTTGAGCGTTTTTGCGCCACAGATCGCGGGTTCGATGCGGTATAAATATTTGTATAACCAGCTGTCGGTGTTTGTGTATAAAAGAAATTGTGTGTGGCAACATTTAAAAAAAAAAATTGTGTTTTTTGCCTTCGCCTATAAGAAAAACCATCGCTAGGTTACAAAACTATATCAATATCTAAAAATGTATTACTTACTAACAATAATTATTTTATCGTGGGTGCTATTATATACACACTGAATCTGTTTATAACCGACGACCAGTTATAGGCTAAGATTCCCACGTGCAAAAATTAGCTATTTGTTATGAACAAACTTAAATATAGAAGTATCCGGTTTATATGGAGAACGTTGACCTTTTATTGACAACTCGTGAAATGAATATTACGAGTATATACTGCCTACGCTCTTAGACAATCTGTGGGTGAACTTGGAGTCCTACAATAAAATTGTATAGGCACCTTGTAAGTCTCGTTTATATTTTTCACGCCCACCTTTCTCATTTTCTTTCATTTCAATAAAATAAGGTAGTGTTTTTTAGAGTGTAGTGATATGACCATTAGACTGCCAACTCGAACGAAACTCAACTCAACTCGAGTTCGAAACACACACATATTATGTACATCTTCTATCTCTGACTTTTCGAAGTCATGTGCGCAATAATAGGTACAATAAAATAGTCAATCCTTAAACGGTAAAAGAAAACATCGTGAGGAAACCTGAAATGTCAAAATCGGTTCACAGTTGACGGAAAAATCTGTGAACGTATTATTTTTGATTCATATTAGCTTAATGTAGAACACAGGATGAAGCCTAATCTTTTTATTATCGATGACTTACAGCCGAAAAAAAAACTTTCGGTAGATTTGCTTACTAGAGGCAGGATTTTGACTTGGATTTGCATGGATGTAAATCTACTCACAGATTTGTTATTGAAATCGGCTCGAGTCAATATGTTCCCAATATCAAAAAGATTAGGTTTTATCCTGTGTAATACATTAAAATAAGTGGTTATATTATTATCCCATTAAAGTACTACATAACAGCGGTTTCTGAGAACCCGCAAACTGTGTGGACTTGATATGAAGACTATTTCTAGGACATAATTTTATGATATTAATAACTAGCTTTCCGCCCACGGCTTCGCCCGCGTGGTTTATTAGCTTTTCTATACTAAAATATGTATGTATTATACATATAAACCTTCCTCTTGAATCACTCTATCTATTAAAAAAAACCGATCAAAGATTTAAGCATACAAAGGGACATAGGGACAGAGAAAGCGACTTTGTTTTATACTATGTAGTGATAATCATTTTTTACCCCCAATCTTTTATTGGAACTGGCCATTATACAATAGCCCTTATTATATTCGCCATTACACTAAAAGTGCAAAATATGAAATGTACAGCAAGGTACTTTGTTGCTCGCGCTAAGTAAGAGCCGTTGACTCATAGCTTTGCTTTCAAAAGCTTTCTTTACCACTTTGTGTTGGTACGTTTCATTGCAAAGCCAACTAGGTCAGTGAATTCACACATCAACACTGATTGTACACATTGTTGGTATATAGGTTATGCTACTTAATATCTAAAGTGGAAATAAATCTGTTTTTTAGATTTGATTATAATTCTCACCTTAACTGTGTCGAACATTTTGTTAAAAGTTATATATAGTCAGTATAAATAGGTTGGGCAAAGGTGCATTTATTAAGGTATTAAGGCGAGACTCCGAGCTGCCTGAGAATTTCATAAAAAGACTCGATAACCCTATTCAATCTGGGAGTCGAACTCGAGAAACTAGTCTATTACATTTTTTTTGTAGCAAACCGGAATTATTTAGGAATCAGTTCATCGTAACGAACGTAATATCTGATTTCCTAGGAACTGTATTCAATCACTAGGTCGGCTAGAGTAAATTGAGTTTTCCTAAGGAACTTTTCATCTGGCAGCGAAGCTTGCAAAATGCATTAAATAAACATTGACTCTCAAACAGCGCAAATATGCTAAGCTCAATAGGACCAATACCTTTGAGACGTTTGGGGCCAACGCTTAAGCAGTGGGGGTCAGAGTGAGCACCTCCTTTAAGGAAAAATCCTGATTTTTTTATGGTTTAGGTCAGCTAACGAGCAGACCTGCCACCTGATTTTAAATAGTCATTGCCTCCCATGAAAACTTGCAACACCAAAGTAGTTAATGGATTAGATTAAAGACTGAGCTATACTCGACCACACTTACCTACTGTAGAGGTCTTGGGTGCGATCCTCAGGTCGAGCAAAGTGTTATTAGGTTTTTCTATGAAATTCTCATTGCTCAGAGTCTGGATTTGTGCCCGGTGAATGGCAAAAGGCTCGGCCCCTATTACATGGGACCTAAACATGCCGGCGAACTGTGGGTGTACATTAAGTACACCTCTGTCTAACCCTTCGGGGAATACAGGCGTGACGTTATGTTATTTAAAACTCATTTGCAAGTAAAACGATACCTATTATAACATTAATAGAGTCTAGTTTTGCAAGCATGCCGCGGGCTTCTGTTGCCGGTTGGCGCCTAGTAGTGTCCTTGTGTGGTGCCGCTCCAAAATCACAGTTATCATACTAACTTTCTCGTGTGAACCCATCTATAACTAACTAGTTTAGCTTCGAGTTTACTTCATCCTGTTATTAATGAATGTTTGTAAGTTCGGAAATGTTTATTATAGCGTTATAACTTGCATGGAGAATCTTATTGAGATCAACTCAGTATTGATAACTGGGCTGAACGGTTTTTCTAGTAACCTAGGAAAATAGGTCTACATGGGGTTGTTAGGGGTCTATTTTGCTAGGATTGCCGGAATAGGGGGCGACAATATTAGTATCTACCATTATTGATATTAATCGGGCACAAATTCGAACACCGAGCTATTTTTTTTTTCAAAAAAGCTTACTAGCAATCGTGGTAGTAATGTGCATTACTATTTTCTTGTTAATCCCTCATACTAAGCTAAATGCTTGTATTACAAGTAGGTTCACGTCAATAGTGCAATGGGTGGGTTTTGAACCAGCAACCCCATGAACACAATTCCGACGCCCTAACTTAGGCTATCGTCGTCGCTTTATTGTCGGTTCTAAAAAAACTTAATAATATTTTGCTCGACATGAGTATCAAACTCGGGCCAACACGCTTAGTAGCCGACCTATGTTTAGTTATATCAACTACACCACACTGTTATTTTAGCTACCTTTCACATATATCCGGCGTTCCTGCGATACCCATTGCTTATGTCACCCTGTAACCCTACCAACTGCCAATACAGTGTAGAATGTGTTGGCGTTGAATATTAATTTTGTACACACGTAACACTCGTAAAATTTACTAGTGTAACAACATAGTGCAGCCCAATTTATGGCCCCGTAAACATACAAACAATATTAGTTGTTACTCGTCTGAAATCTCTTATGTAAATGTATTCGCGTGTCATGTATTGTTAGTGTTTATAACTTACAGACAATTTTAAGACGGCAGCTTTTGTTTACGTAATGTTTTTTTTTGTAGGGTTGATACTAAAATATAAACGGTTCTGTGAAATGCATTTGAATTTATAAATTCGAAAGTTACCAAGTTGAGATGTTAGATATATTGCTACACAACGGACATCATTATTATCAACCCATTTCTTTTCCCACTGCTGGGCACGGGTCTCCTCAGAGTAAGAGGGTTAGGCTATAGCCCATCACGCTAGCCTATTGTAGGTTGGCAGACTGTATACGTCATCGAGAAAATCTCGCAGGCATGGAGGTTTCCTCACCCCTGAGAGACAGTTATTTATCATGAGACACTTAAGAGGTTAACTATTACCCGATTTCGTACACTTCGAGATCAGCTTATACTGGAACTTATATCTCAATATTTCAAATCCTTTTTTAATAGTTATGACGTAATAATACTTATCAATAAATTGGCTCGAGAGTTGCCGTATTCGATAACGTTGCCCTGCGGGATTGATGGTAATCAAGAATAATGTAGCTGTCTAATCTTGAAATTTGGTTTATTAAAATGGGACAGTAGCTGTAGAGTTCGATGACAAACAAACAAATCCTGCCTCTTTATTGGTATTGATTTCAGTGTCCGATATTCGTGTATTTTGAAATTCATTAAAATTGAATTTAAGTATTTCAAAAACTACTATTTCCGCAGAAAATTCTTACTAGTGATTTCAAATTACGAATCAAGCCATTGAGTGATTCCCGTATGCAGCAACGCAATTCAGCGCATGAAGTGCTGTGTGCCGATAATACACATTGCTACCTGTCGCATTGAGGTACAATGAATAGAGCCGACGCAGATACCCGGGGCTGTAAGCATTCACGATGAGTGGCACTCGATTTAACACAACCTCTCCAAGTAGGAATGCAGTTACGAATAGACGAGCTTTGGGTAACAATAGATCGGACTGTCAGTTGTCATAAGCTCAATGGGTGAGCAAATATATACATATATTTTGGATGTATAAACGGAGAGAGTTATTATTGGATGGCAGAGCATGTGTCTTAACTTCGTTTTTTAATATGTTCATACTGTATATTTAATTGAACCTCTGTTAACTTTCAAGGGGTTTTTGTTTATGTACGATTATTGAAGGTCTCTCATGTTCTCACGTGCGTAAGTCGAAATTGTTGACATGTGAAGTCTGCCAACCCGCAGTAAGCTAGCTAGGTGGACTATAGCCTACCCCCTTTCTGTGAGAGAACAGTAAGTTGGAACAGTAGCTAAATGGATTGAAGATAGATAATAGAAGACAGTTTGTTCAGAGTCGCAATACAACACTCTACCAATTTTGTTATAAGAAATACCTATTATGGTGTATGGTCCCATAGCAATAAAAATCACAATGCATTCAAGTAATACAATTAAGAATACAGATCATCATCAACCCATTACATTGTCCCACTGCTGGGCACGGGTCTCCTCTCAGTACGAGAGGGATTAGGCTTATAGTCCACCACGCTAGCCTACTGCGGGTTGGCAGACTTCACATGCCATCAAGAAGATCTCTCAGGGATGCAGGTTTCCTCACGATGTTTTCCTTCACCGTTTAAGCGCGTGATAATTTATTATTAATACGCACATGACTTCGAAAAGTCAGAGGTGCGTGCCTTGGATTCGAACTCGAGACCTTTGACTTGGCAGTCCAATGGTCATATCACTAGGCTATCACTGCACAGAATACAGAATACAGATACGTCAGTATTAATAATTTCCGATAAAGAACAATGATACTGCTTCGGATGCGGGGAGCTAGTAGATTTAATCTAAAAACCTTTCAGGGAACACGTGTTTCGAACAATTGTTGCTACCACTCATGTTATGTTCCTTTTAAATGAATTGATTCAATTTTTCTTTTAAAGGTAGCTTGAATATTGACCTATTTATAGATATTGATTTAGATATAAGTTATTAGTTATTAGTAATATGTACTATTGCTAAGTTCAATAGCATTTCTAGTATATATATGTGTAGGGGGCGAGCCTATTGCCATTATCCAGGCACAAATCTAGATTCCGAGCTGGTTCAGAGAATTTAATGGAATAACTCAATAACATTTGCTCGATTTGGAAATTGAACCCAGGACCACTAGTGTAGCAGTCTAGCTTGGGACCACTAGACTAACGAGGCAGTTTCTAATAATACTTCTTTTAATTCGTATACTTAAATGAGATAAAAATCAAGCGTGGGTTTGCAATCAGTTTCTGTATTTAATTTACGTTTGCAAACCACCTATGTGGGCGTTACGCAGAAAAAGCAAACGTTTTTGGTGAAAATCTATAAGTGTGGGTGTTATGTATATGATTACTCGATGGCATTTAGATTCCTATCTTAAGACTTCTAAAACTTATCTTCTACTTGATTGGATGGGTGGCTCTGAGATCTAATACATAAGTGTGTCATCTTTAAACTTTTACAAAGGAGTTCAGATGACTACTTCGTTAGTCTAGTGGTCCCAAGCGCGACTGCTACACTAGAGTTATCCTAGGTTCGATTCCCAGGTCGAGAAAAGTGTTATTGATGTTTTCTATGAAATTATGTGTAGCAGCTCCGAGTCTGTATTTGTACCCGGTTAATGGCAGTAGAGCCCCTACTGACACTTATAAAGTCGTTAATTATTTACGACTTTATAAGTATCAATTGTTACTAACCATTATTGCATTATGTTATCTGAATAAATAATAATCATCAACCCATTACATTGTCCCACTGCTGGGCACGGGTCTCCTCTCATTACGAGAGGGATTAGGCTATAGTCCACCACGCTAGCCTACTGCGGGTTGGCAGACTTCACACGCCCTCAAGAAAATCTCTCAGGCATGTAGGTTTCCTCACGATGTTTTCCTTCACCGTTTAAGCGCGTGACAATTAATTATTAATACGCACATAACTTCAAAAAGTTAGAGGTGCGTGCCTTGGATTCGAACTCGAGACCTTTGACTTAGCAGTCCAATGGTCATATCACTAGGCTATCACTGCACTATATAAGAATAAATAATAATAATAATTATTATAATAATTTGAGTTCCTCATTGATTTTTTGGTCTTATTTACGATTTACAACTCGAGCAAAGTAGCAATAGCAGCAGCAACTCAGAGTTTTAGATTTGTGCTAGGATTCGTCTTAAAGGGTGTGAAATAGAATATAAAAAGTATATTTATGCAACTCTACAGAACCCTTCGCGGATACAGGCGCAATGGTTATAAGTATTAATATTTTTTACTAAATTCTGCATAAATTTATTTCCAAGTAATATAAGAGTATTCTTACAAAAAGAACCTATTCATTATTCACAAAACGCGAACAAACATCTAAGGATTTTTCATAATTCTTTTGTAAGGCATTAGTTGTCTAGTCAGACAACCTTCGTAATATCAATCCCGACAAAAGTACTTCTACGAATAAGTCTAGGAGCGTATACTTATATAATACCTACATGCTATTATAGATAGATTTGGTAAAGAACATTAGCTCCTTTTAGCGCGTAGCCTTTGAACTGTCACGTCCTGACTATTAAGCGAGCTCGAGCGCCCGATATGAAGGGTTATCAATATTACGAGCCGTGCTGCTATTTCAGACAACCCTAGTTATAGCTGAGTGAGAATTACTCGATTAGGTATCTGATCTACTAGGTTAAAATTTCTTTTTGGCGTCTATATTTTTTTAAATTATTAAGTTCTTAATTAATTTGTATTGTATTTGAAAGTAACAGGATCGTTATAATAACATAAATAATCACACGATAATAACAATATGGTACAAATTGGAGAGAAACATAATGTCAAATTATTATTTCGCATAGTACAGTCGCCAGCACATTAGGTTATACTAAACTGAAAAAAAAAAAACAACAACACAGAAACAAATTTCTCCAAATGATTTTAAATCTTAAAATGTTGGTGATTAAGTCAAAAAATTACTGTGAAAAGTTGTCATTTTTAGTAGGTAGCCCGACGTGCTGGACACTGTTTTTTTTTTGTATACAACGTCGGATAAAGAGAGCTAGTAAACTAATATTTATTCGAACATGCGTCGTCCCAGTAAATCCGTAAGATTAAATTCACTGTATTCAATTGTATATTATAAAGGTAATCTGCCATCATCATCGTTTTGAGTAGAGTACTTATTTCACAGCGTAGGAAGGCCTCTAACGAGATGTTCAAACAACCTGGTAAAGGTATCTGGCAGTCTTTAGATACTGGAGACATATAACCGGACTGAAATCGAGGTCTATGGGGGAAGTTTTTATTCAGAAATGGACTTCATTTGGTTAAAATGATGATCATGAGGGATTACAAAAGTGACGCTTAATTACATTATTTAATATAATCGATACTCGAGATTAATTAGAATCTAAATAACATTACATTATTAGACTCCTCAGGAATATTATCAAGAAACCTAAACAAGACGTAAAACAATGTAGTACAATTATGGAACGTAAATAAATGAAGCTGTACATTTTCTGCGTTGATTAATTTGGATTCTATTTTAAGATTTTACGGCTATATTAAATAATATTGATTCAGAATATTCTAGGCTTATATTTAGAAATATAAAATAGTTAAGCGGCGGTAGATTAATGGTTAGGGTGTCGGTCTTGCGACCATGTGGTCGCCGTTTATCAGTGAACTTAAGGGTTAGGCAGACACAACATGGTAGTAGATGCACTAATAATGGAACAGGCAATGAGAATTATAAACAAACTAAAAAGAAAGTGTAGCGTATTATGGATTTATATATTTATATAATTAAACAATATTTTTTTATCCCCCCTTTCACTCGCATCCCAAATAACTTTTTCAAACAAAATGTAATCTATATCCTTCTCCAAGTATAGTCTATCTCTTGGCCAAATTTCAACGAAATCGGTTCTGCAGTTTGTGTGAAAATGTTACCGACAGAGAGAGACATAGAGTCATTTTCGCATTCATAATACTAGTATAGTATGGTAACGTACATATTTAATGATTTTGTTTCAGTAAACAATATCAGAATTTTATATAGGTGTGTCTTTTTCGTTCTGAGATGAGACCCATGCCCAGAAGTGGGATAGCATGAATGATAATGTTGAAAATAAAAAAGCGCGTACAAAACTCTCTCACCTTGTTTGTGCAAATCTTTTCGCATTGGATAAAATTTTCAAAAAACTTTTATAAATGTTACAAAAACATTTCTTTCCAACCTTACTCGAAGTTTCTCTGACCCCAATGACCTTAACATTGAAGCTATCCAAAAATCTCTGATGTGCATTTCATAGGTTATTTAAATTCGTTCAACCTTATTTAGTTGGGACGGCAGGCTTTTAATAAAATGTCAGTACCACACAGTGCAGCGCAACTTACTTTAATAGACGTTTTAAAATATATAATGCAAATGTTAAATATGCTTTTATGGAAAATAAACAAAGCGCCACCTATGGACGATCATTTAGTCAAGTCAAGCAATGATAAATTTATGGATTAAGTGTTTTTATCAATGAATGCTAAGTCCTCGTGTCTTATTTAATAATCAATGGCATACACAATTGACTTTCCGATATCATGTGCGTATAATTAATGATCTCGTATTTCCCATCTCGGAAAAAAATATGAGAATCAAAGATTTTTATGGATGGCATGTGAAGTCTACTAACCCAGACTGGGCTAGCCTATAGCCTAACAACTAGGACAGTCAATGGGTCAACACATCCTTTGCAATTACTACAGCGTTTTAAATTTCAATGTTATAAGGTATGGAGAATCTACATTTATTTTTATTAATGCACTTATATGATATAACATTACGCCTGCATACAATGAAAGGTCAGGCAGAAATTTACAGATCTTACAGTCTAAAAATCAATCAAATTAAACTTTAATTTGTGAAAGTATTAGTACCCAAAAAGTATGAATTTAAAAAGTTGAATAAGCAATGGACGTGTGCATGACAAGAAGTATTTAACAACCCTGAAACACGTAATCATTTATGTGAAAATATTGTAATTTTAGTTTTAATAATAATAAAAAAAAAAATTAATCAGTCTAATCCAACCAACCATTAATTAGTGCCTCTTAGTTATGATTCCGTCTTTTTTTTATTGCGTTAAATTCTTTGTCCACCGATATAATTGCTCGTTAATTTCTTGATATGCAAACATGTAGGAGCAAAAATAAAAATACAGTATAATGGATTGGGAAGCTCCCAATCCATTATACTGTATTTTTATTTTTGTGCACAAAATCAATCATGATCACATATCCACCAATCAAAGTTCATTTAGGAATTACATGACACTAATGTTAGAGTAAACGCAACAGGTAGCTAAACCATCATTCATAACACAATTATTGTGATCCATTTTACACACTTAGCATTGTACAAATGTGCAGTTCTGTTGAGCTGCACCAACTTATTTACAATAAAAATTGCTTGATTAACTCAAGTTTACTCATACAACTCATTCTCATTCATGTATGGGTAGTTGTAATGTATGAACATTTTTATTTTTCAAAGTACACAAATTTTGGATAACAGATTTTTTTATAAAATAGGTAAGGAGTTAAAAAGCTCTTTTTGTACCTCAAGTTTGTATTGTAATCAGAAAATAATTGGATAGCCTTCAAAATAAACGTCTGACAAAGATTTTCTCCAATTAACTACAATAATACATAAAATGAGAGGTCTTCCGTCAGATCCATACAGATTCATTTGAATATTGAAATTGAAATCTTACGTTATTCGTTCAGGGAGATAATTTAAAGGACGGTTCATAAATTGCCTCATTTTTGATGTAATGATAAGAAACGTTTATTTATTGAAAAAATAATAAAATATTAATCGTTCCGCAAGAGGTATATTTATTAAAAATTATATTTGACGTAGGGATGTAGATATTATAATGTAGCGGTGAGCTAAGTTACAAGTGTAATAAGTATACTTAATGGAATGTTTGTTGAAAAAATACTCAACTGATAATGATATGACTGACTTTTTGCTCATTTTACTCTCTGCTCAGCCGTTTAGAGATCATCACCTCTTTTCTAGTTCATGAAGCGAAAAAACCTTACATTGTGTCTACAAAATCCTTATTTAATTCAGCAAAGTGGAATGAACCTGGGTCCTTACACGCTTTGCCTTATACACATTTGTAAAACGAACTTAACTTCACTATAAATGAATTTGTTTCAGAAACTTGCAAATAACTAGAACGTATTATTTACCGACGATGAAAAAGCTGTTTCCACGAAAAATTACGAGCGAAATAGATTTCATCTCGTAAAAGCTACCTAGTATTGATTAGCGGCGTGTTAACCCTATTAGCGGATTAACCAATACAAATCGGATTGAGGCAACGGACGGATGCGGGGCGAATAGAGGCTCCTAACAATATTATGTAGTCGAGAGGAAAAGGACGGAGTAAAGTAAAAAGTTAGGGAACGAAAAATTATGTGAGGCGCTACGTTTTTCCTGGTAAAAGTTTAACCTATGGTTTACTGGCATGTGCCACGGTTTGTAAAGGAAATAAAATTATAGCTGCAGATATGAAAATAATATAAAGACTGCCTCATTAGTCTAGTGGTCCTAAGCGCGACTGCTACGCTTGAGGTCCTGGGTTCGATCCCCAGGTCGAGCAAAGTGTTATTGGGGTTTTCTATGAAATTCCCAGTAGCAGCTCGGAGTCTGGATTTGTGCCCGGTTAATGGCAATAGGCTCGCCCCCTATTACATGGGACCTAAACATACCGGCGAAATGTGGGTGTACATTAGTACACCTCTGCCTAACCCTTCGGGGTATACAGGCGTGATGGTATGTATGTAAATAATATTATATCGGAGCATACATTATCAGCAAGTTTTTTTAGTCATGAACATATATTCATGCATATACCTACTCTCCCGAGAGTTAGGCAGAGGTATACTGATGTACAGCCATATTTCGCCAGTATTGTTGTCCCATGTAGTAACGGGCGAGCCTTATTGCCATTTAATTGGGCATAACTCCAAACTTGTAAGCTGCTACTGAGAACTTCATAGTCTCACCCCCTATTACATGGGACCTAAACGTACCGGTTCACTGTAGGTGTACGGTAGAACACCCTTCGGGGAATACAAGCATGACGGTAAGTTATGTTGTTAACTAGCTTATATCACTTTATGTTTCCATCTAGTCCCATAAAATCATTTTCGATTTCGTTGTTAAACACTACGAATAAACAGGATAATCACGATTAACCGATAAGTCCATCGGTCGGCCTTGCTAGACTATTTGTGATTAGAGAATAGACATGCAAGCTGTTGACCTAATAATCTACAATAATTCATACCAATAAAGCTTTGATTCATGCAAAAGTTGCGGTACTGTTGCTTTCTCTTTCGCACAGTAATGTGTACTGTAGAGACAGACAGATGACGTCGTTCAGCACAATAACCATAGCTAAGTCGGCAACTCCACCGCTGTTTTTTTTGTGGGCTTCCCAATGGTACTTTTTGAAGCAAAAACCTCCTTTGATACACTAGAGAATAAAGAACAATGTATTTTATCTCTGCAATTCCAATTAACCCGGCAAATGTAGTTTGCACACCAAGTGTGCAAAAAAATTTGCGTTTTTTTTTATCATGGACATTCGTAAAACTATATTTTTCCTGCTCTAATTTGCAAAAATTGTAGGGAAACGAAAAGGATGGCAATAATAGTCATATATGCACCTGCATACTGCACATTTTGCATAGGTTGCATTCTAATCGTGGGAGAGGTTAATCACGTAATTACTTACTATTAAGTGCTGTATTGGTACACATCAATGTATATACCATGATTTGAAATGATTGTTTAAGATACAGGTGTTCCTACTAAAATTATCCTAGTTAGTTGCGTTTATACAGGAAATTCTACAGCTTTTTAATTTTCGTCCGAATCCTTCGCTCGCAGTCAAAATATTAATGAGGTAATTTTGGACGGGTACCCCATTCAATTTACCATTGCACCTGGTTATAGCCTTGTGTTTTCTTTAAATAAAAAATGCTGGGAGATTTTGTTCCAGAGATTTTTTTTGTTCATTTCATGAATTTCTGTTGTGGGCAAAGAGTTTTCATATTAAATAACTCATTAACATGAAACAGAATAGATTTGATTATGCATTTTTGTAAGCACTGCTTATCGCTCAACACAAAATGAAAGTAAGATTGATATATAGTTAAATATGAAGTGACTATACTATACTCGCAACTCAATTACTAGGAATTATCAATCCTAACGACAAAATTATTATGAATCTTTCGGGCTTCTGACAATTAAAGATTTTGTTTTGCGGTATACCTTTAACTACGTTGAACGTAGACATTAACGATAGCTTTCACGATAAATCAAGTCTATCTCGTATATATATATATCAATATTTATTGAATTGTGTAGTTATTGTTCAGTTATTCATTATTCAAATATTATTTTAACATTGTTAATTTTAACACTGCCTCGGCATTTTACCATACTGCGTCATTAGTCTCGCGGTGCTAAGCGCGACTGCTACGCTAGAGATCTTAGGTTTGATTCCTAGGTCGAGCAAAGTGTCATTGGGTTTTACGTATGAAATTTTCAGAAGCAACTCGGAGTTTGTATATATGCCCGGTGAATAGCAATAGACTCGCATCCAATTACATGAGACTTAAACATACTGCTATATATTATATGTATATACACATTGTAATTAAAATGCACTTATTCAAATACCGTCCCTGATTCGAGGACGCGTAAATGAGTGCCGGCCATATATGCACATAAAGTGCACGCGAGAGCCCTTGAACCGCGCGTGTTGAAGCCCGACCTTGGGCGACGAGTACTAAGTAATATTGTGGTAATATTATTAGACCTAAGTTATAATGTTAATGCGAGGTGATGATTTGATTTGGGAATATGATCATTTATCATTGAATCGGCCGATCACTGTTGAATACCTCATGGAGCGTTCGCCACCTGAAGTGTCGGACTCGTACCAACTAAAAACTGCTCTTGTTTACCATGGAATTCATGACATACGTCACTATCCGACACGCTGTAGTTTATTCCCCTTCAAAGCATTGTTGAATACCTGCTAACTGCATCCTATGCTACCACGCTCTCTAACAAGATGAACAGATACGGAGGAACTTCTTCTGATATGTTAGGAATTCTGGGTCCATTGTGAAATACACAAAAAAAGTAAAAAGCAAGACGGCAACTCAAGAACTCCTATAACCCAATCTCCCTCTGGATCCGCTAATCTGTAGAAACTGTCAATAAGACTATTTCATCATACATATATTATCCGTATAATTATATTAACCCTGCTTACTAAATGTGTCAACAAGTATGTATTAAACCGTATGTCGCTCATAACTTATACCAAACGACATAAACTAGGGCTTTCACAGGCCGGCTGCTCCATCATCATATTAATTCACAAGCCTCTCTGCTGATGACGCCAGTTTACTAGAGAGCGCAATTAAATTAACCGATACATACCTTTATTAAACGGAAGTGCCCATAACCAACGTTTTAACTGATTTAATACGTTACATGGATTGTTCAGACGTACTTCATTCATAACCACACAATTATTTAATAATTTTAAGTGTGGTTACCGTGCAGTTAAAAGCGGCGGTAGCTTAATAGCCAAGGCGTCGGACTTGTGATCATGTGGTTGCCGGTTCGAAACCCACCCATTGCACTACCGACGTGGACCCACTCGTAATACAAGCACTTAGTACGAGGGATTAACAAGATTACTTGTAATGTGCGACCCACATTGCTAGCAACTTTTTTTTCGTAAAAGTTCAGTTGACAAACAATTTAATAAACTAAGTTGATCAACCGATCTGTAAACTGCGTTTGATTGACTATTCTAAACACATCAAGACCCTTTTGAGCTTCAGAGAACATTTGAAGCCGTTGGTACGGTCAGCAACGAAAGTTGCAGGACACCGCCAAGTTTTTAAAACAACACAGCACCAATACTTTTCAATAGATTCACTAAAGAAAAAAATGAAGGTCCAGTATGTAGAAACACGTACTACTTACCACATCTCGGGTCATTAAGTTTTGGATAATAAATATGTTTAAGCGTTTTGAAGATTTCAACGTGTTCAGCAACTTTCATTGGTGACCGTACCAACGGCTTCAAATGGTCTCTGAAGCTCAAAAGGGTCTTGATGTGTTAAGAATTCAGTTCACTGTTGTCGTTAGTAATTTCGTGTAAATTTTTGATATTCAGCCGCATCTAGCTAGACTAAATGCCGATTCCAATATAGCTCATGAACTAGGAACATCCTGCACATAATTGAATGTGGCTCTTAAGTTCACCTTTGCATAATTGAATGTGGCTCTTAAGTTCACCTTTGCATAACCGTTGCCCGAAATCGTGGGTTTAATTCCCACCTGAGACATTTGTTTTGAGTATGGGTGTACTTTGTCTGAGTTAATTGTATGTTTGTAACGTCCCCCGGGACACAGAGATTGTCTAGTGCGAGTGCTATCTTAAAAAAAATAAGAAGAAAATATGTGCATGGACTTTCACATACATTCGGGTAATTTTATGAATGTTCTAGTTTTTAGTCCCTTAGGGGAAATTCGTAGTAGAGTAACATAAATTATATTCACATGAGACTTTTTTATGTAGATACGGGTATATTTTAAGCAAATAATATCTGGCGGCGAGATAAAATCTTAATACTAAATCATAATTAACAGAGTTGATTTTAAAGTTTTCGTCTAGTTTTTAATTTATTTATTGAGTCATCAATGTCCAAACACACACAAACGCACACATTTATCTTGTGAAACTACTTCTAGAACCTACTAACCGACAATAAAGTTGATTTTCCAAGTGAGCCCTAAGACGTAAATGAAAGAAGTTTCCTTATTTATCTTATCGTTTTACTGTTGCTGTTACGCTACGAAGCGGCTTCGTGCTACGCCGTAGCAGCTACGCAAAAACTACGTGACTATTCTTGAAATTTCGATGCGGGATTTTGATAAAAAGGGTTAGGTTACATTGAAATAAGCATATGTAGATAACAGTGGATGGTTATGAAACATTTGTTTATTTCCTAGCTGTGTTTCGCAATATTACCCGTGCGACGGAGGAACCTACAAGCTAAATTTCAAGTATAGGCGTTGTAGTTTGCGAGAAATGATATTTAGTTATGCAATGAGGGATTTTGCATTATTATATAAATATGTTTAACATTGGTCAATAAGTTTACGAAAAAGGTTACTATTGAAAATCTTGATAGAAAATTGTTTTTTTTTTTCCCGGAATGAAAACATAAAATAATAATGATTGATGCTTAACTGATTTCTGACAAGGAATGTGTATTTTCATAATCCTCTTTTTAATTTTAAAGTATCTTAGACCCTTCTGTGGCATAGATGAATTGAGGGTAATTGTACTCGTAAAATGGCGGACATATTCCAGATTGATTTATTAATATTTCACTTATAAAATACACCTACATCTACTGTAACCTGAATATTCATGTATTGGTGTATTGCTCTTATTTAGGGCATCCATAGTCTAAATTAATGAGTCATACATCTTTCGTGGCCTAACACGTGGTCTTATAACCTAAATTAAGTACGAAATATCAACTCTTTGTTCAATTTCACGAAACTCAATAAGTGATTGTTATTGAATATTTTACCGTACAAGGAACGTTAGCCTCGTTTTTTAATCAACAAAAAAAGAATGAAGAAAGATTCTCAAGCAAACGCCTATTTTTTATATAATAAGTTAATTAAATACTACAAAACTTCCCCTTTACTACAAAGCGTCCTTAAATAAAAAAGTACAATTAATATAATAAACCTTAATGAAATTTCAACAACATAATATGCCACCACGCCTGAATTGCAAGATATGTTAGGCAGAGTTGAACGATGTAGAACCACAGTTTGCCGGTATGTTTAGGTTCTATGTAATAGGAGGGGAGCCTATTGCCATTCATCGGGTACAAGTCCATACTCCTAGCTGCTATTGAGAATTTAATAGAAACCCAATAGGTACGCATAAATTCCAGAAATTGTGCCTCATATAATTTGCTTCAGCTTATCTATGACAGAGACTTTCTAACAAGGAAGAATCTAGGGTGACCTTTAATCATGCTGGCCTAGGAGTGGGTATTATGTAGTTCGTAACTATGACGTAATCGTGAATAATGTTATCGCACGGCGAGCATTGCCCTTACTATTGTCACATATCTCTTTATAAGTAAATAAACAAAGCGATATAATCTCTTCGTGTGAGTAAACATAGTATTTTGGTAATTGAAACTGTTTGGCTAGTACTAGTATAAATATAGTCTATGTAATATAGCACACGGCTGTTTTTTCTTTGAACTTGCCTGGACACGCTGCCGCGAGTCTGGATTACTAAATATTCAAATGGTAGGGGCGTAAACATCCTCTTCTATTTTACAACTATGCTCTTCATACCATCACGCCTGTATTCCCGAAGGGTTAGGCAGAGGTGTATTAATGTATACTGCGCCAGTATATTTAGGTCCCATGTAATAGGAGGCGAGCCTATTGCCATTAACCGGGCGCAAATCCGGACTCCGAGCTGCTAATGAGAATTTCGTAGAAAAACCCAGTTACACTTTGCTCGACCTGGGAATCGAACCCAGGACCTCTAGCGAGCAGGACCATTAGACTGATGAGGCAGTTAATAAATAAATAAAATAAAAATAATAATTCATTATTAATAATCAATTATCACGTGCTTAAACGGCGAAGGAAAACATCGTGAAGAAACCTGCATGCCTAAGAAAATTTTTTGACGGCATGTGAAGTCTGCCAACCCGCAGTAGGCTAGCGTGGTGGACTATAGGCTCCCTCGTTCTGAGAGAAGACCCGTGCCCAGCACTGGGACAATGTAATGGGTTGATGTTGATGATGATAACATTGAAATGGTAGGGGTGTTAATATTAAAATTATCTCCTTCTACTTTATAGCAATGCTCTTAACGTTGTTTATTGTATGTAGATGAGCGAGGTGCCCTTATAAATCGACGCAGCCGACCCTGCGACCTTGACTGATAGTACCACGCACGTGTGGGTACACGATAAGTACACGTGTGGCTAATTAAATCACATATCACTTATCTATTTTATTTTGTAAGTCAAAATATTGACATTGATTTCCTGTTGGATAAAAAAAAAGTTCAAAAAAGGTGTTATTATTTCGCAGTTCTCGACTGAACTAATAAACCATTTTTGCGTTTCTTAATCCTTCGGAAAAAATAACATGTTGGTATGGTATGTTATGTTATGAATTAACTGAACCGAATGAGGCATCATTAGTCTATTGTTTCCCATTAGATTCCCAGGTCGAGCAAAGTGTTATTGAGTTTTTTCAATGAAATTTTCAGTAGCAGCTCAGAGTCTGGATTGGTGCCTGGTTAATGGCAATAGGCTCGCCCCCTATTACATGGGAACTAATCATACCGGCAAACTGTGGTTGTACATCAGTACGTCTCTGCTTTACCCTTGACGTAATAGAGTCGTGATGGTATGTCAGTGTACTTTATCTAGTACACCTCTGCCTTACCTTTTAGAGAATACAGGCGTGATGATATGTTAATGGACTGGATTTCTATTCGAAAACGCTTTCAACCAAATCTTATTGAAAAATATAGATACTCATTGACCTTTTAAGCAAAACCTTCACCCGAGCATAGTCAAGGTTTTAATACCCGAGCTTCACATTAAATATTCCGTAGGCTCACCGTTCATTTTCCGTACATAAGTAACAATATGTTTTTAAATGTCAGCACAGTACCGGGGATCTGCCTGGGGCGGGAATGCAGAGGTCGATGGCGAAGTCCGCCCTTCCCCGACTCTCAAGGTCTCGGCCACCGGTGTTACGTCATCGCTAGGGATGTTTTGACACAACTTGGAAGTTTCAAGGAGATTCCGTCGATGGAGTATTTATGTTGTAGTTAGAGTAGCAAATAAGTAGTTTAAGAATGTTTAGATATTCTCTTGAATTGGTATTTTAACGCCCGCTTTAAGTGATTTGAAAGTTAAATAATGTGGTTTCAATAAACAAGATTAAAGTCTCCTACGGATATTAATTAGTACACCTCTGCCTTACTCTTCGGTGGAATACAGGCGTAAGACTATGAACTACTAAGACGTCATAAGGTATGAGTTTACTATATGGTTATACTCGAAATCATGTAATTATTGAAAATATTTTTAATTATTAATCTACTTAATCAATTTATTGTTCGCTAGCGGTGTAGGAATTTTTTTTGAGGAATCCTGCATATTTAAGTCATTTTCTCAATGCTATGTAAAGTCTGTCAACCCGTAATAGACCAGCGTGGTAGCTTTGCTTGTACCTTGCAATAGGAATTAAATGGGCAATGACGGTATTGATAAATAAACTTATCTTTAGTTATTGATGAAGCATTCTCAAAGTAACCATATTAATAGTGTTATTAATTGAAGAAATAAAAAAACCTATTTGACTTTAAAATCTAAACAACCTCACTATAGCACTCTACCTTGATGAGTATTGAGAATAATGCTACAGTTATTTCACATAAAATTCAGTACCTATTAACAGGTAACTCATTTAAAATGTTATCATTTAAGTGCCGATAAATTGAGTAGATTTTATTGTAATCTTTACTAAGGTCACATTAATGCACAAATACTTGAATAAGTATTACCGGTTTTTTATACTTAACATAATATACCACCATTCCTCTATAACGTGAAGGGTTAGGCAGAGGTGCACTATCGTATAGTGGTTAAGGTCTCGCCACTACAGTTGCGCGAGTTTCGTGGGTTTGATTCCTACCTGAGACAAAATATACTTGTACGTTCCATAGATATTTGTTTTAAGTTTTAATGTACTTTTTAATATCTATTTATCCCCCCCCTTTATTAAGACCCCTGCGACAAGGTTAGTCTCTAATGCTGTTCCCCAAAAAGATTCCCAGGTTCTACCACCTGCACCTATTCCACACTCAGCGTTCAATGGCCTCTAATAAAATGGGCAGGTTACCTTGATATATAGTTTGTGATTTTATGTTATTTTGAACGAACTGTAATGATTTTTTTGATATACTGCAATAAATTTGAGACGAGATTGCCTCATTCGTCTAGTGGTACTAAGTTCGACTGCTACGCTAGAGGTCCTGGATTTGTGCTCGGGTAATGGCAATAGGCTGGCCCCCTATTACATGGGACCTAAATTTCTTAAGTTACAAGAGGGGTTTCTTGCTCAACTGTGGGACAACAATGGGTTCACTTTTATTTATTATATCTATAAATTCTTATATTACGTAGTGAGAATATCCTCGCCCTCCACAGCACTTAGGCAAAGGTTTTTGCTATAACACTTACAATATACTTCTAGAAACTTATTGCTCTTTGTACTTTAAGAGTACCTCCTCCCTAAATGTGACTGGAAGTATATTAATACTGGCAGAATCTTTTAGCTTATGGAAAACACCCGCTCCTAAGGTTAGCCTTGAGCTTTGTTTTGGATTGAAACCATTCTATTGTTTTTGTTGACTTTCAAAGAAAACTTTGTATAAACATAATGTGTTACTACATTTTAGTTCCGTCCGCCACTGCTACGCTTGCGGTTCTGGGTTCAATTTCCAGGATGAACAAAGCGTATCAGGCTTTTATGTTAAATTGTCAGTAACTGTTCGGAGTCTGATTTGTGTCCGGTTAATGGCAATAGTCTTATTACATGGGACCGGCGAACTGTGGGTGTACATTAGAACACTTGTGCCTTACCCTTCAGTGAAAACAAGGGTGATGGTATGATGTTTCCGTCAAAGTAACTTAGTTTTATTTTTTTCTTAGTTTTATTGGAAGCCGAGTTACAGTAATACTCGAAAATTCACAGTCAGTTGAACAACTTCTACTACTTCAACTACCGCGTCCGCTAATCAACTTTAATGACATGAAGTGAAAGTCGGTTCTGATATGATAACAACGAATAATACAGTCGTATTTAAATATAAAATCTTAAACAAAGATTTTAAGTGAAAGTCCAAAAAGATGATTGATACTTTTTCAATGAGCCTACATTATACTATCATACGATGTTACCGGATGTAACGTTTCTTCTTCTCGTGAAGAAACCTTACGGAGTGGATCAATTTGGAAGGTGGTGGATTATCTCGGAATCCAAGCGATTAAACCCAAACGGTGCTATTCCCGACACATGTCGATAGGTACTAGGCGCACGATACTTTCTAATAACGTTTTTATTTGGATTTTTTTAACATTAGACAGACTCCCGTCTATTCTAAAACGAATGTACGTAATTTCTTTTTCAAACTCAACGTTGAACTTTCTTATATATTTGTAACACTAGAAAATCGCTTAACTATGAATGAAAAAACTTCCGATAACGAGCCTTCGTTCTTAAATCATATTTCTAGCGTCTAGAATTCTGGTATCTCAACCTATTTATGTTTGTCTGAGTTGAGTTAGCATTTGAATTATGAAGACTGCAGTGATAGTTTTTTTTTCTTAGCTGTCTAACCACCCTTTTTTCAAAACTTTGGGATTAGGATTTATTTTTACGGGATTGGATAGTCGGTGCGTATATAAGCATATATTTTCCGATACATAAAAACGCTAACCCAGAACAATAACTTGTAGGTTTTACAAATATTTGTACCATTCGAGGATCGAACCCACATCTCGGTCTGCGAAGCCGATTGCTCAACAACTACACCAAACATACCGTTTTAAATGATACAATTTTTAGAATTATTCTCTGTTGTACTGGTAGATTTTTAATTCACCTGTCTCAATTTCCACTATGAGACTCACCTTGAAATATAAGCTGTTTTTAATATACTGTAAGGTCAACAGTGAATTTAAAAATCACTTACTGCTTATATGAATAATACTTATTTATAGGAAACGTTCTATTTTTATTCTCACATCACGCAAAGTCGCGTTTTCAATTCTTCACATGCTCTGAATTCATATTATCGTGACAGATATGACTAGACCAAATGAAATTACAGAAAGTAACTGAATAAAGTAGCAGTAAGTTTCGATTCTTGATCCGACCTTCGGGTCGTGTGAGTGAGCCGAAATAAAACTCACTCGGAATTACTGATCGTATATTGTGTGATGTGGCTTCGGTGGCATTACGGCTAAAAGTATTCGGCGAAATAAGCGCTTAAAATTCTTGACTAACCAACATTCTTTTACTTTGAAAATCTGGCTGATGTCGTAAAGTAAGCGCTTGTACACACTGAAATCTTTACGTGTCATGTCATCTTTACGTGTCGTGTCACTACACGTACCTGCTGTAGGTACTATGAGGATTGTATCTCAAAAAATTCCTAAGACCAAGTTGTCCTCAATTTTGCAAAATTTGAATGGAATAATCAATTAAATCGTTTGTTCATACTTTTGTGATTTCTGTCAATAATGTTCTATAAGTATTTAACGAGATTTTCAAAATTACGAGACGGGTTTTCAAGCTAAAGCTAAGCAAATTAATTAATTGATTATTGTTAAAGTGCAAAAAATGTTTCTTTTTTTTAAATATTTGTATCCTCCTTTTATTTAATTCGTTTTGATATTTTGTATTTAAAAAAGAATATAATAACCACTTTAAATTTTCCACGACAATCTTTTATTTTCTCTGCGAATACAGTATTTGCACTTTTGTAAGTGACAAATTCTCCAAAAAACTCCCATTCACATTGAAAATATCATCATCATCATCATCATCAGCCCGATGTTGTCAACTGCTGGACCAAGGCCTCTTCATGCATGCTCCATTAGTTTCTGCTCTGGATAACTCTTGCTCATTTGTTTTTAAAAAGCTTCCTGGGTCACACATTACTAGTACTTTTGTTAACCCCTCGTGCTAAGCTAAATGCTTGTTTTACGAGTGGGTTCAAGTCGGTAGTGCAATGGGTGGGTTTCGAACCGGCAACCACATCGCAAGTCCGACGCCCTAGCCATTAGGCTACCACCGCTTCATTATTAGCACTGCTTTTGATTGCATTTGACGGAGCATAAATTTAAACTGCTTCTTATGCTCTCGCTCAGTGCTCGTGCTTTTGACTAGAACCATAAAGCCTTAGTTGTATATATTTAATAATACGGAAAACTTTATGGAATATCTGTTGCCATGTAATAAAGGCATAATTCCATACAGACGGGCCGCGTATCCGTTATTGTTGGCACAAAGCCATTAACTTCTATCCATATTACGAAAACTTCCTATAATCTGACTGGTGTAATATTAAACCTTAATGTCCTAAGTTTAAGGTTCAATTTTACTGCTAGAGTCGGTATTTTGTAACAACTGGCGAATCACATTTGTTGGATTTTTGTTACTTGACGATCCTAGGTTCCATGTCGATTGCAATTAGGGAATCTTTTTCAAACGTTTGAATGTTTCCTCACGATTATTAATCATCAACCCATTTAATGTCTTACTGGGTTTCTTCTTAGAATTAAATGGGTCAGGCTTTAGTCACAGATAAGCACATTAGCACACATAATATTGTCTCACTGGTCTATAGTACTCTAGTATCGGACTCTGTGGCGTTCACTTAAAGAGGCCTACGTCCAGCAGTAGACGAATACGGGCTGATGATGATGATAATGATGGTCTATAGTACAAGAGTGGTTAGTGAGTGGTCGTGTGTTCAATTCCCAGGACGAGTAAAGTGCTATTGGGTGTTCTCAACAGCAGGTTGGGGTTTAAATTAGTTTCAATTCCTGGGGATCAAAAGTTACGAGGAAACTATAGGTGTACACGTGTACACCTCTACCTAACCCTTCAAGGAAAACAGGCTTCATAGTATGTTATGTTATGTTTTGTATCAATAATACTTGTAAACTTTTGTAGACATTTTTGTGTTCTTTAAAAGAAACTTTTCTCAACTTTTCACGGTTCCGTCCGTTTCCACGGTTGTTTTATATATATGGAGTGCTTTGAGCTTTACAAAGTCATCGTCCTTCTATCATTTTCCCAACTATGTTGGAGTCAGCTTTCCTTCAAGCATATGCACCTGAATATCAGTATTTTACACGAAGCAACTACAAACCAATTTCTCGGCCATACCGATATCCCAAGGATATCGGGTACCACTAATGATCGCCATAAAGCTTCCTATGACTTTTCAACCTTTTTTCCAAATATGATGTGTATTGAGTCTCAAAAACACAGAACATACAATGTTCAAGCTCCCCCAGTAAGTAATTGGGATTGCTTCCAGTCTGAACAGACCTACTTTTTGTGACTTAAAATTTGAGTGTCTTCAAGACGAGAGTGAATAGGTTTCTTTTAAGCAAGCGCGCTCCATCGTAGACTACATCGTTGCTTAACATCAGGTGAGTTGTGGTCAAGGGCAAGCCTGTGATTTAAAAAAAAGTAGTTTTTTTGCGTCAAAATCATTATTCAATAACTTATCTACAAAATCTGTTAGTAAATATGATATCGGTGGACGATCTTTGTGACATACTTATTTGAAATGGACTGCCTCCTTCATCTAGTGGTCCTAAGCAAGCCTGCTACGCTAGAGGTCCTGGATTCGATTCCCTGGTCGAGCAAAGTGTTATTACGTTTTTCTATGAAATTCTCAGTAGCAGCTTGGAGTTTGGATTGGTGCCCAGCTAATGTCAATAGGCTCGCCCCCTATTATATAGGACCTAAACATACCGGCGAAGTGTGGGTGTACATAAGTACACCTCTGCCTAATCTTCAGGGAATACAGGCGTGAAGAACTAAACAAAAGTTAAATAATTACAATTTCCAAAATACGACACCCATTAATTTATGTTACAACTATAATCAATCTTAAACGTTCCAACTTGTTTAACCTTGACTTCCCCTGAAGAGGAAAATTTACATTGGTTAATTTAATTTACAAGTTAAATTTAATTACAAAATATACAACGTAAGAATAAAACTATAAGATATCTATAAACTATAAGACCTCAGGGGAGCCCATGAGGGGATTTCGGGATTTACTCGAGCGCGGCAGATTAATATATAGGGGGATACCTTGTACCCGGTTAAGGGCCGCCCGTCAAGGATAAAGAATCAGATTAGTAAAAAAAAATTTTTCATCTGACATTCTCGAGCGCGTCAGATTAAGGTAGGGTGAGTTAGTTACATGATAAAACATGTATATTCCTCTAATCTGACAATTTAAGGGTGACGTAAAGAAACGGGAGGGCTATAAAGTTGTAAAAAAAATACGTCATCTTGACATTCTCGAGCGTGGCTAATTTTTTTTTTATTTTGTAGGGAATAACTTAAGGATTACGAAAAATATATAATCTGACGATTTCTACAAGCCGAAGTAACAAAAAATCATCGATAAAGTTTAATGCGTGCATATACGTTATGCCTGTATTCCCCTCTCCGCGTTTCTATTCCTCTCTCACTCTTTCTCTATATATTACTCTCTCATTCCGTCCCAACTTTGAAGATGATTATTAAAAAAAACACAAAAGAAAATATTTTTTTATAATTATTTTCTTATAAATACAAGTATTTTACTGAAAAAAAACCTACAGATTTTTATTTGCATGCTATTTCCTGAGCTTTTCAATTAAAACATAACATACCATCACGCCTGTATTCCCCGAAGGGTTAGGCAGAGGTGTACTTAATCTACACCCACAGTTCGCCGGTATGTTTGGGTCCCATGTAATAGGGGGCGAGCCTATTGCCATTCACCGGGCACAAATTCAGACTCCGAGCTGCTGCTGACAATTTCATAGAAATACTCAATAACACTTTGCTCGACCTGGGGATCGAACCCAAGACCTCTAGCGTAGCAGTTGCAATTGGGACCACTAGACCAACGAGGCAGTCAAGGCAAGGCAGTCTTTTCAATTAATTAAGGTCAATGATTTAAGAAAATAAAAAATAAAAAATTTTAATTGTCAGATTAGGCGAATCCCTCCAAGTAATCGTCAGATTATGAAACAGCACGTCTAGGGCATAAAGATAAACCATATATATCTTAATCTGACGCGCTTGAGTATTTCAAAATGGCGAATTTTTTTTGCACATTCTAATAATGGCTGCGAGTTTGCGTCACATCCAAATCGTCAGATTATTATATAAGAGCTTTTTTTTAGGTTTACTTAACGTCCCCTGAGAAAATCTGACGCGCTCGATTAAATGTTTTTTTTTTCCATTTTCAACCCTTACGTACGACCACTCCCATCATGGAAACAATCAGATTAACATACGTACATTTTTTTAAATACGTAGGACGCTATAAATATCTGACGCGCTCGAGTTTGTCCAGGCCACAGTTTTTTTTAACATTTTTGAAAATCTATAGCCGCTCCCCCCACCGATGTAAAGGTATTATTATATGAAATTTTTTTCATTTAAGCTTCGCAACCCTATAGGTCTCTATGACGCTCGAGTAACTACCGATTTAGCACCTTGGGCTCCCCTACTATTAGAGTAGTTGTCGTAAGCGTTGGGTTCGATTTATAATTGAACGAAGGGATATTGAGTTTTTCAATATCAGAGTTTGAATTACTGATCGGTTAATGGCAATAGGATCGCCTTCTATTACATGGTAACTAAATATACCAGGAAACTGTGGGTGTACATTAGTACACCTATGCACCGTCTAAATTTTAAATAACTATTTGTGATTTGTACGGTGGCCAGCACATCAAGTTACCACAAAATGTCAAATTTTCTCAGTTGATTTGGAACTTTATCTTCAACAATTTAAGGTTTAAAATCATTTAGAGAAATTTGACAGTTTTGTATACCTTGGCCTGCTGGCGACTGTAAGTGCGAAATACGATACCACCTGTTCACCCCTCGTATTTCCCTACGGAATTCGGAAACAATGTGTTGTCATTGGTATCTGTGTATTACATTTTACGAGTATTTTTGTCGAAACCTGACCTTTATGTATTACGAGTAGGTACAAATGACGATTTTTGGGACCCAGTTATCAAATCCGGTAGTATTAAATTGTGCGTAGTACACACAGCTACATACGTTACACATATCCAGTGTAAGCTGACCTCGCACTATGTAAGCACTCACTTGATGTACTTAGAAGGTAGATAGAAATGACGCTCGCTAGAAATACGTACAGTGGGTTATAGCTGTTACCTGACCCACCGAGACCCCGCCGTCCCACTTAGGGTGGGTCACGTAACAGCTATAACCCACTGTACGTTGTACGGAATCGGTAATTCTATGATTATAACTTTTCTTAAGACTTACGTACGTACATACAATTTGAAACAAGCTGGATGCATTTCCTTATATTGTATTCTGCTTAATATTTTGGCTAGTATTTTATACTATAGTTTCAACATTATCCCTTGCAGTGCAAAAGTTCAATATATGATTGTAGATTGGTATCACAATGACAGAAGTATCAAATGTATTTTAAAAAAAAAAAAAAAAACATACAGACGAATTGAGAACCTCCTCCTTTTTGAAGTCGGTTGACAATTATCGTTCTACACTAGCATTTGTAGTATTTACTTTTGATCATAGATGGCATTAGTATGTTATGTAAGGTAAAAAGTCACCCACTCGTAAAGAATCTTGATCAAGTTCTAGTCACGCCTTTTACAACAATATATGTACTCAAAATAATCTTATTATATATACCATCACGCCTGTATTACCCGAGGGGTAACGCAGATGCTGGTAGAGGTGTATTAACCTAATCTAATGTAGGGGGTGATACTAGGCACAAATTCAGACTCCGAGTTGCTGCTAAGAATTTCATATAAAAACTCAATAACACTGTTCGACCTGGGAATCACACACAGGACCTCTGGCGTAGCAGTCGCGCTTAGGATTAGCCTAATGCAGGCAGGCAATCTAATTATTTTTTAACTTAAATTATCATCAAAAGATCACTGTAATTTTCTAAAATCTAGTGCGCTGTTTACATGCATGACACCTATTTACTTACGGTTCACGTAGTTGCTATTACGTGATCCGGTATTTGGAATAATTCTCCGGTAAGCTCGTGTGCCCTATGCTTAATTACTGTAAAACACGCAACGTTGTGCTATTTTGGCTACATTTTTTTAAACACGATTAATAACATCTTGAACATTGTTATAACAAAAAAAGTTTTTAGTCAGACAGTTTTTAGTCCCAGATTCAAGCAATGTCAGTATTCAAAGATAATACTGGCAGAATTAAGAATGGCCTGTCTAAACCTTATCTTCATACAGACGAGAAGTGGTTTAATGTGTTATATAGCTAGGTATATGATAAGGCCCAGTTTAGTCCTCAATTCTTTCTCCTTTCCCGTTCCTTTTTTTTAAATAGGCTCGGCAAGATGTCCATGGGCTGCGACGACCATCAGGTAGCTCGCCTGGTTGTTTGCCGTGTTATCCCATACAAAAGTACAGCAATTAATTCATACCTTTTTCCCATATGAGTAGGCAGAAATTACAGAACGCACTTGCTAAGATTCTTCACCCACGTGTATTGTATACATCTTGTGGACGAGTATGCCTGTATTTGTAATACTTAAGTTTGTAGCCATGAAAATGCAAAATGATTGTAAGTCCGGAAATAAAATGTCTAACAAATGCTTCGTTATTTTAGCATTTCATTTTTACAAAAAAAATATTTTTTTTCTTGCGCGAAATACTTATGAGCATACATTATAAATGGACAAAACGAACTTCCCAAGCTCGAAAAAAGAATTGTTCTCGGGTGGGAATCCAACCCACGAAACTCGGGGCAACACAGACACACCGAACGTACAGTCAACTTAACGAACATTGACCTGCCTCGAGATTTCACAGATTAACTTATCAAAGGTTTAAAATTTGAAGGAGATTTCAAATAGGACATTCAAATTAGAATATAACATTTATAGCCTATTTCATTCTGAAGGTATCTTGATAGCACCTGATCTCGCAATAACATTTTGATTTGAAATAGCCCTTTTAAACTCGTCTTATCTCTTTGAAAGGGTACTAAACTGATATATTCTAAGCCTAAAGTTTTCGTTCGTTAGTATTCCTGTTTACAGTGAGATTAAGAATTTGATTATATAATTATTCCAGGTTTTGTTTATGAAGATATAAGCTAGCTTTAATGTTTCTTAACGAGCGTGTGATGAAAATAATAAACAAGCGTCAGATGTGTAACCCTTCTCATTCTGTGTAGACACCCGTAATCAGCAATGTGATAGTAAATTGGTTAATGATAATCATGTTACAGTAAAAGGGTAATGAATAGTAAATGTTGTATCGTGCGCAACTGCGATAATTCTTTATTCCTTGCGCATCACCGAGTAAAAAAGTCCATGAACTATCATGATATATTAATTAATCAATAGTTAAAATCCTACGATTACGGTAGATCTTAGATTACTTCCTAGACGTAAAATCATGCTGCGGTTTAGAACTTTATGATTCGTTTGAATGCTACATTCTTTTGTTAAAGAATGAGAAGCCAATAGAATTTATTGCTCAGTTAAAAATGATCTTATTTTTTCGTTACTAGGTACTAATTTTAGTATGGTAAGTTTAGAATTCAACCTCGTTTCGGCCTAAACTGAGGTTAATTGGAAACTATTTAAATAATAATGAGGTCTATCTTGTTTTAGTTTAGTTGTCGCAGTATACAAAGTGTCAATCCTATATTATAAATTATTCAGTTTGCTTATCAAATTATTCATTGTTATTCTTCATTATATTTAGGATTAAAGCATGCCAAACATTTACCTGGTGCTTAGGCACTTAGCCTGAGTAAATTTATACCTTTAAAACATAGGACGGGCTAACTATTTAAGCGTGTTACTAATGTAATGATGACTGCCTCGTTAGTCTTGTGGTTCCAATCGCGACTGCTACGCTAGAGGTCTTGGGTTTGATCTCCAAGTCGAGCAAAGTGTTATTGGGTGTTTCTATGAAATTCTCAGTAGCAGCTCGGAGTCTGGATTTGTGCCTGGTTAATGGCAATAGGCTTATATAATTATTCCAGGTTTTGTTTATGAAGATATAAGCTAGCTTTAATGTTTCATAGCGAGCGTGTGATGAAAATAATAAACAAGCATCAGATGTATAACCCTTTTCATTCTGTGTTGAGAACTGTAGTCAGCAATGAGATAGTATACTGATTAATGATAATCATGTTACAGTAAAAGGGTAATGAATAGTAAATGTTGTATCGTGCGCAACTGCGATAATTCTTTATTCCTTGCGCATCACCGAGTAAAAAAGTCCATGAACTATCATAATACATTAATTAATCAATAGTTAAAATCCTACGATTACGGTAGATCTTAGATTACTTCCTAGACGTAAAATCATGCTGCGGTTTAGAATTTTATGATTCGTTTGAATGCTACATTCTTTTGTTAAATATTATGAGAAGCCAATAGAATTTATTGCTCAGTTAAAAAAGATCTTATTATTTCGTTACTACGTACTAATTTTAGTATGGTAAGTTTAGAATTCAACCTCGTTTCGGCCTAAACTGAGGTTAATTGGAAACTATTTAAATAATAATGAGGTCTATCTTGTTTTAGTTTAGTTGTCGCAGTATACAAAGTGTCAATCCTATATTATAAATTATTCAGTTTGTTTATCAAATTATTCATTGTTATTCTTCATTATATTTAGGATTAAAGCATGCCAAACATTTACCTGGTGCTTAGGCACTTAGCCTGAGTAAATTTATACCTTTAAAACATAGGACGGGCTAACTATTTAAGCGTGTTACTAATGTAATGATGACTGCCTCGTTAGTCTTGTGGTTCCAATCGCGACTGCTACGCTAGAGGTCTTGGGTTTGATCTCCAAGTCGAGCAAAGTGTTATTGGGTGTTTCTATGAAATTCTCAGTAGCAGCTCGGAGTCTGGATTTGTGCCTGGTTAATGGCAATAGGCTTATATAATTATTCCAGGTTTTGTTTATGAAGATATAAGCTAGCTTTAATGTTTCATAGCGAGCGTGTGATGAAAATAATAAACAAGCATCAGATGTATAACCCTTTTCATTCTGTGTTGAGAACTGTAGTCAGCAATGAGATAGTATACTGATTAATGATAATCATGTTACAGTAAAAGGGTAATGAATAGTAAATGTTGTATCGTGCGCAACTGCGATAATTCTTTATTCCTTGCGCATCACCGAGTAAAAAAGTCCATGAACTATCATAATACATTAATTAATCAATAGTTAAAATCCTACGATTACGGTAGATCTTAGATTACTTCCTAGACGTAAAATCATGCTGCGGTTTAGAATTTTATGATTCGTTTGAATGCTACATTCTTTTGTTAAATATTATGAGAAGCCAATAGAATTTATTGCTCAGTTAAAAAAGATCTTATTATTTCGTTACTACGTACTAATTTTAGTATGGTAAGTTTAGAATTCAACCTCGTTTCGGCCTAAACTGAGGTTAATTGGAAACTATTTAAATAATAATGAGGTCTATCTTGTTTTAGTTTAGTTGTCGCAGTATACAAAGTGTCTATCCTATATTCAAAATTATTCAGTTTGCTTATCAAATTATTCATGGTTATTCTTCATTATATTTAGGATTAACGCATGCCAAACATAAAAACGAATAAAATTACCAAAAATAAAATTTCATCGAACTAGGGTACCTACTTAACCTGACGTAAATTTATACCTTTAAAATATAGGACGGGCTAACTATTTAAGCGTATTACTAATGTAATGAAGTAATAACGATCAGTTTGTTATCAGACAATGGTATTTTTACGGACAGCGAATGTAATTGGTATTTATAAATTGGTTTTCGGGAGGGCTGCAGTCTGAATGCAGGTCATTTATAGTTAAGCTTTGTTACATTATGTTGACATATTCATTTGAATATTTTATTGTTAGTGACTGTTACAATTTTAACTTTATAAAGTAAAGCTTGGTCCACGTAAATTAAGTTATTAAAATACAGCCTCTCTTAATATAAAGACAGGCTGTATTTTAATAACTTAATTAAACTATAAAAACAAATATTAGACTAATATAAGTCTAATATTTGTTTTTATAGTTGTATTGTTTAATTTTAGCAAAGTTGTGGAACTTTAAGGTTATAGGTACATAATATAAATTTTATTTAAATTAAATTATTCATAGACCGCGACAACATAAAATGCAGCATATAAGTATATAGTCCGTATTGCACTATTTATGATGTTGCTGCAGGTTCCATGTAGATGTAAAAAACTTTATTCCTTAAGACAAAGTCGGAAGAAATAAAAAAATAAAGTTCTCTTGTTTCATAGAGCTCTATAAGCCAGTAGGAAACGTCGCTTGAGAAATAACAGCGCTGAATAGCATCGCAAACACCGCTGCAAGTTAATTTGTTTGTTTCCGTAACCCGTTCTGTCTCAGGCTTTAATATACTTGCTGGATCTATTCTAATTGCAAGTTGTATTGCTGCAAATAACAGTTTATGTTTATAATTCTCTTTTTAAAATATTTGGATTGATTTTGACTGCCATATAAGAAATTCGTATTATCTCAGGGTTTAGTATTGCTGGATCTATTCTAATTGCAAGTTGCAGTGTTGCAAATAAAATGTTATTTTATAATAATTAAACCTGCATGCCTGAGAGATTTTCTTGACGGCGTGTGTAGTCTGCCAACCCGCAGTAGGCTAGCGTGGCAGACCATAGCCCAATCCCTCTCGTTCTGAGTTGAGACCCGTGCCCAGCAGTGGGACAATGTAATGTGGGTTGATGATGATGATGAAAGTTTAATCGGACTGTATTATTTGTCTCAAAAACGTCTGCTAAAATGAGGACTTAGGTTCTATTACCAGATTAGTTAAAGTGTTATTGGGCATATTTTGTATGAAGTGTTTTTGGGAACGCTACAGAAAGTCTCTAATCATTCAATAAAATTAATAGCTTATATACAACTTGATGCCTGATTTTATTAAACCTGTTTCGATATCAAATCCCAAGAAGGGCAGGCCAAAGTCTATAAAATATTATTTGACGTTGTTTTTGAGTGGTCTCCAGTCCAAGTCTAAAAGGCGAAGTTTTCGAAGTTCTAAGAGCTGACAGCGACATAAAAAATTATGTTATGTTACTAGCTGTATACTTGGCTCACTAAACGCGACCAAATGTCCGTAATTTGTCCCTTTTTATTACAGATAAAAATGGATATTGGGATATAATATTATTATCTTCCGTTAGAAGTTATCTGTTAATATTGTTTACGCTTGGAGTAAATATTTTCTTTGTACTCTTTACCCGACTACTGATAAGAATTATCTATATAGGAACGTGTTGATGCATGGATCTTGAATCGAAGCACAACAATTACCTATCTGATTTTGACATATGTGATTTAGTTTTTTTCGTGTTTGTTTTTTGACATAAGTTAATTAATTATAACAGGTCCATTTTCCAAAATTTTCTTAAAATAGGTTTAGTCATAGTTAACGCAGTTATCATATTTTTTTACGAAATTTTGCCTAGTTGATACATTTGTAAGAATAAATCTTAGGTATGTTACCTATAGGTCGTAAAAGTCTGTCTGTGGCATCGTAGTTCCCAAACGGATGAACCGATTTTGATTTTGTTTTTTTTTTGTTTGAAAGGTGAATTAGTCGGGAGTATTCTTATCTATGTTTGATTTAAATCGGTTTAGCTATAATGCAGTTGGCAAGGGGTTTTTAAATTTTAAATTTATTTGTTGTAAATACGTGTGGAAAACAATAGGTACTCTCTTTTGTTTTAGCCTTTGTTATTAAGCCTTTTCGATGGCACCTTTAACCCTTCCATTGACGATTGGTTCAAATAAATCGGATTCGTAAATCTTCGATGAATCGTCCAGGCGTTTTTAAGCGTAGATAGAATAATTATAGTTCTAAGAGCTGCTTCCCAAGATAAGGAAGTTGTCGATTCATCCGTAGGTATATAATAGACTATGTTTCATCATCATCATCAACCCATTACATTGTCCCACTGCTGGGCACGGGTCTCCTCTCATTACGAGAGGGATTAGGCTATAGTCCGCCACGCTAGCCTACTACGGGTTGGCAGACTTCACACGCCCTCAAGAAAATCTCTCAAGCATGCAGGTTTCCTCGCGATGCTTTCCTTCACCGTTTAAGCGCGTGATAATTAAATAAGACTATGTTTAATAAATAATTATTACTCCCGGGCTGCCTCTTTAGTCTAGTGGTCCCAAGCGTGACTCCTACTCTAGAGGTCCTGGGTTCGATTTCCAGGGCAAGCAAAGTGTTATTGGGTTTTTCTATGAAATTCCGAGTAGTAGTTCGGAGTTTGGATTTGCGCCCGGTTAATGTTAATGGCAATAGGCTCGCCCCCTATTACATGGGACCTAAACATACCGGCGAAATGTGGGTCTACATTAGTATGCCTCTGCCTAACCCTTCGGGGAATACAGGTGTGATGGTATGATGGTATTACTCCAGAAATTTGCTTGATGGCTGACCATCAGCTTTGAACTTGAAGTCATTAGTTTCGGGTTCAAATATGCGTATTAATAAATTAATTATCACTTGCTAAACTGTGAAGATTCGAAGAAGTGTGAGGATACGAGTATTTGCATGCAGCTAATTCGTAATAGGTATATTGAACTGAAACACTTTCATTCTAAAGATCACCGAGACTAGCAGTGCGATCGTAAATGGGGTTGATGATGGTGGAAATTTCTATAAACAACCTTTAAAACAACTAAAGAATTATTCTATATTCTATTCCTCATACAAGGTATAGCAAAAAGAATAAAGATTTATGATTCATTAATTAGAGTAATTAGGACTGTCCCTGAACTATGGTTCTGGATGGTTCATTAAGCATGAATAAAAACTATATTTTGTTCTACATTTTTTAATTATGTTTTATAATATCAAGAATTTAAGGGTATTCTGTGAACGTTTAACATGGAACAGATAAACACATCATCATGCTCACGTTTTTACGAATAAAATATATATTTTCTCTATTATTTATCTCCACTTATCATCAACCCATTTACCCACTGCTGGGCATGGGTCTCCTATCAGGATAAGAGGCGATGCGTCTTATAAATGCAATAAAATGAAGTAGTGGCTCTTTACAGTAATACGGAAACGAATGTTCAGTGCGTCTCCGCAAGACCGTTCTCATATATAGGAAAGTACACATAATATATACTCATATATATATGACTTACGAGTTATATCGTTTGGGATTAAGGGGATTACTTACGGAATACGAAATGCCGAAGAGGAAATGCTCCTGGCTTTTTATCAGCCTACAGTTAAGCAAACGTTTGAGAGTTGATACTGTTTCTTTTATATGGTTAAGTGATTACATTTACAACATATTTTTCAAAATCGATTACAATCAGTTGAGAGTTTATCAATTAACACTAAAACGATAGATCCAAATTTTCAACGTAGCCTTTTTGATGTATAAAAAAAATTTGCTTCATTGGTCTCGTTTTTAAGTAGGTATGGCTGTGGAGCGTTAGTTCCGGGGTTCAATTGTCAGGTTGAGTGAGGCGTTATTTTTTTTAACAAAATATCAATTGCAGCAAGGATTTTGAATGATAGGCTTGCTTATTAGATGGAAGTCAAAAATATACCGGTTCACTGTTGTTTTTAAGACGCGAATCAAGCCAGGATCAATAGCGAGTGACATTATACAATAGTAATATAGTTAAATTCATACTGTCTACCTGTCTACTATGTTGTCATATAACATGTAAATTGCAAGTGCATATTAAAACAGTTATTAATTAATTCCCGTAATTATACTGCCCTATTGACCTCAGTAGCGTCGTACCGCTTACATAGTACAAGATTAACATTCTCATTAAAGTCGGTAAAGAGAAAATTTAACCCAATTTGTTAATTAACTTAATCGGTGAGTGGGTTAAAAGCCGTATTTCATTAACCGGCTAGCGTTCTAGCTCATGGCTCATTCAACCAGATGACTGTGACAGATCTAAGTTGTAAGGCATATGACATCATGCTGAAAACTATCATCTGTAATATGTCCCCTACCACTTGTTTACGCTCATTATTTGCTAGCGTCTCGTTGTGTTCCGCGAAAAATAGCGGTCACGTGTAAAACTTATTAAAGTAAATAGTAACTAACTATTGTAGTTTGCGTAATCAATATTTTTTTTGGGAAATACAGACGAGGGCAGAGGTGTCCTGTTGTATGTTTAAGGTCCTATTTTATAGAGAACAAGCCTCTTTAGATTCGCCCTTTATATCATTATTGTCATTAACGGATCGCAAACCTAAACTATGAGCTGCTACAGAGAGTTTATAAAAAAGCTTTATAACACGTTGCTTGACAACAACTGAGCCCAGGATATCAATCTAGGAATCTCAAAATAGTATAAAGTTAAGTCTTTTAAAGAACGAAAATATAGGTATATTACTTACTCAAAATACCAATATTTTGTCTCATATTGTGATTCAATTAAGTCAACTAAATTACGTAAAAAAAAACTAAATTTCAAATACCTAATCAAACAAATAACAGGTATGCATAACGTTGAAAATTCAAATATAACTGTTCTAGGAGACTTCGAAGTTTGCGTAATAATAATTAAATCAATACATTTCAATAAAAATAAAGACTATTACTTACTATTTTATATATAACTTTATATCCAACACTGTGACCAATCCTTTCCACATAATCCCTTAGTCGCCTGTTACGCTACCAAAATAAAGAAAAAGAAAAATTTATAGGCGGAACACGTAGCGTATTGTTACATGTCCCATAAAACCTTCGCAATATATTTTTCACTTCAAAACATTCCACAAAAATCTTGTTTGGCTGCGACGATATATGAGAGAAAGCCTCTTTGTACACACGACCACAGACTATATAGTGGCACTGCAAAAATGTACTCTATTACGACGGAATACGAGCGGTCCACGCCAGATTATATAGCTTGTTGTGTCAACGTGTGTATCTGATATGGAATGATTTAAGTCTCTCAAAAATAGGTTTAGTTCACATGGTAGGCGACACTCCAGACCGAGATTTAGCTACCGGCCAATGCATTTTCTAATACAATAGCCACCTCATTATTTTAAGCTGAAGTATGCTTGTAACACCCATGAAAATATCTTCTGTAATGATTAGAACTTAATAAGAGAAGATCATCTTTTAAGTTTGTTTATGCCTTTCTTCAGTAAGTGCAGTAGCCTAGTGATATGACCATGGACTGTAAAGTCTAAGATCTCAATTAAGAATCCAAGGCTTGGGCTTTTCGAAGACATGTGCATATTAATAATTAATTATCACATGTTTAAACGGTGAAGGAAAACATCTTGAGGAAAAATGCATGCCTGATGATTTTCTTGACGGCGTGTGAACTAGCATTACGTTTGCGTGGTGGCCTTATCCTCATTTCTTTGAAAAATTTAATGGGTTGATGAATTTATGCGTTTCTTCAAAAATATCGCCGGCTAATGCCGCGGAAATGCCGGCGTTATTTTTGACATGTAAACACTTACTAAAATTAGTTTAATTGTATCATGTTGCAGTTACAAGACACTCTCTAGATACAGAAAATCTTTTGTATTCTTACCCATCCTCTTCCATCCTCAGGCACTAAACACAACGTTATAATATATACACCGGACATACTGCATGCATAATGTTTGGTACAGACCACAAATTCATCGCACGTTTCGGAAGCGAAGTTTGCATTTTTATATTGTAGTTTAGTTTTCCGTCTCTCATGTTAACCTCGTTGTTAGATGGCCGTAAATAAGCAAAACCGTGTTTGTTAACCAACATTTTTTTTGAAATTTCGCCGATTTCAGCCCCCCATGACAGTGAATTGATGAAAGAATCACTTTGTAGTAAGTACTCTTGTTAAGTAAGCTCTACGCGTAAGCTTTCTACAATTTGTAGTATGATGTAGTACTAAAGTAGTTTTAATAAGTGTGACTGTCATATTTATATTCGCTGCGGTGCGGCCAGGGCCCCTAGACAATGTCACATCTTCATTATCGATAACGAAGTTAGATATCAGAAATCTATGGATTTGACATAATTTCATCACGTGACATATCGAAAGGTTATGCCAATTCCACACATTTCTGATATCTAACTTCGTTATTGATGATATTGTGACATTGTCTAGGCCCCCAGGTGTAGCCGCATATATATAAAAAAAACACACAACATTAAGAACTTTATTGTAAATGCGTTTATAAACATAATTTGTGACATATACATACTCAAACATCGTAACTTCACCGGCCTACCGAAAATATTAGTCTTCTATAGCATATTGTAGTTCAACAGCAAATAAATTTTAGATATGTCACCAAGATTGAAGGAAAAATGGGTTTTCCAATAATTTCGATAAAGTGAGGATAGGACTTTTTATTTCTCTGTAGTTTTTACGTAAAAAACATTGGAGAAAAATTATTACCTCATGGTGGAAATAGAGAAATGGGGAAATATATACGTGATATGTTTAAGGGAATACACTTATGATTAATGGTACCATATTTTATAAAAAATGTTATTTAATAACTGCTCAGCACATTTAAAAAGTGAGGTTGTTTTCCTGTTACTGTTTTCCCCATAGTTTTTATCAAGATTTGTTGGCTCAGCAAAGCTAAAAGGGTAAGGCCCATTGCACAGTATGGCAAGGAATTTCAAATATAGCTTTTGTTTTGTAGCTATGATCATTGTTTTTGAAATTTACATACATACATACACTCACGCCTTTTTCCCATAGGGGTAGGCAGAAACTACAGAACGCGTTCTGCTACGATTCTTGCATACTTCTTTTGCTTCGTCCACATTCATACAACATCTTGTCATACACATCGTCGTGGTATGTCTTTCTAGGGCGTCCCCTCCCGGCCACTCCACTGACAACTTCAACTTTAATATATATTAAGTTATCTTTTTTCTTATGTAGAAATCCTTTGACATGCCGTTTCCATCGTTTCAAAGTCCTTTCCTTTGAACTAGACTATAAAAGAATGAGAATCCAAAATTCTCTGAATTTGTTTCGATATTTCTTCTCGGACATCGTTGGTTAGGAAATGCCGACGCCAAGTAGTCTAAAAGTGTCTTTCAAAGATCTATTTACAAAAATAAATAAATAAAACAAATAATTGATATTGAAATAAAACTACTTTTTACGGATTTTATCGCGTTATATTGATATTTTTAAATTCCCGACGTTTCGGATCCTTTACAGCATCCATGGTAACCGATTCCTACCTAGGATGATTCGCGAGGCTATTGAAATTAAAAAACATCCAAATTTCAATAGAGAAGATGGCTGGGTCTTACCATCTGCTTGGAACCCCATCATAGATTCCATTAAATCCAAGCACAAGACTGCGAGACCTAAGGATACGGTGAGCTCATTCTGCGTGACCGGCATAAATAATAATTAACAAAATGTAGGGTAGCTGTTGATAATTTTGACATTAGGACGACCAACACCTCAGTCCACCCGTGACCATGGATGCTGTAAAGGATCCGAAACGTCGGGAATTTAAAAATATCAATATAACGCGATAAAATCCGTAAAAAGTAGTTTTATTTCAATGTCTGATATTCGCGTAAGTGTTAGAAACCAGTAAATAATTGATATGATTACAGATCTAGGATGGGTAGATGGATGGTGTGTGGTGCACACCTACTTTTATGTGTATAGCTTTGATTTTGATTCTTATCAGCTAATCAGAACTCCATGTTAATCTAAAGTACCCGTATTGCTATAGTGTGCTGATCTAATAAACTTTAATAATATATGCATACTCTCTGGGACTCGTTGCTAAGAAATAACTCCGTTCATCAAGTTAAAGTTCAAGTTCGATTGTTTTTTGAAAGTTCAAGTTCAAACTTTGTTGACTATAGTTGCACGGTTCCAAAAAGGATCGATTGATCTGCAAGGTTAAGCTAATTTTGTTGCGGTTAGCCTAAGGATGGGTGCAGTTAAAGTTAAATCAAAGGCGTCATACATCCAACTCGACTACGACTACTGTTATCTCCACTTCGTACTCCTTCTAACTAGAGATTTTCAGAGAGAGAATTTTCATGTTTGGACTCAAATAACCTAAATATTATACAAATCTTTTTCTTTTGTACTTTGCGAAAATAATATGATGTTGTATTCCTTCATCATTTCTTCTATTATAAATATTTTCCACGCAACGCTACGGACTAACGAGCGTGAACACATGGTAGGGCCTACAAGATTTCGAAGTAAAACCACTTAGGTTAATCATAGTTCGTACAAGCTCATCTCATGTTTAACTTAACGTTTGGTTAGGATGCTGTTTACTGTAATTTTATTATAGTAACGTTTATTCTATTAGATTTAGGATAATATGGTCGCTCACAAAGTTGAATCTACTTAACATATTTTCAAGATTATAGTTAGTTAATTTCTGTCTGCCTATCACTACATAGTATAAAACAAAGTCGCTTTCTCTGTCCCTATGTCCCTTTGTATGCTTAAATCTTTGAAACTACGCAACGGATTTTGATGCGGTTTTTTTTTAATAGATAGAGTGATTCAAGAGGAAGGTTTATATGTATAATACATACATATTTTAGTATAGAAAAGCCGAGAAACTACGCGGGCGAAGCCGTGGGCGGGAAGCTAGTTATACATAAATATAGGTATCTTTTTATTTAAGTATGGGTATTAATGATCTCAGATCTCTTTAAAAGATATCCTATATCCTGGTTTCAAACTAGATAGTTTTAAAGGGCAATACATATACATATTATCGTATTAGGTATATCTATGTAACAAGTTCCTAACCTAACCTGATTTGACACCTGTTAAGCTAATTTTCAGTTCCAAACTGAATTTACGAATTGAAGCTGGTTACTAATATTTATATCTTCAATTTTATACTGTTATTTTATGTATCTATACTTTTGTATTATAATTTTAATTTTACTTCTCAATTCACAGTTTATTTTGCATAGTAATCAAAATTATATGATAACAATTTCTATGGTTTGCCATGCTAATCCAAAACCGACTTTACGGTATGATTTTAAAGGTGAAATTCGTGTAACTTTCCAGTAGCACCCATGCAATAACCTCTATAATGACAGGTCGTTTACAAGCCGGGCTTTTTATAAATCCGCTCTGTTGTGGTTTGGCAAAGCTATTTGCAAGGCAATAACCCGGCTCAAACTTGCTTTGAAAAAGGGGGGCGGGACTTAAACTTGCGGTTAGAAAGTGTTGTTATAAGTTATTTTGATTTTAAATGCCGTTTTGCTCGACTTAATACCGGTTTTGTTATTATTTTATTTTACTGGCCATTAATCTTCCTACTCAAGTTTAAAAATGTAATAGTGTTTAAAATTGTGATTCATAATGAAAACTTGTATAGACTAAATAAGTTGCATTAGTACAGCGAAATAAATGCATTATAATAAAATGAAAGTTGTAGAAAAGAAATAGATTGTATAACTTGAGTTGTAAGATTAACATGTTTAGCTACCCTGATCCCGATACTATAGGTACATGATAGAATTAATGTATTTAAATTTAACAAGAGATTTGAAATTAAACTCCTTTTTACGGACTATATTGCCTCATATTATACACACACCGAACTTACTTTTATATGGGGCTGGGGCACTAGTATTCCCATTGTATCAGAATGGTGGCCCAAAGGCACTTAATGACAAAAGAACTGACAGATTTGGAAGACAAAACTGTCAAAAATCGACAAATGAATGACGATAGTGACACACTGAAAAAGACTGGACCCTGTAATATAAATGTAACCTTTCAATGCAGCGTAGTTAATAATTGCTATTGTTATATTTATCAGTTGGTTCATATCAATAATTTATAGCCACTTAAACTCTTAAATTAAAATTCCATTAAGCTTAATAGCTTTTATATCGAAAAGAATCAAAATGAAACTTTTTATAGATGTTTGTAGTTATTTATTTTAAGACGTTTATTCAATAAAAGCTTCATAGACGCCACCAAAAGCGCGGGTGCCAATCGTGCCTTTCTGGGATCAATTATCAGATAAATATAATGTTTACGTCCGTAAATAGATCTCTTAAACGCTTTTATAAGTCAATGCTTTACAAGAAACTATATGGCTCCGGCATACCCTAATCTAGGATATGCGTATATGATAGACGTATATCATATACATATACGTATATGTATATGATATACGTCTAGGAAGAAACGCCAAAACAAACCCGAAGAGTCATGGTAATATATGCGAATTTCCCAAAGAGCCACTGCAGCTCTGAATTGAACTGTCCTGACGAAATGTATAATACATAAATCAAATGTTTAATTTGTAAGTTTACTATTACAAACAAAATTTATTTGTAATACTTTATTATTCATTCATCAATTCCCTGAAATACGACACTACGGTTTGTTACGCAAAAGCGGTTTATTCAGGTTGGATGCCATTCAAGGTACACAGAGATGAAATCGCGGGAAGAAATTAGTCAGTATTCTATAAATTTTGTAAACACAGGGCGTAAGCTTAAAGTAGACCGTGATCAGAGGTCTACTGTTGGCGGGTCTGTTAGGTGGTGTCGTATATTATCTTAACAGTGACCTAACTATACAATTGACCCTATAAAGCTTCATAATCCCTAAATGTATTGAGTAGAAAAGGGAAAATTGAATAAGGGATTTATGGATTGAAGAGTGCTGTGAGTCCAGAGAGGCCCTTTACTCTTTATACAATTTACTGCAAAATTGTACATAGGTACATACAACAACGTAAATGGGGCACACACGGCTACACATCAAGCTATTCAAAACCAGTTAAGACTGACCTCCCATTGTAAAGGTTTTCCGCATAATTCAAGGCCAGCCTATACTCTATGTACTACGTACTAGCACATTTTACGTCTTCAGGTGACGTCATAATAAAAAATAGCAACTGAGTCTTACTGAACATAAGTTTGACTAAAATATTAAAAATACTGATAATTTTGAGCACAAAGTTGATTCGTATCTCACCATAGAGAACTTATCTTTTTCGACACATGCTTAATAAATTAGTTAACAAATATAAAACGCTTAAAACAGTAAAAACAATGTTATCCTTGCATTGTGCCCGTGGATGCCAAAACAAAACTTTCGCCCCGAATAATTACGTAGTAAAACTTTCGTGCTTAAATAAATCGCCTACTCATTCGTGGTTTGGAATTTCCGCGTGTAAATAAAGCCACTCGTGGGACGGCACTACATGGGATTTTTGGTGACGAATCATAAAATCTTATCATGCTGATGGCTGTACATTATATGTATTGAAGAAAAACTAATCTGGAGGGTCTTTATTAGAGCAACAGAAGACAATACACCAATTTTTAGATTGTTTTTTTTTCTCCCGGTCCCAAGCGCGACTGCTACGCTAGAGGTCCTGGGTTCGATTCCCAGGTCGAGCAGTGTTATTGGGTTTCTATGAAATTCCCAGTAGCAGCTCGGAGCTTGGATTTTTCCCCGGTTAATGGCAATAGGCTCGCCCCCTATTACATGGGACCTAAACATACCAGCAAAATGTGGGTGTACATAAGTACACTTCTGTCTAACCCTTCGGGGAATATAGGCGTGATGGTATGTTATTTTTTTTATGTTTTTATGGTATGTTTTTTTTTTGTTTGTACACGCAAAAACTGCTGCACGAAATTGGATGAGGTATCCACAATTGGATTGTTTAATGTTGATATGCCACCTGAAGCTGAGTTATACTAAGTATATCCTTTTAGGACGTGAAATCACAGGCAGCGGCTTGTAACGCAATATTATGACATTATAGTCTAAATACAATGAACGTAACCACAAAAACAAAATGATATAAAGACTTACGATTGTGGTCGTATTTCAAATTTCAATTATATAATTATAAGGTTAAGTATCGTATGTCAACAAAAAATCTCTTGCCGTCACGTCCCGTTAATGTGCGCCGGGAGTCTTACTTTTGGCCTTTAAAAATGTTCCATTATCATAGAGGTAGTTAGTGATGTGACATGTTATCATATTTTTTTTAAACGGTAGATCTAATTTTGGATTCTATTTATCGATTCTTCATTTACAGTAGTAAACCCGCCGAAACAAAGTCGTTTTTTTCTTTTAACGTGCCCGATATCAAGACCATTATTCGCGACCAGATAAATCCCTTGTAGTTTATTTACGCCGAGAATTCCATTAATGAAATGGTGCTTATATAAATTTGTGGCGGGATGGCCGTTGCTTTTTGTCATTGTACATTCGGGCGTCTCTTTGCTTTTGTTGCGTTAAAATCTTCTTGTTGTCGCTTCGTTTGGTAACAAAAACGATGGAGTTTTGTTGGTCGTTTGTCGCATACGAAATAAAGAGACCTCGTGGAAAGTTATATTTGCATAAATTTGTTTCGTATTAAAAGGTATTTTCGGTAGGTACCTAATTTCATTTGTATTGTCAGACGAATATTGGCCTATCTATTCAATAATTATAAAATAATGAATCAATAAATGGTACTTTAATTTAATTAAAGTACTTTAATTTAATTAAAGTACAATTTATAAGGATAAAAACTGCCTCATTAGTCTAGTGGTCCTAAGCGCGACTGCTACGCTAGAGGTCCTGGGTTCGATCCCCAGGTCGAGCAAAGTGTTATTGAGTTTCTATGAAAGTCTCAGTCGCAGCTCGGAGTCTGGATTGTGCCCGGTTAATGGCAATAGGCTCGCCCTCTATTACATGGGATCTGAACATACCGGCGAAATGTGGGTGTACATTAGTACCTACACCTCTGCCTAACCCTTGGGGAATAAAGGCGTGATGGTATGGTATGATGATTTAATTTAATTATGTGCTCACCTCCTATTTTATGGGACCTTAACGTACCGGCGAACTGAGGGCGTACATTAGTACACTTCTGGCTAACCTAACTGTATGTTAATTTAATTATAGTTAAAGTACTGTGTAATGTATAAATATAAATACGATTTTAATTAACAAGATAAAAAAACAATAACTCAAAAAACATGTCCACAACAGATACCAATGAGAATATGCGTAGCAAATCGGTTATTTGCTACGAAAGCGTAGTAGGTATCGTAGCCATGACCTCGCAGAGCGTTTGACGTACTCGTAGCACACAGTGTCCATGACTACGTCATTTCATATAGGTACGCAACTATGACTATAGTAACAATACATAACTCTTTAATGACCAAAGGTTTTATGAACGCTATATAATTATGAAAGCGAAGTATGACAGATCGGTTATAGCTTCATGGCTATATTATTACTAGTAATTTTAAAAATATATATTACTATCATCACTACGTATTATAAAACAAAGTCCTCAACCGTGTCTGTCTGTCTGTTCGCAATAAACTCAGAATCTACTGCACCGATTTTCATACTGTTTTTACCGATGAATAGCGTGGTTCTCGAGGAAGGTTTATATGTTTATTTTTTTTTCAATTTTATGCATTAAATATTTATTATTGCGAAATGTTCACAAAGATATAAATTTTCTAATGAAAGAAAATTAATTAGTGAAAGAAAAATTCGTTCTCAGGCAGGGTTTGAACCTGCGTCTCTCTGGTTAAGTACACCAGACGCTTTGCCAACTGACGTCACCTGAAGACGTAAAATGTGGAAGAAAAATTCGACATCACAGGCAGTGGTCTCGGTAGCTTAGTTGGCAAAGCGTTTGGTGTACGTAACCAGAGAGACGCAGGTTCAAACCCTGCATGAGATCGAATTTTTCTTTCACTAAGAAATTTTATTTTTTTAGAAAATTCATATCTTTGTGAACATTTCGCAATATTAAGATTTTGAATCTGTTAAGAAAGGATTTTGGGAAATTTCCATCGGACCTGAAAAAAACATACGGTACTTTAATATAATATCCATCTGTAAAGGTCTTAATATTCGCGTTATAGCAAGAATTCATGATAAACTTACAAAATAGACCCTTATCTATACAACTGCTTACTAGATTATTTCGAAATCCTTTAACAGTAGTTCACAATGGAGACTCCATTAAATCGAAAACTCCATAAAACACATATCACGTATATAAAAATGGCGGGGTTTCATGATACTGAATTCAGAGGGCGTATAATGTGTGTTGTATAGGTAGAATCATAAAACGGACACTGGTTTCAACTTGCGGCACGACCTTTGAAAGCGTGGCATAAACAGCGTAGTTTTATGAGCAAGTTAAGGTTAGGTACAGTTACCAATGAAAGTCAACACGACGGTGCAATCATCAAAACATATCATCATGCTGTATTCGATGTGCCCGGATAATGGCAATAGGCTCGCCCCTATTACATGGGACTTAAACATACCGGCGAAATATTGGTGTACATCTCCGCTATGACATGCTTTGGTGCGGTGAACATTTTCAAGAATTGACTTTGTTTAGTGAGTTTTTTTGCTGTCCGTTCATAGGCATCAACGTTGTTACACGATGTGTGAACGCTACTTGTAAACAAAGGGCTACCTGAATACGTTTATTGATTAAAAGACATACATTATGTACTGGGTTATTATATGCTAATTATTAATGATGTGATGAAGCAACCTATTATATAAACAGTGATTGCTTAGTGTTAAACTTAATATAAACTGCATGCACACATGCACTTTTACTTTTTCGAAATCATGTGCGCAATGATAATTATTTTAACGAACAATCGCAATTAAACATGAGCATAATTTTTTATTCATGTTATTAATTCATATTATGTTATTAGTCTGTAAGCCTTCTTAAAAGTAAAAAAAAAACAATGCGCGACTGCTACACTACTGGTTCTAGGTTTGATTCATAGGTTGGGCGGTTGGCGGTTGGGTTTTTCTGTGAAATTGCTCGTAGTTTGGATTTGTGCCCGGATAATGGCAATAGGCTTGCTCTTGCATGGGATCTTAACACACCGGCGAAATGTTGGTGTACATTAGTCCACCGCTACCTATCTCCTCGGGGAATACATGCGTGATGGCATATATGCACAAAAAGTATTGTTAAAGTTTAGGTAATATTGGAAACATTTTTTTTTTTTTTTTAAATAACACAAAAACTATATTAAAAATATGTGCGAAAATTGCTTTGTTCCTGTAAATATGCAGACACACATAGGTACCGATGCTAACAGATGTACAAACAGTATAAGAATAAAACGATTAACACTTATTTCCTTATACGAGAACTCATGCCATTCTGTTAAAGTTATACTTAGAACTGGGGCCTTAAGAGTGATAGATTGAATGCCAAAGAAACAGCCTCTGCAACATCCACACACAAAACTTGTAAACTAAATCCTCTTCTAGCGTACATTTAATTACCGCAGTTAGTGGAACTTAGTTAAATAAACCAGTGGAGCCAGCCCTCGCGACGTAACATTTGCATACGTTCATTTAAACGTACCTATAATTCTCCAGACTTCATACAAATTGCATGGAGTTTGCCAAGGTACCTCCTGTTGCCTTCACTTATTTCCATGGCTAAATCAACTAGAAATAAACTTTGTAGAACATGGATACATGTATTGTGGGCACACATCGAGTCAGTCAATAATTAATTCAACCTTATATAGGTACCATTATTATGCCGGTATCCCTAAAGGTTTAAGCAAAGTGTACTGGGTGTACACTTTGCTTAAACCTTTACCTTCATCATCATCATCATCATCATCATCAACCCATTACATTGTCCCACTGCTGGGCACGGGTCTCCTCTCAGAGCGAGAGGGAATAGACAAAGTCCACCACGCTAGCCTTCTGCGGGTTGGCAGACTTCACACGCCGTGAAGAAAATCTATCAGGCATGCAGGTTTCCTCACGATGTTTTCCTTCACCGTTTAAGCGCGTGATAATTAATTATTAATACGCACATGACTTCGAAAAGTCAGAGGTGTGTGCCTTGGATTCGAACTCGAGACCTTTGACTTGGCAGTCCAATGGTCATATCACTAGGCTATCACTGCACTTTCCTTTACCTTAATAGCTTTCAAAGGATTGTTGCCTGGACACAAATCGAAACTGCAAGGTGACACTGACAATTTAATTAAAATATACAATAAAATTTTATTTGATAGAGAATCGTACCCAGGCCCTCACGCTTTGGAGTCATTTACGGCCACTAGTACAGTCGCTAGCAAATCAAGTTATACAAAACTGTCAAATTTCTCCAAATGATTTTAAACCTTAAATTGTTCATAATAAAGTTCAAAATTAACTGAGAAAAATTGAAATTTTGTGGTTACTTGATGGCTGGCCACTGTAAAATAAGGGAATTATCCCTTTCATGGTATATTTAAGTGTTTTGAAGTGTTTCCATTTACTCCCCTACTGCACGGGTAAGAGTCCTGAGCTTTATTCCTAAAAAATCCTACAACTACTAATACAATACTACTAACTACAAGCTCTCGATAGTGTACTGTTAAAAATATTCTAAAGTAAATCAACACGTTATTATAGTTTTGTAAAACCGCATACCATTTGTTTTGTAAAAAAAATCGGCTGAATCGTGAAATTAAATATTGGGTTTCATTGTCTCTTGGATTTATATATATTCTTGTTCACCCCTCGTGCTAAGCTTAATGCTTGTGTCACGAGTAGGTTTACGTCGGTAGTGCAATGAGTGGGTTTCGAACCGGCAACCACATGGTCGCACGTCCGACCTCCTTGCCATTACGCTACCGCTGCTTAACGGATCAGTTACATTGTAAGTTATATAACTTTTTCGTTGCTCATACAGTCAATATCTCTACTTAATCTCAAAAATTTGAAGTTATTTAAGTCAAAAATCACGTAATAAAAATGTAATATTTTTAAACCATGCCGTATTACGAGTCTATTCGATGTCCCTCGCTTGAAAAATTGTTGTAGCTTAGAAATATTTTACATGCCCTTTTTATATACACTTTGTCTGCAAAAGGACAAATTTACATACCTTATTCTCGTCGGCGCTCTGTGCCTTTGTGAGCTTTTTTGTGGTAATTTTTATTTGCATGCGAAAATACAAATGACAACACGCAGCACGCGCGGAGAGAACTTTCAGAAGTATTTAATTGACATACTGTTGGGTAGACTGTATACAATACAGTGAACATCGCAATGTTTATCAGGTGTTACAGTTTAAGAGTGTACTCAAACAGAGCATGTTTTTAAAACTAAATCTATATCAACTAATATTTACATTAAAAAAAATATCACAGAATTTTAAACTTTTGCTGATTTCATGTTCGCTTCGCTTAAATGAGGGTTTGTGGAATATTTCCAATAACATAAGGCTGTAACAAAATGTAAAATTTTACAATTTGTGGTAACTTGATGTGCTGGCCACCGCACTTCTTATTTAAAAAAATAAAATAAAAATAAGAAGTCAAAAGTTTTTAAAACAAAATCTACTTTATTATATTCACATCAATGTCTAAAATCCATGATCACGATCAATGTTGCAACAATATAATGGTCGCTCCCTCTCACAGTATTGAAATGTCAAAGTGCAAAGTTTTTGTTATCTGCCGTCGTGGGAACAATGTTTTCAATGAGCTAACTTTTAGCCAAGTCCCCAAGATAAGTCTGAGAACTCCAGCTTCGGGGGATTTGATAAATTGATACAGATTGTGGGTAGTTAAAGTTTTTGTGTACCTGTTGTTGGCCCTCGAAGGGACAGGCTAACAAATATAATTGGGAAACTTCCATTTATCAAAGTATTAATTAGATAATTTTTGTGTTTCAAACAATCGTAACTCACATCAAGAGTTTGGAGATTCGCAGAAAGTTTAATATTGGTTGGGAGTTTGTGATTATATTAACAAGTATAGTTGTTTAAGGAGCCTTGTTTGATTTTTGTCTTTTGTGTATCAGGCAAAGACAAGATGATGTACAAAAACGCCTGCCTTTGGGACACTTGTACTCAAATAAAGAACAGTTGGTTATTCTCTTGTTGGTACCGAAATAAGAAGAGTTAATAAATACATACATACATACATACACTCACGCCTTTTTCCCATAGGGGTAGGCAGAAACTACAGAACGCCATCTGCTACGATTCTTGCATACCTCTTTTGCTTCGTCCACATTCATACATCTTGTCATACACATGCGCCGGTTGCGGGTACTACGCACCTGACCTTTCTGAAGGATCTCACCAATAAGGTCGTGGTATGTCTTTCTAGGGCGTCCCCTCCCGGCGACTCCACTGACATTCGCTTTATAAATCCCTTTCGTCAATCGCCTTTCATCCATTCTCTCGACATGTCCAAACCATCTCAGCATACCCCTTTCAATGCGTGTCACTATATCATCTTTTAAACCACAACGCTCCCTTATCACACTATTTCTTAATCTATCATTCCGAGTAACACCGCACATACTTCGCAAGGAACGCATCTCCACAGCATTAATTCTACTTTCATGTTTCTTCTGCCATACCCAACATTCACTTCCGTACATAAGTGTGGGTACCAGCACGCCATTGTGGATAGCCAGCCGTGCCTTTTTTGACACGGACTGGTTAGCCACAACCACATGTATAGCACCATTCACTCTATTTCCCGCATTCACTCTCCTTTCCACATCTGCATCAATCTTGCCATCTCTTGTAAACATACTTCCCAAATAAACAAACTCATTCACTTGTTCAACCCTCTGACCTTCTATCTCTATATTACACACACATACATTTTCATCTCTTTCGAAAACCATAACTTTCGTCTTGCTTACATTTATTTTCATGCCCTTCAACTTATATGCTTCATTCATGATTGCTACCATGCCTTGCAACTCTTCTGCCGACGATGCAAGTAAAACCTGATCATCAGCATAGAGGAGACATTTGACAGGTAACTCATTCATTCTCAGTCCACAATCATTTCCTTTCAAATCTGCCAAACAGCTATCCATGTATAGGTTGAACAGCCAAGAGTTAATAAATATTTTTATAATATCGCAGTGAAGTATGTGACTTGGGCTACAAATACACGTTTACTATAAAACTGACTCGTTAGTCTAGTAGGCCCAAGTGCGACTGTTAGGCTCGAGGTCCTGGGTTCGATTCCCAGGTCGAGCAAAGTGTTATTGAGTTTTTCCATGAAAATCTCAGTAGCAGCTCGGAGTTTGGATTCATGCCCGGTTAATGGAAATAGGCTCGCCCCCTATTACATGGTACCTAAACAAACTGGCGAAATGTGGGTGTACATTAGTATGCCTGTGTCTAACCCTTCTGGGAATACAGGCGTGGGGGTATGTTACTATAAACCGTATAAAAGCTCATCATCATCAACTCATCACCAATTCCTCTAGGCATTGGCTTTCTATTGCAATGAAATGGTTAATCCTAACGTTTACTATGCTGGCTTAGTATTGGTTAGCAGACTTAATACGACAGCCGTCAAGAAAATCTCTCAGACATGCGGGATTCCCAACAAAGATTTAAACGAGTAATGACTTATTATTTCGAAAAATCAGCAGTTCCTTGGCTTCGAATATACCTATGGCAGTCATAAATACTGAACCGTAAAATAAACCTATTTCACACAAATCACGACCATTAATAAAAGGAATCATTAATAAAGAAACAAGTTGTCACGTTATCGTGTTAAATATTAAATTAGGGTACAGTTTATTTGAGTCCATCGACCACAGTACGCTTTCTTATCCCTCAATAAGTCATGGTGGGGTACTACCATCGATTGCCGTACCTATTCTCGTAGTGAAACCAGTACTCACGCAACCTTTGCACGTGGTTTACAGCCTTAGTTAATGTGGAATTGTTTTAATAGTGATTTCTTCGCAATGTGAAATAAAAATAAAAATGAACTTGCATTAAGGATTTACAATTAAATTCTCATCAACTTCCAATATAACATCAAAGCAATTTTTAAACGTTTGAGTGGAATTATTATTAGATTTTCAAGGATAAGTGTTGTTTATTTTTCGGAGGTATTTTTTTTGTAGCTTACACACTAGGTGATGCCTGTTTCGTGGAAGTTTAAATCAGTGTTTTTAACGTTAGAATCGGAAACGATTGATATACTCATAAATACAACGAATGTGCTGAATGTGTGAATGTTTTAATTATGTTTAGTGTTCATTGCAATTAGTGAGTTGTGCCCGAGTACGTAAGTTTACGAATAATTCACGCCAATAATTACCCATTTTATATTTTTAATTTGTCTATCCTTAGGGTGCCTGGAAGAATTTGCGGTAGAATAAAACGTAGGTATATAAATAGACAATTATTCGAAAAATGAATATCTGCTCCTATTTTTCAAAGAACTCTTAAATTTTTAAGGCCTAATTGAAAACTAGTGCCAGCTAGCTGACTGACCTGGTATTAAGGCTGCTACAATTTTGATGAATTCCCTATTTTCATTAACCCAAAAGCGAGCTGCGTGACGCAAGACTTGAGAATTTCTGAAAGAGAGATTTCCTCAAAAGCCTGATCAAAAAATCGATTGCTCGAAATAGAACCCAGGATCTTTAACGTAGCAGTCACGTTTAGGACCACTAGACTAATGACCACTTGGCAGTTGTTTGATACAGCTATAAATAGATGGAAATATTAATCTCAAGTAAATAATGTACTAGGAAACAATTGTCAAATCCATGTAATTTCGGATATTAATAAGAGCCGTCACATAGTTTCTGGTGACTTCAACTTAGTTTCTCTCAACGTAGTTAGTGAAACTTTGGGACCATAGTAAGCTGTCTATAAATTGTATGTACCTTGAGATTCAAATCTCCAATTTTATTGCAAATTACTTTACTCGAACTAGTACAAAAGGCTACTATAACAATTGACCGCCTCATTAGTCTAGTGGTTTTAAACATCGACTGCTGTGCCAGAGGTCCTGGGTTCGATCTCCAGGTCGAGCAAAGCGTTATTGGGTTTTTCTATAAAATTCTCCATTGCAACTTGGAGCCTGGATTTGTGCCCGGCTAATGACAATAGGCAACTAAACATACCCCTGTTTCGGGAAATACTCTCATTCATTATACCTATATGATATTCTACAAATAAATGAATTTGAATTTAGATAAGATATAAAAAAAACTTTTATTCTGACACAAAAAATATTTTATTTACATTTTTTTTGTGTCATTTTGGTATAGGTAATTATTGTGTGTATGACTCCTATGGCCTATAATTTATACAGGTTTGATGAAAATTATCGGCATGTATGCGATTCATAAACAAATTTACAACGACAGATAACTTAAATGGCACTAAGTAGTAAATTTTTGGTACTTACAGTTCCGGTCTATATTGGTTTATCAAATTAAGCTACAGAAACACTGTGCTTGCTTCAAGCATAGAGCTTAAAAACGAAACAAACAGTTGCACAGTTCTACCAATAGAAGTTAAAAGTGTCTCGGGACCTATTGCAGTAATAAAATAAACAGTACAGTTACTGTGCAAGTAAACTTAGTTGGAACAAAGCTTATGTACTTATTGTACTTACCAAGAATCTCGTCCGACATTCTAAGTGATTCTAACATTGTACGTATAGAGGTTGTTGACCCTTCCGGTCGTTTCAGGGGTCAAAACGACGTAATATTTATGACTAAAGTGGTTATTTTTGTTTGTTTCAGTAAAAAAGGCGCGCTATGTTTCCATGCAAGGTAAGATGTTTTTTTTTGTATTTTTATTCTTAAAAAGCAAGTTAATTAGTAGTTCCTTAAATGGCAGTGTCATTGGTTAGAGGTGTTTTAAGAATACGGCACTTATTACGATTAAAAATATGATAACCGAATTACTTTAATTAAATTAGTAGCCTCATTGATATCAGGATCGTATTAATTTGCTGCCTTATTAGTCTAGTGATCCTAAGCGGAACTGCTGCGCCAGAGGTCCTGGGTTCAATCCTCAGGTCGAGCACAGTGTTATTGGGTTTTTCTATGAAATTCTCAGTAGCAGCTCGGAGTCTGGATTTGTGCCTGGTTAATAGCAATAGGCTCGCCCCCTATTATTTGGAACATACCGCGCGAAGTGTGAGTGTACAGTAGTACACCATCTCCTAACCCTTCAGGGAATATAGGCGTGATAATATGTTATTTATAACTTAATCGTTGCTCTTTCAGGGGATTACCCTAAATCCCAGTTCTGTTTATACTTCTTCCCTTTGAATAAGTTTAACATTAATTATAATTTAACTTCTAAAAATAATTAGGCCTTTGATTGATATACTAGAAACCTATTGCGTTGCCTTTCGTGTCGTGCTCGCTTTACATATATACAAAATAATCAATTTTAAACCCACAATGTAGTAACATAAGGTTTACTTTCCAGGAGTACAGCAGTTCAACACTTACGTGACACTCAAACTACAGAATGTCAAGTCGACGACGGTGACAGTGAAGGGTCCGACTCCATGTTGGGAGCAAGACTTCCTATTGTGAGTATTTTTAACTTTATTTTTGAAATAAAATGCATGCAATACTAGACTCTATTCATTTGACCAAAGACCCAGAATAGTTCCTTTTGTAGTTAAGGAAATTGGTCTTTTTTGTCATAGTAGTATAATTAGTGAAAATGTTTGTGTGGAGCGTAGTATTGGAGGTTGAAATTTAGACGAAGCAATATACTACTCCTAAAATAGTTAGCAGTCGAATATTGCTTCGGAAAAGTGGGTTTAAAGTATAAATCTATAGTATATAGTCAGTAAGAAATTGACATCAAAACTCTACGTTTATAACGTCACCGCCAGATAAGCAAAAATCTAAATAAAAAAACTTGAGAGGTGTCAAGGGACACCCGGATGGAACGTAGTTATATATATATATACATATATATATATATATACACACACACACACACACACACACACACATATATATATATATATATATATATATATATATATATATATCGCCATCTTGGATTTCAAAATTAATGTCATTTTCGTAATTAGCAACAACTTCGACTTCGACTTCGACTTTCGACTGGGCATGTTTGTTTGCATGGTTTTTCTCTTTACAGAGAAAAAACATGCAAACAAACATGCATGTCTTTACAACTTTTTCGTATTAATTTTTTCCTTCTAGCCCCCTTTTGCACCGCGCGATGAGGAACTTCGTTCCAAAAAATGGATTTCGATATTTGCTGATTATTAACACTCTTCTCTCTCTCAAAGGGCATATAAAGTGTTAGTGTCTTTAGTTTTCAAATATCATAAGATATTACGTTATAATTAATTACGAGAGACAGAAATAGTTACGCACAAAATAAATCAACAATACAACACCTAACTTATCAATTTTACAATGTAATTATAAAAAAATGGAATGACTTTCTTTCGCGTTACACATGATGCCGTCCACATTTTCGTCACGCAGATAGCATTACACATAGGTGCAGGTATTATTAATTTATTTAACCTTACAAATGTCGGGGGACGAACAATCTGTAAGCGGGACAATGGATTCGCTGTGGGACGTCGTTCACACTGACGCAGGTCGCAAATGCCTACTTGTCATTCCTAACCGCGTTCTAGGGTTGTATCGAATCCAAAAGCCTAGGATTTTATTGGCTGGCGTCTGGTTACGTTAAAACGAAGTCGTATATGTTTATGTGCATACATAATATATGTATTGTAAGTTGATTTTACGATACCTATAGAATTGGGTTCCTAACATGATTAAAAATCGGCAGTAGCCCAATGGCTAGGGCGTCGGACTTGCAATCTTGTGGTTGACGGTTCTCACCCATTGCACTACCGACGTGAACCCAATCGTAATACAAGCATTTCGCTTCGTACGAGGGGTTACCAAAAATAATAGTAATGCGCGATCGAAATTGCTAGTAAGCTTTTTAAAAAATAAATCAAATTTATATGATATGAATTTGAACTAATTTATTTAATATCAAAGTTTTGGATAAGATATGTTTGTAGCTATATTTTATTGTACTTTAAAATCGTTAAACAGGTTGTTCCAACTTATTTTTTAATTTGCGTACTAATAAGTACTGTTTATTTGTAATAATTTATTTTGCTACAGTTACGCATAGAGGAGTAACAGACAATACTTGAAACATCAGTCTAATTTGAATAAGATATTCCATTAATGTGGGACGTTGCACGTCGAGTTCCTAGTTCAAAGACAGTAACTTGGGGATCTTCGCCCGTTACTCATTTATCTCAATTGAGTCTCACAACTGGCGTTGCATAGCAAGCAGCCAACACATCTTGTTTCGTTTTGTATTCCTTGCTTGAAAACAACTATCTACAGTTGTTTGCTGTGCTGTTATTATCCGATGTCTATTTGTTTTTATTCTCGACTCGTAGTACGCACGTCGAGCTATAAGTACATATCCAGTTTACGATGGCCTTTTATTGTATGGAACGGTAACACGATGCGAGATCAGCTTAAACTGGAATTGTATAAATTAACCTGTAGCCGTATGTATAAATGTTAAGGTTGTTCCGAATGTGACTACGTGTCCTTTGGTCTCAATTGCAAGTGAAGGGAAGTGCGCTTCCTTGTTGATTTTCCGAGGATTCCCCAAACTATAAAAAAAAGGTTTAAGAAACTTTCAAACAAACCACAACAAAACTAAATATACGAGTATTAAATTTTAAGTATTGTACCTTACATTGTTGGTTCTTTATTATATTTGGCATTTAAATATGTTAAATATTTTAAAAGATATTATTTTAGTGAATAAAATTCGATCTCAGTGATTCAATATTCTTAAAGCTGGACTAAAACTACTCAACTGAGCTGCGAAAAAACCCTTATAAACCTTTTCGAATAAAAAAAAAACATTCAAATCGTAGAATATTTTCTTAAGATCCTAAAAAAATATGAGTTATGGACCTTCTTCTTTTTTAACTATTTTAATAATAGTTGCGATATGGATATTATATCTTTTTACTCCTCCAAAAAGATATCAAAAAGGAGGTGTTATGCATGCAAGTACGTGTAAAAACCTTTCAAACATGACTAGTTTTTTGTGCTGTGCATTATAATAGTCGATAGTAAAATGAATGAGATTGTCAAATTGTTAAATAAATACAAACAAACTAGAAAAATAAACATTAGAGTTCCGTAGCCAAATGGCAAAAAACGGAACCCTTATAGATTCGTCATGTCTGTCTGTCTGTCTGTCCGTCCGTATGTCACAGAATTTTTACTCTGGAACTATAAGAGCTATGCTGTTGAAACTTGGTAAGTAGATGTATTCTGTGAACCGCATTAAGATTTTTACACAAAAATAGAAAAAAAACTAAAAAATATGGGGGTTCCCCATACTTAGAACTGAAACTCTGCGTCAGAGTCTGTGTCTTAGAACTCAAAGTCCGTTATTGTGACTATTTATCAAACTAACCACCTGTATGTGTGCATTATGGAATGCAATAAATATTAATATAAATAATAAGTACGTTATTAAAGTGTTACTGTTTTTTTTAAGAACAAAAAATTTATAGAACATATCGTAGATCGTACGCAAATGAAAGTAACAACTGAACAAACCTAACTTATGACAGTTTAAAAGATGATGAGGAAATAATTTACAGTGAATTGCCAACCCTGCTTACTGGCGGAGTACAATTTGTATTATATTAGCATTTCAACCCCCCAGTCGTTTGTTCATTGCACAGCGAGCGTTCAGCGCTGTAAAGTCACAATATGCGAATATACATCATTGTGATATGACAGTTGATGTGACATAGGATTTGTGACACAGAACAAATTGCTTTAGGAAAACTCTTCACGCTATTTTTAGAAGATCCGAGCTTACTTTAGATATTTATTTTCGTTTGGAATAAAAAAAAGGGTTTATTTACTTGTCTTTTAGTTATTTGTAATTGGATTAAGCTTATCTGAGAACATTAAATAAACTTACTCTTTTACTTATTATGAAATTAGTTTAAGTGGCTTGTTTTACAAAAATATTATTTCGTCTCACTTTGTTCGAACATTGAAAGATATTTAAACGAAATAGGAACAGCTTTTTAGTTTCAACGTTTATTTCTATTACACCTTTAGACTACAATGCGTAAATGGAAGGAAACTATACTTTAAAGGGACAATGTAAGGACTTATAACGGATAAGGTTAAAAAAATGATATTTTCAAAAAAAGAGGAGGCGTTGAAATTTCTGAAGAACTACTTAGATTTTTACATCTCTATTTATTTAATGTAATGTAAATCGTCCAAAATTTATTAAAGAAATCGTGACCCTCTCAAGGGTCGCAACATTTTATTATTGTATCTATTTCTCTTTTTTACCGACCACAAAAAGAGAAATATCTCAAATCGATTGCGTTTAAAAAAAGTTTTTTACCTCAGAACTCCGTCATTTAAACCGATTATAGGTACAACCCGTTCAGTCCTATTTAATTTTGGACTGATGACCTAATTACCTAACTGAGAACTGAGCTAAACATTTTTATTGAGTACCGTCCTGTAAATTTGAGACCCACAACCCAAAAGGAAGTTGAATATTGATATTAAAAATGTATATGGAATTGCGTACTCTCAGACCATGTTTATAGACTGCGGTGAAACGCGTTCAAGTCAACATTGCAAAAATATTATAATAATTCCAATACATTAAGATTCCAGGGTTCGGACATAATCGTTTTTATGGAATGAATTCTTGCGAACCCTACCTTTTCTAATAGTGATTTTTCACGGAAAATTCGAAAAATAAGGCTTGAGATTTAGTCAAGTTGAATGAAGTGTTACCCAAAAAAAGATGACGTCACAAACAGGTCCAGGGACGCCATTGTGCCCCTATATCAAACTAGAGGTACTCTTTTAATAAGGTAAAGGATCTTTTTGTCCATTATATGCCATGTAAGTGAAGATAATGGGAACAATGTATTGTATTCAATGTCTTACGTCGCACAAAAGATAAATACGGTACTCTTATTAGATAAATTGTATCATATTAGGTTTACTTATATACTGCAATGTAAGATATGTTAGTAATCTTAGCTAATAATTTGATATAAAAAGTGTACGGTATTGTTTTTCCTTGTTGCTAAAAGCGCGGCTACGAATCTTGAGGTCTGGCGTTTTATTCCTAAGTCGGGGAAAGTATTGGGAAACTTTTAGTAATTTTTTGGAGCATTGCATTGAGCATATATCCCTACTCCCTACTAATATTATAATTGTGAAACTATAATATTAGTAACTCTGTCTGTCTGTTTGTCTGTCTGTCTGTCTGTTACGCTTTCACGCCTAATTTTAATGAAATTTGATACTTGCAAAAAATAGTTTTGAAGGGGTTGAAATAGGGGGTGAAAGTTTGTATGGGAGTTCGTCATTTTTCAAGATAAAACCATGAAACTTTATATTAAGACACTTGATAAGAAATAAATAAATATTTGTTCTAGGGTTTTTGAAATTTCGACCTGTATGGGGATGAAATAGGGGATGAAAGTTCGCTTAGAAGTCTAAGCCAAGTCACGCTTTCAAGTTTAACCCCGGAACCGATTTTGATGAAATTTGGATAAAAAAATAGACAAAAGGGAAAGGATATAAGCTACGTTTTGTTGTGAAAAAGGGGTTGAAATAAGGGATGAAAATTTGTATGGGAGTTTGTCATTGTTGAAGATAAAACGATGAAACTTTGAAATTAGGCACTTGATAAGAAGTAAATAAATATTTGATATAGGGTTTTTGAAATTTCAAACTGTGTGGGGATGAAAGTCCGTTTGGATTTTGATGAAATTCGGTACAAAATAGACTAGACCTTGGGAAAGGATATAAGCTGCGTTTATATTTCGGTAAATAATTGTTGTTAAGTTGGGCAAATTTTGTGGTCTACCCGTGCAAAGAAGCGGACGGAAAGATATGTAAGAATGATTTGCAATTTCCCGCCAAAATTGGAAAAACTAAACAGTCAAAATCGTGTTGTCCACGCGGGCGAAGCTGCGGGCGGAAAGCTAGTGATGAAATGAATATAGGCTAGCTGTCTGTTATAGTCTATCTTACAAAGTCCTCATTAACATTATTTAGATAAACTTTTATTATTTTGTTTATACTCAAAATAATTGAATCTGAATTATATAAACTTAAAATTTCATTAACTTAACAGCCATCGAGATGTCAAAATTGTACGGTTCAAAAGTCAAATAGTTTTTATGCAAGCGCGAAAAAATACGTTCAGAACTACTACCTAGTCTGTAGTAGTTTTGAACGTATTATCTAACCTAATCTAATTATTTACAGTATTAGATAACCACTAAACCCCCCGCCCTTCTAGTGTTTTTGCTGAGAAGAAGAAATTGCAAAACAAACTCCCCAACAACATATTCTCTCTTTAAACATTTAATTACATAGTATATATTTAGTTTCTGTTTAGAGTACTTTAATAACATTTCATTGCTACAAGTGAGCTCGCGTACGCAATATACCAGGTGTGATGGTATGCTATATTCTATTATTGTACCTATACATATGTACACCTGTACCTAACCCTTAAAAACATGGGGAATACAGGCTTCATAGTATTATAATCCACACTTTGGGGTTATGCGGTTTCAACTTGTCCTGACACCTATTGTGGTTGCCTGTAGTATTGGATATTACTCGTATATATAAATGAATTATCTCGAAATGCGCTAAATATTCCTTAACAGTGTTATTACAGGTTTAAGCAGAGATGTACAATTAGCTGGTATGTTTTTAGTTTCCCTTATAATAGGCGACAAGCTTATTGTCATTAACCAGCCACAGTTAGTTTGGAAACTACGAGCTGTTGACCATTTCATGGAAAAATAACACTTTGCTTAACCTGGGAATCGAACCCAGAACCTCACGCTGAGTAGCCGCGCTTTTGACCACTAGGTCGTAAATGACTCAAACATTATTGGCGCGACTACGTCAACACACTAACACAAAAACAAAAGAACGTTCACAATAAAAATAAAATTTCTACAATAACTTTTTAAGTACATACTTGCCCTTAATACTCAACTCTCTTATACACTCTGATCAATAAAGTTTATTACCACGTTTAATTGTAACGCCAACGCACCCGGAGAGATATCAAAAAAATTGTTATTTTATTAGAATCTATTAAATTGAATTATCATTATCATCACAACCTTTGCTTAGTTCCGTTCGAATTTGGGGTCTGTTTCTTTTCGGCATTTATTAAGGACAGTTGTTTTTTTAATACGTTATTCTTCTCGGTAACCTCATTAATAGTACATTCTGATATCATAAAGATCCTGTTTTAATAAACAGACCGTCATAGGTTTACTTTGATGACATTTACTGTGCCTGTCTGAAGTTAGCTGCGCGCAGCTAGCCGGGGGAAATATTCAAAAGGCGACCAGTCTTCGGAGATAAGACCAGGCAATGCGGGATTCTTACACCCTAAAAGCAGAGGGGCCTGTTTGTCCTCTTAAAATATCTGGTCAGAGTTTCCTCCTGTGTAACGCCTATTAGAGCTCATCCCTGGGGTGACTGTAATAGGGTTACCCCAAACCTCGCAGCGCTCTGTGCCACCGTCTTCTTCTGTGTCCTCTTAATAGACCACACCATAAACCCCTTTGAGCCAACTATATATTATTTAAGACTAAATGATCAGCAATGGGCGCCTAATTCATTTTTTTAAGTTTATTAGCGAAGTTTTCGTCTAAACGACACGTTCTTATTCACACTTTGTTCTAACACTTATTCAGAATTGAGTACTTACTAAAATTTTTACTTAAACATCGTTATCATTGAAGATTTTAGGTGTAAATTAGGGGATTCGACCAAAATTTACAAATTAGAATGTGTCTGTGATTGCCTCGTTAGTCTAGTGGTTCCAAGCGCGACTGCTACGCAAGAGGTCCTGGGTTCGATTCCCAGGTCGAGCAAAGTGTTATTGGGTTTTCTATAAAATTCCCAGTAGAAGCTCGAAGTCTGGATTTGTGCCAGCGAAATGTGGGTGTACATTAGTACACCTCTGCCTAACCCTTCGGGGAATACAGGCGTGATGGTATGTTATGTTATGTTCATAAACCCCCTTAAGCAACGCCCGTTAGGGCACATCCCTGGAAATCCTAAATATCCCTAATTACAGTCCAGTTGCAACACATTATGTTTACATCAAAATCACGTGAAATAACGATCGATAGAAAACACAACTGATTTTTATCAAAATGTGCAAGTTATTATGAATTTTGCGATAAGTTCTGTACCAATTTTTGCAAACGAGTATTTAGTTGGTTACCACATTATTGGATATCGATTCTCGGTGCTTTGTGAAAGAGTGTGTGGAATCCTTGAGTTTTCCTTGTGTTTATAAAAACACACAAGGTATAAAGCTTCATAAATATAATATTTATTTCCATTTTTTATTTACTTGCAAATAAGTATAAGATTTTTTTTTGTGAAAACAGGTCTTTAAGGAATATGTTTTAGGAGTTTTAAGTGTGAACTTGAGGTGATATGAGTTGACTCGAGTCGATATTAACTAGAAATTCCAAATTTTAAACAAAATACAGAGCGAATATCTAGCTATATTGTGACTGAGGGATCATAAACTCATATTTCGATTTGCAGTCACAATTTTTGCTTGCCCATTTCATTCTGATTTACGATTTCCGAAGAAATAGACCGTACAAAATGAAAGCAGCAAAATGGTGCGGGTATCGTCACGTCATCAATACAGTGCTTGGTACATCTCGTTTGGGGCCTTTTATTGAAGACTGGCTACGAGTGTAGACAGACAGAGGTCCAACAGACGTCCAATTTCGTACGTCACTCGGATGGGGTACTAAGGACTCGGCTCACTGCACCGTATCAAACAACCGATCTTAACCTACAGGTTCACGTAAAAAAAATATATTTTTGATGAATTCCCCACATGGTAAGAATTAGCTGCGGAAGAATAGTACGAGGACTAATCCACCATTTTTTTTAAAGAGCTTACTAGCAATGTGAGTCGCACATTACTAGTAATCTTGTTAACCCCTCGTACTAAACTAAATGCTTGTTTTAAGAGTGGGTTCACGTCGGTAGTGCAATGGGTGAGATTCAAACCGGCAACCACATGATCGCAAGTCTCGCTATTAGACTACCGCCGCTTCTTCTAATATTGTAAAAATTATCGTCGGATCGGGACTCGAAATTGGAACATATACCTTCCTGAGAAAATTACGCCTTACAATTCAAGTGTCATCTTTTCAGTATTCTGTAACAGGATTTTTGTGTCCCAATTTGAAAGGTTATCCAAATTACTCAACCTATAAGTGTTACTAACTGATGATTTAAGCTGATAGGAATTGTAGAGCGACACGAAGAAATGGTTTTCATAGGTGACGCACTAGTACCTATTGTGATGTATTGTGGTATAGATTTGAAAATTTTGTTTCGTCGCCCAAAAATACAATAATACAAGGGGCTTATTATCCTTAGGATATTCATATTGCCCAGAAATAGGTTGCGTTGCGTAAGAGAGGCATCCGAACTTAATGTTGTTGCGAAAATATTATTTCTTTCATTTACTTGTTTCATCTCCGTCCTGACAGCTGTTGGTGTTGTAGTATCCTGACTATGCCTAATATTACTTAACGGTAAGATGTAGAGGGTGAGGTCCTTTAAACAAATGCGTCTCAAGCTCATTTTGATAAAGGAAAGGTCTTAGTACACAGGGATCTTGAGATTCAGTGCTCGTTTTGTTATAAGCCCGCTTGAAATGTCTTTTGTAATAACGCGTGATGTCAGACATTTATCCAAGAAATTTTGCCCTGATTGAGCGAACACGTTGAGAATTATTTTTTCACTGTCACAGTTTTTTTGGCGAACATTGAAAGACCCTACACGAGCGATGATATAATTATTTTAAACTAGCTATTTGAGACAAAAGGTAGCCTATATTCTACATCATGATGCAGTCTATCTTCAACTAAAATTTATCGACATCTGTTTAGCAGTTTACGAGTGAAAACTAAACAGAGAGGCAGTTAAACACTTACTTTCACATTTATTATTAGGTATACACATTCCACGCACCTTGGATAGTGCATTGTAATCCTTAGCAGGGTGACAGTCAGTATTGGCGGATATTCTGACCACGATATGAACTATATTTGTATAGCTTTCGTCAACGGGATAGAAGATTTTTTTATCAGAAGCTACAAAAAACATAAGGCTGTTTGATGGTTAATGGCAACCGCAGCCTATGGCAATACCAGTAGTATTACTAGCGCGTGTGATATCGACATTTTGGTTGCTAAGTCACTAAGTTCACTAGCTGCTTGATTAATTTTATTAAGTAAAGTATACTTAGAGAAAACACTTTTCTTACTACTGATGCTACTCGACAATTTCTATAATTTAAATTTCAAATTAATTCTCCCAAATATTTATTCAGTTCAAATTACATTTACTTAAATTTAATATAATTTGTGACATCTTAGCTTCGTTGTTAGATATTTTATAAGAAGATTAGGTTTAACGGGTTCTTCTAATCCCTATTTTAATTACGTAAAGAACAAATTAAGTTTGAGATAAACAACATTTATTCAACGTAGCATTTGTTTAATAGAATGTAAAATTAAATTCACTAAATGCTGATATAGGGTGTAGTTTCTTGCCTTAATCGAAATGAAATTTGATTGAGCAAATAGGTGATCAAGTTTGAATATCTTAGAAGGATTGAAGATTGAAGTTTTGACAGGTTATGTGTAATGGAAGTGTCAGTAAGTAATTCTAAAAAATAACAAATGTTTGAGAAAATCCTCATAAAATCTCAAGTAAGAATAAATCCATGCTTTCTTTCTTTTCCATCCTTGTTTTAACCATCTTTTGTAATGACATTTCCTGTAAGATACAAGTTATATTTTAACATAGCATAGAAATCGAAATTGGATCGAGATTAAATCGAGATCCACTAGTAAGTTTGCTCGTTGGCTTCAAGCACACAGCCTGTAGTCTTGAATATAGGCCATTAATGTTATAATGGGGCATAAAGTCGTTTTGTCCGGACTGAATAGGCGCAATTAGGAGCCGAAAAGAGGTGACTCCGGGCCAAAAGCGACGCTTTTGCCGATGTGGATTAGTCGTGATTTTAAGCAAGTCTATCTAGGTAATTAGGTTTCATGTATAATTAGGCATATATTTTTCTGTGTTTTTAGCTAACTTAATCGGAAACGAAGTAATTTAATTTTTATGTCGTGTCCCAACGTAGGCATTAGGCTATTTCTCCCGTTTTGCGCCAATTGCATGTCCGGTAAGAAAAAAAAATGAGCCTATATTTTGGAAGATTCAATAACTTTTAATGGATTAGTTAGTATTGCTAGTAGATTACAAGCAATGTGGGTTGCACATTAGGTACTAGTATTGTTAACCCCTCGTGCTGAGCTAAATGCTTGTGTTACGAGTGGGTTCACGTCAGTAGTGCAACGGGTGGGTTTTGAAATGGCAACCACATGATTGAAAGTCCGATCCATTAGGCTACCGCCACTGAACTAACTATTTATAAACGCAGATTATTTCTATATTATGTAGTCAAACATTCATGTTATAAAAAACCGGCCAAGTGCGTGTCGGACTCGCGCACGGAGGGTTCCGTACCATTACGATTTATGACGTATTAAAAAAAAACGATTTACTAGATCTCGTCCAAACCAATTTTCGGTGGAAATTCACATGGTAATCTACATCATATTTTTTTTTTAGTTTTATCGTTCTCTTATTTTAGAAATTACAGGGGGGGACACACATATTTACCACTTTGGAAGTGTCTCTCGCGCAAAATATTCAGTTTAGAAAAACATTATATTAGTAACCTCAATATCATTTTTGAAGACGTATCCATAAATACCCCACACGTATGGGTTTGATGAAAAAAAATTTTTGAGTTTCCTTTCCAAGTATGGGGAGCCCCCAATATTTATAGTTTTTTTTCTATTTTTGTGTGAAAATCTTAATGCGGTTCATAGAATACATCTACTTACCAAGTTTCAACAGCATAGTTCTTATAGTTTCGAAAAAAAAAGACTGTGACACGATCGAACAGACAGACAGACATGACGAATCTATGGTTTCCGTTTTTTGCCATTTTGCTACGGAACCCTAAAAATGAGAATGAAACAGCTGAATGCCTAGATAAACGGTCAAAAACAATGCCGTATTGTATGGTTTTTTCACTAAAAATAAATTGAATAGTTTCAATTTATTTTTTTGCAAAATGACGCCTTCTGTTCAATATGAACAATAGTTCATATTTGATTTTTGAATTTCATTGTTTTAAAAAACCTATTTCAGTATGGAGATAAAATGGTTACATATTTCGCCTATTAAAATAAATACTGAATAAATAAAACCCTAAAACCCTTTTTTGGACTTTTAATTTTAACACGATCTATTTGTCTTTCTGGTACAAACTAACTAACATACCATCACACCTGTATTGCCCAAAGGGTTAGGCAGAGGTTTACTAATGTACACCCACAGTTCGCCGGTATGTTTAGGTCCCATGTAATAGGGGGCGAGCCTATTGCCATTAAACGGGCACAAATCCAGTCTCTAGACTGCTATTGCGAATTACGCAGAAAATCCTAATAACACTTTGCTTGACCTGGGAATCGAACTCAGGCCCTCAAGCGTAGCAGTCGCGCTAAGACCACTACTAACACTACTATGCCTAACGAGGTAGTCACAGACCAACTATAAAAACTAAACATAGAAAGAGACAAGAATTGGTATATTAAGAAGTGCACAAAAGTTTTCGAGTTCTGTCAAATTCTGGAAATCTGTCAAATTGCAACCCTAACTGTATTTATGTGTAAAGATCGTAATTTTCTGAAAATAATTATAAATTCACTTACCAAGACTTATAAAGACACTTTTTAAGGAATTAAAAAGACACTTTTGCTATTAAGCGCAGCTTAAAAAATCAACATTATACAATGGTGAATAATAATTGCTAATTTTTACCCATCCGCCCGACAAACATTGTTATCGAATGTTATTCATTACTTTTGTAATGCCAAAATCAAAATTTCAAATCGGCAGTGTCTGTTTAGTCTTCCAAATTGAAAACTGACAAAAAAGTTTGTAACAAATGAAGTCTGTTGTTTCAATGCATAAAAGAACTAACGAGAATGATTTTAATTAAAAGCATTTAAACAATAAAAGGCCATTCCTTTTTAAATCTAGACTGCAAAATTAATTCCCGCATATAAATCCATCTTAGTCAGCTCGGTATCAACAAAAACTCACATTAGTATCCCTTTATAGAATTGTTCAGTCAACGTTTTTAGCTGTCTGTAAAATATTGCCTTTTGTAAACTTGATAACCCAATTAGGCGGCTTGCTTTTTGATAACAAAACGTATTTAAAACATAATCTTCATTTTGTACAAAGCCGTGGGAGTAACCCTATATTGTGATGTTTATAAATTGTGGCTTTGTTTTTATGTTGAAATAATAGTAATCATTTAAATTATTAAATTTAAATTATTTTGTGAGCACTAACTACACTACACTACTTAAATTATTAAAAATATAACAAAACGCTTACTAGCTGTTTTATTCACGACCTGAAAGGCCTACTAACTAAATTTTGCGAGACAAAGGTAGCCTATGTCTGCAATCTATTTCCCCATAATTTTTTTTTCGTAATTTGTTCAGTGATTTTGGCGTGCAAAGGTAGAGAAATTGATAAACACGTGTCTTTCGCATTTATAATATTAATGAATGAACAATCTAATTCTTTTTTCGAAGACCCAAACCTTCAAGCATAATAAGGTGCTCATAAATTGTTATTTTTTAGCTAGTACTAAATAGCACAAAAATATTACGTTTGCCATTTTCACAAGTGGAGTGCCTTATAATTACATCAAAATCAACAGAACAATTAATGTAAAAATTAAATAAATAAGTGCAAAAATCTAAATTAATGTAACAATTGCATTACGAAAAACTAGTCCTTGTATACCTAAGTAAAGCGGTCGTATACTTACTTGATCGAGCACTTCCATTTTCACAACGCCAAGACAAACTTAGAATTAGAATCGCAAACTTCAGACTGTAGAAATATATTAGCATTAAAAAACTTATTTTAACTTACTTTTCCTTAGTGTTACTGCGATGATGAGCATAAAACTAACTTAGTTTTGTCACCTTCGCCTTCGAGTCAAAGTAAACACAGTTAAAAAGAAAAATATCTCGCTTCCTTGAGCAAATATGAGTATATTTTTAAAAAGTTTTAAGGGGTTGTAACAGGGCGTGGTAGTGAATCATTGCAGGCGTGTCTATTCCCTATTATAATTAAGCACAGTTATTTTATATTATAAAGAAGCGTTAGTGGTGTTTGTTGTCTGTGTTTCGTTTACCTACTTGATATTGGCAAAGTATAGGCATATGTGAAGAGTACGCAAGTCAACACGGGCTTATATATAACTGTAAGAAAAGTGAATTTTTGGTGTTCAAGGCCTCCTGTAATAAATGCCCATCCAGTGTACCTCCAATTCGACTGAATGGAGTAGAACTTGGTCGAGTGTATCATTTTAAATATCTAGGACACTACCTTACGGAGAACCTTGACGATGAAATGGACATTGAAAGGGAGCGCAGGGCACTGGCGGTCCGAAGTAATATGCTGGCACGCAGGTTTGCTCGATGCAGTCCACAAGCTAAAATTACTCTGTTTAAAGCATACTGCCAAACATTCTACACGAGCAGCCTGTGGACCACACATACTAAGAGATCGATCGGTGCCTTGCGAGTCCAGTATAATAATAGCTTTAGGATGTTGTTGGGGCTACCGCTTTACTGTAGTGCCTCAAAAATGTTCGCGGAAGCAAGGGTTGATGGCTTTCACGCCATCATGCGTAAAAGAACCGCTTCATTACTGAGCAGGTTGCGTGGTGGCTCCAACAGCATCTTAAAGGTTATCGTGGAGAAATACGATTCTCCTATTATGAAGGCATTCATTCGGGTCTTGTTCGAATAATCTTTTAGCAAGATGTTCGGCCAGGGCCTGAATGAATCCTCCCAGTGTTATTAAATATTTGTTATTAATTCATTTTATTTCGATTCTCCTACTAACATAGTCTATAAGTCATATTGTTACTAACACCATGGACTTTGTCTGAAATAAAGAATATATATTATATTAAAGTGTTATTCTACTGTTGTTTATTCTGATTAGAACAGTTTACTTGTTGAATATTGTTCAGTGTTGCTTTTTAAATAATACTGGTAATATGACGTAGATGAATGAAAGGCATATTGATTTAATCGATCTAGTTTTCCAATTACTTGTTGACAAAAGTTATGTTGTAAAATAATTTCAGTATAAACGTTACTAAATTTTACTAAATATGTGGCCAAATATGTGAAACGTACTCGGTACTATTCAGATCCTGTACCTTCTATATTTGACACGATGAAATTGTTATTAATATTAAATTTAAGTAGGAAACCAGATTATAAGTTATATTTACAGGCCACCCGTTCCGTCCATCTCGTAAAGTATAAAAATTTGAAACATTTCCCTCAAACATATAAATCTTGGTAAACCCGGTAAGTTTCCTATTCCACTTTACTACATGAAAATAGTGCTGCAGTCATGTGATTTGTTCATACTGTTGGCAAGACTGAGCTTACTGGTTTCTGCAGTAAGCACTTTTATATTTTACGAAGCTTACTGTACGGACTGTTTACGAGGATTCGTGTTTCGTTTGTATTTTTATTTTGAAACTAGATAGTTGCCCGCAGCTTTGCCCGCGTGGGATTTCGTGACCCCGTATTATTGTAGCTTCTAAGGTACTGCTTGAAAATAGCATGCCTTGTCTGTTTCCTCAGCACAACTGTTCCCTGTAGTAAGTGCTGTTCAAATTTGAATCCAACTCAACTGATTTTATGGACTGTTTTCGTGTATTTGTGAAATCTTTTCTATTTAGGGTTGACAGATTTCGGTTATAATTTGCAATTAAGTTTTAAATTAAAGCCCGCTCCTCTTTTGCTCACATTTAATTTTGTAAGTGTCGTTAGCATCGTCTTGTCCTATCTTAATTTGATTCAAGTTGGCGTGGTACGTTATAATCTAAACGGTATTGAACTTATTTTTTTTTATCTATATGTTTGATTAGGGTTGACGGGATGTATAACACAAACCCGACTTTAACAAACCGGCGAACTGATAGTATCTACAGATAAAGCTATAGAAAACCAGTATATAATGCCCTCGAATTGTACGGAAAATCTTTAAAATAATAGGTCAGTCTAAACTGGATCTTTTATATCTTGATGTGTAGCAGTTTGTACATAATTCAGTGAACGTGTACCCCTGTCTCTTTCGGGAAATACAGACGTGATGGTAGTACGTTAATCAGATATATTCGTATTAATTTCGCCTTTGTATTTTAAAGTAAAATATTGTTAAAAAAGATATTAATAAAGTTCTTTTTGTCCAACAGTGAAATCAATGACATCAATCTGGGTCTGTTAGTGGAGGTGTGGAACAAAGGCGTCATCTGGGACAAAGCGCTCGGCTACCACTACCTGCCTCTCACTTCCGTCGCATATAACGAGGTAAGTTAGAAAGAGATAAAACATAACATAAGGCATCTATCTTAAGGCTACCGACGCCTATAATAACACTAATGCCCATAACACCGGCTGAGCTTGAGAAGGTTTTAATAATAAAACAAATGTACAGCCGCCAGCACCTGAGGTTGTACAAAACTGTCAAATTTCTCCAAATGATTTTAAAGCTTAAAATGTTAGAGATTAAGTTTAAAATCGATTGAGAAAATTTGATATTTGTGGTAACCTGATGTGCAGGTGACCGTATCTATAAAGTCATCTTGCTTGTGTACAATGCAGTCAAAATATCTGTGCGTGTCTGTGATTAGCCGTTTACAAACGGCCGCGCAGGTAAAATTACTTTAATAGTTTTGTACAAAAATATTGAAATTCATGACTAATTAACATTCATTAATCAATCAATCCTTTCTTCTCCTCTTCCCCTTCCCCTCCCTTTTCCTTACAGGGTCGGCAACACGTGAGGGATATCTCTACTATTGCTAGTGTCAATAAGCTATGGTAATTGCTTACCATCAGACGGGCCGTATGCTTGTTTGCAACCTTATTGGTATTAAAAAAAACGATTTTCTCTTTGGATCGTCTTCCATCATCGGGGAGGTGGCAGGGTACCTATATCGGACTCGTAACGACTTAAAACTTGCCTTTCCTTGTCTTATAGTCATTGCCATTCCAAAAGGAGAAGGAAGTGGACTGAGGGAGGAATTGGGCCATCAGCGCTCCTCACTCACATTTCACGTCGATTTTTTGTGGGACTTGGTACTACTACTAAAACTATAAACAAACACCGTCGTCTTCCATGAGTAGGAGTCCAGGTAGTCCATGAGAATTTTCCAAAAAACAGGGATCGATACTGAATTGTTTTTATACAGTGTCCGAGGTACTACTATAATACAAGTGTCATTTTAGCTTAGGTTCGCTTAGCACTGAGCTTATCCTGTAGTTGTTTCATACTATTCTGAGCAGCAATAAAATCTATAGCAGAGAGTTTATCTCACCACTTCAGCTATAATAGTGAACGACTCTTGTTTACTACTAAACATATATCATAAATAGAAGATAATACTCTGCTAGTAAATAAGAACCCTATCCCTGTTATGTTATGGTCTATTAAAAATGATTGGTATATTATTTTATGATTTTAATAAGGTTTTGCCAGTAAGGAAAAAGTGATATACCCTCTCTTCAGATGTTCGAATTTTTGTTCGGCGTATTTCGGAATTTATTGTTAAACACTAACCGCCAACTTAAACTTGGTAAAAGCAAGATTTATTTCTAAAAGATTACACTAGCAATGTCGGTCGCACATTACAAGTATTCTTGTTAACCCCTCGTGCTAAGCTAAATGCTTGTGTTACAAGTAGGTTCACGTCGGTAGTGCAGTAGGTGGTTTCAAACCCGCAACCACATGATGATCATGATCGGAAATCCGACGCCCTAGCCATTAGGTTACCGCCGCTTAAATATTTTATACAACGTATTTGTCAATATACACATATTTGCCGTTATCTTAGCGTACTGTTAATACGTTCACAATGTACCTATACATGTTTTTATGCTCTTACTGCAAAATATAATAAGCCTACGTTACGTGGCGAACTGCCTTGTACTCAAAGTAGAAATCAATATGTATTTTTAGCCCAGAAAACCTCCTTTCATGTCGGTAAAATGTCTTGAATGCTTAAGAAAGCCAATTCTTCGGTATCGATTGTCGAATGATGTCGAGTGCTTCTTATGTTCGGTAATGAGATTTGTTAAATGAATAAAGGCTACGAACTCTCGTTCTATTTTTGAATACGGAAAAAGGTCTGATCTGCTGATCTTGCTGGATATTATTAGAAAGACCGTGTTACAAAATACCTATGTATTGTACAATCATGCCTTCAAAATACCTACGTAAACGTTTTAAACACTTCAAGAAATCAAACATTGAGGTCAAGAAAAGGAGGCGCAATCAATTAAATCAGAAAATAAACTACATATTTGAAAATGGAACGAGTTAATTAAAACGCACCAGCGAGAGTTCCAAATTCTTTCGTTTCGAAGAACAATGGATGTTAATTTCCATGGAAATAATTGTACAGACTCGATACGGGGATATGGCACAGGGTATCCACCGCACTATGGTAGGCAAATTGTATGGCATTTGCATACATAAAGGCTGTAAGCAGCGTTTTCCGCGGCGTCGACACAGGTCCGCTTTTGTTAACGCGGGAACCGCTTACTGGACGAGTTTTTTAATGAATATGCGGATGAACAAGTTGCGGGTGCTGATCAGTTGTACTTGATATAAAAGGAAACGGGAACTACACTTTGTATCTGTGTAACTATGAATAGAATCTTCATAACAGGTATCAAGAGTTTGGGTTTGAGTTTGAAATAGGTACATAACTATTTCACAATTATTCGTTCAGTTTCTGGAACGAAATATCGACGCGGATGTGTTGCCTGGTAGAAATCCGCGTAAATAGATCGCACTTAAGGATGAAGAGTTATTGGATTCCGTCCGGCGTAGTTCAGTTATTATCGTCAAGTGTCGGTCACCATACTTGTTTTCATTCTTCGATTCTGACGAAGGTTTCGTTGTCGCACACATTTTTTATTTTAACTATTTCAAAATATTGTGATCGTCGTAGGTTGTTTGGTGTAAACTCAAAATTAACTAAGGACGAAAAAAGGTTTGTTTAATTTTACACTTGATTTTTTTTACCGGTTTATTTTTGTAAAATCAAAACAAGAACTTAATAATATGTAAAAGTAAGTGTTTCAGTTAAAATTATATGAAGATTCATCTAGTTAGACGGAAAGCCGACTCAACACAGATAATAATAAGTAAAAAAAAGAGCAGCAAAAAGTAGCACAGACATTATAAAATGTTCAGCGAGTTAGTGCGTCCATCCGAGTCGATACGTAATTGCTAGCAAACCGATCGTCAGCAAGCAATTGATCAGATTACCTCTGAAATATTAATGAGAATCGCAATTTATGTTAATGAGCTTGAATTACTGATTGATTGCAGTACTTTGCTAGTTATTTAAGTTCAATCCTGAATAAGTCTCTTGTAGTTCGTTTTATATGAGTTTTTATAAATTATTATGTCCCTAATACGCATGCTTAATTATTGCGAAATGCAAACGCAGGCAGTATTTGACTGCGTCACCTAGTTTCGGCGTGCCGGAATTTGCGACATTTTATAGCTTAGTGGAATGTAAGAATGTAAATAAAGGGGCTTGCTTGAGAACAAAATTTTCATTGCATTTTGCAGTCCTTTCCCCCTTTTAGAGGTAAATTTGCAATGTAAGCTGAAGGGAATTGAATAAGGTACGGTTATTGTAATGACAGCCGTTCAGAGTTATAAGGGGGAAGCGTGAGACATCTGACTTCCTCAATCTTTCTGACATCCTGGTACCTTACTGTTGAGTGGCGACTTACGATTAAAGTATAAGTACTGTCTAGATAAGGTGATTCCTCGTTTAGCGTAGCTGTTAAGGTTTCTATTCCCACCCGAGGCAAATACTAGTGTGTTTCACTGATATTTAGAGTTAAATCCATTTTGTAGGAATTCTCCTACATATAAATGTTATTATTGTATCCATTACCATTATCATCGTTATAGTTAATCATTAAAATCTGCTTATTAAAGCGACACTTGTATTTTCCTATTACCTATTATAATGCATGCCGTGCAGCCTATAATTGGGGCTACACCACATAAACGTGTAAATTTATTGTATCTTTTGTATGAACTATTGGCGTGCCTTGTGGGTTGTCCTTAAATAAAAAAATCGAGTTATTTGTATGTTTTTGAAGTCCCCCGTGACTCATTGAGCATTTTCCTCAGTGTGGGAGTTGTCTTTAAACAAAAATATGTTTCTTTCAGTCGGACGGTGGGGGGCGGTGGGTGGAACTTGAAGCGCAGGTGATGATGCGAGGTGGCGCCGTCGTCGGCACCACGGGTCCAACTGGCAATGCCTTGCTACTTGACTGCAGATTCGAGCCGCCTTTTGGTGAGTATTTTATTCTAATATTAAACTACAAGCGTTTTGCGTCTACATTTATAGTGCGTACTACTCTAATGTGGAACTCGCTACCAGAGTCTTTGTTCCCTGAGACCTACATTTTGGGTGTCTTCAAGACGAGAATGAATAGGTATTCTTCTAGGCAAGCGCGCTTCATCGTAGACCACTTCGATGCTTAACATCAGGCAAGTTGTGGTCAAGCGTAAGCCGATCTGTGATAACAAAAACGTTGTCGTTGCCGATCTGTGATAAAAAAGTTCAAGCTGGTTTCATAAAAGGCTATAGTTACAATTGCAAATGAAAAAAATATACAGAAGAGTTGATTGTTCTCCAGTTACATTTTTAAAACATTATATTAGTGTTTGGAGCCTTCTGTTAAGCAATTAATAGGAATAAGTGTTAGGTGACCCTGCTCTTCCATAACATTTGAATTTGGTAAAAAAGAGTAACGTATTTTATTTATTTATATTTTGTGGCTACAGTGACACTGCTACCATCGGTCGGACCGTAGTCAGTCTAAGTATTGTGATCCCCACTTTTAATAGTAACGTAACTAAGCACTCAGCTGCCTTTACTATAATATAAACTTAATGTGATTGCATATGTGTGTGTGTGTGTGTATGCGTGCTTGTGTATGTGCCTCACTTGGTTACTCAATGATTTCAAGAAGTGCTTCTGTGTTCTTATAACTTAGAAGTTTTATCCAATTAATTACGCATCTTATATTACGTATATCCATACTTAATATATCCAGAACGAAGTTTGGGCAGGAAGGCCTTGATATTCACACAGAGACGTACTTATACATACATTAGGTATATAGGTTACGCGTTAATGTAAAGTGTCATTAGTAAAGAGCCTAGGTTGACTAAGCGTTTTGTAATAGGGCTCATATTATACGTAATTTGTAAAGCACTAATAACCTTGCAGGTCTATATAACTAACATCTTGAACAATAACTTTAATGCTTAATTTTTTTGTAAAGCACAATATTATTATTAATACAATAATAATACAATAAATTTATTCATAGTTACAAAGGTAAAATATAATACAAGACTAGCTTTCCGCCCACGGCTTCGCCCGCGTGGTTTCTCGGCTTTTCTGCATTGAAACTTTTCCCGTTTTTGCAACATTTTTCATTTATGCTCCGCTCCTATTGGTTTTAGCGTGATGATATATAGCCTATAGCCTTCCTCGATAAATGGGCTATCTAACACTGAAATAATTTTTCAAATCGGACCCGTAGTTCCTGAGATTAGCGCGTTCAAGTAAACAAACAAACAAACTCTTCAGCTTTATAATATTAGTATAGATAACTTACGAATAATTAGAAGGTATTACAGTGTTAGTTGCCTGTACTAGGATAAACCTGTGTCACAGGCGGCAGGTGCTGAACAGATTACTTAATAAAATACCATAATTGATAATAACTTATTATGAGCATGAAGGGCAAAGACCTCGCCACTCTTATTCCACTTCTCTCTCTCTGGGGCGGTTAAGAACCAGCCTTTTTGATAAGAATCCAGCTCCATTTCGCTATCGCCGTCTGGGCTTGCCGGGTTGTCGGACAGTCCCGCTAGTTTTATTATATTTTGGCATTCAATATCCTCAAAGATAATTAATACCTTTCTAGTAAAAGAAGAAGAAAAATACGATTCGATTCGGTTAGGTACACCAGATACTTAACCGGAGGGACGCAGGTACGACCCTACCTGAGATCGTTTTTTTCTTCCATAAAATTCATATCTTTGTAAAACATACATTCACCAAAAATTGTTTCCGCGTACAGTTACTAACAATTAATTTTGAAATACACACATAGAAATTAAATTATATTAAATAAATTGTTAATTATAGTAATTTTTTTTATTGCTAATATATTTATTTATATATACTTTATTGCACACCAAAACACAATTACAAAATAAAATAATAAACGTGACAATATATTAGTTTTATAGCCAAGTCAAAGGTCTTGAGTACGGATCCGAGGCACGCACCTCTTACTTTTAGAAGTCATGTACGCACGGCTACACATCAAGCTATACAAAACCAGTTTACACTGGCCTCGTACTGTATGGGAAACCTGTAAGTGCCAGATCAGCTTAAACTGGTTTTGTATAGGTTGATCTGTAGCCGTGTGTACATATTAATAAAAAATTATCACGTTTTTAAACTGTAAAGAAAAGCTTCGTGGCATTAAATCTGTATGCCTCAGAGATTTTCATAACGGCGTGTAACGCCAAATCTCTCTCATCTGAGAGAAGACCCGTGCCCAACAGTGGGACAATGTACCTAACGGGTTGATGATGATAGTGTCTAATGTTTTCAATTAGTGAATGCCAGAACCTGTTATTTGTTGCAAAATAAAGACACTGTTTCTGAGATTTCCAAGTAGATAAAATACCACTATAATAGATAGTAGATAGTATGTCTGGTGACGTAAATCCAGACGTTGTCGACTATCTACGACTTCAAATAGAAAATGAAATGGGATATTGGCCGTTAGGGTTTATGCAAACTCGTCGATTTTCTTTAGCGATATAGATAAAGTACGATTTTCTCTAAGTCTTCCGACGCAGAAAGTACCTATCTATGTATTGAAAAATAAAAGCGTACCTAAGGTTTTTTTTTGCAATTTTACTAGTTGGTATGACATAAATATTATCTTAACATAACATAACATACCATTACGCCTGTATTCCCCGAAGGGTTAGGCAGAGGTGCACTTAATGTACACCCACAGTTCGCCGGTATGTTTGGGTCCCGTGTAATAGGGGGCGAGCCTATTGCCATTCACCGGGCACAAATCCAGACTCCAAGCTGCTACTGAAAATTACATAGAAAAGCTCAATAACACTTTGCTCGACCTGAGAGTCGAACCCAAGACCTCTAGCGTAGCAGTCGCGATTGGGACCACTAGACCAACGAGGCAGTCAGGCAAATATTATCTTATTATCATAAATTAATACCGTAACAAGTACGGAGAGAAATTTATTATGGTGACTGTTCGATGTGACCCAAATGTGTTTTACGGTGTTTGTCAGATGTCTTTTTCTTAAAAAAAAAACTCTTACTTGTACTTAATGTGGGTCACACATTGCTAGAAGTAAGTATTCTTGTTAACCCCTCGTACTAAGCTAAATGCTTGTATTACGAGTGGGTTCACGTCGGTAGTACAATGTCCGGGTTTCGAACCGGCAACCACATGATCGTAAGTCGGACGCCCTAGGCTTTAGGCTACCGCCCAGAGACCCAAATGTGGCAGGAAATATCAGGATTTCAACACGTAAAAAAAATATGTGGATGATGGTTCATTTAATTATTAATTAATTAATTAGGTACTTTAAGCAATAATGTAATTTCTATCTAAGGTATACGGTGATGAAACATTAAGAAATTAAGGTGAAGGTTTGGCCCGCTAAATTTATTTATTTATTTATTTATATATACTTTATTGTACACCAATAAAAACACAAATATATAGGACACAGTTGTTCATAAAAACATACAATGGGCGGCCTTATCGCAGACTCCGATTTCTTCCAGGCAACCTTGGTATGGACATATCGGTACAGAACAAAATAAATGGGGTTGACAATGGTGCAGTATTACAGTAAAACTTAAATTAATTTAAGTTTTACTGTAATACTTTTTAAAACTTAATTTATATTAGTTTTTCGTAACTTGGAAGTCGAATTCATATTAGATTTATGGCAGAATTTACTATTCTGTACCAACCTTTGCTAGAAAAATGTAATAGAGTCCATATTGTCAAATACTGTGCCAACTGCCAAAATTGAGAATGTTGGCTTGTTTAATTAGAAAATAAATAATATTATAGTCCTAATAATTAAACGTAAATATTATATAGTTGCCTGCTTCATTAGTTTAGTGGTCCTAATTGCGGCTGCTACTCTAGAGGTCCTGGGTTCGATACCCAAGTCGAGCAAAGTGTTATTGGGTTTTTCTATGACATTTTTAGTAGCAGCATGGAGTCTAGATTTTGCTCGGTTAATGGCGACAGGCTCGCCCCCTATAACATGGGACCTTAACAGACCGGGGAAGTGTGAGTGTACTTTAGTATACCTCTGCCTAACTTTTCGGGGAATACAAGCGTGATGGTATGTTATGTTATATAGTTAACGTCGCGATTACTATTTTCACAAAATCCAATAAAATTAATGGGCGCATCAGCTTTAAATAATTTTTGCGCACGTTAATCGTGGTTCGATAAATACGTCCAACAATTTCATTACGAGAAGCGTGCGATGCGAAATAACTTCATTCTAATTTCAAAATGCCGCTTTGTAAGCAAAATCTAAACTATGTCAGTATTCGTATGAGTTCAAAATATTTTTTTATTTTAATTCTGGCTACACAAATAAAGTATTTTTATGGCCAGTATTAAAATGTGTTTCAAGGTATGGAAAAATATCACTTTTAAAATGTGTTCTTATAAAATAACATTATTTTGTTATATTATTATGAACTTTTTCTAAGCACTTATGGGTGGAATTTTATATTTAGTTTTTTATTTATTTATAAGATTAGATAATAATGTTGGTAAAAGTTATTATGTTACCTACATTGTTGCGTATATTTTGCATACAACGTCAATTATTTCTCAAAATAAGTGATTAAAGTTTCTTTTGCAATTTTACTTAGGCACATCATTACATGATGTTTGCACTTGATTAAATTTTCACCCCTGTCCTTTTCTGTCTCTTTCTTTCCCACAAGAGTAACACATGACGCTGTATATGGTATCTCTAAGGGAAGCAATGTAAAACTTTTACGGTAAAACGTTTGTGACCCAAGACCCTTGTCACCAAACTGGAATAGGGATGTCGAAGCAGGCCGCATAAAAAAGTTCTGCTATCAACATTTTTTTTGAGGACAATTCATTGCTCCCATAATCGATAAAAGAAAAGATGTAAAATCGAGTTGGCAAAGATCTCAAGTATGTCAGAATGGCGCCTGTCTGGCTGTGGGGCCTTGGCACGCTATATATCCTGGATCGGGAAATCTATGGTTAGGTTGGCCTAGTAAACACAACTTTTGGTTTATATCACGTTCTTACGCATCATTTATATTTATGAACTAGGGACTTAAATAGAAAAGTTTAAGTGATGTAGTCGTACTTCTGTCACTTGTCGTCATTCGTTAAATAATTAATAGGTTGGCGCGGAATAATAATATCGTAACACATCTGCTGTTTCTTCTGTAAACCCAATTTTAAAAAGTATCTTTTTAAAATGGACAAACTAAGTAAGAGTCATCCTTATCGTGAACTGTCTTTTAAGTAAACACACAACTTTAAAAATAAAATAACATACAAGTATTTTTGACACAATGGAACACAAAGGCAGCCAGGACGTGTCGTCACTAGGACGAGACTTTTTTATTTTCGTCCACAAAGTAACAAACATCGGGCGCCGTCTAGGCGGCACAGTGAGACTCGTGGGCGAATGGCGCGGGTGCCAAGGTCGCTGGGTCACGTGACCAACCAACTGGGTGACCGATAATGAATGGACAGCCTTATTACGTCTGCTACTGGCTGTAGACGATTTGGCGCGAAACGCCACGCGTTCCATTTTTGAATCTAGGACTATTTTTTTATTAATAAATTAACGCTGTGGCACATTGAGCTGTGATACGGAGCTGCTCTTTTTTTTAAAGGCTCAAGGAAGTTCTTGCTACGAAAAATTTGTTAAATTCTTTGTATAGCCACAGAGTATAATAATTCTCAGTTATGCACTTATTCTTTTTTATGTATTATTTTTAGGACCTGCCATTATAATAAGAGAAGCATAATAAAATTGATGGTTAACTGCGGCCTTAATAGTGACGTTTATTTGAGTATAGCACTTTTTTTTTAAACAGTGTGTGTAACAAATGTAGATAATATAAAATTATTGAAGCGGCGGATCCTAATGGCTAGGGCGTCGGACTTGCGATCATGTGGTTGCCGGTTCGAAACTCACCCATTGCACTACCGACGTGAACCCACTCGTAACACAAGCATTTAGCTTAGCACGAGGGGTTAACAAGAATACTAGTAATGTGTGACCCACATTGCTAGTAAGCTTTTTTTTAAAAAAAAAAAATTCATACTAAACTAAGGACGCGATGATACATTATTTTCTAAATTATGTAATAATAAAGTTAATTACCTTCATTCATCAAATCTGTGCCCTATTTATAAACATAATTACTAAACATGGGGTGCATAAAAGCATGTATTGGCAGTGGGTGGTTCCGTACGTCAAAATTGATGGATTGTGGCCGTATTAGGCTGTGCCTACTTCAACATTTATGATAAATCGTGGGTCGCCCGACGATTAGCCTCGTAAGGGGAGATAAAAAGTAACGGTATTAGCGAAAAGTTACAAAATATGTGTTTTTGCATGATACTGGGGTGTTAACTTATTATTATATATATATAACTTTAACGTAAGTTTTTAAAAATGGTAAGGTTCAGTGGTCGGTTATTCTCTGTTACTGAAACAGAAAATGTTGAAAGAACCTATTTCTGTTATGAAATTACATATTATACTCGTATAAAGTAGCTACTAAGTTACTAACTATGCGGATTCCAACATCTCATTTTTTCTGTTTTTAGCTCTCGATATTTTTTACGTTTTTTTTATGTCGAGTGGAGTCACTCAACTTTCATTTTGTCTCTAAATGACGTCAGTTATCAGTTTATTTGACACTTATAATATTGAAAATTCAATTGCTCTACACACGGCAAAAGCATCAAAACCTTCAGCCTAGTTTGAGGCGTCAACACGAGTAAAAGTTTTATAATGTAAAGCAATGTCTGACAAAGTTCCATATACAATGTGTTATTACATCGTGTAATATTTAATGTAGCCAATAACGTCCCATCTCTTCAGTACAGTGAGCTATTTGCAACTATGTGTACACCGTAGATACGTATAAAAGAGGTCGACATCCGCGCTTTGTCTCCGCTTCTCGGTACCTCCTTTATAGGAAAAGTGGGAAGTGGGCGAAAGAGGGTGCACAGAGTAATCAATGTATTGTACTTACTTGTCGCTACACATGTTCGGTATTATTTTATTAGGTGCTCACGATGTTATACGTGTAAGTAATTGCAAAGAATCTGATTAAGGAAAAGGAGTTTTATAGTTTATTTCTTAGAAGCGATACTAATGGCATATGTGCTTCTTAACTGATGAATATAGAAATATAAATAAATTAATAATAATGCAACATAACAGTGTCATTTTTATTCATAGAGTCTAACACTATCTAATGAGAAGACAATTTACTATATTTGTCAATAAAAGGGAAAAAAATATGGGGAATATCGACGAAATAATTGGGTAAAGGGTAAAGTAAAATATTGAAGAGGTCCTTTGAAAAGGTCACCAAATAGCATTTGGTGTTGAATTTCCCTCAGTTTTTCCATCATGGAACAAAGGCGTTTTGTTTTGTAGGCTATTATTGTGCTGTAACTATTTGATTGACTATTTAAAAACAAATAAATCTCTTAAACTATTTTGGCAAGAATGGGAGTGCTCAGAAGTATCACTATTACTACATATTATAAAAGAAAGTCCTCCGTCGTCTGTCTGTCTGTTGGCGATAAACTCAAAAACAATATGATAGCGTGGTTCTTGAGGAAGGTTTATATGTATAATACATACATATTATATACATATTATGACATAACATAACATACCATCACGCCTGTATTCCCCGAAGGGTTAGGCAGAGGTGTACTAATGTACACTCACATTTAGCCGATACGTTTAGGTCCCATGTAATAGGGGGCAAGCCTATTGCCATTAACCGGGCACAAATCCAGAATCCGAGCTGCTACTGGTAATTTCATAGAAAAACCCAATAACACTTTGCTCGACCCGGGGATCGAACCCAGGACCTCTAGCATAGCAGTCGCGCTTAGGACCACTAGACTAATGAGGCAGTCATACATATTATAGCACAGAAAACCCGAGGAACCACGCGAGCGAAGCCGTGGGCGGAAAGCTAGTATATAAATATATTGGAAACACACCATCGCAGCAAAAAAAAAATGATCAAAGCAATCGTTTAAGATTTTTTAGAGATTGTGAACGAGCAAACATTTACCTACTTATATTTTTATTGTATTAAAATAGATTATTGAAGATATTCAATCTACAATTATGTAAAGAATACGCTCACAAAATATTATATCTAAAATGTTCGTCGCAAGCTTCTAATAAATGTACATAATAGATTACATTTCTTATGAATGTTGTTCAATCAGGGGCCTACTAATTGTGTCCTTTGGGATCGAGTTCTTCATTCAACGCTTCTGAACGGTTCGAAGAGAAGCAGAAGATAAGTCTCCCCTTGAGTTTATTGTGATTTCGCTTTTGATGATGAGTTTTAATTTATGATATTGTATTTAGACGGTAATTTTCTAATATAAAGCTCCATACTATATTATTCTATACATTTCATGTATAAAACTTAAAGGTAAATGAGCTTTATTTTAAGTTTATAAGTATTCTTTATGATCTATTGGCTTCGCCACGCGGCTTTTGTTTTTTCGCTCGGATGATTTTAAGTAACCTAAGTTACTCCATAACCCATTAGTTATCTGCCAGTGAAAGTCCCGTCAAAATTGATCTAGTCATTTCAGAAATTATCCGGAACATTACAGACGGACAGAAGGACAAATATTTCAGATAGTCATTCAGTTTTTTCCTGAGTAGAGTTTAGACTTATGCCCGATTTATAGAAATAAGCTAAATACTATTACATGGATTCTACCAGAAAACTATGGGTATTTAGTGAGTAGAACACTTCTACTCAACTTAAGGAGACTTTAATTGTAGTTTCTGTACCAGTAAGTCACCCAATTTCTCTGCACTAATAACATAATTAACATAACATTATTTAATACAAATGTTACCGCAGACATACACTTGGTGGTTGCAAATAAAGCAGTATTTTACTTAAATTATATCCAACGCTACAGTTTCGCTAAGTTTTGCCACGTAATGTGATCAGTAGAGCGTGAGATGTGGCGCTTTGATGTTTATCTAGGTTACACCTTGTTTATAGTTTCATTGCCGTTTCTATTCGCAGTTATGAACTTGTCTATCATAGATATTATTCAAGCTATCCTGAATAACATCGTATACCAAATAAAAGGCCAGCTTTTGGAGGTACCGTAAAATGTCATCCCTTTTTCACAACCTTATAATTATCGCGTTAACACGTTGTGGCACGGATTCAGGCTTTTATTCGTATACAACTACGATTGCTATGCAATATATATTGCTGTATTTTCTACATTGCGTCACCATTAACCCATTTACTGTCCCATTCATCACCCATGTGTCTCGTCTCAGAATGAGATGGCTAGTTTCTTGGCGGTTGCGTTGTCTCAAGTCTGGCAACCCGTATTAGAGTACCATGCTGGCTGGCCTGGCAGTATGGCAGCACGGTTAACAGCATTTAAAGTCTTTACATGCTGTTAAAGAAATCTCGCAGGAATGCATGTTCCCTTACTATGCTCTCCTTTACCGTATAAGCAAATGATAATAATGACTGTTTCCCAGCAACCTTTATTAGACCAGCAGGCGGCATATAACCTCGCGGAGGGATTAAACCTCGCTCCCGTAGAAAACAGTGGAGAGGCGAAATACCAATGTGGTTTTAGTCGATAGGTCACTTACTCCGGGTGGAGTGTGATAGGCGTCATGTCGTCTTCCACGGGCGGTGGTAGTCCATGAATACTGTCAAAGCTATTGGAAAGCTCTTATTTAGCAGTGGACGTTCTTTAGCTGATATGATGATGATAATCGTTTCGACAAGATACTTATGACACATGACCATCCATGGTTATCATGAATATGACAATACTACGTATATTTACAGCATTTTTCCAACTTGTCTTGCATGGCTGAAGTGGACTTTTATGCTCTGCGATTAAGTTACTTATATAAAAACGTAAAAATATATGAAAGAACGAGTACATACTTCGAAGTAAGCGCAGAGGTTGTTTATGATTTTGTTTACTTTCTTAAATTGCTTTCTCGTCTTTTTCACGATAGGATGAGGTGAAATATATTATGTAGCGAAATATGAATTTGTTTAGGTAAATATTAGAAAACTTGCGCTGCGTGAATGGTATATTATATTATACAGTTGTTTTTACAATTAACTGTGGTAGAAGAGCTAGCGGTCCATTGTTGGTAAGAGGTAACCGTTGCCCATAAATCCAGTAAATATTAATTATCATCATCTCAATAAATTGTTGCATTGTCTAAATATTACGAAGAAACATTGCGAAGAGTCCATACTAAATTGTATGGTGTACAATGTAAATGTTACTACTGTTATTGGTTTATTTATTTTTGTATAAGTAAATACACTTTATCATTACTATTTGCGCCAGTTATAGGAATATAAACAATAATTGTGTCTGCTACTTATTCTCTGTGGATTTAAGGGCAGAGGTAGACCAAAAAGGGCGGTTTATTTTGTCAAAGATGCGGTACGGAAGGGAGTACTTAAGTGGGTGATTGAAATGTGAAATGTGAAAAGGCCTTTTTAATCGTGCTGAATTAATAAAAGTAAATTAACGTTTTCAAGCTATCCGTTAGATCAGAAACTTGATTGTACTCAAAGATACAACAATTCACTAGCTAAATATTAAAACGTATTTCTTTACATCTGTGCCTACTTCTTCGGTGACAGTCATGTTTTAAAACTTTCATATTGCCTAAAAATGATATTCAGTGAACAGTCTAATAACCAAACCTTTTCATAAAAATTCACGAGTCGTTTAGTAAATTTTTCATCACAATTTTCATTATGCTACAAAAAGATATTAAAGTATTGGCTTACTGATGAAAAACGCATATTTTCATAAATTACTTTTCTACTCGCTAACTGTGTTTGGGGCTTAAATAAGCTGTATATTACTGAAAGGCCAACCTCATTTTCGGCACCCGAGGCCGCTCAAAATTCAGGACATGATTTCGACTGAAAATAGCTCCTCGCAATCTAATTCTCTTTTATTGCAAGCATAATACAAATTAAGTGGCCCAAAGGAACTTTTTCTTAAAATTCTCTGTAATAGTCTTACTGTTTCATAAAAATAAGTCCAATAAATTTCCTATAGCTAAATATAATGTATTTTGTCTCCTTTTCTCTCTCTCACAAAATATCATGTGTCAGAACAAGACAAAACACATTATAGTTTTAAGAGGCTTATTAGACGTTTTATATTTTTATGAATAATATTGACAGCAATTTATTGAGTAAATAGGTTAAATTGTCAAGGTAATTGCGTTAATCCGCTTTGGTGGAATTTTAACTCATAATTTAATTATAATATTAGCATTGCGCCTGTTTCCCCGAAGGGAAATGCAGAGATGCATTATTGAGGTTGTAGACCGGTACGTTCAGGTGTTATGTAATAGGGGGCGAGCCCATTACCATTACCGGGAACAACAAAACCGAACAACGCTTCGCTCGACCTAGTAATCGAATCCAAGACCTCTAGCTTAGCAGTCGCGTTAAGGACCACTAGACTAATGAGGCAGTGGTGTATGGATTTTCAATTCATGTCAATACATCGTGTTTTAAAAACGTAAACAATATTTTAAAGAACTATAAAACCGAGTTGTTATAAAGCTATACCATTTTTACGAGACTGTTAGGTACGTGTCGTATAACCAACTTGTGTGTAGTTTGTAATATAAAGATTTTCATCGTTGGTTTTATGAAAGTACTTGCAAAACGTATATAAAGCTTACTGCGTTTATTTATTTATATATTCTTTATTGCAAACCAAAATATCACACTCTGTTGAAACACAATTGTTGGTGTCATCGCCATTTGTGTTTTTATCGAGTGGATAGACTGAACTGAACCAAAAAACGTAGGTTAGGATATAATGTGTAACATAATAAGCCAGAGACCTAAAATAGTTTGTTCAGAATCAAATACTGAAACGATAACAGTGTCTTTTTAACAGTAATTTAATACCTGACTGCCTCTTAGGTGTAGTGGTCCCAGACTGCGTCATTAGTCTAGTGGTCCCAAGAGCGACTGCTACGCTAGAGGTCCTGGGTTCGACTCTCAGGTCGAGCTAAGTGTTATTGAGCTTTTCTATGTAATTTTCAGTAGCAGCTTGGAGTCTGGATTTATACCCGGTTAACGGCAATAGGGTCGCCCCATATTACATGGGACCTAAATATACCGGCAGTGTACATTAGTACATCTCTGCCTCATTCTTCGGAGAATAGAGGCGTGGTGGTATGTTTTTTTCCATAGGCTTTTAATGAGGTTATAAAAAATAATTTAAGTATATTATTTATCATAAATGTCTAACAAGACTGATGATCAGCGTGTTTGTAAAGGTTTTTAATCTTACAGAAAATAAATGAAACGCTAATTATTTATTAACAGACATTTCAAACAGCATTAAATAATTTATTATTTTTATTTTACCTACCGTCTGAGTTTATTTCGGGACATTAATACCTCATTATGAAATCTGTTTGAGTTTAGCATTCATGTTATTTGACGCGGAGCCTCCACAGCGCAAACTTGTCATAAATCAGTGTTAAATAACGCAGCAATACGATATTTTAGCGTTGCTAATTAAAGCTATATTATATCATGTACGCGTGTACAAACTGAGTAGGGTTGAAAGTCTAAGTCAAAACATTTTACTTCAATAATTACAATTACCTACAATTAAGGCCTACCTACGCTAGACGTCCTGGGTTCGATCCCCAGGTCGAGCAAAGTGTTAATGAGTTTTTCTACGAAATTCTCAGTAGCAGCTCGGAGTCTGGATTGTGCCCGGTTAATGGCAATAGGCGCGCCCCCTATTACATGCTACCTAAACATACCGGCGAAATGTGTAATTAGTACACTTCTGCAGAATACAGGCGTGACGGTATGTTCTGTTAAAAACTAAGCACAGTTCCAAAAAGTGGATTTTATCGCGAAGAGCCCAAAAGAGATTCGTTAAACGAAGAAAAATATCATAACATACCATCACGCTTGTATTCACTAATATGCAAGTAATAATAATCCTCAAAAATGGCTGTTTTAATTCCTTTGATCTCTATGTAAAAGACAAATGAATATAGAACAAAACAATGATGAAGTATTTATTTATTTATTTATGCTTTATTGTACACCATATAATAGATAAATATACAAAGTTTTTGTAATCGATGACATACAATGGGCGGCCTTATCGCATTTCGATTTCTTCCAGGCAACCTTTGATTTCTTCCAGGCAACCTTTGATTTCTTCCAGGCAACCTTTGAAGTACTTAAGGAAGGAAGTACTTAATTGTATATTGCATGTCCGATGTGATTACATTCGCCATAAAATAGGCTTATGCCTACCCTTTCGGAGTATACAGGCGTAATGGTATATACATAGATTCAGTAGTAAATTATATTGAAAACATAACCCAAATATTTTTAGATTTATGACACAAATTTTAATCCCATAATATCAACCCTTCCGACCTATAGAATTCCATTTTAAACCCATTGGGGTTAAAACAGAATTCCGCTTTAAACCCATGGGTTTCAATTAGCATCTGTAGGTCAGGAAGGTCGTCACCTCGAGAGAATGCTTTCAAGGTGACGAGATGCTTGAGGTTACAGGTAACCGCATACATTATTCAAAAGGATGAGTAGATCGACGGAAGGACGTAAGTACACATGGCAACACGTGAAGGTATACAATACGGAGTTGAACTACAAAAATCACCGCTATTGCCAAGGAATACGAGCGGTGAAAAGGGCGACCTGTTGTAGTTGTAGTTTGACATGTCGCTGTTTGTACATGATACGGCATTTCAATATCTTGTCATATTGTACCAGATACTTAAATTCCCTTAGGGATAATTAGGGATGTGCTTAACTGTTGATGAATACAAAAATTTTACTTATTACGACGAATTTGAAGAGTTTCCCAAGACAGGTGCGTCTTACAGACATCTGCATTTTACAGAAAACCACTCCAATTAGACCTTCGCAAATATTTTAGGCATCCTAGGGATATACTGGTTTCTAGACTTTTAGTCTTCTTGATGAAACTAACAGTTATATAGGAGTTCGTATCATAGGACTGCTACGCTAGAGGATCTAGGATTGATTTCCGGCCGAACAAATACTTTTCCTATACAATTTTCAGTATCACATAGAGTTTGGATTTGTATACAGGCGTAAATACGAGTATAATTATATTATGGAATTGATCTTGTCTCTGTTAGCTTCGTAGGTAACACTAGCTATCGTAGGTTTTACGCAATGTGTATAACTGTATATACTTTCTGATTCTTTGCTACTGTTCATTATTTAATGTATTGAAATTGTACATAGCTCGGAGGTTTCCATGTGAATAGTATCGCTTGATAAATGGAGCAAAGGTCAAGGCATCATATCTTTCCGGTTAATAAACTTTTGCCCTAATTCATGTTCCCTCTAAGGAGTCTTACGCAGAACCAATCATGTTGATAAAGTATGTTATCTGTTTGCGTTATTCATTGTATATTGTTGTAGATGGTGTTATTTTCTACATGTATATCACTTTTCATTACTTTTCTATTGTATACGAGAAAAGTAATGAACAGTGAATAACATTTTCATCATACACCCATGTGATGGTAGCGAAACGGCCAAGCCATATTTTACCTAAGGTTTGTGAAGTGAGGGCGTGTAAAGTTAGAAGCTTGGCTGTATATGAGATCTGATAAGTTTTTGACAGTCCGAGTGATATGGTCTCGTCTTGGCACTATTTTACATGAAAATGTTTTTGGTGAGATTTCACTTCTTTTTGTAAGTGGTTTATGACATTAACTTATTTATTTGGGAAGTGATTTTGAGACCATGCAGTGGCTCGTCACGTCTCGTCTTAACGGGGCACTACCAAACCCCCTGATTTGATAATAATATTTTTTGTTAAAAGTTTTTCGGAATGGTACTGTTTACTTTATTTATATTTAGGGTTGTTTTTAATCGTATTACATAATTGTGCATATTCAAATTTTGTGAAAGAATAATCCAACCTGTCCCAAGGTTAAATATTTATATTCTTTAGGCATTTGAATTGATATCAAATATGGATAAAAAATATAATTGTCTCCCTTTACAACACAAATAATAGATCATCAATGTCTTGGAAAAATAAGTAAGTATTTAGTTACAATAAAAAAAGGGTTATATCTTTTCATTATATATAATTGCTGCAACTAGATTAGAAAAACATGCGTCAGTGAAAAACAAGCCAATTAAACATAAAATGCGCGTTTGATCTCTATTGAACTATAGACGCATTGGGAAATATTATACATTGGTGCCCCAGGTAGCTGTCTAACTCATGTCCTTTAAATAAAACCATGTAATAATGAATCTAGACACTACCTCTATGAGTACAATTTCAATAATATGCCACAGCAAGGAGAAAGGAATTTGAGATTTTGTATCAATATTAATATGTATTAATATACATACATATTTTGATTTTGTATCAATATGCATATGTATTAATATACATAATTTATATACATACATACATATTGTCACGCCTGTCGCCCATGGGGGAAGAGACTATGGATTTCCACTTGCCACGATCCTGGCACACTAGGTACTTTCACTTCATCTTCATTCATGAATCTTTTAATATTAAAAAATATGTTCAAATATTTGACCATATTTAAACGTAATTGTTAATATTATTTGAAGATCAATATTAATAATTATGTTCAAATATGCATGGGCTGAGACCTCGGTAGCTTGCTATTGCGTCCAGTGTACAAAACCGGAGGAAGTAGGTTCAAGTCCTGAGGTTAATTTTTTCCTTTCACAACACATAGAAGGCAATTCTAGTAAAAGTAAACACGTAAACAAGTTCAACGAACTAGCATATACTTAAAATAGTGCAGTAAACCAATATGAATGACTACAAATTTTCAACTTGCAAATATCGAATAAACTTTCCAACCGCATGTGTCATTTACGAACACGCTCCGTTCCCGGAATACACGAATCATGTTCGAAATACGAATCGCGCTCGAAATACGAATCGCTCGCGATTGTTTTTCTTTTAAGTTTTGAAAAAGTTTCGTTGTTGGCACAATAATAAAGAGGCCGCCGCCGGCTGTTTTGAAATGTGCGGGATTACGACGCGAACGCGGCCGTTGTAAAGTGCTCCGCTGTGAAATATTACGTTTTTATACACATTTTTTATTTGGTGGCAACCTTTATACTTAAATAAAAGGAATGGAATGATCATGGCTTAAAGGAAAAAAAGATTTTGTTTATCTTTTACAACGCAATCAGTTGAATGAAAATGTTTGGACTGTTTTTCGTAGCTTTATTTAATCACTTTTAGAGTTTTCTTGAAAGTAGTATTCGATACAAAATAATCTATTGAATCGCGTGGATAATTCATAAACTTTTTTGTGAATAACCCAATATCTTATCAAATTATTTTAATTAAGTCATTTTCTTAACCTTAATAATTTTTATTGTACTAAAATTATTTATAAATACGTTAAATGTTTCGCTTCACAAGGACGCAGATAATACTGATTACACAAGTTAACTCATTAAAACTAAGGCTCTACTAAAGTTCAGTGGTTTTACGCATTTTAAAATAGAAACTAGTTTTACAGCCGCGCCTCTCGCTCTCCAGTATAATCTGACCTAAGTGCTCACGAAAATAGTTCTTAACTGCTGGCAGTAGAGTCGTTTATATTTATTCCGCGGTCAATAACACTGGCCGGTATTAATGACGAAACGGGGGCATCTTCCGAGCCGCGGCGATGACCTGTCCTGGTATAATAATACTTTCAAACCAGTCTGCTACGACAAATTCTGTTGTTACAATGTGTCTACGGCGTAGCGTGCTACGGTGCTACGTCAGCTACGTAAGTGCTACGTGAGAGCCTAAAGGTTATTTATACTAGACCTTAATATTGGTGCTTAAGTTTTGCCTTGCGTTTTATTACTGTGGTTATTTTAGTAAGTACTTACTAAAGTTTGTTTCGACCTTAAATTGTGTAATGTGTTTGTCTAGATGCCCGTGTATACAATGCCTACAAGGTTGCGAAGTGATGTGAGTTGAATTAGGGAGATTTCCATATATTTTGACAGTTTAAATTGACATTCACAGTGTTATTCAGTTTCTAAGTAACATTTATACAATTCGATATTTGTTCCGGATCTATGCGGGGACTCACAAAAACTTTAAAAAGTTACGTAAACGTTTTCTATTATGAATATTGAAAAAACCAGAAGTTATTGATATCGACTGTATTATGAGCCTTATTGTTTACATGTGTGTATGTATGTATATACAAGTTTTCATATGTGTGTGTATGTTAGTCACGTTGTTTTGTTTTCATGGGTTGTATTGTTTAACTTATCTGTATATATATTTGTTGTTGTTTGTGTATGCGTACCATGTTTACAGCGCAAGTTAATGTTCAAACATTGCATTACGTAACTGACCTTTCAATAAATACGTTAGTAGCTGGTATTAGGAAAATAATATTAACAACAAGTAGTGGATGGGGCGTATCCTAATCGTTTTCACTAGGATTAACCTATCAAGAGACAATTAACAGATACACATATCATGACGCTTGTATTCCCCAAAGGGTTAGGTAGAGGTGTACTCACAATGTACGTTCACAGTTCGCCGGTATGTTTCGGTCCCATACAATTATGGGTGAGCCTATTGCCGTTAACTGGGCAAAAATGCAACCCTGAGCTGCTAATGAGTATGTAATAGAAAAACCCATTAACACTGCTCGACCTGGGAATCGAACGCAAGACCTCAGGCGTAGCAGTCGCGTCTAGGATCAATATTTCGTCGTCGTTGCGATTACAAATAAATGTTGTTAGCTTCAAAAATATTTATAGTAGACTAATTTTAAACTATAAACTTCAAAAATAAGAGTAAGTGTATGATTTACTCGTAAAGTTGGGTCTATAGAAATTGACAACATAAATAGTGATATTATAACCATGTACAATGTGCATATCTTTGTATTTTACGACCAATACGAGTATTTATTGCAAAACTCCTACACGTGTTACTAAGTATAAGGTTCACGATATTTTAGGGTATGGTTCTAGTGTAAGCGAAGTATCTACATATAATTATTTTAAGTGCATATTTTTTTTTGTTATTGTAGTACCTTATACTTTGGCCTACGGCGAAATAACAGTTGTGCGCCGTTTTGGGCGGAAATAAATAAATTTTCTTTTTCTTTTTTCTCTTAAGTAGTAAGTAGTTGTTTGTGTTATTTTTATTTAGTACTGTCGAGTTAACATAGTATACATGTTTTTTTTATATATAGAGTTATAACATTATCGTTCGTCATCATTACAACTTTGCAGAACTGTATTACGTATATCGTAAACTTTTTTTTTACAAAACAAAAAATACTTTTACCAAAAATATACTTTAAAGATTTCATTTTATCTAAACAAACACAATGGTTTTATATAATTTTATCTAAGGAAACCTGCAATAGTTATAATTTCTAAAATGTTACGGTTTTATGTGAAAGAATTCAGTATTCAAAAGAACTAGATCCTAGTTACCCTATATATAAATGAAATAATACTGCATGCGTACTGTTCAGATGAACGTGCAAAATGACATTCTTTTTCTCATCATAAGCATATTGTGTTATTTGTAAAATAAGATTCGCCCTACCTGTAATCTTGAGATTTATATTACCTTCGCCTAAATTGTATCAAATGTTTACAATATTCGTAATGCTAATTGACAGTTTGTATTTTTTCCTTGACTCCGTTTTAACAAGTAAAATATTCCCCGCGGAAAAAGAGTCCCTACCCCAAAAATAATATCCCACTTGATGCTAGATACGACATAACTGGCCGCTTTGAAGTTGTTTATGAACAAATAAAACACTCACTCTGCATTTCAGATAACATTGTTCCTTGAAAATGTTCCGTTTCTCGGATCTTATTTCAGACCAGGCTATTTTGTAAATGACAGTGATATTTAGTAGCTTTGTGATGTATATTTTAATCATGAACCTTGTATCTCAGTGAAGATATTAAAAATCAAGTGCTTATGGTTTTACCAGTTAAGTATCTTCTGGTTAAATATAACATACAGTTTGAAGTTATCTACATAACTGGACAAGATATGATACGTTACAAGATACGTTAGATTTTTACTGAATGCACCTTATAAGGTTAGACAAAAGTGCGGTTGCTGAGCGTGGGGTTCTGAGTTTGATTCCCAGGTTAAGCAGAATATTATTTGTTTTTTTTTTTTTTATGTAAGAATTCTTCCTCAGTGGATGATTGTATTTTCGATGGGGACCTGTAATCATATCGTCAAACTCTATGTGTAGTTATTACACCTCTGATAATCCCTACGACGGATACAGGCGTTATGGCATATTCTGATCAGAACTCAAACGAATATACTCGTAGTTTGAGTTTTAACTATATTCGTTTGTGTAGAGTACCTTTACCTAGAAAGTAAGTCAACTTAATACCATCCTTGATTTGACCTTTGATTTTGTGAATATTTTAAAGAAAATTGTATCCAATTCCTTGAAAAGTAGTTCTATTTCTATGTAAAAGAATGTTACAAATTAATTTATTATTTCTGACGTTGTGACGTCAAGGTGATTAAACATTAAAGCGTCTCTTTCTACTTGGACTGGAAGCTAGCGTGCAGCTGAGTTTGAAAAATTATTGAGCTTAATTACAATTTTATGCTTATAAATAGCCATCTCCGCAATTTCATCGGCGTACATAATTATTTTTTAAAACGAACCTTTCTTAAAAGTCTTATATAGGTCATTTAAATTTGTTTTGTAAATTGCTGATAACTTTATAAGTTTTATTTTTTAACGGATAGAGTTGAAAATTTAACATTTTCATTGGTGTAATCGTCTTTCCGATTCCCAGGTTGGGCAGAGTGTCATTGAGTTGGAAATTTTCAGTAGAAAATTTAAAAGAAAAAGAAAGATTAAAAGCAATAGTGGGTTTGCTCCCTCTTACATGAAACATAAAACATAGTGGCGAACTTTGTATGAGTTGATTGTTGTACATATCTGCCTTGCCTCTTGGGGGAATATTGCCTGAGCTGAGGGGCTGGTGGCTAAATCATTACTCCAAGTTCAAGCTGTGCCTGCCACGGTGAGTTTGGATGGGTGACCATTATTGACACATCCTTCTTCTTTCGAAAAGCACGTAAAGCCGTCAGTCCCTATCTTCAAACGAACACTTATGACAATCGTTAGTAGTACTTAAAAGCCTAAAAAGCTTGCCAACCAGTCTATCCGTTAAATATCGATCTTGCCCAGAAATTGAGTTCAGAGTTGTGATGGCAGTCGCTTCCTGTAAAATACTGATTTTCAGTCGCATTTAGTAGAATATGTTTTACGAAGGACAGTTACATTGTGAGGTCTACAATGATTAAGCTGTCAAGCTCCGTAAATAATTTATTATTTGTGGTCACACACGAAATACAGTACTGACGTGTGTGAAGTGATTGCTTGTTCATGTTCATTCTTATGCAAATTTCGACCTTCCTCCAATAAAAATAAGTAATTTTAACTTTACGAGGGAAAACTCTCACAGTAGCGCCAACTTTTGATAGGATTACAGCCCGTAAGTTTTTATTTATGCGAGTGGACTACGTAAAGAGTCTTCGTAAAAGTAATAAAATGGATAAAATCATTAAAGTATTACGTACGCTTGAAAAATAAGGTGTCGTCAAATAAAATTTAACATACCATCACGCCTGTTTTCCTTGAAAGGTTAGGCAGAGGTGTACTAATGCACACAAACTTTCCGCCGGTACGTTTAAGTTACATTTAGGTGATTTAGGGCGAGCCTATTCACCATGCCGGGCATAAGCTCCAAGCTGCTACTAAGAATTTCTTTAAAAAGCCCACTTTGCTCGATCCGGGAATTGAACTCGAGTGATGATGTGTAAGCTCTCGCCCTATATGATAATAAGCTCAGTTTCTCAGACGTAGCAGGTGTACTTACATCGGCAAGTCCAATCAGGCAGCTATTTGAGAAGTAACTAGCTTTCCGCCCGCAGCTTCGCCCGCGTGGACAGCACGACTTGACTGTTTAGTTTTTTCCAATTCTGGCGGGAAATTACAAATTATCATTACATATCTTTCCGTCCGCTTCTTTGCACGGGTAGCCCACAAAATTTGCACTACTTTATTATTTACCGAAATATAAACGCAGCTTATATCCTTTCCCAAGGTCTAGTCTATTTTTGTACCAAATTTCGTCAAAATTCAAACGGACTTTCATCCCCTATTTCATCCCCACACAGATTGAAATTTCAAAAACCCCATATCAAATATTTATTTATTTCTTATCAAGTGCCTAAACACAAAAGCTTTATCTCTCAGCGTTTTTCTTCAACAATGACAAACTCCCATACAATTTTTCATCTCTTATTTCAACCCCTTTTTTTCAACAAAACGTACCTTATATCCTTTCCCAAGGTCTAATCTATTTTTGTACCAAATTTCATCAAAATCTGTTCCAAGGTTGGGTTTCAAAGCGTGACTTTGTTTGGACTTCCATATGAACTTTCGTCCCCTATTTTATCCCCACACAGGTCGAAATTTCAAAAACGCTAGAACAAATATTTATTTATTTCTTATCAAGTGCCTGAATTCAAAGTTTCATCGTTTTATCTTCAACAATGAAAAACTCCCATAAAAATTTTCATCCCTTATTGCAACCACTTATTTACAACAAAACGTAGCTTATATCCTTTTCCAAGGTCTTGTCTATTTTTGTTCCAAATTTCATCAAAATCGGTGCCGGGGTAAAGGTAAAAGGTAGCCTATGTCCTTTCCCAAGCTTTAGTCTATCCCAGTACCAAATTTCATCGAAATCGGTTGAGTGGTTTAGGCGTCAAAGCGTAACAGACAGACAGACAGAGTTACTTTCACATTTATAATATTAGTAGGGATTATGTTAATGTAAAAATGAAATTATGTAAAAAATTATGTAAATGTACCTAATTATGTAAAAAAGTGGAACATTTAGCCGCTAGGAAAGTTTTACCAATAGGTTGAAAAAGGATCAATTAGCCGCAATTCACGGAACCATAAATCATTTACGTCTCCCTCCTCTTTAAGTCGTTTTTAGTACAGTCACCAGCACATGTCATACAAAACTGACAAATTTCTCCAAATGATTTAAAACCTTAAAATCTTGATGATTAAGTTAAAAATCTAATCAGAAAATTTGACATTTTGTGGTAACTTGATGTGCTAGCGACCGTACATATTAACTCAATGGATAAAGTTCATATTTCCTTCATATTTCTGAGCTAGCTACGTTACTAGGAAATATTACCGGAAAATCATACCTGCTCGGTTGCGGTTTGCGCAGAAATTTGATTTAATATTCTTAGTAATCTTTTCCATCTTTCCTACGATGTTGTTTGTTTGTTCTAGGATTCAGAAAAATTGCTCAAGTAAATTATGTTTTGAACTCACGACCCTGCATGCCAAGTCTATTGAACTTGTTCCGAGTACAAATACCTTGCGGAGTTATACTGAATCTAAGATTTGGATTTGAATGTTTGATTAATAAGCAAATATGGACAGGTAGTCATGTCTACCGCAGTATTTAGATACACCAATTAACGCTCATGAAACACCAGCTAAGTATCTTAATACGCTGATAACTTCGCCGACGCATGCTCGACTTATTGTGCTTACAGAATATTGTTACCGGATCTTCTATGACTCACGGTCTTCTTGAACGTGTTGGAATAAATGTACCCAAAATAGGCGCTCGAAGAAAATGTTATTCTCTTTTCAATATTCCCCGGTGCAGGACAAATCTAGGCATGAATACTCCGATAGCTAGGTTGATGTTAACTTACAACAGTTGGTGTATTTTGTATGACATATATATCTTTCATGACCACCGCACGCGATTTAGGCCTAAGATTATAATGAATAAGGATATTAGAAACAAGAGACAAAATTAATATTCATACAATTAGTTAATATTTATATAATGATTTAGTTTTATAATGATTTAGTTTCATAAAATCATTTAGTATAACAACCTGCTTGTGAATATATTTGATTATGCGGTTTTAAATTCTATTGTGAAGCTTATTGATTGCAGATACTGATAATTTTAATATTAGTTTTTCTACTCGACTTTAAATATTGTAAATGCTGTGCATATCTTTTATTGATTTTAACATATGTCCATATCCCACTATTTGCTACTTACCAATGTTTATGTTATTATTATTGATATGCCTTAATAAATAAATAAACAGATCCAAATACGGAAAAATAAATACCTATAGCCTAATCTAAATCAATATAAATAGAAAAACCTTACATGAAGCTAAAGCCTTATCCCTCTCGTACTGAGAGGAGACCCATGCCCAGCAGTGGGACAATGTAATTAGAGATTGCAACCCGGTATGTTTCTCAACGCGGCCCGGCCCGGTGGTATTCGTCGCCAACCCGGCCGGGCCCGCCGGGCCCGGCCGGGTTGAGTGTTAGCGATGAACCTTGAAAATTTTCTATATATGAATCGAAAAAGACAATGATTTAGGGTTAATATTCATTCAAACTGGCTTATGAACAAATTATTACAATAATCAGTCTCACTCAAGTTTCAAAATCACAGTTAATACAAAATTGATTACTATTACTTAGGGACGGCTTGCGCTTGACTACAACTTGCCTGATGTTAAGCAACGAAGTGGTCTACGTTGGAGGGCACTTGTCTAAAACAATGTATTCACTCTCGTCTTGAAGACACCTAAATTGTATGTCTCGGGGAAAAAACATTCCGGCAGCGAGTTCTACAATAAAGCAGTACGCACTATAAATGTAGAGGCAAAACGCTTAGTGCGAGATTTAGGCACTTCCACCACGCAGCGGCGATGCATTGCCATAGCTCTGTTCGTCCGATAGTGGAACAGGGATGGTGGAACTATTTCATGTAGTTCCGAGGCACACTCTCCGAAATGTAACCGGTAAAATACAGAAAGACATGCAACTTTGCGTTGACGCTCAAGGCTTTGCAGTTGCATTGCAAAGTGCGTCATTGCCGATTAGCTTCTTAGCTCTCTTCTCAATGAACTCCAACGCCTCACGCTGTTATTTAGGCAATCCGTCCCGAAGGTGTGAACAGTAGACCAGGTACTCCATGACCGAACCTGTGCTTGGTATAGTGACAGCAACTGTTCCGCAATAGGTTTAAACAAGCAGGTCTTTCTCTTTGCTCCTTAGTGGTGTTTTGCTCCTTAGTGTCTATTTGAAAAAATAGTATTGAAATAAGAAACTAATAACGCAGCTTAAAGTACTAAACGTGCCATAACAACTTAGATTAGATAGATAGATAAACTTTGGTAGCTTTGCTGTAAACCAAACAAATTCTTGTATGCTAAAAGTAAAGTATTATGTTTTTTCTTAAACTTTGGCTAGTGAGTTTTGACTAGTGAGTGTTACTATTATTAGATTGAGCAAATAGCGAAATCTTATAGGCTAGGCTGTACTGCAAACAACCAAATTTGTATAGTCTTAACTAACAAAATGTAAAGGCCCGGTCGCCGGGCCCGGTAAGAATGGCCGGGCCCGGTGGGTGTCTAAAAGGGCACCGGGCCCGGTCCGGCCGGGCCCGGTTTGCAATCCCTAAATGTAATGCGTTGATGGTGATGAAAATATGAAAACCACTTTAGATTTACCATAACATAACATACCATCACGCCTGTATTCCCCGAAGGGTTAGGCAGAGGTGTACTAATGTACACCCACATTTCGCCTATTGCCATTAAACGGACACAAATCCAGACTCCGAGCTGCTACTGGGAATTCCATAGAAAAACCCAACAACACTTTGCTCGACCTGGGGATCGAACCTAGGACCTCTAGCGTAGCAGTCGCGCTAAGGACCACTAGACTAATGAGGCAATCTACTGACGCACTTTAGATTTAATAACGTTAACTGACCATTGAGTACATCAGTTATTCCACTACCACTATGCTACCCCCACTTAAAACGTAAACGTTTTTTATATCCATAAAAACTTTTCTTGTGCCTTAACGAAGATAAAAGAGAAGAAAAAATATCCAAATTTCCCCAGCCGTTCTCGAGTTTTGCGTTTCGAAACACATTTAGCGAGTAATTTTTATCTTTATAGAATATTTAGGGTGGCCGTTGCTTCCTTAAAAAAAGTAAACGAAGTGTATTAACACCGTATAAAAAATAATTACCAATTTGGCGACTGCGTGATACAGGTCGCTAATGACATCTGAGCAGACTAGTCGCTGGGGAAATAAATTCGATCTAAGAAATTGGGTCGCGCGCACAGTATATTAAGGGGGATTCTCTCGTCTCTTCTGCAAGGAGAAAAAAATTGTTAAGCCTTAGTTAACTTTCGTATTTTTTTTGTGAATTAGGGAGCATATCAACCTTACTTATATTGGAAATGCGAAAGTTACTTTTTGTCTGTATATTTATTGGATTTTCTAGCATAAATCACCAAACCGATTTTGAATATGGTATAGAGATAGGACCTTCGAGATGGTCATAATCTATCTTTTGTCTCAAATGTTCTTTAACAGGCGTGTTCATTGCGAGTAACAACGAGTATGCAACAAATTGCAAAGATTAGTTTTCTCTCTGTTATAAAATAATACTAGGTTTACTCTATGGATTTAGATAAATTAGGGTCTAAAAGTCCGCGGTCGAGCTCATCTTTGCAACGGCAAGAGGGTCAAGCTAAAACCCATATTTAAAAAAAAATTGCCTCCGGATTTATAAGATTTTTTTAGTGTTGAATCCATTAATAATGTGATCAAAATCACATTAAATGATATTTTTTTTTATTTCAGACGCTGAAGGCACAGGTGGTGCGGACCTGCAGCGCAAGCTGGACCTGCTCAACGGCACGCTGGACGCAGAGAGAGCCGAGCAGGCGCGCCGCCAGATGCAGTACATTGCACATTGTAAGTATTAATTAACAATTTGTTTGACGAATTTTGTACCCTTTACATTATCCGTTGGCATTCGAGATGGGCCAGTGGTTCTCAAATATTTTTCATAGGGGCCACAAAAACTTGTAATTCTTGGTTAAGCGGGCCGCAAAAAAAGTTCCAACCTTCTTTTTTATATTCTACCTTTCTATAGCTGACCAAAACTGTTTAATTTTCCTGGAATATGAACTTTATAGGATCGAAATTAGATTGGTCACAACTATAAGACGTATATTTATATTACATAATTATATTGTAAATTACAGCGGGATACTCAGAGGACTCTGATTACACGTCGGACCTCAACTATCCGGTGGGCCAGCACGCCAACTGCAGCGCTTCGCAGTTCCGAAGTGCTGCGCATCAGATGCACACACCACAGGTGACGTACACAACATACTATCACGCCCGTATCTCCGAAGGGCAAGCTAGGGGTGTGCTTGATGTACAGTCAGCAATGAAAGTTACTGAACACGATGATGACTTCAAAACGCTTAAACTTATTTATTATCCAAAACTTACTGACCCGAGATCATCAAATCAAATCAAATCAAATCAAATCAAATCAAATGTTTTTATTTCAAATAAGCTTTCACAAGCGTTTATGAAACGTTATTGACTCTAGTTGCACGGTTCCAAAAAGTTGATCTCATGGAGAAGAATCCGGCAAGAAACTCCATAGACACTCTTTTAAAATATATTGTTTTAACAGATGTTGTAAGTAGTACGTGTTCTACATACTGGACCATCATTTTTTTCCTAAGTGAATCTATTGAAAAGTATTGGTGCTGTGTTGTTTTCAAAAATTGGCAGTGTTCAGCAACTTTCGTTGCTGACCGTACATATACCGTATTGTTATTGTTATTTATGGCTATAGTATCACTGCGACAGTAGTCTGTCTATTGTGATTCTGTTGATGTATACCGTATATTTTTTAGGTTCTAACGTTCTAACGGGTAATATAGATGTGTACTAATGTACATTCACATTTCGCTGGTATGTTTAGGTTCGATGTAATAGAGGGTGAGCCTTTTGCCGTTAACCAGGGACAAATTCAAACTCCGAGTTGCTACTGATACTTTCATAGAAAAACCCCATACCACTTTGCTTGATCTGGAATCAAACCCAAGACCGTAGCGTAGCGTAGCAGTCGGACTTAGGACGGTAGGACCACTAGACTAATGAGGCAGTGGTATAATTTCGCAAAAAAGCCCCATGATGCTTTGTTTAACCACGGGATCAAACTCAGGATCTCTAGCTAACTCCAGTAACAGTCGCTGATGTGAATGCTAGACTAATGAGGCTGTACTTTGGAACAATAGTTTGTGCTATATTTATGACATCTAAAATTAAACATTTTTAATTGCAGAGATCATTGGAGGTATCTCGCGAGAATTCGTATGAGAGGGACGAGTATCACATACACGGGGACACAGACCCCTTGTATTACAACAGTCAGCCGCGGACGAATAGGTAAGTAGCAATCTACCACCAACTATCATCCACCAACCAACAACCGCTAACCACCAACCATCAACCACTAACCACCAACCATTTACTGTCCCACTGCTAGACACATTCAGAAAGCTTTTTGGAACGAAGTTCCTTAACGCGCGTTGCGAAAGGGGGCTAGACGGAAAAAAACGACACATAAGTGTAACGACATGCATGTTTGTTTGCAATGAAATGCAGAAAGTTTCCAAAATCGAATCGAAGTCGAAGTCGAAGTCGAAAGTCGAAAGTCGAAGTCGAAGTTGATATGGGTGTCAATTTCAAGGTTTATCGGGATGCTAATTACGAAAATGACATTAATTTTAAAATCTAAGATGGCGCACATTATTATTCTTTATAAATTGATATGGGTGTCAATTTCAAGGTTTATTGGGATGCTAATTTGAAATTCGACAGTTTTGTATAACCTGATGTGTTGGAGACTGTATTATGTATCATGTAATATTGTGCTGAGAAATAAATAATAACAATTATTATTATATCGGTAGTAACATTTTTGCATTGTACGCGATACATTTCTTTCAAGAAATAATCTTTTTCATGAGAGTAATTCAATTTCTATGGTACCCATAGCATCCAGATTGATGACCAGGGTATACTGGGAATATATAAATATATTCCCAGTATACCCTGACCTCTCATTACGTAGGCTATACCTACATTGAGAGGTCAGGGTATACTGGGAATATATTTATATATGGATACCTATACATTTTTTTTTCAGAACATAAATTATATAATTAAGTCCGTTAATTTAATAAATCTAACACCAATACACTCTTTTCGATCCTGAAAGTTTATTTAATTGATTTCAGGATAGACACGTGGTCACAACTGCACGCCCAAGTGAGTGTGGAGTCGGCGATATCATGGCGGACCGCGGCTGACTGGCAATCTGGGGGTAAGCAGATTTCAAACTACATCCATAATAATGTTATAATGCAAAAGTAACTCTATCTGTTTTTATGCACGACTACACATCAAGCTATGAAAAACCACTATAGTCTGGCCTTTACTTGTACGGAAAATCATTACAACGGGAGGTCAATCTAAACTTGTTTAGTATAGCTTGATGTGTAGCCGTGAGTACCTATTGACGTTTAAAACTGCTGAACCGATTTGATGAATTTGGCTATAGAGATATATTGGGCCTTGTGAACGGATATAGGCTGCGTTTTATCTCAAAAAGTCCTCGGGGCGCGAGTGAAACCACTACTTATGAATATAAATAAAATATCTTATTAATTTCTTTAACTTATATACCCTTATTGCGCATCAACATATGCCGCCAAATACACAGTAAATCATTAAAAAAATCCAAAGAAAGTTTATCCATTTCCCAAATTTTCGGGTTGCTGTTCCAATTTTACAGCCGCGCTTCTTCTTTTCAAAACGGTTCAACCGTTCTTAAATGATGCGCTAACCAAAGAATAGTATTCCACTTTAGTTTAATACTTTTTGGAATACAAATAAATTACCTACCTATCAGAACTTACTTATGAAGATACGAAGATAAATAATGTACAGCAAAGTAAATAATAGCTTAAATGTGCATTAGATCCACGTCAGCAGACATTATTTTCCAAGAAACAAGATCAATTGATAATCACGTCCTGTGACGTCACGTGTTAATAATGATGACGTCTGTTTACAGAGGAGCAGCGTCGGCCGAGTCTCGAGCGTCAGAACACGCTGTACGATGACAGCATGCCTATGTATGGGTTTGAAGGATACACTAGTATCACGCACACTAGGTGAGTTTATGTTTTTTTAAAAAGCTTACTTCTTCTTATCGTGTCAATGGCAAACACCTTGGTATTATTAAATATAGGTATATCTTTTTTTTTTATATAACTTCGGCCCAGTAGGTGGCCGCATTAAATGCGGCATCAGTGGCGTTCTTTAGGTCTTAAAAAGCTTACTGGCAATTAATCTTGTTAACCCCTCGTACTAAGCTAAACGCTTGTATTGCGAGAGGGTTCACGGGTCGGTAGTGTAATGGGTGAGTTTCGAACCGGCAATCACATGATCGCAAGTCCGATGCCCTAGCCATTAGGCTACCACTGCTCCTAAGACCCATACGTTACTCGAGGTCACGGTCCAAAAGAGTTGGACCTATATTGAAAGAAGCAGAAGGCTCTACTCTGACAGAAGTTAAAAGGGACTGGCCCTTCGGACGATAATAGATGAATAAAAAAAGTGGTCCCATTGATAAAAAAATATTTCCCCAGATGTCTTCGTAATGACGTCACATGGTGACAAATGCAATAAATTTGTAACCTCGGACTGGATTCTAACTTACGTACTCTGGTTTGGCTTTAGCCAAATAAACAGAGAACTTACTTTGGTTACTTAGGTTAAAAAAATATTAATTAATGGTAACTTTGATTTCGGCCAGGATCCAAACTTCCAGTTCACCAAGTACACCGAAAATGTCTTTCAAAATAAAAAGATAACGTCGTTCAGCATCGAATATAATAATATAAGTTTGCTATGTTACGTTTTAGTTTACAAATTATTGGTTAGAAGGTATAATAGGACAGGCATGTACTCATGTATAAAAGTCCCTAATAATAAAGTGAAAAAAATGTCGTCAGTTCTAGGACATGGTAAGTCTTTATAGGTGTCGCTGACGGCATTAGCCTCAGTAGCTCAGTTAGCTAAAATGTTAGGTCTACTTAACCAAAGAGGCGCAGGTTCGAATTCTACCGACATCGACTTTATATCTTCAGTAAAGAAAAACATAACTTTAGTAACCTTTCTTTTTCAGGGACCACTCGCATTTATCTCAGCAGCCCAGTTACGAGGAGTACTATGACTCGTCCAGCTATCCCTACCAGACGTCGTACGTAGGGGACGACTCTCGCCAGTGGGATAGTGGCGGACAGTACTTCTATGATGACGGGCACGGCCTGACGCCGATGGAGTACGAGAATTTTGTTAATAAGAGAAGGTCTTCTGTTGTTCAACTGCCTCAAGTGCCGCCTAAACCGGTAAGTTGTGTAGAGCTTAGTCTTGACAAAACCCCTCTTCTTTAAGCTCCTATCCTTCTCTTTTTTTAAAGCTTACTAGCATTATGGGTCACTAGTACCTATATTTGTTAACCTCTCGTGCTAAGCTAAAAGCAAAGCTGGTTCACGTCGGTAGTGTAATGGGTGAGTTTCGTACCGGCAACCACATGATCGCAAGTCCAAAGCAATTAGGCTACCACCGCTTCACATTATACTCTAGTACTTGCAGAGGAATGACTTATGGCTCCCGTGGCTCCAGCAAAAAGTGGTGACGCGGAAAACCCGTGTTGTTTTAGTCGGTACCCACAATTAGTTCGTCTTCCTTCCTGTCGCCTTCCGTGGGGTGTGGATGTCCATAAGGATTTCCATTTAAAAAAAAAACTAGTTCAGCCTATTTTGACGTAGCACAAGATCACGTATTAAAATATTATTTCCGTGGTTCTATTTTGTTTTGATATTTTGTCTTCACAAGACACACTATTTTTTTTATTCTATCGTCTTGTTGTGTAGGGATTTGTCTATAGATTTTTGATCTGGTCCATGACACCACTGCAGTAATCCTTATAAAAATCATATTTAGGGTAGACCGTAATATCTCACATATATATGTATCCCCTGTATGTGAGATATTACCGTCTACCCTAAAAAGTATTATTTAAACAAAAAACAATACAAACAAATCTTAAGAATAGTGATTTTTACAGAAAAAAATTAATTTATAATCAATATGTATTAAAGAACGTCACTTGAGAACGGCTTGAGAGATTTGGTAGTTCTTTGTTGTATTCAAAAGCAATTGTCAAGACAAGGTTTGTATACAAGAAAATTTTGTGAAGCTGAAACATAGCTAAAGAACTGTTTTATTTATGACATCCTTATTTTGTTACAAATATAATTGTTATCCCCAAAATTTTATGTAAAACGAGTTGGAAATTTTATATTGGACATTATTTTGTGTCAAAAATGGTTCTTCTGTTTAGATGACAAAACGTAGCAAACAGACGGATAGACAGTGTTACATTCATATTTATAGTATTAAAATGAATTGTTCCAGTTGGTGCCATCGTCTCGGTACTCAGATTACAATGAGATGGCACCGTACAGGCCGCGGCCGCGAAGGACTGCCGCTAGTCTTCCAGGTAAGCTTACTATAGCGACATCTGGCGCTACATTACTAAAGCCTTAAATGTGTATCAGCCATTTCTGCGCGAGAGCAAAGCGGAATTATGTTAATTAACTCGTTTAATACCAAATTACAGACACGATAAAAACGACACGAAATAAAGTCTTTATATCGTGTCTGTAATTTGACGTGGATATCGTAATATCGTTCTCGGGTACTTAAACGATTTCCTGAATTAATTCAAACAATAGATTTTGCATTGTGTCTACAATATGACGCTTGACGGGTTAAAAGGAGTTCATAGAATCCCTTGAATCACTTGGAAGGTCTCCGACCACGATCGCTGAATTAATTTTAAATATGTTTTGTTCAGTGGAGCCGAGTCGGAAACTTTTGATGTAAAAGACAAAATGATGTATCTGATTGTCATTTTGTCTTATATTCGACGGTTATGCTGTATCCACACACGCTCGTTACCCTCTTGGTCGCCGACCTGGCCGCCGGCATGCGCGGGTTTTTGAATGCCGGCAGCAGTATTCTTGCGGCTTTGAGGTGAAGTCCGACTGAAAGTCATGTGTGAATGCCAAACATTTTTTACGCGACGCAGTGACGTTAGGGACTATTGAGGATTATCCTTAGCTATCACATATTAGTGGGTAATGCCTTTACGCAGCCTATGCTTATTGTTGAATCAATGTGCCTTCTTTGCAGCCACGCCGTCGTCGACCCCTAAGCGGGGTCGCGCGCTGCCCGTGCCGCCGGGCAGCGAGTCGGGCTCGACGCGCGGCAGCCGCGGCCGCCGCCTGCCGCAGCCTCCCACGCCGCTGACGTCAGCGATGACGTCATACGGCAGCTTCACGCGCCCCAGGCGCGCGCCTTCCGCCTCCACGCTTACGCACGTGCCTTACGTACCCGGTGAGCGGATAGCTTCCAAACAATGAAAGGGGGGGAATTCTGAAATGGCATCGCTTTTGGTGATCCACAGGCAATGGATATATGGCTACACAAAGTCCCATACATCTCCAGTATAAGCTGACATCTAACTGTACTAGGAGGGGGGGCGGGGTCTTTTTTAAATGGCTACGCTTTTGGAGATCCACAGACATTGGACATACGGCTACACAACGATGACATACGGCCATACAGCTAAGCTGACCTCGCATTGTATAGGCTTTTAGTACACTTAGAGGTCAGCTTATACTGGAACCCTAAGCCCCATTGTAGGTAACAGTTATAGCCCGACACAATAACAATATTAGTTGACGTCACTTTAAGACGTAATAATTATATGGAAGAGAAATTCAACATCACAGGCAGTGTTCTCGGTAGCTTAGTGGCTATAGCATCCAGGTGTACTTAACTGGAGGGTCGTGCATGCGACTCCTGCCTGAGATCGTATTTTAGAACTAACACTAGAAGATTCATGTCTTTGTGGATATTTCGCATTATTTAATGCTAAAATATGATAAAAATAACAATAGCATTCAGCATTTTGAATGTGTCTATTCCGTCCTAATATAAAACAGTAATGTAACATTTAACGTATTGATTAACTATAAGTTTTTACCCGAATACGGAAAAAAAGACACGTCTCGAGCTTTCGTGCCGATTAGTAAAATTTGGCTAATAAACGTATTTTTTATTGGACAGAACCTGAAAAAACTATACCTGATGTGAGCTATGGTTACGACAGCTTCGGGTTTCAGCAAGACTTTCAAGACACTGCCACAGAACCGTATCAAGATACTAATTATAATAATACAACGTGAGTATTTTACCCGAATTAACATGCTATTTTATTACCAAAACGTATAATGAAATTGTTTAGTTCACGAGCTTATTACCATTAATCGGCCACAAATCCAAACTCCGAGCTGCTACTGAAAATTTCATAGTAAAACCTAACAACACTTTGCGTATCTTGAAATAGGACTTTTAGAATAGCAGTCGCGCTTGGGACTAATAGACTAATGGCATAAGAAATTAATTGTTAAGAGGGAATTAAATTATTAATACTGGCCTACTGGCCTTTTCGGTTTTTATAAATACTTCGCCTTAATACGTAAAGATCTTTACGTATTAAGGCGAAGTTTTATTAATATGAGTATTCTAACTCCCGTTCGGAAAGTTTCAATAAAAACATAATATTGAGAGACTTGCCAAGTTTAATCTACATTTTTTTCTATTGTTATTTATTTTATGTTTGTATTGTTGTAGTTATGATTCGGATGGGATGCAACCATTCTTTGATGAAACTCCACACGCCACTCCGCCTGCAGCTGGTAATTGTCCTTAATTGCAAACTTATGTTATAAAACTATAGAACGTGTAACGTAATAGGTTCAACACCTGGAAGTACTTTTTTCAGAATTAGAATACTTAATTAATAAAGTGGTTTTGAAGTGTTAATTTTTAAAAGCAATAATTATAATACCTGATATGATGGACCCTCGATCGAGCTGCTACTGAAAATTTCATAGCAAAACCCAATAACATTTTGCTCGACCTGGGAAACGCAACCAGGATCTCTAGCTTAGCAGTCGCACTAGGGATGACCAGACTAATGCGACAGTTTTGATCTAGTTTTGTGAAATATCAACTAAACTAGATCTGATTTGATAACTGATTGATAATGGCCTTACGCTAATATTATTACTCATATAATTATACTGTATTTAATTTGGTTCTATTTATAGAATAAGTTTGCGATAATAAACTATGTCAATGTCAGTACAATAATAATACCGAGAAATTTATAATTATTCATAATAAAAATGATCGTGTTACATAAAAGATAAGGACTTCCGTTGCACGTTGTGTAGATTTGTCATTAAAATCAGTTCTTTTAAAACTGTCAACATGACGGCGCGTATAATCAATTGTTTATGTGGCGAGTTTAATATCTATAACGTTTTCTTTCAATTTCCAGCTCAAAAAACTCCATGGACTGAAACAGAGATAGTGCCGCAATTTACGTACCCTAATATCACCAGTGAGATCGATTCATTGTTACCGAAAACCGTGCCATCCACAATTTCCTCTTATTTACCACAACCGCCTGTTACGAGTCAGCAAGAAGTGTACCAAGCACAAAGCTATCAAGAGTTTGATACGCAATACGAGGAACAACAGTACAGGTACGATCAACAAGACCAACAGTTTACGGATCAAAGTCAGTATGAAGATAAATCATTATATAAACAACAGGATTACCAGTACGACAATCAGTTTGAATCACAGTACCAGGAGGAACCAATACAGCCAGTTTCACAGCCGTTGTATACGCAGCAATATGAACAAGATCAGCAATATCTACAAGATCAGCAGTATTTACAACAAAATGATCAGCAAAAGCTTCAACAATTACCATTCCAACAGCAGCAGCAACAACAACTTCAGTGTCAGCAGCAGCAACAACAACAGCAGCAGCATTTGCTGCAGCAGCAACAACAAGCAAAACAACCTGCGCAGCAACTTCAATCTACTATGCTTACTGGTGCTGCTACTTTAGGTTCATTTATGGCTGGTGGTGCCAAGAAGTTAGGTAGTTTCTTCGGTGCAGCCGCAGCAGCAGTTTCAACTCCTGCAGTGAGTCAGCCTTCTCACACAACTCCAGCAACAACAATTGAAACAAGCCAATTTACCTCATCCATAGCTCCCGTAACACCGTTCACGAGTGCAGTGTCAGCGACAACATCCGTCCCAGAAGTATTGCCGTCAGTGCCAGTGTCAACTGTGACTGTTACTACGTCAGCGCCCGTTTCCTTACCGCGAACTCCGTCTCTCAGAAGACAGGAGTCCATACAAAGACCTTCGGTGCGTCGTATTCGGACGTTACCAGACGCACCCGAAGACTTAATCCAGTCGAGTTTCGACGAAAGTGCCTACGAGGACGAGTATCATAAGACTGAATACGATCAATCAATAGATCGCGATAGGACTTCCTTGGACAGGTATCGTGACGACGAGTATGGTCATGATACCATCCTTGAAGAAGTCCCCAAAGAGAGGCGTTTATCGGAAGCGCCGCCTAGCCCCAGCTTGCAGAAACAGGCGTCGCCGACGAGGACTGTGGCTCAAATAAGGAAGCCTTCAGTCGACAGCTATCACAGTCAAGCGCCATCGATTGTTGATCGTAGAACCTCGCAAAGTTCTTTTCATCCCGAAGAGAAACTTGCTGTCCCGACAACACAAGAAGGTAACTTTTACTGTTTATGTTATTGTCATCGCTATATCCGTAGTAATCACTGTAATTTATCAATGCATGTATATCAAGTTCAATCAAATGTAATATATGAGATAATGTGAAATATATATATAACAAATACGCAAGATGAAAGAGTTAACTAATATCTTTTTGGTTGTTAATTTTGCTATCGTTAAAATAGTAATAAAGTCTACTTTAGACAAGTTAATATATTTATTCGGTCAACATGTGATGAATCATTAATGCTGTTTGCAGCCCACGCTTGCATTAACATAACATACATAATATACCATCACGCCTGTATTCCCCGAACGGTTTGGCAGAAGTGTACTAATGTACATTGTACATCCACTATTCGCCGGTATGTTCAGGTCCCACGTAATAGGGGCCTATTGCCATTAACCGGGCACACATCTAGACTCAGAGCTGCTACTGAGGATTTCATAGAAAAACCCAATAACACTTTGCTCGACCTAGGAATCGAACCCAGGACCTCTAGTGTAGCAGTCGCACTTAGAACCACTAGACTAATGAGGCAGTAGGACGATTTAGTTATATTATTTCTTTCTATAGATTCACTCACGGACAAATCAAAAGTTACGTTCCAAGACGAGCGTACGACGTACCACGAGGTGCCTGAAGAGACTGATGGCTTCCATGAAGCTGGGCCTTATGATGACCAGGTCGAAGAGTATCGAGACGACCATGACACCTACACTGACCAAGACGATACCTTTCGAGAAGAAAGAGAGAAGTTTGATGACCAAGAACAGTTCCAGGAAGGGGATGAGCCTTATCAAGAGGAAGACAGTGTGTTTCGTGAGGAGGAGGAGAGGCCAGAGGAGGATAGACTGGAGTTCCAACCAGAGCAGCCTAAGCTGACGCCGAAGCAGAGGTGGCACCGAGCGTACAACAAGATTGTGATGCAGCTGAACGTGAGTAATTTTCCAATTTATTGCGATGGCTGCAGAAATATGACTTTTTATTACAATATTTTTCATTACAATAGATTTATCTATCTACAATATTATTACCTACATGTTTTTATTTATTATATTGTTTTTTTATTATAATAAAATATATTTTAGTTTTTTCTTGATTTGATTTAGTTTAGTTATCTTGTGTTATTTTAATTTGATTTATTGATTACTTTTTATTTGTTTTTTTTTATGTACATGATTTTTTTATTTAATATGTTTAGAAGTGTATTTAATTATTTATCGTACCATACGTATACTACGGACAATTCTGCACCCATCGCCATCTGATTAATACATAATTTGTTTCAATATTTTGTGTACCAACGATTTATTTACAAGCATGGAGAATTAATAACAGCGTACATTGCAAAAGGACCAGGTAAGTAATAAAATAAAATTTAAATTTGAAATTAATTGTGTACAATTAATAGGTATTTACAGTCGAAACAAGGTTGAATATTTTGCCGTGCATTGTCCTAATTTATTTAATACAGAATTAATTTAATTAGAGCAGTATGATAAGAAAATTGAAAATGTAAGTACGAAGAATTTTCTTTGTTAGAAATTTGGAACGGTATTAGTTTATTATGTATAGTTTTAAGTAAATGTGAGTTTAAATGAAGCTACTTACGATAAACAGTGGAATTTTTGCACACATCATGTGTAATACATTACCAGTTTGGTAATGTCTGTTTTAGTTCTCTTTATCTAAGTGGAGCAATTTTGTTTTCTTTGAATTAATTTCAAGTTATAGGAACATCAAGGTGAAATACTTATTTCAAGAGTTGCAATATTTCTTTTTATCTTTTTTACACTGATATTTATAATAATTATTATTTTAAGTGTAGGTAATTATTGTACGGACATCATTTAAAATTACATTAGCAAGAAAGCCACGACGGTGAAATTTTTAATTTTTTAATTTTTGGTTTTAATTTTTACTTAATATTTAATGCGGATTATAATTATTTAATATCTACAAGAGATTTTTGAGAATGTATTCCAGGTAAACTTAGAAGTGAAACATATACGAGTATATCATTCAATACTTTTACTGACAATCCGTAACCAATCATAATGTTTAAAACCCTTAAAACTAGGCCTTAAGCACGGGAAATTGGGGGGTTTTATGTGTATAGGAATATAGATTATAAATGCGACGGAATTAATTTAAAGTTTATCTTCAATCAACGAATTCATCAAAGTTGGCCAAAATTAATTTTACGAAATTTTCGAATCTGGACCAATGACCACTCATATTATGGATAAGTACCAAACAAAAGACTTCGCTAAGATTGTCTGGCACAGCAGGGGAGACACCCTACTGTTTTATGGGCTTACTGACGATTTAATGGACACTAATTATGTCCGACCACCAATTGAGGTTACCTAAAGTGTGATGTAATGATAAAAACGAGTCCTATAGTAATAGCTATTGATTGAGGTTACAATTTATTGTCACAAAACTGTAATGATATTTTTCTTTTGTTACGCTAAACGAAGATTTTGAGTTTTCATTAGTAAACAACCAAAAAAATACTTTCGAATCTTTGAAAAACCGTTTAGCTGTTGCGTGATTTCGTATTGAAAATCCAACGATTTCACTTCACATTTAAATTATTTAAACTATTAAAATAAAGACACCTATTAATTAGTAAAAGTGTTGAAATACATTTGCACAGAAACTAAAGTTGATTCACTCTTTTGTTTTACAAACGGTTGCTTTTACTAAGTTATTATGAACAACACAAATACAATTTAATAGCTGCAGAAGTCTTATTTGTGTTTTAAACGAGTTTGTTGCATAGAGTCAATTATTTTAAGCAATATGCACACCAATACAATTTAGCATACATACATATATCACGTAACAAAACATTAAACACCTAGGTACTTCATTGAAGCGGACTATTTCACAATGAAGCTTCAGCTGCATAGCGGTGCTACTGAACTTTAATCCACATTGCACTACTCAGTACTCACACAAATAGTGCAAAGTCTTGTTCAATACGATAACAAGACAAACGCATACAGTAACAGTGTTGTGCTTTACGCCCCGCAGTGCTTCGAGTAGGCATTTAATGCGCGTTCGGAAAATGGCGAAATGTTATTGCGGCCTTCGACTGACCTTCTGAGGGTGACCTTGAGTACAGTAAATGGGAACAATGGATTTGGTATTTCACGAGTATGATGGGATAAGTATTTTGTTTGGTGTGTATTTTGTTTGGTGAAGTGAAATGTGTGGGCGAAATCTTAAATGACCTGCAGTATATCACTGTTTTAAGACCAATAATCTGGCGAATAAACATTTACATACTTTCTATCAATTTTGTTTTAAGTTTCACTTTTGAACCATGATAAACTGGCTTAAAGTACCGAAATGATGCCTTATGACTTCCAAACTTTAATATAAAGATGGTACCCGAAGATAGAAGCTAAAGAAAAATTAAACGCTGCAGTTAACTTGTCAATAACTCCAGTACAATATAATAACTAATAAAATCTAGCACTAAAAACATAATATAGTACTATTAACACTGAAGCTAAAAACAACTAACTACGTTTTAACAAAGTTCTCCGGTCAAGTAGTTTCTAATAGTCCGCTAGTAATAACGGGTTAGGACCTACATACAACAATAGCTATACTATATAGAGCTGCTAACGTCGACGACTAAGCTTTATCCTAAACTGGATTAGACTGGATTAGCATCGACGTTTACTTCGTACAAGTCTGGGGCTCCTAGCAAGGTGATCGTTGCTGGAGTATATCTACCCCTGATAATGTATGATATAACAGGATGAAAATTGCTTTAGAATACGTGGCATTAGAGTTCCAACGACTTTATTGATAAAATTTCTCACATGAATTAGGCGTGTCAAATTAAAGATCAAGAGTACCTACATAGTTATACAGGCTGGAAGGGACATCGACGCACATCCGCTTACCACGAATTCAGTACATGATTCTGGACCCCCTTGCATTGATATTTTTCGTCGGTTATGAAAAAAAATCTGCTTTTTCATACAAAAGTGCAATACCTACACCTACACGGTCAAAATGTATGGAACAGCTGTATTTTTAAAACATAACCGACGAAAACCGTCGATGTCCCTTCTACCCTGTATAAATAAAATATTTTATACTACAATAGCAGATTAGTTTTTGTCTTGAGTGAAAATAAATTCCTTTTTCCTTTAGTCAGATAAAGTCATATAACACGTTCATGTCCAACGCGTCGCTTCGGATCGTATCGCATAGTATTTGATGTGTAGCTATCCCAATAATCCAAGTTTGAAACACAGATTATGTGGTGCAAACAGTGTTTGGACTTTAATTGCCCTACTTCAAATAAGCTTCCTTCATGAATGGTCGCTTCGCATTTGGTATTGGTTGGTTGATTATGGTTATTGCGTATATCAGTAGTGGTTACATTGATGTGCTTTTAATAAATATGAATACAATAGGATTTAAAACCTTAAATTAAACCTCAAATAAATTAAATTAGGTAGATACCCACACTTTGTATTAAAAAAAAAGGAACGAGTCACCTTTGTAAGGGCATTAATAACGCATGAATGACCAAGCGAATCGCAGCCAGGGTAGGTATAGCTAATGAAGTGTTTCTTCTCTTGATTTTACTATATCATTGGAGTACTTTGCCGATATAATTCCCACTCTGTTTAATTAATTAATTACTTAAGTTGCTAGATTTTGTCCTCGCATAATAAACCGAACTATACTTTCAAAGTATATTTCTATAATTACTAATATTATTATTAAAAAAGGTTAGACAAATTGTTTGTAAGTTTATTTAACCAAGGTATTTGCTCGATGTTTCCAAATAAACATTGAAATAAAATTACATTTTAGGATTTTAATATTTAGTTTCCGTTGTTTCTTATCCGTAATAGTATCTATATCTCTGTCTATAGTATCAATATAACGCGAAAAATTACGTAGAGTAGGTAGTTTTATAAAACAGTTAATTAGCTTATAAGCGAAATGCCATTTATTTATTACTAGATCTCAATAAACTATATATTTTTTAGGCCAGATAAAAAAAAACTGGAATATCCCACGAGATTGGTACAAAATGAGATTATACAGTTATTAGAAGTTTTATGTAACCAATTGCAGATGAAATATAACAAAATAAATAAAATATTGACAGTAATGTTATGACCTAACATTCCCCTTATTTGTTTACGAATTGAATTGAAAAGCATGAGCAAACAATGTGAAATTGGTTGACGTTGGACTCTCAAAGGATATGTTCCTAAGAAGCAAAATGTATTACAGATAAATTTATATCTCAAATTAGAAGAACTGCTTGCTTTGTTACATATTATAAATGTAATTATTTTATGTAAACATTGGGGTTCGGACGAAAAATAATTATTTATTCATTTATTTTTTATTAAAACAGTAATCATAAATATGACAGTATCGGATAAACGTAAGTACGTTTAGTACATTTTATGCTAACATCGTTTGTTATTCAATGTTTTATCGACATTAACATTTAGTCCGAAATCAATCAAAATTGTATTTTAATTGCGGATCAAGTGGTATATTATATGAAAAGAATCTGCTCTAATAAGTAAAGATTATTTAACTTGGGCGAAAAATTAATGGTTTTTCTGCTTCACGAGAAAATTCATTAAAACATTTGCAATTCGGTGATTTACTTTAAAAGCTGATCCACTTCTCCTGCGGCGCGGCGTGTTCGGTAATTGATTAAACACGCCAAAATGGGAACACTCGTAAAATAACACTTCGTTAGCCCTTATATGCTCTAAATTAATCTCGCTTGCGGTTAAGTAGAGAATTTTGTAAGGAGCTTATATTTTCTCGATAATTTGTATAATAATTTTGAAGACAGTTTTGATAATGTTAATAACGTTTTAGAATAGCTTTATTTCTCAGTATATGGTATGTACTTGTACATTGATGTTTTACAATTAACATTGATTCATATAATAACCATATTTTTGCTTATTTAAAAATATTAAACAATTATGCAACCGTAATTACCTACGAAAAAAATACAATATGATATTATTTTTTTCTGTAACGTCTTGTGCTAAGCTTAATGCTTGTGTTACGAGTGGGTTCACTTTGGTAGTGAAATGGGTGGGTTTTGAACCAGCAACCACATGTTTGCAAGTCCGACGCCCTCACCATTTGGCTACCGCTGTATACAACATTTATAATATTAGTGTATTGAAGAAGGAAGATAAAAGGTAGGAAGTGGATTATTTATTAAAAGTAGATTACGTAGTAGATTACGCAGGTTTTATTTATTTAAGGGACGATAAAGGATACAAGCTCTTTATAATCACTTTCAAACCAAGAGCCAATGTCTAATTATAAAATTGTTGAGTATTCTCTAGACATTCCTACGATTTAAATGCAAATTATTTAACTTACTTATTTTGTTCAATATTTATCAGGCAAAAAAAATATGCAATTTAAATTTTACATTAACATTTTAAGTACAAATTTTATTTATGGCTTCAAATTCTTACAATAAATAGGTTATTTCTAAGCTTATTTCTATTATAATAAATGCATCGTCACTAGGTAGGTACGATAGACTTCAAACGCAATGCAATCCGAAATAAAATGACTATTTGTTTTTTTTTTCAACCTCTATTCCTCCTCGTTTCATTCATTGGAATGCTATGGAACCTTGAAGAAAAAGAAGCGTTGATGGCAATTATACTAATTTAAAAAAGATAAAATGAAAAAAAAAAAAAACTGTATAATACCTATCCTATATTCAATTTCCAATTTATAGTATAAATTATATTTACCCTACCACGGAGGGTTCCGTACCATTACGATTTATGACGTATTAAAAAAAAAACTACTTACTAGATCTCTTTCAAACCAATTTTCGTTAAAAGTTTACATGGTAATGTACATCATATTTTTTTTTAGTTTTATCATTCTCTTATTTTAGAATTTGCAGTGGGGGGGGACGGGACGGGACACTCATTTTACCACTTTAGAAGTGTCACTTGCGAAAACTATTCAGTTTAAAAAAAATGACATGACAAACCTCAATATCATTTTTGAAGACCTATCCATAAATACATCACACGTATGGGTTTGATGAAAAAAAAATATATATATATTTCAGTTCTAAGTATGGGGAACCCCCAAATTTTTTTGTTTTTTTTTCTGTTTTGTATAAAAATCTTAATGCGGTTCACAGAATACATCTATTTACCAAGTTTCAACAGCATAGTTCTTATAGTTTCGGAGAAAAATGGCTGTGACATACGGACGGACAGACAGACAGACAGACATGACGAATCTATAAGGGTTCCGTTTTTTGCCATTTGGCTTCGGAACCCTAAAAACCAACAAAGAACAACAAAAACAGTCGGCAGTGGTAATTTAGTTTAAAGTTAAAATTAATGTATAATAAATGAAATAATAAATACAAGAGTATAAATTGGTTCTTCGTGGTTTTTGTTGGTTAGCGGCTATAATGCTAAATTAGTCAAAAAAGTAGATACATACATTATAAAAAATACAGGGAAAAATCTCTTAAAACCTTGGGTAGATAATTTGATAATTACCTTATCAATAACAAGAGCTCTTAAAAATCCTTTGAAAATGTTTCCGTTAAATTCTCCTTTGTTCAATTCTGCCTCCGGCTAATCGAGATACATTTGTTTAGGAAAGGTTCTCCAAATAATATAGCTACCATTTTCTCTTTTTAATTTGTATAAATTGAAAATTTTACATCAAATTTCTATAATGTATGTTTTTTTTTTGCATCGGATCCGATCGATTTATTTGTTAGAGTTAGACTATTAGCTCACTGGAAACCACCGCCTGCAGAGACCCCTGACGCCTTTGAACTCGATCACCTCATTAGTTCAGCTCAGTTACCCCATACATACGCACATACGAATCTACGCGTTCCCGCTCAGTCCGTTAACAGACTTTGTTGCGTACGCACCCCTTAATAAAAATCAGAAGAAATTCGAAAGTGTTGTTAAGGCTACGAAAACATTGCGCAAGCGATGGCGGCGGAAACTCGCGAGGACGCGATAGCGATATCCTGCGGGCGACCGTGGCCCTATTGATATCGCACCGATCACTCGTTTGTATGCAAATTCATCGCGCAGGTGTTAACGTTCAAGCGATCAGTGTTGTTGTAGACGTCGATGTGTCATCACACGTTCCTACAATGTTCCGAAGAAGGAAAGGTCAGGCGATCAGCGAGGCGGATGTCCGCCGGGAGCAGGCGATGGGATATCAAAACCGTTCGAATGCGAGCGGCTCCCGGCTCCGCGTTCGTCGCGGATCTAGTTTGACGGATTTGGACAAGTTGCGCTGTGGTGGCGGTTCTAGCGGTGGTGGGTCGATTGGGGATTTGATGAACATGTTCAGTGGTAGTGTGAATTCGGTTGGGAGTGACACATTGGTTGCTCGGACTGTGCCGTTGGAGACGGTGCGTCGTAATGTGCCGCCTGCGTCGACGCCGCCGCCGCGTCCGCCGTCGTCGCCGCTCATCCATGTGTCCAGGCCCGCGGGCCCGCTGACAATGGCCCAACGAACGCTCAGATTTAGTAGACTTCTGAAGTACCAACCCTGCTCCGCCGACGTTCTTATTACTCTGGTTAGTGCCACCACTTAATTTTATTATTATGGATTTATTAGCAGACTCCTCATAAAAGTCGTATGTTTACTTATAATATGCAACATGTGTTTGATAACAATGTTTATCATAGAAATTGAAGTTTCAGTGTTAGAACATAATGTTTTACTAGTATTTATCAGTCAAGTACATTGTTGTATCGGTCGTGAAAGCTCGTTAAATTGCCGTAACGTACGATAACCTCGTATCAATTGACGTTATCTGAGCACTTTAGAGCTCATATTAATGACATACTTTAATTTTGCAACATTTTAAAATGCGTTTTATGTGAAACATCAATTCATTATAAATTGTTACTATATAAATTATTTTTATTAATATTTTATTTTTATAAATTGGTTCCATGAACGTATAAATCTTTGAGACTTTTGTGAAATAAACTACTCTTTACGGATTATCCTAATACTTCATACCCAGGTACCATATATTTTGAATTAACAAAATGTAAAATGCCGTTGGTAATTTTAACACCATGATACCCAACCCCTCAGTCTTATTATGGGTTTGGAGGCTGAAAAGGACCTAAATCTTCACACAGCAAAATCCGTCCAAACTTTTCTTTTATTAGAACAATGGATTTAAAGTATATATAAGTTCCAATTATGAAGTACGTAGAGTTCAATGACCCGGTATAGTTTCTTAAAACTATCGAATAACCAGTCGTTAGCGTCTGTAGAATAATTTATTGACTATAAATTGCAACATACATTGTTTATTTTAATTGCAACGGCTATAGATTTAATTATTTTATCAGAGAAAGTTCAACCAATATGTAGTTTAATTAGGTAACCTGATTAATCTTTAATGAGATCCTTTTAAAAAGGAGGGTAGAAAAAACAACAAATAGAATGTAAATATCTCAATCCGTATAATATATCCATCCATATAGCAATTTTGAGGCACCTAGAATATCTATAAGGAATAGACATGGCTACTATATAATATATTAGAAGAGTGTTTTTCCTTGGATTGGGTCATGGTAAAGTGATTTGTACGCAAGCAATCATATTATTTTATTTAAGTGACGTCCGTCTCTCCCAAGTGGGTAGAGTTGGTGTAGACTGAAGCCTGCAAATTGCTTTTAAAACATAGCATATGAGTAGGTAGGTAGATAAGTGAGTATAATACGAAATATACACAATAATAACAATTTGTTATTCTAGTATTCATTAATTTAATTACTTTTTCTATTTTTATATTTGAACAAGAGGTATACAAAATTGTATAGCCCACCTCGGTGCCGTGTCTAGCAGTATTGCTTTCTGCATCAAATCGTCAGATAGGAAACGTCGGCGCCATCTAGTTAAAAAAAAAGTAAAAAATCTACTTGTAAAAGTGTCTTTAAAAGATCTATTTACAGAAATAAATATCATTTCATTTCATCATTTCATTTCATCAAACCCAGCCACCTAACAAGAGCCTCCTCAGATTCGTCGCATCTCTTGGGTCGAAACGACCACAGTTAATAATCTCTGTTCCTAGGCAAATAGCTAGGTACGGTGGGCCAGCACATAAAGTTATCACAAAATGTCAATTTTTATCAATTAATTTTCAACTTAATTGTTGCCATTTTAAGGTTTAAAATTATTTTGAGAAATTTCACAGTTTTGTATAACCTGGTGAGCTGGCGACTGTATATAGAGTTATAAAGACACGTTTCAAGTTTCGTCAAGAAACTCAAGTTAACATAAAAAATGTCTCCACCTGTCTGTCACCTGGAAGAGTACGAAGAAGGCTGGCTGAATTGCCACACTGCCAATTCTTTAATCAAGAAATATATCTAAGTAGAATATGTCATTTATCCACATTTTTGTGGATGTTACGGTTTATTGTAGTGTTGACAAATACGATGAATTTGGATAAAAACTCTTGTCTCAAACCCAATAACACCCAGGACCTCTAGCGTACCTACAATTAGACTAATGAGGCAGTCAAAGGGTCAATTTTGAATTTAAATTAAAAAAGGTTTTGGTTTCCGGTTTTGCTGAAACGAAAACCTTGTAATTTCATTTCTATCGCTCTCTCCGTCTTCATTTTACTTGTTAAGGTGATATTTGATTTCTTATTTGTTTACTTCTACATAAAGTACGATAGTGACAACTAAACACATATATCAATAGTCAATTCTAACTTATAAATATGACATACCCCACTTACAATAGGTAAAAGGCGTTCGTTTCATAGAAACGTTTCTATTCTTATCTTACTTACCTATGTTATTTGGCACGTATTCACGTCAAAAATGATACAATTTGATTTATATATCACGTAAAATGTACCTTTTTGTACGATATATGTTTAGTACCTCTGACTTTTCGAAGTCATGTGTGTATTAATAATTAATTATCACGCGCTTAAACGGTGAAGGAAAACATCGTGAGGAAACCTGCACACCTGAGAGATTTTCTTGACGGTGTGTGAAGTCTGCCAACCCGCAGTAGGCTAGCGTGGTGGACTATTGCCTAATCCCTCTCGTTCTGAGAGGAGACCCGTGCCCAGCAGTGGGACAATGTAATGGGTTGATGATGATGTTTAGTACGAATGAGATCATAATATTTACTGATAACTTAGAATGATTTTATGAATCATATTTTGACGGAAGTGTCGTAAACTATAACAGTATTATTAAAACTCTACAGTAAGTTCAGCCTTCAATTATTTTTTAAATTATTCAAATAATGAGTACTCTACCCACGTTAAAAGTGCATACACACAACTATGTGTGTAGTTTATTTGAAAACATAATTAACGAAACAATATTCACACAACTATATATTATTATAATTGTGTATAGTTTATTGGAAAAATTGATAAACGATAAAAAACTTGGTTCCGTGTATCTAACTACCCATTCAAATGAGATTTTTGTTCTGTTTTCACTAGGTACATACCTATTGTGTCTAGCATTGTGTAATAAGAATTTCAAGTTAGTAAATAATGTCTATAATATAGAATAATATCTTGTAACAAATAGATTTCTTAAGCGATTGAATCTTATAATGGCATGTTCAGAATACTGAAATACAATATGAATATCGAATATGATGAAATATTGAATAGCGTCAAATTTGCTAAGCTTCTTAGCGTACTTATTGCGTATCACAAATACCCGTGATGTGAAAAAACTTTTTCGGCAGTGGAAAGCATTGCTGTCCACTGTCAGATTAAGATATCTCAATGTATTTTCAATTCACTTCCAGCTCCACGCTACTTCCATCCTTGCACATCATCTGTAGTGTTCCAGCAATCCAGCAGGCGTTTGACCGACCCAATTACGAGTATATTTTTGTCCACTCTATATTCCTATGACAGTTTCTGAATTTCTTACTTTGAAAATGCACTGATATATCAAAACGTGAACAATTTATTAGGAATCACCGTGATTGCGAAGCAGGTTCCATATTTTACAATATAAAACTAGTTACCTATATGGTAAGCTTGGGTCTACATAGTTCTTACCCAGTAAAACAGATGGCGCTGTCAATTGCCCCTGTAGTCTTAATTTTTTGTTTAAATAAAATATATTTAAATAATAATATAATTAATTAATACTAAGCTTTCGGTACATGGTAAAGATTGTTGATGTAGTTGATTATATAATCCGGACATTTTATAAATAATAATGTACGGAAAGAAAATACGAAAAAATATTTTGACTTTAATGGTAAGCCATTTAAAAAGTCCTTTCAAAGTAATACTGAAAGTATTTGTATTCAGCTACATTGAATCGAATGGAAGCAATGCATAAGGAAGCAGTGACGTCACCCAGTGGCGGGGATTTCATGAATTTTCAACTACCCCGCATTTTTATTTAAATAGCTGCATTTACATTACGAATGAGTGCAGAGCAGATAAAGTGCAATCTATTTACTTCAAAACATAAAAAAATCATAAATAGGTACTTGTAAATATAATATTTCACTGCCAATGAAGTTCGAAAAGGGTATTCATAACCACATGGTAATTAACATACGTTGACTCGATTACCTTTTGTATGGTTGTCTAGTAGAAATTTCCTACAAGACAACATACATATATATATCATTTTTAAAGAAATAATGGTAAAGTGGTTTTTTTAATAGAAAATAATTGTAGTTATTGGTGATAAGTAATCAGGATTATTAAATAGATAAGTATTGAATAAAACGAAAGAGAATTTAGATTTATTTATTCAAATCGTAAATCTTATTAATATTAGATATTTAAAAATATTTTCACTACAATTTAATAGATTGAATGTTAATAAAACACACGTTATTTACATTTTGATTAACCCATACAAATCATACCACTCATTCATAGGGCTGCCATTTTAAAACTTTTTTAATGTACATTTTCATTAAAAAGGCCAAGAACATTAATAATGAAAAGTAATACAACGTTCAATTATTATCTACTTCACAATGTTACATACTCATAAAAAATAAGTCTCGGTATTTTAATAAATATAATAGACTAAGTAAATATCCAAAAAATATATATATGTATTTGAACAAGGAAATCTTTTAAACAAAATTAATTATTTAAAAAAATACACATGATATGAAAATTGGCAGCCCTGTCCAACTCAATCAAGCACTCCGTTAGGCATATTTCTTCATGAACTTGAGTAAATACTTGAGTTTCGGCATCTCTATGTTGTGGATGCATCTGTTGAAGTCTCCGATGACCTTGACAGAGTGTGTCATCATTCTTGAGATGATGTCCTTGAGACACACGCTTAGGTCTGAAACTTCTTTGAAGCCGTGTATGGCTATCTCTGCCATGACCACCGGGAACGGTGATGTTTCGTAAAGGAACTGAAAATATACATGTTGAACTGTAGTTACAAGAGAGAAAATATATGTTATATTATTGATAGTACTTTATACTCCCAAGAACGCTACTAATAGTGACCTAACCGTAATAAATTAGAATATAGAAAAGTGAGAAATATATCAGATTATTGATGATTCTTGTTGTATAAAATGTTTAACCGTATTCAAAAAAGGAGAAGGGTCTCTTGTTATTTTTGACCAATCTATGTTGAAGATTCTTTTTTATATACATTTTGTTGGTGTTACATTAATAGGTACCGACGATGTACGAGGTCAGCTTTATATATTTTTTTCTAAAATCTGATCGAAACGTGCCGCAATAAGATGAATGAACTTTAAATTAATCGCTATTATGATTGAATTCTGATTTACAACGTAATTTAAATGTCACATATCAACAACGTATAGCATTAATATTCTCGTATCAGGCGAGCTTCCTGTCGAGAGTCGAGTGTAAATACAAACTCAATTCTCCGGATCACGTATCCGGTTGCTAGTGAGCTAGCCCCTTGGGGATGACGTTTCTGGCCCAGCTATGTACGCCACTAGTTTCAATTCATTTCCATGTCCCCAGAAAGAAGGTGACATGGAAGATATGTGACAGGCTTTGGAGATAATTTTAGTCAATTTTAAACATATATCTAAAAAGTAAATAAAATTGTCCTTCGCTAACAAGGGTTTCAAAAAATAGTATTCAGGTTTGATTAAATCTATTTCAAAATGACACTGATTACAAATTTTTAGGTTATCATTGAATTATGTATTTTTTGTATTGTAAAACTCCCGTGTAATTTGTTTTCAACAGAATACCTACTTTTGCCATTACCGTAGTAATAATTCAATGATCATGAGTATTATTATGATTAATTATATCTTTAAATGATACTTACAACGGTCCTTTCAAGATCTTGACTCTCATGGGAGCAGTTGCCACCAACTTGCTGCTGCTTCTGACATTCAAACAGCTTTGATGCTGAATACTTTTTCAAATTTTCCAACGTTTCGAAATGGACTTGTAGTTTTTCTATAAAAATACATTTGATTAATATCTTGCTCAATATTATAGACTATAAGACTTTGTGTAAAAGTTGCCATCTAATTAAGTTAATAAGTGCCTTTTCTTGTGTTTACTTCGTTTCACGACGCAATTTTTGAAATATCTTTGAATTACATGTAGTCAGAAGAAAAATATAAGTATTTGCTTCAACACTTTGATATGGGATTTCCCAAATTCTTTTAAAGTACAAAAGGGCAATAATAATAATAATAATAATAATAAAGCTTTATTTAATTCCATGCATAGTAGGTACATATTTAAACGATACAAGAAAAAAGGAAAGAAAAAAAGAAGAAATGGTAGCATATTAGCCCAAAATATTCAACTACATTATGAACATGGATGAATTTGATTGTTAAATTATAAATTATATTTGTAGTTATTTTAAATTTTTGTTTACTTTACATTATCAACTACCTAAATTATTTGATGCATGGACCCCGTTCGGGTAAAAGCCTCCCCCAAGGAATGCCATCCTTCTCTGTCATAAGCTCTGTCTAGCCAACTTCCACCCGCGCACGCTACAATTTCGTCTGCCCATCTGGCCCTTGGTCGACCTCTTGATCTGGTGCCTTTTGGCCCAGACCATTTTACTGCCCGTAGAGTCCATCTATCGTCCTTGTAACGGGCTACGTGACCTGCCCACTTCCATTTAGCCTTCATTGCAAAAGTTAAGGCATCGCATACTTTTGTCTTCTTTCGGATGTCAACGTTCTTTACCTTATCCTTCAGTTTTATACCGAGGCAACTTCTTTCTATTCTTCTCTGGGTAGTCTGAATTTTGTTCCTGGTTTTGAGATCGAAGGTCCAAGTTTGGCATCCATAGGTGAGGCACGGTAGAAGTCCTGTATCCATGACTATTTTCTTGGTCGGTAGCGGAAGTTGCGATTTTAGTATTTCCTTATGGTGCCAGAACTTTTTCCAGGTAATCGCCACTCTTCGGTTAACTTCTTCAGTGTTTCTTTCTTTGCTAAAGGAGATTTGTTTTCCTAGGTATACGTAGTGGTTGACAAACTCGAGAAGAGTGTTATTTGTTGAGATGGGCGTTACTCTGCGGTTAGACATAATTTTGGTTTTTTCCAGATTCATTTCCAAACCAGTTTTTATACTAGCCTGGTTTAGTTCATTAATCATACTGTTTAATTGGTGAGGGGTTTCCGAAAATAAAACTATGTCGTCGGCAAATCTGAGATGACTTAAAAAAATCCCATTTATATTAATACCTTGATTGGACCATGGTAGCTGTCCCATTATGTGTTGTAAGACGGCTATGAATAATTTTGGTGAAATCGGGTCTCCTTGCCTGACACCTCTCTTTATATTGATTACTTCGCCCACTCTATCCAGTTTGACTCTACTAGTGCTGTTAGAGTAAATATTTTTTAGGATATTGATATACTTTTCATTTATGTTTAGTGCTTTCAGCGATTCCCAGATGCTCTCGTGTGAAATTGAATCAAAAGCTTTTTTGTAGTCGATGAAAGCCAAATATAGAGGTTTATTGAATTCTAAATATTTTTCTATCACCTGATCAACCACTTGGATATGATCCATCGTGCTGAAACCGCTTCTGAAACCGGCTTGTTCGATCGGTTGGTGAGCATCGATGACTGGGGCTATCCTTTCAAGTAGACAGGAGGCAAAAAGTTTATAAAAACAAGGCATTAGGCTTATAGGACGGTAGTTGCCTATATCAGCTGGGTCACCTTTTTTGTACAGTAGTATAATTTCCGAAGCCATCCATTGTTGTGGCACAGCTTTTTCATCAAGTATTTTATTCCATAGGATAGTGATTGGTGTCAGTAGTAGAGTCCTCGCAACCTTGATACATTCGTTGGTGATTCCATCCGGTCCTGGGCTTTTTTCTGGCTTAAGTCTCATTATTTGTTTCAATATTTCATTTTCTGTAAACTCGTGCGTTGGAGAGGTATCTGTATAGCTATAGGAAACCATGTTTTGATTTTGTGTGTCTGATTGTCTGTATAGATTAGCGTAGAAGTCGGTAGCAGCCTTTATGATTTCTGTGCGAGAATTGCATTTATTGTTGCCAGACTTGAGAAAAGGAACCCACGTTTTGGCTTGATTTAGCTCTTTATAAGCCTTTTTGGCAGATCTAGTATTATTGAGGTGTCTTTGTATAGTTGTTGTTATGTGGGTAACGTAGCAACTTTTTATTTCTTTATTGGTAAGTTTATACAAAGTTTTTAGTTTTTCTTTGTCATGTACGCTTAAATTGGGTTTGTTTTGTAGTTCGCTTCTTTCTTTCATGAGTTCAAGCGCTTTCGCGGATAGAATTTTATTCTTATGTGTTCCTTTAATGTTTTTTAGACTTATCTTGATGTAATGCATGATTTGATGGTAGTACTCCTCCACGTTATAGTTGTTTTGATTCTTTATAAGTTCTGGTATAAAGCTGTAGAGGTTTGTAAGGTATATTTCCTGCTCCGCTAGAGTTTTTAGCTTAGTGGATGTATTGGAGAAGTTTCGCCTACTTTTCTTTGTTGGATTTAGGTGTATTGTTGCTCTTAGTAGCCTGTGGTCCGATCCAAAAGAGAAGGATGGTAGTACTTCATATTTAGAGATCATGTGGTGCTTCGTGGTCATGATATAATCAATTTCATTTCTTGTGTTTTTATCTGGAGAGATCCATGTCCAGCGGTTTTTTGGTTTTGATTTGAACATTGTATTCATGATTTTTAGGTTGTACTCTTGCGCGTATTGAATTAGTCTCGTGCCTCGAGCGCTTCTGATGCCGTAACCATACTCTCCTGTAGCGGAACGTTCGTACTTTTTTGGAATTCCGATTTGAGCATTAAAATCGCCTATAGAAAATACGTACTCAGTATATGTGGAATCATGAGCTTTCGCTAAGTCCTCGTAAAAATTGTCTATTTCTTCCTGTGATGAGTTTTCAGTGGGTGCGTGCGCTTGAATTACTGCAAAACACAGGTTTTCCATTTTGATTTCCAGTACGCACACTCTTTCAGATATTCCAGTAAATTTTATGATGTTATCTTTGTGTTTCTTCCTTATTAGAAAACCTACTCCATATAGTCCTTTTGTTTGACCAATGTAGTAGAAGATGTATTCGTCGTCTTCGATTGTCTTTTCTCCTAGGCGGCGAACTTCGCTCAAACCTATTATATCATGCTTAATATCTTCTAGTGCAGCTTTTAGTTCAATATATTTTTGATCCGAAGATAATGATCTTACGTTGAGAGTGCAAATGTAGACGGTATTTTTCGTTTTGATGATAGTTTTTGGGGGGTTTTGGTCGAACTCTCCCGCGGTGACCGGCCGTACTGGGAGATTAGCGTTTGGAAGAGGGTCCGATTTTGATTGCTATGCTGTGTTATGGTCTGGTGTCTTCGATTGGCGTTGAGTTGTTTCTGTCTGAGGGAGAATTAGTTTGGGCTTTTGTATTATATAATTCTTCAGGTCCCCTTTATTTTTCTTAGGTGGTTGTTTACTAGTCTGTAGAGCATTTTGGTTGTTAGGGTGGAGCATCTCCGGGGACTCTGATAAGTTTCTTTTGCTTGACTGTTTCTGTGAGGTTTTTTTGTTGTTCAATATAATAATTTTGTCGTATTTTATAAATGCGGTGTTTCCTGCATCTTTTTCTATCTGTAGTTGGACTTGCAGCTCTTTACGCTTAGTTAAGACTTCGATTGGATAGTCTTCTTTTAAGTAATAGGAAGTATTTTTAAGGTTATGTTTGTTTTTTTGATTTTTAATTTGAAGCCTAGAGTGTTGAATGTTACTGCTATCGGTCGAACTTTTTCACCCTTTTTTCCCAATCTTCTAACAGCTTCTATGTTGTAGGTGTCGCATGAAATTTTTATGTATGTATTTATTATATTTATTATCCTTTTTTCCAATTCGTCATACGACTTTTCTATCTCTTCTACGCCAAAAAAGATCAGATTTCTGCGTCTGCACTGTCTTTCTAGGTTGTTAATTTTATTTGATTGTTCTTCTATTTTTTTCTCCAAAAGCTCATTTTTCAGTTCTAGGTTATTGAACTTCTCGTTGAGGCTGTTGATTATTGTAACTTTAATATCTTCTTTCATCTCTAGCATGTCTTTTTTTTGCTGCTTTATGTCTTGCTGCATGCTTATTAACATATTTTTTATTTCATCCATATTTGTTTATAGTTCGCTTAGCGCCCTCTATGGGTACAAGTAAGTACTACTTGGCTTAGTGGCGATCGAGCTGTCTAAGCGTATTAAATGTTGCGAGATATCGGAGTGCGCGTCAAACTAGGACCTAGCTAGAAGGTTTAGATGGATTATAATAGATGGCGCTGATATATACTTAGATCGATGGTTTAGGAACGGAGATATTATTATGATTATTAAGCACTTTTGAGGTTATAGTTTCAGATGCTTTTGGTTTACGCCCTGTTTTAATGTAATTCAAGTTCCAGTTTTGTCGTACACATGCTACACTGATATTTTGCACTTTAATAATGATATGTACTTAATAACTTAACGAATTTCTAGTGACATTTGATAGAACGAATTTATGCACTTTTTAATAAGTTTTATTGTATATGCACTATGTTTTATATTTCGTTCGAAGTAGTTTATACACTGGTTTTATATTTTGGTTGTATCACTTGTTTTTGGAGCACTTAAATAATTTTAAAACTTATTTAATAGCGAGTACGATGTTGACAGTGTCGCAGTGGCGCCCTCTCGGTACAAAAGGGCAATACTGTAGCGTAAATATATTCCAATTGAAATTACAATTTTGATCACTACAGTACTAGTTTCCATACTACGACATGCATTGACTTTTGTTATTACTACTCAGCGTAGCAGTTTGTTTTGGTCGCTACCTGTATTGTCACAAACGGAAATGTTGCCATTGATAAACAAGGACGTCGTCCCAAAATAATACGGACGTATATAGGTTAACAAAGCCGGCAGGCAGATCATAAACACTCTAATATTTAAAGTAAACACAATTTGCTTATGAACTGTATTTACTTTCTCCTTTGTAAATTTCACTAAATCCGTTAAGATTGTTTTGAATCTATAATATGTGTTTTTTTTACTCCTAATCTTGGTAACATCATTGGATATTGATTAGGTAAATTTAGGCCAAGAAATATAACGGATTTATTATTTTAATCATCATCATCGTCAAGTTTTGGTTCGGTTTCTAAAGCTCCAATAAATTTAGTTTGTTATACAAAATTCCATAGCTTGTAAGAATAAGAATATTGACCAGCTCCAGCAAACTAAATTTTCTGACAAACAGGAAGTCTGATTTAACTAAGCAAGACCGTGCATTCATTAAGCCGGAACTGCAACCAGACAGTTGCGACAGGAAGATATTACAGGGAGTGGATTTAATCTACATTACCTAAGACGCTATATATGTATTATAACTTCAGGATATCCTGGTTAATCCAAACATATATAAAACGTTTATGATTTCCTTGGGCTTTCTGATTGCCATTACTTACCGTTTTAGTAACTATCATGATTGATGCTCGTTAAACATAATTGACGTATCCCTTGGTATACCTCAGGGAGCTGTTTTGGGACCCGTATAAAAGTCAAACCAAAAAATATTTATCGTTCGTGAAGAGGAGAAATAAAAGCCGAGGGGATAGACATTGCAATTTTAAATGTTGAAAGTATATTTAAGAATACTATACCTGGTAATCTCTGTACTCTCTGGTAGCCCAAGGCAAGGCACAATGTGACATTTTCGTCGGCTAACTGCAGGTTCTCGCCAAGCAGCTTAACTATACTCTCTTTGCAATACGTTCCGTTCCGAGGCTTACGATCATGTATTATCACCTGGGGAAACGTAAAATGGTCAGCTATAATCGGATGAACGCTTGCAGCAATTTGTTCAAAACCGTTAACTTGGATTTTGCGTAAAATTGAGGAATATTAATTGTCTAAAGTAATATTGCATTAGATTTATTGAATTTCATTGATTTATTACTTTATTATTTATGTTATCTGCAAACAATAAGTGCGCAGGGCAGAGGTGCACTAAGGTACACCCACATTTCGCCGGTATGTTTAGGTCCCATGTAATAGGGGGCGAGCCTATTGCCATTAACCGGGCACAAATCCAGACTCCGAGCTTCTACTGGAAATTTCATAGAAAAATCCAATAATACTTTGCTCGACCTGGGGATCGAACCCAGAACTTCTAGTGTAGTAGTCGCGCTTAGGCCCACTAGACTAATGAGGCAGTCTAAAAATTCATATCTTTGTAAAAACATGATTTATCCACGAGTATTTTTCTTTTGAATAGTAAATATAAAGTTACAAAATACAATTAACTCGAAACAATAGATTTTGCATTGTGTCTATATATAGGACTTGAAGGGTTAAATACTAACTTGGAAGTACAAAGATATTTGTTCAAGGTACACAGTCATGTAGTTAATGGCTTTGTCTGCCTCGTTCTTCATGAGTAGTTTTATTTGGGAGACTAGTGTGTCCATGTCCTCCCGAGATTTCTGTGTCCGGACCTGAATGTCCGCAATCAGCGCCCGATACCCATTTATTAGATTATCTTGGAAATCTGTCGTCTGAAAATAAAGAGCGATGTTTTTTAGCTTTGTTGTTGAGGAAATTTTATATTAATGTTATAAGAGCATATTTAAAAATCGAATAAATAAATATCTTTTGAGATTTCATTCCTAAATTGCTTTTTTTCCATAGTGGTAAGTAGATGCGATAGAATGTCACGTTCTTGTATACCTCTTTTGTTTTTCCAATTTATCGAAAAAGGTTTAGGCTTATTTTCATTTAAGTATTGGGATTTTTTTAAATGCCTTGTAAGTTATAACTATTATGTTCCAACAACTCTGTTATAACTACTATCTTCGATTATGATAATATTTCTCGTATAACCTGAGAATATTATTAATTTCATAGCGTTGAAGTGAATGAAATGTAAATATTGTTGGATGGACTAATACAAAATAGTCAGATAGAGACCGGAACAATCAGATTGTTATTAAACAATCCATGAATATCAAAATCATCTCATTGTCTGTTACTGTTGTTGTTGTTTTATTAGAATGGTCTGAATAAACATAGTCGACCGGACAGACCATCTTAGCAATACAAATAATGGTAATTATTATCAATAATATGATTGTATTAATTTAAACAATGTATGCAATACGAAACAGCAGTAGATCCAACAGTTCCTCAATCCTAATGATTAGACAGACTCAATGCATACTCCATTGTAAAGGAAAAGAAATTTGTCTTCTAAGCTAGGAAATCCTATGGCTTAGGAGACAATCTCTCCTCTACATTATCTAATACCTACACAAAGATTGTTTTTTTTTATTTAGGTAGATTTCTGTTTGATTTCAATTCAAAATTCTGGTTGCAGTGGTTGACAAAATGCAATAAATGTTTATCTTTTAATCACTTGAAGTCTTACTTACAACTCTGTTTACTTTGTTCATTACTATTCCGTGTGACGTAAGTTGTGAAAATTAACAATTATCTCGGATTAATCTCTTATCACCGAATGAGACATAAATGTGTCTTGAATGTTAATCACTTATTAGGTTCTTATCTTAATTGCTCACTTGCAATAATTAATGAGAGCAAATCGTTCACTGTTTAAGCTTTAACTGAGTTGATCATGATAACATTGATTGACTATTGTTGATTCTTAATCTATTTTCCCATTCTGTGAGACATCTTGATAGTTTTTAGGGTACGATGCTATAAAACGTTTAGAACACAAAACACGTGGATGTTGATGACGTAGGTTGAACGTCATGAACATTGCCACGTGTTTTGTGTGTACGTCATAGACTAGGCATATGCCATATTTTTTTCTATTTTTCATACAGGTCATACTTGTTTAGACCTATATCACATTTTCTTGTGTCGTAAGAAGAATGTGTACTCACGCTTATAGTTGGAAGACTGTAGTGTAGATTTACTAGTAAACTTTCCCAAATAGTTATATAAAAAGTCAAACGTATGAATACTAGAAAAAAGAATAGTTTGATTGGTGATCAGTGTGACCATTACTCAAATAAGTAGCGTACGAGTGGTATTTAATACACTGTGGATTGGTTTTGTCTTACTGACAATTTCTATTGATTATGTCATCCGTATGTGATCTATATAATTCTTTAGAAAGTGCATAATCTAATTTACGTCTTATATTGTTGAGTTAACTTATAAACTATATTAATACGCACTCTGATGACATTAATGGCGTAGGTAATTCATATTTTAAGTCTGCTATCTTACGATCATGAATCTTGATAATTGAAGATCATGTTCGTATAAATGTTTATGTTTAAGAAAGAGCTCTTATTTAAGTTATCCATTAGGTAGGTATTGTTAATACTCTTAACTTGACCAGACTTGCTGTAACTTGGTAGCAAGAAGATTTTAGGATTAATGAACAATTTATAGCAAGCAATGCATTTTTTATTTGATTAGGTAAAGCTTAATGAAATTAGATAATATAATGTAAGGTTAATTTTAGACTTAAAACAGGCCAAATCGATGAAGATTCTTATTAAAAAAATGAAATTGATAATATATGGTTCCTGAGATACAAGTATCTCTTTTACTTAGTTTAGAAGTGCAATTGTCTAACAATCATCGTTTGTATAAGTATTATTTTGTATATATCTATTGTATTTATGCTGACGTTCGGTTCTAGAATTAGAATCTGCAATAAGTATTGAATATATCAAAACCTGTGATTCAACAGTAGTTGAAATGTTGCTTTGTTGAACTATTTATCTTTGATCTTTAGGTTTGGGATGGGAACAAACTTTTATTTATCGTTGCTTTTGATGTTTATTTTTGTTTACACGTTTTTGTATTGGTTCAGGAGTAAATACAATGTACCAAATTTGTTATTGTTCTTGTATATGAGCTTAATTTATTGTTCAGTTACTTGCATCTGGGCTCCCATCTTAGAGACTAATAAAAATGCATAGCGCATGCGAATAAATGCAGTCTCAGCCTACTAATAAATAATAAGGTCTCAGCAATTAAATTCACCAAAGAAAATATGCATTTTTTAGGAGACATTTTATATCGTTTCGTCTCGTCACTAGCGCTACGCTTTAATCCTTGAAAAGTCAGAAGTAACTAGCAATGCTAATGAGGTGATGTTTCTTTAAACACTGCTCTACTTTACAGTTATATTCCATGCCATAGTTAACTTGGTGGTTCAATAGTAGGTTAGAAAGAGGCTGTATTGAAAATGTCCTGTGGAGTAAATTCAAATTCAGAACTCATAAAAGGCAAAACGTCCAATTCTGATAAATCACAATTGCATTGTATAGGTTTTTCGTACAATATAATGTCAGGTTATATTTGTTAGATACTGCGTGAATCATATTATAATTTTTTGCTATGTCAGGTTCGGATTACTAGGTCCTAATCATCAAGCGTGTCAATAAACTAGCGAACCCGACAGATGTTGTTGTACCCGAACCTTATATTGCATCCACGCATGCCGTCGGCTTTTAGACTGATATGCTGCAAACTTTGTGTCGGACTCCATTTCGAACCGCAAGAAAATTGCCGCCGGCATCAAAAATCCGCGCGTGCCGTGCCGGCTTAAGTGATGTAGATACAATATTAGGCAACGCCGGGCCTGACCGTAAATCTGAACAATCAAGGGACCCATACAAACATACACAGAAAAATCATCAATAGAAGTCTAACTATTAATGAGGAGTTTATTGACACCTACGTAAGATTTATATATATATAAAAAAATATCCATCTACATAAAAACAATTATAACTCGTTATGTTAATGTTCACCTAAAAACCTCCTTTTTAATTGCTTATCTTTTGTTTTTCAGTATGAAAGATAAACAAATGCCCAAACAATGCATAATGAAACTTTGGTACGCAAGTGGCCTGAAAATGTACGAGTACGTAATGAAAAAAAGGCGTAAAAACAAGTTAGCTCGGTAATTAAACTTCGTACGCCTATTCATCGAGAAGTTTAATGGCTTGATTCAATTAGGTTAACATTTTATGTTGAACATATGTGTATGTATATGTTTGCCTAGTTTTTATAGATTTTCATAGATCAACGGTTTTTTTTTTCAAAACTTTTTTTTGTTCTACGATTTTCTCCTGTTCTTAGATGCGTTTACGTAACAAATTCTGACATACACAAACACCAAAAAAATCGGAAAAAACTAGATAAATGCTCCCATCTAGAATTATTTTTGTTACGTGCGGGAATCGAAATCTCGACCGATGGTGCCTCCTGTCCATGCTCGCTAAGTTGTCGTGCCATCCGAGTTCTGATAGGCTAAGTTATTTTTTGAGAATAGTTAGAAATTTTTAAATCCTTAAATGCCATCTTTCGTTTCTCGGGAATGACGTTAAAGGACTTCTGTCAAGGGGTGGGATAAGCTGACAATACTCGTATATTATAATATCTGATTTCTCAATAAATTGTTTATCAATAAAATATAATTAGGATGTTTTTTTATAATATATTTTAAAGGTTATCCGGAAGAGATCGCTATCAGTGATAAGACTGCCCATTGCACCACTCTTTGATTTATAAAATTATTTTTGGCAAACTTTTTTGGTGTGCAATAATTTTCTATTACAATTAGTTAACATTAATACTATAAATCACATTTAAGCCTCTCCCTCTTAATAGATCAAATACATATTAAATACCTCAATGATGATGGAAATTAAAATATTCTTGGTTAGTCCATGTCTACTAATCACATAAGAATAAAAAAAATCTAACAATCCAAACTTAAATATTTTTCAATTACTTTCTTAATTTTGCTACCCCGAATTCGTATAATTTAATTGTTATAAAACATCTTATCTCCTCAATTACCCTCCTTTCTAACAATAAAAATAGTGTCACAAATTAAGACTTATATTTTTACTAATTTTCGCTATTCTATTCCTACAAAATATTTACTAATTTCGCTATTCTATTCCCATAAAATATTTACTAATTTCGCTATTATATTCCTATAAATTATTTACAAATTTCGCTGTCCTATTCATATAAACTACACAAACTCACCTGCAAAGTAATGACGATTGAGATCGCGAGAACGAAAATTATTCTGCGATGCATTTCCTGTCTTCTTTCTATTCACATCCCGCAATCAACTATTGACACACAACATTTTTATATTCCAAGTACAAAAATAAAAAATATTTTTTTATTGATGGATGAGTTGGCTTTTTTTTTAAATTATTTGTTATTAGAAGAGAGGCACAATGTTGACTGAATGGAAATCTTCGTGCAACTGCTTCGACGGGAGCCTTGTTTTGCTTAGCCACGGCGATTGCTCCGTCGTTTGTTATGATTTTGCTCAAAACTGTACCGCGCTGATGACTCGTACGATTGCTGTAGTTTATGATACAAGCTAAATTGTTTTATTGTTGGCTCCGGCACTTGGGGTACCGTAAAATGATAAGATTAAATCTAAACCTAACATAAATAAATTTTGTCGGCTTCGATTTTTTTAAATTTATTACAGAAAAAAATATTAAATATTAAAAAAATCTTATTGGTGTCATGAATGAAAAATAATTAACTAATTTTAATTCCCTATTTTTTTATTTAGCGCAATCCGTATTACTGCAACTACATTCTTAATGCACTGTCGTTACTGAAAGGGAAATTAGGTTATGCGTCTAGGTAGTGAATATACGCAAGTTGTGGATTCAAATCCGATTGTTTCACAATATTTATACAGTTATGACAGTAAAAGAACGGAAAACAAGGTTTTTCATGTTTTATAAATTACGTTGAAACACACAACACTACGCACTTAGTCTTCAAACAAGATAGGTGATGTTTGAAAAAGTCATGCCTGAAACGGACTGAATTTTTAGTTCTACTTTAAAGAACGTAAACCCGGAAACGCATAAAAAAAATTATTATCGATATAAATGAAATATAATAATATATTCTAATAAAATAAAATAATAATGTACGGAACTAGAATCTAATGTCTAATCTATGCTTGCATACTCTTCCCCCACAAACAAAAGAAGATAAACATTGATGTTGTTATACTTTGTCAAATGTATAGGGAACATCGCTTGTCCGTACATAAATATTAGGCATTCAATGGAACATACATAGAAACACAAGTTATGGATGACGTACTCGTACAAGACGTAGCACGATGCGGAATGAGATTTTTTCTCACTCATTTTCTCATGACTGAGGGGCGTGACTTCGAGGGTAATTTTCTCTACAGACTGCATTGAACCTGTAGAAAAGTTGCATTATGTGACATACGAATATACAAACAAATAATAATTAAATAAGCGCAACACCTGAAAGTAGATTTTTCAGAATCAATTACAGTAGCTTTATGTGTTAATTTTTCCCGATATGATAGGTCCGAAATCATTATTCAAGGATAATTTACCCAACCTATAGTTATTTCCCATAAATTTTAGCGTATAAACTCATGTTTTACAGTGGCTAGTAAATTATCACATATATTGGAAATGCGCGCTATCGGTGATATAGTACCATAAATTGAAAAGACAATGTAAAACAGTTATTTCTCCAGAGAGGACATAGTTTATAGCATCCAATATATTAAGTGACTTGGTTTGGGAAATTATGGCGGTCTTTAGTTACCAGCGACTCGTTGTTCCTGTAATTTATTTCAATTTTCCAATCTATGAACTATGAATTCAATATACCTATTTTAAGGGTCCGGCGGACGTCGAATTGCCCATACAAACGTAATTCGAACATAATTCGAAATTCTTACATAATTTTATTAAATTATTGTATTATTCGGATTCGGGTGCCATTAATCTAGGTGTACAGATTTTGATTACGTCCTAAATACTTCACTGGAAATAAATGTAAGCGAATGTAATTCTTGATTTTTTGACGAAGTTTCGACTGGTTTTCCGGTCTCTTATTCAATATTAAAAACAACAATATTTACACGGTTCTAATTCGTGGAACCTAGCTTATATTATCAATTTTCAGAATAACATCAGGAAATTTGAATAATAATAACTTTTCATTCATAAATGAACGATTTACGGCACGCGACGCAATTTCGATCAAATTTTGAAGCAAAGTAATGCTATCTCATGCGTTCTAAGCGAGGGGTGTGGCCTCCTGCCGGCCGTGGCCGCGTCGTGCGCTCGCTTTTAAATCTACCTACAGTCGATGTTTCATTGTATCTTGTACGAATGCGAATGTGACGTGTTTGTTTTTAAATCGATTATTTATTACCTGACCTTATATGTAAGCTGACCCCTTATTGTACGAAAGTCTATACAATGCGAGGTCAACTTATACTGGATATGTATAACAGGCTATATCTAAAGCACCAGTACAAGCTGACCGCTTATTGGACGGAAAGTCTATACAATGCAAGGTCAGGTTATACTGGATATGTATACCAAGCCATACCTAAATCACCAGTACAAGCTGACCGCTTATTGAACGGATTTGTGTTGATTTTGAAGTATCTTGGGTTGCTATTTATGAAAGTGGCAGTAATTTTGTAATCCAAGATGGCGGACATTATTTATATAGAGAAATTGATATGGGTGTCAATTTCGAGGTTTATCAGGATGCAAATTACGAAAATGACATTAATTTTGAAATCCAAGATGGTGGACATTATTTTTCTGAATAAATTGATATGGGTGTCAATTTCAAGGTTTATCGGGTTGCAAATTACGAAAATGACATTAATTTTGAAATCCAAGATGGCGGACATTATTTTTCTGAATAAATTGATATGGGTGGCAATTTCAAGGTTTATCGGGTTGCAAATTACGAAAATGACATTAATTTTGAAATCCAAGAGTGCGGACATTATTTTTCTGAATAAATTGATATGGGTGGCAACTTCAAGGTTTATCGGGTTGCAAATTACGAAAATGACATTAATTTTGAAATCCAAGATGGCGGACATTATTTTTCTGAATAAATTGATATGGGTGGCAACTTCAAGGTTTATCGGGTTGCAAATTACGAAAATGACATTAATTTTGAAATCCAAGATGGCGGACATTATTTTTCTGAATAAATTGATATGGGTGTCAATTTCAAAGTTTGCCGGAGTGCTGATTATGATAATGACATTAATTTTGAAAACCAAGATGGCAGACATTATTTTTCATAATAAATTGATATGGGTCTCAATTTTAAGATTTATCGGGATGCTAATTACGAAAATGACATCAATTTTAGAATCCAAGGTGGCGGACATTATTTTTCTAAATAAATTGATATGGGTGTCACTATCAAGGTTTCCCAGAGTGCTGATTCCGAAAATGACAATAATTTTGTAATCCAACGGACATTATTTATATAAAGAAATTGATATGGGTCATATGGGTGTCAATTTCGAGGAACCTAAGTATATTGGAGTGCTGAGTATAAAAATGAAATTATTTTTAAATCCAAGATGGTGCAAATTATTTTTCTAAATAAATTCATATGGTTGTCAATTCAAAAAAAATGTTAATTACATTATTATTTTTATTATTTTTTAATTAATGTATTTTTTTATTTAGCACTCCGGGAAACCATTCAATAGACATCCATATAAATTTATTTACCTACGTAGGTACCCACTTTACCCTGGCTAACAAAGAATAGAAACAGGTGTCATTATATCCGTCTGGAGTGGACGTCTGGTCTATAATCTTTGGTCATGAAATCTATGGAGCATATTTCTTTTCTAAAATAGTAAGAAATAAAGAAATATACCATCACGCCTGTATTCCCCGAAGGATTAGGCAAAGGTGTACTTATGTTCACCCACACTTCGCCGGTATGTTTAGGTTCCAAGTAACAGGGGGCGAGCCTATTGCAATTAACCGGGCACAAATCCAGACTCCGAGCTGCTACTGAGTATTTCATAGAAAACCCAATAAAACTGCTCGACCAGGGGATCGTACCCAGGACCTCTAGCGTAGCAGTCGCGCTCAGGACCACTAGACTAATGAGGTAGTCGGAAAGAAAGAAAGAAAGTTTATTCTTTGTCACAACACGAGACAAAACTAATAAAAATAAATAGATGAAGGTAGCAGACGTTGTTAATGTTTTCAATAAAAAAAGCCAATTGGCGTGGGAATTTCCCAGAACGCATTTCTGGGAAATTCCCACGGGTGTGACTGTGTGAGAAAAACGTGATGAACACGAATAAAACTGGCACTAGGCACATAGTAGGTACCTGCCTAATCGTTGAATTTGAAAACCGCGAAACGTACGTAGGAAGTCAAGGAAGTGGGTAGGTAGGTATGAGATAACTGGCGACCTGAGTCTCGTAGAGGAATTTCTTAAAAATGCATTCCTATTCTCAATATTGTCTACCATCTTATCAAAAAAAAATTCAAATATATCACATTTATTGAACATGTCATAAATTATTACAAATATAAGAAAATTAAATTCTCGGTTCCAAACGCTGAGATGCCTATAAGTCGCTAGGTATGAATGTTCCGGCTACGCCCACATTATTTCGACTGAGAGAGCAATATTAAAGACGATTTTTACACTCGCCGCGTATCGGAGTTGCCGGCTTCGTCCGCCGGCCTCTTATATTATTTATGTGAAGCTTGTAAGTAGCCAGTCACCGTAAATAAATGAATACGCCATAAAGGTTGTCATGGTTTGTTTATCTTGAAAACAGCGCCATCTCTCGGAATTTTCACGAACTTAAGAGAAAACACTGTGTCAGTTTTTCATGAGAACTTACGACGTGAGGCTGTAGATGGCACTACCAGTACAGTGGAGATACACGTTCTTTCATTTATGATTGTTAGCAATGTTATTTACATTTTTCTTTCACTAGGAAATTTTCTTTCAATAAAAAAATCATATCTTTGTCAACATTTTGAATTATTTAATGCTAAAATATAATAAAGTAAAATAAAAAATAAGCAGTAGGTAATGTTATTTATTTCTAGGAAAAAGCATCTGCCTAGGAAATACGTAACGCATCTGAATACCGTTGAGTCTACATGTTTATAGACTGAACATGAACACAACGAATATCCATGGTCAAAGCTGAAGTCACGAAGTAGATAGGACAAAAGGCCTATTTCAGTTAATTCTATTTTTTTTAAACTCAAGCACACCTTTTCACAGGCTTTTTGGTCTTTCCTAAATAAGCTAGCTAGTGTTAATAATTTCCTAAAGGAAAAATATAATAATTATTCATTTTGTGTAGGGTTATTCTGGCTATACCAATGTCTAAAGGGGTTATAGCACCTATTATAATAATTAACAAAAAATAATAATACTTCTCTTATAGACTGATATCTAATATTGTCAGATTAGTAGGTATGGGAATGATATAACTAGTTTTTTTTTACTTTACCGAAATTTATTAATTCATTGTGTAGTAGGTACTCTTTAGGAATGAAAACTAAAGTTCAAAAATAAGAAAGATTTTGCGGCATAAAATATTGTTCTTAATATTTATCTAAAAAAAAAAACTGCTAAATCCCCAGCCATATTGCGTCTTGTATAATTTAATTGAACACAAGTTTAAATTTGGAATGCACCTTCTGTTCTTCTTCTATTATGTTATTGCCGAGTACTCGAGTGTCGGTGGCGATTTCGGAATATCACGATCATGAATTGCAACGGAGTGCGATTGCAATTCAACTGTACCTTGTAAGAAGGTTATTGCATTCTTCTGTTCTATGTAGACGTTTTTAATATCTGCGTTCTTTTCTTGAGGCGAGAGTAAAAACTAGTGGTGTTTTTTTTGTTATTAGTTTCCAGTCGAAATATAATTTCTTTGTTAATGCGTCTCCTTTTCATTACAAATGGCAAGTTTGTATTTGTTGTTACTTATCATGTATTTTTTTAAGTTATGAAATTTTAGCTCATTGAAGTAAAAAAGAAACTGACTGGATACTATCTATCGTATTCATAAAAATATGAAACGTCTTTAAATTTTCCTATAGTTATATGATGTTCTGTCTTCCTTTGCAATATAGTTTATCGTTATTTCACAAAGATATTAATTTACATGAAGCAAAGGGCTTGCTAATTAAATATCTTAATAGGTTTGTCTTATCGCATTATGATAAAAAATGTTCTACAGCATTATGAGATACTAAGACAATAACATACGATGCATAAGAATGTTAACAAAGATAATATTTTGAAAGAAAGACTAAACATATCATGACGCCTGTATTCCCCGAAGGGTTAGCAGAGGTTTACTATGAACATCCACATTTCGCTGATATGCTTAGCTCCCATGTAATTCTGCTCTCTTCTTCCCATTTTCATTTAATGTAACATTTTCTTGACCTGGGAATTGAACAACCTCTAGCGTAGCAGTCATGCTTAGTACGTCTGTGAAAGTCGACAGCAGAAGATAAACTTATTGTACTAATATCAGGAAAATATGGGAATCCAGTAAACTCATTATAATTCCTTTAACCCCGTTAGTTGCGCAATTATGTCCCAAACAAGCTAATATTATTAGCTCAGTAAATTAAGCTTAGTTTTCGTCATTAAAACGCTATTTTCAACATTTCAACTATAGTTAACCGTTTTACTACTGAAATCTATTGATCTATTTGTACACAGATTTTCATTGAAGTTGATTCATTATTTACTAGAACAGAGTAATTTCTTAAAATTGGAAATTGCCACTGGCCTCCTGAAATAACGAACATGCTATACTATTTAAATACGTGTTATTTTTTCAAACCTCTCTAGGTTACCAGGTTAGATTTGAATAATATATTTAGTTACATGAATTGATTTAGTTTTCATTTGTATGAATTTAAATTAAATCTAATTTTGTTACCTACTGGGGACGTTTTGCAGTATACTTGAATGCAAATTTCATTAGGTAGCTTGCTATACGTGAAAGGATTTCAGCGTGAATGATAATCTAGAGTATAAGTTGATCCCAAGTTGGGCGAAGTTTAGGATTTTGGTTTCTATCAAATGGGTTATTAAACATATTGGCGTACTCTGTAATTAATTCTTGAAAGATACAGGCAGTATGATCTGGGGGCTAAAACAACCAGTTTCGGAGATAAATAATTCCTGGACACACGGGTGCATGGTGCCATAATAACCAGTGTAAGCTGACCTCTAAATGTTAGAAAAGCCCGTGCAATGACGAGTTAAGCTTATACTGGAAAAGTATGACCCGTTTGTAGCTTTGTGTACGTGAATCACAATATGATTAAAAATATTATTAAATTAAAATTAAATGGCAATTTAAATGTTTAATGAATCTCTAGTGAAGTAAAGCTGTATCTATTAAATTCCTTATACCATAAGCATGTTGTAAAATAACATACCATCACGCCCGTATTCCCTGAAGGGTTAGGTAGAGGTGTACTTAATTTACACCCACAGTTCGTCAGTATGTTTAGGTCCCACGCAATAGGGCAAGCCTATTGCCATTTTCATTTCATTAAAGAAATTCGTTACAGACAATTCATAGAAAAATCCAATAACACTTTGCTCGAATTGGGATCGGACCCAGGACCTCTAGCGTAGCAGTTGCGCTTAGGATCACTAGACTAATGAGTCATTTGTAATAAAAATGCTTTTAAATAAAGAGACAACAGTAAAGAGCTGACAATTGGATTAATACATAGTTCCTTTAATTTCCGCTATCCAATTTATTTAATGGCTTTCACAGTGCCCTCTTCTATTTATTTAAAAGCATAAAAAATACATACTTACCTTCGTGTTGTTTAAACTTTCCTCTCAATCAGTAACAAAATACGGAACAGGGAAAGCTGAATATTCAATTGAATAATTAACTGTTTTTACGTAAATTTTGTTAGGCCAATATGCGGCCCACGAAACAATTTTGTCGTTGCATGTCTCATCTTGAACCAATAACTGCAGACGTGATAATTTGACGACAAAACGCGCCACGTATGTCAGGTCCTTGGTCATCATCGTGATAAATTGTCTCCAGAATTTTACATCGCCATTTAGTAAATTAAAAAGAGCAATTACAATTTAATACCGAATTTTAACAATTACACGAATTGATTGCATTAAAATATACCGCAATATAATTCGTAAAACGACCTACTGGCTGTCAGAAAAAACAACAGAGTTGGCATTCGCGTTCCCATTGACGATAAAACATATTGCAAACAGCTACCTCTCCCTCTCACTCTTTGAGAGCTAGATAGAGTAAGATAGATATTTGCAACAGTGGGAACGCGGGGATATTGAAGAGAATTATTGAAAACCTCCAACACTTTCCTCTGTTAAGATTCTAATTTGACGTTGTGTTTTTTTTGGCATTGTCCATTTTGTTACTTTTGTAAATCCGATCTGCAAATGGCAGTGCAAATTGGGATTCCGTTGCACGTATTGGAAGCAAAACAAAGTAACGCTAAACATTTATGTAATGTGTTCAGCTATTGCGTATTCCGGCGCACAATGCGTCTGGAATGAAATCCGAAAACGATTGGAATTTTCGACCATTATCGAGGCAATATGAGTCAATTACAAACGGGTGTTGTTTAATTTGAAGTGAATTAGGTGATTACATTCAGCAATAGCCTTACACGTATATTGAAATAACATTTTCAGATATTTTTTTTCATTTTATTGTGCAATGCACATATATATATGCAAAACATACCATCACGTTTATATTTTCCGTAGGGTTAGGGTGTTATCTCTTTAGCGTAATAATCTCTTAGGAACACTACATTAATAAAGCAGTCTTTAATTTTTTTCCCAAAAAACGACTGAAATTATAAGAATATAGTATTTAGCTACCTACCCGCATCGGTAATAATTAGGGATAATCTAAATAAATAAATTTAATTACTAGAAAAGACCTAAGAAATGAGGTTGACTAGGTACAATTCCGATCATATACAAAAAAAAAAAAAAAATTACTGAAAAAGGTTTTCATTCGTCTTATAAAAAAGCATTCGTATCGTATATAAAAATGACTGTTAGTGGCTTAACATAAAATGTATTCAGTGCTTTTAATATAGGTAATATGAAGTAAAATCGAATCAGAAATGCCAAAGGCCAAACGTTAGGCGATATTCATTTCATTTATCAGCTGATATTCAAGACTCGATCTTGGCCGAACAAGAGCATTCCGTGCCTCAAAAATCCTCGAAATTAAAACATAAATTTATATTAGGTACCTATACATTATAGAATGAGAGTGCAAATATATAATATTTAATCAACATATTCTTATACTTGACTTGCCTCATTAGTCTAGCGGTCTTACATGCGACTGCTACGCTAGACGTCCTGGGTTCGATCCCCAGGTCGAGCAAGGTGCTATTGGCTTTTTCTATGAAATTCTCAATAGCAGCTTGGAGTCTGGATTTGTTCCCGGTTAATGGCAATAGGCTTGCCCCCTATTAAGGGCGTGTACCGCCCAGTACAGGCGTGATGGTATGTTCTGTTGTCCTAAATAAACCCGCCTTACAGAGTATAAACGAATATCCACATATTATTCTAAATATTTAATAAAGTATGCAAATTTCCTAATGGAACTTTGGATTCAATTAAATTGAATGAATAAATATCACTCTAGTGCTGGGCAAAGAGAAATTGACCGTGTGTGAATAATTTTAAAATGTTTCATTCGAACGTCCAAAATGCAGCAAACGTTCTATATTTAAAAATGGACAGTGTAATGACCTTAGTGCGGACTTTGGGACGTTTAACTCAATATTCTGGGGTTATTCCTCGCAATATTGTTGCATGTTGTATCATCATTTTGCCAATTTTAGTTGCATTGCAGTCACAATAAAGTGTTTTGCCAGTCTGTGTATATTGCTTGCCGCGTTTTAAAGTGATAACAAAAATAGAAATAGAAGGTCTTTATTCATTAAAGAACGGTGACGCCAAAGGGTCTTATTCTATATAATTGGGATTATGATAAATTTAATTAAAAATACTTAGTGATGTAATTACCATACATATTTTTTTTAAGTATATTAAATTAATTAATAAGGAATCTTGCTAGCTTTCATCCTTTTTTCATTGTACACATTAATTGGCAGAAAATGTATAGATTTTACTTTTTTTAACAAAGTGTTGCAGCTTACGAAATTTGCATGTAGTTAGGAATACAACATTTGTAATATCCATTGGAATTTTGGCTTTTCCGATTTGTAGCCAACCTTAAACAGTCACACCTATTTCCCATTAAGGTAGACAAAAACATCAGAACGCTCGCTACGATTCTTACTGCTTCGTCCATGTTTCTGGATAAGATTTTTGGTCTATATTAATATTCCAGTCATCTTTTACATAATATTACAGAGCATGTAATCAAAATTACATATCCCTGCCTTAGGCTAAGTACATGAAAGTAAAATTATACGCAGAGATTGTTAATAACAACATCAAGGTATTTCTAAGGTTAAGATAACATTACTGTTCATTAAAATAACCTTGTTATACGAAGCTTGTCAGACATAACATTATTATTAACAAGAGATTAATTATTAAAGGAACCTTCTTACCTGAAGAATAACAGATAACCTGTAATTAATTATGTAGCTTTTATGGATATTAACAAAATGAATCGCCTATATGTAAACGATCTTCTTTTTATTTATTTTTGCGTTAAGTAAATGTCAAAACGGTACTTAAAAGAATTCTTCGTTTATGTATTTTTTTAACATAACATAACATACCATCACGCCTGTATTCCCCGAAGGGTTAGGCAGAGGTGCACTTAATGTACACCCACAGTTCGCCGGTATATTTGGGTCCCATGTAATAGGGGGCGAGCCTATTGCCATTCACCGGGCACAAATCCAGACTCCGAGCTGCTACTGAGAATCTCATAGAAAAACTCAATAACATTTTGCTCGACCTGGGGATCGAACCCAAGACCTCTAGCGTAGCAGTCGCGATTGAGACCACTAGACCAACGAGGCAGTCTAGACCAACGAGGCATTTTTTTAATTCTGAGTATTTAAAGTCAGAGTCAAAATAATAAATAAATAATAAGGTGAGGGCCAGTCTTAAAGACGCCATAACAAAATGTAACTACTTCTATTCTATTTCATAAAACTCTGCAACAGTTAGCCAATGGTTCCGATGAACCATTGGCTAACTGTTGCAGAGTTTTATGAAATGTATTATGAATTATGTTTCTCGATAGAAACATGATATTTTACACAGGAGTTCCTTATATTGGCTATTCATCCATTTAAAAAAAAGTTAAAGTATTCTTATTAGTAATATTCCCTTAATAAAACAGTTTTTGAAAAAAATATAGTCATTTTAGAGTTATTATCGTTGTTGGAATACTTATTATTCACAATCATCACTCAAAGATTTTTGAAAGTTGTATTTTTACATTTTCAAGTATGTAGCGGTTGTAAAAAAATAACACTTCAATTATATGAAAAACTTTAACGTTCGTGCTAAGCTAAATGCTTGTATTACGAGTGGGTCCATGTCGGTAGTGCAATGGGGGAGTTTCGAACCGGCGACCACATGATCGCAAGTCCGATGCCCGCGCCGGCTCAAAATTAAGAACTAATTAAAACGCCATGTATAAAGTATTTGAGTACCAAAGCAGAATTTGGGAAATTCCCATGGGATTAGGAAAACATATGTCATCACGGGTAGTGTACATGGTTAAAGAGCTAAAGGGCTTTAAACAAAACGTGTGTAACTGCTATTACAAAGTACAATTACTACACAAGACTGAGTTATTCCATATTAATGTTCTCAAATCACGCTTAGAATTTTATGATACCCACCGTGAATTTATGTGGCTGGAATTGAATAGGTATCGCTTTAAACAATAAATGTTAGCTTAAAATCTTTATTACATCTTTTATTACGATTCATGTTCATTACTTAGATTTCCCGTTTGTTATTTTAATTAAAATATAGCTATGTATTTACTGTACCCCTTTATTAATGTTAATACCAGTATTAGTCCACGGGTTCACTTGTTATTGATCTAAATAATACATACATAAATAGGTACTCAATACTGAATATATTTATTGCACTGCACAATGATAGCAGGTTTTATACAGTAATATAGTATGTCTAATAGCAGTGTAGTAGAGAGGAGGAAGGCATTATGTTTATAAATGTAGCCAACAGTTAAATTTAGCGAAAGTGATGAATTATTTCCTCTCAACGATGTATTATTATATGGTATAAGTCTTAAGATACAGTTTTACTGACGCTTCGAGATAAATAATTTGATCGAAATCAGCTTATTATAATTGAAAACAATAAATTAATAAACCAAGATTAATTGCTTGATTATTCTGACTGCTTCATTATTCTAAAAATCGCAAGAGCAACTGCTACAGTTCGTGGGTGTTATTTCCAGGTTGAACAAAGTTATTGCGTTTATCTAATAAATTCACAGTAACAGCTGCTAAGAGTATGAAATTGTGCTCTTATAAGATAACAATATATCATATTGTAAAGTGCATAACACAATGAACGTAAACAATCAATTTTCAAGACAGTAAATTTGTAGAGCCAAATATTATGTATAATCTATTAACTTCTTAAATCTCTTTTGTACTCAAAATCATATTGAAAAGATTCTCATTCTAAATACAAAAGGAACCGTTGCAAAGTCAAAGTCAAGAAACTCGCAAGAATAATATCCCCATTTATCGAAAGTGAGCAATGAGCTTTTCCCATTAACATAAATTCCCTGCCGCTTTTCGCTCATAACTTGGACCATCCCTTTATTACTTCTCGCTACGTAATAGCACTCAACTATGCCTGCTTCGGACGTCGATTGGACCCATTGTTCACACCTGCAGACGGGTTCCGAAGAATAGTTGGTGAATTAATAAGATTGTTTCCGTTATTTGTAGAGTGGAGGAAATTTTATTGTATTACTAGCTGTCCCGGCAGACCTTGTTCTGCCCTATTTCTTTAAAACAAAATGACGAAAATGCTACGCACCGAGGAAGTAATGATGACACGTACATTAGAAATAGAAATGAAATGCAACCTCTAATCAACTTGAAGGCATATCAAAGATAATCCTAACGCGCCTTTGTTTTGTTTTGATTGACGTCAAATGATTGACACCTAGGGACAGAGTGGTTTGTATGGGAAAAGAAAATTGTTTTATTTTCGTTTTTCCTCGTATTTTTACGTTTTTCTTCTCCATAAAAACCTTCCTCAGACTTCATCAAACACAATAAAAAAGAAATCAGCCAAATCGGTTCAGCCGTTCTCGAGTTATGCGCTTACCAACACATTTTGCGATTCATTTTAATATTAATTATTTTTACGTTTTTTTTTCTCCATAAAAACCTACCTCAGTCTTCATCAAACACACTAAAAAAAAATCAGCCAAATCGGTTCAGCCGTTTTCGAGTTATGCGCTTACCAACACATTTTGCGATTCATTTTTATATTATAGAGATTTGTAGTACCTATGCCTGTTTTCTAAGTAAACACAGATGCAGAAGGCCCTCGCTGCTCCCACAACAACGCTTTAGGCCGAGGCCCGAGACCTTCGTTAGACGAATCCCTTACCTTCTTACTGTTGCTTCGATTTTAAGTTGCTCCCCATTATTGCCGACGTAAAAAATAAATTATTGTTTTTGAGCGTATTCTCAGCGATGTTACCTTTACAATTACAATTTACATTTACAAAGTTACAATTACAAAACCTTTCAGCAAGAATGGTTTATTCAAAAATAACATCACGCCACTATTCCTCGAAGGGTGAGGCAGATTTGTACTTAATGTACACCTACAGTTCGACAGTATGTTTGTATAGATCCTATGTAACAGGAACATGGCCATTGCCATTCCTCGAGCAGATATCAAAACTGCGAGCTGCTACTGAAAATTTCATAGAAAACCCAATAGCAATTTGCTTGACCTGGGAATGGAACTCAAGAGTCGTGTCAAGGACCTCTTGACTAATGAGGCAGTTTTGTTCAAAAACTAGTTTTTTTATAACAGGTTTCTTTTGTGTCATTAATGCAAGGAAACTTTTTTTAATCGGTAAAAAAAAGGTTTAGAAAACCTACGCGACCAACAAAACCACTGCACACAAAGTTAAATGACATTACAGCAGTTTCAAACGACATAGACGTAAACAAAAAAACTAAGTTTACGTCTAACCATCAGTGTCGCAATTTAGGTAACAAAGCGAGCCCTTTCTTTTTATATTTTTTTATACTGTGACACGTAACATGACTTGGTCGGTGTCCAACATAAATCAGCGTCCACGATTTATGTAAGCCGACGTGTGACGTAACTGTAGGTGAACTTTGTATGACACGTGAAATGTTGATAGCCACTGGTAGATTATTTTTTTTGTAAAAAGTTTTAATTTAAAAGTACTTACAGTTATATGTGAGTCGTGAGGTATTTGAAAATTTTACAGGATTCAAGGTCGTATGTGGCTCCCAGTTTTCAAATTGGAAATCATTTAGTTTATACAATTTTTATTAACCAAATAAATCACTACTGCATCTCTATTATCTGTAAATCTTTTCTCCTTTAAAAAATAAAACAGCCATAATTATCTCAGGTCTATTTAAGAATGCTTAGATAGTCAAGAGTAAAATAAAAGGACTACATTTTGAAATGAAACCTGAAATGTGTTTTTTTAGAAGTGGGAAAGGCACTATTTTCAGATGCCTACGAAGATTCTTGCTTGATACATCATTATGTTGGGTCCTATACCATAAATGGCGAGCCTATTGTCAATAACGATTCACAAATCCACACGCCAAGTTAACATTAATAATTTCATACAAAAACCTAATTGGTATCAGTAAAAATAATCTGAATTTATCAAACGATTAAACATTATAAATTTTCCTTTTCATAAAGACATTTTATTTTTTAATGAACAAAGAAGTACATTTCATAAGATCTAGAAGTTAATCTTTCACCTCATCAGCACTTAGCTAAGCCGGTGCAACGACGACGACGGCGCAAAAAGGGTTTTACAGTTTTACTATGGAACTCTGTTTATTGGCAAAGGAGTTAAGGGACAGACGGGATTAATTGCAATAGGATGATACATTCAAAACAGAGACTGGGTTGGAGGTTCTGATAACGTAATTTTAATTTCGTACTTGCATTGTAAAAATAATTTGTCCAAAAGTTGGAATAAACCTACATGAAGCTGAAAATGGTATATTTACTACTAGCTTATGCTATAAGTACAAAAGATATGATTTGTCTTGAAAATGAAAGTTTTTAAACTTAAAAAATTATCTTTACCACAGTGGATGAGAACTTTAACGAGACTAAATGCTCTTACTGCTTGTTCAGTAGTTAAAGAATTTAACCTATTTACAGTTACGACGTTCGTTTTAATTAAATTTAAAATGTAAACTTTTTTTCTTGGCTGCGGACCTTTTGTGGTGAGCGAAGAATATTGTTTCTCAACAAAGCGCTCTTGTTGTTCGCAAATACTTCTTGCGCTCCCGACTTCTTGGTTAGAAAATTTTCTTCATAGTAAGTGTAATGAAACAGAACGGTTTCAAGAGATTGTATAATAGAAATGAGTTGTAATCTACCTGCTTAATTCGAATTGTATGTCTAAAATTCCGAAGAAAAGTTAATGCGAAAAAAGGAAAAACTGATTATAATTTATAATCTGAAATAAATAGTATAGTATTTTTAGTAGTAGTTTTTTATAAATAGGCTAAGATACTCGTATTTGGCCAATGGTCAGATAGAGTGATAATTTGCGGAAGGCGGCTAGCAGGGACTGGATGAAAAGAGCTAGGTTTTACGGCGTTCACTAAAAGAGGCTTACGTCCAGCAATGGACGAATACGGGATGATGATGATATCATTATCGTCTCGTATTCGTCCGAGGCAGTTCGAATTAGAATGGTCATGGTCTGAGCAATTGTTATTCGTCCCCACCCAATCCCTAGTATAGCTTTCAACAAATGTAGAGATTAGACTATCTAGACTAGGTTTAAAATTGCACAAAACCCTCTAACGATTTTGCCATCCTATTACGTCATACGCATAACGTGACGTCACATTTCCATACAACGTAAACATTTTATCCTTATTTTTCGGGTATTTAGGTATAAGGGCTTGATGATTGCGGAAAATGCTCCGTTGAATAAGTAATGGCACATAATTAGCCCGCAGACTCGGTAACTCGCGAGGTCTTCTTCAAGCGTAAATAATGCAGTAAATGGTTAAGAAAGAAAGACAGAACTTTGTTTCTCTCGTAAGCTCATCGAAGCAAAGCCTGCAGTTTCTCATGTAGTGCAATAGATGTCGCTATAGAATTAAGTTGCATACAAATTAATTCTGCGTCAAAAATGCCATCAGATAAACATTATGTCAAATGGCAGTACTACTACTACTGACGCAGTTTGGTTTAGAAATCTTCCATAGAATGTGTGTTTGGCTCATCCAGATGCGATACCACGATCTGTCCTAAGCAATCTTAATACTTTTTCCTATTTTTTTGTGCTTACTACTTTTGTGACTGGTAGAGTTAATATACATAGCAATTGATATTTATCTAGTCTTAAACTTGTGATAAATCCATAAAAATATCACGGTAACCACAGCTGAACTCTGCAGTGTGATTGAATAAGTTGGAAAGCGTTTGGCTGAATTCTTCTTATCCATAGATACCTAAGGAGAATTCAGCAAAGTTTTTATTCTACAATATAAACATATGTAATAAAAAAAAACTAATGACACTATTTATCACCAACTTAAAAATATAAAATGATTAAATTGCAAGCTTTTATTTTTTTTTACAATAGGTGGTTGGTGATAATACTTTCAGTAGTTATTAGTATCAATATTACTTCCTTTATATCCAAGGGAAATAAAAAAAACGTGGAGCGATGTTTAGTATTCAAAGTAATTAAGTGTACATACTATATAAAAGGACTGCCTCATTAGTCTAGTGGTCCTCAGCGCGACTGCTACGCTAGAGGTCCTGGGTTCGATCCCCAGGTCGAGCAAAGTGTTATTGGGTTTTTCTATGAAATTCCCAGTAGCAGCTCGGAGTCTGGATTTGTGCCCGGTTAATGGCAATAGGCTCGCCCCCTATTACATGGGACCTAAACATACCGGCGAAATGTGGGTGTACATAAGTACACCTCTGCCTTACCCTTCGGGGAATACAGGCGTGATGGTATGTTATGTTATGTTAACTATATAAAAGGTAATTGACTTCTAAGAAGATAAGATTTTATTACATTGTTAGTTACAAGTGTAGAGTGTTAATATAAAAGCTGAAGAGTTTTTTGTTTGAATGCGCTAATTTGGAATAGTAGTTTATTGTTTTCGATATTACAGCCACCATTGTAGTAGTTATTTCTGGAACTACCAGTCAGATTTCACTTTTTTTCGATTTGACAGCTCTATTTTATTCATGAGCAAGGCAGAATAGAAAATAATATTTTGTCTCAGTTATACGGTAAAAGGGCTTTAAAGGTGAGTTTTATTTAAACGTTTTTTTTGTCGTCTCTTAGTTTACATTCTACAACACCCTCTTGACTAAGCAGCTCTATTTTCCTTAAGCCAAAGGCTAACAAATCGTGTATTTTTAAGAGAATCAGCCATTCTTTGTACATCGATACGGGTCGTTGTATAAATAAGGATCTTCTCTTATAAAACCATTGTGCTTTGAACACTGTACATGAATTAGAACACAGTAGATGATGTAAGTACTTTTAGGTCTTAAATAAATTGCTTTTATGGAGGTCGATCTGTTAGCCGCTGAGTTCAGGCTAGCGTCAGCATCGTTCAGTAATCCGACGATCCGACATTACCGACACTGTTCCTGTAACCGGCAGTGCATTAAAGCTATCTTCCTTCTTTGAAATTACTGACGTATTTTATAAGGATGATTTCACTGGTGACGGAATTGAAAGCTTACTTGATGAACATGTTCAAAAGGCTAATTTGTTTTTGGAAAAACAAACGAAATATGTTTGTAAGTGAAACTCTTGGTCAGGATAATATAGGCCAAATAAAAGAAGTAATAGTAGCATTATTACGACCAGAGACACGAGGAAACCTATCAGGTTTAACATCATACCTGTATTCCCCGTAGGGTTAGGCAGAGGTGTACTAATATATACACACATTTCGCCGGTATGTTTAGGTCCCATGTAAGATGGGGCGAGCCTATTGCCAGTTACCGGGCAGAAATCAAAATTCTGAACTGCTACTAAGAATTTCATAGAAAAACTTTTCTCAACTCAGCTCAACTATGTGACTTTGTTTTATTATACCCTTATGTTGATTATTATATTTTAGGGAAAATTATCATTAACAAGAACAACATCGATGCTTGTTTGTTCTATGAACAATTTTGAGGTTGTATCCGATACCTTTATAACAGAGATGTTTGCTTGCTTCCACGTGAATGAGCTCTTTGTGATGCCCAATGTCTGCAGGTACCTACCTTGTCTTCGCTCGAATTAATCTGATATTGTTGGAAATTTAACTGTTTGTGTTTCCGCGATTCCATGCCCATAGTTTAAACTTAACATACCATCTTGCCTTAACCCCAAATGGTTAGCCTGAGGTGTACAGATAAACCCACGGTTCGCCGGTATACATTTAATTTTCATGTAGGTAATTGGAGTTGAAACTATTGTCTTCTAGCAGCTCCAAATGTAAACTTCAAAGAGCTACTGAGAATTTTATAGAAAATTATACTTTTATAGATCCGTTTATTTTTATTTATTTAAATTTTAGTAATTAAAAATCAACATCATTTTCATCTGCCTAGTACACTGCTGGTCATAGGACTCCGCTAATGTGTGCCCTTTCACCCTGTTCTTGACTTGTCGCATCCAGCAACCCTTCGCAAATCACCACTCTATCTTGCTGGAAGGCATCCTACGCTACGTTTGCCAAAAGCAATTGGTTGTTCTTTATTTTTCCGACGTCAAAGGTTAAATCATAACACATACCTGATGATTCTAATTTAAAATAACTCAACAACATTGCAACGCTGCTAATACAGATTGTGATTGCATAGTTTTTATTAATAGTCACACTCATCCATGTTATGAATTTTTCAATGCAGAAAACGTAATTTGCTAGCTATTCTATAACAATAACATGAAATATTATTATGCGCCTTTCACTAACAGACAGGTCTATTCTCTACTCGAAACGAGTTCTATACAAAAGAATATTCACGATGTCATTGCATTGCTCCTATTCAGCGTGACGTTTTGTCTTCGATGTACACTGGGCCCGGGATTGTGGTCTCAATTGTGTATTTGAATTATGAAAATAGAATGAATTAGAATTTTTAATAATTGCAGAATTACACATGTAGGGATGTGTCCGTATTATCGATAATCTTTGTTGTACATTTTATTGTAAAGTTTAAAAAACTCACGACGTTGTCCATTATGCAAAAAATACTCCAAACCTTGTTTTTTTTTTGAAGGTTTGTAAAATTTGATAATCTTTGATAATCAGACAGTGCCCCTCTAGAAGCAAAATATAGGTATTTATACCAGTTAGGTATCCTATGTAGGCAATTTGAATGTTAAAAAGGGCTTAGAAATTACAACAGATTTATTTAGGTATTTGACCAATTTCTTTATCTTTTATTTACTGGTTTATTTTTACTACCATTTTAAATAGATTATCTTACTAAAACGTATTTATTTTACATGCCAATATTGGAACAAAGGCAACTGCTACCAGATATTATAATATTTATATAAGTATCATCTGCAATCCTGTTTGGGGACACTTCGCATGCTTATTATTTTTTCATGGAAATGGGATTACGGAAATAAGAAAAATATGTTAAGAATATCAATTGGTATAATTTTAGTTTACTGTTCACTGCACTATTTATCTGCAATATATTGTATACTACATTTGTATACCTTTAACATATTGTATAATATATTTGTATGCGTATACCATGTATCTTAAGCATAGAGATATTTTAAGCACAATTTACTAAGCACTTTGGTTCTGAATATATTAGGTGCATAATCCCCGCATAGCCGTAAATACACACATTATACACGTAGCTACCAGCAGAATATTGCAAGTTTAAACCAACGCTGTAATGACCGCCACTCACACCGTAATGATAAATTCAAGCATTTTAGTTCTTAATGCGGGCATAACAAATGAACACTATTTGTGTCTAACTCAGTTCTTCAACGAATTTCGTAATTTAAACCTATGTTATATTCTTTTTGTGATTAATTAAGGAACATTATTTTTCGTGCCTATAAATGTTGAGTATTTAAATTTCAGCCACAAGAATTAACTTAATCCAATTCTTGTGGTATAAGTATGAAACATTGTATGTTGTCAAGAATGTTATTTAGGTCAACCGTCAGACATAGTTTTTGTTAAATTAATTTACCGTGTGGTTTAGATGCCTGGTAAGTTATTGATATATATGTTTGCAAAAAAAAAACACTCTTTAATGAATTGTTTTAAGAAATTGCAAGATTATCATTGTGAAGCATATTTTGGTTAGTTGAATATTAGGATGATAATTAAGATTAAAATAATGTTTCACTTGATCTCTTTTCAGTGAAGTATCATTATTATTGTCTTGGTGTCCTTATCTATATATTTTTTAAACGTTATCAACTAAAGCTTTACTGTTAAGGCGAATACGGGGACGTGGTTAGAATGTGCGAACAAGAACGCTCGTTACAGTGTAATTGCTGCCACTGGCATTGCAAGTAAATGGATATGTGTTGCACTAAAACCTTTAGATGCCCTATTTCGGGGTAAAGCTTCACTTCTTACCCGGGTCACGTATCTAAATCATAACCGTGTGGGTAAAATGTTTGTTACCCTTTTTACGTTGATAATTGAAACATGGCAACTTTTGCTCAGATATGTTTGTTTCTTTAGCTGCGTGTTTATCTTTGGTAATAAACAGAATTTGTTCATCAGACCTTATTATTCTGGATAGTGGTACAATTTACGAAATAAATTATCTTAGGTTTTTTTAAACAATATTACGTTTTGAGAAGTTATTTGTAACGTCACTACAAAGTGAGGCACTATTGTATGACGGTAACTAATACTTGTAGATTGTATTATGAGATGTAGAGATAACTTATCCTATCAAGGAACAATTAAAAGACAATGGAAAAACAATTGCTACCGTTCTTTAATTAATAGGGATGTTACATTTCAAAAAACTATTTCTTTCAGATAACAATAACAGTTGTCACGCCTAAAGCGTTATCGGTCCATCTAGAGTTATTTAATCTTTCTTTTAATTTCGGGTAATCTTTTCTGTTCCTAATGAAATTCAATGTAGGTATACAAACTTTGTCATTTCAGTTGAGGTTTGGATATTGTAAGTTCTTGATACATTTTTTTACTCTAGCCGTTTTAGCAGTGATGTGAACAGAGTGAACTGCCAAGATCTCGAGTTCTCCGAATTTTCACAATCACGTGCATATCAATTATGATACTTTTTAAAGGTGGAGGAAAACATCGTGAGAAAACCTATATAGGTACCTAAAGACATTTTTTGGACCGCGTGTGAAGTCTGTATGCGTGTTCGATTAAGCCATATAATGAAATCAAACAGAAGGCATAAAAAGATTAGTAAATATTGATAAGAACTTAGCTCTTAAAGGACAAGTTTCATTTAATAATAATTCTTTATTGGATACAAATATAGGCTTCCACTAAAAAAGATTTCCCTTATTCCTACACTATAAAAAACTGTGTTGGAGAAGCTAGTGTCTTCCCCTTTATTTAATTAGAATCAACTTTAAATCTTAACCAATTTTTTTTCTTTGAATCTTTAATACTTGCAATCATCATCATACTGACCCATCGCAATGATGTACCCTGTTTAGTATAACCGTGTTCTACATTCTCATAAAACTTGAGTGCTTTTCTGAAAGCGAGGTTTCTTCAAAATAGCTTCTATCACGAATGTAAATAATTTATGCATTCAGCACTGCAGTAGATAGTACTATGGCTTGATGGTATCGGGGTGAATGCGACTCGATATAGAGTTATTACTATTTGCACAGCTGTAAAACTCATTGGTACTTTAGATTGGAAAGTGATAAGAAACGGCTGAGATTGCAATCAGATTAGCTTTCTACGTAAATTTATTCATAACACGTGTATCTGTGTGGATAATGAAGGTCAGAATGTTAAATGCTTCAGAGAAAATACTAACAATATCTAACTGCACTATCCCGATTCCAGTCTTTTGATTCGAAGTCGATTCTTAAACAGTTGACAATCACTACGGTGAATAGTTACAAAATACATGAGATATGCAGTTTTGCACCTTGATATTACTAAAACTTAATCTGTTTTGTATCAGCTCAATCCACACATTTGTTTAATATAGATAACATTATAATTGTTTTTATGGGATGTATACCTACCGAGTTAATCGCGTAAGGGTTTTTCTATAATTTAATTTTAGCTAATGTAGTTTAAGTGGTGCAAGTAACTTGCAAATCACTAAAACTACATTGATTCCAACTATTATAGTACCTAGAACGTGTTATAGACGTTTTCCGCAAATTGTAGGCCTTTACATGTTCAGGGTACACGAAAATATTATACAACTGTGTGCTAAAACTTATGCTTAGAAACTCTAATCCTAGCTACATAATTACCTAGCCCATCATTTGTGCTGTTGGGATAGTGTAGAATAAGTGAGTTTTTAGGGCTAGTTCAAACGATTTGCCTTTATTTTATATGACTTAACTAATATTTTCTTTAATTTTAAGGTCATTCCTCAAACAGAAACATTTTCTAAATTAAAAGCTGCACATTTGACAAGGTCTCGCAAAAAAATATCCTCAAAAGATACCGAAAAAGTTCCGTCCTAAATATCTTAATCTTGTAAACTTTTTGAGTGATCTGAGTCTTTTGCTCATCGCACCGACGCCTTTTTCTTTAGTGATCATAAAGATTTATCGTCTACCTATAAAACTTTCGGCTTGACAGAGTTATCGATGTTTAGCGAAGGCCTTGGACCTAGGTATAGGAAATTCGGATTTATCCGAGTGATATAGGCGCTTCAGAGGGTTTAACTTCACTTACAAATATATTACGATTTATAAACGACGCCGACGCGCGTTTTCTGTGTCTATTTAGGATAGTATATTTTTTTAAAAGCGTATATAGAAATGTTCTATCATTATTTTGATAGAAACTTCTATTCTGCGTTATTTTAGGGTAAATACAATAAATAGTTCTATCTAATTATGCAGTGATGGTCTTGTGATATGACCTTTTGACTTCCAAATTTCGACTTGGCAGGTGGGATTCGCGGTGGCTTAGCGGTCATGGCGTCTGGTGTACTTAGCCAGAAGAAGCAGGTTCGAGTCCTGCCCGCGGTCGTATTTTCCCTTCACTAAAATAACTAAATTGGAGTTCCAAGTTAAAGGTCTCGAGTTCAAATCCAAGGCACGCACCTTTGTCTTTTCGAAGTCATGTGCGTATCAGTATTTACCTATCACGCGCTTAAACGGTGAAGGAAAACATCGTGAGGAAACCTGCATACCTAAGAGATTATATTGACGGCATGTGAAATCTGCCAACCGGCAGTAGGCCAGCGTGGTGGACTATAGCCTAATCCCTCTCGTTCTGAGAGAAGACCCTTGCCCAGCAGTGGGACAATGTAATGGGTTGATGATGATCTAATGAACCATTTATAATATTATTACTAAAATACACTAATTTTAATAGATTAAGGCAATAACTGTCGTTATTTGACCACTTTCACAAATATTATATTTTATTTTGCAAACGGTTTCATTCTATCTAAATATTTGACATCAGTGTATCGTAAAAATCAGGTGGCTTTATATGGAACTAAAAAAATACATTGAATAAATCACAAGTCAGTATCGTTAATCTATCTAAACTACTTCACAGAATATAACATTTCAATTTAAAAGTCTGATAATACTTATGTTAAAGCAACTTTTCATTCACCACAGTAAAGTATACGACACAATAAACTTAGTTTAAGATGTGAACACATTTTATATTAGGCTGTAAGTTAATGCACTTACGGTTCACAATAAAACTTGAGTGAGAGAAAACCTTTTAGTAAATAAGTTTTTTAATGTTTTTGTTTTGACTCGTAAATCTTTTAGTGGTCATTTAACGTCTCACTTAAAATTGTTTTTGAATGATTTTGAAGTGCTGTTGCCCTCTAAGTACCGATTATTTCCGTAAACAAGAATATTTTTAGGGTTCCGTAGCCAAATGGCAAAAACGGAACCCTTATAGATCCGTCATGTTTGTCTGTCTGTCTGTCTGTCCGATCGTGTCACAGCCTTTTTTTTCGAAACTAAAAGAACTATGCTGTTGAAACTTGATAAGTAGATGTATTCTATGAACCGCATTAAGAATTTCACACAAAAATTGAAAAAAAAAAAACATAACATTTTGAGGGTTCCCGATACTTGGAACTGAAACTCAAATATTTTGTTTCATCAAACCTATACGTGTGGTGTATCTATGGATAGATCTTCAAAAATGGTTAGTAATATCAAGGTTAGTAATATCATTTTTCTCTAAACTGAATAGTTTGCGCAAGAAACACTTCCAAAGTGGTAAAATGTGTGGTCCCCCCCCCTGTAACTTCTAAAATAAGAGAATGATAAAACTAAATAAATATATGATGTAGATTACCATGTAAACTTCTACCGAAAAATGATTTGGTCGAGATTTAGTAAATAGTTTTTTTTATACGTCATAAGTCGTAATGGTACGGAACCCTCCGTGCGCGAGTCCGACTCGCACATGGCCGGTTTTTTTTTAATGTGTGTTTTTTAGAAATCTGAAGCAGATTTAAGTATTTTCAGGGACACCTTTAACAAAACTAAAAAATAAAGATAATAACTTTATCTTTTAATAAACCAAAAGAAGGTGGTCCTATTTCACCTAATCTGTACTAAGTAAATACCTAATATAAAAATTATCTAAATGGAAGATAAAGTAGTTTAGAGTATATAAAGTCCTAGAATCCAAAACGTGGTTTTTAGAATTATGTTTCTCTTTTAAGGGTTGGCACAAAAAGTATTGAATAGGTTTTCATGTTGTTTTCACTACACCTTAAAAACTGCGGTAGATTTAATCTCACTTAGTTGATCAGATCTTAAGACAAAGCTTGACCTCTCTGTTCTATGCCGAACTATACAAAGAAAATCATCATTGTTAGTCTTCTTATTTGTCCACGGGAGCGGAGCCGCGGGTAAAAACACGTGTTTTATATCGGTTAAAAAAATACGGCTCAACTCGTATGTGTGATACTTTTCATCGTGAAAGTGATATTATTTTACGACTTTGAAATATCATCTAAAAGAATAGTGATGTCGAAGAATATGCTTTGAACAACATAAAATTCCTCAAATAAAAATTACGTGTGCGCTATAAAAGGCAGCACACAAAACTAGTTTGGGGCGCAAAAAACCAGCTTAAAAGTGGTTTAAACCCGCTGGGGTTGATGAGATTTTCATTTTGCTCAGCACTTGAATTACAGCAAAGAGCTCTCCCCCTGTGATATTAACTTTGTGAGCTCGAGTTGCAAACGGAATGATTTTAATCGCGCAAACGTTGGAGAATACAAAATATCTTTTATTACTTCCAAGGGGTCAATTCTCGAGTTGTATTTCAGGAGTTCCTAGAACATTGCAATGGAATACTGTTAACGTTGCTTTTGTCATAGTTATTCTACTCTAGAGACATGACTACGAAGTTTGAACTCCTTTATTAACAATAGTGTATTGTTAGTTTACAAATAAACGGTATTATAGTATCTTACAATATTTTAGGCTGAGTTGCTATCTACTATTAGAAAAACATTTGTACCAAATGTACTACTTCTAGACGTCAGTCTTATAGGTGTCGGTCATGTCGGTCTTACGGGCGTGGGTATTATGGGCGTCGGTCTTATGGGCGTCCTTGTGGGTATGAGTATTATGGGCGTCGGTCATATAGGCGTCGTTCTTATATGGGTGTCGGTCTTAAGGTCGCTTCTGTTGTAGACATCAGTTTTATTGGCGTCAGTCTTATAGGCGCCGTTGTTGTCAAATAGTCAGGCATCAAATAGTCAGGCGTCGGTGTTATTATATAGGTATCAAACAAATACTTAACTGACTGCCAAGTCATAGGTGATTGGTGATAGTTATTTTTACTGTCATGAATCCCATAGCTAAGACAATAATAGGACAAGGTTTAAGTCCTACATACCCTGCCTCCTCCAAAGATGGTACGTCTGCTACCTTCTGGATCATCGTCCAAAAGCATTTTCCACACTCCAAAAAAGGATCTCCAACTTTTCAGCATTTTAAAGCAACTTTCCTCTCTAATATTTACTTGGCAAATATATATGTTAGAATATGCCAAAGGGTTTGATAAAATCTTAAGAGACCCTATTTTCTAGGTTCGAACATTTGGCAGAACCATTTAAAGGGTCAAATAGGCTCCACTGGCCGGATCTCGGTCATCTAATATTTATCGAGAATAATTTATACGTGACCAAGTCTCTGAAGATGTACTTCAGACTAAAATTTCTTCAAAATGTGGTTTTTTTCTTGGACGTTTTTCTGTAGTAAGTACTTACTGACTTACGTATTTAACTTATTATATATTTAACTTATTAAATAATGTTCTCTATGGACTTCAAATCAGCTGGACCGATTTTGATGAAATTTCCAAGCAATTTTCATAATACCCTATATATTAGCGAATAATCAAGTTAAGTTTAGTATTGATTGCACCAAAAAAATCAAAAACCGCAGACCCCACGGGGCTCTAAAAAATATTTTTCATTATTTAAGTTCTTATAAGTTTTTAGTTTAGCGCTACTGCTGCAATTTGGATTTTCTGGTCGAGAAATGTGGTATTGGGTTTTTATATGAAATTGTCAGTAGCAGCTCGAAGGTTTAATTTGCGTCCTGTTAATGGCAGTAGGCTTGCTCACTGTTACCTAAACATATCGGCGAACTGTGGGTTGACATTTGATAAACCTCTGTCTGACCCTTCAAGGAATACAGGCGTGAACTATAATTACTTGTGAAACTATTTTAAAACTCCAAATAAAGGAATATTTTTAAGCTGGCTTTACACTATACTATACGTTTTGTTGTGTTCATAATACGTATAGATAGCCTTAATACAAAATATATGACGCCGATTTTATGATGCATCTCATCACGACACAACACACGGAAGTGTAGTGTGCATCCTGTGTAAGCCGTATAATCGGCTAAGCAATAAATTAAAGAGCATCAATACATCGTCGCCATCTATCGGAAATCGCACACATCACAGAGAGGTGTAATCGCTTGAACATAAATACAGTTTAATTATTCAACCCCGTGTAATGGCGTATTACACTGCAGTGCAATCATCGTTAGCAAAATTTAATTGATGATATCTAAACGACCTTACTGCATCGTTTTAGAGGCTATTTTCGATTGCTCCCCAGGGAGTTCCTAATACCAAATAAATTTTGAGTCACGTTTAACTCTTGTTGTTCAGAACATAGAGTTTGTTTTAGTATGAGATAATGTTAGTTTAATTTTGTGAGAAGAGAGCAATTTTGTGGTTACAATGTTAACGTGTAATTGCATTTAATTTTGATTGCGTGTAAGTAATTGTTTTTTATGATTATTGTCTATAGAAGTACCTACATGCTTTTGTTTACTTCATTTTGAAGTAATAGTTGATGAAGTAGGTACTTATATGATGTCGTTAACGAACGGTAAACTGTAATTATAGTGTGGCAGTTGTTTTACAAAAAAAGTATATTCCATATCGTATTCCTAAATGACCAAATTTTCCAAGAATATCCTACGAGCATATAAATGCTTATGCATAATTAAATAGGCAGGTGAAAGTCAATGAACACATGATTGCTCACCCTTTATATGAAAATTGACGTCACAGTATTCTTTACACGTGATAGAGTCAACGAAACGTAAATGGTAGTAGTCATTAATTTGCTTGAAAGGAATGCATTTTGAAGACAGAAATAGGCGGATTTTCTACATTCACACTGATGTTATAAAAAGGAAAGATTTGTTTGTTTGTTTGTAATCTATAAACTTTGAAAGTTTTGAACCGAATTTAATAATTCTTTAATCATCGGAGATCTACTTTATTCTCAGTTAACATAGGCTATTTATTATCCTCCGGAATAACCAGGATACTATGTGGGTGAAGCCGCGGAAATGTGTCTAGTTTTGATATAATTCCCAAACAAAACTGTTAATATCAATGTCGTGTCAATAAATTACTCGTATTTTAAATTCTACAACAGAATACATTTAATTGTTCAAATTTACAGAAAAACATATCTCAATAGTTGAAAATGTGTATACAAAAAAGTAATCTCAAAAGAGTAACCAAATAATATTACGGTGCAAATTTTTAAAACGGATAATCTGCTATTTTTACAACGATAATATAGCAGACAAAAATATACCCGTTCTTTATTTAAACCGTATTTCAGAGCGCTGTTTAATAGTAGCGCGATTAGTAAAATTATAACACTATATTCTCTTACTAACAACGAAAGGCAAATAAAAGCACAGCACTACTGAGTTACATGGCAGTCGGGCAGATATTGGAAATGCTTCGCGAAACTGTATGACTCTCGCCTCTTTGAAAAACTTCGTTGAATCCTTTGAATTCCAGAAACTATTTACAAGATTTTTTGTGCTAGAGGAGTAGTAAGAATGGCTTGTGCATATATAATAACTAAACTTATCAATTATCTGCAAGGTTAAGCTGTACTTGACACGGACAGTCCATGGATGGATGATCATTCTTAATACTTCAATATCGCTCTGCACTTTAGGACGCAAGTTTAGCCGTCCCACTGCTGGGCACGGGTCTCCTCTCAGAGTGAGAAGGTTTAGGCAGTAGTCCAAAAAGCTAGCCTACTACGGGTTGGTAGACTTATACTTAATATGCACATTATTACAAAATGTCAGAGGTGCCATGAAATACACCTCGAGGCCTACGATTTAGCAGTCCAATAATAGTCATAGTCACATAGTCACTAATAGGCTCGCCCCCTGTTACATAGGACTTAAACACCTAACCTTGAAGCGGCGGTAGCCTAATGGCTAGGGCGTCGGACTTGCGATCATGTGGTTGCCGGTTCGAACCGCACCCATTGCACTACCGACGTGAACTCACTCGTAACACAAGCATTTAGCTTAGCACGAGGGGTTAACAAGAATACTAGTAATGTGTGACCCACATTGCTAGTAAGCTTTTTTTTTAAAAACAAAACATACATTTACTCCTGCTACCTGCTACTGAGAACGTTATAGAAAGACCCAATAACACTGCTTGACATCGGAATCGAACACAGGACCTCTAGCGTAGCAGTCACGCTTAGACTTAGACTAATTAGGCAAAAGGTTTTTAATAACGTCTTCTATAATGTTATAACCTTTACGAACACTCAAAGCATTTTATCTTAGTTCTTCGCATTTAATTTATTTATTATGTAATACAAAATTGAAGATCACTTAAGTAAAAATACGGTATTCTTTTGAAGTCTCAAGTCGGGCAGCGACTACTTGATAACGAATTATTTTTTGTGTCACCAAGATTTATTGGGGAGAGGGAAAAAAGTGGCACGAGATGAAGTTACATAGGCAATAACTTAGTTTGTACAATGTTGATAGAATTTTGATGTCATAGAGGTCGCTAAAAGGTCAAATAGCTAAAAGGTACTATACCTACTATTGTTGTTGCTTTTATCTTGATAATGGTTATGGTTACCTTTTGGGAATATGTGTGTAATTTACGTATCACGTTTCGATTTCAGTGTACTTTGTGGTTTATTATAACATTTCAAGTGACTACTGACGTAATGTCCGAGGTTTGATTTAAGTACCGAGCTCATATTTGTTTTCGCTACGGCAAGCTACGAGTAGCTACGACTGCTACGCGTTGCGTAGCTACTGCTACGCGTTGTGTAGCTACTGCTACGCCCGCTGAGATGAGCTACGACCTACGCATGCTTCACCGATCCGCTACGAGTGCTTTTCAATGCTCAAAGGCGATAATTTTCGTAATATACAAAATAGGATTAAATGATCTTATCAGCCAACGTTCTCGTGATTAAATATTTTTAATAATGATAAAAAAATGTATTTAATATTTTTTTATTTGTATGCAGTATGGCAAAGGCTCAAAATTTCATATGTAGGTACCAAGGTAAAAACTCAACACAATAATTAATTATCTACCAGGAATGGATTTTTAAACCTCTCAAAGATAAAAGTTCTTCAAATGCTTAACATAAAATGCTTTTTGAACTTTGGGAAATCTTAATTTTTACAAATGAAAGAACACATTAAATTTAATGGATGTGTTATGAATAATTCACTAGCCGAGATTGTTTTAAATTACAAATCTGGGGCTAGCGGCTCTGAACGTTCAGATATATTTATTTTTATAAAGTTGGGAGCTGAAATGACTTTTGTGTTTAAGAAAGCTAAAATAGGGTTTAATCTTATGCAGGAATTATTTGCACGGTAAATTACTTTGAATTCGTTTAGGTGAAGCTGGAATGTTTTAACTTTAATAGAATAAAAGGAGTTAATCTTCAACCCAAAAATGTTACATAAAGCAAATTGTTAGAAATCTTATTAAAGTAAGTTTAATTTTGCTGCTGCTAAAATGAATACTTAAGAAAATTGATGAAATAAAGTCCTATATTATTCCGTGTAGAGTGTGAACTTTCTCATTATATATCGGTTCGATTTCCGGGTCGAGCAGTGTTATTGAGTTTTTCTATGAAATTCTCAGTAGCAGATCGGAATTTGGATTTGTGCCCGGTGAATGCCAATAGGTCCGTCCCCCTTTTACATGGGACCTAAACATACCGGCGAAGTGTGGGTTACACTAGTACACCTGTATACTCAATAACTGTATTGCTTTTACATAAGTATATAATACATATAATACATTACATATACATAATACGAATATTATGGGCCCTGTCGGACACAGCAAGATGGTAGAAGAGAGGCTCTTAAATATTCAGCCTTACCTTTCCGGGAATACAGGCTTGATGGTATATTATGATGATTTTAAACTTTAATCTGTTGAATCATCATTAACGTCATCAATCCCTTAACTGACCAGTGTGCAGTTTTCTGTCAATATCCTAAGGTTTAAGTTATGGTCGGAGGACTATACTTTAGAAATTAAACACGATAGAAAACTGCACCTAGGAGATGGTCAGTTAACGTTAGTTGTACATTGGCTAAGAGTGCATTGACAATTCACACGGCACTGAGAAAATTTCTACCTTGACTTTCATTAATATAAATTAACATTTGTAAACGCGGAAGTAAATTATAATTACACTATTAGTATGGAAGTCACAGGTCACACTTCTTAATTAAGAACGTTACTAGTAATTTTCTCACGGCAGGTTATTAAAGATAAGGACGAGAATAATTTAACAGTCACGCGATTTGTATTATAAAAATGAATTGACAAAATTATGGTACATAATAATATAAAAATGCAGTTTTTTTTGTAATCATTACGGTAAAACTTAAATGAGTTTATGTTTCTATTATTTAGAGTGTACTAATATGTGTATTCCTTAACCAAATAAATAAAACCACGCGCTTAAACGGTGAAGGAAAACATCATCATCATCAGGAAACCTGCGTGCCTGAGAGATTTTCTTGACGGCGTGTGAAGTGTGTCAACCCGCAGTAGGCTAGCGTGGTTGACTATAGCCTAATCCCTCTCGTTCTTAGAGGAGACCTGTGCACAACAGGACAATTTAATGGGTTTATGATGATGATTTTACCATTAATAGTACCTATAAAATCTACATAGCAAATACAAAATAAAAAAACTTTACTAATGCTTTCATCCTCCAAGCCTTTTCCCAAAGAAACTAAGTCTTCGCAAACAAATTCTTAGCAATAAATTACGGATAGTCTGATTGTTAGATGTTTCCATCTACTGTCTATCACTTACGATTGTCAAAGGTGTTCGTATGACAACCGAGATAACCGGCATAACGTGCACGCCGAGATACGGAGAGGTTAATATGCTATGAATGGTCACCCACCTATTGACAGACCGCATCAAGTGCAGCTTAACCTTGCAGATAGACTGGTCAGTGTTTTTATTATCTGGCCATGAGCAGGAAATTTACTAGGAAATAAATCATCCAAGACTCCATTTTACAATACTAGCAAATTTATTACTTATCCTCAAAAAATTGTATATTCGTTAAGGACACAAATACAAAAGATATTACGCCTATTTAATGGCTGCCAATCCTCAAAGTGTGCAGTAAGTTCTTATCATGAGGTAGGCAGGGTTGTCTGAAAGGTTAAATCTCCTAATGTCCAAAGGATGGGGCTCTTAATTTGACCATCAAAGTTTACTTATCAAACAGGGTAAACCCATCATTTTGGGATTGTTTTGAAAGTGAAGGTAAGGTAAACATGGACATTACTTAAATAGTATAATCCTCAACTTTGCTACCACACTGACATACCCCTTGAAACAACACAGCAAGGTATTTTTAGGTGACGAATCATAATATAATTTAACATTATGTTATTAAAGTTGAAATTTCTAGGACAAACATGCAGTAAATGTTTTGTGCTGATTACTGTCTTTGTAATTTCAACTGTAATAACATAAATTTAGGTTTCCTTATGATTTGTCGTTTAAATTCCATTAATATGCCGTATCTGTACTGGGCGTGGGGTCTTAACTTTATTCGTTAGCGTTTGTCAGTTCAAAAACGTCGGTGCCATCTATAACATTGAAATGCATAGAAAAAATTGTAAATCTTTATAATCATCAGATCAAAATATAAATAAATAAAGAATATTTATCTAATTACCATAAAAATACGTTAAACAGATACTCAAGATATGTTATCAAATACTTTAAATATTCGATAATAAGGTAGATAAATTATCGGTAAATATTTTTTTTATATTTTACCAACTGTTTGTTAAGATATAAAGGTCAGTATTAATACTAAACTGTCTTAATGACTTAATAGTTATTTTTTATGCTAATACTACATCGAAACGAACTTAACGCGAAAAAAAAAAATAAAGGTGTTCCCCAAAGTAAAAACTCACTAATAACGAAACATGTTTACTTAACCCCGAAGTTAATTGAAGCTTATTATGGAAACGATAACGAGGTTTACGTCGGTAAATTCATTTGTTCTGACTCGGATTTGTATAGCGAAGAATTTATTAAGCTGCATAGAGTGGAAACTGCGAATTGGTAATTGGTTTGATTAGACTGTATTTTATTTAGGATTATTTAAAGTGAATTTGCATCGTTTTGTAGTAGCAGGTTCTAATATTACTTTAGTGATGCAGTGTTTTAACATGTATACCGCGCACCTTCACCAAACTCAAAGCTCTTCTGGGGGAGTTTCTCCTTTGCGTGTCAATGACGAATACTTTAGTATTCGTTTTTTTATTAGTATTTTTTATACATTCCTAGTACGGCACCAGTGGCGTTCATTAGATCCTCAAAGGTATAGGTATGCGGACACGTTGGGCACTCTATCAAATGGGCAATGGCTTTTTTACTCAGGGGCACCATATTCCCACTGGGTGGTGAAAGGATCTATAATTCCCCCTATCAATAGAAGAGGCTCAAGGACACAAGAGCCTCACAGTCTGTTTACATTTCGGCTTCTTGTTCAGGGTCACCAGAATACCACGCGGTCACGTTGGCATTATGGATAATAATTCACATTGAGAAGTGGTAGCAGTGCCTAGATCATTTTTTGAAAGTGACCTTTTATCCTGTAGTACTCTGCATCCAGCTGGATTCAGTCGACTTTTCCAGGTCATCGGTCCTCTGGCTGATAAGCAACTAGGTACTTACATTTGCCAGTGCATTCACGGTATCGTCTCTAAGGAACATCTGCTCCGCAGTCCTTTTATCGTGCCATCTTTCTTCCGTTCAGGAGACCATTGGCTTTTTACTTTATTTCAAATCTAGCAATACCTATAATGAAATTTTAACTTGGCAACCTAGAGCGGCAGTTTGTGAAGAAACAGTAAAAACATTGTGTCGTTATTTTCTATTTAAAACAGGTAGCAGCTAAAAGTTTCCGGAAAAGCATTAACTTAATACTCAAAAAGATAAAACGTTTCATATTTTTGTTACAAAATTCTTTGTTGTGACAACTGGATGATTTCAAGTTTAATCTATAGGAACGAAAATATTCAGCTTTTTTTTTACTTTTTGGTCTGATTCATAAGCGACATTGTCCACTCACTAAAAAATACACTGCTGCTTAATCAATTTGGGAAATACAAGCGCGATGGTATTGGGTTTCTTGGTTAGTGAATATACAAAAAAACCGATGAATATTAAAAAAAAGGTTTCTCAAAAGGAGTCTCTAACATTTTAGTTAATCTAAATTTTATACAGCATTAGCATAAACAGCGGGCGTGTCTGAGTAGCTTAGGACGTCGAAGACGAATAAAGTACAGACTAAAGCAATTTACTGTTGCTACGTTAATAAGAATAGCTCGCTAATCTTTTTTATTAAGCTACAGCATAGATTTAAATTAAGCAGCTTACTTTTTTGCATTTTTAAATATTAACAGTTGTGAAACCTGGAAACTGGCTTCAAAATTGTGTAAAGCCTCAAAATAACGGGTATTACTGCCCTTAAACTGGAACTGGACCCTAAAATCTTAAGAGGATAATTAGATTGTATATAAAACTAGCTTTCCGCCCACGGCTTCGCTCGTGTTTTTTTTTCGGACTTTTTTTTTGCTATAAACCTCACGGAGCCCGAGACCTTTCCAACGAATGCAAAACCGTGGAAATCGGTTCGTGCGTTCTGGAGTTATAGCGTCAGGAAGGAAAACCCGACTTATTTTTATATAGTAGATGTTCTCCAAAATTCTTAATAACTCTTATCACATTGTTGTAAGACAGGGATCTTGCTCTACAGCTTAAAAGAGCGTTATCCCTCTCCCACATGAAAATAATCGCGTTAACACTTTATCTGCTCTTCTTGACTAAACTCTTCTTTCCATCATCACTATATAGTAACAAGGTCAACATTTATTTTCACATTCTGAATTGTTGTCTTTGAGGTGAGATCGGCGTGACGTGGCGGGTGGGACTCGCGGTGGCTTAGTTGGTCATAGTGTCTGGTGTAATTAACCAGAAGACACAGATTCGAATCCTGCCCGCAGTCAGTCAGATATTTTCATTCACTAAAATAACCTAAAATGCATAAAAATACAAAAAGATATATTTATTTTATAAACTTTTCCTTCCTGCTTATTTTTTATTATTTTTAGCATTAAATATTGCAAAATGTTCACAACGATATGAATTTTCTAATTAAAGAAAATTTCTTAATGAAAGAATAATTCGATCTCGTGCAGGGTTTGAACCTGCGTCTTTCTGGTTAAGTACACCAGACGCTTTGCCAACCAAGCAACCGAGACCACTGCCTGAAATGTCGAATTTCTCTTCCACATTTTACGTTTTCAGGCGACGTCAGCACTATATTGAAGACATTACTATGTCTTTCAACCAACACGACTGCCTTTACAAGTAGTTCAATGTCGAATGTTACCTTCCTGTTTAAGACAACCTCGCGTTGTTCTACCTCTAATTACAATTATAAATCTTTTATTCATTGTTACGTTCGGGCATATGCGCATTTGTCACGAAAACGCGATTAATTTCAGCTTTGTAAACACATGTCACCAAACATGGCCAGTAATTACGTTTGATTATTATTTATGGGAGATCTGATAACAATTATATATTGAAGGTTATTTATTGCAATAACTAAAACACATTTATTTATTAACGTTTAAATGTCTCTCGGTGTCAACATTATTGTGACCTGATTATGAGCTGATGTTACTCACATCAGCTCTCTTTAGGTACTTTTGGAAATGCGTTTTATTATTGATGAAAAACATCAAAGCAGTTCATTTTTTATTTATTTATTTATTTATATATTTATGTACACAACAGAAAAACAAAAGTAAATAAAAACATAGGACTATAAAGTACAAAGGTACAGCTTATTTCTTAAGAAATCTCTTCCAGCAGACCTGCGACAGGAGAATTAAAAACCAGAAATGTAGACACCATTGTGTAAAATAAAATATTAATAAGTACTTATATACACAAGCAAACACATAAACTAATATAAAAATAAAAATACATATATTATATAATAAATGTATAGTAACAGATTAAATATATACAACAATATAATAAATATACAGTGATATAATAGATATACAATAAATAAAAAAAAAATACATACAAAAAAATAGTACAAGGTACGAATATAATATTTGCGAATCTACAAATAAGTTTTAAAAAGTCAGATAGTGCTCTTTAACACGTTTTTTAAATAAGGCGATAAGGTAAGATAAGGTTCATCTATTTTTTAGATATATAATTTTCCTAGACATATCTGAACAACCATTTCCTGTTTTTTAATCATTTTGAGATTAAAGAGGTACCTATATACCTACTACTTGAATACATATTTCCTTTAAATTATGTGATAAAAATTTATAATTAATTTCCAAACGAACCAGCATCTTATAACTTGTCCCAAACCATAAGGCAATCCGGCTTTTATGGGCAAAGAGGATTTTCAGTGAAATATTTCGCTTATTCCTTATCAAAGGATCTATTCGAGCGCCAAGCAGATCAGTTTGAGAATGTCTGGACTTTTAAGGAAACACGGGTAAATACGCAACCTTACGGCAAAGTTGACTTTAGTTGGTATGTTTCGTTTGAAATTTCCTAGGTTCCATATTCCTCTACGTCCATCGTTTGGCAGACGATCCATGAGAAATTTCCGAACTATAAAAAAGGTTTACTAAAATGAAACCTGATTCTAAAATGAACAAGTAAATGAAGCCAAATTTTCCGTATCAAAGCTTAATGGAACATTTATGAAAACTATATATATGTAGACCGAACCTTATCAGGTTTATTTCGATGGTACGCAAGCATGAATATTTATATTCATGCTCTATATAAATTAGGTGAAACTTTGTGCCTTAAAGCGTAGCGAACCTTTTCAGTGTTGACTGTAATATTTCATGTTTTCCGCGAGGGAAGCCATTTTGAAAGCTCCCGCCTTTTGATATATGGATAATTTTTCAGTGTGTCTTTTCAGACTTGTGATACACATTTTTTCTCTTTTATTTATGGTTTTGTTATGGATTCATTACTTTTTCTGAAGCTGAACAATAGGGAAGTTTGCTTAATAAAAACTGGTGGGATTCTACTATGGCGTTACGTGCTCGATTGTAGCTAGCGTCTATTGACGAATTTTAACATAAAACCTACATAAAGGAAAATAATTTTAGTGCTAAATATGAAAACTAGAAACGCTAGAAACTAGAAAGCTAGACGTTCTTAAAAGAATGTGCAAAAGCGAAAGCGAAGCGAAAAAAAAAGATTAAAATTACCGTAATTTCAATCAAAACATTTTGTATCACTGTGTAAAATGCCCTAACGTAGGTATGTTAAAATATAGAAACGGATAAACGCAATTTTGCTAGTTGCCCAAATATAGCCTTTTGCGGCTAAATTACGAACGTTGGCCAAATAAAATAAAATAAATTCCGTTGTCCTAGTATTTCAACAAATTTTCGTCCCAACTGCCGGCTCGATAAGCGGTTTCAATTTTCATAGGACTAAGTATGTTATTTAACAAGAGACGGGTACTGTCCTGTACAGAAGTGTTTTGTTTTATATTTTATTATGCGTTAAAATACTAATATTCCTATAAAACATTAGCCGAGTAAGTAAAACCTATCTGTAGTTTTTGACATCACTTTCAAAATAAGGAAAATACATTAGAAATAACAGGCACTCGTCTCGGTAGTGAAAAACTGAAACGTCCGATGTATTTAACCGGACTAGAGGAAACCACGGAGGTATGAAACCTCCTTAATTTATGTAATACTAATTTTGAAACTAATAATCTCTTTCTCTCTGAGGTCGATATAAGTTACATAATTTTTAATTGTTAATAGGTAAATTGTTTGAAAGATAAATCAATTAGGAGGTTGATAGCAAAAGTATATAAGGGGTAGTAGCCTAAGGGTGTCGGACTTGCGATCATGTCGTTGCCGGTTCGACACCCTGCCATTGCATTACTGACGTAACCCCGCTCGTAATACGAGTGTTTAGCTTAGTACGAGGGGCTAACAAGAATACTAGTAATGTGCGATCAACATTGCTAGTAAGATTTTTTATTAAAAAAACCCCTTCAAAATACCCATTTCTGTGTATAAGAAAAATTACACATAGCGTTCATTTTTATTAAAAATTTTAACTAATTTATGTAGTGACTGTACAACCAAAAACTTTTTCTTTTCTCATATCTATTTTAGACACACCAGAGCAATTTTGCTTTACTTTTAAAATTTTAGCCTCAGTAGCCTTTATGAAAAGTACGATTGATTTTCAGAATTCTCTGAACAGTTAGCGGTATTCGGATTAAAGGGATTATGGTTTCATTGTGCATTTGTGGGTATACTGTTATATTTCAACAGGTCACTAGTCGCATGACAAAGAACTATGCAGTTGTATGGGATCGATATAAGCATTATTTAACCTTTAGGTATGCAATAATAGAAAAAAAACTTCTTAGTGACATGAGCATTTACTACATAAACAGAACAAAGCATACCATCACGCCTGTTTCCCTAAAGGGTTAGGTAGAAGTGTACAGTGGGTAATAGCTGTTACCTGACCCACTTAGACGCTGCCGGCCCATCTAGGGTGGGTCAGGTAACAGCTATAACCCACTGTACTATTTAAACCCACACTTCGCCGGTATGTTTAGGTCCCAAGTAATAGGAGGCGAGCCCATTGCCATTAACCGGGCACAAATCCAGATTCCGAGTATCTACTGAGAATTTCATAGAAAACCCAATAATACGACCTGGGAATAGCTCGACCTGGGGATCGAAACCAGGACCCTTAGCGTAGCAGTCGCTCTTAGGACCACTAGACTAATGACGCAGTGACATCTATTCTACAGCATTGAAACTAATTCGAAACTGTATTTGTTTTTTAATTGTTACGTATTGTTACCTATATGAAACTCAGATCAAATAAAAAGTTAAGATGGATTTTTGCGAACAAAGAAGTGAGGCCGGTTAAAACTACGCCTTGCCACGTAAAAACATTAGTTGATTGAATGATGTTTTGATAGACGCGTAGCGATAGCTCGACTCTGCTCGACTGATAAGATAAGGCGTAGTTTTGGTATACGTGTGTGCGTGTAATTGTGTTTGTACACGGCAAGGCGTAGTTTTAGCCGGCCTCACTTCTTTGTTCGCAAAGTTCCATCTTAACATTTTATTTGATCTGAGGTATGAAAAAAAAATTCAACAAAACCCTGGAACGTATGTAGCAACTTTTAATTGTACGGAGAAAATATATTGCCAGCTTTAAATTATTTAGGATCATTAGGGTCGTCTTTTAAATAAATGAAACGGAATATTGCCGGGAAATTAAAGTATATTTTTCCTGAGGTGAAGTGCTAAGTGAAAGTAGAACGTGAATTGAATTACATTTAAATTTGTTTACACATTTTCCTGACTTGTGAATTTCAATTGCGTATCATTTTTAGCTTGTCGTTTATTTTCACTACTTAATTTAAATGGATGATTAAATTATGACTACCTCATTAGTGCAGTGGTTGCAAACGCAATTCCTACGCTATAGGTCCTGGGTTCGATTCCCAGGTCGAGCAAAGCCGCCCACCCGGAGTTTGAATTAGTGCCCGGTTAATGGCAATAGGCTCAACCAGTTTTACGTTGGACCTAAACATATTGCTAAAAATGGCTAGATATACATAAGGACACCTCTGCCTAACTTTTCGTTAAATAATTTATAATTCGATTATAATCTAGATCCTAACACGATACGATATTAAAACATCAGTCAGTACATTTGTGTTATATTTTAAATTTATAACAAGAGTGACTGTGAAATGATAACATCCCTAAAACCAGATAAATGAAAAGTTATTGGCTTTACCGCGTGATAACGTTAGGTTGTTAGTCATATTTGGACATAAATATTCATTCGGCCAAATGTGCCTATGATATAAACCATGTTTTAGTATCAGTTTGATTTATATGGAATAAACTTATTTAATAACTAGCTTTCTGCCCACGGCTTCACCCGCGGTTTCTCGGCTTTTTTGTACTATAATATCTATGTATTATACATATAAACCTTTTTCTTCAATCACTCTATCTATTTAAAAAAACCGCATGAAAATCCGTTGCGTTGTTTTAAAGATCTAAGCATAAATACGGACAGGCAGACAACGGAAAGCGAATTTGATTTCTATGTAGTGACATAATAAATATACCATCACGTTTTTAAGTTTCTTGCCATTTACCGGCCACAGATGAAATTAGTTATCAATGTAACTGTTATAAAGTTTTTCCAAAAATCTTACGAACCGAACCTGTTTAACCGAGTGATTATTAATGTAGTATAACTGTATGTTTGTGACAACCCCCGCAAAACAGGGCTTATTTATTAAAAAAACAGACCTCACTTAAGGTTAATGTAATAAAAAAGTAGTTGAAAACTTTTTCGAACCATGATTTGGTAGTCCAATAGTATATCACTGTTTAAGTTAAGAATATTGAGTAACATCCTGCTAAACCACTAACTGACCAACTAAATCATAATTTCATTTGCGGTGGCTGCTCTCTTTGTGCCAGTAAATGTCCTTGTGATGTCCTTGCTATGCAAAGTTTGTCTTTGAGCTAAGACAATGACGTACACAAGTTTCCACATTCAAAAACGAGGACAACGGTATCATAAAGTTTGCGTTTTGGAAGATATTTTACTGATTATACCGCAAGAGGTTACTATACCTCTTTGGAATTCAACTTTATGTTATAAACCTTTTTGGTCTCAAATTAGCGTTCCATATTAAAAAATTTGTTTTAAAGTCATTGTCTGTTTTGTATTTAGAACTGTAAACTCCAAAGTTATGCACGTTAAACATACACAGAAAAAAGGTTTTAAAGATTGTAGTAAAACGACAACCTATATAATAAATTCAATAAGTTTCTGATTAATAGTACTTTGAAATTATTGAATAACTATAATCTCTCGATTAGAAACAGCAAAACAATGAGAATTTTAACGAAACTTACGTTAATTACAAAGAAAAAGTAAAACAACTGTTCACACAAAACGATTATTTAATGACGAAAAAAGGATTTAGTAAATTGGACAAATGAAAAAGGTTTTAATCTGCGAAAAGTTGTTTTCGCTAGAAGTGTTTCTCTAATTGCTTTTATCGTTTCGCAATCTTTACGGTTTCCCGCCGGATTCATTTTAATTAAGATTTTATTACTGTTACGTTTTTAGCTGTCACCAGATTAATATTTTCATCTCGAGGAAAATAAAATATAATTAAATATTGCTATTCCACACGCTGTAACTTTTGAAGATAGAATTTCTTCGGAATACCTATTGAAACGGCGAATAAATCGGTTGCACTCTACTTTCCGAGTGATAGATGGCGCTAGCTATCGCTGTTCGCAGAACATTTACACGCGGTGCTTACAGTACATTACAGCTAATCACTGATTTTTATAGCAAATAGGAATTCAACACTGGAGAAAAAGAAGGTAACCGTTTTTCCTATAGTCATATATCCTTAGTAAGTTTAAGAAGAGGTATACTAATGTGCAACCACAGTTTGCCGGTATGTTAAGGTTCCATGTAATAGGGATGAGCCTATGGCAATAAACCAGGCACAAATCCAAATTCCGAGCTGCTACTGAGAAATTTCATGGAAAACTCAATAACCCTTTGCTCGAACCCAGGACCTCTAGCTTAGCAACCGCGCTTAGGACGACTCGACTAATGTTCAGTCAAAAGCTAAAATAAATCACTAAATCGTTTTAGTGTGGGTACGTACCTACCTTTAAAACATTTTGGATGTACGAGTACCTATGAAAAATTACATAAGATTCTATCTATTTTTGTGAAGACGATTTATCTATAACTTCCCTCAAGATTTGTTTGGAAGTAATCCATTTGCAGCTTTCAAATTTTATTTGAAACTAGCTGTGTGCCGCGCAGTTTAACCACTTTGCCCCGCTACTAGAATAGTAGCATGATCTTAAATAGCATATAGCGAATTGGCTATCATATACAAAAAAAAAAACATATCGGACTGGTAGTACTAGAGAATTGCGTGTTCAAATAAACATCAAACTATTGAGCTTTATTATATAATAGTATATAGATTGATAGTAAATTCAGTCATTGTTTTTAATAGTAAAAATTTAAACTTAAGCCGATACGATAACATATTTAATCTAGCTTGGACGTTTAGCCGATGTCAGATAGCCTAAGCACAGCCTAGCAATAGAGGTTCAAATGACCTATTTATCTACATTATCTGTCCCGTACTTCGTATCAATTACTACCGTTTACAAAAACCGTTGTGTACCAATTTTAGCTAGTTTTTTTTTTATATTCGTTTATTCTTTGTTTGCTCGACCTGTATACAGCGATTTTAATTCAACGTTGAATAAACAAAACACTACTGCAAGGTACAGTGACATTGTATTTTTATTTAGTGTTGTTAGTGAAATACGGTTCAGTGTACCAGTTGATTGGATCACGGGTTTTATGAGAAAAAAGTTTGACAGAAGACCTACTTTGACAGAATATGCCAACCTGGAATAAAGTGGACTATGATCCGATTGAGGATAGTAAGAGAGTTGGCCTACATTCACCAGTACATAAGTTATGGGCTGCAATTTATTACATAAGAAAGACGAGCTTGTCTCTCTGGCAATATTGAGAAATTGCAACCGCATCTGTCTATAGACACATGAAAACAATCATGATTAATCATTATCTTACAAAACAATGGTTAAGCAAAATTACATTTATCTACAAATAGTTTATGACGTAAGGTGTCCCAGATGTCAAGAAATAGAAATCCTATGCATTAGGTTGCACATAAGTGCTACAGGTGAACACCAAAATGACGTGTTGTTAACTGAAGCAGAAAGCTAAGCAATGTTTAAGCAGTAGGAATACCTGAATCTTAAAAAACGATTTCTTTTTAATACTGTTTCACTACTACCAATTTTACAAAAAAGATACTAGTAATACATACGGTCTTAACATATATAAATCCACTCATCACTACGCCCGCGTAATTGGGTATGCCTGGAATGTAATCACAGCAATATGAATTGTATATCCTGTTAAAACCGGTACAAAACCGGCAGTGAATTAGCACGCACGTCACGTATGCCAAGCTCATTGTCCCGGACAATCCTGCCCTTCCCTATGCATATTAATGGGTCCAAACGACAAATAAAAATATGGCCTACGTGCAAATTGTTTTAGTTACTACGGGGTAAGGGTCCTATTGCTTTAATTGCCGAAGTTCGTATCTTTCTGTTTTTCTTAGGTGTACCTGTGTTTAATTGTTTCAGTGAGTTCCAGCAAAATTACGAGGACTGTCAGTCAGCTTTAGCGCTTTGAAGCGTAATTAGGTAGAAGAATAGAAAATAATGTTCTTTATTATACACAAAAAAAATATTATGCTAAGAACAATTAAGCTATAAGCTATATTAAGCTCAAACTGAAACATTTATTCATTCGCTACCGCTATGGGTAGCGAAAAATACCGAGCGGTATTACGCCGGGTATTTGTATAAAGTTCCGTGGCTAAAGTGAAATCAGAATACCGCTCCATACCGTCTAGGTATCTTTTCGTTTACTTAGTGAAGCATAGCGGTAGCGATATCTAGTTAGGTTTGTACAGAAGAAAAACTTATACTCACTCAGATTGAGGTATCACCAGCGGTAAGGAATACCGGAATAGCTTTGGGTATATGTATAAGTTATTAGCTTTTTATGGATTTGATTTGAGTTGTTATTAATTTATGATTTGAATAATTAGTGGTTACTAGTTGACATTTATGGAGAGTCGATTGTATGTAAGTACTTATAAGACAAATAATCTTATTTTTTGACATATATTGCGCCTTTTACACATTAACATACATATTACTCTATAAACATCAATGTACAGTCCATAAAAATACATCATATGAATTTTTGAAATTTATTACAGAAGAATAAAATTGTTCCATGGAAATTTTTAATTGAAATTGTTTCGTAAATATAACATCGTACAGAATTCATCCAACGCAAAAAGCCCCGTCAATTCTCCATCCAATAAGTACCGACTGCATACGAATTTGAAACTAATTTTGAAGTTCCCCGACTACCGCTGAATTAGCTAGGCTAGACTTTAGGCTATAAATAGACAAGTTTCCTCGTCTATTTTTCACTTTTAACGCGAAAGTTTTAGTGCTTTTGTCGAGAGTTGAAGTTTAGGAAAACTAGTCATAATAAATGCTTCCAGGCCATTGTTGATTAAGTAACTTGAACGTATAGAACCCTAAAAATCTCCATGCTGTGTTATCCTTCGTGGGGTTTACACACATTGTTTAGAGAGAACCCGGCAATATTTTCATAATATTTAACCTTAAGCTTGTAATCTCTAACCCTATACTTACAGCCAGTAGTTTAAAGACGCAATTATTATTATCAAAATCTATTCAACAAAGCAAGTAAGCAAGCAAGTAAATAGAGTTAATTGTTGGCATAAAATCTTACACCATTTACAACTTAAAACCAGACGCCGAGTGTCCTAAATAATCAAATACATAAGTAATTATAGTTCGCCTTACGTTCACAATGTCCGGTCATTAGAGGATACTCTGTTCTCCCATTCATCCATTATCCATGTTATAACGGGCCTATTATTATTATTATTTTTGTCTCATCGGTCTAGTGGTCGGCCAGTTGATTTCATTCGTTCAATCGTTCGGATAGTAAAGAGTTATCAGCATCTGCCAACTTACATCTTTAATACAAGCGCAGGGTAGTTTAACTTTAATGTAGTATGTTTCGAGTAATGACGTAATAATAGCTGCTTGTCTCGGTAAACTAGGTCATGTGTACCTGTATTTAAGGATTTTATGACAGTGGAAGTACCAAGAGAATATAAACGGCAAAGAGAATTAATGTTGATAGTATTTTGTACCTTTTGTATATAAATATAGAGTGTAAATTACTGTAGTTGTTTCGATTCGCGCAGGATAGGATTCTGCGCTGCGGATCATGAGTTTATAGTTCATATCCTCACAAAACATGAAATACAGAATTTTTTGTTACCAAAATTTAATTTTTGAACACGTAAGTTCTATAAAAAATCGAAAAAATTAAATGGGATCTTTGTTCAGGACAAAGATCCCCATATTTTTTCGATTTTTAGGACAAGACATGCTAATTTTAAAAAAATACATAAAATATAAGTTTAATAGGTATCCTAGTTAAAAGATACATAGAAAAAATATTCTAATTCTGCTAAGTATATTCAAGGAGACAAGCTAAGATTTTTTTTAAACTGATGTATATTTTTCCGCCTAACAGACTTGGTTTAAGACTTTTCTCATTTCGACTAATTAATTGTTTACCCTATATCAGACTAAGCAAGCTAAGATACAAAACAAACATAAATGTTTAGAAAACAAAAGCAAGATATTATTTGAATAAGTTCTACTTTGAATTAAGTCTATATAACAATGTCCTATTTCTTAATTCACAGCATTTGTTTCACACAATAGCCATTGCATATTCCTTTGTCAGTTTGCCTTCATTATTGTGCCAGGTACCTCTTGTATTATGTTTCTTTGTTTATGAGCAAACGTAATGAAAACCTCGCCCCAACCGCGATTTGCGACTGAGTATATGGAAATAATATGACGTATGCGGAAGTTTCCATGTAGATTATTTAAAGCAAATGCCAAGTAAAATAAGGAAATAAAATAATGTTAATGAAACTAATCAAAAGCAGTGACAGTCTAGGTATATGACCGATGGACTGCCAAGTCATATGCAATGCATAAGTAATTCGAATCCAAGGCACGCATATTTGAGCTTTTGTAAAAACTTTTTTTTAAACGGTGAAGGTTAAATATTGTGAGAAAACCTACATGCTTGAGAGATTTTTTTTAGCAGCGTAGTGCAGTAGGCTAGTGTGGTGGACTATAGCCTAATTTCTCTGGTTTTATGAGGAGACCCGTGCCCAGGTGGAGCAGTAGGTATTATGGGTTGATGATGAAGTGTAATTATTGACAGCTTATATAATATTTATAAATATTGCTTTGCTGTTTATTACCTTCTTTATAGGACTCCTACCGACTAAAATGACAAAGAGGCTATTTCCAGCACACTCCGAGATCTCCAAGGGACCCATACCAAGAGCAAATGTGCTGTTTATAATCGAACTTGGGTTACAATCATAATTATTATGGTACAGGTAAGAACAGCCAGGTACAGTCATAAAATAAAATACACACAAATATAGTGCTCTCGTACTAACTAAACTTTAGAGCACAATTTTGAATACATTACTACTTTCGGGAACTCGCAAAAGTTATTTCATTTATAAAGTTTATTCAGTAAGTTAAACTTTATTCAAGTTTAAAATTGCTACAGAGTCGAAGTTTACTCAGCTTTTATTGCATAGTTTACTTAGATTTGTACCAACTTGAATTCTCTCAGGAAAATTTTATAAGTAATTTTGTAAGGCACTGATAAAAAAGGTATCAGTAATATTAGGCCAGATGTTCAGTAGAATATTGGGTACAAAAAAAAAACAATCTAAAATATTTCAGTGGTCTCACTGAATTTTTGTAATAAGGCGGTATTGAAATCAGGTTTTAGACAAAAATAAACAGAGGGCACATCTGTTGTCAGTGTGAATCACCTTGAATTTCTAGATGTTTTATATTTTTATTACGTAAGCTTCATGAATTCTATTCTGTAGGTAACGAAAATGTCACGTAATCCTTTCGTAGTTTCGGGTGGTGTGTTATTCCTATTACTTCCAACAGATACTTATTATGCTGAGCCGTAGTACACTTTCTGTTACGCAATAATGAAGTACGTACGAGCTTATCTTTAGAAAAAAAAAAAAACGTTTTCTTACTCTTCTATTTCCTATAATTCTAAACATATGTTGAATAATGATAATAATAAGATGACGGCTATAATTTTGAGTTAATTTAATATAAATAATATTACAATAAAGACACAACACGGAATTTAAAACGTCATACATAAACCAAACCTAGGAATTTCATTATAATATCACTAAAACTTTGAATTTAGAACGTTGTTCCACGTCTAGTTTAAATTTCAAACATAATTCCGTCACAAGGAGAAGCGTTAAGCGCAAATGCACAGCCACTGAGCCCAAGGCCAGGCTTCGTTTAACAATTTGCATTCCCCACTGTTTTGTGTGAAAACATGGATGGTTATTGCTTCCGACCTCGGGGCTTTTTGCTATTGTGACATTATTGTGTTGGACTAATTATGTTTTCGTTGCTGAATAATCGTCTAATAACGAATTTTAGGGTGGAAGGTTTATATTTCATATTAGGGGCTTATATTCTGTGGTGAAAGGAATATTTTAGATATTTTGTTTAGTGTCGTTTTAACATTGATAATTGAAAAAAGAAATCAGACCCAATTTTTGCTTAATCCCCAATAGTTATCCGACTTTTCTTTGCAATTATATTCATATCACCTACTATATGATTACTTCCCTGAGTAAGATAATGCCATAATTCATCTTCTGCCTTTAAGTGCTTTAGCTCTTCTGTTTTCGATCGTCTACCTTTAAACTGTATTTAATCTGGTCGGTCAATAGCTCGTTTTCCCTACTATGTACCTACTCGGAAAGTGGGGATTAATCTATCCACAATATTGTCACAACAAACCAAAATCATAACGGTTTCACCAATGACACTGTGTCGCTCCAAAAATTCCTTTGCAAATTCTCTGCTGTTCCACAATGTTATTTAGAGATTAGCGAAGCGTGGCACGCGTTATTTAGTACCACACACATTTGTTCCACGCGGCACTTTAAGTGCCACGGATGCAACGTCACGTTCGCATTATGTTGTTCCGAAATTAGCTCCTGTATTTCCTTTTACACAATGATTTTAACGAACAAAAAGCATAGAATATAAGGTCAGTCGTATAATATTTATGTTGTTTCTATTGTGAGTTATCTTTGTTCTGTGTCCCTTTTGACCCTTTGTAGATGTATAATTTTACAAATGTAGGTTGTTTTACATGTAGCCTAATAATGAGTTTCATCTTTTCATCGTTTCATCTAAAGCTACATTTTTGAAAACACCATACAGAAGTTTTTTTAATATTTCTATCATAACAAAGTTGCAACGAAGTTCCTCTGTAAAGTAAAAATTTCAGTTGGAAATTCAAATTTCCTTCTTAAATTATTTTAAAAATATAGCAGCTGCAAATATATTCCGTGCCCGCGGACACCTTTGAGTCCATTTTTCAAAGTCCCCACGGATTTGAAATAAGAATTCCAACATTCCATATTTTAAAAATATTTAAATTTCGGCTATGCGGATAAGTGTTCACTAGGTTAGTGTTATTGAAATAACGTTATTGCCAGGTTATTAAAAGAAGTAATTTTATATTTTATAGAAAGGAGTTTTTCAACAGAATATTGCCGATCCAAATAATCTTTTTAGGTCTTCTCTATTAAAAAAATGTAGCCCTATATTAGCATTTTCTACTATATCGTACCTACAAAGACAGATTTTCACAAGAAAACAATATCTTTGGAAACAAACATTGAACATTCATAAAATATAAAATGTATACTCTTAGAACTGTAATGTGTTATGTCTGGTTTTGACACGTAATATTTTGTGATAGGGAAAAGAAGACAGAACCCATAATAGCTACAGGAAATATGTAGGATATGAGGGGAATTATTTTGAAGCTTATCTTAAGCGTACCCAATAAGAAGATCTTTCGGGTATGCAGGTCCTTCACAATGTTTTTCTTCACCGTTTAAGTGAGTGATAAAATAATGACAATAATTTAAAATGTTTGTTTTAAAAGAGTGTCCATGGAGTTTCTTTTCTTTGGAACCGTGCAACTAGAGTCAATAACGTTTCATAAACGCTTGTAAAAGCTTATTTGAAATAAAAACATGTGATTTGAATGAGTCAGAAGTGCAATAGTTATACCATTAAAGCTATTGCTAGCTTTGTCTGTGTATTTTGATTTAATTAAGATGAAATTGTTTGATAGCGATGTAGTGATTTAGGTGGTAAAGGAATTTCCCCTCTTGGAGATGGCGTCCTGTGCTTGTGCCTCCCAATCCTTTCTCATCCATCTTTAATCAATCGGAAAACCTCTTCGAATAATTTTTGGATTGGTTCGTTTTTTCCTAACGTGATTCTTGTAAAAATTGCTTAAAAAAACATCTTCATTTTTTTATCTACATTTTCATATTTTATTTACAACATTATTTTTCTATACTATAAGAATTAATATTAATCTTTATTTCATACATAGTCCATAGAATTGGTACATAGTAAATATTAGTAAAATTATTAGTACCTAGGTATTACACACAACAATGTAAAAATGATGTTAGTAATTTGTAAGTAAACAAATGAATTGTTGGAACCCACTTTTATAATGCATTCAACTCTAAAATCGCAGAAAAAAATCCAGTTCCAAACATTAACGATCACACAACTGGAAAAAACTCAGCAAAGAACATGTTTTTTTTTCTGACCCTAAAATAGCAACAATTTTACTGATGTACAATTCTACCTGATCTTTTGAAAACTGCAAGTGTACCGCACCATTTATTAAAACAAAAACTTAAATCTAAATGTGTGTTTTACTGTTACTTTTTTTAAAATAACGATGACGTAGCAAGCTTAAGGGTACATCATTCACATAATCCAACGAAAGAAAATTGCGGATTCCACACATAAATTTTTAATATCCAGTACTTCTATTCATTTTGAATCGTCTCTTCATAAAAGTGGCTTTGGCAAGCAAAATCTCTCGTCGTATTTAAAAGGATATAAGTAGGGATGGGAATTACGTTTAGGTATTCGTTTCACGAGCCTTGTGAAGCTCTCTGATTAAATTTGTATTGGATCCGTTTGTATTTTAAAGCTCGGAGGTTTGTGTTCCACCTGTGTTTCAGTCTTTACAGACTCGCTCTCAGGTTGAATGGAATGGAAATTATCCGTTCACACGGCTACACATTAAGCTGTACAAATCCAGTTTAGACTGACCTCCCACTATAAAAGTTTTTCGTACAATTCAAGGCCAGCCTATACTGGTTTTGTATAGCTTGATGTGTAGCCGTGCGTACAAGTTGAAGCAAACTGACTTATTAGTCTAGAGCTACGCTTGATGTCCTAGGTTCTGATTCCCAGATCGGGCAAAGTATTATAGGCGGGTTGTTGTTGTTATAACAAAAATTTCAGGCATGTAGGTTTCCTCACAATGTTTTCCTGCACCTTCGGTGAGTGACAATGAATAGCATAATTGCTACTCTGTTCTTTAATCTAAGATTGCTGCTGGAGGAGTCAGAAATTCTTAGTAGTAGCTCGAAGCTTTGATTTGTGCCCGGTTACTAGCAATAGGCTCGCTCCCAATTTAATAGGATTTTAATATATCGTCTTACTGTTACTTTACATCGAGAGACCTTCCTTACCTGAGAGAAGAAAGCAATGGCTTGGTATTTATTATATTAAAGTTATTCAAATAATATTAAATACTAAAACATACCTATTCATTTAAAGGTAAGAACATGAAGTGTCAGACAATATTGAAATAGCCTACTAACTCTTTTTTTGGTCATAATTATTGGCTTTAAAAGGTATTTGAAGTATGTAACATTTTGAAAATAGAATTCGTCCCTGTCTCGTTTATATTTAAAATCCGATTGTCTCAAGCACCTGTGCGCTGCTGCACCGCATCAAGCCTCTATATACAGCTGAATAAAGCGAAAACGTGCCACTGTGTGCTCACCAATTCTATCCATGTTATTATTTGCCGTAATAAATAATACTGGTTTCGCATATACCATCCATCAATGAAATTCCAGCGCTTTTTTGTTGGATCAACTATGCGGCTATCGGAAAATTTAAATATTTATAGATAGTAAAATGAACGTTTTATTTTTTATATCAGCAATACACTTTTTTCGGATTTCGTAAAAAAATATTTTGAAATTCGAATTATAGGCCCATGTTCTAAAATCTCTACAATCTCTGATTCTGTACGTAGTGACACAGAATAAATATATTCTGTAGTAGTGACATTTTATTTTTTTTAACGGTTAACTCCATAAAATGGAACAACCGCTAGAAGAGAGCAAGCCTCTATTATTTTTGAAAAATTTATTCAAGTAATTATTCACGCCCGTTTGACAGGGATTACTATAAGCCTACTCACTGTCAACGGCTGACTATATTTACGCTTGAAATTGATGCCAAGCTTTCCTTATAGTGTCAAATCTCTATTGAAGGTAAAGTTTACGTTATAAGACCCCCGTATTTTCCCATTATCTCAGTCCCTTGTTGTATCAACTCACCTTAATTCCACCGTTAAAGTCACGTTATAAAAAAAACTCTATTTATTTCTTTACTTAAGGCGTTTTCCGCTTGGCAGTCGACTACTAATATCCGGTCGTTACTGGCAGCATATTAATCAATGTTTCCCTCGCGAGTTAGTGGAAGGCCGAATTTAAAACAACAATTTGGTGATGTTGTATTTTTTAAAACCAGGTAGTTTGAGTCTGAGGTAATAACATAATTTTTTTGTTACTAGCAAGTCGACTTATTACGGTGTGTATGTTTTTTTTAAATGTAAACCCCCGTTTTTTTAACCACAATTGGATTTTTATTAGACTAGCAGTTCAGAGGTTAACAGCTCACAAGTTTAATGCCGTTTCATTACTTTCTAGCATTTAAAAAACGATTACGAACAAAAAGCCATTAAAATATGAATATTAAAATAAATAAATTATCCTCAAAATTGTTATCGCCTATAAATTTTGTCAGTACCTAATGTTTCTTTATCTTTTAACTTTATAGCCTATTATGTATCAGCTTTCTATCAAAAACTAGATTATATTTGATATAACCTTCTTTTCTTATCAACCTTAATGGTGATCGTTACCTAATTTTTTGAAGAAAGTCACGTATTTCCCATTGCGGGTAACTTCGCCCATTTAATTATAGGATACTGGGATGGTTTCGTACCGAGAATTGGACATTGGAGCCACATTTTCTTGTTTCTGTTTCTTTAGTTAATTTTGTTTTCTTTTGTGGTTCAATGAACCGCAATTTCAACTTTGGGGTATGTTCTGCGTATTAAAAGAGTATTTATTGGTAGTTTAATATTAACTGTCTTATTAGTCTTGTGGTCCTAAGAATAACTGCTACGCTAGAGCAGCTACGCTAGGGATCGATTCCCAGGTCGAGCAATAGTCTTGCCCCATATTACATGGGACCTAATATACATACTGGATGTTAAGACCGGCGAGCTGTGTGTACATTAAGCTTACCTCTGCCTAACTCTTCAGGGAATACAGGTGTGATAGTATGTTATATTTTATGTTCATGTCAATTAATTGTGAAAACAAAATACCACTCATACAAATCAGTACCTTCCACATTAAATACTTAAAGTAATCTACAAACAATTACAAAGAAACTGAAGTGTTGATCCATATTGTGTACGTAGGAACTATTAGCTTAGTACTAATTGATTCGATGCATATCTAACGGCGGCCCCGACATAAATCAACCCGATACGAGGTCTATTCTACGAGTAAATGAACGCTGATTGTATATCTCGATAATTAAATACAACAGTGTTTCATTTTAAAGTACAACAGATACAGACATTTATAATAAAATTGTATGTATACCTATATAGAAGTGTAGTACTTCGGCAGACGTGTCCACATCAGGCGTCATAAATATTAAAAAAAAAGGTAATGACTCACTTGGCTATATTTGGTTTTATTGTAAGCTAGCTAACCTCATGCCAAAAAAAAATAGTTAAAATAATCGTTGTTTTCTGTTTTTTTTTTTTATATTTCACAACTTTTTAAAAATGTTCTTAAGTCTTTTCTTTTCTTTTATAAAAACCTTCTTCTGACAATAACAAACATAACATAAAAAGAATTATCGTCAGTCGTATTTTTCCTTCACTAAAATAACTTTAAAAAGAATTAGCGTAATTGGTCCGACCGTTCACGCGTGACCAAGGAAATAGGGATTAATTTTTATACACATAGTAGTTTGTACCTAGATATAACACTACACTATCGACTCGAAATCGGTTTAAACAACGTTCTGAGATCACGCGTCGCGTCGTATAAGCCAAGGCGAGCGAAAGACGTCGTATACACCTTTATGTCATCAACATAAATCTTTTTCCGTCCGGCCTTAGCCGATTCCCCGTCAATAAGTGTGGGGTGACCCTTATACAAAATCTAATTAAGACACTTAACTTACAACACTTAAACTATTTCTTAAGAAAACCAACTCATACTTAATTAAACAACTATTTACTGCAGCATATCGAAGTAAAGGAAGAATTTAGCATGCAAATACGTGGACGTCGCGAGGAAACAATGTTATTATAACGTCGCATACTTGTGGCCCACAATTTAAACCCACAAGTACTTGCAAGTTAACCATGATGTTTGAAGACTTGTTTAAACTTGTTAAGACATTCCAAGAATCAACCCTGTTACTCGTTATAATTTATAATGTTTGCGTTTCTGGAAAGTTGAAGTGCTTGTAAGTCGTGTGTTAGGAATAATAAAATTGGAGTGGATATTATAGGTGTTTTAATTTATGAAAGTGTGCCGTATAATATTGTTGTGCATGTTGTATTTTAGGGTAAACTTTTTATTACTGAATATTAAAAATGTTAAGTAAAATAGTGCATTTGTCTTTTACAGTTTATTTATATATCTATCAGTTGAAAATACGAGTATAAAATACCCATCACACAAATGTGAAATTAATTTGATGGTGTGAGTATTTTCATAATTTAATTTTACGAATATGAAGTTTTTGGACATAAAAGATTATTATTTTTAATATACAGCGGAAACGAGATACAATATCAGAACACGATGTAAAAATCATTTCTGTATAAACTAAGTTGAAATTGAATTGAAATACACATGGCGAAAAAGAACGGTGGAGTTGCGATGTAAGAGATGCAATACTTACATTGCACAGAGTACCGATGCAAATGTATCCTGATGTAACCTAAGCTTTAAATCTGTAGATGATGACATATAGCATAACATACCATCACGCCTGTATTCCCTGAAGGGTTAGGCAGAGGTGTACTATTTGTACACCCACAATTCGCCGGTACATTTAGGTGTAATAGGGGGCGAGCCTATTGTGATAAATTGGGTACAATTCTAAATTCCGAGCTACTACTGAGAATTTAATACAAAAACCCATTAATACTTTGCTCGACCTGGGAATCGAACCCAGGATCTCTAGCGTAGCAGTCGCGCTTAGGACCACTAAACCAAAACCGAAAGCAGTTACGGTGTGCAGTTATGGTAACAAATTATAAACTAAATTTTATTTTGTTTAATTTTAGATTTTACTTGTTAAAATTATATTTTCTTTCTGTACCCAACTTTTACCATTTAAATTTGTCATTGAAGAGCGGGGCCTCCTTGCACAGATGTTTCTTTTACTTAAGTAAATGTAAGATTAACTGTAAAAACTGTACAAGTTTTTCCAAAACCTTTTATTTTATTTATTATTATTTTTAAATTAAACACAGTACCTACGGGATATAATGGATCCTTTATACGTTTAATATTAAAACTGGGATATTGACAAGGCCTGTTGTTATAAATATTACATAACTTTTATATTGAACCTCGATCGCTGTGTTGAAGTTTAATTAATGTTGAGGAAATAAGTTATCGGGTATTGATGATGCCTACATTTTTGGGGAACGCAATTTATGCAATACTGGGTCATTTTTCATAGCAAGGTTATTAATGGTGTGTAAAGATGAAGTTTTACTGGACACCAATCAACGAACGAAAAAAAAAACCTACTTGAAATGGGAAAAATATGTCGAGTGAACTAAGTCGCATTCGATTCCCAGATCTTGCAAAATGTTATTGAGTTTTTGTATAAAATTCTCAGTAGCAGCTCGGAGTTAGGATTTGTACCCGGTTAATGGCAATAGGCTCGCCCTCTATTACATGGGACCTAAACATACAGGCGAAGTGTGGTCGTACATTAGTACCCCTTTGCCTAACCCTTCGGGGAATACAGGCGTGATGGTATGATGATTTCAGTGAAGGCAGAATAATCCGGCCCGGTTACTGGCAAGCACGTGAATACTGAACAGTATATGTCTCTACTTAAACCCTTTGGGAATACAGACGTGATGTTATTAAGCATAACACTTTACTATCTCTTTGATTTTGAAGAATCTATGATGTCATAGTAAAATCTATATTGTAGTTAAATAGCAAACAGGATACATAATTAATTTGTTTATCTTGTTTTCGGAATACGTGTAAACGACGACATGTTTATAAATTAAAGATAATGCCTGTTTATATTATTGCTGAATCGTATGAAAGTTTATACATTAGTTTCTTAGTGTTGGCGACATTAATCACTACATATTATAAGGAAAAGTCCGCCGCGTCTCTCCGTTTGTTGGCAATAAACTCAAAAACTACCGAACGGATTTTCATGTGATTTTCACTAATAGATCGAGTGATTCATGAGGAAGGTTTTGCGTGTATAATTTTTAAAGGTTTAGTGTAAATTGGTTGAAATATGACGATAATTGTGTACAAACGAGCGAAGCCGGGGCGGGTTGTTAGTATATTAGGTATATAAAACAAAGTAAAAAAGCAGTATATTTTTTTCAATTTCCTGTTACTTTATAATAATGTCTGCTCGAGATTCCCAGAAATCTTGATAGCTTTATTAAAAAGTACACGAGTAGTGTTTTACTTACAAGGCCACAGTAATCCCAAGGAGGATAAAAAGCATTACTTAGCCTATAACCTGGTTTTATTCTCTTAAATTTAATTTATAACTACGCAAAATTTGATGGGTGGGTAATCCTGTTAATATTCTGGAACAGTAAAGTAAAACTCTCCATTAAATGTTCGGTTTATTTAAAGACTAGCTTTCCGCCCGCGGCTTTGCCCGCATGGACTATAGGTGTCTTTTCATTTTACGGTATAATATAATATATAGCTTTTGTCACTTAGGAATAATGTAGCTTTCTTTTGGTGAAATAATTTTCAAAATCGGATCTGTAGATCCAGAGATCAACCCCCGACAACGTCACAAACTTAACCTCTTTATAACATTGGTATAGATAGCCGTAGATCATGTTATACTTAGCCGATTTCACTTGACCATAATTAATTAAACCGTTATCATCAAATTTTTATATCATATCAGTAATTATTATTCCGACCAGGGATCGAATCTGCAAGCGGTGACCGATTGGGCTACTACTACGTCAATCGAATCATCTCGTCAAGTAAAAGCTTTTGTAGTTTCGGTATTTTATGTAGGTACAAATCATTTGCTTTGTGAAACCTCTGTGAAAAGGAACGAAAAAATTGTTCACATTATTGTGGGTAGAAAAATAAATTTCATAAAGGCAACATCAGTAGATGATCCTTTTTTAAACCAACAAGCATTCATGTTCGTAAAATTTGTTCTTTGTAAATTAAAAAAAAAGAGTAAAAAGTATATAAATATTTTTACGTAAACCATTTAATAAAGATATATGTATTATGATATAAAATTGTATCTTATATAATATATGAAAATCCAATTATAACAAGTACAAATAAAATAGCGGGCCTTTGAGTTTTTGTTTGTTATTTAAAATTAAAATGTGGTTGATGTTACCGTCATTTAGGTTTTTTATGATAACAGAATGATCAAATAAACAGTCATTATCGGTTTGTTGCACAATGTTTCCCTTCACCGTTTAAGCGCGAGATAATTACATTAATTCGCATATGAATTTGTAAAATCAGAGGTGCGTGCCTTGGATTCGAACTCTAAACGGATTTTGGACTCGTACCGACTTAAAAATATAGTTAATGCCATTTGACTATAGTTTCAAGATACTTTTAATGGGAATCGGGACATTCGCCACGACTATGACAGGCTGTGCTATATACAGGCAGGGCTGTGCCTCTTCAAACTCGGAAATGATCCTGCGTACTAGAATACAACTGAGATATTACCATGACATATATTTTATTGCCTGTTATCGATAATTTTGTCACCACTGTGGGTCTTTTTCCATAGAACTTTCTTCGGAAATGTAAGACAAACGTATAAATGTATATCATAGTGAGGAGGGCCGAATCGGTTTTTCCTTTTATCGCCGGCTCGACTGCGAAATTGGTGTTTGTGCCAAAGCTGTTGGCGATTACAGATCTATGGAAATTGGGGACAGTTTATCGATAAATTACATATATACCATATATACTTAACTTATCATTGCTTAAATACTTAATTTATCGGGCAATACAGGCGTGATGGTATGTTATCTTATAAGACACATTTCCAGAAGTCTAATAACAACAAAACGTAATGGAAGCAGAAAGAAAATAATGTAAATACAAAGTACATAATATTACTTACTTGTACTGTAATAAATATTTCATACCCAGGACAAAAGGAAGTTGTTAACTCAATTTTATTTATTTAGCGAGTTAGATGTGAATACTTTTTTCCTTATTTACAAACTTTCAAGTTTGTTTCTTAAGTAGCACGCAGTAAATTGAAGGTTGAGGCCGTATTTTGGAATCAAGGTGATGTTTTTTTATTCCTAAAGAAAGCTGAACTTATGTCACTATACAAAGATGGCAAACAAATTTAGGATATTCAAAATACTTAGGTCGAAAATTCGCTTCGAAAATCTAACTGCGTAATTCGAATACTCCAATTACGATTCGAGTAGTTGGCCAATGGCCTCGAGTATTCGGATTTACAGGTATGAGGTGTTTTGATATACGCCTAACATAAAGCAGGTAAGCCTATTGCCATTAACCGGGCACAAATCTGCTTTTAAGAATTTTATAAAGTAGTACAATAATTTTCACAAAGAAATGAATTTTCTAATTAAAGAAAATTTCTAGTGAAAGAAAAATTCGATCTCAGGCAGGGTTTGAACCTGCGTCTCTCTGGTTAAGTACACCAGACGCTTTGCCAACTAAGCTACCGAGACCACTGCCTGTGATGTCGAATTTCTCTTCCACCTTCTACGTCTTGAGGCGACGTCGGCACCATCTATTGAAGACATTACTATGTCTTTCAACCAACACGACTGCCTTTACAGGTAGTTCAATGCCGAACGATGTTGCCTTACCGTATTATGCTTATTTTTTATTATTTTTTGGCATTAAATATTGCGAAATTTTCACAAAGAAATGAATTTTCTAATTAAAGATAATTTCTAGTGAAAGAAAAATTCGATCTCAGGCAGGGTTTGAACCTGCGTCTCTCTGGTTAAGTACACCAGACGCTTTGCCAACTAAGCTACCGAGACCACTGCCTGTGATGTCGAATTTCTCTTCCACCTTCTACGTCTTGATGCGACGTCGGCACCATCTATTGAAGACATTACTATGTCTTTCAACCAACACGACTGCCTTTACAGGTAGTTCAATGTCGAACGATGTTGCCTTACCGTATTATGCTTATTTTTTATTATTTTTTGGCATTAAATATTGCGAAATTTTCACATTGTAAGGCAATAATGTTCGGTTTGAGACTCGAACGTTTATGAAAAGAAAAAAAAAAGAAAAAAATTTGCTCTAATAGATGATTGAAAGAGGAAGCTTTCCCCAAGTGGAATCGTTAGTACTTATCAAATATTTACGTTACGCAGATTTTTTGTGAGCCAGTTCATAAGTCAGTTCGCACATGTTTCGCAGTATGTAATATTGCCACCCGAATGTATGCCGAGATAATCTCGTTAACAAGTTGACTCGTCCATTTTGCCCAACCCCACCCGTTTTATATGACTATGTCGTTTAATTTTTTTGCTGTAGCTCCAAATATTTAACGATGGCATTTTCGGGCGTACCCGCGTGTAATGTCGATATATTTGTAATGGGGTATTCGTTTTGTTTATTTGCCGTGTCATCATCTACTAAAACCAAAATTTATTAGGTTTTGTGGAACAATTCTGTTGAATATTTGATACGACGTTTTTTACCGTTAAACGATTAGGTATTGGGTTTTTTTATGAAGAATATTATATTATCCGCTCGGCTACTAAATGAAATTAAATGTGATTTACAAAGTTTAAAGGTTTGCAGTTATATTCTTTATCATCGTTCTTTTATTTAAATAAAAAAACCGGCCAAGTGCGAGTCGGACTCGCGCACGGAGGGTTCCGTATCATTACGATTTATGACGTATTAAAAAAATACTATTTACTAGATCTCGTCCAAACCAATTTTCGGTGGGAGTTTACATGGTAATCTACATCATATATTTTTTTAGTTTTATCGTTCTCTTATTTTAGAAGTTACAGGGGGGGGGGACACACATTTTACCACTTTGGAAGTGTTTCTCGCGCAAACTGTTCAGTTTAGAAAAAAAATATATTAGAAACCTCAATATCATTTTTGAAGACCTATCCATAGATACCCCACACGAATGGGTTTGATGAAAAATTTTGAGTTTCAGTTCCAAGTATGGGGAACCCCCAAAATTTATTGTTTTTTTTTTCTATTTTTGTGTGAAAATCTTAATGCGGTTCATAGAATACATCTGCTTACCAAGTTTCAACAGCATAGTTCTTGTAGTTTCGAAAAAAAGGCTGTGACACGATCGGACAGACAGACCGACAGACAGACGGACATGACGAATCTATAAGGATTCCGTTTTTTGCCATTTGGCTACGGAACCCTAAAAATTAAAATAAAGATACAGGTGGTGATTCTTTTATAAAATTCCAATTTAAGCGCCATTTCGAAAGATTAGAATACCCGAATGTGGTTGGTGGATTTTTTGTTGTGTTAAAACATTATCTATGATCAAAATGTGAGGACGAGGTCATAATGATTCAACGTATGAAGCATTCAGCGTGTTTATGACGTCATATGCTGACTGAAAACAAAAGAAATGGGTGCTACTGTTTAATAACGTTGGCTGTTGGATACAATATCTCGGATTAGGTATGTACAAATTGGGATTTTTCCTCGGAAATCAGTGTTTTTTTAGCCGTTTATGTATTTGATGGGGCTGTTTTATTTTGTATACAAACCTTGACTTAAAATGAGAATAGGTACTTGTAGATATTGTTTAAAGAGATAGCTTCTTTTAAATAACCATATTAAGATAAAATTAAACCTTTTATGAGAAAAAAATCTTTCAAGTTTTTGCGAGATTAACGAATAGCATTATTCATTATTATATGGAATGAAGATAAGCTTTTAGAAGCATTTATACCACGTTATGAGACTAGTTGCACGGTTAATAGAATGTAAGAATAATCACATACAAAAAGTTTGGACACTTTTAAAATAAGAGGTGTTACATTCTTCACTGGTACAATACTCTGATAACAGGATGAGACATTAAGGTTTGACATGGCAACTGTATTCTCCAAAAGGTTAGGCAGAGGTGTGCTAATGTACACCTACAGTTAGCCCGTATGTTTAAGTCCTATGTTATAGGGGGCGAGCCTATTTCCTTTCACCCAGCACATGTCCAAACTCCGAGCTGCTACTGAGAATTTCATAGAACACTTTGCCCGACCTGGGAATCGAACCCAAGACCCCTAGCAGTCGTGCGTAGGACCACTAGACTTATGAGAAGGAAGAAGCGAGCCTATTCGTTTCTTAAAGCCCGGCAACGCACTTGCAACCCCTCCGGTGGGTGTGTGGTTACAGTTGTGAGTGTCAATGGGACCACTTAGGTACCACCAGAAGATACAATAGCTCGCTGCTTTCCTCTTCTATAAAAGAAGTCATTATACATCACGATACTAAGTATATAGTGAGAAATCAGATTATCTTCCGAGGAAGACGGAGCGCCACTCATTACTTAATGGGCCACGATCAATCACCATCAATTAATCATCCTGCCTCTATGATGTACTCCTATTAACCTCTACTTAATGTGTAATTATTTATAGGTAAGAAAATATACTTATACGAATGTATATGGCTAGATTAAGTGACGAATTATATAAAAAATATAATCAAAAGAAAATGCTTTTGATAAATGAGGCGTTATGTCTTTGCCATGTATTTTTTAGTCGTTCGTTAATTTTTAATGATTCGCTGCAGTCACTATTGTAGAGGATTTTAATTAATATTTATTATTTTTGACTAGTACATTTTCTACAGTAACTCGTGATATTAAATAAATTAATGAAAATGTTTTTAAATAAATGTGATTTTAATTGATGTTATTTTATTGTATTTTATAATTGAACGGTAGATTCTCTACATAAACCTGTGAAATATAATTAATGTATTTCATTTCTATTGCAACTTGTCTACAGTCAGTGGAGTATTAGACTTCATCCAGGCAAACGTAGAGGGACGCCCTCACTAACTAACTAACTAACTAACTCACGCTAAGACATTATCTCGGCATTTGGATTTGTGGCCTCGCCAGAAGTTTTAGTATAACAAAATTACGTCCAAATTATCATAACACTGAAGTTTTTATTTAGCGGAAGTTAAATAAAAGACACTGTCATATTATGCTGAGGCATATTATTAAAAACTCTAATTGTGAAGAGTCACAATCAGAGTTTTTACCAACAATTTTTGGGTCGGCTACAGTCTAGCCAGATGCTTTAGATTACACGAAGCGACTAACATCAGATCTTTGTTACCTAATTTGTGGGTAATACCGATATCCTAAGAATAACATAACATAACATACCATCACGCCTGTATTCCCCGAAGGGTAAGGTGGAGGTGTACTAATGTACACCCACATTTCGCCTATAGCCTATAGCCATTAACCAGGCACAAATCCACTCTGAGCTGCCACTGGGAATTTCATAGAAAATCCCATTAACACTTTGCTCGACCTGGGGATCGAACCCAGGACCTCTAGCGTGGCAGTCGTGCTAAGGACCACTAGACTAAATGAAGCATATCCTAAGAATAAACAGTCTTTAAACGATACCTTAACGCGCCCAAAGGAGTAAAACATATGGTCACGCGCCCAGAGGAGTAAAAAAGATGGTCATCCGTACTTATACTGCGAAAAGCTTTGCGGATCATTTGTTTCTTAGCAATAAGAATCTCAAGAGACATTATGCCCAGTTTTTAAAGCAGTTATAAATTTACTTTTATAATTATTATTCGTCTATCTTAACACCAAACTGTCTAAATAACTAGCCATCTTATTTCATTTATACTAAGAGGACGAACTTAGAATGTTAATATCAGTATCGTGGGCGAAGTTAGTTTGTGCTCAACGAATACTATGGTAGACTGACCCAGTTCCGTAAGAGGTAAATTAAGTCAACAGGAAATTAGTTTCTGTACACTAAATAATTGTTTCTACTATATAATGGGTCCAGTTATGTGTTAAATTTGGTCGGAAATTAGAGTTTACGTTTAAAAATAGATGTAAAAATAAATCTGTGCCTTTATTGTATTAGGTTGGTTGGTCAATCTTTACATAGTATAAAATGAAGTCGCTTCCACTGTGTGTTCGCTTAGATCTTTTAAACTACTCAACGGATTTTAATGCAGTTTTCAGCAAAAGATAAAGTGATTCAAGAGGAAGGCTTACAAGTATAATACATACATAATATAGCATAGAAAAACTGTGAAACCACCCAGCGAAATGTGGGTGTACATTTTAGGTCACATCTGCCTTACTCTGTCTAATCTTTCGGGGAATACAGGCATGATAGTATATAATATGTTATGTTTACTTAATTAAATATTCCTTCTCTTAGGTCGGTGAAAGCGTACCTGACTTATAACATTATTATTATTTTATAGATATTTTTGTACTATGTAATTACATAATATTTACATTTTCTTTATTATATTTTAGCACTGACTCAGAATATGCGATTTAATTCCATTTTCAGTGGACCACACTACATATTCTGAAAGGAGAACCGTCCCCAGTGGGTCAGCGTTGGTGATAACATGTACAATATCAAATTAATTCAATTGAAAGTTGGAAACTAATACTCTTTCCAAGATTTCCTAGACCGTATTCCAAAGTCCTAATGAGTTAGATACGTTTTAATTGACAAAGCTGTCGAAATAGGGCAACAACCCTGAAACATTACTCAGCACTTTATGTTCCTAACTAATAGAATTTCTGTTTTCCCAAACCCTTTGACACAGGCCTCTGGTAGTTGAAGATTTAGGACGGTCGCGAAAGGCTACGTCCCAGCTGCCTGGCTATAATCTTGTAGTCCTAATTTTTACGTCGTTAATCTAGACTAGACGAATGTTCTAGTAAAACTAACGAAAGAACTAGTCTTTCTTCTTAATCGGTGGATATTGAACTTCGAAAATGGCTGATGAAATAAGAACGACTGGTGACTATGTATTTCGTAAGGTTTTGAGTAGTCTGTGGAGCGCCGGAGGCGTATATTTGTTTTCTTTTCTTTGTATATTCATCGATTACTCCGTCAACTGCGAACCGATTTTTTTTTTAGTAAGTCGGTTCTTCTCCAATATTTTATGTGTTTTATTTTCCATAGTATTATTCTCTAAATAAATGTAAGTATATTAATTAATTCCTCTCCTTTTTGATTCAATCAGTTAATTAAAAAACTAAAAGAATGTCGCTTATTTGTGTTTTCATTGATATTTAATACTTTGTAGTCCTTGATTATAACAGAATCTAGCATGATGAGATGTCATACATATCTCATGAGATATCGGTAGATACTACAGTTGATAAACAATCACAATGCTGGATGTTAAGTACTAAATCTGTTGACATTGTGTCTAATTAATACAGCTGTCGTCCGTATCTCATGAGACGCAACAATTACAGCTCTCCAGGCTAATTTCACCGAAGAGATTGTATTAGTTTATAGACATTAGGAAGACTGCACTAAACAAAGCTTAATAAGCGAAGTGATAACACGTGCCTGTTATAGCCACGAGCCTTTTCAAATAGTCTAAAAGTAAGTAGGTATAACTAGATTAAATTGACTGACAATAGATTTAAAAAACTTAGTGTATAGAAAGGAATTTCCATCGAAACTTAAGGCATTTCTGCTGAAGGGGTGCTACTATTCGATTAATGACCTATGATTGTGTAATTATTTATTATCTATGTCAAACTAAAATGTTACTTTGAATTAATGATGTATTTTAATTTGAACAATGTTATGATGAATTATTTATTTAATGTAATTGTATGCATGCAATTCAATATTTTTTAGGTTTGTAGGATTTCTGACACAATGTTATATTGTTATAGAATAAATAAATAAAATTACCTTCAAAAATAATATATTCTTGTTCAAAAACATCGCGCCAATTCTCATCTAAACTGTTCGTATGAAAAACCTATAAGACCGACGTAGATTGACACATTTCCATATCCAAACTTTGGGGTCGCGGACGCCTGTCATCCGTCACCCAGTTCTAAATGAGATGAACCGGATCATACGTCTCCCGTATACTTTACATGGCTTTTGCATCGATATTGAACTGAACGCTTAGGAAAGGGTTTTCGGGTAAATTGGAATAGATATTTTTAATACCATACCATCATCACGCCTGTATTTCCCGAAGGGTTAGGCAGAGGCGTACTGATTTACATCCACAGTTCGCCGGTATGTTTAGATCCCATGTAATAGGGGACGAGCCTATTGCCATTCACCGAACACAAATCCAGACTCCGAGCTGCTACTGAGAATTTCATAGAAAAACCCAATAACACTTTGCTCGACCTGGGGATCGACCCCAGGACCTCTAGCGAAGCAGTCGCGTTTCGGACCACTAGACTAATGAGGCAGTCTGAGTATTTTTTAATAGATAGGTAAATAAGTATAAACTTGATTGTAATCCTAATTATTATTATGAATAATTAAAAATCACTCATAATTATATCATTTTCATGACAAAAAAACAAGATGGTATAGGAGTTAATGCCTATTTGAGCTGTCTTAGCTAATTAATGTTTTAAAATAAAACTGTAAGATAAAAAGGTAATCTAAATCAACGAATTTTCAGCAAAAACATTTGTGATCCGCTTCACCTCGCTTATTGCCTTTTCTTTTGACGATAAGAAATGAAATTCTTCTTTTAATATTACTCTGAACTTGGGTACCAATGTCTGCGGGATTTTATTATATTATTTAGAAGGTTTTGTTTAACTTCAATTAGTTACAAGACTCAAAAGTACTTATATTCAGACAAGTATGACAGGGATCTCTTTGAGATAAATAATGTGGGTAGGTATACCTTAGTATATTATTTAAACAGTTCTCGCACTAGGAAATACGCTCCTGGTCGTGTTGGATTACACCAAGAATAGGGTAAATATATTTATACACACAAAGATTTGTATATGGTGAGAATCGAACTCACGTCATTTAACGTAAGGGAATCAACATATTTAAACTTACATGCAGAAAATATTAAGTAATAATTTTATTTATCCAAAACAGAAAACCAGCCCATTTGGCTATGGGTTTCTTCGTGCATTTTTCCTAAATTTATCTTCATAAGAACCTTCCTTGGACTTTAATGAATATAAAAAATATAACCGAATTGATCTAGCCGGCCATTCAACCATATTTTTTTAATGAAGTAAAAGAAATATAATCAAATAAAAGTAATGAAAGTTGCTATTATAATTGTGTAGGCAGATTTATAATAAGTACTTACTACTATATTTTTTAAACGCCTGCTTATGCTAAACCACATGATGTTCGTATATAAAAGAGAATTATGATAGGTATCTCAAAAAGGTAATTAGGATCGCTAACCTTTTTAAATTAATATGACATTACAGCTTTATGAAACACTAGCTCTATCCGGCAGTACTACCTGTTTTGTATTTAATTTTGGGAAATCCCCAAAATCAGAAAAAAGTAAGTACTTCCGTTCACCTTAATTCCAAAGGTAACTTAGTAACTAAAAATGTATAGCTCGATGTGTCGCCGTCTGTACATTGAGATACATCTGGCGCTGACTGTACCTTCTCCCACAAAGTGACTACGCCTTACAAAAAGTTTCGCGAATCTATCTATAATAGATATTCCTCAGTAAAGTGTTGAAAAAGGCTTTCAGCATTTACCACAGCCAATACGTCCCGTTGTCATGGCAACCTATATACGATTTGATATATCCGTATACAGTTTTGACAGATTCGAGTGTCCTCGGGGATTTTCCCAAGGTCTTTGTATCTATACATAGACGATATTAAGAATGAACAGAAGGACTAATGTTTACCGGCCATCTATTATATCCGTGTTTTTTTTTTTTTTTTTTAACTAGTAAATTCTCCTTTATTCCCTAAAGGGTTAGACAGAGGTATTCTATCGTACACCGATAGAATACCTCTATTATTCTATACTTTACTACTATAGTTTACCGGTATCATGGATTTAGGTCATACGAGTTCGAGCCTACTCGTATTGCCATTAATTGGGAACACATCGAAACTCCGCGTAGCTAACTAAGAATTTTGTAGAAAATAACAATACCTCACGGACTCGACTGTGGAACCGAAACCCAAAACCTAATGCTCAGCAGCAGTACAGTGTGCCTGTGATTATTGATGAAGTCAATAAAATAGTACCTAAATGATAAATACAGTAATCATATTTTTCTTAAGTACATCATAGTTTCGAAACAAACTTTTCTGGGATTTTCTTTGGGATTTTTGATTTAGATGCCTAAAATATCTTCTCTATTTACCTATAAATTTGTATATAATATCGTCGTATTCATAAATATAAAACGTCCTACAAAATCCAATAGCTAGAGTGTGTTTTGTCTTCTTTTCCCATGCACAAGTCACGTTTTGAAACAAGATAAAACACATAGTTCTGAGAGGTTTAGAAGACAGTAGTGAACATTTATGGTGTTTTTTCGTAAAAAAAGCTTACTAGCATTGTAGGTTGCACATTACTAGTATTCTTGTTAACCCCTCGTGCTAAGCTAAATGCTAGTGTTACGAGTGGATTCACGTCGGTAGTGCAATGGGTGGAATTCGAACCGGCAACCATATGATCGCAAGTCCGACGCCCTAGCCATTAGGCTACCGACGCTTCAAACAATTTGAGAAAAAAAAATGGTTTTAGCTATTATACATATTGACTTGTTAATAATTTGTAAGGCCAACGTTTCAAATTTAATTTTAGTATTCTTGATCGGCGGCCTTGTTAGTTTCATTTCTTTTTCTAACACTATAACATTAAAACTTTCAATGTACAAAAAACACTGACGTACAAGACTGACAAGAATAGTTCCTAACCCATTACAAAATTGACCTACTGTTCTCTGTAGTCGAGTCAAGCAACAGTTGTGAGATGCGTGAGGGGAAGCGGGGGGCGCGGGGGTGCAAAATCAATAGAGGAACCCAGCCATGCCCCGCCCCGCCGAAACACCTACCCTCGATATGGTAGAAGGTTTTTTACATTACCTACGTGATTTTTCATGTATGCTCACGAATTTTCCGGGTTTTCCGTACACACTGACCTATTTGATGACCTTGAATGTATTGATACGTTAATTCGGAGTGAGTAGGGGAAATGTGTAAGGGGGAATGATGTTTATTTATTTACGTGTAAATTCGAAGCAGGTGGGAATATTGCTTTTGATAATACTTCAACTCACCGTGTATTGAATATTTTGTATTTAAGATAGTTCCGCGATCAAATCAATTGTTTTGTTTAAATTTACAACAATAGTAGTTCTTATTGAGGAGAGCCGCCAGGAATCTCCATAGATACTGCTTTAAATAACCAATATTTTTCTTGTTGATAATGTTCTTCTACCTAGTACTTACTAACTGCCTCAGCAGTCTTGTGGTCCTAAGTGTCACTGCTACAATAGAGTTCCTGGGTTAGATTTGCAGGTCAACATAGTGTTATTGGTTTTCTTTAAAATTCTCAGTAGCAGCTCGAAGTCTGGATTAATGACCAGTTAATAGTAATAGGCTTATCCCTTAATAAATGGGACCTAAACATACCGGAAAAGTGTGAGTGTACTCTATACTTATGCCTAACTTTTAGGTGAGGAAAAACGTTTAAGTTACTAAGTCCTATTAGATACATTTAAAAATGATATACACATAAAATCGCTACCAATCATCAAGATACAGGGATGTCCGCGTTTTCGGGTCAGCTGATGCGAAATACTATATACAATGTTTGTGTAATCTTACTACGATTCCGTTCAATAACCGCTCACGATTTGCGTGGGAAGATTTCCAGCTGACTCGTCACAATAATTTTACGAGTATTTCCATAGCTACGCTTGGCCACGTAGGACATTTGACAGATCCGGAGGCTGTTTGATATGCAGCCTTTTTTAAACATAATATACAATCACGTCTGTATTCCCCGAAGGGTTAAACAGAGATGTACTATGTACACCCACGCTTCGCCGGTATGTTTAGGTCCCATGTAATAGGGGCGAGCCTATTGCTATTAACCGGGAACAAATCCAGACTCCGAGCTGCTACTGAGAATTCCATAGAGAATCTCACTTTGCTTGACCTGGGAATCGAACCCAGGACCTCTAGCGTAGCAGTCGTGATTTGACCTAATTGTCTGACCTGGATTTATGACCGGTTAATAGTAATAGGCTCAACCCTTATTATATGGGACCTTAACATATCGATTAACTGTGGGTGTACATTAGTACACCTCTGCCTAACCATTCGGGGAATACAGGCGTTGTATGTAATGTTATTAAAATTTTCCTCTTTCGATAATTAAACTCAGATCTGTCAGAAGCTTCGCCAACTACTAAACCAATGAGGCAATCGTTTCGTTTTAAGCTCAGAAAAGGGTGTAATTCGATAATGCAGTAATGGAAGTTTAATAGGTTCCAAATTGAACGCTTGAATACCTGCTAGAACAAAAGAATCCCTAACACACTTAAGAGAAACCTAAATGCACATTTATTAACCTCATTTTATAAAGTTTTCCTGTATAAGGAACTTTTGTAACTTTAATTGTCGGTTTTATTAGTGCCCGTGGAGTTAAGTTGGAAGTGTTTCAGTTAACTTATGGTTTAACTTAAAGAAATAACTTGAATTGTAAATGAAAATTGTCATTATATCTGTTGTATTTTTGTTCTTTAATTACCTGATATTTTCGTATTATTTATCATACCGTACCATCACGCCTGTATTCCCCGAAGGGTTAAGCAGAGGTTTACCAACATACACCCACATTTTGCCGCTTTGTTTAGGTCCCATGTAATAGGGGGCGAACCTAACCGCGCAGAAGTCCATACTCCGAGCTGCTTCTGAGAATTTCATAGAAAAACCCAATAACACTGCTCGACCTGGGGATCGAACCCAGGACCTCTAGCGTAGCAGTCGCACTTAGGACCACTAGACTAAAGAAGCAGTCATTTTTTTATTATATTTAAGCATTAAATAATATTAGTTTTGAACGCCTTCTCGTATATTTTTAGTAATTGTTTAAGGGTGGTACTTCCAAATTGATATAAAATACATATAGAACGTCTATGGAGGGAACGTGGATTTCCTTTGATAATATCCTTATATTATCAAAGGAACTCCACTTCATGTATCTAAACTAGTTAAGGGGAAACTAAATAAACATTACAAATATATCAAACAAGTTTCGCTGATATGAATACTGAATGAGAACCTCCTCTTAACAGAAATAAGGAAAAAGTGTCACGACAGTTTGTGAACGTGGCATAAGTGATTGGGGTGCTGTTTTTTTTTTTGGGAGAACAAGAGCAATGTTAAGATACGCATGTATTGATGTGTCGACATTGTTTTTGCTGCCGAAGGTCAAAAAGGTTTTAATACACGGGCTATAGAATCTTCTTGGTAATTTATTGACACCCGGCTATGAAACGTCATACTTAATACATATTCTCTACAAATCCCAAAATCAGCGGAATAAGACAACGTCTACCTACACTGCTTTTCATTAAAAATGTATGAAACAAAACAACCTAAATTTTTGACAGAAATAAATTAAGGGGAAGCCAAACATCCCATAAAATGTGCGCACATAATTACAGACATATCTACATAACTTGATGAGCCGTGAAATTTTATAGACGCTTAAGCTTTATAACCTAACCGTGAACAAATACTTGTACAACGTGGGTTTTTATGATATGATATTACACATACGCACAGATAGGATAGATACCTTTTATTTTGATGTTGGTTTAACCATATTTATAAATTTTCAGAGGACTACAAAAAAGGAAGGGTAGGTAATGTGGTGTATCTATGCATGTATATTCGACTGTAGCTCAAAAACTACTGACCAGATTTTGACCAAATAATTGTTGTTGATTAACTCGTCTTTACAGTAAGGTTATAAGCTATAATTATTTTTATTATTATAAAACTGCCTGTATAACCTGTGGCTGCAATCTCAAGTGTTACAATAACATGAAACCGGCTATAAACTACAAACCATGAGTTTAAGTTTCTTGCTTTTCAGTAGATTTTTTTCGTCGTTACGTTTTAGTATAACCTGACCTCTTACTATTTTGAAAATTCTAAACACCTATATTTTTCTGTTAAAGTATTAATTTAAAAATACCTAATTACATTAAAAAACCCCGGTAGTTGGGAATAATCGTAAAAAGTAATCATTTTTAGCGTAAATATAAGTGTTTTATCCATTCAAATGAGACCTTCAGCATTAATAAAATAAAATTAGGTACTTTTTCACGATTATCTTCATCAACCCAGTATATTAGCCTAACACTGGGCACGATTTTCCTCTCAGAATGAGAGGGATTAGCAGATTTCACACACCATCGAGAAAATCTCTTAGGCATGCAGGTTTCCTCACGATGTTTTCCTTCACCATTTCGACGCGTAATAATTAACTTTAATACGTAGATGACTGCGAAAAGTCAGAGGTTTACGAGTAGCGCCTTGGATTCGACCTGGAGACCTTGACTTAGTATTAATATTTTTAATCTGTGTATTTATAAATATAACGGTATGCTAAATTTAACATTATAGGTAACTAAATTTAGTAGAAATGGCCGTCTGTTTAATTCGGCAGCAGTCGTTATATTAACATAATTAAATTTGTGTCGCCATTCGTCATAATCATTTCCTCGTCTTCAACCTTTTATTGTGCGGCGCGATGTTGGGTTGCCTTTGTAATTCTCACTAATTGTCATTTTTATTTAATGTTCGCATAATTAGCGCTTCGGATACTGTTTTTATTACATTTTACTAATTACCTAGGGTTTCGGCGAATTATGCTAAACGGCAGATGCGGTAATAACCTTCCATTCGCGCGTTAACTATTTTACGAAAATAAAAGAAAATATCTAATCGAAGACGAATCTGGAGTACGACGGATCTGGGTTACGACAAATCTGGAATACGTAAAGTTCGGAACACGACGAATTATATTTTGCAAGTCAGAGTCCGAGGGCCCCCTGAGCTTGGGGGCCCCGGGGCACTGCCCCGTCTAGCCCTCCGGTAGCTACGCCACTGGGTAGTTGTCTCGCTAACGAGCATAAATGTATAGAAGTACTGCCCCTCCACAGAATATCGACGAAAAGTAGCAGTATGCATACTGTTGCGTTTTGTTCGGAGGCCCAATTCCTACCTCGATCCCCTTCCTTATCTCCTTTCTTGTCTGCTTGCTCACCTGCCACTGTTACCTAATAGGCTTATTAACATATCTTAAACTCCATTGGTATTGTGGTTAGGGCTCCATGGGAAGATGATTACTTACCATCAGAGCTACCTGAACCATACTTTTCTTGTAGTTTTTCTTTATTGACCCATCATCGTGATGACACTGGCGAGTTATACTCTGCTCGTTTGCCGACTCAATAAAAAAAAACTACAAGAAAAGTATGGTTCCCCTTTTGAACGCTTATATATGTACATTATTTGTCAACCCAAAGAAAATCTATCACTCGAACGTGACCTGCCCTCGCTTATATGAAAGCACTCAATCGTTTGCTCGTTCAAGTAGGGCGCTACAAACATAACTTGGCGAAATGGAGGTTCATATATCCTTCTGTCAGAGCAAGAGACGGTGCCCCTGATGAGAACATACCTACTCCAATTGCTGGAGTGTCTTACACCTGCACCTTTGAGGACTTAAAGATGGCGCGACGGTCCTGGCCTATTCGGCTCATAATCACATCATCACCTACCCACTTTTGAGCACGAGTCTCCTCTCAAAGTGAGCAGGGTGAGGCTATAGTCCACCATTCTAATCTACCGCAGGTTGGCAGAGTTCACATAAAAAGTCGAAAAATCTCGCAGGTGTGCTGGTTTCCTCACGATGTTCGCGAGCGATACTTATGTCTTATTATATACCTATGCACATGATTCCAAAAAGTCAGGTATGCATGCCTTAGATTCCAACTCGAGATCTATGACTTAGCAGTCCAATGGTCCTATCACTAGGCTATCACTACTTTCTCCCAAGTATTTATCATTGAAACGAAGACCCATCACTTTTAAACACATGGCTAATATTTCCAGCATAAGTTGACCTTGCATTGTATAGACTTTCCGTACTGTAAGAGGTCAGCGTATAATGGAAATGTGTAGCTATGTGAAGCAGTGCGTACAATATCTACACTTTAATTATTAAAACATTTACCGTTTCCACGTTGTATAATATTAATCAGTGCCGGCAGCCGCTAATTTGAGCGTTTTCAATATTACACTAGAATAGTTTCCGCCCTGTCATCTGCAAACGTAATGTGATTTAATTACATTAATAAATTGAACGAGTTTTGGGAAGATATGTTGTCATTTTGCTAATAGGTATAATAATTATGTAATGTGTTGTTCTGGAATCATCATCGTCCATCAACTATAAACCTACTGTATACCCCACTAACTATGTATAAACTAACTACAAACCCCTACTAAAAATCAAACCTGGTGCGGCTGAATATTATAATTTTTCATAAAAAATAGTATGCAAAATAGATTCTTGGTAATACCGATATCCGGACCGTAGACTGGTTGTGGCTATAAGGACTTTTTACTTCCACTAATGATAGCCACAGATGTTCATATAACTACCAAGACCGATGGCTTAACGTGCTCGTCGAGGCACGGCGAGCAAGGACAGCACAATTTTGATAAACGCCTTGTGAAATAAATTTCTTCTTAACCATAAGAATCATGCTTGTCACGTTTGTCCTCTGAGGGAATGTCTATAACAATTCTATTTTTAAAATGATGATTATTTATCAGTCAAGTCAAGTTACATCAATGAGGTCCGATACCCCGATCACTACAGTGTCTACCACGCGAACCTTGCAATTAGTGTTTGACACCACTAATTTTAATTGGAGTAAAACAAATTACAATTCTTTGCTTTATACCTGAACATATAAATGAGGACGTACAGTCAATTCGAATCGTTAACTGAAGGCAAAAATATAAGTTTAGCTGTAGATAAAGAAATCATTACAATAACTAAAAGGTCGTTGATTCAAATTTTGTCTGATAATGATAACTTAACATTAATTACACATCTGAACAAATTACAATTATTTACTGTATACCCGAATATATAAACGAGGTCGTATAGTCAATACCAATCGAAATTTCGAAATCCACGCTACAATTTCTCGTGTGTACACACGTCCTTTAAAGGTCAGGTATACTGATGAGTGGGTAATGATAAACAAATAATGAGCGAGTTTCGTTTTCCAACCCGATTTTGTAGAAACCAATTTTTATAGAACAAACACAAAGTAATCAACGGGCTTGTTGTTAGATCGAAACTCGTTTGTACCATCGGTAAAAAGAGCAACCAAATTTTACAATTTCGGTTCATTCATTATTCATTGGTCTAGTGGCTGCCTCGTTGGTCTAGTGGTCCCAATCGCGACTGCTACGCTAGAGGTCTTGGGTTCGATCCCCAGGTCGAGCAAAGTGTAATTGAGTTTTTCTATGAAATTCTCAGTAGCAGCTCGGAGTCTGGATTTGTGCCCGGTGAATGGCAATAGGCTCGCCCCCTATTACATGGGACCCAAACATACCGGCGAACTGTGGGTGTACATTAAGTACACCTCTGCCTAACCCTTCGGGGAATACAGGCGTGATGGTATGTTATGTTATGTTATCATTATTCATTGTAGGACTTACATGCTTTTAACTTTTCCTGTCTAAGCTCAGGGGGCCTAGACAATGTTACATTTCCATATCGAAAACGAAGTTAGATTAATCTGAAATGTATGGAATTGGCATAATCTTTCGATATAGCACGTGATGAAATTATGTCAAATCCATACGTTTCGGAAATCTAACTTCGTCATCGATAATGAAGATGTGACATTGTCTAGGGGCCCAGGTCACCTCTACAAATAAAAGGGCTTAGGCTAGTCCAAAACGCTGGCCTAGTAGACTTTACTCGAGAAAGTCTTTGAGGCATGCAGGTTTCCCTTACTATGTTTTCCTTTGATTGAATAATTTGAAAGTTTAGTGGTATGTGCTTTGCATTCGAATTCGAAACCTTTGACTAGGCATGGCATTTGACATATCACTAGGCTATCACAGCTATTGTCTTTTTTAGTATGAGATATAAATTTTATAGCTCTAACAAATCTCTTGTACCCAAAATCTAATATTGGTGTCGATCTAAATCATTATTATGTTTTTATGCTATTTGCTACATTCATTTACAGAATAAATCCTCTATCGCAAATTTTATAAAAAACCCAGGCAGAACTACTTACTACATAATATATCCTTTATATAGCATTTCTTAGTCTGCCATATAAATAGTGAACATAAATGGAAACCGGTTAGTAAATTTTCTTCTATGAACGCATGAACAGTTTTAACGATAAAAGGAAGCTCTTAATACTAGTATGAATAAGAAAGAATACATAGAGTGAGGCTAATAGAGGTAATTTCTTTACTTAAACTTCTCGAAGTAAAAACTACTGCTCTATTTGGAGTCGCAATCGTAGTTATTGGGTGAGAGATATCGGAGTCGATTCCCAGGCTCAGCAAAGTGTAAAAATTCTCTGTAGCATCCTGGAATGGCCATAAGTGGCAATAGGCTCGCCGCCTATTACATGATCCCTTTAAATATAATCCTATGACCGAATAATATACTGCGGTTGTATACACATCTACACATACTAGTCCAGTATAGACTGACCTCCCATTGTAAAGGCTTTCCGTGCAATGCAAAGCCAGCCTATATTGGATGCATATAGCTTGATATGTAGCCGTGCTTACACCTATTCCTAACCCTACGGGTATACATGCGAGATGATACTGTCATGTTAAAATGTGGCTTCGACTTATTGAAATAAAACATTTTTTACGTATTTTATCGCGATGTTTCGGACCCTTTACAGCAGAAATCGGTATAATTTCTTTTTTATTATCAAATTAACTAGTCACACAAAAGAACATCGTAGTGATCGAAAATGCAGAAACGCCTCTGCCTAACCCGTTAGGAATACAGGCGTAATACTGTAAAAACGCTAATTATTCGTTTCATCGCGAGAACGCCAGATCGATCGAGGTTTAAACTTAGTGGTGCTTGAATAAGGTTGGGGAGTGAATAATATATGGGTACCCGGCTCTGCCCGGAAGCCGGTGTATACGTAATCCTATTTTAGAATGTATCTTCTCAAACAAAACGCCGAGCAAATAAATATTATACTCGCTCGTGGTCCGTTTTGGGTAGCTAATCTGTTTTTAACTATTATGTAAGGAATATTTTTGCTATGCATGAAGTTATGTTATAGTTAAAACTTTATCGAGGATTGTTTTTGTACTTTTAACACTAGTATCTTCTCGTAAAATGCTCCTGCTCCACCATTTTTTTTAGATAAGTACAAACACTCAAGCCTTTTACTCACAGAGATAGGCAGATACTATAGATCGTTTGCTAAGATTCTATATTGAATATTCTATATTCGTAATTTTTTATAATTATGATTTTTTCATAAACCATTATCTCGGTCAGCTCATGACAATATACAAATATTACCTTACAAACTTGATTTATTTATGGTTGGTGGTTATGGTTGAAAGACATAGTTATGTCTTCAATTGATGGTGCTGACGTCGCCTGAAGACGTAAAAGGTGGAAGAGAAATTCGACATCACAGGCAGTGGTCTCGGTAGCTTAGTTGGCAAAGTGTCTGGTGGACGTAACCAGAGAGACGCAGGTTCAAACCCTGCCTGAGATCGAATTTTTCTTTCACTTAGAAATTTTCTATAATTAGAAAATTCATAGCTTTGTTATTTATTGTATTATTTGATCTTATTTTAGGAGTTAAATTTTGATTGATTGTATTGTTTCCTATGTTTAAATAGGTAAATGCATATTGTAATCTCTTTCATACGGTCTACATTTTCAAAAAGACCGGTACTTTTATTCAATACCCTTATTTACCTACACATTACCTTCTGCTCTCGACTTCGTGTGGACTCCCGAAATTGGATTCCTATGTGTATGTCTAACATATAAACTATCCGTGTGCCACGTTTCATCCACGTCCATTCTGCCTTTTCTGAGTGAATATAGTAACAAATATCAAAATATAGTACAAACTTTCATATTTGTAGTAGTAGGTAGTAGGATTAAAATACATTCAATATTACATAACCAATTTATCGATTCAGGTATATACATATATTAGTCCGGATTAGGTAAACCGCAACTGATTTCACAGCTCACATCGCGGTGCATCTGTATAACACGAAATCGATTTAACCGTAATGTTACCGATATTAATCGATGCAAACGGAAATACGGCTCGAATGACAAACGAAGTTCATATACAAATAATGATAGAACTTTGTCATAGTGAACTTGGGTCGTTAGTAATGATTTGTCATTATTAACTAGTTGGAATGTTTCCTGATTGTTTGTGGTTCTTTAACTAACGTACTGTGTATTTTTACTGCGACTTGACAGCTCATTAATACTTATCTATACTATTTATAAGGGAGCTTAAATATATATTTTTTTATAGTCATAGTCCGTAGTTCAATAACCTTTTGGATTCTGGCTCCGAGATACACACGATGAAACACAATAGAACTGTTTAGCACTGGTGTTACATTTGGAGTACCTAGCTAGCTTGAACAACATTCTATAAACAAACATGTAGCGAGTATTTAGAACAGTTTATTTAAATATTAATACGGGATGGAGAAACTTTGTACCACTTTTTAAGAACATTGCTCGCACCGAGGAGCGTAAGATTTTACGTAATTAAAGTTCATATAGAAAAGGAGTGCAGAAAAAATATTGCGGTCGAATTGTGACCACGGGGCGACCACTAATTTGATTCAACTATAATAAAATAAATAACTGACTGCCTTATTAGTCTAGTGGTTTCAAGTGCGACTGCTACAGTAGAGGCCCTGGTATACTCAGATCGAGCAGTGTTCTTAGGTTTTTCTATGAAATTCTCAGTAGCAGTTCGGAGTTTGTATTTGTACCCGGTTAATGGCAATAGGCTCGCCCTCTAATACACGAGACGTAAATATACCGAAGAACTGTGTAAATTAGAACGTCTCTGCCTCACCCCTAGAGAAATACAGGCGTGATGGTATGTTAAAATTATATCTCACTTAGTAGAATCCAAATCTCAAGTCCCAACAACAACTTAAAGTCGGTATTGAAATGTTTGTATTATTGTGTAGTTACGTAGCAATAACTATTATCTAATGCCGTCTTAAGTTAATATTAGTAGCAACATTTATGTCGTAAGCTACACTACTGTAATATCGGCTTTAATCCATTTGTGTCTAAACTGAACTTTGGACTGTTTGTTGATAAAACCGCTGTTTGGTTTGAATATTATTTGTGGTGTTGGTTTACTTGAGTTGGGTTTTGTGGAAAGTATCTATATATATGTGCTTTATTAAGTTAACTAGCTCTCCGCGCACGGTTTGCTCGCGTGTTTTCTCGACTTTTCTGTACTATAATATGTATGTATTATGTATATAATCCGTCCTCTTGAATCACCCTATCTATTAAAAAAAACTGCATCAAAATCCGTTTTAGAGATCTAAGCATACATAGGGACAGACAGACAGCGGGAAGCGACTTTGTTTTACACTATGTAGTGATATAAACCTTCCTCTTGAATCACTCTACCTATTAAAAAAAACGCATGAAATACCGTCGCGTAGTTTTAAAGATCTAAGCATACATAGGGACAGACAGACAGCGGGAAGCGACTTTGTTTTATACTATGTAGTGATAACAAAACAATAATTCCCTTAAAGATATTATAACTTAACCGATTACACGTAGCTTATTGGTGAGGTCCTTCAAAAGGGTCAAGTGCTGTACTCGACTCAATGTAGGTATTATCAAGATGTATGAACGGGGAAAAACAAAAGAAGTATACAAGAATAGTAGCCAGTGAGTCCTAAAGTTTCTGCCTTTATTTATGCCTTTATTTATTTTTGAAGCGGTGGTAGCCTAATGGCTAGGGCGTCGGACTTGCGATCATGTGGTTGCCGGTTCGAACCCCACCCATTGCACTACCGACGTGAACCCACTCGTAACACAAGCATTTAGCTTAGCACGAGGGGTTAACAAAGAATACTTGTAATGTGTGATCCACATTGCTAGTAAGCTTTTTAACAGAAAAAAACAAACTATATAAGAAAACGGCGTACGTATTTGTGTTGTCATTATACCTGCAACTAAGAGACCGGGTTTTTCAAAATATTATATAAATGTTCATTTAGGTACGTATGCTAAGCAATAAAAATTATAACGTTATTTTTCTGTGACATTAATGTTTGTTCGCGGGCCCGACATGGACCTGTATATTTTGGTTTACTATACCATAATCCCTCTCGTACTGTGAGGAGACCCGTGCCCAGCAGTGGGACAATGTAATGGGTTGATGATGATACCATAGTCACATGCTATGCCATACAAAGATATGCAAACACTACGATGGCTTAGGTTTTTCCGATCTCACGTATAATAATATAATTATGGCTTTTTTGCCAGAGTCCTCAATTACCCTAGGTACTATCAGAATATGCCACGATTATTACCAAATTGAATTTACTACAAAATGTCAAATTTTCTCAGTTGATTTTGAACTTAATCATCAACTCATTAAGGTTTAAAATTATGTGGAGAAATTTGACAGTTTTGTATAACCTGATGTATCGGCCGGCGACTGTACAAATTGCGAAATATCAAAAGAAAAAAATAAATTTGGGTCCTAGGCGAGATCATCCGCCATAAGCACGAAGAAGAAATACATTCAACTTGACACGTTCGTATATTAACAGGTCAAGACAAATCCATAGTGACGAGTACAATTGAATACAAATAACAACAGGAACGTAGTTGGTAAATGAAAGAAAACCGTTCAGTTAACAGTCCGTTTGACCGACAGCCGAGGGAAACGAGTGACGTACCAATGAATTAACGATTCATAGGGAACTGAATAACCTTTTACTATTTGTGTACATTGCTCTTCTTTGTTAATAGTTAATAACAGATTCATTGAACTTCGAAGAAGAAGCTTTAGTTAAAATGCGTTTTAAGGTTCGTAGCTAGTTCGATTAAATACCCTACCTCAAATATAATAATAGAAATTTACAACTTTTATTTTAAAAACCCAAAAATAATTTGTATAATTTGATTTTTTTGGCGGCTAAAGCCGACTTAGGCGGTTAAAGGGCTAAATAGTCTAGTGGTCCCAATCGTGACTGCTATGCTAGAGGTCTTGGGTTCGATCCCCAGGTCGAGCAAAGTGTTATTGGTTTTTCTATGAAATTCTCAGTAGCAGCTCGGAGTCTGGATTTGTGCCCGGTGAATGGCAATAGGCTCGCCCCCTATTACATGGGACCTAAACATACCGGCGAACTGTGGGTGTACATTAAGTACACCTCTGCCTAACCCTTCGGGGAATACAGGCGTGATGGTATGTTATTTTAAAAACGCAAAATTTTTTTTGGCGGCTAAATCCGACTTCGGCGGATAAAGGGTTAAATAATACATGTTGTTTTTAAGGAAACCAAATTCATGCCTCTCAACAAAGTAAAAAATACTATGTGCAAAAAACCCCGCAAAGAAACTGTGGTTTAGGAGCCATGGTGATGAAATAATTTACACAAAGTGAAGCGCCTGTCCGGGTTCGAACCCGTAATCGCTGGACTAACACATTTCATCTCTCAAAAGGGTTGGTGCTAATAAGAAATAATAACGTAATGTATTTACGAACAACCATAAACAAGGATCAAAATAATCTTATACCTCGACATAATGTTAGTGATTAACTTCAAAAATGTTTTATGCGTGGCACGTTTTACCGTTTCGGGCATCACGTAGAGAATTACGGCCTTCAGATTGTACAATCAAGTTGTTTGTGGGAAAACGTCATGTGCCGTAGATCGGGTTATTTTTTAATAATGATGAATTGTTTTCCCTGTGTTGGACATTAATCTGATTAGATATACGCGTGAAATCTTACAGAAAATGCTTTGAATTTGAGTAAGAAACTGCTTTGTAAGTGTAGTGGTCTTTTTTTTTTAAAAAAAAAAGCTTACTAGCAATGTGGGTCACACATTACTAGTATTCTTGTTAACCCCTCGTGCTAAGCTAAATGCTTGTGTTACTAGTGGGTTCACGTCGGTAGTGCAATGGGTGGGGTTCGAACTGGCAACCATATGATCGCAAGTCAGACGCCCTAGCCATTAGGCTACCGACGCTTCGCAAGCCTCGAAGTTCTTAAGCGTACCGACTGCGCATAGCAGTCAAGGTTGAAATCCAAGACTTATAATGCGTAAAAGGCCTTAGGTTCAGGACAACACTAACAATTAGACAATAAACTTGAGACAGTTAATTAAAAAAGTGTTTACCAAGGTTTACGTTCCATCTGCCTTATTAGTCTAGTCTTCGTAAGTGTACCTACTGCCTTAGCAGTCAGGATTGGACACCAAGATCTGTAGTGCGTTAGACGTTTTACTTTTATGAATGCTCAGGACCTCACTGCTGAGACAGTTAATCAGAAAAGTGTTTATCAAGGTTTAAATTGCAATGCCTATGGTAATTTTTTTTTTTATGACATTCTTAGTAGAAGCGTGATGTTGAGATATCTGCCCGGTGGCGGTGGCATGAGGTTCGCTCCTATAACATGGGACCTAAAAATACCGGCAAACTGTGGATGTAATTTAAGTAGGCCTCTGCCCAACCCTTTGGGGAATACAGGCGTGATGGTATATTATATAATGTAAATTGCACATAATATAAAATCAACGACATGTGAACTATGGCTTGAGCTCTTTACTAAATAAATCCTATGTAAATTTGCAGATTTCCTTTTATTTTCCCATATGCTATGCTCGTAAAATACTGAAAACGATAAAATATATTGCGTTACGTGCTTCAAGCTGCAATCTTGAACGGGAAAAAGGCTGGATAAATAAATTATATTCGGAACGCAGTCCACTTGTATAAATTAACAATAACAAAGCAATATTGTCTTTATATTGCCATTTTCAAAAAATCTCGACGCGATTAATGTTACAATTCTTTCATTTTCTTCCCATAAATTGTAATGCTGAATGATCGTTAAATTTTTTTTTACTCGTTTTCCTACAGTCTTTTCCTCGTTTCTTTTGAGTTAAATCTTATAAAAACCTCCACTTTTGAGGCTCAATAAATGTTCTAACCATTCCGGCTTGGAATAAAATGTCTTGTTTGGCCCGAGATCTAAATTTAATTGGCAAGGGATAAGTAAAGGAAATTATTATATTGAATTGATTTAATCAAGTTCTCATTATTTTGTACCCAAACTTCACGAGAATTTAAAAGAACACCTTACTGACACTTTGCTCACCTGGAAACCGAACCCAGGACCTCTAGCGTAGCACTCGCTCTTAGGGCCGCTAGACTCATGTACCTTTACCTCATCTGAAAACATTATGGATATAGGATGATATCATGACATGTTTTTTTGAGAAAGGAAGTAACATTTGACCGTCCACCATTTGTATTGTAAATACAAAAAAAAACTGCTAACTTGCATTTTTGTAAAATATATTATAAGTAGTAGTTTTCTTTTTAGGAGTAAAGTTGTCTTATTGTAAGCTCTCGCTAGTTCATAACATAAATTAAACATGAATGTTAACTTAACAATACAATAAAGTTAAAGTTAATTCTGATAGCTTACGCAAATAACTGGGGCAAGTGGATTTACGTCGTCCATGTTTAATCAGTCCAACTCCAAGGACAAGGGACCCTAACTAATTACTTTCGTAACTTACCTAAATGTACAAAGGAACTATGCCTTGTACATTGTCGGTTAGGATGTAATTAATAATCTGTACTACATTGCAGAGCGATTTTTAGACTGATAAAAAATATCTACATAAGTCGACCAATAACCCAACCCAATCTAAGGCACTTTGTTTCTAAGACGACAATATCTCGCATACAAATATACTATGAAAATCTTATCCTGGTCTGATAACATAAGCGTAACCACGATCTCAGAATTGAGCTCACTTTGTAATAACAGTTATTGAGCTAATAAGAAAAAACCGTTACTTGCTACTTCTTTTAACGATTTAAAGCTGCTTCAAATTTATTCTTCAGAAGTACCAAAAATGTTTTCTTTAGACGTATGGGTATCAGCTATACAAGTTAAAAAATCCGTTAAAAGTGAATTAGACTGTATTAAACATGCAAAGAGTTATTACGACCTTAACTTAATATTATATGAGGTGATATCTGAGTTAGCTTCCAAATACACTGGTTATTGTAAAATTTTCACAGACGGATCAAAAAATTTAAATGGGGGCGGGGCTGCATTTTTTGTCCAAAATACGGGTTATAAAAATAGTTTTAAAATAAATAATGAACGTATATCTATTATGTCGCTGGAACTCATTGCAATTTTTCAAAATTTCAATAACGTGGTTATTTTCACTGATAGTAAGAGTGCCTTGCAACATTTGGCTCGATGCGCCTCTGGCGGCAGAGGTGCATCGATAGCCTATGATATTCTTAAAATTGTCAACATCTTTAACAAAGATGACATTAGGATTATTTTGTAATGGGTTCCAGCACACATAGGTTTACAAGGCAACGAGGAGGCTGATCAGTTATCAAAACTTGCGACAGAGAAAGGTGACGAAATTATGTACCACCCTGATTATTGGGAATATCTCTCGATACTTAAAGTAACATGTTATGAAAAATGGAAAAATCACTTTGATGAGATATCTAAGGAGAAAGGAATATGGTATAAAATCATCCAAAACGAGCCTTCTCGCGTGCCATGGTTTGAAAATAGTAGTTTAAGTAGAAGTTACATTAAGTTAGCGCTAAGACTTCGTTCTGGGCACTATCCATCAGCAAAGTTTGCATTTCTCATGAAAAAGACAGCATCACCCAACTGCGAAGTATGTGATAAAGTTGAGGACGTGCAGCATTTGCTGATGGATTGTGTAAAGAATAAAAGAGAAAGGGAATCACTGATTAAGGAATTCAAATTAAACATTTTGGATGTTGGTCTTATTCTAAATATTTTGTCAAAACCTACTTCAGATATTGCTAAAAGAATATGTAGTTTGGTTCGAGTGTGTAATCAGTAATTCCTTTTCCGTAGTATTCACATATTCCTATAAATTGTGATCCTTGTGTTAGTTATTTGGTATAAGGTACAGTCAGCAACAAAAGTTGATGAACACATACAATATTACAAAACATCTGAACACTAAAAAAATCCATAAATAAGTGTCGTGACGAGAGGAGAAAATAATCTTGTCATTTGAACTTTACAAAAGCAGTGAACACCAATTTTCCATAAGTCGCTGAACATCAATAGCGACCACATTAGGTTAACAAATAATAAAGTTTTCAATTTGTTGGTTGTTGTTCTAATTTTGTCATTTGAAATGTTCAGGAACTTATGGAACAGTGCTAAAACTGCTCAGTATGAGTACCAAAGTAGTTTTTTATAGCATGTAATGCAAAGTACGATGGCCAGCACATCACGTTACCACAAAATGACAAATTTTCTCAGTTGATTTTTAACTTTATTTACAACAATTTAAGGTTTAAAATCATTTTGAGAAATTTGTCAATTTTGTATTCCTTGACCTGCTGTACTGTACTTTTAACCGAATTCAAAAAGGAAGAGGTTATCAATTTGGAAGTTTATTTGTATATATTTTTTGTGTATGTTCGGGCATAACTCTGTCGTATATAAACGAATTTGCAAAATTCTTTTTTTTGTTCGAATGGGCTTTATTCCGAAATGGTCCCATTAAAATTTCATACAGTTTAGATGATGAATTTCGGAGACAGAAAACAGAACGCTTCAAAATATTACAGCATTGTTTACACAATCACACAACATAAAATCACGCCGTGCGGACGTCATTTTCGAACTCGAAAGGGTTACGCAGATTTTCTATCAAAGTTATTAATTTTAAAGGGCTATGGTCTCGTTTAAATTTGATAAGATGTGAGCAGTAAAAATATTGAAAAAATAACTTTTAACAAAAAAATAAAACCGCCTTTAAAATATAATAAAAATCTCTTTGGCTAAAACAATTTCGGAAGTCAGTGGCAAAAACAAAAGATTCACACAAATTAGAAGCCACCGACTTCCGAAACTGTTTTAGACAACATTATTGTTATTATTTTTTAAAGGTAGTTTTAGTTTTTGTTATTAGCCAATTCTTTTTTTTTTGGTTTTGTTTATGTTTATTTATTAAATTTATTATGATGATTGGATGATAGTGAGTGATGAATGATTGATATATGAAGGATGATACACATTGAAGATTCAATAAAATATGTCCTTATTTGTTGAAGCCTCACACGGATTATTGCGTCGCACTCTTTTTATTAATAGGTTTTAATTGGCTGTGCTAGGGTCCTTTTTAACCTACTTTAAATAAGAGGTTATCAAGTCTTATGTTTATATATTTTTTGTTGTCACGAATCACCATACTCATAGTTTTAGTAAATAATATTATATCTAACTTTTTGTTTTTTCTTACTGCTTTCTCTTGTTCCCTATGTTATGATGTGCGAACAAATTAATCCGTTACTTTCTTTCTTACTTTTGAATATTGCTAGTAAGCATAAAAAAATGTTTTGTATCCTATTTAAATAATATTTAATTAATATTCTGAACTGTTGTGTTTATACGGCAATGATTTGATAACGAATAACAACTTTTAACAAAAAAAACCCGCCTTCAAAAATAAGAAAAATATTCTTCGACTTCTGAAACTGTTCTAGATAAAAATATTTTTATTATTTTTTCAAGGCGGTTTTATATTTGTTAAACGTTATTTTATTACAATATTTTTTGTGATCACATCTTACCAAATTTGAATGATACCACCGCAGGAGCTTTCAAACTCACTTCAACTTTCAAATCTGCGTAATCCTTTCGAGTGAACAGACGTGTTGTTACGATAGTAGCAATCACGCTTGATTTGCAGTCAATTTTTGAAGAGTTCCGTTGTCTGTCTCCGGAATTCATTATCGGATCAGTATGTAATTTAAAAGAAGACACTTCGGACCCTTTCGAACAAAAAAGAATTTTGCAAATACGTCTATCTACGACAGATTTATGAGAACATACACATAAAAAAACATCCGAATTGATAACCTCCCCATTTTGAAATCGGTTAAAAATGCGGTGCCTCGTAGCAAACGGTTCTGGGTTTAAAGAAAAGGAAATCGGCTATGTTCAGCGACTTTTGTATTTATTGCAGATCATATAATTATGTCGCTAGTAATGTTCAGCAATTAATGGTTTAACCGAGTTCAGCGCCTTGTGTAGTCCAGTAATGACAAGTTATTTTGTAGTTTACTGTGATCAGTAACTAATGGTGTCTACTCATGTTTAGGAAATTTTGGAAATAAATTATGTTCAAGGACTTCTGTTGCTGACTGTACAATGGGGTTGACGTATCCATGTGGATAAAAACCCCTTTATCTTCAATAAAGATTTAAAAAAAAAAAACTAAGGCAGAACGAAGTTTGCCAGTTGCTTGCAATATACGGAAAAATGTAGCAATGATCAAATAAAACAAATGGTACGCCCCTGGCGTGGCTCATTCCAGGCTTTTCCATTTTATATCTAGTCTTCCATTCAGGTTAAGCCGTTAGGAATCGGATCAGCTAAATCATCAAAAAATTGTTCAACACTAGAATTTTCTTGTGTATTATCGCGTTTACAAACACTTTTTTTCACCTGTATTCCTACAGGCTATAGAAAATATCATAGATCCGTACGGTAATGAAATTAAAACTCACTTTACAAGAGCTGATTGCTAAACGAAACGTGTCGTCAATCTCATTAAAAACGTAAACCGTTTATCTACTGATAATTCAGTAGGTATAACAAAAAATTGCATAAGCATTATCGGTCTATAATTTCCCACGGCTGGGACACAGGCCCCCTCTCGGTGAGAGGGAACGGACCGTAATCTACCACGCGGACCCAATGCGGGTTGGTAGATGTCACATGTTTTCGATTTTTTGGTTCTAGGACATACCGATCTCCTCACGATGTTTTCCTTCACCGTTTTGTGAGCAGTGGTAATGAAATAATTCACACAAAGTAAAGCGCCTGTCTTGGATCGAAGCTTCGACCGCTCCCATAGCAAATATAAGCATCTATTTATCGATTATCTTCGATGATGCTGTCTGTAATTACGTTCCAGTATAAAGTTTCACTGCTAAGTGTCAGGAAGTAGGTCGAGTGTAAACGCGGAGATGGTTCCGACACTCTTTAGTGTTTCCCACTTGACGAACCATAACACTCTTGTGTCGGTAACTTTGATAACAATCTCTTTTGCTCTTTATTTTATCTATCAGATTACTGTTGTAGTATAATTAAGTTTAGGAGCGACTGGTGGTGCAAAGACAGACATTGATTTAGAGGCTTTTAGTAATAAATTAGATTTTCACAAAGAAAATGAATTTTCTAATTAAAGAAAATTTCTAGTGAAAGAAAAATTCGATCTCAGGCAGGGTTTGAACCTGCGTCCCTCTGGTTAAGTACACCAGACTGCCCGCTTTACCAACTAAGCTACCGAGACCACTGCCTGTGATGTCGAATTTCTCTTCCACCTTCTACGTCTTGAGGCGACGTCGGCACCATCTATTGAAGACATTACTATGTCTTTCAACCAACACGACTGCCTTTACAGGTAGTTCAATGTCAATTTAATGCTAAAAAACAATAAAAAATAAGAATAAATTAGATGTTTAATTTTTTTTTTAAATGCTTACTAGCAGTGTTGATCGCACATTACTAGTATTCTTGTTAACCCCTTGTATTAAGCTAAATGGTCGTATAACGAGTGGGTCCACGTCGGTAGTACAATGGGTGGGTTTCGCAACGGCAACCACATGATCGCAAGTCCGACGCCCTAGCCATTAAGCTACCGATGCCTACTATGTCTCGATTATTGGGCAAACATTAGTGACTCAAAGTCAAGTAATTGGTTGCTCTTTCATGGTTAAAAGTAGTGTTATTTTTTACTTATTGAGACCCCATATTTGCCTCAGAAAGCTTTTTAAACCATAATGTCCAAACATTTATTTTTCTACATGAGTTACAAGACAGTAGATTAATTATCTTAAATTCAAGGTAAAGATAAGCATAATATCTGTTAATATTTTTTTTCGTGTTTATAAATAACACTTTGATTGGAAACTAGTAGTAAAAAGTCTTCCAACAAAGCAAAATATTTCAAGTAAAAGGTACCTACTTTATACTTTAAAAAATTGGGTTCTTCGTTATCGAAAACACTATTATTAATTTAAGATTAAATTGGGTTCAAGTAGAAGCGGAATTACATTAATTAATCTTCATTTACGTCGTAATTATCGGAATAGGATCCTAAAATCGGGGAATTTAGCTATTTTACTACCCTAATTAGGCCGAAATTGAGACCTTTTATGATCTGATTCAAGGGATTTATAAAAGATAATCAAGGGTGTTGGCAAATAAATGAGGTCATTTAGAAGCAATTATAAGTAGCCGACCCCTGACTTTGCCTGTGTGAAAAGAATATGGAATGAAGTGGATATATTGTGATATTTTGTCCCTAAAAACGGTAAAAGTACAAAATATAACTTTTTATTTTATCATTTCCTGGATAATTATCTTCAAAGCTTACCCTTCAAAAGTCTTCATACTGTATACAGTTTAAATATAATATAAGTATAAAAGTATGTGACCTTGTCAGTTGATAAGGATTTTGATCAAAACCTTTATAATTTTTCAAAGTGGGCAAAAAAAACGCTCATCCATAAGATACAAAAAGATACAAACATTTCGTCTTATGAATAAAATGAAGTCATTGTGGACGCGTTTCATTTACGTTCAAAGTTAGAACAAAGTTGTCTTCATTTTAAAAATACTCCTTCTCATTTTACACTGTCCTCGAATTGTGTAAATTTCTCTGCAAATGAATATTGTACTTATTACTCTCTTCCTGGATGGAGCGGGTGAATCAAAACTTTTAATAATACAGAGAAGGTCTCTGGTGCCATGCAAACAGTTATAAGTGGTTTTAATAATTAAGACAAAAAAATATTTAATTGAAAATAAAGTTATTATAGTGCAGTGATAGCCTAGTGATATGACCATTGGACTGCCAAGTCAAAGGTCTACAAGTTCGAATCCAAGGCACGCACCTCTGACTTTTAGAAGTCATGTGCGTATTAATAATTAATTTTCACGCGCTTAAACGGCGAAGGAAAACATCGTGAGGAAACCTGCATGCCTGAGAGATTTTCTTGACGACGTGTGAAGTCTGCCAACCCGCAGTAGGCTAGCGTGGTAGACTATAGCCTAATCCCTCTCGTACTGAGAGGAGACCCGTGCCCAGCAGTGGGACAATGTAATGGGTTGATGATGATGATGATGATGATGAAAGTTATTCATTAAAAAAAGCCTAGGATTAAAACCTAAAAACTCTATTATTACTTATTTATTAAAAACTACAATGATCTAATTTAAATAAAACTACTTCTTACGGATTTCATCGTGTTTAATGAATATTCAATCCCAGGTTTAGACCCTATGGTCTGAGATTGTCAGAAAGACCTCTTTTTTTTCCACATCCTTCGCCTAATCGGTTGTCAGAGCTTCGGGGTTTTGATGACACATTGTATGACAACCAGAATCGAAGCATAAGTAGGTACTTACTTCTGCTTTTATCTTCTCGTATTAAGAATGGTTATCCCTCTACAAATTGTAGATTAGCCTTCGTTTCTAAGCCCTGAGCGTACAAACAATGTAACATATCAAAATACAATGATATTTACGAACGCCTGATTTGCTGGATACTGGTTAAATACGTTATTACCGTCAGGCACGAAAACAGGCAAGTGTTCCTGGTAGCTTAGTGGCTAAAGCATCTGGTGTACTAAACCGGAGGAACGTAGTTTCTGATCTGACCTAGGATCTTATTTTTCTTTCACTAGAAAATGTACATCTTTTTTTTTTTTAAGAAAAAAACCTTACTAGCAATGTGGGTCACACATTACTAGTATTCTTGTTAACCCCTCGTGCTAAGCTAAAATGCTTGTGTTACGAGTGGGTTCACGTCGGTAGTGCAATGGGTGGGGTTCGAACCGGCAACCGTGTGATCGCAAGTTCGACGCCATAGCCATTAGGCTACCGTCGCTTCAAATTCGTATATAGATATTATTTATAGATATTTAACGTTAGTTAATGCTAAAATATAAAATAGCTCCATAGATTTTGTTTCTATGTATTTGTTCATAGGTATGAAAGTTTGTTGGCTAATAGTGTTTACTCCAAACTCTCTAGAAAATAGGTTTTATATAATCAAAATAATTCGTTTACTATGTGTCCGGTGCCGGACGTTAAGTCGTCAACACCGACTTTTATCGGTTCGGTATCGGTTTTCAATAAAGAGTGTTTATCTAGCTTTTATGACTTTGCCCTTGTTTTATTTTTATAAGATCGGCAATGTCTGTTACGTCTTAATTATATCTATGGTATCCGGATACCATTAAATATTTGCAAATACTATTTTATTGGTCCTTTTATTACGGCTAAAATGACCTTTCAGTAATTTGATTTTGGAATCCAAATGTTTTTACTTAAGAAAGTTACTATAATGAGTATCATTAAAAATAATCGTATGCAATTCTTCGCAATGTTTTAAGTGCGTGATAATTTATACAGTTAAGCACATGACTTCGAAAAGTAAAAGGTGCGTGCATTGGATTCTAATTAGTGATCTATGACTTGGCAGTCCAATGGTCTTATCAAAATTTATCGATTGTGAAGAATAATTCGAATAACATTCCAACGTAAAAACTCCTCTAATACCTTAGCGTAAATACATATATTTTCTTTAAAGCCAAAACAAAGAGAAAATATTATTCTACTGTATTAAATTCTCCGTTTTCTCATCGACACGAGAAACACAAACGTTTGCTTGCCGCTTAGAGAGTAGCTACGGAAATATTCGGACAAAGCGCAGGAAGAAGCACCCACCTTAATTCAAAACCTTGAAAGTAGGGGAGACTGGGAAAAATGCAATATAAAACTTGTGCATTTACTTAGAACACTTTTGTTTTCGCTTTCTTTTCGTTTGGAATGTAGAACAGTTTGAAGAATAACGTTTCGGGTTAGTGATTTAGCTATTCTTCTAGAAAATATTTTGACAATCACGCAAAGACCTCATAAGTCTAGTAAAACCAAAACCCAGGATCGTTAGCTACAGATCCTGGGTTCGGCTTTCATGTTAGAGAAAAGTGATACTTGTTTTGTTTTTTTTTTCTATGAAATTCTCAGTTTCTTTTAGGCAAGCGTGCTCCATCGTAAACCACATCATTGCTTAACATCAGGTGAGGTGTGGTCAAGCGCAAGCCTATCTATGATAAAAAGTCTGGATTTGTGCACGGTTAATGGTAATAGGCTCGCCCCGTATTATATAGGACCTAAACATTCCGGTGAATTGTGAGTGCACATTAGTACACCTCTACCAAGTACTTCGGGGATACATAATTTTTTTATATAGAATGGTATGTACATCATGCAATCTATAATGCACACTTATGACGTGTTGCATAGATAGAGCATGTGCTAATGTAAAATAAATTTTCAGAGTTCGAGGATATACTTTTTTCAATGGGGCACTAAGATTACCGAGGTTGAACTTCTATGTGTAAAAATATGTGTTTTGTTTTTTATCAGCCATTATCTTCCCACTGCAGGGCAAAGGCCTCTCTACTCTCCTTCCACTCAAAAAAAATTGCTCACCAAAATATAAAACAACTTTAAGGACTACAAAAATGTTGAATTACTTAACAACCGAAAATCATCACCGTTCAAAAATTGCCATTCTGTATTGTAAACTGAAATTTCCTTTCTGAAAGAACCCATTATTTTATAAACAAACTTTTTGGGGCTTCACGCTTAAAAAGAAACCGAACAACACAGATAAACTTTCTGACAATACTGTTTCAAAACTGAATGATGTTTTTTGAGGGTATTTTCGTTAAAGAACACTTAAAAATACTGTTATTAATAGATGCACCAAGTATAATTTTAATATTAACAACGTGTAATTACCTCACGTTTTTATTAGTCATTTTTATTATAATTAACATTAATGAATTCTAAACATCTTTTAAGATAAAATTTTTAGTGAAAGAAAAAAAGTAGTAAACTTTACCTCAGGCATGGTTCGAACTTGCATCTTTCCAAATCAAATCAAATCAAATCAAATCATTTATTCATTTGTAAAACATAGGTAAATACAAGTATAGTTCTTACATTATTAATTAGTCCGCTATGTTTTGTCAATAAGACATACAAATATTACATAGTAGGTACAACCTTAAGATTATTATGATTATGTCACAATATTCATCATTAAAATTATCATCATAAATTAGGTAGGTAAATTACACAATTATATATTTATACATTAAATAACACTAAATAACACTATTACAGCTCCTTATCGTTTAAAAACTCGTCTATTGTATAGTAGCATTTGTCAAGAAGCAGTTTTTGCAGTGATGTTTTGAATTTTGACAGTGGCATTATTTTTATAGAGTTTGGGATTTTATTATATATTCTAGGAGCAATTCCAAAAAAGCTCTTGTGCATTAAAGCAGTCTTACATTTTATGTTACATAATTGATTTTTGTACTGTGCACGCAATAGATTTTTCCTGACTGTGGACAGCTTAGTAAATATATGCGGGTTTCTTTTTACAAAAAGTGCAGTTTCTAATATGTATAGTGCCGGAAATGTTAACAGTTTTATGTTGTACAATGTTTCCAGTTAAGTACACTGGATCCTTATGCCAACTAAGCTACCGAGACCACTCTTGTGACGTGGAATTTCTGTTCCACATCCTTACGTCTTAAGGTGACGTTGGCATTATCTATTGATTTTTTCTTTCCGAACATTAACCTTAAAGATATTTAGCATTCATTATTGTCAAATATAATAAAAAATAACGTTTCATTGTTAAACTGCCTTATTAGTTTGGTGGTCAATCGCGATTGTAACGTGGTCTTGGAATCGATATCCAGACCGAGCAAAGTGTTATTAGGTTTTGTTATGAAATTCTTAGTGTCGGCACGAAATTTGGGTTTGTGCCCGGTTAATGGCAATAAGCTCTCCCCTATTACATGCGACCTTAACATACTGCGAACTAGGGCAGAACATTAGGACACCTATGTCTAACATTTCTAAAAAAATGGGCGCTATACATTTATAATATTACTAGCTGACCGGACAAACATTCAGTCAGTCTTAGCTATGAATATTCTATTCGAACTGAAATAATAGTCGTTAAGTTTTCTAATATTTTCCAATATTCTACGCTTATTTCTTAATTTTTCTTGCCGTATAAAACTTTTTCAAAGTATTAGAAAACTTAAAAAAAATATTACGAAGTCGGTGAAGTCGTTTTCAAGTTATGGCGTGACCAAGGGAAATAGGGATTAATTTATATAAATGTGCATGCATGCAGGTAGGAAACTATTTATATAACCGCAGTAGATTATCTTGCATATTGTGCTAATTAATGCGACAGTCTTATAATTTCAAGCACAATATTGCAGTCGTTGTGTATTCTGTGTCTTACAGAGGGACTGAAAGTAATTACGTAACTTCTCACACGTAATACTCACAAATCTTTCTCTACATACAAAGAGGAATTTTCGCATTAAGCCACCGTGTTTTAAGTAAAATTTTGGACTTATTATTGTCATATTATTTACTTTTACTTGTTATTTTTCCACTTTATTCTAAAGGTGACTGCTAAGCTAGAGGTCTTGGGTTCAATTTTAGGTATGCTCTCACGTATCTTTGCTTTTTATTGATACCCCTGGTGCCAATAAGTGGGTTATTAGTATGCCTACTAAAATAAAATCATACTTTTAAAGAACTTTTCCTCATAATAACATATTTCACTGGATATGAAGTAGGAATGAATGCGATGAAAGATTAATAAATCTCACTTCCTTATCATCTTTCTGTCCTTAATCCAATTTACTTGGGGTTCGTACCTACAATACGTCTTTTTCTTCCATAAATCTCTATCGGCCTTCTTTTCCGCTATCCACTTCACATAAATATTATATCTATATTAAGATATTATTATACTAAGATTATTTTTTTATATTAAGATGACAAACAAGAGCAAGGGCTGTCTAGTGGAAATCAACTGGTGAATTTCATCTTGAAATCTGACCAACACTAATAATATGGCCCTATCAGAATACCAGCGATGTTTTATTTTGTAATGTTGCATTATGCTGAGATGGGGACTCTTTTGAATGATGGGGGTCGATGAAAATGTTAACTTATTATTGCTTAGTGGCAGAATATTTAGCAATGCGGTAGTTCGTACGGAAATACGGCAATCTACACAAATCCAGTTTATGCTGGCCTCTTATTGTTTTGTAAATACAGTCATTGCGATATCGACTTAAACTGGAATTGTATAGGTTGACTTGTATAAGCGTGTATCACCCCAGACGAACTGTTGCACCGGATTATTACCACCTTGAAAAATACAATTTGGTTTATTCAACTTTATTAAATAGCCACCGTTTTATTTTAAATACTGAACTTATACACTGTTATTTTTTGCTCCACTCCATCCAAGGAGTATAAAGAAAAATACATACCATCACGCCTGGATTCCCCGAGGGGTTGGGCAGAGGTGTACTTAATGTACACCCACAGTTCGGCGGTATGTTTGGGTCCCATGTAATAGGGGGCGAGCCTATTGCCATTCACCGGGCACAAATCCAGACTCCGAGCTGCTACTGAGAATTTCATAGAAAAACTCAATAACACTTTGCTCGACCTGGGGATCGAACCCAAGACCTCTAGCGAAGCAGTCGCGATTGGGACCACTAGACCAACGAGGCAGTCAAAAGAAAAATACAAAAAATATAAATTATGTTTGAACCTCGTTTCCACATTTACATACCATATTTTTCTTTTCTTTTCATTCACAACTACTTTGCATACATTTAGTTACTTTCTCATAATAATTCTGTGTCAGAAATAGAGTGACGTAAGGTCTCGGTGTAATGTTAAGGTAAAACGTTTAGAGGCTTAAGGATGAATAAGATTTATTGAGCACTAACGCGAACAATTCCTGTTTTTATTGCTCAACTCTTTATCGTCACAACGTGGAGGTAATAATACTGTGAGGACTGCAGACAATTACTTTTCAACGTAATATTAAAGTACCAAATTATCGAATCTTAAAAGGAATGTTTGTAGGTATTAAAACTGGGTTTAAACAATTAAGAAAATAACTCGCAATCTAATTGATTTAGAGTGCCCAGTTCAGTTCCCAGGTCAAACAAATTGAAACATACCATCACGCCTGTATTCCCCGAAGGGTTAGGCAGAGGTGTACTAATGTATACCCCCGCTTCACCGGTATATTTCCATTAACCGAGCACAAATCCAGACTGCGAGCTGCTACAGAAAATTTCATAGAAAAACTCAATAACACTGCTCGACCCGGGAATCGAACCAAGGATCTCTAACGAAACAGTCGCGCTTGAGACCACTAGACTAACGAGGCAGTCTTAGCAAAGTATAACTGGATTTTTTTGGGTAATTCTCAGTCCACATTTTGCGACCTGCTTTTAATTGTTTTAATGTTTTACAAAATTAGAAAATTATTAAACCTACTTATTATATTATTTTTCATTGAAAAATAATTTAATAAGTTGTTAAATGTTATTGGGTTTTTCTATGAAATTCCCAGTAGCAGCTCGGAGTCTGGATTTGTGCCCGATTAATGGCAATAGGCTTGCCCCCTATTACATGGGACCTAAACATACCGGCGAAATGTGGGTGTACATTAGTACACCTCTGCCTAACCCTTCGGGGAATACAGGCGTGATGGTATGTTATGTTATGTTATGAAAAATAAAAGTAATAATCATTAAAACATTTAAAAGCTTATGATATAATTTTATTTCGATTTTATATAGTGATGCATTAAACGGGTGGACCATAACACATTAATAAAAGTACCTCGTAAAGGTGTTATGGCATCGTTATAGCATGTTTATCGCTACGTGTATGACTTTATAGCGTTAACACTGGATAGTGGCCCTTATCTAGCACTATTCATTACGGTAGACCTAATTATTATCGGGTTACATAATAATAAGCTTTGTTATATATTTCCTTGTTGTAACTATGGATTACTTTGCAAATTATTTTTAAATAAGGATTGGCATTGGTGAATGTGAATGTGTAGGGTATAAGTGAAGAGGAAGACCAAAACAAAGATGAATAGTGTTACTCCTTAAAAACCCTTAAAGGCTTTTAAAAATTGTTACGAACTATTTCCAGGTCTTGCGCTTATTACATTATATAACATACCGTCACGCCTGGATTCCCAGAAGGGTTAGGCAGAGGTGCAATAATGTACATCAGCACTTTGCCGGTATGTTTTCAAACAAATCCAGACTCAAAGCTGCTACTGAGAATTTCATAGCAAAATCTAGTAATACTTTGCTCGACCTGAGAATCGATCCCAGGACCTTTAGCATAGCAGTCGCGTTAAGGACCACTAGACTAATGAGGCAGACTTTACGTGATTGTCAAAATATTGTCTAGAAGAATAGCTAAATCATTAATTAATCAATCAATAATTAATTAACGAAGAGAGAACGAAAGTGTTCCAAGCAAATAAATTGGTATCGTTTCTCAGTTTTTTTTTCTACGTTACGTCATATTTAGATCCGTCTTCCGTTCACGGTCTTGTTTTACGCACAAATGCACTGTTCTCGGAAAATGTAGGTACTTTTCAGGGAACGGATGCACGTGACGTTCGCTTGCCGCTCTACATAATTCTTCGACTCTACTTATAGAATTACTCGTTCCGGGAATTGAAAATTGTATGTTGTTTAGAGTGGTACAGTGGTACATTAAAATAAATTGAAGACGAGAGATAATTTGGTCCTGGTTTGTAATTTATGGTTGCCTGCCTGGCTATGGTCATATTTTGAACCCTCATTATTTCTGTATGTGTAATATCTTTACGTTTTAGTGAAAGAAAAAAATCGATCGCAGGAACACGATCCTTAGCAGACAACGTTCTGGAATCGAACTCATGATATCACACTGAGCTGCAGCACTTGTGATTAATGAAATTGTAAGAAAATAAAATAACAGTAGATAATTGAATATCATGTTACGTTCAGAAATAATCTTTACATTTTCTATAAAAATAAATTCACTTCTCCTCTAAAAACCAACAAACTCATTTTACTGTACAGTCTTTTAAGCCGCTTTTTGAAGAACACACAAGGAAAACTGTTTATGCAAAAGACGGTAGTTAATTAACCTGGAATGTAAATAATTTGAGGGAAAAAATCCACATTATAATTTTTTTGGGGGTAAAAAATAATTAAATTAATTATTTGCGATGTTCCATTTTACCTAAGGGGTTTCGGCAAATTAGGAGAACGAAAGAAAAGGTAGGTATTCACTACAAATTATTTCCCGCTGGCAAGTCAAGTTCAAAAGCCGATTACTGAGCAGATATAAAAAAAAAAACAAAAAAAGCTAGTTTTTTTATTACGGCATCAACTTTATTTTCCATTTTTTTACGTTTAGGTCCCATTTAATAGACGAGCTATGCCTAGTGTCCACTAGGCAATTTCATAGAAAAACCTAATGACAGTGCTCGGCTTAGGAAACGGTCATTAGGTTTTTCTATGAAATTTTCAGTAGCAGCTCGAAGTTTGTATTCGGGCCCGTTAATGACAATAAACTCGCCCTCACGGGAACTAAATATATTGACGAGCTATGGGTTCGCATAAGAACACCACTGCCCAAACCTTTGGGATATACTATCCTGATGATATGTTATTAAACGTATTTTTACTTTGTTTATAATATTTTTCACAATACTTAATACTACTATACTATTTACTAAGTAATACTTATGTATCAATATGGTACGATAACCAGTCTCGAGTTGATATTAAAGAAACCTGAATATTTTAAACATCGGTGAATGCACCAATAGAACAAACACAAAACGTACAATTTTCAACTTTGAAATCTAAAAGCTAAAGTTGTAATTTCAACAATATTGCTAGTGCCGATGCACTTATGACTCGACACATAGCACCAGTTTTCCCAAACCAATTGCTTTGGTTAGTTATATGTATTTGCACAACTGAGAACGTATGACGTAACAAGGGAAACGTAATATTAACTAATTGCAATTTTTGTATGTGAATAGCACTAGCGTTTGGGATAACTATATTATTGAGAGTCTAGTGATTCCAAGCGTGACTGTTATGTTAAAGGTCCTGGATTCGATCCAAAGGTTGAGCAACGTGTGAAGTATTGAGTTTTTCTGTAAAATTCTCAGTAGCAGCTCGGAATCTTGATTTGTGCCCGGTGAATGGCAAATAGGCTCGCCCCCTATTACATAGGACCTAAGCTTACCAGAAAAAATTTGGGTCTACAGCAGTGTACCTCTACCTAACCATTCGAATAATATAGGCGTGATGGTATGTATGTTGATGCGAGTAGCAAAATAATAATGACAGTTAAAGTGATGTCTTTGTTACAAACTTTTCCTTAAACATCGTTTTCGTAGCGGATTACGTAGTAATGCAAAATGAGGATTCAGCCAAGATGTTACGTAAAAGTTTAAGTACTCACTTATTGAATACATAGTTGATATCGCGATTCCTACCGCCATGAACCTAGAATGAGTTACAGACGTACGATTTACGAAAAAACTAAAAAGTTTAGATTTTTGTTTAAAAAAAGCAGTAGATATTGCTGACGTCACGTAGTGATAGCCTAGTGATATGACCATTGGACTGCCAAGTCAAAGGTCTCTAGTTCGAATCCAAGGCACGCACCTCTGACTTTTCGAAGTCATGTGCGTATTAATAATTAATTATCACGCGCTTAAACGGTGAAGGAAAACATCGTGAGGAAACCTGCACGCCTGAGAGATTTTCTTGACGGCGTGTGAAGTCTGCCAACCCGCAGTTAGCTAGCGTGGTGGACTATAGCCTAATCCCTCTCGTTCTGAGAGGAGACCCGTGCCCAGCAGTGGGACAATGTAATGGGTTGATGATGATGATTGCTGACGTCACCTTGAGACGCAAAATGTCGAAGAGAAATTCGATATCACAGGCTCTTGGTAGATTAGTTGGTAAAGCGTCTGATGTACTTTACTGGAGGGACGCAGGTTCGAACCCTGACGGAGGCCGAATTTTTCTTTCACAATAAAATTTCAGATGATTTAATGTTAAAATAAATAAAAATAACCAGTAAAAAGTTTATTTCAACCAGTAGGTACTCTAAGTCTCTCCGAGTAAATAGCAGCACTTAATTGTTCCCTGGATACGACTCGGGTGCAAGTGACAAATTGCCTATTTACATTCGCTCGTTCCCGATAATAGAACTCGCAGCATTCATATCGATCTTCCACGTTATTGGTTTGTTATATGTCTCTGTTTGTGGTATTATGTGGAGGATGATAGTTTTCTCCAATAAACGACTTGACTAAGAGTTGAAAAACTTGACGGTAAATAGAGCCGAATAACAAAAACAAAATGAAAATCTATTTTTTTTTTTCTGTAATTAGATCTTTTAAAGACACTTTTACAAGTCGATTTTTTAATTTTTTTTAACTAGATGGCGCCGACGTTTCCTATCTGACGACCTCTGAGAAGAAACGTCGAAACAAACTCAGAGAATCATGGTCTCTTTTAAATTCTTATGGAAGTTAGAACCATTCTCATTTTATACCTAATATGGAGGGTACCTATTTCTAGCACGTTGTGATGTCAAATTGCGCGTACGCCGTCGGAATTCTATACCTCTCCCACCCAAAAACTTTATTAATCAATTTAAATATTTTTTTCAGTCTAGGAATCATATTAAATATTTAAACTGTTGCCCTGAAAATTAGAAAATTCAGAAACAACTAAAAAGGTTTTTTCTTTGGGATTTTGTATGAAATACATTTATGCTGTTCCGTTAGCCAGTTTTTTTTTAAATTAAGAATTTCATAGAAAAATCCAATAACACTTTGCTTGACCTGGGAATCGAAGTCACGACTGACGTAGCAGTCGCGCTATGGACCACTAGACTTATGAGGCAGTTAAACCCAATAACTGACGTTTAAAAAGTTATACAATCTCTTTACCATTCAAAAACAAAACTGAATGGCGGCCAAATAGTGCTTGAAGTTTTCAAACAAAATTTTTAGAGAAAAACATTTTCCACGGCATTGTGAATCGTACTTGAGTTTCTTAATTATTGTTTTAATTTACGAAGTTTCTCATTAGTGGGGCCACAGGGCTTTAAAAGCGCAACCTTTTTATAATACTTAGTTTATTTTTTTTATGTTCCTGTATTTTTATGGTCATATTCTTTGTAATACCCCTGTATCACAAAAAATATGTTGTTCATGGTGTTTTATGAGTATTTTTGTTTATTGTAGATCAACCTGTTGTCTTGAAGATTATAGACCTGTTTGTTAAATAAAATTTAGAATAGAATATTCTCTATTGCTCGTCGAAAACGAATGTCAAATACAAGTTATAAATCGTAAAATAATACAAGCATCATCAGCCCATTTATTATCCCACTGCTGGACAAGGTCTTCTCTCAGAATGAGATGGATAAGGACAGTTCCCCACGCTGGCCACTGCAGGTTGCTAGACCTAGCATGCCGTCAAAAAATATCTCAGTCATGCAGGTTTCCTCACGATGTTTTCCTTCACCGGTTAAGCTCGTGATAAATAATTATTAATACGCAAATGGACCAATGGATGGCTAAATTAGTGCATCATCACAAAGTTATTCTAAAATCTTATACCTCGTAAATGACGCAATTTCTCTCAGACTTGTTGAAATAAAAAAAACCCTAAAAGTTCTTCTAAAAGCTAAATAAAAACCCATGAAACTCTAATGAAAGTTAATTATTAATTAAGTCGAGCGAGCATTTCTTACTGCTCCAGGTCATTTAGTCTCGCTGTAATGACGGAGTAATAATTATTATATTTTCACGTAGTTTGACAGTAATGCTGCATTTTATCACCGATGTTACTTTGAGGGTTAATTTGAAGTTATATTAAATTTTGAATTCTGAAAAATATAAGGATTTTTTTTATATAAAGTTGAAAATGAAACATAATTTTGGCGTGCGTGCTCTGAATAGGTTTATCATTAACCTAACAACTCTGGTTTATCATCATCAATATTGTCCCACTGCTGGGCACGGGTCTCTTCTTAGAACGAGAAGGATTAAGCTATCGCATATCACACTAGCCTACTGTAGGTTGGCAGACTTCCCACGCCGCCAAGAAAATCTCTCAGGCAGCAGGTTTCCTCGCGATGTTTTCCTTCACCGTTTAAGCGTTGGATAATTAATATACATACATGACTTCGCAAAGTCAGAGATCGCCGTTGATTGGAACTCGAGACCTTTGACTTGGCACTCCACTCCGGCAACTCTGGCTACTTTAACCAAATAATACCTACTCTGATGTCAAATTTCTCATCCATTTTATTCGCCGATATGATTGTGATATTGCCAACATTTCTTGCATACACCTAACATGAATCCCTAAACATACCATCACGCCTGTATTCCCCGAAGGGTTAGGCAGAGGTGTACTAATGTACATCTACACTTCGCCGGTATGTTTAGTCCTGTAAGGATGGTGCCTTACGTCTTATCATGCGTGTTCAAGGTTAAAGTCGAAAGGAATACTTAATGAATATAGTCTGTAAGTGAACCGAATTTATTTGCGCGGATATTATCTCAAATACACAAGTTATTACTATGGAGGGAGGGAAGTGACTGGTGAGCCGCTGCTTGCGTCGATTGCTCGAGCTGCGATATTCATACGATTACGTCATGTGCCCCCACAAGTCCCATGTAATAGGGGGCGAGCCTATTGCCATAACCGGTCATAAATCCAGACTCCGCGCTGCTACTGAGAATTTTATAGACCAACTCTCCATATTCGAATTTTTCGAATACAAGTTAAAGTAATCAAAAAATCTATCACTAATGCATAGGTTCACTAGATCTTAAAAGATCGAGAAGGAGCAAAAAGTCCAGACGGTTTTAATCGCCTGAATATGATGAGAAATGCAATCAAAGGCTTTTGCGTCAGCTTGAAGATTTATTACATTTCGCGCTTGCAAAGTTTAGATGCTTTATGTGCATCCAATGAATTTCGCCAAGATTGATTACGCGTGCATGACTGCAAGTTTTTTTGGATGATTGAGACTTTATTTTTTGGAAGTCATGCTGAATTTTGAGAGTTAAGAAACTCGTAACTTTCAAATATATGGACAAAAAAAAAACAGTTTAGTTTGAATAAGGTATTTTTTGTACCGTATGTAAACGTAAATAAGCGAAATAGATTTTTATAAAACTTCCAACTGCAATTGACGGTCAAAACAACGTCTATTAAAAATTATTTCTTCCATTTACTCGAGGTTATAATACATTTAAGCTTACTTAAGTAATAATCGATGTATGGCGCTCTTTGGGGGAGTTCTACGTTCAGCAGTGGACTGTGATAAGCGTTGATAATGAAGTAATATATAGATATATATTATAAAATAAAAACTGACTGAATTAAATTTTGACGTAAATTTAATTTAATTTCAACTAATAATTCACAGAGCATTTTTTGGTAAATAACAATGGTAATTCCCGCATCTCTTTTGCGCAGGACTATAATATAAATCATTGGCAATATACACCAGGATAGCGAAGTTACCCGGGTTTTATTTGCGTCCTGACCTACTTTCCCGGGACGGTAGTAAAAGTGCATTCTCTCTGGTTTACTATGCGAGTGACTGCGATGCATTATACGGACCTTTTATTTGTTAAAAAATATTATTAAATATATTGAAGACAATCATTGGCTTATTATACTGGCCATCTGCAGGGCACGGTCCTTTTTTATGAATAAAAGGACTACGGCAGTTGATGGCACATTATACTTTCATAGAAGTAGGTATGGGTTGTATTTTTTTTTTTTTTATGGTATAACTCGGCAAACGAGCAGGCGAGCTACCTGATGGTAAGTAGTCATCGCCGCCCATGGACATCTGCAAAACCAAAGGAGTTGCAGATGCGTTGCCGAGCCTATTTAGGGAAAGGGAGGGGAAGGAGAAAAGGAGAAGGAAGGGGATTGAGGGAGGAATTGGGCCTCCGGCGCTCTCGCTCACCGAACGAAGCGCAGTAGCGAAACGCTACTACTCGGACGTCGGTCTTCTGCGAGAGTGTGGTACTTCCCCGGTCAAGCCGGCCCATTCATGCTGCGAACAGCGTGGCCCTACCACAATAAGTATTTTACCACGGCAAGTTAAGCCAGTCGTCTTAATCACAATAAAAAGCGGTGGTAGCTTAATGGCTAGGGCGTTGGACTTGCGATCATGTGGTTGCCGGTTCGAAATCAATCCATTACACTACCGACGTATCTTAGTACGAAAGGTTAACGAGAATACTAGTAATGAGCGACCCATATAACTAGTATGCTTTAAAAAAAAAACGTTACTGATTTGACGTTTGATTATTATTTCACATAGGTCTTTATAAGGCCTAATTAAAAATTGTCGCTTAAAAATAAATTTATTTTTAATTCATTTTTAGAAACGAGTAGGTTGTATTGAGTTTTTCTACGAAATCTCAGTAGCAGCTCGGAGTCTCGATAAGTGCTCGGTTAATGGCAATAAGTGCACCCCCTATTACATGGGACCTAAACAATCAGGCGATGTGTGGGTGTACATTACCTCTGCCTAACCCTTCGGGGAACAAAAGCGAAATGGTATGTACTTCAAGGGTATATATTTTTCATTAAAACTAAAACTTTGAGCGTTTAAATTTATTATGAGAACGATTTCTAGTCAGAAATTGTTTTTACTGGGTCCGTTAATTTTAATTTCTTTAATGTTAGTTGTTAAATTTAATGCTGTTAATTTTGTTTATGCGATGTTCGACTTTGTTTGCCTTTGCAGTGTAAATTGTTCGTATCAAGTTTAAGTTTATTTTTTGGGATTACTAAGACTTTCGTCGCGTGGGGACGGGTTAACAATTCCTCACTGTCAACTCAGGCATCTTGTAAGAGGCGAGAAAATATCTCACTTGTTCGATGATAAGACCTCTTGATTGGCTTACGTAAAGCATATTTATGTGTGTTCCGACTTTTGCGCGTGAGAGTCAATTCTTGTCTTCGTTGCGGCTACCGTCAGCAGTCCGTAGGGACGTAACCCATCCTAGTCCTCTGCTGTGGCAAGTGTCCTTGGTTGACAATGACATTAGGTGACGACTGTATTTTAATAAAACAACGTTACCTCCTTTTGACAGGCAAACCCATCCTCTTCTTTCATTAAAACAAAAACGTGTCTGCTGACCTTAACATCCTGGTGGTACATTCCCAGATAGAGCAATTTTCGTGAGTTTATCTTTTTTTTATCCCATTTAGGCTTGCGCTTGATCACAACTTGCTTGATGTTAAGCAACGGAGTGGTCTACGATGGAGCGCGCTTACCTAGAAGATACTTATTCACTCTATTAGAAAATTCTCAGTAGCAGTTCGGCATTAGAATTTGTACCCGGTTGGTAAACTCAATAATTAATAAAATTGTATTCTATCGACGCAAAAATTAATCACTTTTGATAATTTATAAGTCGTTGTCTTCGTAGTCGTCGTTGGTCTCGATATGAGGGCTTAACCTATTTATTTCCCGGGTCACGTGACTCAAAACCCAGTAAATATTGTCAACAAGAGTACCATTTACGAAGACCAATACATTTATGACCACATTTTTATAGCAACTTTTCGCATAATATAGAGTTTATGGGCTCCGATATTGTTTTAGGAATGCCATATATTTAAAAAAGTGATTATGGCGACATAGGAAAGATACGTCATTTAAAGAAACATACCATCGTCTTCAAAGATGTTTTCTTTTTATGGTATAACTTGGCAAACGAGCAGGCGAGCTACCTGATGGTAAGTAGTCATCGCCGCCCATGGGCATCTGCAAAACCAAAGGAGTTGCAGATGCGTTGCCGAGCCTATTTAGGGAAAGGAGCCTATTTATTTTTTGCATCATTTTTTTTCATTTCACTTAATCGTGATAATAGTATTTACTAAAGATAATGCAGGATTAAGGCGCTTTCTTTGAAAATTCAGAGAATGCCTTTGTTGTTACCTACGTCATCCACAGTATGTCTTCAAACGGTACAGGCATGTCAACCTGTCTTGCTTTATCGTTCAAACGTTCTATGTACGAGTATATTCGGGATATAATTTCTTCGTATTTGGACTTATCCTTCAAGCCGCAGTGCTGTATATTTGGATATGATTTTTCAACATAAGTAATTGCTACCTCAAGTTTTAGAGAATTTACTTGTCTATCTTTGTACGTCGTGAAGTTGCGAATTTTAAACTGAAATAAGGCTGCAAGGAAATAAATTTAAACTTCTAAAACAAATAGTCACTTTTATGCATTTAGGTACTTAGTAAAGCTTATTTCAAAAGTCACCATTTTAATATTAATTTAGATTTCTCTGTATTATAAACGCTTTCAGTAAATCTCATAACTACAGACTGTAGATATTTGTATCAATTAGTTATCTTGGTGTAAGATTGGAAAATCCTTAGTAAGTATCGTTTACAAAAGAGATAATTATATAGGCCGCTAAGGATATCAAATATTGCGAAATTATTTATCACGCATTTTTTGTCAAGGTGTTGATGTTTTAAAAGGTTATTGATAATCTACATGACATTTGTAACAATTCGATATTTTTGTATTATGTGTGTTCAATTGTATATTAATTAATTTTATTTTTTATGTGTTCAACAATATGGGTTCATTTTTTTTTCTTTAAAACCCCTCGTGCTATGCTAAATGCTTGTGTTACGAGTGGATTCACGACGGTTGTGCAATGGGTGGGGTTCGAACCGGCAACTATATGATCGCAAGTCCGACGCCCTAGCCATTAGGCTACCGCTGCTTTAAAATTCGAAGTAGATAAATATTATAATTATTGTAGGTACCTAACTCTTTTCTCGACTGTGCCTACACAAGAAAACTAACCTTTTCGTGAACGCCTTTCAAGGTCAACCTTAAACAAGGGTATGCTTACAAAACCATACCTACTTTCTGTTTACGACCTCTGACGTCACCAGCAAACTTTTTATTTATGTCTAGTTAATGGGACGACTTAACTTGAGTTAAAGCTTAACGTGCTCTTTGGAGCACATTGGAGATTTAGCCTGACCGGGAACTGACTTGGCATTGGCGATCCGACTAATCGATAAGCTATTAAGAGTAGGTATTAACTTGAATTTGATTGGAGTACCTATTGTGTTACTTTGTATTTTATTTTTTAGCTATTTTTATTGAGATACTTTTACAACATACCATCACGCTTGTATTGCCCGAAGAGTTTGCAGAGGTGTACTAATGTACACCCACATTTCGCCGGTATGTTTAGGTTCCATGTAATACGGGACGAGCCTATTGCCATTAGCCGGGCACAAATCCAAACTCTGGGCTGCTACTGACAATTTCATAGAAAAACCCAATAACACATTGACCGACCTGGGAATCAAAACCAGGACCTCTAGTGTCGCAGTCGAGCTTAGGACCACTAGACTACATGGGACCTAAACATACCGGCGAAATGTGGGTGTACATTGTTACACCTCTGCCTAACCCTTCGGGGAATACAGGCGTGATGGTATGTTGTTATGTGTGTGTAGATTGGTACGCACGACTACACATCAATCTATACAAAACCAGTTTACGCTGGTCTTTTATATTATAAGGACCTATACAATGCAAGATCAGCTTTAACTGGTTTTGAATAGGTTGACCTGCCGCGTGTACTAGTGCATTTCAGAATATATTAATTCTGAAGGGAGGGTAGCCAGTTAAATTTCTAAGCGAATGAAGGCATTGATGACAATGTTTTATTAATACTTTTATTCCACTAGCATAACCCACATAAAGGCTGCGTTTGCTACTTAAGCAAAACAATTAACTTCAACATAAAACAAAGTTAATTGTTGCGTTCTTAATCTTATTCTTATACAACTGCCCTATTAGTCTTGTAGTCCCTAGCATGACTGCTTGGCTAGAGGCCCTGTCTTCGATTCCCAGGTCGAGTACCTAGTGTTATTGGGGTGTTTATATGAAATTCTCAGTTGCAGCTCAGAGTTTTGGATATGTGTCCGGTGAATGACAATAACCTCGCCGCCTATTACATGGAACCTTAACGTACCGGCGAAACATGGGTGTACTTGTGGTGTGGTTCATGGTGTCTTCTCTGCCTATTCCTTCGGGGAATACAGGCGTGATGGTATATTATTACTTATTCATTTCGTCTGGCTAGAGCACACATTACTACTTATATTCTCTATTATTAACCTATTAAAGTGGAGTAAGGACAAACTCAGCTGACCCTTTTAAACCGCGTACTATCTTAAGTGACGAGAGAGCTAACGGACGATCTATAAGGGAATTAACTCAAAGCGACCCCGTGAACTTTGTTAATTATCTCGCTTGGTCCGCTACCAACGGACGTTCAACTTCCATGTAATATACCGTAGACGTTTACGTGACGGTTTAGTTCAAGCGCACACGAACGCACGAAGACATGTCCGGGCGCGCCCCGTACGACCGCGGTTCGACAAAAGTCCAGCTGTGGAAACTTTACAAAATTCTCAACTCCCGCCGTTTTCTGAATGCCAATGAACACTTGATTGTATCGTGTGGGTACTGCGGTTTGGTTTAAACCTAGATTAACTGGCTGAATTCAGCTAATCCTCAATTAAACGTGGTTTAATTTAATTGAATATACTCGTCGTTCACTTTGCAAAGCACTATTTGTTTTAGTCCTATTTTGCTACTAGCACAATGTGAAAAATCCATGAAAGTAACCGTAAACATTTTACTAAAAATATCTATCGCAAATCCATTTGTGCATACAATTATTATTATCACATTGTATTTTATTAGTCAACGTCACTTAACAAGCAACAAAAAGAAGCGGTTTGATGAGTGATCCTTTACAACGAGATACTGAAAATAGTATAATTGAGATTCCCTTCTGTCATTGGAATGAAAACTTGAAATTGCCTGCATTTTACATCAGGAATATCGCAAAAATGTTTGAATGAATCTGTATGTCACAGTGACGAATGAAGGCACGCGGAATGCGTGAGTATGCGCTCCATGTTACATTCAAATCTATGCGTTGTCTGTAGTTTGAAGTGTTGCTAAATGAGACAGACAGACAGACAGTATCAAATCTTTCCGAGATGCAGTAAGAGAGGACTTTTTCCCTAAAGGGTTAAGCAGAGTACATTAATACACCCACACTTCGCCGGTATGGGACCTAAAGGTCCCACGTGATAGGGCCTTTGCCATTAACGGGGCACAAACCCAAACTCCGAACTGCTACGGAGAATTTCATAGAAAATCCCAACAACACTTGTTCGACCTGAGAATCGAATCCAGGGCCTCATGCGTAGCAGTCGCGTATATTATTTGCTTGGGATTTTGGTGAAAGCTTGATTTTGTACCACTTAATTTGACCATACACGTTGTAAAGGGTCTCCGAACCATTAGGATTTATTAAATAATGAAAATACAAAGCGATAATATCCGTAAAGTGGTTTTATATCAATTCATTCGTATGAAATAGCATGCTTAATGAGATAAATTAATAAATTTAACATTACTTTAAAATAATTTGTAATAACAAAACCGGCTTCCAGGTCGAGTAATTAAAATTTCCTTCGTAACAGCCAAAGTTAAAATTTCTAAATATACAAACTCCATTAACAAAGGGAATGTATTTATATTTTCTTGTTTGAAGTAAGCGTTGTTAGAATGAACTTTTAAAATATTTATTAGTATGAAATTTAAATTAAAGGGCAGAACGACAAAAAGGTAATGTTCTGTTTCTCTACGTAATTACGCCTATATAAAGGTCATTTTGGCTTGTATTGTAAATAAAAAATATGTGTATTTATTGTTGAGACGTTTAAGATGATTGAATTACAAAGGGCATGAAAATCATGCATCGTTAAGGCACTTTTTACTCAATCAATGTCTTTATAAAATTAACCTGTATATTGTCCAACTGCTGGGTAAGGTTCTCCTCTCAGAATGAAAGGAATGAGGCTGTAGTTCGCCACGCTAGCCTACTGCAGGTTGGCAGACATCACACGCTATCGAGAAAATCTCTCAAGCATGCTAGTTTCTCACGATGTTTTCCTCCACCGTTTAAGCGCGTGATATTTAAGAAGTTATTAACACGCACATGACTTTGATAAGTCAGAGTCGCGTGCCTGGGATTCAAACTTGACACCTTCGACATGGCAGTCTTTTGGCCATATCACAAGCTAACACTGCACTCCCAGATATTTTTTTCGTAAATACATATATATAATATACAGACATGGACCAGTTACAATTTTATAATATTAATAGGTATGATATGAAAATAATCATGTAATTTTTTATGAAAATAATCATAGGTACGTAAATACAATCTTATCCAGATAAATTGACTATTTTATTACACACAAATCAGATTGAAATGGTTCAGAATATGATTTTTGGCTTATATCTCAATATACCTCGGACTCGGACTGCCTCGTTGCTCTAGTGGTCCCAATCGCGACTGCTACGCTAGAGGTCTCGGGTTCGATCCCCAGGTCGAGCAAAGTGTTAATGAGTTTTTCTATGAAATTCTCAGTAGCAGCTCGGAGTCTGGATTTGTGCGCGGTGAATGGCAATAGGCTCGCCCCCTATAACATGGGACCCAAACATACCGGCGAACTGTGGGTGTACATTAAGTGCACCTCTGCCTAACCCTTCGGGGAATACAGGCGTGATGGTATGTTATGTTATCTCAATATACCTACACACATTACCTTCATATACCTACCTACCTGCACTATTGCCGACACTCAAAAAATTATTACCAGTCTAGATTCTCATATGTTACAGGCTGAAAATAAAGGGCCCTTCATATTTTATCTAATAAAACAGCGTGGTAACTTGATAAAAAGAGTTCTCATGCTGACATTTAGCTAGAATTTTTGTCTGAGTTTTTAGGGGATTATTTTTTGTACCTACTGAAGTTCAACCACATCTGCTTACTCACTATAAGCCGAACTCAGACAAAGGATAGTACCTAAAGTCTATTTAAATAGCTTAGTGAGCTTATGCATTTCTGAGGATTATATTGTTGAGGACCTTATCTGTACAAATTTTATTAAGGCGTCTTTAGTTCTGCAAAAAGATTATATCTGTCAGATAATTACCTCAGATAAACTACGCCTAACCGTGTAAAACACACAATTACACGCACACATGTATTAGTTAACTACGCCTTATCTTGTCAGTCGAGCTTTCGATAGCTCAACTGACAAGATACGGCGTAGTTACGGTATACGTGTGTTCGTGTAATTGTGTGTTGTACACGGTTAGGCGTAGGTAGTTTTAGCCGGCCTCACTTTTTTGTTCGCAAAGTTCCATCTTAGCTTTTTATTTGATCTGAGATAATTACATATAATAATGCATCATCTTCTTACAGGATGCCTACGTTATCCTGTGATCTCGTTTTTTTCAATCTCATGGGAACTTCACTAACTTTGATCGCTTACATTATTTTAGGAATGTCTGCGCAAATTTAATGCATCTACTTCACCAGGTATTTTGCGCAGGAGTTGCTAAAATAATGTAGGTATGCACTAAGTCGTGCAACATTTCATCCTTTTAAGCAGAGTAAACAGAGTTCCGAGTGATTTAAAAATAGCTGTTCAAGATTAAGTGCAAGGCTGAACTGTAACTCACAGCGACTTCTGCAGCCGTGACTAATGTATTCAGTTCAAAAGTAACTGTCTAAAAATATCGGTTAAAAACAGCGCTTTTGCTCTAACATAACAATGAACTACATAAAAAAATGCTTTCAAGGCACGCACGAGACTTTTGTATTATATCGCGAATCGCAATCCTTACTTTCATACTGAAGTATTATCGATATTTGATGATGTATCTATCTAGTTTTATTCTATATTCTGTAACCAGTGAGTCCGCTCGACTCTTGAGAAGAATTTTTGGACAAAGCATAGTCTGTGTCCTTCTTCAAGGACTATTTATTTGTACAAAAATTCATCATAATTGCTTCAGCCTGTTCGTTTGTTATGCGTGCGTTACAAACAAACAGGGATCCTTTCGCAAGTATAATATAAGGGCTTCAATCAAAACTTACTTCAAGCCGCTGAAGAAGATTAGTCAGTTCCTACCACCTGTCAAGTGCCACATACCTCTACAAGATGCAGGAGTATACAAGCTTGATTGTGATTGCGGTCTCTCATACATAGGCCAAACTAAAAGAAGCATAGGGACCCGCGTAAAAGAACACATCGCCGATGTCAAACACCGCCGTTCCGGGAAGTCAGCAGTTTGTGAACATACACTTGACAAGACCCGGCACTACATCAGATTTGATAAACCACAAGTCCTTGCAAAAGAAAACCGATTCCTACCTAGGATGATTCGCGAGGCTATTGAAATTAAAAAACATCCAAATTTCAATAGAGAAGATGGCTGGGTCTTACCATCTGCTTGGAACCCCATCATAGATTCCATTAAATCCAAGCACAAGACTGCGAGACCTAAGGATACGGTGAGCTCATTCTGCGTGACCGGCATAAATAATAATCAACAAAATGTAGGGTAGCTGTTGATAATTTTGACATTAGGACGACCAACACCTCAGTCCACCCGTGACCATGGATGCTGTAAAGGATCCGAAACGTCGGGAATTTAAAATAATCAATATAACGCGATAAAATCCGTAAAAAGTAGTTTTATTTCAATGTCTGATATTCGCGTAAGTGTTAGAAACCAGTATGTTAGCCAGTACGGACTGTCTATTGCTAATAAAATCCGCCGGTTAGAAGATCTCAAGACAAAGCGCGCAAGATTTACAACATCTTTGAATTTCTTGAAGAGATGCAGGGACAACAGCATCATTCCTACGTGTGCCAGAATTTCACCTAGAAAGGACATACGAGGAAGCGCCAAGATCTTATACCAGGCAAGCATAAAATTATTACAACAGCTAATTCATAACACACGGTCCGATTTACATTACATAAACCAAGATATCGAGTTTTCATCCAAAGATATAAAGACAGAATTATCTACATTTGATTTTAATAAATGCATTAAAACATTAAACGAGCGTGAGTCATCAAAATATAACGAATGCAAGCATAGACAAATAATCAAATTCAATAAACTTATGTCAAAATCAAATGTCAAAGTCACTAAAGAAAACGGAACGCGCCCGTCACCTGCGAGCCAATCACGCGCAGTTGTCAATCTGTCAAAACATAAACTCGATGAAAACACGGTCGAAGTGCTATCAAAAGGCCTAAATTTTGCTCTAACACCTCGAAAAATACCGGTAGAAAACATAATATGCAATGTAGAAGAGTGCCTGTATAAAAATAATGTACATAAACAAGATTTGGAGGCGATACGTCAGGACATTTCGTCGGTGTTACGTCGCAGCAAACCGCCCAAACTGAATCTTGCAAAGAACCAATTTTTAGCGCTCAAAAGCCTCCGCGACAGGCCCGAATTGACCATTCTACGTGCAGATAAAGGCAATGCCACGGTGGTTATGGATACGTCGGATTATAATAATAAAATACAAGACCTCTTATCGGATGTAAACAACTATAAACAAGTCAAAACGGATCCCACAACAAAAACATTAAAGTTTACTAGTGATCTGATAAAAAAGCACTCCGATACATTGAATCTAGACGTTAAATATCTAATTCCTAGTTGTGCAAAACCACCAAAACTGTATGGGCTGCCCAAGATACACAAACCCAATGCGCCGCTTCGACCAATTGTTAGCCAAATCGACTCACCAACCTACAGATTGGCTCAACACCTGGCGAAAGTACTCTCACCACTCAGAGGAAACACGGCTGCACATGTTAAGGACTCATACCATTTTGTCAGTGAGATAAAACACCTACAGCTTGCTGATGATGAAACTATGGTCAGTTTTGATGTCCAGTCATTATTTACATGCCTACCAGTTGAAGACTGCATCAGAATTGTATCTAGGAAACTATTAGAGAATAACATGCCTATTGAATATGCTGAACTATTACAACATTGCTTAACATCTGGCTATCTATTGTGGAGTAATAAATTCTACACGCAAGTGGATGGTGTAGCAATGGGCTCTCCAGTATCTCCCATTGTTGCTGACATCTTCATGGAAGATTTCGAGGAGACTGCTCTAAAATCTGCTCCTGTGACACCGAAATTCTACAAGCGGTACGTAGATGATACTTTCACAATATTACCATCTAATAAAGTAACAGCATTTCTAGACCACCTTAACTCCTTAAACTCTAAAATTCAATTTACTATGGAGTCAGAGGCTAATAACTCTTTACCTTTCTTAGATGTTTTAATAATTCGTAACCTAAATAACACCTTGAGTCACACTGTGTATCGAAAGAAAACCCATACAGACAAATACTTAAATGGTGAATCACACCACCACCCAACACAGTTATCTACCGTCGGTAAATCATTGTTTCAGAGAGCGCGTGGGATCTGTGATGAGCAACACCTGGATGCAGAGCTTCAACATGTCAAGCAAGTACTGCACGACAACAAGCTCCAAATACCGAAACCTCATCACAGAAACCGCGTGAAACGTACCACAGTTGAGCGACTACCTGTTGTGTTACCATATGTAAGAGGAGTCACAGACAAGATTGGCTATATCTTGAAGCGGGCTTCAATCAAAACTTACTTCAAGCCGCTGAAGAAGATTAGTCAGTTCCTACCACCTGTCAAGTGCCACATACCTCTACAAGATGCAGGAGTATACAAGCTTGATTGTGATTGCGGTCTCTCATACATAGGCCAAACTAAAAGAAGCATAGGGACCCGCGTAAAAGAACACATCGCCGATGTCAAACACCGCCGTTCCGGGAAGTCAGCAGTTTGTGAACATACACTTGACAAGACCCGGCACTACATCAGATTTGATAAACCACAAGTCCTTGCAAAAGAAAACCGATTCCTACCTAGGATGATTCGCGAGGCTATTGAAATTAAAAAACATCCAAATTTCAATAGAGAAGATGGCTGGGTCTTACCATCTGCTTGGAACCCCATCATAGATTCCATTAAATCCAAGCACAAGACTGCGAGACCTAAGGATACGGTGAGCTCATTCTGCGTGACCGGCATAAATAATAATCAACAAAATGTAGGGTAGCTGTTGATAATTTTGACATTAGGACGACCAACACCTCAGTCCACCCGTGACCATGGATGCTGTAAAGGATCCGAAACGTCGGGAATTTAAAATAATCAATATAACGCGATAAAATCCGTAAAAAGTAGTTTTATTTCAAGTATAATATAAGTTTGCATGTTACTTAGGCTCAGATACAAAATATAAATAAAAGACTGCCTATACTGACATCTATGTATTATATTAGAATGTACATAACCTTTTGTTTAAATAAATAAAAAATATATTCAAACTAAGACGAAGATTTCTATCAAGTTTTATCGCTTTCAACCAACAAAAGAATGTTAAGTAACCGCCATAAATTTAAATTCATGTCATAAAACTTGATAGCCCGACCTCATCTGTTGAAGTCTCAATAGAAACGACTGCAGATTGAAGAACCGAGATTCATCTTACTTATAAGTATACGATGAGTTAGCGGAGTCTTATAAATGAGACTATTAATTTCTACTGGGTTCGCCTCAATAGTCTCTGCCTTATAAGTCAAGTGGTCATCAGTGGAACGACTGCTATGCTATAGGTACTAGGATCGATTCTTAAGTGTTATTGGGATTTCCATTCGTATACATAATGCTATATGTAGGTAATAAGTGCTGTTTTTTGTTGCGTTTTAACTCTTCAAGTCCTGTATTATATGAAAACATCATCATCATCATTAACCCATTACATTGTCCCACTGCTGGGCACGGGTCTCCTCAGTACGAGAGGGATTAGGCTATAGTCCGCCACGCTAGCCTACTGCGGGTTGGCAGACTTCACACGCCGTCAAGAAAATCTCTCAGGCATGCAGGCTTCCTCACGATGTTTTCCTTCACCGTTTAAGCACGTGATAATTAATTATTAATACGCACATGACTTCGAAAAGTCAGAGGTGCGTGCCTTGGATTCGAACTTGAGACCTTTGACTTGGCAGTCCAATGGTCATATCACTACATTCAGGTCATATCATGAAAACACAATGTAAAATCTTTTGTAAAGCACTGCTGTATTAAGATCACTTTCATATAATATACAACACGAACACATACCTTTTTATACTATCTTGAAATATAGTAGGTACAAATACACACGTTTTCAGGCCTCTAAATTACTTCAGCGTGAGATCACACGTTCCACAAATTTACCATCCGAGTATTAAGACATCCAGCAATTTGGGTGAGTTACTGACAGCATGGAGTTCTGTTCATGCCAAAAAAAGCGTGCATGAATACAAATCGTCTACTTAACAGCGTTCCATTTCACGTACATCGACTCCTTGTAAAAGCCATAATATCAGTACGATAGGGATACGTGAGATCTTCAAAATCCTTAGATACCTACCAAGATATCGTAAACCCAAAGATATACTAGTATCTGTGAGTCGATACTACATCGTGCTGATTATGTTACGTATAAATTTGCATTTATATATTTTATTTGTCTCGCTTCACAGACTGTATTCCCATATTTTATTTCGAAGCGAGAATAGTCACGTAATATTTTATTCTAGGACGCTTGTACGGAGTAGTTTTGCTTTTAATACAACTATATGACATCATTCGCAATCTACTGTGTCTCGACCGCAACTTTGTATGTTTAACCCCATTTTAACTCGGTGGGATAGGGAGGACTGAAGAACGCATTAAAATGCGTCCTATAGTTTGTTGTTACAATGTAGTTATTACGTCATTTGATATTTATACCGTAATAAATATGAAAATTAGTCTGCGTCGTTAAAAGTGAATTTAATGTGAAGATAATAAATATATTGTATACTTTTATGAGCTATTTAAACAGCCAACATTGTGAAACGTTTCAAAATTTCGCTGAACCAACTAAAAGGGCATAGTCAATAAAATACCACTAAAAATCAACGCTCGTCAGTCGACAATTCAGCTTAAATTTCAGTGTGAAATGCATAAAACGTGTACTTTTATACGGGCATTGTGAGTCCAACCAAATAGTTCCGCTGCTAATAAAAACCGTCACAGTAACAATGACATTCAGTATGAACGGGCCGTATTTTCCAATTTAAAGCACAAATCCGAGCGGTCGCGGTGGATCCGTCTGTCACTCGACTAACGTAGGGTTAACATACGTATTTTTAAAATCCTAAAGATAACATCATTTTAGGAGTCAGCATTGCGGTGTTATTAATATTCATATAAAATTAAGAAATATACACTAGGATTCCTGTAAAAAAATACATATTAATAAGCTATGGATTTTAAGTTAACCTGGCATCATGTTTTACACCAAAGTCCAGTGACCAACAAAATATAATATAATGACTATTTAAAGTAATATGCCACAGTATGTCCACGATGCTTTAAAGCTAAAATAGATCTCTAACCTTTTCTGTTTTCTAAGTCTGAACTACTTAAACTCTTAAAGCTTAGTTGCTTGCTCTTAAACAATTATTCGCTAACCCTAGAAAGAGTTGCTGCAGCTTACCGAGTCGCAATAGTGAGGAGACACGCAATAACACGGCCTTTGTTCACTCGTCCGGCGCACCGCGCGTTTGACATCCGCGCAACTTAACAATTTCGCCGTCGGAATCGCGGAATCCGTCTGTTAGTACGGGATGAATGTGTTTTTCGTTTTAATTCTCATATTTTCTATGAGTTGACTGAATGAATGCATGTTCCGTCTATTTTTGTATTTGGATTACTGTACGCATATTCTTGGAACAGTTGTTATTATTACTTATTTCTTTTTATTTTATAACAATTTTGTCAGATCACGTACCGACTAGCCATCACGAATTTGTATGCATAAGTAATTGGTTCTTGTGTAGGGCTTTAGAAAAAATATCTTTGAAAAAATTGTTTGCCTACATGAAGTTCAAGAATCTTTAGGATTTGCCTTAAAATTAATTAAGTTTAGTTTTCTTATAAGTTATTATATTTTGAGCAAGTATTGTTACAAGCCCAATTATTGTGAATACATACTAAAAAGTGTCTTCCATTTTTCTTATTAAATTCTAAAATTGTTGTATGTGGTCAGGTTAGTATTATTATGTACGAGTATTTTTTTTTGTGAGCTGTATTACACATTATGCCATGTACGGCAAAAGTTGGTGGGAAATGGTGTTCATAGTACTCGCCCCCTTAATATCGCCCCTTTTAGTAATTAGGCTCATTACCGTGGTACTTTTTACTAGACGGGAACTCGATGCTTGGGAGTTCGTGGCCTTATCACTAGACTATCACTTCTCCTACACCAAAATAACTTTTATGTCATTGCCCAAAGTTATAAACTTAAGTTTCACTCCATGAATCATCAAGATATAATGAAAGTGTGCCAAGTAAATGAGTCTAGCCTTATATATAAGCGAGCGCTTTGAGTAAGCACTGTCTTAGCATTAAATATGAATTTTAATACAGGTTATAAGACTCCTTTGTTTCTTTAGCAGCTGTATATTATGTGACATTTGGCGCTTCGATCATTTTTTATACAGCGTGAATATTTTTAATCTCTTAGTAATTTTTGGTGACATAAAAGATTATTTTCTTGGCGCGTTCATAAGATTGGTGGAATTTGAAAATATAGACAAAGTTATGTTTAAATGCGTAATAACGCTTAATAATATTGTTCATTTATTTATGCATAGTGTTATTTCAATTCTTACATCGAATTTATAAATAAAGAGTTTACTTAGTAGGTACTGCTTATAAGGAATATTTATTTTGCAATTTTTTTTTTACTCTAAGCCAAGTTTGACCTTATTGTTATCTTAACGTCCCGATCAAACATGTTTGTCTTTATCGTCTCTTGTTTATCAAGGGTTGTTTTATAAAAAAGGCCTTTTTGATTCGAAATTAAAAAATAAAACATTTTAGAGATAGCAACTAGCTTTGGTATTTTGGAATCACACAAAAATAACATTTCAAAATCTTCTAGAAAATTCTTTATAGGTAACTTTTTTATTTAATAACCTTTGTTTATTTAATAACTTATAATAGAATACGAATATATTTATAGCCTAATGATATGATAATTGGTAAGTTATTTTTGTATACAATAAAGAATATTCTATCTATCTACCTATCCAAGTCTTTAACTTTTTGAGAGCAAGCAGTGAAAGAAAACCTTCTGCGGTGACCTGTCTGACATTATGTTGATGGCAGGTGTAGTTAGGTCTCTAGACCAACTCTCTTATTCCAGTAGGAGACCCACAAGCCCAACGGTGGGACAGTAAACGGGAGGATGATAATGGATGCAAACATAATAATATATTTTTATTCAAAGAAAAAGGATCGCTTTAACAGTTGCAAAGTTTTGAAAAGTTTCTTTGGAGGGTTTTCCTCATTATACAAGATATATATTTTCTTTTGTTTCACTTTTCTTACGAAACAAATCTTTGAAGGATGAAGATAAGTAGGACACCGATTATATAATGTATTATTTCTATAGGTTTAACGATATAACTATACCATTACGCTTGTATCTCAAAGGGTTCGACAGAGATACATTGAGTAACTACATTAGTTTGCCAGTATATGGTATGTATTTAGGTTTTATGCAAAAGGGGTAAATCTATTGTCATTGAAATTTTTTTGTTTTATATTCTAGGTCATATGCCTACACTTGACGGCCTTTGCCTGATGTTAAGCGACACTGCGATCAACGAATGTGCTTGGCTACAAATAAATGATTCACTCCTGGTTTAAATCCACTCAGATTACACATATATCCATATTTATTCACGACGGGCTGCTACTGAAGATTTCATAGTTTTATGGAAAATCGTTCCTACTAGGTTAGGAGATATTAATATTATACACTGTGGATAACAAGGACTGCACTCACAGACAGCACAGACTGCTTCGTTAGTCTAGTGGTCCCAAGTGAGTCTGAATTTGTGCCCGGTTAATGACAATAGGCTCGCCCCTCGCCCTTACGTGGGACCTAAACATACCGGCGAAGTGCGGCTGTACATTAGTACACCTCTGCCTAACCCTTCGATTAATACAGGCGTGATGATGTGACAGTCCATTGGACGGCTCTAATTAAGATAATGAATATTCTATACACTAAGATATTATTAACTACTCTCTAGTTGACGTTTGGTTTTAATTAAGTAGAATTAATGTTCACAGCGTAATAGTAAATGACGCCAATCAATGGAGCAAACGTGACTAGATTGCGAACCGACTTCCTTTTAGAGATATTAGAGCAATGGAAGACCTAGTTTTATAACTACCGCAAGTTTGTACTCGTAGTAATGAATACTTTTATAATTCTAACTAGCTTTCCGCCAAAGGCTTCGCCCGCGTGTTTTCTCATACAAACTTTCATCCCCTATTTTATCCCCTTGGGGGTAGAATTAATCAAAATTCTTTCTTAGCGGATGCCTACGTCATAACATCTACCTGCATGCCAAATTTCAGCCCGATCCGTCCAGTGGTTTGGGCTGTGCGTTGATAGATCACTATGCCAGTCAGTCAGTCAGTCAGTCAGTCACTTTTGTTTGGTATATATAAAGTATTCTTCTGCCTAACCGTTTGGAGAATACAGGCGTGATGGTATATATGTAAATACCAAAAATTGTTTACTATATTTTAGGATCCATAAAACTGCTTGCAAAGTGCCTCCGTCATTTTTTCAATCAATAATAATAAATTGAGCGTAACTAAGCGTTAAAGTATTATTATTCAAATAGAGAACCGTGTTAAACTAACAAAAGTATAACGAGGTATATTTTGTCTAAAAGCTAGCGCTTACTGCGTCGACAAAGAAACTCGCATGCTTTGCCAAGCGCTCTTGTTAAGCCCTATTCGAGCAGACAGACTTAGTGGTAGATTTTACCGCTTCCATTTCTCTTTTACTTGATTAGTACTTCAACTATTTATACTGCAGTGTTTTTTTGTTTTTGCGTTTTTATTTCCACTTTCGAGAACTTTGTAGAACTCTGTAAAGTCATTGAATGTGTGTGAATTGTGCCAAGTTGACTTAACAAGGTTGGTATCCATCATTAGTACTTAGAATCCAAAAAAAAACCTCACAAGTATTTCATAATCATAATTCGTTTATAAATCTATAGTAGTACATTATATATGATATTGAATACTATTCAGTTTTCCGTACAATCCACCACAGTTACTAGCTTGCGATCATGTGGTTGCCGGTTCGAACCCCACCCATTGCACTACCGACGTGAACACTCGTAACACAAGCATTTAGCTTAGCACGAGGGGTTAACAAGAATACTAGTAATGTGTGACCCACATTGCTAGTAAGCTTTTTTCTAAAAAAAAAAAAAATGCTTACAAACATACAAGTAAATGACGCAGTAAAAATATTTTCTTATAGTAAACTATAAGGCCAGCTATTCAAGTGATTATCAACACTAAAATTCAAAACGTTTTTTTATCTGAGGATATCGGATTGCGGAGGTCTGATAGTAGTTGCTTTATGTTAAATACTAATATTCAGCTGCATCTTGTTAGATTGGCAGCCGTTTCCAACATAATTGGGAAGAGGATAGGAGGATATGGAAGATGATTTGATGATAGTTTAATCACTTTATACTTTGAAATAAGCAGGACATTTTCAGTGGCTTTCTTTATGCTAGCTTTTCGTAAGTTGTACAACGAATTGTTTTGGCAGTTGCTACGTGACACGTTTACCAAGACATGACTGCAGCAAAAGTTTCTGCAATAAAAACTTTCGTTCGAGTTTTAATCTAATACTACTTTGCACAACCCTAGAGAATAGAAAATAGGGTCAAATACTTTTTCGTTTATTTCCATTGTTATAAATTTTCTGGAATATAGGTTAGAGATACTTTGCGATACAAAAACGATTAAAAATATCATTTTCGTGTTCTAATTTGTAAAAGAGGTTTGATGGAAAAATAACAAGTTTTTTAAGCGAAATAGTGTAGCTATTTTATTATTTAAGAATCAGTTTAATTAATAAGATACACCATTTAAGATCCATAGATTTAATCATTATCTGAGTTATAAATAAGTTAATCAAAAGGAACTATTATAGCACAGACGCGGAAATGCAAAGTTCCTTTATTCCTTACACCTCAGGTTCTAAATGTGACCTTAAATCAGAACCAGCTGCTCTAAGCCAACATCAATGGGTTTTATCTGACACTGCAAATAAATCTAATAAGACTCCACCGAGGTACGTCAAATCCGTTATTTCCGCTCGGTGCGTCCCCGGCCTTGTAAAATACGACGGAGTTACTTCTGATAAGGGGGGACAAACGACGTTTACAGACGGCCATTTGTTATTTTTGCAATACCGATGCAGTTCTTTGTTTGTTGGGGATAAATGGGACGTATTTATTAGATCCATATTATACGGAATGAGTACGGAAAAACTGTGCCATATTTTTCTATTAGTTTCAATGTTAGATTTTTTTTTCAGATTGTTTTTTTTATTTTATTTTATTTTATTTGGAAAACTAACAGCTAGCATAAATATACAATACAGAAAAATACATATTAGATGGCCATTTAAAAGTTTTCACCGATAAAATACACTGTACAAACTACTGTATTGGTCGGTAAATATAAGCTAGAAGATTAAATACAAGCAGCCATGATAGTCTAGAAGGCAAACATTCTAGTATTATTATGTAAAGAAGTTATTAGATAACGCACGTTTAAGCCGAGAAACACCAGTATTAAACAAATCTAAATCCATACAACGGGACAGTTCATTAAAGGACCTACACGCTCGAACCACGAAAGAGTTTTGCCTGTATGTTGTCTTAGCGATCGGGGCATAAAGTAGGCTAGGCTTTCTTAGCATAGCGGAGTGTGTTACCAGTCCTATTTTACTTAATAGCTCGGGACAGTCTATAATACCATTTGCTAGCTTGAAAAGGTAGGTTAAATCTGCTATACGCCTGCGCTCATATAAGGGTAGGATATGGAACCTCTTGCATCGCACAATGTAATTGGGTGTATACTTCCGTGTTTTAAATTGAAGGAATCGTAAAAAACGTTTCTGGATGCGTTCAATCCTATCAATGTACGTGTTGTAATTTGGATTCCACACCTGTGACGCGTATTCCAAATGACTGCGGACAAAGGCACAATATAATATTTTAAATGTTTTAATGTTTTGGAAATCACTTGAAAATCTTAATATGAAGCCAAGTGCTCTGGCAGCCTTCTTCACGATGTTATCAATGTGGGAGTCAAAAAGTAACTTACAGTCAAAAGTAACGCCAAGGTCTCTTATTATATTAATTCTATTTATGAAAATGTCATGCAATTTGTATGGAAAGGTAATAGGATTAGGCTTGCGTGTATAAGAAGTAACAAAACACTTAGATACATTCAGCTCTAGCTTGTTAAGGTTACAGTAATTTTGTAGGTTGTTAAGATCTTGCTGAAGGCCGTTACAATCATCACTGTCTGCAATTGGGCAGAGAATTTTCATGTCATCAGCGTAAATAATTATTTTTGAATTGTTGAAGCAGGAGCCTATGTCATTTACAAATATAATGAAGAGCAGGGGACCCAAGAGTGATCCCTGTGGTATACCTGAAGGGATTTGAATAGTTGCCGATTTAAAACCATTCAAAACTACTGTTTGACAGCGGTTCTCAATGTATGACTTAAACCATCTGAACAAGTTACCCCTTATACCAACCTCAAGTAATTTGCGTAGCAAGATGACATGGTCTATTCTGTCGAACGCCTTGCTGTAGTCTGTATAGACTACATCAACTTGGGAGGGTTGACACATAATTACTTATTACTAATCCTATATCGTTCTCATAGGTTTAGACAAAGCTAGCGCAGCTACTTAGGGTGAAGGTCTCGATTCCCTGGTCGAGCAATACTTAATTGGCGTGTTCCATCATCTCAAAGAAATTGATGTACCTATAGTAAAGTTCGACCTTAATTGTCATCGTCGAAGAGGTTTAAGATCGCTCCCACCTCCTTTTATATCTCCGACAGATCAGGATTTTACTTTAATTAGAAGCTGAATGACTGTTCCTCGAGGTAATGTCACTGAGCCATAAATAGAGGTAATAGAACCTCTTTCTTTTTCTTGGCTAAGCTATGTGCAAATGGAAAGCATAGAGGCTACTACATTCCGGAAAACTGCACGTGTGCACCACTGCTTAACTTTTCGGGAAATACCGGCGCCACGGTATATGCAATGATTTGTCATCTTGAATTTAATTTGTATCGTTGAAGTGACTTTTGATAATATCTGATCTAGTTTTCCAAGCAGTTCATAATTCATAATCACAACTTCTGAAGAATTTAAGTATCACATAATTTATATCCGTACTTTCTTTAAATTTTATCTACGTTATTACTATTATTTGGGTGAATATCAACGACGTCCATTTTATGTCAATTTTGGTGGTCAAGAAGGAAGCTTCTTCCTGGTATAGGAATTCGTACTTTCTATTCTTATACCAGGACCTTATTTTGCACGAAAACTGAAGAAAAATATTCGCCACCAAAATTTACAAAAAAATGGACGTCGTTGATATTCAACCATTTCAGTCTTTCTGTTAAAATGTACCTTCTATTTAAATAGAATTGTAATTTTGCTTTTCGTTTTAAATCGTTAATAGCACTGACGGGCAAAGCAAAATGTAAAACTGTTATTAATGGGTACCAAGTTGGCTTAGTTCAATGAATAGTATTCTCGTAAATATCAAGAAACAACTTTACGCTTGTGAATTTGAACAGCAATTAAACATTCTAGAATTCAGTTTAAACCGCTACTACTACTTGTATTTTTAAAGCAGCGGCAGCCTAATGCCTAGGGCGTCGGACTGGCGATCATGTGGTTACCGGTTCGAACCCCACCCATTGCACTACCGACGTGAACACAATCGTAACACAGGCATCTAGCTTTGCGCGAGGGTGCAAAAATATCGAATTATTTAATTAGTAAGGACTCACTACCTTATTGAATTCCTGTTAAAAACTTGATAGGTAACAATAAATGGAAGCAATTATGGACCCTGTCACAGCAAAGTTTAGTACGAGAGGAGAAAACGAGCAAATTTTTTTCTGTATTACTATTTTACATACATATTATCACGCCTATCTCCAATGTGGGTAGGCAGAGACTATAGATTTTTGCTACGTTCCTGACACACTACTTTCGCTTCATCTACATTCATTAATCCCTTCGGTTTAGGGTGCTCGTAACCTGACCTTTTTTTAATGAAATGAAATGAAACATGATGCGAAACATATACCTACGCACTACAACTGTCTTTAAAATGAGGTTTATTATCGGAAAATTACACTTCTACGTAAAATCACTTGCAGACACGCATAGTTGTTTTGACCGTATTGTACTTACTATCAAGCTTGCATTTCCAGATTATTTAGGCAGAGGTGTTGTGCTATTCACCCAAAGGTTGCGATTATATAACCTATTACCATTAACCCAGTTCTGTTGCTTAAATAAAGTACAAAAGCGGTACTTCCACTAACAAATTGAATTTACACTCTCACAAACAATAATTCTTGTCAAAGTTTAAGACGATTAAACAAGTTACCGCCAAAGCAAATATCTCTTTAACTTGCAGGCTTTAATTTAATAATGAACTCTATTCTGGGAAGGAACAAGGTCCCAACTAATTCTAATCAATGTTTAACTTTGGAGGAAGTCATCTATTATCACATTCTTGTGTTTTATGATTGTGTTAGTTAATATTCACTATTTATGGACTTTTTAAAAAGTAAACTTATTGGAATAAACAGTAATTTCTCAAAAACATAATAAGATTATCATCCATATGAGTTGTTTAATATTTGTGTTTTTTTCCCTATTTCCATTCCAATAAAGCTACATTGTGGCTGGTACGCAAGGTAGGTAGGTAGGTCAGTGTAAACTAGCTTTGTATATTTGATGTGTATCAAATATACAAAGCCAGTTTACACTGACCTCTAGTTGTATGGGAAGCCTTACACAATGCGAGATCAGCTTAAACTGGATTTGTATAGGTTGACTTGTAGCCGTGTGTACATACCATGATCACAGAATTATCGCAGTCCATTGCCGGATATTCTATTAAACCAAATCAGGCATCCAGCCAAACCCTGACTATAAATACAATAGACAATTGAATGATTGAGAACCCACACAAATTCCCCTCCCTACTTTGTTAACATAAAACCTTCTTGAACTCATATTAAAAAGACATTCTTTACAAATGCCATCGTGTCAATAAGTCAGTGTGCAGACTAAATAGACTTCATTCGTTTTTTCGTCTCACAATGCTTGATAAAATCGCCTTGTCGCATCTTTGATTACATCGAATGGGACTTTCGTAATCAGATAAAGCAATATCGGAGAAGGGAGACGAAGTGCGGAAGGGAATATATCTATTGTGATCCATCTTTGTATTAGATTATTCATACATTTAAGATAAGGAATTTTAACTTGTAGTCTGATGTTAAGCGTTGAATAATTTTATAAAGTTTGGCGATGTTTTATGCGAGAGAAGAGAGTTTTTATGTTTTAAAATGTTGAAATAACTTGATGCATTCATTGTTTTAATACTTTGATAGTTTTTTTTTTATCTTTATTTATTTAGGGGTTTTTGTCTAAACAGATATGTATATCTAGAAAATCAATAATAATTTAAATTTCCATAGATTTTAGTGAATCACTAATGAAGCGGTGGTATCAGGCGACTTAATTTTTTTGCAACCTCTGAAGCGGGTTGGGATAATATTGATTGGAGTAAACCCACGTCTAGTTTATTTAGTTTTAGCTCCTTCACTAGTGACTCCCTCTCAACGCTATTCCGAACACAATCCATCAGCAAATGTTGCACATCCTCAACCTGATTGCATTCCCTGCAATTTGGGGAATCAGCTTTTTTCTACTTTGATAGTTGTACAGTTATGTTACTTACTTAAATTCAATATTTGTAATAGTTTTCGTGAACAGTTTCTGTATACGACGGCACAGTGTCAGTACATAGTCGTGCAGTCGACTTCTGTATAAGTACAGTCGCCAGCACAGGTTACCACAAAATGTCAAATTTTCTCATTTGATTCTAAACTTAATTATTAACAGTTTAAGGTTTAAAATCATTTGGAGAAATTTGACAGTTTTGTATAACCTGATGTGCTGGCGACTGTACATACACTGCGGTTTCATTCGTTCTTTTTGGGATATGACCCCTAAAGGTGACCTTAACCCTTAGGTAAGTAAGTGTAAGGGACCCCTAGCGTGATGCCTAAATAGCCTAAGTTAATTAGTAAGTAATAGTTATAAGTAATAGTTAAATTAACTTATAAATTTAAGTTTGACTGCCTCGTTGGTCTAGTGTTCCCAATCGCGACTGCTACGCTAGAGGTCTTGGATTCGATCCCCAGGTCGAGCAGTGTTATTGAGTTTTTCTATGAAATTCTCAGTAGCAGCTCGGAGTCTGGATTTGTGCCCGGTGAATGGCAATAGGCTCGCCCCCTATTACATGGGACCCAAACATACCGGCGAACTGTGGGTGTACATTAAGTGCACCTCTGCCTAACCCTTCGGGGAATACAGGCGTGATGGTATGTTGTTTATGTTTATGGTATGTAAATTTAAGTAATACAGTATTATTTTTTAAAGTTTTTCCTTCAAGCTTCAATTAAGAAGTGAAAGAATTATTTATTATTATTATTATATCTAGATATTTTAAACATATCATTACGCCTGTACTCCCCGAAAGGCTAGACAGAGGTATACTAATTTACACCCACATTTCGCCTGTATTTTTAGGTCCTATGTAATAGGGGACGAGCCGCCGAGTTTATTTCCATTTTCCGGGCACAATTCCAGACTTCAACTTTGCTCATCCTGGGAATCAAACCCAGGACCTCTAGCGTAGCAGTCGCGCTTAGGAACAACGAATCAATCAATTAATGATGTCAAAAAAAAAAAAAAAACGAAATATTTAAACTTTTTGCTTCTACCAGATCAATCAGTTAACATTTTATTTTAACTAATGGTTATTAATTGGTAAAGGCCCCAAAAGTGCTGTTTCACAAATTGGTACTACAATTTCACGTAGGTACTACAGTTAAGTGTGACCTGTTTTAACAGATGGAAATCGTATACAGTTTGAAATATAGAAATCTGATATTAGTAATAGCAGTTCTATTTATAGGTACCACGCTTTTATACGCTTTACCTGTATGTAATGGAATCTTTGATCTGGAGTTTTGAGCACTTCAAAACGTCAGATTAATTTGAAATTTTGCACTTTTATCAAAAACCGATAACAATACAATAATTTAAAAAGTTTGTCCCATAACGATTTAAATAAAATTGTGGATAATTTGCGTGCCTGTTGAATTCCTTGGATTTGATAGCTGTTTTTCTGGGTCTCTCTCCAGAATATAACACTTCTGTTTTAACAAAAAATATGAATTATAGTTTAAAAATAAGAATCACACCTTACCGATCAATCGAACTAATAAATAAATATAATAATAATTACTTAAAAAACTAAAAATAAAAAGCACGCTTTGAATGTTTTATTATTCATTCAACTATCTCATCTGAAACTCATTAACAATTATTTTTTTTACTTTTTTGTTGGGTGTCACTCCTTCTCTATAATATAAACTTTAATTATGCCAAAGCTCACACTCCACGAAATAACATTGTATGATGGGCAACCAAATAATATAATAATAACTAATACATAAACATACATATAATCGATGAAAATATATTTGTCGACGATACCTAAATGATGTTATCTAGCGCACACGATCTCCCTATTCCAAGTCTGTCCTCTTTTATAAATGGTACCAGTGTAAAACCCCAACACAACAATCGATGGCAGCCGTCATATGAATAATTCAAATTCCTATCCTAGGCAGATCGTAATCGCAGTCCATATTTCGGTTTAGATATCCCAAGAGTTTAGAATAATATTCTAGTAAAACCTGTCCCGAAGGTATTTAGAATTATTATATATATATATATATATATATTCATTTAAATAAATATATTCACTGATAAATAAGTTGACTTTGAGAGAACACATGTAAATAGAGGTACCGTCAGCATAACAAGCTTTTCAATCAGTAGCGTAGTTAATTTTTTTATAAACACTGACCTAAATTTGCTTTGAAATAGGTACTATATTATAGTTATGAATATATAACATAGCATATAAACCATTATAATTACAGTTAGCCATTTTTACCTTTCCTTGATTCCAAAAGAGAGTTTGGAAAGGTTAACATAAGTTATATTTGAGCGCCATATTTGATGAGCCCACTGGCATGAACCGGATACAAATTCAAACTTTTATTTGCTATTGAGAATATTATAAAAAACCCAATACTCATTGTAACATGTAAATCGACCCCACGACCTCAGTAGCCTTGTTTTCAACCACTAGACCGAAAATACAGTTTATGATAGAGTAAAAAATATTACACACTTGAATTCTATAATCAAATCACTTATTAAATTATTTCATATAATATTTTTTTTAGGTATAAAATAATTTTATATGAATTGCTTTTGATGCCAACTGTATCTACATGGTTTTGGGATGGAAGAAAAACATGAAGAGGATTGCTTGTCCTTTCGTTAATTTATGCGTTCACCTTTGATCTTTGATAGAAAGGGCCAGGGTGTGAGGCCTACGGAAATTCATCTCACTTCGACCTTTGTGGCAAATTTGTACAATTCTTTTTCTTGGTTTCTTCACTTTACATTTATTCCCAGAGTTCTTGATTCCCTAATAAAACTGTTTTCTTTTTGCTTAAAGGGCGAGATGAAAGTCGTCAAATTTACTGATTAAAAATTTATGTCTAGGTATGGAAAGAAACGAAAATTTTCACGAATGCGGATCAATTAGGCGTATATATAATTTAAATTTTCACTGCAAATCCATTTGTGAACGACTCCAGACGTGAAAAGTTATTTCAAATGTTTCTCAAATTAATGGAAGAGCCAAAGACAAAGCGTGGACACAACACTATCACTATCCAATAAGGAAACCGTTGTAACGTATAATGGACGTGAAGAACGATGGAGGGATATTGTTTACTAGTGATGTGACTTTCTTGAAAGTCATCGATATCTTAGAACGAATGACGTTAGTATGACGTTGATTTTGAGCACACTGTTATTGCAAGAATAAATTAATAATAAACTTAATTGAACGAACTAACAATTTGTTAATTTGATCACAATGTATGTAATTATATAAGCTCAAATACGCATAAAAGTGAAGCCATAAAAGCTACCTACATACTGCTTAGAATGAGTGATTTAATTTTTTTGCAAATACTTAGTCACTCTGTGAACATTATGATAACGTATCTTACAGTGGTCAAATCTAATGAAATAACAGAGTTTTATGCCATTTCTTTCTGTGAAAATTCTGTTGGGCTTAAACAGAAAGAAACCGGATGGTATAAAATGCCTTGTATATAAAGTTAATTTTACGTGATGCAAAAATAATACTTAGTCATACATAGAAACTACCTAAATAGATTAAATCTACATGTATTGGGATATATTCCATAAACAATATGACATCGTGCAATAAGGAAACCGCTGCAACACCCGGCTGGACATGTACAGAGCGCCCATTGAATAAATAGAGATGTAGCTTTAAGAGGATAGTATCCGCTCCGCGCTCCATACAAACGTAGTTTGGTCTTATCTTGAATATTAACAAATAAAAGTCTTTGGAATTTTGCAGTAACAATCTTATCATTAAAATACGTGTTCCTGTAGTATACAATTTCATTTCAATATACGGTTAAAAAGTTACACGAGCTCAAAGATTGGCAATTTTCGTTGAAAAACGGCCTAACTTTATGTTAGTATTTCTCGACAATGTATCAATACAGAAACATTCTGATTCGAAAGAAACCCAGATAATATAGTGAATATATTTTTACAAGTTTTTTTTTTACGTATTAACAATATTATAGGAGTAATCTCCAAAATTCGGGACATGAGAAATACGCGTGAAAATGTTGCAAATGTATTGTTGTTTCTCCTCTCGGGCACGGGTTCGCATCGCGAGGGATAGAGACAGAGACAACTGTGCAACATTGTTGCGTTCGCGAGGGACACTCCTCTTAATTTGTTATTATGAACTAAATTAAGGAATGTTCGTGAAAACACATTAAATTACACAATTTACACACACATTAAATAAATTATTTTAGACGGTGATATTAAAGTCATTCACTGTCTCGAATAAAAACTAAGGTAATGTTGAAAAAATACAAGGTTGATATTTTTACCATAACTGTACCTATTGTTTTGTTTAAAATTGGATAAAGTTATGTATAGCTTAGAAAAAACAATATTCATATTTGAAAAAAAAAATGTATGATAGATCTGAGTTACATAGAAGCGTTTTGCCAATTTTATGGTTTACATATCCATAAAATCGGCAACACGCTTCCATTCAAACAGAATACCAAATTTTCGAACGACACAAACCGTTTCAACCAATTCCAAAATTAAACAATCGCCATCGATTTTTCAACAACAATAAATTCCAATCCGTTCACTCGTTCCATGGACTGTGGAGAGAATAGCTTCGATTGTGTCACATCACTACTGTGTACCGGGGCGGAAAGTGTGACATGTCAGTATGACCGGGGCATTGGAAGCGACGGTAAATTATTCAACAGTCTCCCGTAATAAAGTTACGGTGTACGTTTTATTGGGAGCCAATTGAGCTGTTCAAACAAGCCTCGGTTCATTGCAAATGAGTTTGGCTAAGGGTATATTGTGTATTGTGTCGTAAAGTAATAGAGTTGAAACATAATACACTACCTATCACTCCTGTATTTACCGAAGGGTGCTAATTCTCACCAACACCCGCCGGTATTTCTTAAGTCTCATATAAGAAGAGATGAGTCTAATTTCATAGAACTAACTACTACTACTTTTACCGTATTTTACTTAATCGTGCCAACTGTGGCTAAACAAATGACTACCGGACAAATACCAATGCAAGGCGGAAACAGACGAAAATTTCCGAGTTCATCTTTCAAATTGCCGGGCCGGGGACACTCCGAGAATTCCTAACAACTCGTAAGGTCCCTAAAATTGTAATTACACTGTATCCAACCATTCTTCTTGGCCCTGAGTTGGTACAGCGGTCTCTTTGGATGTAATTACTTGCAAAAATCTTACAGAGAAACATTTCGCAGAACACAATTTCATTTTAATGCTTTTATGAGTTGACCCGGCGGGGTATTGTTCTAAAGATCGATTTTTGTACGGAAAGGATAATATCGATGCTGTTGGATATTTTCTATCTAATATTCATGGCCGGTTCGTATTCAGAATAATGTGCAACAAGCTTGTATTCAATTTGAAATTATTTTTGTATACACAGATTCAGGGATAAAAATGCTATTTTCTAAACGTAAAAAAAACGTTATTTAAGCAGAAGAACACTTTTTAAAGCAAAAAATCTTAGCGGTCAATGTCTTCTCTTCTAAGTAATCCTCTCGTTCACTCTCATCTTCCCGTTTGTTCTTACTCATTCTTTCTATTCGGATACATTCACACAATCATTTTATATTTCCTATGTCATTCGGATACACAACCAATACCTCACGTATGTATATTACATATTGTGACACCCGTGTCCCATGGGGGTTGGCAGAGACTATAGATTTCCAGTTGCTACGAACTTGGTACAAAACTTTCCCTCTACGTCATCTACGTTAATTTACCTCCTCATGCTCCTCATCATCGTTGGTTAAGGGTGCTCTTAATTTTGCCCTTTTTTGAGGACGGGCGCAATTTGATTGTGGTTCTTTCACCGAGATTGCTTCCTTTCAATTCGTCCATCCGTATTCGCCACGTATACTTATTTTGTCAGTCTCCATTCATCCCTTCTCTCTACATGCCCAAACTATCTCATCATACCTTTTCAATCCTTTTTACTACATCTTTTTTCACTCCGCAACGCTTTCTTATCATACTATTTCGTGTAGAGCATAAAGACGCTTTGTGTGTGATATTATAATAAGGTTGTCCGTTAAATCCATACGGTTCCTTTTTTGTGAATAGTTAGTACGGGACATTTTAATTTTGTCGCGATATTTATATATGGCCCCTAAACAATCACTTGGATACTGTCTTTGTATATGGACATTAATATTCGAATATTTCTGGTGTACAATAAAGAATCACATCAATATTTAATATGTACTCAAAATATTAATGTTTTTTAATATACAAATCAATGTATATTACAAAACTATGGCTTCTTTAAACTCGGATTCAAATTAATAACTACTACAAAAACATGATGTCACACTCTGTACCTCATCATCATCATCAACCCATTACATTGTCCCACTGCTGGGCACGGGTCTCCTCTCAGAACGAGAGGGATTAGGCTATAGTCCACCACGCTAGCCTACTGCGGGTTGGCAACCTTCAAATGCCGTCAAGAGAATCTCTCAGGCATGCAGGTTTCCTCACGATGTTTTCCTTCACCGTTTAAGCGCGTGATAATTAATTATTAATACGCACATAACTTCGAAAAGACAGAGGTGCGTGCCTTGGATTCGAACTCGAGACCTTTGACTTGGCAGTCCAATGGTCATATCACTAGGCTATCACTGCACTAGTACCTAAAGATTGGAAAACCAAATCTTAGGTTGCCTGGAAGAGATCGCTGCTCGCGATAAGGCCGCCCATTGTATGTTTTTAAGTTAAATTATGTATACCTTGTCTTTGTCTTCACATAAAGCTATACATAACTAGTTTAGACTGACATCCCATTGTAAAGATTTTCCGCACAATTAAAGGCTAGCGTATACTGGGTTTGTATAGCTTGATGTGGGTACAATATAGAGGTTATGTATTTAATACCTGCAGCTGTCACGTTTTCCTTAAATTCAGTATTCAAATACCGTCGTATGCTGTTTGTGAGCGAGATTTGCGAGCATTAAGAACTCCGGAGCTTTCACATAATTAGTGAGAAATTCCCCAAGGTACAGTTGTTGTTAGTATAGGTCATTTTGAAATTGTCCATTAGAGAATTCATTTAAACAATCTAAACTTCAGCTTCGTCTAACCTAGATTAAGAGTATCCTGAGTGTTAGTTCAGATCATATAATATCTGTGCCAAATTTCATCCAAATTCGCTCAGCCACGATATAGATACTACCAGTAGGATAAACTCACAGTTTTATAAGACTCACATGACGCCTGCTAGACTAATATTATAAACGATAAGAATACTGATAAAAGTATGAAAGAAAAATTACCCAATTTGGGATAGGGATATTTGTATAATGTTTTAAATTGCCCATATTGCAATCTCAAATCAATCAATCATATTGCAGTATCTAAATACTTTATATGGATATGATTTCTGTAACAAAAAACAGTCGATAAATTTAGAATGTCCAATTCATTATTTTGTTTTCGATTTGAATCACTACACTTTTTTGAGCCTCGCTGTACTAGGAGTCTAATGCCTCCTAATTTAATAAAATGTTTGTAGTCGTTTGAGGGAGATGAGGAAATCAGAATTCAACACACATAGGCCCATGTGAAAATCATTACCTCACTTTTGCTTTTCCCAGTCACGTAAAATATCGCCTCATTTATCTAAGTATCTCTTAGTACAGCTATTAAGCAAAAAAGAAATATGGCAAAGACGCATCTCCATCATCAACCCATTATCTGTCCTGCTACTGAATATGGGTCTCCTCTCAGAATGAAAGGGGTTACGCTATAATTCACAACACTAGCGAGTTGTCAGACTTCATACGTACCCAATTTTTTTTTTGTATATAGTTCCTCACGATATTTTCTTTCACCATTTAGTGATGAATAATTACGAGTGAGAGATGCAATCTTTATATTTAGTGTTGAAACCTATATATTGGCAGTATATTTATACTCTACTCTCACTAGCATTTACCAGTCCTAACACGTTTCCTATTTATTTATTATATTTTCTAAATAAATAATGAATTAAATTATGTATCAAATACGTAATTATGTAAATTATATTAACTTCAAATAAAATAAACTTGATAACATTAATGTTATAATTCTCCGAATACTGTTTGCGATCGGAACATAATTATTATTGTTGATTTTCCTAATTCAATTACGAGCTTTGAATAAATTACGGCTCGACGGGAGCTCGCTTATTGAAAAGTATCATATTTCAATCACATAATTTCAGGATGAAACAACAAAACGGTTCATAACTCCAGTCCAACACTTTTCACAAACAATTCCATTATAACATTGCTCCGCGACCGGAATTACAATGATATTCTACTTTTCTTTCATTACCGGGCTGATATGGAATGATAATTACGCCATTCCTCATAGCGAGCAATGTGTTCACACACTCGGAAAATCACCCCATTGCCTACGTCAGAAATGATAAACGCAATATTAATCCGTGTAAGCGTGACCTCTTTTATGAATTTATTGCTCTTACGTTGTCATGGTTGGTGTTGTGTTCCACGCCTTTGTTAAGCATGGGTTTTGTTTATGCATATTTACATAATGTTTAAATAAAAACTTCATTTCAGTCCAGTCATGACAGTGAAATCACGATAAGTGTTTAAACACTCATAATTATGATTACGTTTCCTTTTGGTTGGCAATTAATTTGGGACTTTAATTTTGGTTAATAAAAAAACTTAAAAGCTCCGATTCTTTTTATAATTAAAAACTGTTTTAGGCATTATTATAAAATGGTTTACGTACCTAAGAAAAATGGAAAGTTAGTATTAATAGTGTCTCACATTGTTGGCGTCAGTGTCATTAGTTACTACAAATTATTTTGCTAAAATCTAACTATGATTGCGTTGAATAGTTCTGTCCTTAGTCAAATAATTAACTTCACATAACAAGCACGCTCGCGTCAAGTATTGTAAATTGCAAATAATAATAAATGCTTTTGCCTTACTGATAAATAAATAAATAAATAAAATATTCTTTATTGATTTAATTATATATGAAAATTTACGAAGTGAATCATTAACAAAATGAGTAAGAAACCTCGATTTAAATATTGCTGGAAAGCAAGAAGCGCATCTCTAGTCTTGCACATCGATCCTATCCTAGGCCATACGTACTTATTGCTAAAGCTACCAGTTGCGCTCACAGTATCAAAGCAAAGCGTGACATTAGTTTGTACGACTCTATTTGCATCCCGCTTGCATCTGAATGAGTACATCAAGAGAGCATTGCTAGAGATTTGCGAAGCGACCTCGTTGTTTGCCAAATCGATTCACTCTCTATTAGCTCTTATAAGACCAACTCTAGTTTTACTGTAACAAGCACACAAGCTTAATGGCAAGCGGAAACTGCAGGTAATAGACGTAACGTCAGCTACAACACTCTCGCGTTGTCATTCCTGGAATTGGAACCTGGAACTGTCATTCATTCAATCTCAGCCGTTGTGTCAAATCGTATTCTCCTTAACTAAAAATCAACCTCAATTGTGATTTAGCGACGGCAGAGATCTCTATAGCTTAGTTGGTAAAAGCATCCAGTGTTCCAAATGAAAATCTAGGTTTGAATCTTGCTTGACGTCGAATATATCCTCAGCGAGTCCCTCAATCACCTCCTCTAACGCTTTTTTTAAAGAACGGAAAATCCTTATGATCTTGTTCCGACTAAAAAACCTAACTTGCTTTTTCTTGCCCTAAAGTCATGGTTAACCCTGATATTGTCTTGTTATAGAACAAGTTTTTATATAGGTCATTGACAAAAAGTTAAATTTTAATTCCTTTACTGGTTCTGTTTTGTATTATCCGACTTAGTAAAGGAAGCCTTCGTTAATGCAAACTTCCTGTGGTTTTCTCTAACGGGGATGCATACAATTTCATTTAGCATCTTAATTATATTAGCACAGCAAAGCAAAACCGTGAATTCTTTGGGTTTAAAACTATTTAATTACATAAAACCTCTTTTGATTTTCTTTTGTTTTCTTCTGTTAAAATTGATTCGTGCGACGACTAGTTCCGGAAAAAGATACATATTTTAAACAGGTTCTATTTGAAGTTTTTAAAATTCGACTGCAATGATAGACAAAAAAATAATACTTATGTTAAACCGTATAAGGACATTGACATTTTACACTCATATTTTTCCAGTGCTTCTGTCGGTAAACAAATGAATATTCATTTTAATTTTCCGCTTAATGTGGTAGAAACGCTGCAAATTATTGATCACTGACTCTTAAAATATTCTCAACCAGCTATGTCCCGTTGCTTCACTTGCATCCGAAGGGATTTTATGCGACTAAGTAGCCTTATCCTTCTGTCATCTGTAAGTAATTATTTTTATCTTAATTTATTTTAACTGAATTTCAATTTTCGGAATTATGAAATAAACAGTCGGATAGAGTTACTTTCCCCATTTATAATATTTGTATATCTACTGCCTATGAATTTTAGAATATTCTTTCACAAAAAAATGTCTATTAGATTTTATAAATGGACTACTCGACTCGAAGAGATATATGCTTTGACCTGACTCGACAGACGTTCTCCGCCACCAATTTTCTTAATTTTGTTTCTATAAGAACCTTCCAGAAAGTATTAGAAAACTTAAAAAGAAAAGATGAATGCAATAGTATTTGACCTGACTTGACAGATGTGGTCCGCCACCATTTTTTTAAATTTGTGTCTATAAAAACCTTCCACAAAGTATTAGAAAATTTAAAAAGAAAAGATGAATGCAATCGGTAAAGTCGTTCTCAAGTTATGGCGTGACCAAGGAAAATAGGGATTCATTTCTTTATGTAGATGATTAAATAAATTTCGAGAATTTTTTGTCGTTCTTATCACCAGCGCATTCCATTCTTCCTACCTCCAATTTAAAGTAGGTAGTGGTAAGCTGTCACGCGAACAACCGGATTTCCGTGAAAATGTCTCTCTTGTCCGATGGTTTAATTTATTTATGCTCACGAATCCATTGTTGGAAGAATGTAATTAAGGCAGTTGTGACAGCTATATGACTCTGATAAGTTAATTGTAGGCTGTAAAATAGTTATTTTACAAAACTACTTCTAAAGGTGCTTTATGTAACATGCCATCACTCTTATATTCCTGAAAGAGTTGGCAGAGCTATTAATTGTACACTTTCAATTCTAGAGCATGATTTAATTGTTTAGGTCCCATCTAAGTAACTGGGGGCGAGCCTATTGCCATAAACTGGGCACTTATCCAAACCATGAGCTGCTACAGTTAATTTCATAGATCATTAAATCCAATAAAACTGCTCGATTTGGAAATCGAACTTTGAGCGCCATGCTATGCTATGAAGCTACATCTTATACAATTCATCTAGAAACCAATCTAAGACGTAGTTAGGCTGTAGATATATTTTAATTTTCCAAGGGACCCTTATCTGCCTAGGTTGCACTTAATAATTTATGTATCGTCACTCGCAGGCAAAAGGAACCATTTGTAAATAAAACCCTATAGACACCTCTTCTTCGAAATAGATTTTCAGTAATGCCCCCGAATCTCTATCGTATGCAAGCGTACTGAACTTTGAGGCAGCGCTAATGAGTATTGACACAAAGTTAATAGAAATGTATGTTTCAACATACCATCACGCCTGTATTTCCCGAAGGGTTAGGCTGAGTTCTACTTAATGAAAACTACAGTTCGCCGTTGTATTTAGGTCCCATTTGATAGGCGAGCCTATTGCCATTCACCGGGAACATATCCAAACTCCGAGTTGCTACTGAGAATTTCATAGAAAACTCAATAACATTTTGCTCACTAGGCAAATGAGGCAGTTAAAAAAATATATACCGATATAATTCGGTTCATGTGAGATTTTTTGTTTGTAAACGCACGATACCGAATTTTTGTTTAAAAAGATGCAGCAATTGAGCTTAACACCCATGAAAAGGCGACTATTCCTATTCATTTTACAGCCAGCAAAAATAATCCTTAAGGCAAACACTTAAAACTTTAAAAGCTAAAATAAGACAACATTTACAAAGGTATTTTCTCTTCCCACACATACTATCTGACCGGAACAAGTATTTGCCAAGAATACAGCGTCGTAAAAGTCACGCGTGTTTACAGTGCCGTTAACAAGCCCAATAAAAGAGCCTGGCAAGGTGTGGGTGGACGTTGGGGCTCTTTGGCAACAATGCCATTGGCCACAACTGGCACGAACGTCACAGTCGCATCTGGCACTTGTTGCGTTGCCGGCGATGCCAAATAGCCCCCGTGGATTGTGTAAATACCAAATTCATTTGTAAATAGATGACGGATTTTTTCGGACTCAATTTTGAGTTTGAGCTTTCTCTGTTATATTTGAATTCCCTTTCCCGTTTGCGGGCTTTAGAAATAACACGTTTACTTACTTAAAAAAAGTACAGTTTCTATAATCATCCATCGGGGTCTTGGGGTCCCGGTGTCTTAAATTTGTTTCAAAGAATTAAAACAGTTTACAATATTTGCATTTCCTAAGTTGTAGGGCAGTTTGTTGGCAGTTAAACCAGTGTATTGAGATTAGTTTAGTTAGGTAGTAGGCAGGGACTAGTTTAGTAGTAAACTACTACTATCATGAGTTATTAACAAATTAAACTTTATTACCCTTCCAACAAGCAATTTTAGGAAATTTTCAAAAACAATGTCGAAAAACTCAATCGAAAGCTCATGTTAGTAGATCGAATGTAAAAAAATCTCATGAATACTTCATACGAATCCTCATAAAAAGGTCACCAAGGTCCTCAAACTCGGAATCCCAATAAAAACTTTTTTAACAACGTCATGTTATTATACTGGAGCCAACTACTCCTTCCTGTAGTCCGACAAAGTTTTTTAACAAGTACTTTTGTATCACTATGATGTTTATCTCGGCTAGTCGAACCGCGCAGATGTAAGTAGTTCCTAATTTAATACGGGCCTTATCGATTCCAGTTTACGCCGACTCCGTCTAAGTTGTTGTTAAAGGCTTGGAGTCTTAATTTTTAAGAAGTAAGGTAGAAAATTGGTTGGCATTAGATACAGAAGCCGTGGCAGCTTTTGGACCTAATTTTCTATAAGTTATTAGGATTCTAGACAAGATTGTTGACACCTACCGGTATTGTGTTCCGTGTTTTGGTTGACTGGCTTAAACTCAGCCAGTATAACGATAATATTTTCACTTTGCAATGCATATCTACTACAAATAGTAGCCGCTTTAATTATGTAATTAGTTTATAAGCATCAGTGCATTTAAAATTGTACATAATAACTATTTTTTTTAATTTTTTTTTGTTTTTACTAATGCTTTTAAGTGGAAATATAAGAAAGAATTTCCTCTTTTTGGACTAAGAGACGGAAAATGACCCGTTTTTTAGTCAATAGGGGTCCGACGTACCTAGCCCTTCGTCTTTCTCAGATGGAAGGCATTCAAATGAAAAAGGTGAAAATAGATTATGTATCTTGCTTTTGTAAATAAGTGCAACTCAATCCTACCTTTAATACTCAATACATTTAAATGCACTTGTTGAAACAATTTTTATGAATTTCGTCGTGGAGATAGATAGCATCTTAGAGAAGAACATAGGCTTCTCTTTCTCTGAAAAAGTCCTTTAGAATATGTGTGAAACCGCGGCGTACCAGCTAGTATGTACAAAATATAATGCTATCAATCATGGACCCTGTCGCGCACAGCAATGCAAGTGACACCTTTGCTAAGTAGATACAGTTTCATAGTATGCTATAGCCTAACAATAGCATAAGCATATTAATTGTACTGACCCAGAAGAGTGTCGCCTTGTAGATAAGGACAGCGGCATGCTTACGTGGTTAATCGAAATGTTCGGCTCATTGGGTAAACATCGCAGCGAATGACCTATGTTTAAAAGATGTTCCACGAATGTACTCGTATAAAACTGAACTAGCACTATACAGGACTAGTGCAGGTGTTAATTTTCTATAATTTTTTTCGTCATTGTCTACAACATTCGCCATTATTGGTCAAGGTCAAGGTCTTGGTCCAGGAGCGCAACACAATCCATAAATAGTTGATCGAAAATTTCTCAAATGTCATTTTAACATTGACATTTGAAATGTCAACGAATGCAATAAGTCATACAAAGAAATCACGTCACGAACAAAAAACTATCAAAGTCCTTACACATAATTTCAACTGTTATAGCTGACCAACAAATAAAAGGATAACTTGACTCCCAAATAATCGTTTCCTAAGCGAATGATAGTTAATTATTGAACATGATTCTGACAAATCAGAGATGCGTGTTTTGGATTTGAATTCGAGACCAAAAACTTGGCATTCCAACGGTCATATCACTAGACTATCACATAGATCTAGACAGATCGGAATACCAAAACTATTGTAATAACTTTTACTACAATATTATTAGGTACATTATTACTTCTTAAATTATCCTTATATACTTAGCTAGTCATACATCATTCTTGTCCAAATATATTTGGGAATGACAGAGTAATCAGTCATAAGAGCGACAGATTTAGCAAGGATTTATATACTTTAGAAACACAAGCGAAGTTTTTCATAAATATGAAGGCAAAGTAAGATTCCATAATTATCTGCGTTTGTTGAAAAAAATAACTTGATAATTGATGTCGGGTACATGAAAGCTTACTACGAACAATATTTTATGAATGTTATTTGTTTTAAATATTCTAGCTACAAAAAACAAATATTGCATAAATGCTTACTAGCAATGTGGGTCACACATTACTAGTATTCTTGTTAACCCCTCGTACTAAGCTTAATGCTTGTATTACGAGCGGGTTCACGTCGGTAGTGCAATGGGTGAATTTCGAACGGGCAACCACATGATCGTAAGTCCGACGCACTAGCCATTAGGATAACGCCGCTTTCCAATTTAACCCTAATTAAATACCTACTGTATTTAATTACAGATACAGTACAAAATGTATTGTGAGTCCTTATGGGAATTGCTGATTAAATCTAAATATAACGTACGCTGAATAATCTTACCTTTCAAGGAAAAATTAACACACGTATTCATCCAAAAACACCCCAGATTTCAATCGTTACGACACTCATTGAAAAACACTGACTCTCTAGAGGGTTAAAAGGTATGCCCGTACCATCATGCCTCGTTCTCCAGAGGTAAACAGCTATGTCCCCACATTTCACTGGTACTTTTTAGGTGTTATTTATCCTTAAAAGGGAGGCGGAGAAGTTTGGATTTTGGGACAAATACAGACAAACTAACAATTTATAAAAATAATCAACCCTATAAAACGGCCTGTCTGGGAATATAACCCATATTTATCACAATTTCTTTTAGTGTTTCTTATCTCAACCATGTTGAACCTACTTATTAACCCTAAACGAATTACTATATATATAAGCTAAACCGAAAATAAAATCATGGATACAAAACTGTATCCAAGAATATTGGATAGCAACACTATTATTACAATATCGGGTATTATCGAAGCAATCTTTTTAGCAAATCACTAGCTCCCGAGAGATATACTTAGAACACTAATCTGAACCCAAACGAAGTAATGAATTAATAAATTATTTTCTTAATAGTCTTGTTAATACACTTTCCCCACAGGAGTGTAATAAAACGGGATAACACAAAATATTAAGTGATCACGAGTTCTTTATGAGATTTCAACATGCGATATTTAGAAAGTACAGTCAATGACAGAAATATTAGGACTTAATTTTTTTTCTTGAAGCCGCTTATATCATTTTGAAAATGTTTGAATCTATGTTTATCGGAATGAACACAATACCTACTGTCAACAGATTTTAAGTTATGCGTGATGCGTGAACAAACATACAGATAAACATAAATCTAAAACTTCAAACAAAATGGATACGATGACCTCTATTCCGTGGATCATTGTCGTACAAAAATCTATCTCTAACACGAATTAAAAGACCCAGTTGCGTAACAATGATCAATCAGTCCCAATAACCGCGTAACTCGATATTGACAGTTAGTTAATTAAGGAAAATTTTGGCTGCTAATTAGCAAGAACTGTGCTTGCCTCCCGCATCTGTCCATAATTAATCAAAATCAGTCTCATCGTTAATCGAATTGGAATTTCGAACAAACATTATTATTTTTATATCAATGGAACAATTACGACTGTTATATTTTTAAACAAAAAGTCATTTATTGGATTCTGAAGCCTGAATTTATTTATTTTCTTTTCTTTCCGTTTGTTACGGATAGTCGATTTTTTACAACAAGGCAAAATTCGGGTAGATAATATAATAATGTTCATAATACAATTTCGTAAATATCAAATGATATTCTTCTGAACTAAAAATTAAAGTCAAACTTAAACAAGATTAAATTGAGATCGAAAATTGATACCAAGGATGAGATTAAGAGTGACATTAATTGTGAAACTGGACCAAAGTTATAGTTCCAAAATTGTTTTTATAACTTGAATTACCGTTACCTGATAGGCAATCCGGTGTCATCTAGATTAAAATTATTGATTTGTAACAGTGTCTTTAAAAGATCTATTTACAGAAATAAATAAAATGTGTCACTACCGTAGTTACACTAGAAGTCGGTCCCACAATAATTTATGATCTAAAATATATAACGAAGAACAAGTTTCACAAAAAGTAATGAATTAAAACAATGTTATATTACAAGTTCTAAATTAAAAAGTGAAAACTTATTTTTAGACATTATATAGATACAAAAAAAAATAACATGTAGGTAGGTAATTACCATGATCAATTTTATTCAAAAAACACCAAAGGTTTAATTCTGAAGCATTTTCCCCTCATTATAAGGTTTTTCTGAGCTAAGCCCAACCTAAAAACTATATCCATCACTTTCTAATGTCGTATAAAAAAACATAGAGCTATTTAAGTTCAATATTGGTGAAAATTTTGAAACATTACTAAATAGGCTCATTTGTCTATGTCAACAGTTTTTTATACAAGAAAAAAAATTGGCTTCTCAGCTAAGTGAACAATGCTAAAAAAACTAACTTGGATGTTGTGAATATTTTGGGCCTTTCTAAAATAATAATCTTTTTCTACTGTTATAATAGGCCAGTTAACTACTTTATGGCTTCACGAGAAAGTTTAGTATAAATAGAGTTGTAAACAAAAACTTTTTTAAATCAGTTCAAAAATAAGGAAGTTATGTTATCTATTTATGCTAGACCGAGAGGGCATTATAGGAACGTATGACGTTAGTTGTTCTATCCGTTATACACATTTCATATTAACACTCGTTTTGCAGGAAAGAGACAGAGCAGCACCTCTCTATCCCCATTTAAAACTTGAAACATAATATCTCGGAACTTTATTAGTCAATTTAATTATATTTTTAAGTCATACGTATATTTAATTATATTTTATAAATGTTTATTTGTTTCTTTGTTATTTTGAATAAATTAAACATCATTATATTCCCCTCCGATATATTTCCCTGGCTCTTGTGCTACTGTAAGTACTATATTTATTACAGGAGCGAGTATCTCCCCTTTATTACGAGTAAAATGTTACAAGAATTTTATAATACAAAATATAACATTAAATTATAAAAACAAATTTGAAACAAAAAAGGTTCAAACGACAAATTATGACATTCAATAAATAATGTCGTTCGACATTGAACTACCTGTAAAGGCAGTCGTGTTGGTTGAAAGACATAGTAATGTCTTCAATAGATGGTGCCGACGTCGCCTCAAGACGTAGAAGGTGGAAGAGAAATTCGACATCACAGGCAGTGGTCTCGGTAGCTTAGTTGGTAAAGCGTCTGGTGTACTTAACCAGAGGGACGCAGGTTCAAACCCTGCCTGAGATCGAATTTTTCTTTCACTAGAAATTTTCATAAAATTAGAAAATTCATTTCTTTGTGAAAATTTCGCAATATTTAATGCTAAAAAATAATAAAAAATAAGCATTCAATAAATAATTTAAAAAATAATCAATCTTATCTGCTATTTTTATCATAAAACACCATACAAAGAACAGCATTCTAGTAGAATAAACGCAGCGACGTGAATTTCTCGCTGGGTTCACAAGCAATTACGGTGACAATCAGTCGCTAACTGAACGCGTGTCTGAACTCGCCCTAATTTATAATTACTTTCCAAATTACATTTTTAGCGTGTAAACACTGAATGAGGTTGAGGGGTTAAAAAGTTAAAACTGGGGTTTTACTTGGGCTTTCAATAAAAAATATTTTCCTCAAAAAGTCCCGGGATAATTGATATCGTTCAATCCCATGAGAGATTTCCATGAATCCTTATATAGTGGAGTAACATAATTACCCTATCAATTTTGTATGTAAATATTTTGTGATTAGTCACCAATTAATATTTCAGTTTTATAATTAAAAGACTTAAATGAAGGCTCACATTGGAGATTACGAAGGCTCACATTAATTGATTATTATAAAAATGAAGCCTTTATTTTTTGTTTAAGGATGGGCCTCACAGCCACAATGCGAAATCTGTTGCTTGTCAAATCGCTTGCAACACAAGGTTTATTACTCGCGCGTTGCTGACCCTGTAAAGGAAAGGGAGCGAAAGTAGAAGGAAGGAGACTGACGGAGGAATTGGGTCTCCGGCGCTCCACACTGATCTTACTAAACGCAATACTGCATAGTATGCATACTGCTACTTCTCGTACTTGCCGAACCATGCTGGCACGTAGACATGCCAGCGAGCTACTACATACCTAAAACATTACTTCTACCTATACATAAAGACATAAATTGCCGCTAATTTTCAAAGCTAAGTGCACTAAGATATCACTTCTCTGACAACATACTAGACCAGATACTCTGGCATATCTCCAAGTCTCGAAAGAACCTCCTAATTTTATTTAGCACCTAACTCCATTGCTCTGTTAAGAAAGTGCTGAATTTCCATATTCCTTTGTTCAGACAATTCTCTGATCCTGTGACCTTTGGAGATTTCTTGGGTTTCATTTTTTCTGCAAACATTGTTAGGTTTTTATATTAAATTAACACGACGTGTCTAGACTACTTTACTGAGAGCAAAAGTCTAAAAAGTATTGTGGTATGTTAGGGCTCTGAAGATATGATACTTTTCTTACTGATCTTAGTCATTGTGTGAGTATATAAAAGTAAGTATAGTATTACTTGATTTCGGGGAGTAGGAGAAACCAATCATGGCATCGACGTATGTTGCTCAGAAAGAAGTTTTAAAATAGTTTTTAATCTTTAGGTCATTGAATTCATATTTGAATCATCATCAACCCTTTACATAGTCCCACTGCTGGCAACGGGTCTCCTTTCAGAAAGAGAGGGATTAGGCCATAGTCCACCACGCTGGACTATTGCGGGAGACTTCAAAGGCCGTCAAGAAAGTCTCTCAGGCATGTAGGTTTCCTTGCGATGTTTTTCGTTTTTCTTCACTGTTCAAGCGTGACATAATAAATTATTAATACACAAATAACTTCGAAAAGTAAGAGGTGACGCCTTGAATTTGAATTCGAAATCTTTGACTTGGCAGTCCAATTATCATATCACTAGGCTACTACTGCACATATTTGAATACTTTGGTCCAGTCACGAATAAAGAATTTCAGGTTATTTGGTACTAGAATGTTAAAAAATAATTTATGTCTGTACTTTTATTCCTGTAGTGAACATCTCATAACATGATAATTCCATTTTCACCCAGCATTACTATTCAATCTGTGTGTGCAATTCAGTTTCATATTGGTCGTGGATATTTCATTCGCGCTGCTGTTTATAAATGACACCGACCTACATACTCCGTTGCAATCACATTTCATTTTAATACGTGCGTGATTAAAGCACCACTTGTATGCACCGCACATATTGCGTTTATTAATACGATGAAACACATATACAACTCTTGCTTTCAATTATTTTTGTCCTTGAAAAAAAAGAGAAAAGCCCTTGAAGTTTGTGTGTTTGTACGTTTAGATCTTTGGATGTTTTTTACTCAGTCACGTAAAAATGGCTGAACGGATTTGGATGAAATTTGGCATACAGATCTCTTGGACTAATACAGAATTATTTTATCCAAGTCGGATTCAAGTTTTGGGTCTCGAGCGCTTAAGCGCGGCGTTCATATCCCGGGATGGTACCATTTCAAAACTGCGTTGTTTTTGTGACGACAGAAGAGCCTCCGGTGCGTTCATTGGAGATCTCGGTGCCCCCCGCCACAATGCATTATGGATGGCCGTGTGAAGAGGTTTTATGATGGTTTTTAAGGGGACTCAGTGCCTATCGGACACTGGGGTGATTTTCGAGGGTACGAATCCTACAATCCTCACTCTAATCCCTGACTCTAACCTCTTTCGCCTTGGGAGGGTCTCCTCCGTGAACGAAAAAATTGAAGTCTTCCTTATAGACGTGACTATTGATTCGATTGAAAGTTTTAATGTAATTTTTGAGCGATAATTATTGACCGATGTCTTAAATTTCTAAATCAAATCCATTCCACCTCTTCACGTCTTGCCCCTTTAAATCTTCGTAAATCGAATCATTTTCATACAGATTCTAACGAGGGCTTTTCACATTAACTCTTGTTATCAACGAAACCCTTTTCCTCCCTAATATATCTTGTAGAGTGGTGCGTATATCTACGTATGGTGGCTCAAGTGTGGAGCGATAGTGCGAGTTTCCCAAATGTTCCCTAAGGGTATATCCTCGGAATTTTTATATTGGATATTGTGTGTTTTGTTGCGTTGTTTATGTTTTGGGTTTTTTAACACGTGTCTAAGATTGATGGGATTGTTGCTTCTGTGATATTGTTCATGTAGTAAACATTACTGCTATGCCAGCAGTCCTTAAACCAAGGTCGAGCAGTGTTATTAAGTTTTTATATTAAATTCTCCGTAAAAAATTGGAGTTTGATTCGTGCTTAGATAGTGGTAATAGGCTTGCCACAAATTTAATAAGACCTCTGTATAAGCTCTCTAACTCTTCCGGAATACAGTCGTGATGGTATATCGTTGATTGTTTTTCTTATATTAAATAATTAGTGCAGGTTATTCCATATATCTCAAGGGCAAACTTGGTTTTAAATCTTTTTAGTTTTATGGACCTCTGACGATTGTCGATAGCTATTTGGATGATAACTGGGATTAATGGTTTTACATACCAATATAGGTACTGAAGAGTCTTGTTGAGCTAAAAGCGATTAACCTAGAGATCACTGCTTCATCGGATTTATTACCTAGGATTTATGGCACTGTTGATGCAGCAGTTAAATTCAATTCAAATTCGCGCGGCATCATAGACGGCTCGCGATTGGGCCACTGTCGAGCGCGGCAGAGGGCGCCACCGGAGTGAAGTGCAGTGATCGCGGCCATATTATTTTTTATATAGAATCACGCATCGCACAAAGAACTACACCAAAATTGTAACTGTTCATTATTCTCAATAAATTCACCGAATCAGTTCAAATCATTATTTCTGCAATCGCCTACATCACCCCTGTGTCTGGGCAAAGACAGGCACTCTACTACAGGCAGGAAGATAAATAAAATAATCTACAACCAAAACATTAACAGCACACAAACCCTAGACACAAAGGAATGTTAACACGTAACCCGTAAAAATATATGCGTTTTAATTTGTTCACCAAATGAGATTTCCTGTTAAAGAATCAGATAATGAGCGGACGTACGGAGTTATACCCGGGTTTAGGGGCGGCCTTGACCCAAAATCAGCCCGGGCTAAGGAAGGGAGGGGAGTTATGATGGGCCTATAGAAATGCGGTTGATGCTAGCGTGATACGCCTAAGATGAATTATTTGAACTTCAACATCGTCAAGGAAAATGTAATGCTATTTTTTCATCAAATTTATTTCTGTATAAATATATTTTTTTGGTAATACTATATAATTATTTAGCATACCATCACGCCTGTATTCCCCTAAGGGTTAGGCAGAGCTGTACCAATGTACACCCACATTTCGCCGGTATGTTTTTAGGTCCCATGTAATAGGGGGCGAGCCTATTGCCATTAACCGGGCACAAATCCAGACTCCGAGCTGCTACTGGGAATTTCATAGAAAAACCCAATAACACTGCTCGACCTGGGGATCGAACCCGGGACCTCTAGCGTAGCAGTCGCGATTGGGACCACTAGACTAACGAGGCAGGCTGTCAGTCTGGCAGTCATAATTATTTAGATGTATATTTTAACTTGATCGAATAAAAGGTATCTTTATGCTTCAAAAGTTCTAGTTCATTCTTGGTATAAATCTTGAATTTGAGGGTCGAGTCGAGCAGAGTTTTATTATGATTTTCTATAAAACTCTCGGTAGCAGATCGGAGTTTGGATTAGTAACTGGTTAATGGAAATAGGCTAAAACATAATAAACTTATGTACACCTCTCCTTAACCCTTCGGGTACCAGTGTGAATGTATTTTTAATTGTTTAAAAATGTCTATCTAATGTTTGTATAAACTTTGATCCAGTATCTACCTACCATAAGCTTTAATGCGACACTAAACCTCAAGCGTTAATACTTGGTATAGTAACCTATTTAAATTTAAATTTTGCACATGTGTGACGTCATAAATAGTTTTTATACTAGTATTCTACCTTAAGAGGATACCTTGAAAACAATCCATAGTTTTGAGGGCGTTGTTCACTCACACTGTGCAGTTTTGAATTGGCACAGCAGAGATATGGAGTCGACATTGTTTCAGTGTATTGTTTGTTTTATTATCTCCCACGCAGTCTCCGGTATAACATGACGACCTTCAAGAAGCAAGTCTATTCTTATCTTAAAGGCCGGTCACGCACTTGCAAACTCCTTTGGTGTTGTGGTTGTCCATGGGCGGCGGTGATCACTTACCATCAGGTGACTCGCAGCTCGCTTGCCTCCCTCTTCTATAAAAAAACCTGTAGCTTGGCCAGAAAAAGATCATTTTGACACACTTCACATGCCATGAGGCAGGCAGGTTTCCCCAAGATACTCGTATTATCCTTCACAGTTTTAAGTAAGTGCAAACAAAAATAGAGATCTAGGCGTTATATCTTACAGATAAATTTAGATTGACCTGTTTACTCTACAATAGTACCTACCTATGTAATATCTCAATGGACCGGTGTATATTTGTAGTTGTCTCGGCTATACTGGGATTTCGAACACTGACATTCTGCCCAGACCGAAGGATTACAGTGACAAAACATTACGGCTCACATTTCAGTGTACGAGTGTTGTTTACAGATCTAGACTTGAGTTAGGATTGGTTCTGTATCATATAGTAACTACAAATATTGAGCTTTTAGTTTTTAATATTCCTTTTTCAAAATTAGAGTAGACCTTTAATTTATACCTCATTGGAGTACCAAACAGGCAAAAGCAATTCGATAAGCTGCCTAACGCCAGCCGGCGTTGGCGTGTTTGACATTCGACAATGCATAAAGTTAGATCGTAATCATCACTCCTAACGCTCAATTTTGAAACACAAATACGATACTTAATGGAACGCACATATTGAAAATCGAACAGATATTTTGATAGGTCAATTATAATAGAACTTTCTATTATTCCAAATTCAAACTCGATTGGGGGAACTATTTTCTTTACCTAGATATGTTTCATGACCGCCCCACGCTATTTAGGGCTAAGATTATAAAGAATAAGCGTAAACTTATAAATAATAGACAAATTAATACTCATACAATCAGTCAATATTTACATAACGATTTAATTTTGAAGCGGCGGTCGCCTAATGGCTAGGGCGTCGGACTTGCGATCATGTGGTTGCCGGTTCGAACCCCACCCATTGCACTACCGACGTGAACCCACTCGTAACACAAGCATTTAGCTTAGCACGAGAGGTTAACAAGAATACTAGTAATGTGTGACACACATTGCCAGTAAGCTTTTTTTTTTTTAAAAAAAAAAAATAATAAATTACATACAATTATTTAGTATAACAACGTTTTTTAGTATAAGTATAATTAATTTATTAGTTTGGTTTTAAATTTTAAATTCTGTTGAGAAGCTTTTTAATTGCGGACTGATTTTCTACTCAATTTTAACTATTGTACATGTTGTGCATATCTTTTATTGATTTTAACATAAAATATGTCCATATGTCCTCTATTTTTTACGTATCAATGTTTATTTTTTTATCGTTGATATGCCTAAATAAATAAATTACTATACTATGTAGCTGTGTAGGGAATTCCCAAAACAACGTCTTAGTACTAGGTATATTGCGTTATTTAAGGAACGCCTACGCAAAATTGTATGCCATAAATCGATCAGTTAGTATTCTAGGATTTTTAGACAAAAATGTATCCTAACAAAAATGGGAATAAGACTTATTTTACAATGATTTTTTAAGAACAACTTATACTATACTAGCTATTGCCTATCCTGCGGTATTACTCGTACCTTAAAGTAATTTTAGAGATGTAAGAAGATAGTCTTTGTTCTCCGGGGTCCAATCTGTCTCCATACCAAAATACGTCATAATTTGTTTAGCGGTTTAGACGTGATATCGTAACAAATAAACAGACGCTATTTTCCCGTGAATTTATAATATGTATTTGTTTGGACTTTTATCTTAATAACGTTAAAAACGTAAAGTAGAACAATAATTTAATCTATATTTTAAAACGTGTAATCTAATTAATATTATGTCAATGTCATTGTGGATTACCAAAGTAATTATCTTAACTAGTAACTCGACACTAATCAATTGGTTGGAGTATAACACTATGCCGTATTAGAACGCCACACTAAGCCATAATAAGAAATGCGGTAATAAATTACTATATTTCATCCATTTTTCATAATTATATTTTATATTATTTTATTGTTCACAAAGATATGAATTTTGTATTGGAAGAAAATTTCCTAGCGAAAGAAAAATTCGGCCTCAGGCAGGGTTTGAACCTGCGTCCCTCTGGTTAAGTACACCAGACGCTTTCTTTCTTTCAATAGAAAATTCATATCTTTGTGACCATTTCGCATTATTTAATAATAAAATATGGGTTATAAAATAAAATGTGGGTCACGCATTACTAGTATTCTTGTTAACCCCTCGTACTAACCTAAAAAATTGTGTTACGAATGGGTTCACGTCGATAGTGCAATGGGTGGGTTTCGACCGGCAACCACACGATCGCAAGTCTGACGCCCAGCCATTACGCTACCGCCATTTCCGCACATATATGTCAGAGCCGAACCGACTAAAAACTACGCTGGCCTTGCTTTTTTTTTTTTTTTTTTTTTTTTTTTTTTTTAAAGCTTACTAGCAATGTGGGTCGCACATTTCTAGTATTCTTGTTAACCCCTCGTACTAAGCTAAATGCTTGTATTACGAGTGGGTTCACGTCGGTAGTGCAATGGGTGAGGTTCGAACCGGCAACCACATGATCGCAAGACCGACGCCCTAGCCATTAGGCTACCGCCGCCTTCCCTTAGATTCACGGCAATGTGATTCGTGACATTCGCCATGACCATGGTTGGTTGTTGTCCAGCATTCACTGAACCTTGAAAATAGCATGCATACCATCACGCCTGTACTCCTCGTAGGATTTGGCAGAAAGGTAGGTACTAATGTATCCTCACAGGTCCCATTTATTTTTTGACGAGCATCTTGCCATTAACTGGGCTTAAATCCAGACTCTGAGCTATTACTGAAAATTTTATAGAAAATCTCAATAGCACTTCGCTCGGACCTAGGACTTATAGTGTAGCAGTCACGCTTAGGACCACTAGACTAATAAGATAGTATGTTAAGTTCTTAGTCGTAAAATATATGTACCATAATTATAATCCATGAAGTTTATTCCCGAACTACCTGACCTGTGCCAGTTGGTTAGGCGGTAAACGTTTTTAAATTACCGGCTCTCCGACTTATTTTGCAATTACTCGACTACCACGAAAAAGTCTTTTCATTTAGGGTTACTATATATTCTATGACACTCACAAATAACGTAGCTTTCTATTGGTCAAAGAATTTTCAAAACCGGTACAGTATATCCAAAGATTTCCCTCTACAAGCTCACAAACCCACAAACTTACCTCTATATAATATTACTATATATTATATAGTAGTAGATTTGAATGTATTGTGTCATATACTCCGTTACAATATATTTCGTTTATTTCTATAAAGACTACCGATTTAGGTACGACACTGTAGTTTGTGTGCTATTGTCAGGCAACGTTACATACGATATTTTATTACATCTTCCGGTGTGTACGTATCTATACTTATTACTTATAATATTATAAAGCTGAAGAGTTTTGTTTTTTTGTTTGTTTACTTGAACGCGCTAATCGCAGGGTCCAATTTGAAAAATTCTTTCAGTGTTAGATAGCCCATTTATCGAGGAAGGCTATAGGCTAAATATCATCACGCTAAGACCAAATGGAGCGGAGCAGAAATGAAAAACGCTACAAAAACGGGAAAATTTTAAATGCAAAAAAGCCGAGAAACCACGCGTGCGAAGCCGTGGGCGGAAAGCTAGTCTAAGTATATTTTATCTCGTAACTATTCTATGAGGCTATAATTTCCGGTAAATGCAGTAATTCTCTAGTTTTTATTTCGACTCAGTATTAAGTATGTTCTGATTTTGAATCTAAGGAAAGCATCTGTGTTTTTTAATTATTCAACTTCATCATCATTAGCCCAGTGGTCCCTAGCGCAACTGCTACGCTAGAGGTCCTGGATTTGATTCCCGGGTCGAGCAAAGTGTTATTGGGTTTTTCTATGCAATTCTCAATAGCAAATCTGAGTTTGGGTTTGTTCTCAGTTAATGCTTATTGCCATGCTCGTCACCTATTTTATGGCTAAATAACGGCTATATAACTAAACATATCTTCTAGCGAATTGTGGATGTTCATTCTCTGCAGTACACCTCTGCCTAACCCTTCGAAGACAAGCGTGATGGTATGTTTATTTTCCCGTGGAGAGGAATGGATCTTATATGCAAGAAAGCACTGCAAAGATAAGTCTGTATTTTGAAATATGGGCCAAGTATACTAACACTTAGAACACTAAAGAGTTTTTTATGATAAAGAATAAATTTTTGATCATTAATAAAAAATATACATTAAAACAAGACGAATATTTAGATGCTTCCAAATATAAATTTATCTTCGAATCCGCATTGCTCCAAATAGACTTGCCATTTATCAATTGCCTAAAGGATAGTTAATCTTAAAGCTTGTTAGTACAAATTTCATTGATAGCTCCTTAATTTATAAAAGACCGACCTTTTGAGCTCACTCGTAATAAATGAATCATTTGTCTTCATCTTTCATAAAGTGTTTATTCTATCTTCTATATACATTTTAGTGTATATTCGTAAAATATATAGTAGTGAGGCTATCACTGCTATATATTTTCCGAGATGAAATCTGAATCTTCATTATGATGATGATATTTTTAGAGATATGACTGCCAAGTCGTTAGTTTCGAGTTCGAATCCAAGGCACACGCCTCAAATTTTTTTCGTAATAATGAGCGTAATTATCATTCGCAAAACATCGTAAGGAAGCCTGCATGCCTGAGAGATTTTCCTGACGGCGTGTGAAGTCTTCAAACCCGCAGTAGGCTAGCTTGGACTATAGCCTAACCCCTCTCATTCTGAGAGGAGACATGTGCCCGGCACTGGGAGAGTAAATGGGTTGATGATGGTAATCGGTAAAAAGTTAGAACCAATGCTATAAGTATTTTTAACAAGCAATTAAATTGTTCTTTCATAATACCGAGATACGCAGCCAGCAAAAATCAAATTTCGTCATTGAAATACTCTTTTAAAGTACTTGATAATCGACCCTTTTTAATGTGAAAGCTTTTTTAACCACCCGTCAGCAAGACGGATCTGATTTTTACGTCGGCCGGGACTCATCCCATTTTATTTCCCACACGCTGTTTAAGCAATTTTATTGCTTTCTAGTATAGTACAATAAATATAATAAACTTTGCCTTTTTTTTAATATCCTAATGACAGTCATTATGAAGATACTAGAGAGAATATTAAAGTACACGTAACACATAAAACGGAAAGTTTAAATCGATTCTAATAAATTTCATTTCACGATAAACCGTTCGGAAACTTGGCAGCGAAATTTCTTCTAACGCGAAACGACACGTTGGTTCTGTTAACGTCTCAACCCCTCACCGCTGGGTATAATACGGCGGTGCGTGTTTACGACGCGGAGCTGATCTGACGAAAACCATGGCGCTGTGTTTTGACGGTGCTCACAGGTGGTATAATGAGTTCTGTGGGGCGCGGCGCGGATATCGAGCGGGCGCCGGCGGCGGCGGCGGCGGCGCGCGCAGCAGTGCAACGGGCGCTCGGAGCCCGGCCGGCCGCGTTCACAGTGTTAGATGCGTCCTCCGCCGGCCTCACAACACAACCGGCCGCGCGTGGCGGCCCGACCGCCCAACGCGAACCTACCCATATCCCGCACCTGTACATATTAGGTGCCCTATCCTGTGGTAAACAAAACCCATGTGATAGTGATGTGAAGTGCACGTTTATCATATATTTTAATTGAGCCACGTGAGGATTTTAAAATTCCAAGTGACGGCGGCTTGCCGTCCGTGTAGTGTAATTAGTTAATCAATTATGTAACGACCGTAATGGCAAAAGCTTTTCAGTGGTAACACTATAGGTCTATACAATATATGGGAAACCTTTTAATAGATTAAAAATGTTGTGTCGGTAATTGCCCGCCTAAATACGTCCAATGACATTAAAATAGCGTGTTAACTTTTAAATTATTTTCGTGTAAAGTGTTCATCGCAGTAAACTCTAAAAATGTATTATTAAAAGCTGATTCTACAATCCACAAGTAAAATTTCTATACGGAAAGAAAACCGCATAAAGAAAACTTTTAAGGCTGTAACCGTTATTAAGGCCTAAACAGTAACTTAGCACTCTATAAACTCTCCGAACATATACCTATGTGTACAATCTAATATCGTTGCTAAGTTTCATTCAAACTATGGCAAGCGTAGTCGATTCGTAGCACCTGCTACGTGCTACGAGATAGGGCTACGAGAGCTACGCGGGGGAATTATTAATATTTAGTTGCGAATTGCTTTAGTTTCGGTACCGTGTAAATTTGTGAAGCGTATTTTAATAATTCTGAAATACTAAATTGGAATCGCCTGTTCTATCTTGACCTATTTTCCTATGAATTGGATATTTCACAGCCCACAAAGGATTATATGAAGGAGATGTAACACAACAGTTGAAAGATATATTCATTTTAATATTGATTACTAAAATTAATATCTTTTAGTATCTATGCAAATGTATGCTTACTAATAAATAGGTTTGAAATTACTCACGTTATGCATATATTGTGTCGTAGTGTAAAAAATATTTCAAGTCCCTAATCACGTCATATTGTGTTTCCTGCACACGCGATTCAACATTATTGTTAGTATTTTAACTAACCACGGCTTAATAATAGCCCTACAGCCTTATTGCAAAAAGCTAATCATTTATATTTCACTATATATGAAAGTCTATATATATAGCTGTCTTTGTCATTTGGAAAGAGAATTACATATACATAGTACAGTCGCCAGCACATCAAGTTAAACAAAACTGTCAAATTTCTCCAAATGATTTTAAACGTTAAACTGTTGATTATTAAGTTCAAAATCGACTGAGGAAATTTGTCATTTTGTGGTAATTTGATGTGCTGGCCAACGCAGAAAAGTAATTAACAGTTTAAGACATAACTTTTTAGGAAAATATTTTTTTGAAATATTTTGTGGTATTATATTCTATCAGGTAAAAATACACGTTGAAGTCAGTACACGATCGGCAAAGACATCGCTTAAAAAACGTACAAAAAATTCAGTTGATTTGAGAACCTTTTGCTAATGGAAGTCGGTTCAAAATCACGGTTACACAACAATTTAAAATAATGTCTATAAAGTAAGTTAACATACTATCACGCCTATTCCGCAAAGGGTAAGGCAGAAGTTTAGGTACTTAATGTACATCGACAGTTCGCCGGTACGTTTAAGTCCCATGTAATTTTGTTCGTTCAGCCTAACTAACTATTCTTCTTAAGTACTTATGAGAAGCAAACTTGATTTTCAGATGAACAGAAGTCACTGACGTCACCTGAAAGACGTAAATTCGAAAATGTGAAGGGATATTTCAACCTGGCGTGTAGGACTCGCGGTGGCTTAGTTGTTCACAACGTTTGGTGTATCTAACCAGAAGTGGGTTCGAATCCTGACCGCAGTCGATTTTTTCTTCACGAAAATAACTTTATCCTTGTTTATATTATTTAGCCACATGGTTACAAAAGCTATTCTTATATAACCCGTTCTAGGTAGCACCTAACTATTATTTACATTCCAACGAACAAACATAAGGTAGTTATCGTTTATATAATTCTGGGAAAACAGTCGTAGGATTGGTATACGTTTGTAATAATTAAATCATTCATGAAGAGGTCAGGTTAATGGGAATATAATATGAAAGATCAAAGGTAGAATTTGATCCTAGTTAAGGGCCGAATATGAATAATTGACTGTCTTCTATATAGTTTACTTGCCTAACATAGAGAACATAACATCACGACTGTATTCCCTCCCAGGGTTTGGTAGAGGTGTACTAATACTACTAATGTACACTCACACATTTAGGTCGCATATTATAGGGGGCGAGCTCCCTAAATCCAGACTCCAAGCTGCAACTTGGAATATCATAAAAAAATCCAATAACATTTTGCTCGACCTATGCATCGAACCAAGGAGCTCTAGCATAGTAGTCGCACTCAGAACCAATATACTAATAAGGCAGTCGTAGTCTTCTTTTATAATCTAGATATTCAGTACATAACACATTACATCATAATGACACATTACAACCTACACCTCTGCCTAACCCTTAGGGTAATACAGGCGTGATATTATATAAGAATGTACATACTAAAAAAGCTTGTAATGCTCTAATTCCTTAAAGCGAAACATTCGGCATAGATACACGAATGGTTTTACGAAACTCGACGATAGCAACTGACATTATTAACAATCTTTTGTATTTATATACAGTGCGTGTTTTATATCTGTACATAAGTAGGCTAAAATATAGCCAGACAAAGGTCACGAACTCCATAGATCTACGGGCTTGTATTGGGTGAAAAAATTGGCGGAACAAATTCTTTAAAATGCTTTTCCCATCACACCAAAAATTAAACATAGTGTTTCAGTAATTTCGACGTATGAGGTAATAATAAAATGACTTAATAGATATTTGAATGATTAAAAAACAGCATTTTAGTAGGTGTGTATTAACGTAGCCAAAATAATAAGATTAACTTATCTATTACATCTAAAGAATACTCTATTTTATACATAAAACATACCGTTGCAATGTGTGTGTACACCTCTGCCGAAACCGTTTGGGTATACAGGCGTGAGAGATTGTTAATGTATATTTAATTTACTTTTTGTATAGTATGTACTTTAAAACAACTAATACACTTTCAACAGTTCATCATCAACCCATTACATTGTCCCACTGCTGGGCACGGGTCTCCTCTCAGAACGAGAGGGATTAGGCTATAGTCCACCACGCTAGCCTACTGCGGGTTGGCAGACTTCACATGCCATCAAGAAAATCTCTTAGGCATGCAGGTTTCCTCACGATGTTTTCCTTCACCGTTTAAGGGCGTGATAATTACTTATTAATACGCACATGACTTCGAAAAGACAGAGGTGCGTGCCTTGGTTTCGAACTCGAGACCTTTGACATGGCAGTCCAATGGTCATATCACAAGGCTATCACTGCTTCAACAGTTGCCCACTACAAAAGGTGTTATAAAAATAAAGAATCAATAGATAGTCTCTGTTAGCTGAAATAGCTTACCTCCGTTTGTAACTCAATTGTGAACAGGTTGAAATGCCTGTTTTAAGTCCAAGTTATAAGTTCTATTGTAGAACAACTAAAATATCTTGAAGATATTTGAGAAGTATTTTGTGATTTTTTATCAATAGATCGTTGATAGTTTCAGTAGATTATTTATTTATTCTTTTGAAGCGGCGGTAGCCTAATGGCGAACTTGCGATCATGTGGTTGTCGTTTCTAAAATCATCCATTGCACAACCTTCATGAACCCACTCGTTATTACGAGCATTTAGCTTAGTAGGAGTAGTTAATAAGATTACTAATAATGTGCGATACACATTGATAGAAAGCTTTTAAAAATAAAAATTAGCTTAACGTGACCCAAAGGCTGCCTATACTTTGGTCAGAGAATCAGTATTGCCATTCAACGTGGCAATGTAGCCTCTTTGTAGCCTATTCTTAATACCCTCCCATCTGATAGCACTGCAAAGGACTTTTTGAAGCCCTCATTTAATTTAATAAATAATTTTTCTTTTATCAATATGTATTAATCGGTTAGTAAAGATAATTCTTAGGATTTAATACTAATCATGTATTAACATACTTCAGTTCTTAAAGGAAGGTTGACGACAGTCGCTTCTTATAAAATACTTATATTCAGCCAAATTTGGTTAGACTTAAAGTAAACCCCTATAGGAAAAGGCTAACATTACGATAATTATTTTCAAGGTTCTCTTGTGTGTGTTCTATGAGTTTAATTCAAATCAATTCATTTGAAAATCAAATTATCAGAAATTTTATAAACAGTGTCAATCAAATAGACGGCTGAGCAACACATTGACTGATTTCCTGCGGTTGATTTACAATTTTGATCCTTATGGAAATATTTTATGCGGAAATTATGCTAAGCAAATTAAAATCGGGGTTGAAGCTTTGTATAGTTTTACTGGTTACCCAACATGCTCTGTAAAGGCTTTGGAATATGCACAATTACCCAAAATCATTTAAGAGAAGCTGGGGTGTCAACTTTCAGCTCAGTGATCATACTAATCTTAGTTTCATGGTTTTGAGGGCTTTGTACAAATAAATAATGTTCGATTCGCAACCTTATCTCGTTATCGACTAGGTACTAAATAAACATTTATTAAAGCATACCAATATGCTATGATTATAGTGATAAGTATGTGCTTTTTTGTCTCAAATTAAGTGCGTTCTAATTTATTTTACAACTTTTGAAATAAAAAAAGGCAATTTTTCCATAGAGAGAATGAACATATTCTTCCTCTTCATCGATTTTCTCAAAAAAGGTTATGCATCTATTGACTCCCAGGGACCTTTACCAGATCATCTGTACAAAAAGTCCTTTTTTTTTCTTCAATATAAAAAGAAAATAGAAAGGGAATTGATTTGCTTGATATAGGCACATGATAAGGACGTATCAAACGAATAATTACGAAAAGAGTATGAATGTGGAGGGGTAGAGGGAGACCAAAGAAAATATGGACAGCTTGTGTAAAGGTTGTTGTTGAGGCTGGAAAATAGAGTGAATGATAAGATGACAGCTGACAGGGATGAATGGAAATTGGAATAAAGATAGGGAGGGGATGATGATGAAAGAGAAAGTCATTCAGAAAAGTTTTTTGGTATGTTTCCTACTACAGATTGAACAGTGCTTAAAACAAGCGAGTTACGTAACCCACTCTTCCCAGTTTTATATACGTACTCGTAAAAAGAAAAGCAACTCAGTGTTTTTTTATCTGTATCAATATTGAACTTTGTCCTTTTTCTAATGAAATCTATTCTTCAATGATTTTGTCTATGTCAAAAACGTAAAAAGTAATTTTATGAGTTTCAATATATTTATTTGAAATTTAGTTTTTTTTTACTTAGTTTAGTCATAATACCAACTAATATCATGAACTTCATAACCATTTCTTTATTATATACATCTAAATTTGACAAAATACGAATTCATATACTGACCTGAAGACAAATTAAGATTCCGAACGAGTTTGCGTGCCATAAAGGGGACAAATGTTACTGTCGCTTCATTTGTTTACGTTTGACATTGATTTTGAAAAGAGAATATATACCGCTTGACATTTACGGTACTGAGGCCAAATCGGGAATACTTTGAAACACTGGACTATAAATTCGTTTTATTACTTTTATTTGTATTCGGACCTACCTATACACTTCATACTTCGGGAAAACATCAGTAGATATAATATTATATATGTGTAGACATGTGCATTGTTGGCGTTGATTGAATTCCAGCGGCTTTGTCTTGATCAATTAGCTTATACGTATAAGACGTGTTATCCATAAGTGCTTAGCGAGTAACTAAGTACTATTCAAGTACTTGAAAGGTAGATTTCGTAGTAAATTATATTTATATGTCAATATACAAGCAAACCCAAATGATAAGTACGATAATAAAGAACTGAAATGGGAATCAATTACCTTTAAAAAATACATCCGATTTTTGGTAGTAACTGTTGGTCATTTTAACAAATACCTTATTTATTTTATTTTAACAAATGACTAAAGTAATTAGCTATATAAAGTAATGAAATATACGCGTAATCTCCAAAAAGTGTCAAAATATTGATATTATTTCTGTTTGAAAAGTAAAACTGAGAATATATATTACAAAATAACTTTAACACACAATACATTCGTAAATCAACGATAACGAGCAACAACTTTGACACAGCCAAAGGAAACGTGAGAAATTTCTCTCAAAGAAATATATCTCAGATTCATATGTTTTTGCCACAAAGATAAAAGGCCTATTTGATAACCGACAGCGTAGAATAACATTACTAAAAGGAAGACCTAAAATGTCCGCGGTTTCTTTGCTATACTTTTTTGTAACATCCCTTTTCAAACCTTAGTATTCATTATTTTGCTACATGTTACAACAAAAACATCACTTGTATTGCTTTGTTTTGTTTGTTCTTTTATTTCGATACAAGCGGAAATAGGTCAATGTTTATAATGTTGAAGAGTGTGTGTATTATATAATAGTTGAGCTACACGTATGCGTACCGTCAGTTCAGGATATGTCATCTGAAAGCTGCTTTTGCTCTTTCTTCAAAAGGCCTGTTCACACGTAAACGGGTATTTCTAAAAGTGTCACTATAGTCGTGTATAATAATAGACGTTTATTCATCGTATTGGGATCAGTTGCTAATTTTTTTTTTAAATGATACTATTTTATGATTTAATCATAAAGTGAAAAATAGAGAAATTTTGTGTTTCTTAGAGTCGCTATTTGTATTTTCTAGGACCACTTATTAGGAAACAAAACTCACGAAGTATTTCTAACAATTTTATATTCTATGAAGTATTTTGATATAATGGCTTATCTTTTAAGAGTTTTTTCAAGTTGAACCAACACAATAACCTTTCTAGTTATAAAAAGCCATTTATCAACAACATAAAAGCGTGTCGAACACAATTCAAATTCACCAACAAAAAAATTTGGACTATAAAACTCCCTTTCCACTGAAGCGGGGAGGAGAGGAGAGATGCGGAGCTAGGAAAATATTAACTCACAGGCCATCACGTTTATATTCTCCTAAGGCTTAGCTTACTACTGAACTGTGGGTATATTAATGAACACTCATAATTTGCTGCATGTTTAAACTGCTATGTGTAATAAGGGGTGATCTTAAAAGAGTGTTCATGGAGTTTCTTGCCGAATTCTTCTCCATAGGATCAACTTTTTGGAACCGTGCAACTAGAATCGATAACGGTTCATAAATGCTTGTAAGAGCTTATTTGAAATAAAAAAAAATACTGTATTGATCTTATTGCCATCAGCCAGGTACTAATCCAATTCTATGACAAGGCCATCCTTTATTTGACAAGGCCATCGGATCCAGGACCTCTAGCGTGGCAGTGGCGCTTATAACCACATTGCAGTGTTGAAAAAAAAATCACGTCGGTTTTATTCAGTTTATTTGATAAATATTTCCCTATCTCCACACAGCTTTACATCGCTTCAGTGGACAGGCAATCTTAAACAAGAGCAAGTTTAAACAGAACCATACAATGTTTGAAAGTAGGTCGGAATTTCTTTGCGTTCCTAAGATCAAATTGACACTAATGGGTATTATTCCTCCGGGAGGGGGGGTAGTGGGTGGTTGGTTGATTGATGATCACTGCCGCGTATAATTAATGTGGTCTGACCGATCCGTCTGCAGACAATTAGATGGATATAGCCTCGGAACAGCTGTCGCGATCTGTATGCGTGGCATGAATGATGTGACCTTGTTCGGAAATGGCAAGAGATGCAAGTCACTGGTGTTTATGATTTGTTAATAGTACAAAGACTTTTTTTGGAAGGAAGGACGTACAGCTAATGTATACCAATGGATATAGAAATTGTTTCTATGTTTTTAGGCACGCTTAATTTTTTTCTTCGTAAAGAAACCTAGTATTATTCCATTCAAAGGTTAGTTAAGGTTATCTGAAAGATATCGAGATCTAACAAACTCGCTGGTATATTTAAGTCCAATGTAATAGGTGGTGATCCTATAACCTACTATAAATCGGGGACAAATCCAAACTCTGAGCTGCTACTGAGAATTTCATAGAAAAACCCATTAGCAATTTCGCACCCAGGACATCTCTAGCGTAGTTAGTAATTACTTTTCTTACCAACACTAGAATAATAAGGCAGTACGTATATTTATTACAGTCATAATATTTATAAATGGAAATATAATTAATTTTATTCATAAGCACACCTAAGTATTCAGTTCATTACAAATTTGGGTAATAAGCTTTTCCTAGGATCCAATATAGACCTAATTCTCAATTTGTATTAAGTATTTACATGAATATTTAATTTTATAGCATTTATTATACGTAAAAATGTATTTCATCTTTTAGTATTTCATTTCCAGAGTATGGTGTAGTCTTTGATCTTTAAGCATTAAATTTCCAGAAAATTATATAAAACCTATTTGACTTAATTTAATCGTAACTTGTAAAATGTTTCGCATTTACGTTATCGTTAAGTTAATATCCTATAAAAAAGATTGTACTTCCAAGCGCGATGTTCCTACGCGGTTCCTTGAGATAATTCTTGGTTTTAAAAAAAAATATTTTTATAGAAGTAAAATTCCCACTGTTTTGGGAAAATATACATTTTAATGTACAACTAGCCGACCCGACAGACTTAGTCCCGTTTTATCAATTTTTGTTTCCGTAAGAACCTTCCATAAAATACTAGAAAATTAAAAAAATATATATATCAGTAAAGTCATTTTTAAGTTATGGTGTGACCAAGGGGAATGGAGAGTCTTAGATATTTTCCGGGATCATAATTTTTTCAGCACACATTTCTTTTTATAAATGCTTACGTTCGTTGGGCCAATTAGGTCTATTAGTTTTTAGTGTGACTGCTGACCTTAAGACCCTGGGTTAGATTCTCAATTCGATCAAAATTTTATTCGGTAAGGAAATAATAAATTAAGTAGAATCTTGGCGTTTGGAATTGTTTATGATATTGTGATAATACTTACGTTTGGAAACATACTAGTCACCACACAATAATATATTTCTGCCTATCCCTTTAGAGATACAGGATTAAAAATATAATCATACCTATATATATACTGGTTTCTAACACTTACGCGAATATTAGATATGTAAAGGATCCGAAACGTCGGGAATTTAAAAATATCAATATAACGCGATAAAATCCGTAAAAATTAGTTTTATTAAAATACCTATATATAATTCATGTTAATACCTACTTCTAGGATCCGAAGTAAAGACCTCTTTTGTTAGAGTCGTGTAATGAGGTATGACATGACTAAGTTGAGACGTCATCCGTCTCCAGTTAGTTCGATTATGTAATGTACTGTTTTACAAACCTTTGACAATCCTTTATTTAGGACAGAATGAATATAACTACAGCTTATCTTGGACTGCCTCATTAGTCTTGTGGTTCTGGCCGCGACTGCTATGCTAGAGGTCCTGGGTTCGATTCTCAGGTCAAGCAAAGTGTTTTTGAGTTATTCTATTAAATTCTCAGTAGCAGCTCGAAGTCTGGATTTTTGCTCGGTTAATGGCAATAGGCTCGCCCCCTATTACATTGGACCAAAATATACCGCTGAAGTGTGGGTGTACATTAGTACACCTCTGCCTAACCCTTCGGGGAATACGGGCGTGATAGGACGATGATGACTTCTTATCTTAGTTAGGGTATTTGAACTTTGTGTACCTTTATATTTGAAACGAAGTTCTTTATCGCGGCTGCAGCAGGGATTGCATGGTGGAGATTGTCACGTATTCAAAACTCGTTATGCCCCCTCTCGAGACATTCGGTTTTGTCCGGCTTAGTTCGGATGTTATCGTCAAGCACTATAGTCGCCTTATTATTTTTTAATGTGATAGAAATTTGGTATCACGTTTTTATTGATTATATTTGACATTAACGAATGCTTAATAAAAATACGATCATAAGAACATAATAATATGTCTTGAATAGATGTCACCGACTCTTCCTTAAGACGTAGAATTTAGGAGAGACGTTTGATATTACAGGCTGTGATCTCCATAGCTTAGTGGCTGAAGTGTCTGGTGTACTTAACCGTAGGGACGCAAGTTTGAATTCTACCTAAGATCGTATTTTCCGTACACTAAAATAAAATCAAAAATACAAAATTTCCAATATACAATTACATAAGGTATTCTAACGTAACGTAACGTTACATGTTATATAAGTGGTGATTATTGCCACTAACAAGTCACAAATCCAAGCTGGGCTGCAAAAAAAAAAAAACAATAAAAAATACACCATGACACTGCTCGTCCTTGAAATCCAACCGAGGACGTCAGGCTCGATAGCCAGACTTGATCACTAAGTAGGCCAGTGAAAAGTCTGGATAATATTTCTTTAAAAAATCATATTATCAACTACGAGACAAGACTTCCATAGATATTTAAAAACCTTTCTAAGTCAAAACAAAGATCCATAAAATACACTTCAACACAAAATAATTTTCAATCGAGGTCAGTTTTACTACGATATTGCGATTGTGAATAGTTCGTGACTGTACCTCATTAGCGGCCTGAACCGGATTCAACCAGTTACTGAACAAAGCTTCTCGCGGATACCGCTAGAATACCTTTCTTCGACATTCAGCTTCAGTTAACGAGAAGTCCGACGAATGAATAACGCTGACACCGGTTTATTGTGATGAGAAAGTTTAAATTAGAATTCCATAATAACGATTACGTAATTGTAATGATGATGTTATTATATTTTGGTTTCGACGTAAATAAGAATTTACCTTTTTCTTTGAGTGAATAGATTTAATGTTTGTTTTAAAAAAGTAACGTTTTCATATTCACTAGTTTAAAAATAATCGACATTTTTATTTCTTAGTCCCCGTATTATGACAAATGATATTCGTAGGTGTGCTTCGTGGAATAGAAAATTAATTATTTTAAATTTTTAATTGAAGCCCACCTATGGGTGTGCTAAGTGGAATACTTTAGGTTTGCTTCGTCTGGGTGTGATTCGTGGAATGCGTCACTTATTCAACAATTTATGTTTTGTCACAATTTTCGCTATATATCTACATTCGTTAAAATCTGTACATAACAAACAGTTGAAAACGTGACACAAGAAATGCGTTTACATACATTATATATTACATACATAATTATTTTTGTGGCTTTCATCCGATTAATGTGTACTGTTTTTGCATATGAATAATATAAAAAAGTAGCAAAAGTAATTTAAATAGAAAATATTTACGTAGTTTAAAAACTTTATTCATAAATAAAGTGTCAGTATTCAACTATTTGCCAATCCTTGTTTCAATAAACGCGCGAAGTGTAATGTTTGTTGATTCTGTTTACGTTAGCATTTAATACAAGCGACATATTATAGCTATTGACCTGACCTATTAAGTATGACCCGGTTAAATTTTTAATTGTAATTCTTATAAATTACGTTATTGTTTAAAACAATTTATGTTTCAACTCTATTTTATTGATATTAAAGCAATTTTGAACACTTTTTACATTCACAAACCATTTATTTGCAAGAATAGTTATGTTGTTCTTCTTTTTAGAGAATGTTCTAAATTGCACCATAATGAGCAAGTAGTTAGTAACATTTTTGCATTAAATTTAAAAAATATTTGCGCCGGTCATTAGGGACTGTACTAAAAAGGTGAGAGAGTGTTCCAATTTTTAAGCAACAACACTAAACGGCTCTTGGTATTCAAAACGTTTCATTACAAGCATATTCAGCTCGCATTTCTCGTGGCAAAAATGCATTGGAAGAAGTAAGAAAATGTCAGGAAACGGTGACCCAGATACGTCGCGAAGACAAGAAAAAACTTCACATTTTTCCTCGCGTGCGTAAAAAAACAGGACCTGCTCAATAAGCCTTAACGCCGCACGAGAAATCCATTCCCCCATAAACTTATAACTTATAAAGGCTTGCGTGATCGTGCTCTAGCACGTAATATAAATTGACCACAAAAATTCCATAACCGATATAAATAATTTACTTACCGTTCAGAAAGTATACCCAGTCCCCACTCTATGAGATACATAAGCTTTGTTAATGCACTACTGAATTATAGTAATACTCAGAGGAAATTGCATGTTACGAGTTGTTCAAATAGAAAAGTTTTATTATCTGTATGTACTTGGGATGCGGATATTTGCAAAGATTCTAAAGTACGTGGAGTTTTGAAACTAGCAAACATTTAATCTTGAATGATCTTGCAAGAAGATCTTACTATCAAGAAGTAATGTATCAGTTTTTAATCTCAGAATACGATGATAGATACGCAATAGTCGATTGAATTGTGAAAAGATTAGGTACATAAGAAGCGCTTTCTCCTTGAAGTATTCTCTAAAGCAATATATCGTTAGACGAAAGTGTTCTAATATACCGACATACATTCCAATACGCTTGGAAACGACGATACAGGAACTTTAGTGAAGGACAAAAAAAAAACAATGAAGAAAATTATATCAACAAAGCTCGATTTTTAAAATAATCGTTGCGTGCAATTTAATACGTTGATCAGTAATAATGTGACACAAACTAATATAGTTAGTAACAGTACTAATACAAGGCATATAGTATTTTATTGATAAGATTTTTTATTAGCTTAATTTATTTATAACATAGCAAACACTTATTTTAAGTCCAGGCAACCCTGACTGTAAAGGACAGAGGGTGTGTTTGGGTCCGAAATAACACGTCTAGACGCCTATACATAATAAACCCTTTGGCATTATTTATTAAGAAATGGCTTTGTAAGACCTGCTAGGCTAAAAACAACGTGATCATGATTAATGGGTTTATAATAGCTGTTATTGATTAGTTTAAATTAAATCGATTGCTTTTGTCATAATAGTTTAACAATATTTAAAATATTCTGACTCTATAAGTTGCCGTTTTTGATACATGTAATTAAAAACATATAAATAAAAATGTAGAGCATCTTGATTATAAAAAATCTAAAGGTTTTTAATGGAACTTTAATCGTTGTTTTCGAAACTAAACTAACGGTGTGCAAAGTAACAATGATTAAAGTTTATAGCAGGATTCAATTCAACTTAGGTATCAATTTAGAAGCGAAATGTAATTTGAAATTTGATATTCCTTAGAAATAAGTAAAATTATAGCGCAAAAAAAGGAACAATAAGGAAGGCAGTACAATACCTCAAATACATTTAAAAAATAATTCCACAAACGAATTTTAATTGTTTCACCTCAAAATCTTCATTTATCATAATTATCGTGAAACCACTCTTGACCTCCTTTTTTGCAAACGTTGTCTCTTTACGATTCACAGTTGTAAATACTTTAGCATTTTATTCATGGCTTTGCGATAAGTCTCTTGTTTGGTTTTACCAATCTCCAATATAAAGTTTGTCAATCGTTTTCTGACCTACTTTAGTTAAAACTGTCTCAATATTTCGCATTTTACAAACTGCGACTCTTTATGATGAAAGTTATTTTATTTCTTCGTAAAAGCAGTTAGTTTTTATTAGTTCTAAAATTTTTGCCATTTAATATTCCAATCCAAGCTTTCGATATCTTATAAAGCTATATAATATTAAATTAATTGTGATAAGTGTATTAGGTTAGGACTGGTTTCTTATTTCAAAATATCAGATTTTTTATAATCTTGTTCTACAAATGTTTAATAAACCGCGTCTTCAATAGAATGCTTCGCAGCCCATTCCATACCGTTGACTTCAGTGAGCTTGCCTTTCCTGAGTTTCTACGAAGAAGAATCAATCATTACATGTATTGACAGTAAAATTACCGTGTCCTCGTATCGTGAAATTATGGTGTCGACCTATCAAATTATTTCTATCATCGATTTCAACTTCCTAGTTATTATTTTTTCGTTTGTCCAATTTGTGATAATCCAATTTCAGAAAAAAAATATATTCTTATCGTTTTAAAATCTACTGAAAAAGTATATGTAGGTGTATAACTTTATTTTAGTAAAGGACAAATTCGACTGCGGGCAGGATTCAAACCTGCGTCAGTTAAATAGATACACCAGACGCTATGACCAATTAAGCCACCGCCAGGTTGAAATATGCCTTTACATTCTATTACGTCTTTGAGATGACATTAACATCTATTGGAAACATCATCTGTTGAAAACATCTTGTGGTATATTTAACTACAAGACGCAGGTTCGAAATCTGCCGATTTTTAGCAGTCAATTTTTTTTCCTTATCTAAAATATCTTTATAATTTTCGTATGGAAAATGCATAAAAAATATAAAAAGATAGTAGGTATGTACTATGTAACATTTTTAAAGCGCAATTTTTAGTTTTTGTCGCTGAAACAATTCTTGAGAATTGAATACGGAGACAGATTTAACCTTGGAGTAGGATATCGGCTACTTTTTATTTCAAAAAGTCTTTTGATTACAATTGAAACCTCGGGTAAGTAGTAAGTTCGTTAAGTGGTATAGTAAGAGCTAAGTGATTTGAATTTAAAGCAGAAATTCATCGGTGTCAACGTAAATATAATGTTAAGACAAAACTTAGTACTGTAAACTTGGATTTATTACATTATGTTATCCAGACATAAGAGAAGGCCACCCCATTCTGTCTTGCGTCTTCCATGAGTGGTACTGATTACATCAGACGGATGCAGTCTATCGTCCCGGATATTGATAACATCGCATAGCTCAATTACTAATGTTACAGTAGCTTCATAGCTCATTGTTCCATAATAGGATTTGTCTTATCTTTCATATTATATATTCTTTCTTATTAGTGTGCTTAATTATATTTTGAAGTTACAAAGACGTTTTCATACATAGCGTACCATCACGCCGGTATTCTTCGAAAGTGTAGACAGAGATGGACTAATGTATTGACATCTATGCTTTGTTGGAATGTTTAGGTCCCATATAACAGGGGCCAATACTTTCATAAAAATACTAAGAATAAAATTGTTACTTGTTTTACCAATACATCATCCCCTCTTATTTGGGTTACATAAATTCGTGTATACTCTGCTGGCTCAAGAGAGTTACGGCTTAGGCACAGATTCAATTTAACCATGACTTAGTATTTTGTTCAGCTAAACTAATTCGAGCTCGTCCTAATTCTTGGCAATATTGCAAATAGGGAAAAGGTCTGGCTGTCTGAAACTTAATCACGCTGGAAACAAAGCAATACATTACGCTGAAATTAGAGAGACTGAGATTAAACCGAACCTTATGACGTCATAAAGAGGAAGGATATACATAATCACCTTGAAGTAATATATCTGTACGTCATTTGTGTATGAAGTGAGAAGAGAGTTTGTGTAGTATTTAAGGAAATTGCCATAAGAACTAGAATAAATACATCAACACTACCCAATACAGTCATACTCTTAGGCGGTCCCTAAAGACAATAATATTATTAGTAAAGTGACACAAAATCACTTCATAAATTGAAGCATTGAGGGCATTCACTGATAATCTAGTTATGAACATTGGACTGCTAAGTCAAAGGCGTAGTAATATTTAATTATCATGCGCTTAAACGGTGAAGGAAAACAACATGAAAACTACTTGCCTAAAAATGTTGTCGACGGCGTTTGTAATCTGCCAAGCCTTAATAAGTCAGCGTTGTGGACTATGGCGTAATCCCTTAAGCCCAGCAGTGGGATAAAAGAATGGATAGATACCACTACGTAAATAATATTTTTAAGTAAAATAAATCGATAAACTCAAGGTGAAATATTTCACGACAAAAACTATAAAATTCGATCTACAAACTTAAAATAGGTTGGACAAAAATAATTAAAAAAAACAGCAATTCTTTTTTCTCTTTCTCTTTATTTGTCGTATTAGACGTATTGTTGACATTGCCGGATATGTGGCCCGGTTTGTTACATATCTATAGAAAAAAAAATGCCATCAAAAGGTCTAAAGGGACGAAGGGTTGTGACAGCGAGGGTCAGCGTGTCAAAGCCGATTTCCGAACCCATTTTTATTAAAAGGGATTTTTAATGTAGGTAAAATGTGGACACGTGATGATAGGATGGGATGAGATAGGGTTCAAGTTACGTATATAATGTAGAATGTAATTTTGGCGGTCGAAGCGTTAAAAATTATAACATTAAAATCAAGTACGCATTAGGATAATTAACTGCCTCATTAGTTTAGTGGTCCCGCGACTGGTACTCTAGAGGCCTTGGGTTCGATTTCTAGGTCAAGGTCGATAAAAATAAACACACATAATTTAATTGCCACGATATCCCAAAGCACAAATTTCTCTTCATAAATGCTCTTAAGAGTGGAATCCACAAATTTACCCAGCCAAGAAGCTCGATCTGAAACCAAGTTTTATTATAAACCAATCCATGTCACGTGATGCCATTAAAAGTGATAGTGAAAAATACTTTTTTCCGTAACCTGCAAAAAACTGGGTGTGAAAAACAATCCAACCGAATGAAATGGGCATGAGTCGGCGATATGCTGGCGTCCGACGTACACTCGCGCACAAAATCGTTTGTTGACAATCCCCGCTTATACATACTTACCTCACAAGCGGTTTTTTTCGCTTGTTTCCATGTTTCAAAACTTTTGTGCTGTTTGAACAGGCTCAGAGCGGGGAAATGCGAGTTTTTTTACGAGTGTGGATGTTTCAATTCCAACGTCTATTTTTCAACTGTTCACGGAAGACAAATAACGGTTCATGTTTAAATACCTCTGATTTTGCGTTTGTTTTTCTAGTGCACTCAATCTCTATGGTTATAGGAAACCTATTTTGATGTTAAAACTATTATATATTTCAGTAAAAATATTATAATATGGACGTAGTATATACCGATATACTACGGTATCTTAATTATGCTAACTAAGTAATTGCCTCATTAGTCTAGTAGTCTTGGGTTCGATTCCTAGGTTGGGCAAAGTGTTATTAGGTTTTGCCATGATATTCTGAGTAGCCGAGTAAATGGCAATAAGCTCGCCCCCTATTACATGGGACTTAAACATACTGGCGAAGTCTGGGTGAACATTACGTACACCTCTGCCTAACCCCACAGGGAATACAAGCGTGATGGTGTGTTAGGAAAACTATTTTGTTGTATAAATTTTTCGGTATCTTAATGATAATAAAATAGACAAGAGTAAATTTTCGTAACGTGAACTTTCTAAGTAATTTCTTTAAGTTGAAACACTGTCAAACTCAGTCACAGTAATTATATTAATTGTATCTTCAAATGAGAGCGCCTTTTTATACACTAGAACTAAAACATAAAGAACATTATTTGGTTCATTTAACTCCCCACTGCATTGTGTGGAGTTGCCAACTTTAAACGAAAATGTTCTGGCAACACCGCGTTATGTTTCACTAGGATTAAACAACATATTTATATAATATATTTAATAGAATGTGTAGAAACTCTTTGCAAGTATGAGTGTTGCAACAATAAAAATAAGCAAACTGGGGGTTATGGATTAATGTTTAAATGAATAAAAAATATGCATAACATCATTTAAAGCTAGTAAATACCATACCATCACGCCTGTATTTCCCGAAGGGTTAGGCAGAGGTGTACTAATTCAACAAACAATTCAAAACACTTCACCGGTGCGGTACCAGGTCCCATGTAATAAGGGGCGAGGCTATTGGGGATCGAACCCAGGGCTTCTAGCGTAGCAGTCGCGCTTAGGACCACTAGACTAATGAGGCAGTCAAGCCAAAGCTAGCTTTAAAACTAGAAGTCATGTTAAATACTAGTTATTGCCCGGGATTTCGCTGCCTAAAAAAAATTTAATTAAAAACCAACAGTGATGATGTTTTCTTTCTATGGATCTTCAGACAACAGAGAAGAAGCTCTATCTTAGCATCTTATCAAATAATTGGGATAAGATCTACCGCAGTTTTAAGTTTGAGCATATGCTTACAAATTTTTGCGCCATTCCCTAAAAATAAACAATATTAAAAGAAAAACCAAATTCTTTTTTACGTTCCATGCAGATAAAAGACAAAAATTTGTTATCTTTTTTATTGCTTTTTGTAAATAAACTTAGTTGTTGGTAGGTGTTCAATTATATAATAATAACGCGTGTATATTATGTTTGGGTACTAAATTCAATATATTTTTTTAAAGGTGAGATTAGGTTGCCCTTGATAGGTCGTTTATTACGTGCAATGGCCAGTACTTTATCAATAAAATTAAATTCTCTTTGTGTACACGGTCTATTTAAATTAAATTACATTTGCTACGTGTGCAAAGAAAATATAAATTACTACAATAAATATAACTTAGAACTTTTGTTTGCTGTTCTTACATTTCTCAATGTTAATCTTGCTCGTTTAAAAAATAATGAAAATTGTATAAACTCGGTTACCCTTGAATTAAGATGTTGAGGTCGAGATAACGCTCTTTACAAGTGTTGGTTGTAATTTATTCAAATTGTTCATTCGCGACTTTGCGGGTACTAGGTAAATCAATAGTATTTTCTCGTTGTCTGACGTTGACTGAAGTTGACTTGAATAAAATTGAAATCAATAGTACCTATTTATAAGTATCTTTGGAGGTTCAGTGGTAGGTATTAAGTCAAAAAACATAATCTTATACAGATATTCTATCTCATGAAGTTGGTTAAATACTTGAAATTTGAACTGTATTTCAATAACATAAAGGTTAATAATATAAAATCACCACCAACCCATTATACAAATTTTCAACTGCTAGGAAATTGTCTCCACTCAGAGTGGGATCAGGCTATAGTCCTACGCTTGCCTATCACAGGTTGGCAGACTTCACACACTGTCAAAAATTATCTCAGGCATGTAGGTTTCCGTTCCTAAATCGTTGAAGCGCGAGATAATTATGCATCACGCATAATTATGACTTCGAACTATACATGGACGTATAGTTCGGACTTGGATTTAGGCCTGATCCCTCTCGTTTTGAGAGGAGACCCGAGCCCAGCAGTGGCACAATGTAATGGGTTGATGATGATGATGACTTAGAAAAGTTTGAGATGCGTGATTTGGTTTTCAACTCGAGACTTCGCGGTCCAATGGTCATATCACTTTTTTGTAAAGTTATATTTGAATAGATAATACCAACAAATCACGAAAGAAAAATATTACCAGAAGGCAAAATAGGTACACTAAATATGCTCTTAACAGTCTCACAACGACGGAACAAGCCGAAGCGAAGCGTGACATCTGGTACGTTTGAACGACTGCCAACATCTGCATCCTGCTACGTTTGCAATAATCTCTGGTCGCACTGCAATGATTAAGTTGTTCTGTGATTTTGTATTACAATTTCCGAAGGCACTGTTCCAAATTGTACCTACAAATTCTATAGCTACGTGATTTTATAGAGCTTCAAATAATTGTAACTAATTTATTTAAATTTTTGACAGTTGGATACATGCACGGAGACACCAGACCGGGCTTTCTTTATATATTATTATATTTGATATAATATACGGATTTTACTTTACACATTTTATATTACACACACACATATTGTCGAGGGACATATATGTAGGACTCCCGATGTTGTGGACAAATAAGAAAAAATTAGTCTTACCATATACTTTCGTCTTATGATCATACATTTTCGTCCTATGATTATGTAAGACTGTGAGATTATGTAGTACAAAGTAGTACAAAAAGATATGTAAGACTGGTTTGGAATATACTTCGTAGCCGTAGTTCGTTTGATATGCTACGATATAATGTAGCATCGCGTAGCAGTTTCGTAGCCATTAAAATATTTCGTCATGAATGATAGACGTCTAAATTAACAAATAATACTTTTATCATTATAATATCCGAAAAAAAATATTTGTATTCGTTTATAATAACAGCTTTATACTATCTAGTATTAGGAAATTTGAAATCTCTCTTCTAATAAATAAGCTGATTACTTCTAAGTAATCCTAGAAGTACCCCTAGAAAATGCCGGTACCATCTAGTAAACAAAAATTTTCAAACATTGACTTATAAAAGTATCTTATAAAATATCTATTTCCGGCAAAAATAGCATCATTTATTATGTAATTTTTCCCCTAAAACCTTGTTAATATGTACCGCATCGTCCCACTGCGAGTCGAGCGTGAAGAGTAACATCTGGTGATTTTGAATGCATGCCAACAGCTGCATGGCTGGTTTAATCCTCACTCCATTTGCGGCTGGAAACTGGACTGCCATGGAACTTGTATGATTTATCGTATTGTAATGTTGATTTGAGTGTAGACAGAAGAAAAATACGTAGCTTGTTGATTGTTCTTTAATGTTCAACAAAGATTTGTGCGAGTATTTTTAAGTCTAGTGTAGCGTTCAAAATGCCGTAAAAAGGTTTGTTTTGTCACGAAAAAACTAAATGTTGGTTTTTCGCTACATTCGCTACATAGAAGAATTAAATCTGTTATCTCCATAGTGTAAAGTGAATAATGTAAAATCTTTTATTTTGAGAGTGTCCATGGAGTTTCTTGCCGGATTCTTCTCCATAGGATCAACTTTTTGGAACCTTACAACTAGAGTCAATAACGTTTCATAAACGCTTGTAAAAGCTTATTTGAAATAAAAACATTTGATTTGATAAATAATCTATAGGAAACAAACAGGATTTCCCTAGACTTTTTCGTTATTTTTTTGAAAAACTATATATCGATTTTTAATTATTCTACCCTCCATTTTATAAGCACGTAACTACGTATTAATGAAAACATTAAAAGCATAGATATCCCTGAGATTCCAGTTTTAATCATAATTCTCGGAAAAAAAACGGAATTAAAAAGAAACGGGAATGTTTCCTCCTGTTTTCAACCCTAGTCTTGTGTCTTTCAACAATGTTCCCAAAAAACGAAATGCCTAAAAAAAACTAAAGAGAATCATGGTATATTTGTGATACCACTAGACTAGTAAGGCAGGTTCGTCACTTAAACCGATACCTAAACTTCAGAAAAAAGCAATACTTGTCGCTAAACACGAAATTCGATTTTCCTTAAAATGATACAAAATTCAACCTAGAAGCGTGTGATAAAATACAAATTCAACTCTATTTATTCTCTGTCGTAACTTTTTCTCTCTACGCCTTTATCAAGCCTTTAATCTTACGAGATACGGAGACGCTAAAACAATTAGACGTATCTCGAATAAAATGTCACCGTAGACTGCATTAACCTGAATATCTTCTCTTTTTATCACTTTAACTTAACATTTTCCGAGTGCTCTAAATTCCAACACCATTTAATGAAGCAAGAAGAAATATGGAATCGCTCCAATACTCTTCTTTTTATTTTAATAAAAAATATAAGATGACTTTCCAATATACGAGTCACCATAAAATTTAGAGACCGGCAACCAAATGATCGCAAGTCCGCCGCCCTAGCCATTAAGCGGCGGTAGCCTAATGGCTAGGGCGTCGGACTTGCGATCATTTGGTTGCCGGTTCGAAACTCACCCATTGCACTACCGACGTGAACCCACTCGTAACACAAGCATTTAGCTTAGCACGAGGGGTTAACAAGATTACTAGTAATGTGTGACCCAAATTGCTAGTAAGCTTTTTTTTAAAAAAAACAAAATATGGAATGGCTCCAATACTCTTCTTTTTATTTTAATAAAAAATATAAGATGACTTTCCAATATACAAGCCACCATAGAATTTAGACACCAGTCCTATAATTTTGGTTGTCATAAACATGCCATCACGCCTGTATTCACCAAAGAGTTAGGTAGAGGTGTACTTATGTACTCCCACACTTCGCCGTTATGTTTAGGTTCCATGTAATAGGGGTCCGAGCTGCTACTAAGAATTTCATAGAAAAACCCAATAACACTTTGCTCGACCTAGGGATCGAACTCAGAACCTCCAGCGTAGCAGTCGCGCTTAGAACCACTAGACTTATGAGACAGTCTGCGGTTTTCATCGTGATATATTCCTTTTTAAACTGGAACACAATAATATTACGGCATTATTTTAGAGTACGTGGTACGAATCCATTCGAACTCAGCATCAGAGTTCTACTATCTCAAAAAAACTCTTTACATCACATACAATCACGTCTATATTTCCTGAAGAGTTAGGCAGATGTTTGTTTTAATGTGTTTAAACTGTGGGTGTTCCCACAGTTGGCCGATATGTTTAGGTGGTGGACGGGCCTATTATAACATTTTTACTCTTGAAATGTTCATAGAAAAAAAAATTAAAACGCTTGTCTCGTCCTAAGAATCAGGCACAGAACCTCTAGCTTAGCGTAGTAGTAGATAAATGGAACAGTCACTTAAATAAATATAAAAAATAGGTACTTTATTTTTTATGAAGTGACTCCTGTAACAACACATTCTACCTGAAGTTCGAAGGTCTCATAAATCCACTATACGGTTGACACCTACGATTTATGTGTGACCGCGAGAAGGGTTGAAATTGAAAAGGCACCTGTACGAAAATCGTTCACCAACCCTTTGTGTATCGTAATTCATGACACTGTTTTGGTGTTCGTAAAAGGTTTAAAATTCGATTGATTATTTCATACAATTTTTTATATTTACTTTTTGCTTATTTTTTATTATTTTAGCATTAAATATTGCGAAATTTTCACAAAGAAATGAATTTTCTAATTAAAGAAAATTTCTAGTGAAAGAAAAATTCGATCTCAGGCAGGGTTTGAACCTGCGTCCCTCTGGTTAAGTACACCAGACGCTTTACCAACTAAGCTACCGAGACCACTGCCTATGATGTCGAATTTCTCTTCCACCTTCTACGTCTTGAGGCGACGTCGGCACCATCTATTGAAGACATTACTATGTCTTTCAACCAACACGACTGCCTTTACAGGTAGTTCAATGTCGAACGATGTTGCCTTACCGTATTATGCTTATTTTTTATTATTTTTTAGCATTAAATATTATTTTTTGTTTGAAAAAATAAATTTTTTATTTACTTTTTGTTTGAAAAGTTGTCATGAAATCGATGTAGGTAAGTATTTTTATAAACTTGTTGTTACATATTTTACTGGGTAGGGTGTTGTACCATTTTGGAAACTGTAGGGCCATTTACGCTTTAACTTATTATGTTCGAAAAGTACAAATTTGGGTATAAATTATTATTAATAGCAAAACACTTGCTGACAAAATCTCAGGTCCTAAGTTGCAAACTTGCTTAGTAGGTAGGTTCCTGATGTAGATATCAGTAGGGAAAGGGTTGAAGTATATTCCTAAAGTAATGGGAAAACATGATTATCGCGAGTAACGCATTGAAGCGAAGCTAGTTAAGTTATTAATACTGTTCGAATCCCATAACATACCATCACGCCTGTATTCCCCGAAGGGTTAGCCAGAGGTGTACACCACGGTGTGCCGCTATGTTTTAGATCCCATAAAATACGAATAGGGGGGCGAGCCTACTGCCATTCACTAGGCAAATATCCAAACTCCGAGCTGCTACTGAGAATACATACGATCACGCCTGTATTCCCCGAAGGGTTAGGCAGAGGTGTACTAATGTACTCCCACATTTCGCCGGTATGTTTAGGTCCCATGGAATAGGGGGTGAGCCTATTGCCATTAACCGGGCACAAATCCAGACTCCGAGCTGCTACTGGGAATTTCATAGAAAAACCCAATAACACTTTGCTCGACCTGGGAATCGAACCCAAGACCTCTTGCGTTGCAGTCGCGCTTCGGACCACTAGACTAACGAGGCAGTCAGGGCAGAACTAATGAGAATTTTATAGGAAAATACACCCGATCAAATCGAACCCAAGACCTCTCGCGTAGCGGTCGCATTAAGGACCGCTAGACCAATGAGGCACAATTGAAGCAATAGAATTTCAACCATTACGGTATATTGAAGTAGACCCTGTTGTTCATTCTATTAATATTTTTTTCTAGCTAGCTTTTTCAATACGAAAAGGAACACGTGTTTGAGCGTACAGTCACGTGACTGATATATTACCCTTAAAGGAACGTAGAGTACCTGCCCAATATTGCTTCGAGTATTGGCAAAACTTGATCGTTCGCATCGAAGCTTACATGGTTGTTACTTGTTCGTACGAAAGCCTTTTACTCCAATATCGCTAAGTTCATCAAACCTTCTTATACTGAAGTACCTTTGATCATTATTGGATTATTTCTCACGAGAGCTTGAACTGGATTTTATATGTGTATTGCAGAAAGTGGTACGGAAACTTACGTAGGTACGTCACATTATGTAATTTATACATAATAATACTATAAGCGCTTCTTAACTTTTTTTTTTAATTTTCGATAAGTAATTAAAATTAAAGGAGTACTCAATTAAGATTTTAAAGCGTCAATATAGAAAAATACAGTACTGGAAAAACATACTACCATCACGCCTGTATTCCCCAAAGGGTAAGACCACGATATAATACATTGAAAATATGGGCCATTCATTTTTAATTAATTAATTATATAATGAAAACCAATTAATACTGAATTTAAATCAATGTAATGCCTGAACAACCAGTGTAACAAATTACTATTGCTCAAACATTTTTTAAATACCACTAAATTAATCTGCGTGGTGGCTTATCCCCCTCATTCTGAAAAAAAAAAACCCGTGTCCGACCGTGGAATATCGGTGGCGTATGGGTAAATTGCCCATTTGATCCAGCTATGAGGCATATGCATTGACACTACCAATTTCTATAAAATTCAATCCTTTTGTTTGGTAATTTAAATTAATTATTACGCCATATTGTTTGTGTCTCGGCGTTCCTATACAAAAAATATTAATTATTATTTTTAAGTATTTGCAAGGGGTGTTAATTGACTTCATAATTTAAATAGGTTTGCAAATTTTATCTTAAAGGATACCCAATAGGATTCTCGTTCGATTCCCATAGATTGTGATCTACAAATCCAATTAGTGTTGAGCAAAAGTTCCTCGGTTGATGTTGGAGAGCATCCAACAGTTTCAATTGGCGATTGCCGGGGCTTTGCGTTATGTCGGTCTCTTCCCACTAATTTAGTTTGATGTCGTGAGAAGAAAGACAATCGTTTGGTGATTACTTTGCATTGGCAACCGTAAAAGTCAATTGTTGAATTGGGGGACCAAAGAGATCGCTTCTCCAACGAGTTTTCAGGAATGTCTTTAAAAGTTTTCGGCAACGTTTTGTTGTGGCATTTTTTTATTTCACGTTAGTTTTGTCAAGAATACGTCGCATATAAAAAATATTGCTATTGTCTATGAGTCAATCGATCTAGTTTCAGATCTCAAATTCGTCTGCTCATTTACAAACTTTAACATTTATAATATACCTAAGTAGGATAAATTGTGTTTTTCAAAAATTTATGTGTAAAGTGTAATCAATTAATTCAGTCAGTTCAATTTATGTGTAAAGTGTAATCAATTAATTCAATCGTTATGTCAATAAAAATATATAATAATCTACCACAAATAATTAAAAATGAACAAAAAGATAGTATATTTATAAAGAAATTAAAGGAAATGCTATTAAAAAAGAGTTACTACGACATAAGCGAATACCTAAATAAAAACCATGACAAATAAAATTAGCTTCAGTAACAAAGAAGACTACCTTCATTTAAGTCTAACAACAACAATATATTCAAAACAAACTATACAAATAAATAACTTTATAAATATGTTTAAATACATAATAATAAATACATAATTATATAAATCTTACTAGGTATATTGATACAATATGCTAATAAAATAAACGGTATATAAATAGTATATACAAAACAATAACTATAAAAAAAAAAAATTAAGAACATAAATAAAAAAAAAAAAAAAAAAAAAACTAAAAAAAGTAGTAGGTATAACAAATATAAAAATAGAATGCCTTCCTCCTCTCTCCTAAATTGCCGTGCCCGACAGGGTCCATGATTGATACCTACTAAATTACTGTGTAACACCTGTTAACATTGTGGAGTGCAATAAATATATTGAGTATTGAGTATTGAGTATTAATAAAATCTGGAGAGTATCCAACGTTTCCATTGAAAATCCCCACAGTCTATTGCTAATTTAATTCAGTAACCACAAAATTTAAGCCCAACCAGATAATGTTAATACCTAAGCCACGTGTACTAACAAAGGAGTAGGTAGTCATATACATTTGTTAAATAGAGCAGAAAAAATCCTCATAGGTATATCATAAAAAATACATTACGAAAAGAGTCAATAAGTTACTAGTACCGTAAAATATATATATTCTTAATGAACTCTTATATAACTCTTCTATAACTATACTTCCTAAGTTGCTAACGTACCCAATATTAATTATTTTAATATATCGAAAATATACGCAGCACGCTCAGTCATATTAGAATATATTTTCCCGTATGAAATATTTATCATATAATTATGGCAAAACGTCGGCTCACATTGTTTAGATATACATATATAGTTGTTATGTGTGTCATACACGCTCCTTCAAATATTCCTCTATGTAGCGTCAAAGGCATTCCTTCTTAGTGATCTAGTCACGTATTGCCCTATAGACGTTCTTCATTTACTTAGTTTGTGCGAGGTAAACGTGGCTTTCTTGGAATGTAGATATAAGGCTTTATGTAACGAACATTTACGGAGTTTTGTTTACCACAAATTATCGGCACTGTCCTTATCCAACAAAAGTCCTCAGGTTCAATTAAGCGAAGCGGTGGTTGGACTCGGCTCTAATTTCCTTGCGTTTCATCCTATTTCCTTTCCCGACCGAGCGAAGCCTTCCACCTCTGAGATAAATTTGCTCACGTGGAATCGAAAACGAACCGCTTAGCTGCCTCACACAGGAACATGTCGACTTTCTTTTACGAAAACTTGGCCATAATAAATTTTGAATTTCTCCGTCAAGGGGATTGGGTCGCGCAGGCTGCAAAGTTAACATGTTCCACCGAGGTATTCCTTTACCCCCCACCCACTGGTGTGCACATAAGCCGTCTTATGCCCAAACCAGTGGCGCCCGACGTTCACTAACGAAATTTTCTTGTTGCAGTAAAGTGATAAGTGTAACTCAAAGTATATTTTTGATGCAACTAATGCAAACTAATTATCAATTTCATTCCGTCGAAGTACAAAGTATACATTTCAAAAAGTGTTGAAAGAAATTACCTAATAAATATAAAAAGTGAACTATTAAATAAACAATATGTGCTAAGTATTCTGTGTTAAAATGACTTTAGAAAAAACTGCCAGTGGCAGAGGATTATTTCAAGTGCAAAGTGTAAACAATAAAACGATATGGGATGACTCATAGTGCAAAATGTTATGTGCAACCCTTTTTCCGATCCGAAGATGATGCGCGATATCCACGACAATGCTGGGGCAGGCACAAGCGGCGGGATGGAGGAAAGCGAGGACGGCGGGAATGGGGTTGCAGAGGTCGATATGGACGACTGCGGCTCTCTTGCGCTTCCTCCCGACCTGCCCCCTTACTCCGGTGATTACATCATCAGCGACTACATGGAGCGCCTCGGCACACGTCTCAATATTCTCGAAACTGAACTCAAATACGCTTGGCGAGCCCTCGATCTGCTAAGCCAAGAGTACGTCAGGATGTGGGAACGACTCGAGAGATTAGAAACGTTACTCGCCGATCAACAGGGTGTGATATCAACATTACTGGACTTTTATACATGTCGAACGGTCAGCTCCAGAGACCCTATTACTCGGCTAGAAGTGATCAGAGAAATATTAGGAAATGGTACTGTTGAAGATGGGATCGAAGAAGGTTTGGATATTGGAAGAAGCTCAATGCTCTTAGACCATCAAGAAGAGCTTATGGAATCAAACGAAGCATTCTACAAAAGCTTGAATCAAGCTTATCGTGAAGATTTAGTATGTGATGAAACATCTAGGCCACAGTCACAATTAGATATGATTTGGGAAGCTCCAGAAGAACCAGACATAGAAATGATGCCAACAAGCTCTCGACAAATATACAGTTCAACTGACTATAAAGATTACTGCGGATTAAAAGGTGTTCCTGTTATTAGCGAAAGAGATTTAGTGCATCTGTCTGATTTAAGTACAATAGATCAAATAACAGTAGATAAATTACACGAATTAGATAGATTGACAACCCAATTACACAAAGATTCAAGAGAGTTAAAAGACTTGAAAACGAGACTTCTTAGTCCTGAAACAAAAATTTCAAAGCATGACAGAGAAATCGAAGCAAAAGCACTTGTAGAAGATGGCAATATAATAAATGAACAATTAAAAAACGTCTACTCAGGGGGTGACAATTGGGCTATTAATGACATGATGAAAAGTTTTGATGATTTTATGCTAACAACGCCTAAAGATGCTATTTTAAGAGAGAAATCCCCATCTAGGTTGTCACTTTCTGACAATGTAACCGATAGAGCAATAGATTATTTACCACCAACTCTCTCTCCTCGTCGAAAATTTGTTCCAGAGAGAACAACTACGGAACCATACACGACTGTAACTGGGCGCCTAGCATATAGTTCGGCTGTAGCCAATGCAGAAATAAATGCAGCCAAAGCATCGAAATCACCTAGCGCTCTTTCAAGAGAAAGGTTTGAGTATAGTTCTCCGTATCAAATAACAGACACCTCAAGACAAAATTATTTTTCTAACAAAGGCCTATCTCAGCCTTTAAACGAGATTTATAAATCAGGTTCAGAGCAACACTCTCCCTTGTCAATTCACGAAATCTACAACGGACCTAGTACCAATGAATTAAGTTATGAAGATAGCAGGCTAAGAAAATCCCCAAGTCCCCCACCCCCAGCGCCACCGAATGGTACAGATGGATTTCCCTCAATCGAAAATAACAACGAACTGATTGCCCATCAACCGATGCTATCTACGAGTAGCACATTACCACTCGAAAGTATGCGACTAAGCCCGAGATCTCCAAAATCTCCAAAAACGTCACCTAAACATGTTAAAAGAGATTCTGTGAATATTGTTGCCGCTAAATCTGACTCAGGGTTATCATCAATGAGTGGATGGTCTAGTCTAGAGAAAAGTCCAGGTTCGCCTAAAACAGGCAGAAATCACGGAAGTCACGATTCTCATAAAATAAGAGTTCCTTCTCCGCAGCCAATACAAAGAATGTCATATGAAATTGATACCAAACCTTATATAGAAACGCTCGTGGACTCCTATCTTTATGAAGGTTCAAATTTGAAAAGCGATTACAACTTACGAAAAACAGATCACCTGACTCAAGAAATTAGCTCTAGAGATTTGAACAAATTGCAGGGAAAAGTCGACAGTGATTACATAAAAAGTGATATTCCATATTCGGTGACAGATCAAATAACACAAATAAGTAATATCGGAGAATATTATTATACCAACGACGCTCCTTCAATATATTCCGTAGCAGGGAATAGGCAACCCATATTCACAACTGTCTATAGTACTTCAAGAGGAATGTTGTCTGAAGATAGAAGTTTTTCCGAATTATTAGATAGAAATGAAATTTCCGAATCTACTGCGAGACCCGCAGTGGATTCTTATCCGCCAGAACCTAGTTATCATGCTCAAACTGTTGTTATGTCAGCGGCAAATACTAGTAAACGACCCTTGACAAGGGCTAATACAATGGGAGCAAATGATCCTCATTTTTATCAAAATGGTTATAAAGGTCATCGCACTGGATATCCTCCCGGGAATCTAACTGATGCTCTTTCGTATTACCCTACGTCTACGAGATACGATTCACCAAAAAAAACATCTTTGGAAGATCAGATTTCCTGGCAAGGTGGCAGTAGATCCCCAACTAGTTCAATGGAAACTTCGAGCTTAAAATCACATTCCTTAAGTATAACTGAGAGAAAACAATTTCAAAATCAATTACAACAGGAATATTTTAAGCAGCAACAATATGACCAAAGAAATGGTAATATAATGTATGAAAATGAAGGGTGTGAAAAACAAGGTGTGCCTGAACATACTAAAATGCGAAAAGAGCAATATGTAGATTCATCTGGTGTGCTAGTTTCTGAGTCAGGCTATTTATCAATATCTAATCACTTCAAGGGAAAGACACAAGACAAACAACCCAAAAAACCGAAACGGACTTCATCGCTAAAATCTGCCATGTCATCTATGAGCCATTGGCTTCCAGATTTGCATCTACCTAAAAAACATAGATCTCATTCGTTACCTTCAGGAGTAGATAACGTAGAACAGCCACAACAAGAAAAATCTTTGAAGGAAAGAATATTATCAGCCCAAAGAAGGAAAAAGAAATATCATTTAGTGGCTTCAATGTCTGGTTTATTACAAAAAGCAAGGCGAAAACAACAGGCCAGTCATCAATCGTTATCAGATCCAGAGACATCGGAAACTGAATGGTCTGGTGGTAGGTCAAGCGCTCAATCAGAAGACAGTGATAGTGTATTTTCGGACTCCGCGCATGAAGGCAGCATGTTTCCCAAAGTTGCCCCTAAACCAAAGAGAAAGATTAACAATCAAGAAATAGTAGAACAACAGTTAATGATACAAGAACGAATACAAGAGCAAGGATTGGAATTTTGCGACGAAGAAGATACTGAATGTATAATAGAAGAAAATGAAAAGTTGACTGCAGCAAGCAACGTAATACCAAGAGATAAAAGTGATGATATTGACTTTCATTTTGCACGTGTTAGCCAAATGAAAAAAGAAAACATACCGAAATTGGAAAAATTGGATATTGACACTGATATATCAAATGTTGACTTGTTCGAAGAAGATGAAAAGGCGGATAACCAATCCCCGGGTTCCCTTTTTGCTACTATCGGTGACGTCAAAAAGTCATCAAATGTTTCCGATGAAGGATTAAGTGAAAGTAATAAGTCATATAGTGGAAGTTCCCAGGAATTTGCAGTTTCCAGAGCTTTAGGAAAATACTGCCTTCGAAAGTCAACATCGGTTTCAGATGAGCATATAGCTGACATTTCGCCACCAAAAGTAGAGACAGAGCCCCCGGAAGAAACAAACGAAGAGTTCAATAATCAGAAAGAAAAAAGAACTCGCAAGACAAGTACTCCTGAAGTAGTAAATAATTTAACACTGTCAGAAGACTCCACTACATTACCAGAAAGGAGTCCCTCTATACAGAGTTCTCGTGGTTTACCCAATAAGTTTCAACCACGACATCAACAAAGTTTGGAAATACCAAACAAACATGACGATGACGACAGCAGAAGTACACATTCTTGGAGAAGTGGTTCGCGAGTTTCATCAAGACGACAAAGCACAGAAGACAGCATTGATTCCGAGGATGAATGGTACTGTTACGAACTTCGAAAGTTAGAAGAAATGGAACATCAGTCACAACTAGAAGCTGAACGGCACCAAACTTTACCCGAAGAACCAGAAATAGAGGAAGTAGACGAGGAATCAGGTGAAAATCTAAAAGAAAAAATGTCTTTTGTATTGAGGGAGCTTAAACTTAAGACGGCAACAGTTAAACAAAAGTGTGACGAATCTCCAGTTAAAGATAGTTGGAAAGATATTACAACTTTCCCAGTGATCGAAGAAACAACAGATGATATTGAGCATAGAGAATCCGATGATGACAAGTCATTTGAGGACTCTGGTTCTGGTGAGACTTCAGGACCAGATAGTCCAGTACTAAGTGGTGACGAATTGGACGACGATTATGATATGCCACAAATTCATGAAGAATCTCTTCCTATTGAACAGCCGCCACCGCAACAGGACGCTCCTGTTGGAAGCAAATGGAAACTTCTCAAAGCCCTGAAAGACCGAAAAGCTGAGGAGAAGACTTCAGAGACGCCTGCAGCTACGACGCCTTCAGCTGAAAAGGACAAAGTCAGCGCAGGTGTAAGTTATCTTATGCAAAAATTTCATGAGATTAGGGTAAAGAGTTAAGCTTAAATTGTTCAAATACTTCATTTGAACTACAAATTACTTCCACATTTAATTGAGATGAATCTTATAGTTAGACTGATATACTCAAGCCATTGCTAAAACTATTACTAACCTGCTTTACAATTCTGTAACATGGAAATAATCGTAATGTTTCATACCTTATAATATACCTAATTATAACTAGAATAGTTGGTAGGATGTGTAATCGTCATTATTAGTCGTCCATTTTAAACAACAGCAACGTTCAGTGAAAGCCAATCGCTCAACTTTGAGTTCCCGTATATAGGAATTTGTTACAATGTTTATTTCAAATGTTATTTTTGTTAGTATTGACCCAAGGAAATATCTGTGGTTGTGAGAATATTTCAACCAGTTTCTTTTCTCCGTAAATTGCTAAATATGCATTTCAATGCATAGAATAGGGTGCTTGTATATATAATATAACACTTATATGATATTTACTAACTATTGACGCTCTTTCTATTTAATTGAGGCAATAATTAGGTATAACCAATGCAATAGGGTACTAAGAACTTTCTATAATATGTATTTTAAAGATTTTTACATAAAGCTTAAGATGATATTCAACCAAACAATTATACAATTTTTAATAAAGGTTTGCTTGACAAAATTTGTACTTGAAAAATGGTAATCTTTACGAATACAATTTAATAAACCCAGTATTATATGTGTTTCTTGTTGATAGGTATTGTTTGTTGATGTTAGTGTTATATTAATGAATTTGCTGTCTATAATAAAATAATTCATCCATGTATCGGCTTCGAAAGCATTTGTCGTACAAAATCATTCATGGTCATATCATCTCATATCAGAGAAAGATGTTCCTTTTATTTATAGAAAATTAAAATAAGAAACATTACTCAGACATACTTTTACTTATATATTGACTATTTTATAAACAAACGCTACACAAATTAATATTTAAATAATTAAACGACTACGGTTTGAATAAAACTTAATTTATTTTGCCAGCAATAATTTTGCGGTTCAAAATCATTTTACTTCTCTAGATTATAATCACTTCGAAGGATAAATAAACAAACAATACATCAGTTACAATTCACAGAGAGAGACTTATAAAACATGAGGCTCACATTAAACTCCTATATATAAAAATGCATAATAATAATTATTGAAAGAATAAACTGATCTATTCCGTCTTCCTAGCTTAAAACGGCCTCTAACATATCGAAACGATGATCGAAGATCAAATTGATATTTCATATATTGTCGTAGTCGGACAAATATAGACAAATTATTTATTCGATATATATCCTACTTTCTAGTCATATTCCTCATATCGATTTTCATTAATTACCATTGTTGCATAAATATTTCTCAATCGAGTAAATGTTAATCATTTAAAATTAAATACATCTACATCATAACGTATCTTACTAGGTAACACACAGCTTAGGAAATCGTATAGCTATTTACACTTTAAAAAAAATATAGCTGGCACTTTATGTAATAACGTATTTAGCGGAAGATTTTAGATGTTGAATGATATTACGTAGAAATATAGTAATCAGATTATTACGGGCAGTATAGGCAATTGTTTAGCAAAATGTTTTATTGTTATATTATGCAGGGTTTGCAGAATATTTTGTATTAAATTGGGACAATGGCATTTTATATTTTTGTCATCAGGCTTACTTGGTTCGAATTTGTTGTGTTTAATTTCTGGTAAGAGATTGAAGATATCATTATAGTTATAGCTTGCCCAACAATTATTAACTATAAACTAACTATACTGTGTAAATTGTGTTAAGAATGATGATGTTAATTCTCCATGTGAACTATTTTACTGTAAGTGTTGAAAGTGTTTGGTTAAGTTTCTATGACATTTTTTTTTCAGTAAAGTAAAAGTATTTTATAACTTAGTCATTTGCTTATGCTAAAAGATGGTATCTTTACTTAAATTATTTAATGAACGAAATAAGGTTACCACTCACAATGTTAATCAACGAACATTTTCACAATAAAAAATCGTATTTTGGTCATGTTTCAAAACCATTAGATAAGAATAAAAACGTTTAATAAATTTTGACAAAAATAAAATATCGTTCTCTAACGTTTGATTTTCCTACTTCAATTTTAAGCGAATCATATTTGTCATAGAAAATTAATCATTATGTTACTGTATTGTTACTTGTTGTTTGATTTCTGAAATAAAATTTAGCTTTTTATTTTTGTTTTTATTTTATTTTACTTATTGTTTTATTTTTTGTTTTTAGAATGGATCCGGCGGCTTCAACGACCAAGGAGGCAGAGGCAATGGGTATGTGAACTTGCTCTACTAAGAAATATAGAAATAAAAAAAATATACTTTATGTAACATTATATATACAAATACTGGAATTTAGGCGTGTATCAATGGTAAACTTGCAATATGATTCATATCAATATTTCATAGGTAATTTATGAGCACCTGTTCTGTATTTTATATAAAAGGAAAATTAACGTCGCAAAATGTGGAAGAGAAATTCGACATCACAGGCAGTGGTCTCGGTAGCTTAGTTGGTAAAGCGTCTGGTGTACTTAACCAGAAAGACGCAGGTTCAAAGCCTGCCTGAGATCGAATTTTTCTTTCACTAGAAATTTTCCATTATTAGAAAATTCATATCTTTGTGAGGAAAATTTATATCAAAATTGCATCATCAATTACAACTTCTAGTTAGTCTAGTTCTAGTTTTAAAATCGTCAGACATAAAAATGTTATTCCCAAGATATTTGTGTAGGTACTTCTACTTTTTACAATTACAGCGACAAGACGGCGTGACTTGAACTATAAACAAATTCTGAAAAAATATAGCAATATCTGATGTTTTTTATAGGCACCCGGGTGATAACCCATTCTACAGCAATATTGACAGCATGCCCGACATCAGGCCTAGAAGAAAATCGATTCCACTCGTCTCAGAACTTGTAAGTAACGTTTTAATTTTTTCTTATCGGTACAACCCTATCTCCACTATTACGATTCCGATGAAAGTATGCTATCTTTCTCTCGGGCCGGTTTCAATTCGCTATCTTGAAATTGACTTGAAGCTATTTCAAAGGGATAACTTAGACATAATAAGCCTTTATCTGCATTCAGGGTTATGGAAGGTAGATATTTGAAACTGGTCGTAAATGTTTACAGCTCGCATCGACGTACGCTTCCTGAGCTTAGTAATATTAGGCGCGTAATAAATGTTTTCTTCTACACGGAAAATTTCCATATTATGTGTTTTGAACAATTTATGGGGAGATTGTTAAAGAAAATTGTATCGTTGTCGTGGAATTTCACTCTCGATATAATTTTACAATTTCACAGCTCAGTAATTTACGTTATAAATCATAAAAATGTAATGTAACACGGGTGAAATATGACGCTGGCTCACGAATCAAATACTGAACGTAACGTAGTGTTTGCTCCCCATGTATTGTTTAAATAGAAAAATAAAATTTAAAAGAGGCCTATTTGATCCCTTCTCTTTTCATTGATGTCTCAATGTTACCTGTACTGTGTTTTTCCTTCTGATCTTTACTACTTAGATGGCCTTTTACCTATTCTTAGATACCAATCCAACCCTTACTGTACCGTGTAAAAGAATAACTAGGGGTCACCTGAACTTAAACAGTAGCGGAACCATTGTCACCAAATGAACAACTCTTATTCCTGATGAAAATTAATAATGTCATTGCATTTTACCCCCTTACCATGGACCCGCAGGTTCTCAAGGTATTTCTATCCCAATAACACTTCTTTTTCTATGCATGCAGTTCTGATTGACAGTGAAAAGTTAAAATTATATTAACAGTCTTTCAAATATATTTTTTCTTTTCACATACTGTACATAGTTTGCTTGCATTGAAATTTGATTTAATTTGATTTGGCCTTGCATGTTTCTGCTTTAGATCATCTTTCAGATGTTCGTTAAGTCAAAAGGTAAAGCTGTTTAATAATTTTCTACATCCAAATATTGCGTTACACCATCACAGCATACATAAATGAACGAAACAAAGAGATAATTGAATTCCACACTGGGACCATGCACGTGCTTGCCAATATCGTTGTCATTACGAAGCTTCAATATCACACCAAATTTTGTTTTTGCGACCTCGAAATCTTTTTCATCACAACATCAATTAACATGATCCCTCAAATGTATTATTGTTTCAGTGTTGTTATCAATTACCACAAACATACACATTTTTACTTTACACGCACTTACAATCAATTACTTTTCATGTACATTCTAGTAAAATTCTTACAATGAAAGAGTTACTGAAATTTTCGAAATGGTAGTTAAAAGTTTTGTTCAAGACGGGCTTTAAAAACAGCTTCTTAAAGCATGTGTAGCTTCAAATCGCAAAGATATTAAACGATTCTCAGTTACTAGAGAAATAATTATAGAAACTTTCCAAAATAATGTAGTTAGGTAGGCGATTCAAAAGCTTGATTAGAAATAGCAGACACAAGACTCAGTACCATGTACAGACTGAGGAAGGAGTGGGAAGTTTTTTCTAGCGCTCATGTATGTTTCACTGTTTAGACAATGGCTGCTACGAAGAGGAATGCAGGTTTGACATCAGCCGTACACCGAGCAACGTTGAATGATGAAGAGCTGGTGAGTTCATATACAAATTATACGTTTACTTATCCCAAATTTAAAAAGTACGGAAATATTTTGCTGCATATTTGTCTACCTATTTTGTATATTATACTGGCTTATTAGTCTAGTGGTCTTATCGCGACGCATACGCTTGAGATCGTGGGTCGTGGGTTTTTTTTAGTAGCCAACTCTTATGCCTGGTAATGGCAATACGCTCGTATCCGTATTACATGGGACTTAAACATACTTGCAAACCCTATAAGGAATATGGGCGTGACCGCATGCAGCTTAAGATATTACGTTTTATTTCCTATTTCTAAATCCCCAAGTGTCTTTCAGAAAATGCACGTATACAAGAAAACTTTGCAAGCGCTCATCTACCCTATTTCATCGACCACCCCTCACAACTTTGTGCTGTGGACGGCGACCTCGCCCACTTATTGTTACGAGTGCGAAGGACTTCTTTGGGGTATCGCAAGGCAAGGTGTAAGGTGTACGGAATGTGGAGTCAAGTGCCACGAAAAGTGCAAGGATTTGCTCAATGCTGACTGTCTTCAGAGTAAGTGGAGCCCTAAGATGATCCATAGGTATATTTATGAAATAAGATATAAAGAGATTTGTTCCATCGGTTCAAACAAGTCCAAAATAACGTGCGAATGGAACTAATTTCTCTGAAGTTACTTGTGTTATTCTAATTCAGTTGAGAAAGTAAAAAAATGACAAGTAAGATAAAAGTTCAAAGTTACCACGGAAACATTTTTTTACTTTACAATCCCCAAAATTGTATGTTACTCAAAATGTACAGTTTTCAATCACAAAATCGAATAAAATCTTGTGATCGAAAATTCAAATCTAAATCTTAAAGAGCGTCACTTCGTCGAAAACTTCTTCTAAAGTTCGGAGAGAGCGAAATGTTTAGATTTTTAGACATGGCTGGGAAGCGCAGTTCCCTTCTTATTAAACTCAAGTGAGTCAAGAAGCACTTGACGGGTCACTCGTTGTAGACAAGATCTTTGGATACACAAAGTCGCTGTAGAAAATCAATATTTAATGCACAGTCTCTAAAGGAACTTGTACTTAAAGCAGGTCGCTCAGTCTTATTCGGCACGAGCTTGGACCATTTCGCTTTACGTAATTTAATTATTTACGTAATGTTGAAGCATTCGTCTTCTACCCAGTTAGCCTAGATTACGACGTCTTTGAAGCCTTGAGATTAACTGCTTTGTTTTGATTTATTTTGATTTAGCACGAAATCTTCGTAAATATAATACGAGTAATTTCACTGAATTTTAGATATGACTATTAAAAGATTTTTATATTAGAGTTGAAAATAAAGAAAAACAATGTTTTTTAAAGTAAATCTGCTGCATACAGAACATATGACATCGTTACATAAGTTAGAACTGGAAGTCAGTCCACAAATCTCTACAGATCCAGTTTCAATGGTTCTTAATGGTGAGCAAGTCTTGTCGAGAATTATGACCTTTGTGCCTGCTTTGATCAGGTCTACGCGAGATAATATAATAATGGAGATTCATAGATTTATCATCCTAAATGCGAGTTGTCCATTTGTTGGAAATCAGTTTTGTAAATTATGGCCATTGTTCGTTTTATCTCAGATAATAAATACTCCAGCCTTGATGCTTTCGTTATTGCTCTCAAATTATGGTTTGTTCTTTAATTGTATATAATGAATTGATGCTCTTTAATGATCATGTGTGTATTGTGTTAGATTTTTACCTAATTTGTTAGATTCCGCTGTCTAGGTGATGTCTATGTAAAAAGGTAATAAATGGTTTGGAATAAAAAGAAATGTCGTCGTAGTAAGATTTACTACCATAATTAGTTCGATTGATATGCATGTGTTAAATTTTGCATGAGTTGATCGCTATACATCAGTGGTCAAACATTCTTCACGTTCAAATACACTACTAGGATCATTGGCCGAAACGACACAACTAGTGACATCACGAAGACTCATGCAATTATAGGAATAATTCATTCTCTACAATATTCTTTATCGTTGTGGTGATTTTATTTCTGTGATGTTTATTTATCTACCTTTTCTTCATATTTACTCCGACCTCATATAATTAAAATAGCATGATGTGTTTTCCCTTCCCGACTGATTTGACCATTGCTTTATCGGTGTGCATGGCTATCGGTACGATACACAATTATTATTATATTCCAAATTTTATTGTTCCCATAATATTCGAATCTAGATTGACATTTGCACGATCATGTAGGCGGGCAGTCGTTAGGCAAATTCCGCGCTCTAAGAATATTTTTTATACAATAGAGTTCATCGACTGCACGCCATCTTCATTCATAGTCTACACTTTGAAATTAATACTTGCATTTACAAATGTTATCATTTAATTCATTTAATTGATTATTATCATGATTTCTTTAAATTTTAATTTTAGTATTCTGAATTGGATATGATTTATATGAAATCCTTGGAATGGTTATATCTTTATTTCACGTAAGTATATTAGTTTCCTATTTTTGGTGATAATTATAGTTTATTGTTTAATCGTTTTTATTACTTTATTTATCTATAGTGATGTGTATAATAGAAACTTTTTTACATTGAATGTTTTCGAAGTGTGGACATGTAGCTCACGTAGATAGGGTTCCGGTCCTGTCATCCGTTAGTTCCTTTCGGGTTGCCCCGCCCAGCGCCGAAACTTGTTAAAACCCTGTTATACTATATTACTTGTGTCATGTACTGTTCTATACCCTACTTTACATTTTACACTATTTTACACGCCGTTTTTCTTATGGATCGGTTTAGAAGCTTCAAAAACACGAACGCCAAAACAAATCCGACAAATACCACGTGTTGTTAAGATGTGCCTGTTAGCAATGTGTGCACGCAATCCAGTGTCTGTCCACTTCTATATTATATGTGGTCCATTAGTTTATTTTATTTATTTATTTTTATTTATAGAGCTCCACTTTTTGTTTAAATTTATCTATCTTTATGTTTTCACTTCTTAATCCCTGAGGATGATCAGCGCCTAAAGTGTTTTCAATCATCAATTTGTATATATGTTACAAGTTTGTAAATGATGTTCCGTTTTAAACCAATGATAAATGAACGAACAAACAATACTGATACATACAAAACAAAGGGTGTTTTAGTAAGCGATACAGTCCCAACGGGTTTCAGAGATTTGGCGGCTTGTTGATACGATATTATATATTAATAATCTGCCAACTCCTATAGTATATACTCACAAAACGTTGGACTGTATTGAGTTTTATTTACCAGGCGCCGTGCTCAGATCCGCTCCGACTGGCGCCGCTCGACGTCTATGACCTGATCAGATCTGACATCCATTAAATTTATGAAATTTGCATTTCGAAGTTGGACTCTTGTCAGGTTGAGGCCAAGAGTGGTCGTAGCGGGTGTGGGCGCGGGGCGGGGGGCCGTCCCGGCGCATCCCGCAATTCTCAAGAACTATGTTGGCACCGCCTGATCAGTGTGTTTTGCAGGGGCGGCTGAAAAGTCTTCCAAACATGGTGCCGAGGATAAAGCCAATTCCATCATCACGGCTATGAAGGAAAGAATGAAACAACGGGAACGAGACAAGCCCGAAATTTTCGAACTCATCAGGTAATGATACTTCCGATATCGATTTATGATAATGTTTAAAATTTTCAATTTTGTTCAACGACTTGCTCTTAATGGGTCGGATTCAGGTATACGATTTTATTTTCCTCAATCATAACGAACTAAATTATCATTTTGCGCATATTTTATCACTTAGCTGAAATAAAAATAAATCACATGAAATTGCAATTGCTGTACCACACGTAAATAGCACCCCCTTTTAAATCCGTTTTGTATAATAGAGAATTGCTTCTAAAAGATTTGTTTTTGACGACATCATGAAAAGTAACGTTTAAAATCACGTAAAATGGTGTTGAGTAAATTGAAAATATCGGAAAGCAATTGCTGACACGAGTGTGTATGTGACAGACGCGTGTTCAGCATCGAAGGGGACCCTCACGCGGCGCACATGAGCACAGTGAAGCAATCAGTCCTCGATGGCACATCAAAATGGAGCGCGAAGATCGCCATCACAGGTTCGATTGACGTACAGTGATTGCACTAAATGTTTTTCCCTCAGGATCTAGGTACCAGCCGAGGCGAAGTCAACAACAAAAGGCATAACACAATACAAACACAACACTAAATTGTATTCAATCTTTCGTTTCATGTGGCGGCCAGGCGGACTTTTAACGTCGACCCAGACACTCACATTGACAGTCTAGAACAGGCCAAGCAAGTCACTATAGAAGGAACATCAAAGTGGTCTTGCAAGATCGCCATTACAGGTTTGCGGTGGTCTTTTGCGGCTACGAACCGCACGCTCGCAATTTTGATACTATTAGACAGACTTTTCGCCTGAATACTATTTTCCCTTGTTTTTGATATCTGCTTAAAATTATTATTTTCGTAATTAAATTAAAAATAGCGTAACAGCGTACAAATAATATGCTAAGTTGATTAAATAAAACGCTTAAGTAACCGCTGTTAAGTAAGAAAGCCGCAGCTTCAGCAGATATCAAAAAATATCTATTGCATATCTATACTTCAAATACTTATCCGAAAAATCACGGTCGTTAATGCACCGCCTCTAATCACTTTCATCGATAAAAAAGTAGCTTAATTGAACCATTAACACTAAGGAAATTCCACGAATCTAACACTTCACTTAACTCTGTTATAATGATATTACAAACTCAATGATTCTTGTCACGCACACAAATTTTATACTCCCTGAACACTGAAAGAACACGATTCGAATCACGTTCGTTTATAATGATTGCAAAACCACAACTGGGCAGCACGTCTGCTAAATTGACACAAATTGCATGAGTCACAGATTAACAATAAATGTTACAATAATGAGCGGATTGTCAAAGCTCGTATACTGTAACATTAATGGTGATAGGGCTTCACATCACAAACATTAACCTGTTTAATTTTCAGTGCGACGACGATAGATACCTATACTTCAGTAGTCAATTGAAAGTGAATGAAATTTTAGAAGGAATAAGAGCATGCCGAATGAAGGACCCCAATTATCCTGAAATTGCTACCTCTCTACTATTAATGCCAATAACTTTTCGATTCGTGAAAATTCCAATTCCATTAGATTTGATTCCCGCGCATATCTTTATACTTCTTCTTTGAAACTTTCTTCTTGGTCGAAGTTTGCATTAGAAGTTGCGATAATGTAGGCGCTATGTTCAAGTTGTTTTAGAAATCGCATTTGGGCATAGATAAAAAGTTTGGTAGTTTGAAGCTAGTGTCTTCTTCTTTGACCCTGACCCGTTCTGATCACACGAAATCCTGTTTATAGAGTTCTAAAAGGTTTTTAGCACAGAATGCTTAATTTGGTAAGTAACATAAAAGACAGCTTGGTAAGGTTATCATTAAGTATAAGTTGAAGCTAGCTTTATCTGCTAATGATGCTTCCCATAGCCAGAAATCAGAGTAATACATCACAATTCATAAAAAAATATTTAGTAATGAAACAGCAATGAATATTTGCCAGAAATACGTTTGGCAGAATTTACTCAACCGTAGCCGGAGGGTTTTTGGAGTAGTCTGCTATAGTATTCTTATATACGTCGAGACCCACTGGAGCAGAATATTTGAAATATTATTTCAGTAAGCAATCTACTTTGTGGGGCAAATGTTCCTCTTTATGAGGCCCGACGAATACTTGTTTGGATCTTCTGTCATATTTGGCGAATAATTTTAATAATACCGTAATATTTATTCAGGAGACTCGTGTCTCACTTATACGTATCACTTTTGTATAATTAAGATTGTAATGTAATTATGAAATACTGAATCGGCCCTTCGCGGGCAGTTATTTGTGCTCAAGGCCTCATCGCAAAAGATAAGAGTGGAACTTCAGACCCCTACGTTACCGTCCAAGTAAGCAAAGTGAAGAAGAGGACAAGAACTATGCCCCAGGAATTGAATCCAGTATGGAATGAGAAGTTTTACTTGTGAGTATAAAAAAATACAATACGCGGACGATCAGATAAATTCAATTTTGTTATCGTTTAGCAAGTTCAGGGGTTTTGATTAGTATGCAGGAGACTGTGCCTCTAAAGTCTCTTTTCCATACACGAGTGATTAAGTAAGGCACAAGGATTTTCTCAAACGGAAAACATTTATGTTTCCAGAGCAGGATGATGTTTATCTTAACAGAGTTTTATTGAGAACCTTATTATTTCCAGTGAGTGCCATAATTCATCTGATCGTATCAAAGTGAGAGTATGGGATGAAGATAATGACTTAAAATCAAAACTGCGCCAGAAATTGACAAGAGAGTCCGACGATTTTTTGGGTCAGACAATCATCGAGGTAAGTTAATTTAAAAATTTGGATTACTATAACTTTGCGATTTAAGAAAACATGATAATCCGTTTTGTTTTTTAACTGCAGTATACAATAAATATAGAGTACGTAACTTAAATCATCTGGCAATATTAATTTATCAAAGTATAGTTATATTCTTGCCACAAAACTGTGATGAAAGCCTTCTTTCCTATCTAGTCTCGCAGGTAATAAATATTTATTAGATAGAATAATTTGTTCTTCTTCTATCCCTTGTGGTTGTCATTTCTATTTCGTTCTTTGATCTTGTTTGGGGACGAAATATAAAGATAATAAACAGAAATAAATTAGATACTGCAAAATAATATGTACCTAAACGAAATATATGTTCACATTGACAGCAAATTATGTGGAAGCGTTGAAATTACAAATAATTACCAAATCACGCTATTCTCTACACAAAGAAAAGTTACAGTTGATATTAAAACACTTAAAACACTTGAAACCTCGTCTGGTTTGGATAAAATACTCGTAGCAAACACAAATGTTTTTATTTTTGAAGGTACGAACCCTATCAGGCGAAATGGACGTCTGGTACAACTTGGAGAAACGAACAGATAAGTCAGCTGTATCTGGAGCCATCAGACTGCATATCAACGTGGAGATCAAAGGCGAGGAGAAGGTGGCACCGTATCATGTCCAGGTTAGTGATATAATTTATAGTAATTTTTTGTGCAGAAAAACTTTAAGCGAATAATTTTTTTAACAGTATTTTAGGATTGTGTAGCATAACAATGTTATAATAAACAACATATAAAAAATACAATGAAAAGATGTACAGATTTTTTCCAATTCTGAGACGTGACAATACAATCGTAACTATAACTTGAATAAGATATAAAATGTAAATGAGATAAATGACGTTATGTCTACGAACTAAATAAAAAAACAGTTCAGAGAATTCACACTAAAGTCAAGTTACAATACAAAGGGCAACAACCGGCGGGGCAAATATGGCTTCAGCATTTCTTACCATTCCTTTACGTTTTATAAACAATGTTTTCCAATTCGCGAGTCAACAGGTTGCTCGGGGCATTGGCACCATGCCCCTTGGCCTACAGCCAGCGGTGTCCGTAATTACTTGTTATTTAACGCAACTACTGAACTTGACAAACGTAATTGGATATCGTTTTGTAATTTGTTGCCTGTCTTTGACGGCCAATGTTGGAACAAAATTTCTTGATGTTATTTTTTTTATTCCGATAGCGACTTAGGCCTCGGCTTAAGGTCAGATGTTAAACTAGGTAGGGTCGATAAGTTCAAAAGGGCCTTTTGCTTTCGTCGGGTAATGGGTAATGTCGGGTAATGTCCACTAAGGACAAAATCGTCAATTCTTCACTTTAAACGTGTGTTTAAAGTCATGAGATTTTTTTTTAAAAAAAAAGCTTACTAGCAATGTGGGTCGCACATTACTAGTATTCTTGTTAACCCCTCGTGCTAAGCTAAATGCTTGTGTTACGAGTGGGTTCACGTCGGAAGTGCAATGGGTGGGGTTCGAACTGGCAACCACATGATCGCAAGTCCGACGCCCTAGCCATTAGGCTACCGCCGCTTCAAATTTGAGAATTGAGAGGTTTCAGCGAGAAATTATTCTAGCGTATCTTATTATAATTTTCGGGTATATCTGGCTCTGATTACTTATCTCAAATAAATCATTTTTACTTCCTCAAGTATAAAACATATATTTGGGAAAAATAAAGGTACATTTATTGCCAAATTTATTCAATTATGTTATTTTCTCCCGTCGGCATTTATCACATAAAAGTTTGCTTTATTTAATTGCAAATTGCGACCATATTCCCCTGAAACAATACATTCGCTCGTGTTATTTTAAACAAACCACCAAAGTAACACTTCGAAATTTTACGCTTGTGCAAAAGTTATAAAACATTATTATGAAACTCCTACCGAATTTGATATAGCCAATCAATTTCAGAGATATAATTAAAATCTATAGAAGTCCCAAAAGTTTCCTCAAAAATGTTCGCTCAAATTGTTCTATTATATAATCATTATTTAAATAACAATGTCGTTTGCTACAGTTGAGCTCTGTAAAGCATACAATCAGATCTAGTTGTAAAGTTGAAGGTAACAACTAGGGCCCAGATGTGGGAGCAGAATGGAGCAACTTTTCGGAATAAATGTGAAAAGTTTGTGTAGCCGGCTAACTAAGCGAAACTGCTAGCTAATGCAAAAGTATAATTTCTTGGTCACATTCGGCCCCGGGGGTTGGCGGGCACAGTGGCCAGTTTTGTGATGCAAATAATTTAAGCTGGCTATTTTATGTGGTTTGCTCGACCTTTCCCGTTGGGAATTTTAATGTTCATTCTCTTACAAACTTTGGACACGATCACATTAAGGTTGATGGTATTAACATTTCTTTTATACAAATTCAAATTGAATGTCGCTTCACGACATTTTTTGTACAAAGTATATTATTAATATTAGTGCTGAAATAGATTTAATAATAACTTAGATTATTTTGACTTGATTGATGAAGCCGCAAGATAGATTGGTAAGATTGTCTTAAATACTTTTGATTAAGTTATCTTTGATAGGTTTATTATCAATTAGATACAATATTACCAGTAAAAGTGTTTTAGGTTAGCGAGAATAAGTTATCTATCTTTTGGCATCATTAATCAAGTAAAATTTATCTAAGTAATAAAATTCGGTATCTACATAATATTTAACAAGATTGCCTGGATTTTGTTTTCTTTATTATTAGGGACTTTTATACTTAAGTATACGTTAGAACCTTTGTACCTTATGAGGTGCGAATTTTGTTATTTAACATAACAAATGACAATAACACTCCTCAACCTGAAGATCATACCCAAGATCTCTAACATAGCAGTTGCGCTTGGGACACACACAATGTATACCTCTGCCTAACCCTTCGGGGAATACAGGCGTGATGGTATGTAATGTATGTTATGTTATAACTTCTCTCTGCCAGATGGTTACCTGGATAAAATCTCAGTCCGCGATCATGCCGCCCATTGTATGTTTTATAAATCGACCTGTATGTTTGTGTTTTTATTAGAGTAAAATCAATTATCTGACTGTCTAGACTGCCTCATTAGTTTAGGAGTCGTGCTTGCAACTGCTAGACTAGAGGTCGTAGGTTCAATTCCCAGGTCGAGCATATTTTTAACAAGTTTTTTATGGATGTCTCAGTAGCTAGTCGTTTTGATTTCACGTGTCTTCTTTTACATGGGACCTAAACATACCGGCGAACTGTGAATGTACATTAGTACACTTCTGCCTAACCCTGCGGAGAATACAGATGTCATGGTATATCACAATAAAGTATAAAATTATCATTAAATAGACAGCATTAAAATAAGAAAGAAACGGGCTGAAAAACTAAATAAAACAAGGAGTTTACATAAGCCGTTGCCACACAGCCGGTATAAATAAAAAAAACGTAACTTAACTCTCGTTGAAAGCCACCCTTTTTGTTACGGCAATTCCGTAAAATTTACGTAAATAATTTATGGACCTCTAGTACCTATGGTAAATTATAAGGCAAAATGTCAAGGTTAAAATCTACGTCTATATCCAACAAACAGTTTATATTTTCAAGGAAAATAATTGGATAGCAATAAATCCATGGGCACACAAACAATTACTTTTGGAAAATAAATCAGTTTGAACGAGAAACAACAATACAATAGGAAGAGAATTTTACGAACAATATGCTCGAAAAATTATGGTTATTAGTTTAGGGGTTATCGAAATTGCTATTCACGACATACCTTCATAAAGGGGTATGCAGAAATACACCAGATCAGTACTGACCCGTACAGATTTGTCTGTGCAGTAAACCTGTTTGTTTCTGTAAGCACCCTTATGTTTCACCATGTATGTATCTCTGAGAAAGTAATAATCACTCAGTAGAATTGCTTACTAGAGATGGAATTTGGGAGTAACGTTATTGAGAACAGCCGTGAGTTGTTTCCGGATCATAAGGCTCGAACTTTCACATCCCTATTTTATTTACATATTGCTGAATTGCAGTATTGGCCAATTGATAATTACTCATTATAAACCCGCGCTTTCCAAATTTACAGTTTAGTTATTCTTTTCTAGCGCTGATATAATAGTGGTCTAAGGACTACTGCTTAGCCTTGATTGGTTTTCAGCACAAGTCTAGAAAAGTTATTAACTCCGGGTCTACTCTGCCCTTCATTGAGGCAATCGCGAAGTGCCATAATTCAAGTTATTATTTTAAAAGTGTAGTAATAAACTTATATCTAAAATCATTGCTAAGTTCTATGAATATTTAAATAAACAATTAATTTTTAAACTCAGTGTTGTGGTTTTTTTATGACTATTATTTCGCCGAGTCTAACAGAACGTAATAGATTTCCTATTGATGTAATTCATTGCTGTGAATTAAGTTGAAGCTGAAAGCAAAACCTATAAGGTTAAATAGACCGAGATTTGATTAAGTATCTTTACTTATTCCATAAAAAACTTTGTAACATTTTCGAACGTTCAAATATATTTTTTACTGGAAAATAGAGCATCATTTCCAGATCTCTAAAATCCACAAAAACTCCGATTTAATCGGTAATTGTAATGACTATGCTCGTAGTCGACGTCAAATCTTGAGCTAACTCGCGATTTCATTTCAATTTCAAACACAGATTGAGTGATTTATTTTATTTATAACTAGAGTTGTCCGCGGCTTCGCATGCATGAAATCAAAATTAATTCCGCGGGATAATAAAAATCCTAATTTTATTTTGTATGATGTAGCTTTCTAATGGTGAATGTATTATTTAAATCAGTTCAGTAGTTTTAAAGTTTATCGTTTATAATCTTGTAACAAATTCAAGCTCCAAAAAATTGAGAACACGACATTGAAGACCCAAATCACACTCCACAAGATGGGAATCGACCTCAAGAAAAGTAATACAAATAATAATTATTCATACTTTCATACCATCATGTCTGTATACCCCGAAAGGTAAAGCAGAACTGTACTTAATGTACACCCTAAGCTTTTTGGGTGTGCAAAAATAATATAGAGGCAAAAATATGAAACCATCTTTTTAAACATACCATCACGCTTGTATTCCCCAAAGGGTTAGGTAAAGGGTCTACTCATATACCTACATTCACACCTCATCGGTATGTTTGGGTCCCATGTAATTATAGGACCTTTTTGCCTTTAATCGGGCACAAATCCACACTCCGAGCTGCTACTGAGAATTTCATTGAAAAATTCTAACACTTTGCTCGACTTAGGATTCGAGCCTAGAGTTTTAAGTAAGCGTAGGAGATGTGCGGACCAGGTTTTATCATAGTAATCTTCTTATTAAGAGGTTGAAAATCTTGACCTTCCAATGACCTTATAACCTTGATGAAAGCCCTAGGTTTTGTACTAAAACATTATAAGGCCTTTACCTCTGATGCTCTGCAGACAAGGCATATTTAATTTAAACTTAATTAATTTACATAAACTTAGGTATGTGTACAACTTTGGTACATTAATGACATGTTACATAACAACGTCCCTAATGAAAATGGTCCTCGCTTGCATGAAATTATAATAACATGAGACCCGTAAATCAAATAACTAAGTTCTATTAAAGTTGATTAAAAAAATATACAGGGTGACATACTAACGATGCTTAAGAAGAGTGCTTATTCCTACGAAATTTTAAAATAACAGATATTATTATTTCTATTTTTTAAAAGGGATCACACCATGTATCGTAGGATTTTACAAATATGGTAAAATTGTGCACCCACTCGAAACAAATATTTGCCTCGGGTGGGAATGGAACCCGTGGCACGCGGTGCAGGACCACCTTGACAGTCAAATAATACTCATAACACCTTATTAATCAAACGTGCAACTAAATGCCTTGCCAAGCCTATTAACTGAAGCAGACGAGAAGCGGCGAAGAAGAAGAAGAAGTTGATAGTAATTGGCAACCGCCACTTAGTTTGACTGTATTCTCTTGGCATTGTTTAAATAATGCGAAGATAATACAACCAAGCCGCTGTCTACCGTAAGGGAAATGGGAGGGGGGAAAGGAGAGGAGAAGTAAGTGGACTAAAAGAGGAATTAGGCTCCGACGGTCCACCCTCACTGAACGAAACGCAACAGTATGTATACTGCTTCTTCACGACGATATTCTCAATACTCAATACTTTATTGCATTCCATAATGTGTACATTAGTTATTATTCTGTTGTTATTCTGTGGCTGCTAACGAAATTTAGATAAATTCAGATGGTTGGACTGTCCTGATGTCTGTCCGTTCGCTTCAAACTCACAGGTGATATGCAAGTCTAATTTAATAGAAAATGCTTTTCCGCTAACTCAAAGATTTTTGGTACTTACTTCAACTTTTCAACAAAATATTTGCAAAACATACTTTGGAAAGTTGTTTTAAAACAAAGTTTCGGGTTGTGTTTTAATATTAATATTGAATTTGTTCCTCATCCTGCTTTAATTTTGGCCTAATTTTGTTCAAAATTTGATTAGTATCTAATGATAGTGTAGTTTATTTTAATTAATTAATTAAAAAATTAAAAAACCCCCGACTGTTCCATTATGACTCAACCGATTTTTATATTTTTTATTTCAAAACCGAAATATATAATATTTTCATATATAAAAAGTAGTGAAAGTGGAAGGTTGAAAAGTACATGTAGGTATAGAAGAATTATTATAATATGCTCCTGTTCAAAAGTAACATTACTTATTCAAACTTGTCACAAAACCTCCCTCCTTCCGGACTATCAGGTAGAAATACAATTCTCTATACTTCAGAACACCCATCAAAGTAAAGTCCAATGTTATTAAAAGTTCCGTCGCCGACCGGATAAGAGTTTCTCTTACCTTTTCATATTTTACGCACTCCTGCGTTATGATTTTTTATAGAAAGAAATACACTGATTTTTCCCAGCTTTCCTTAGGGATTGTCTCGTGTCTCGAAATGATAAACAAGCTCGCAGGCCAGGTGAAGGCGGCAATCGGCAATCGTAGCCTCTACACGCCAGCAACACCTGTAGTATCGCTCGCGTGATGTCATCTTGAGAGCACATAAATTTTATTGCTTACTGCTTTACTAATTAATATGAAAATGATAATTCTAGAAATGATATAATAAGAACTTGTTGATCGCAAGTGACTCCACGATTATATCAGCCGTGTACCAAATATGATAGAGTCAGCTTCCAGTCTACGGCTAAACATCAGTATTTTACTCAAAGCAACTGCCATCAAACCTCCAAAATGCGTAGCAAAACCAATATCATAAGAGTAAAATATAGTTTTTAAGCTTTTCACGCTAAGAGTAACGGCCGTCATATTTTGTTTTACAAAAGACGACTAAAAACAAGCACTGTGTATTTCAAAAACATACAATTAACAGATAGGTACAAAGTACACTCATATTCGAAACAAATATCCATGGAACCCTATGAATATTTTTCTTGGGTGGGAATCAAACCTACAACACGCGGCTTAACTGTAGTGGCGAAAAACAACATCAAAAGTTTGTTTGGTAACTGGAACTGATAAATATTACTGCATTTTAGTTCGTGTTGTTATAATAAATATAGTTTTAACAAAACCGCAACTTCACTTCACTTTTACTTGAAAATGTAAACGGCCAGAGTTGTTCAAGAAGATTTTAGTTAGTCCTTATTCTACGCTTATAAAATTAATTAAAAATAATATTGTTTGTGATTAAAAGAATGTTTGAAGCTTTATGCTGCTGTAATAATTAAAAGTTTGTTGAGTACCATTCAACAATATATGAAGTAAAAGTTAAGTTCTTATAACATAACAGAACAAATTAAAAACTTGTTGAACTACCACCACGTATTTTGTAAAGAAATTAAGGTTTATGAGAATAGCCTAACGACCGAATATGTTTTGGGACGTCACTGTATACTTACCACCATAATTTTGTACTTATATTCGCAAATAAAAGATTTGATTTGATTAGAATTTTTTTATTAAAAATAATTCGTATGCTGAAAAAATAATTGCAATCGACTTACAAATTCCAAAATAGCTTATATTTTGGAACTTTTCCAATTATTCGATTAAGTCGACTGCAATTATTTTTTGAAGATTTGAAGGATAGAGACGGGGTGCTTTGTCCCTCTTTCACAAAACGAGTGTTATTATAGAATTTGTTTGGCGAATGCACGAAGTGACGTCACAACGTGCTATAGTGCGCTCTCTAGAAGAAGTCAGCTGAAAATTTATTTATAACCAGCTTTCCGCTCACGGCTTCGCCCGCGTCGTTTTTCGGCTTTTCTGCATTTAAATTTTCCCGTTTTTGCATCATTTTTCATTTATGCTCCGCTCCTATTGGTCGTAGCGTGATGATACATAGCCTATAGCCTTCCTCGATAAATAGGCTATCTAACACTGAAAGAATTTTTCAAATTGGACCCGTAGTTCCTGTGATTAGCGCGTTCAAGCAAACAAACAAACTCATCAGCTTTATAATATAAAAAAGTATATAGATTATTACTAAGATAAAGTTAAGTAAAAACTTGCAAATAATATGGAGCACCGTGTTACGGATACGTTCCTCTTAAGTAGTAGGTAAGTAGGTACTATTAGTTATTCTGTGGCACAAATGTTCTACGATCAAAACCAGTATAGGCTGGCCGAGAATCGTGCAGAGAACCTGTACAGTGGGCGATCAGTCTAAACTGGTTTTGTATAGCTCGATGTGTAGCCGTGTGTACTATTTTTAACACTACAACATCCTGTTCAAGTCCTATTTCTTGGCAAAGTACGGCTCGTTAAGCTATCGGTCTCTTGAGAAGGTAATTTAGACTTTAAACTTAGATAAAGTATCTTCGTTTACTCGGTATAAAATGTTTCACGAGGAAGACATACTCTGATTCAGTATATCAACGTTATCAAAACGCTTACAAGATGTTACAAGATGTTACAAGAAATAAACAGCTGTTTGAAAGTTGTTTAGATGCCTCATACATTATTATTTTATGTACCAATACGTTCCTCATACATTATTATTTTATGTACCAATATGTAAAATTCTAAAGTAAAATATTAACAATATCATGAAGACCTCTAAAAATTCAAAAACTTCTGTGAGTAGATCTTTTAAAACTTTTACACGTCAATGTTTGACTTTTGTAACAAGATGGCGTCAAAACGAAGAATACCTACAAATCTTTGAAAATATTCCAGTGACTTAATTAATTAATTGCACACGTTTCTTTACGACCTTTTCCTTAACGACTACAGAAATATACTGTCATCCCGTACTGTTCATACTGTAACTACCATATACCTACTGTTCCCCGAAGGTTTAGGCAGAGGTGTACTAATGTACACCTACACTACGCCGATATGTTTAGCTCACATGTAATAGGGGGCGAACCTATTCCCATTATCAAGGCTCCGAGTTGCTACTAAGAATTTTATAGATAACCCCAATAACACTTTGCTCGATCCAGGAGCTCTAGCATAGCAGTCGGAATTAGGACTACTAAACGAATGAAGTCAGTAGATTAGGATTACAAAGATAAATAAAATTATGTTAAAACAATTTACTCTACCACAAATACCTACAATAGTAATAATTTAATCCGTAAACAAGATCAAACGTCCTGCGGTCAGTTAGTGCGGTGAACTAGATTAGCTTAGTGAGCCGTAACCGTGACTGAAGGCTGAATAGCTAACACGATAGCAACACTAGCAACCACGGAGATTGCTTTACCGCACCGATTTAACAACGTCTGCGTCACCTGTAGCTATAACTACGTCACAACCTCAAAGGCTTGTGAGTAATGGTCAATCAGGAAGGATAACGTTGACGTATATCTATTTCGAGTCGAAATAAATTCATATCCGTAAACCATACTGATATAAATGGACGCAAATAAGCAATAGTATGAAGATAAAAAAAATCTAGCGAATGAAAAATTCGCCCCCGGGCAAGGTTCTAACCCTTCGGTAAAGAACATCCGAGACAGTGTATTTTCAAATGATTTTTTAGAACAATTTCTGAACCCGAATATGTTATTGACAAAATTGCAAAAATAATTTTGTTAAACGCGCCACTGTTTATTTGCGTCCAAATGTTAAAGTGATTGCTGAATGTGAATGCTGTCTGAAAGCAACTATTTGTTAAATTTTCACGTTTAAACCCAGAAGTAGTGTCTTGCTCGCATGCCAGCATGAATGGGCAGAAACGACAAAGGAAGTGCTACCTCTGAAGGAATATCGACGCGACGCTAAGTACATACATACTGTTGCATCTCGTTCGGTGAATGTGGTGCACAGGAGGCCCGATTCCTCCCTCAGTTCCATTCCTTCTTCTAAGGGTCGGCAACGCATCAGCCCCTCCGATGTTTCAAGTGTCCGTTGGCGGCGATAATAATTTACCATCAGGTGGCTTGTCTGCTCATTTGACGGCGTCTAAATATAAGAATAGAATAAGAATAAGAATAAATTTATTACTCAAAAATAATTACATTTCCAGACATTTAGGTAACATTAGGTTTTACAAGTGTGTTTTACGGAGATAGTTTCCTGTAGCTTCCACACTAGGTCGAGCCTGTCTCGTGGAAGCTGGAGTCAGTTTTTGGTTCGGAGATTTTAAAATAAACTTAAAATTAAAAGAATAAACTATACTTAATATAAAAAAAGAATTGATGAATTTTTGTACAGAGATAGATTCGACCTTGGAGAAGGACCTCTTGTCTCAAAGTCCTTCAAAATGCAAGTGAAATGGTAGAAAACAGCTAGTTACATTCGATACGTCTTCATATATTCACTTAAATTCTGCTAACTAGTTTACACTAAGCAAATGTTACCCGTAGCTACAAAATTGCCACTTCATGTGCCCATAACCATCAATTCATCTTGACTGGGAACAATTAGCTAATATCTGGGGGCTATAATTGCCCTATAAATGACGATAGGCCCATTCCTTATAGCAATAATGGGGCTCTAACTTCACCATAGGCCATGTGCTTGCAAATTGGTGACGACGCCTCGATTTCTCTTATCTCTTTTTAATCTACGATGAAACATACATACATACATATTGTCACGCCTGTCTCCCATGGGGGTAGATGGAACACATGGAATTAAAAATGTTCAGAACAGACTTTGCAGATACACATTATTTCATACCGAGTAAAGCTTCACCTACAATTCCACAATTAAAAAGTCCCTTTCAAGAACCTTCACTACTGCACATATGCCGCTTAACCTGAAAACATTCCTTTAACTTACAGCATTAAAACCACTTACGGCACTTATGTAGGTAATTGGCGCTCAAAGCCGGCATTGCCGCCCACCGGCAATGTCGCACGCGACCAACTTTTAATTGCATTCCTTTAACACCACCTACCGGCCAGTGTTCTACTATTAGGGATCAGCACGCGTGTATAAAAAGCGTTATCGTCCTTCAACTTTAGTGTTACAATGAAAACTTTGTAATAGGTTTTGTTAGGGAATCGAAGGTTCCGGATAGGTGTTTTTGAAGAAATGTCTTTTGTATTGGATACAAAGGTTTCATCGCGAAGGATAGAAACTAGTTTATATTATTATTATATTGTTATGAATGGATATTTGGTACGGCTAAAGGCAATCAGTGTTTTTTATGCAATTCGCCACAAACGCTGTACTATGTGTCTATCGTATTTCATCGTGTTCCATGTATTTCATCATCATCATCATCATCATTATCAGCCTGCATTCGGCCACTGTTGGACGTAGTTCTGAACGTTACAAAGCCCATTCTTCGGCATTCCTCACCGAATTATAACTAGCTGCCTTCCGCAAGTCGTGACTCCATGTAGCCGACAGGCGTCCTACACAACACTTGCGTAGACGCGGTCTCCTCTCAAGAACTGATTTGCTTCAGCATTTAACAGTTCTCCGACAGAGGTGACCGGCCCATTGCCACTTCAGCTTGCTAATCCTTTGAGCGATGCCAGTTGCTTAAGTACTTTGACGGTTAACTTCGATACGGATTTTGTCCCTCACCCATGTTACCTTGGCGTGATATATGGGTATTTATTTTAACCCTGGGTGTATTTTGTGTCAGTTAATTGTATGTTTATGATGTCTCCTGGACTTGCCTATTGCCTTCCTATTGTCCTTAAAAATACCTCACTGTGTCTTTCTAACAACGAACATGACCATATTTGAAGAAGATATATATTTATAGATATATATTAAAAGTTTTTGCCAAAATAGAGCGTGATAGAAGCAAAATAGTTATGGAAGAATTATAATAAATAGTTCTGAAGTTTCTACCTATGAAGGCACCTGGAACGCTTAATGCAGCTCTGAAAGAGATGTGATGAGACTTCAAGTGGGTGACGTTGTATTTCAGTAGGAAAGCTGTTAAACTGATAAAAATCTCGGAATGAAAACGAATTTAATTGAAATATCGGAACAGACACAAACAAATCTTTCGGGATTAAAAACGATAAAATTGAAACCATAAATATTGAATAAAAGATGTGATGTCCGACGCAACGTTGCAATCACAGAATTTTAATCCAACTTGCAAATTCATTAAAAACAACAGAAGATTAAATTAAACATTTATTTCGTGCGATAAAACAATGGGAAATGATGTACAGAAACAAGATCCGAAATGTATCCGTTATAATGAAGAATTTTAACAACGAACCAATTAAAAATGTAAAGCTGAGCAAACAAAATGTATTGCTATTGTATTAATAATGAAGCAATTCATTAAACTTACGTATTTCTGATTTATATTTATTTTTTATTTGAAAAATATGTTTATTAAATATTGCTAGAACTAGAGCACCAGCTAAGTTCTACCTAATACAAAAATATTTTCTTGTATTAGGTAAAATTTAGCGTTGAATCTTAAAAAAGTAATAGTATGTATTTGTATATATGACTATAATGATGTGTATGTCCCATTATTAACTTAATTATAGGTACTTTATTTTATTTATGCATATCATTAAAATATTTTATCGTCTTACATATGTCACGAATATGCTTAAGCTTGAAGTCGTCATTTCAAACATAAATCTAATCATCCATAAATACGATTTTCTGAACTTAAAAAAAAGCTTCCATTCATGTCATTGGTTAAAAAAATCAAAGGAATAAATCGGACCAATTAAATTACAGAGGAAGAATTATTGGACCGGTCATGATTAACGCCGACCATTTATTAGGAACACTATTGCCATTTAGAACAATCCCTTTTCCTTCCATTAACATCAATGTAATTTGAACTGAAACCGTTTTCTACAAAATTTAGGAATTTAGTCCACAGAAAATTTGATCTATAGACGGACTATAGATCATATTTTCTGTGGACCAAATTCAGAAATTCTTTCTCTTATATAATGTAGGACGGACGGCGATAGGCTGATATGATGATGATGATGGATATAATGCAGATGATATGTGTAATTGTTAATATTAGTATAATATATCTTTTAAAAATACGAATATAATGGAGCTCGAGTTTGAATCCAAGGCCCCCCTGACTTTTTGTAGTCATATTATGTCATATACTTGATTATCACGCGATCAAACTGTGAAGGAATCCTGCTTGCCTAAGAGCTTTTCTCAACGGTGAAGTCTGCCAAGCCGCTTTAAGCCAGCCATGTGGTGAACTATGGCCTAACCCTTCTCATTCTAAGAGGAGAGCCTTTGCCAGCAGTCGAATCGAAGTCAAAGAATTAACTTATCAAAAACGTTAACAAGGAATGACTAAAATTATAAGTTAGAACGTTATTAGTAGTAACTTTTGTAATATAATTTTGAATATAAAGATGCTTACTCAAGTTTAACGAAGGTTAAATATGCGGTCTGTCTGTCTGACTGATAATCTATCACAGCTGACTAGACTTGAAGGCGACTTCGATATACAAAATTCCAAAAGCGTACACAGAATGAGATGATCAGTATTTCTATCTCCCTCTCTCTTGCTGATATCTCGTGGCCTCCTTCCGTAGAATTAATGTGGTGTCCCGTTTTTTCCTTATACTTAACATCTATGGGCATTTTTACGCGTGGAACTACGCTATTGAAGTGATGATGGTTTATTTAGATACTATACGCTAAGTGAGGCTTAAACATATACCTTTCTACATATATTTTATATAGCATTTTAGGGATGGAAGGAAATTGAGCGGTAACCGTAAAGAGGTTTAAGAAAAAATCTACTCAGATTTTTGTGTTAGTTCCCAAAGTTTTTCACAGAACTTATTCGGACTAAGTAGTAGTAGTAAGTATAACTTACTTCGGATTCGATATACATGTATAGTTATTGATATTTGATTGAAAACATTTTCCATAGATTATGGGAAGGCGATTCTTGTTTCACAAATTGCTTTAATATAATTATTATTGATGAGTTTTTTTTGTCGGGTGGATAATATTCATGAATCGTATTAACTTGCCTTGCTTTAGATCACATTTTCCACGATGAGAAAATACGGACTTCAATGTCATAGTGTATGAATAATGTAGTATAAGTCATTCGTCTTACGAAGTATTGTATTACCTTTAGACTTGCCTATAAGTCAATGAATTAAGCTCAAATAAATTAAGGGTCTTCGTGAGATAGAAAGTCCATAACATTAAAGATAACCTTCCATACTTAAATTTTACAGTACTACATAAAATAATAAGAAAAATCCGTAAAGCCCTTCAAAGCTGCTATCTGTTTAAGTTCATCCATTTTCACTCTCTCAGAGACGATATATTTTTTTACCATCCATCCTATCCTGAATTGATTTAAAACGATCATTCCATAAAACCGTCAGAATAATACTACCTACTCCAATATTTTATAACGAGTACCGTTCGCATAAAAATCTTATTCCAGAATGTATCTCACGTAGTGTCAAAAGCGGCAGTAATTGTCAGAGATTGCCAACACAAAATTTTATAAAGGGCCCACCCTTAATTCCCTTTATGCAGGCTTTTGCTGACCGTACCCAAACAAGGAAAAAGGAAGGCGCCATATTTGAGAGCTGTTTTTATGGTGGCACTAAAGTTTGGTCGCTGGATGATAAAATCGGGATTTTGTTGGGCGGTATTTAGAAATACCGGGGCTGACTTGGATTCATCGCGTGCAAGGCATTTCTCGATTATTGACACTCCATTAGGTACGCTCGGCCGCGACGATATAAAAGTATGGCTTTACTGAATAAAGTCAAATAGCGGTAATGCGTACCTACTTATATATTTTTAAGTTTTCATCATCCTAACCATTTGAAAACTACGTTAAGTATGTGTATGTGCTGCAGGTCTTATAAGCTTAATAAGTATAATATAAGTATTTTACACGAAGTAACATAAACCATCTTACGGGCAACACTACATACCATCACGCCTGTATTCCCCGAAGGGTTAGGCAGAGGTTTACTAATGTACACCCACACTTCGCCGGTATGTTTAAGTCCGATGCAAGCGTATTGCCACTAACCGGGCATTAATCCAGACTCCGAGCTCCTACTGAGAAATTTCTAGAAAAACTCTAGCCTAGGCTAAGGGTTGCCGTGTTGCCGTTGTTGTGTTTGCCGTGTTAGTTACAGTGTTAGTTTATGGATGCTTGAAGGAACTGACACATCGAGACATCTAACAAGCTAACACAGCTTAGAAGCGGCGGTAGCCTAAAGGAGTCTGGATTTGTGCCTGGTTAAATACCTAGGCTCGCCCCCTATTACGTACATGGGACCTAAACATACTAACGGCGAAGTGTGGGTGTACATCAGGACACCTCTGCCAAACCCTTCGAATACGGGCGTGCTGGTATGGTAGCCCAATAGCTAGAACTTCGAACTTGCGATCATGTTGTTACCGGTACGAAACCCACCCATTTCACTACCAACGTGAACCTACTCTTAATACAAGCTTTTAGTATTGTACGAGGGGTTCACAAGAATACTACTAATGTGCGACCCACATTGCTAGTAAGCTTAAAAAAAGTTTATACCTACGCTCATATTTTTTTAAAGTCATATACTCTAAGATACCTTGGAATAAAAATAGAAACTTTAGAAATAAAGTCCGTTTAGGCATAAAAACACCACTATAAATGGAAAAGTTATTTGTACCAACAATGAACTCAGGCTATGGCATCCCATGGGTGTCATACAAGAGAGTGACGTATCGTATATAGTTTACCGTGTAGTGTGAGACAAAGGACAATGGATGACAGTTTAACGAGCCATTTGAAACTAGCACAAAAGCTTTCGAGTTATTAATGGTTATCTATTTTTTTGGTTCATAAAAATTACCAGGAATGCTATTTCATATCCGGCTATCATCCGATATTTAGGTACGATGCAAACTACTATAAGCTCGGTCATAAATGTATAATTTATTAGATACGTGGTGAACTTTTTAGGATTTTTAGCATGTATTTAAATGACAGTTTTAATTTTACAAAACTGCAACCAAAAAAATCTTAACAGTCTTCTTTTTAATTACTGATCCTCATTCTAATAATGGTTAAAATTTTACAAAAACTCCAAGCCAAATGTAAACGGTCTACTTTTTATATAATTGATCTTCTTTTTTAATGATTGATCCTCTTTCCCTGAGACGTAAAATAAATTAAATTAATCGATATTTTAATCTGTATAGAACTATGCAAAAAAAACATGACCCGTATTTTTTTTTCGTGGAAAAAATATGGGTTCAGGCAGCAGTTATCTCGGTAGCTTAGAAGCTGAAGCGTCCGGTGTACTTAACCGAAGAACGCAGATTCTAACCCTGACTATTCATAATGTATGTACCTATGTTGTCGGATCATATCCGTTCAAATTACTGGCTTAAGAGGATAGTATCCGCTTCGCGCCCCATACAAACGCAGTTTGGCCCTTGCTTGAATTTTAAACAATGAAAGTCATTGAAATTTTGCAGTAACAATCTTATCATTAATATACGTGTTTCTGTAATATAAAATTTCATTTCAATATACGGTTAAAAAGTTACACGAGCTCAAAGATTGGCAATTTTCGTTGAAAAACGGCCCAACTTTATGCTAGTATTTCTCGACAATGTATCAATACAGAAACATTCTGATTCGAAGGAAACCCAGATAATATAGTGAATATTTTTTTACAAGATTTTTTTTTTACATATTAGCAATATTATAGGAGTAATCTCCAAAATTCGGAACATACGAAATACGCGTGAAAATGTTGTTGTTTCTCCTCTCGGGCACGCGTTCGCATCGCGAGGGATAGAGACAGCGACAACTGTGCAACATTGTTGCGTTCGCGAGGGACACTCCTCTTAATAAGATTTCCAGCTCGCATTCCCTCCCGTACATTATAATCGGTTGAAACGCAAAATCGCGTACCTACCAAAAACAACATACCTACAACAATATATACTCGTTTATGTTCTTTTGAATTTTGTATTCGTATCTTGTTACTGAATAAAAATCCTTACAGTACAAAGAATAATATAACAAAAACGTGTTATATTGGTGTAGGCATGATTCTAAGGGGTTTGACTTTGTTTTTCCTGAAGAAATTGGAACAAAAATTACGAAACTTATTTTGTTATCTGTTGTTTTGTTTATTTTTCTTGTTTCTGCTTCGTAGCTTTTTGGTATTTATATTGTAACCTTTTTTCATATTTACCATAAAAATGTACTTACAATCTTTATTGATACAAAAAAAATGAATTTTATTCGACAAATGTTTTAAAATCAAACTTGATTAGTCCGCCATCCATTAAGAACGATGTCACTTAACTATCCATGCATTGTCATCCCAACTTAATATGTACCTATGCAAAATTTCAGCTCAGTCGTGGAAGATACTTGCTTTAAAATTCAGTTGCAAGATTTGACCCGAAAAAATTATTATATTGTAAGTTTAATAAAGACTTTTAAAAATGTTGCATGCCTTCAACTTTGACATACCGACTAAATGCCTCATTATTCTAGTGAGAAGTCCTGATTCCGGTTTCAAGATTGAGTAGTGTTAACCTATCAAGTTACACAACCTACAGAAAAAATAAAAAGCTGTGTGTTTCCACTCTCAAATGGGATTAAATTATGTCAACAAGAAAGCCCATATAAATTAGTAAGGATTTTCGGCTGGGTGGGATATAGAATCAGTATAAGCCATAAGCCTCAAAACGTTCTTAATCCTTATTTATATGTGTGAATTTAGGTTATTTCTGTCCCAAATTACGTATATTTGGATATTACAAATATTCTATTTAGGTTCGTTTAGCATACCTGTATAATTATACTATACCTGTTTAACAAATTTATTGCGTCATGATTGCTTACCGTCGTAGTTTGGAATGTTTATAGTTCCTTACATATGCTCACGCTTTTTTCCCACAGGGGTAGACAGAAACTACAGACCACTGCTTACAATTTAATAGCCATTAATAATCTCTCCTTGTTTGCTTTGTCTATTTGCTTCTATTCTGCGCGGCTGTCTCGTATATTTTGGTCCTTAAATAGTAGAGTAGGTATCTTATCTTATATTTAAAATGCTCCGACCTTTCAATATAAACTGACTGAATTTTCATCCGATCTCCGAGTTCGAACACATCTATCTTTTTTCGAAATACTTACAATCTTAGTGTTATAAAGTTACATGGATTTAGTACTAAACATTTATGGCCAATCTTAGAGAGAGCATCGAAGCCGCGGGCACACGTTGTTATTGCTAAGTATTCATTAAAGGTTCACCGCTTTAGCATTTCAATGATCCTATACAATATCTTGCCCGAAGCTTTATAATGTAGGTGCTGATTAAGACTACACAAATCAATCACTTAACCACGACCCCATCCTGAATAAACACAGTCATGAATAGAAAAAATAATAAATGTCAAAAGTACAACCTGCCTGCATCGAACCAAATAGTCGAACCCTGCACCAATTATTACGAGCGACGCCAATATTTAATCATAAAGTATAATCAAATTGGAATGACATTCTTCAGAAATCCCCAAGTCCCTCTTCAAAAATGGCGAATTCGTTGTCACGTAACATTTCCGACAAATTACAAATTTTAAAAGTATTAAATCAGGTCATCATGTCAAAGGTTATGCGTAATGTCGGAACTTCGAAATTCAATTTTATAACGTCAGTAACGTAATAAAATTTCGTATCAACATCTAGCATGGTATGATTTTAGGAAACAAGGGAGAGATGTACCTATAAATAATTATAATTCAGAAAGCACAAACAGGGATTAGGATGAAATTTGGCACACAATTTATAACTTATACTAACATATGAAGCGGCGGTCGCCTAATGGCTGGGGCGACGGACTTGCGATCTTATGGTTGCGGGTTCAAACCCACCCATTGCACTACCGACGTGAACCCACTCGTAATACAAGCATTTAGTTTAGTACGAGGTGTTAACAAGAATACTAGTTTAAGCTTTCTCTCTCTAACCTTTTTTTAAAAAAATAGGATATGTATACCTAATCAAGGTTGAACTCAAAATCAAGCGGACGAAGTCGCGGGCAGAAACTTTTTACCGCAACACTTCGAAAAGTCAGAGAGTGGATTTTCCAAGTCTACTACTTAGAACAAATCTATAGTATCTCTATGTATAAATGATAAGCTACTCTGTTATAGTATACAATTAGTTATCAAGTTTCGATCAGGTAAAGGGTTGGGGCGTGACAACGGTTTGATTTCGGTCGGGCTAGATTTGTTTTTGTTCATTGTTTGTGTTTATACGTGTATAATTCTGTATTCTAATACAAACTAGGGACTCTGTCTGTTGGTACTTTGATCTTGTTGAGATTGTAATGCCTAGACAGGATGACTGAGAGCGATATCCATTTCGGATACTAAATTTTGCTCGTTAGATTCCATTTTGTTAGATTTTTCCATAAATCTCTTAAAAGCGATAAAATGCATATAAATTCAAAAACTACTGCACAAAATTGGATGCAGTTTTGCATCCAATTTTCATTTTGTTTTTGTGTGATGCGCGTAGAAATATAAAAATAGACCAACAAACATTCTAAAGATAATAATTATAATAGGACTCTTATAAAGAAAGAAAAGGTATTCATTTTTCATCCATCTGTCTCACAAAGAACCATACAAAATAAGAAATGATATGAAGACCTTTCATAATACACACATCAACCTGTTTTTTTTTATATATTAGAAGGGTTAGGCAGAGGTGTACTAATGTACACCCACGCTTTGCCGATATGTTTAGGTCCCATGTAATCCCATGGGCGAGCCTATAGCCATTAACCGGGCACAATCCCAAACTCCGAGCAATTTTAAGAATTTCAATTTCATAGAAAATCTTAATAACACTTTGCTGCTTCGCTCGACCTGAGAATCGAATCAAGGACCTCTAGCGTAGCAGTCACACTTGGGACCACTAGACTAAGGAAGCAGTCATTATATTATGAGGCAATTGTTATATTACATAGTATAGAAACGACATATAACGTAACGTATAAATCATTAAATACCAAGACTTTTTATGCAAAGATCAGCCACGAGAGATTAAGATAAGATTCATTTATTAAAGCCTTACACCGAAAGTCGGATTAATAGAAATATTATAATTTTAATATTATATTAAATTCTGAACCTCTAGGGGAAAATATTTCATTTCGCTAAGGCGAGGTCAAGGTCAAAGCCAACACAAGACATCCTTCAAAATAATGTATACGGATTTAATATCGTCGTGACTGACATTAGATTAAATGTTCATAGTATTTTTGTCCTTATAAAAAAGCGTTATCAAAGAAAATAAGTAGATTTCCGACACGCAATCCGGTTCCTACATCTTGGAAATATGTTTCGATATAATCGTTTCGATAGGCAGAAACTATGGACTGCCACTTGCTACGACTCTTGCATATCTCTTTCGCTTCTTCCACATTCATACATCTTTTCATACACACGCGCCGGTTGCGAGTACCACGCACCTGACCTTTTTGGAGAACCTCGCCGATAAGATCAACCAAAAACAAACTTTCAAGGTTGCCTTGAATTGTGTGGAAAACCTTTACAATGTGAGGTTAGTCTAAACTGGTTTTGTATAGCTTGATGTGTAGCCGTGTGTACAAAATAAAAGTATTTGCAATGAAAGTTTATATGTGAGGGTCTCTTAAAAATAAACCTTACTAATCTACCTTACTTCATGAACCTTGTAATTGTTAGTACCGGCATCGCTTAGGGTACCATAACAATAAAACAACTAGAACCACTTTACACGGTACATATACTTTATAAAACACTATTACACTAACTCTAACTACGTATACATACATATATCGCACCTCCTCTAAAAAACTGTCGTAACACAAAAAATCCACATTTTTGCCTAATAATACAAAAATGTTCACCTTTTTTTTCTTTATAATCTACAAAAACGCCATATTCTTAACTCAAAAATTCGTGGTCAGAGGGCACTTGTGGCGGTTTTTTACGGAGCGACATTGAGACAGCGTCAATCGTCAACAGTGCCCTAACAGTGTTTGCGACGAGCACACACGTGCCGGTGCGGGTGAAAACCGTCTTAAGCTGATATACGACTTTATTGCAGGTAAGTACACAAACTTTATCATATACTTTATTAGTACAAAACAGTCGTAAGATGGATTACGGCAATTTTGTACAACGATTTATTTGTGTTTTTTTAATACTAAATGTAAAATAGAGTCATATCACAGGTTATGCCTATGTTTTAAAGTGTGATACACAACTTTTGTTTGTTTCTATTGCAGTATACAGCCATATCGTATATTGTGTCCCTTTTTTACATTTATCAATCATGCGTTATGTGTCACAAATATGATATGACTGAAGGTTTCTTCCTAAGCTTTAGTAAATGTGATAGGAAGTTACCAATATTATTGTTTTATTCTAAGATTTAACTAAAGTTAACTATCTAGGTGAGTACATTTTTATATAAATAATGACTGATTAAACTTAACAAGATAAGGCTGTGATTTAAATAGTGCCATGTTTATAAAAATAGGTCGGAGAAGGCTGAAGGTGTTCCTGATTTTCACTATTTTTTTTATTATAGCTAATTAAATAATTATGTTGAGTAAAAAGACTGTACAATGGTGTTGTCTCCATTTTAAATTTAAGTTCAGAGGCTCATTACTGTTGTTATCTGATTATAATTATAGTAACTATTATTGTTTCTTAGGTGTTTTACAAATTATGTTGTTCCATTTGTTTATGTTCCTATTTTATAGAGATTATTCACAGTCAATTAGAGTTGATTTTAAAACAAGTCACAAGATCAAGTAGAGTTACTTTTCTAAGAGAGTAGGTCACGTTTATAATAATCTATGATTTTGAAGACTGTTCCTGTAACATAGTGGTTTTAATAGTGACTTACTATAATTTAAATGTTAAGTACTCCTTTATTATGAACAATTTGAGATTTTGTAACATTTTTATTTCTGTACATTGGTTAATGTAAATGTACCCACATACGACATAATTTAACTACCTACATACCGATATCAATAAAAATATTGTGTTTAAAACTAGGTACTTTGACAGTTGTGCTACAAAAAAGTTGCCGGTGCCATTTTTTTTATTGTACCTGCCTTTCGTGAATCTCATAAGACTAAGTTATACTCCAAAAGGATTTAAGAAAATAATTTTGTATTAGATTTACAACACAAGTGTTGATTATTGTGATAATAAACATTAATAATTACATTATTTATTGGTATTATTTTGAATAAATCTCCCTATCAGAACGTGAAAAACTGTCATAACATATGACTTTTTTCAGTTATTAGCAAAAATAGAAAAATATTTGTATGATCATACATTATTTTGTTTAGTTGAAATTGTTGTTAAGTATATTTTACAGTAGTGTGAAAACTAAAAACAACATCCCTCATTTATAAACTCTCACAATTAAAACGCAGAAGGTAAAAAAAACTTATAACTCAAATTTCTCAAAATCACTTTTTTTGTGTTACGACAGTTTTTTAGAGGAGGTGCGATATGTAAACTGTTTTGAAACAGTACTTATTTCTTTATTAAGGACCTCGAACAAAATAAATGTAGACAGAACCAACGGATTTAATGACATAATTTTACCTAGTACTGTACAGACGCCAGCACATCAAGTTAAACAAAACTGACAAATTTCTCCAAATGATTTTAGACCTCAAGTTGCTGACTATTAAGTTCAAAATCGACTGAGAAAATTTCACATTGTTTACACGGTCGCCAGCACATCAGAGTACCCTGATGTGCTGGCGACCGTACAATCGCGAACTGAACACTTTTACTGCTCCAACAACTATAATTGCATACACATTTCTATTTCACTGCAACTCGTTTCAAAGGAAATTGATATTGTCTTGGATATAGGCGCTGTCATTTAGCTTTGCGATACATAGCCTTTGATATGGAATATTATTATCTTTGTATTTCCACTCATACATACATAGGGACACAGGTCTATCGCATAGAAGCCCCTTGGAGATCTTTGATCTAATATGAGATAGGATGTCATATATTTTTTTTTAAGAAAGAGACGTACAAAAAAAAACCACATAATTTAAAAAACATTTAATGTAATCTAAAAGTCGTTAACACCCTTTTTGCTTGGATCGCTATTACATAATTAAATATTAAATAAAAAGGAACATTTAGGTATATGGATATGGGATTTAAAACCTTATTACACATAGTGTGGGATATAATTATATTTTAAACCTGATATAAATTATTGCACCGTGACTGTACTTTATCTAAAACATTATACCTGTAGAATATGAATTAGTTGTGATAACACCAAATAGAATACCAATTACGGCGTACTTAATGGGAAATGAACCGCTCTCTTCCCATTAAGAAAGGAAGCGGAAATGAAGGAGGAAAAGAAAAAGCATTTCTTTGGGCCAATAACACAATGAGACTGTATGTTGAGATGTGACATTATAGGAAGATTATTAGTTAAGAAATTATACTATCAGTACCTATGTCTCATAATGAGTGCAGTGATAGCCTCGTGATATGACAATTGGACGAAAATCAATCCAAGTTCAAGTTCGAATCCAATGCAACATTTCACTTTTAGGAAAACATCGCGAAGAAATCAATATAGGTAAGATTTTCTTAACAGCGTGTGATGTCTGTCAACCCGCAGTAGGCAAGCGTGATGGACTAGTTTAGTCCCTCTCATACTAAGACTTATCTAAGGTTGATGATTATAATGGCACAAACAGGATATACGATAGAGCATCACTTTAAGTAAACACTCTTTTGTGCTCTGGCTCTCATATAATCTTTGTGTGATGCGTGTACAAACAAAACTATCTATATGAGATAGACAAACAAAATTTGTAGAAACAATTGCTTTAGCTTCTATTGCTCTTCTAAAGTTCCCCTTATAATATTTTCTCGCCTAGGGCATAAATTGTAAGCCATGTACACATTCTAGGGTCAGTAGGAATTACGACATTAAATTTAAATATTTATTTGCACACTGAGTATGTGAACGGTCTTACAATATAGGCAGTAAATGGCTCCGTGCTATTATGTTTACACAACTGAAAACTAAAATGTTTACTTAAAAATCGTTATCGTAGCTGATACATACCATCAATATATAAATAACAACCTTTAGCTAAACAGTCGATCAGTCTATCAACAGGCAGTCTAGTTGCAGATAGTAGTTTTAATCGTGAATTTTGCAATATTATCGGTCCCCAAAATAATTGGAAAAAGTCTAAGAGAATGAAAACAAAACATCAAAACTCATTCTTCAACTCGACACAACCACAAAAGTTATGGTAAATCACCTTATATTCAATAGCATCTTAATAGAATTCAATCGGGAACGCTGGGAGGATGGTACGCGCCGGTATACTTAAATATATCGACACAGTAATTGGATTATGTACTTAATACGAACACCAAGTTACGCTGAATTTGCTCGCAGAAAATTCAGTTAAGCTGTTACGTGCGATGACGTAAGCTTGTTTTTATGTAGCCTTGCTCGTGTCTGTTCATGTTGGATTACACTTGGAGCGGTAATGTAATTTTGCTTTAGTTTCCAAGATTTCCATCTGATCTATTCACTAAGCACATTTTCGTAGTCAACTATATTAGGACTCGATCGCAGTGAAGACAGAGGAAGTGATCATTAATAATTCATTATCACTCGCTTAGAACGCTACGCCAGGGGTCTTGGGATCGATCCCCAGGTCGAGTAAAGTGTTATTGGGTTTTTCTATGAAATTCTCAGTAGCAGCTCGGAGTCTGGATTTGTGCCCGTTTAATGGCAATAGGCTCGCCCCCTTTTAGGTACATGGTACCTAAACATACCGGCGAAGTGTGGGTGTACATTAGTACACCTCTGCCTAACCCTTCGGGGAATATAGGCGTGATTGTATGTGATAACTGACATCCGATTTCTGCAACCCAATTTATAACCAATACCATTCTAAGGATAACACATCTTAAGGATTAATTGGCTGTCATAGTTTCACGTGCTCAGCGCGACACGGAGGGCTCTCGTGTATTCAGAATGATCACCCATCCATAGACCGACCGCGGCAAGCTTAGCTTAACCTTGATTATCGTTTTACCAGCGTAGTTATTACTTAGTCACGTTCATTGTAAAAAATAATGTAATATAAGAAAAGTAATCCGCGCAATATTTTCGGAAGGAATTGTATTTTTTTCTTTCATTCTTCCTTGCTCCTTGATATTGTAACAGTTGCCTATGAAGCTCACACGTGATAAGATTTTTTGATTACATAAGAAAAGACTTCGGCACCATTTACATATATAATGCTATATATACACACACAATAACCCTTGAGTGACTTTTTGGGTGGATGCAAATTTCCCAGTACAGGATATACTTTCAATTTATAAAAATATGACTTGTATATACTTTATGAGAAAGATAGGGACATTTATTTATTCTTTAACAATAAAATATTGGGCACCACTGTAACTAGGTGTATTCTCAGGGTCCTTGGGGTGTCTAAATAAGTACACGCGTCCAGTGAATGTAAAAAATATATAATTGGTAAAAACACATAAACACAGGTACACAACATAAAGAAAACAGTTACAATAGGTAATATCAGACAGGCATGTATCATCAATTGAATAGTAGCAGTTAGCACCCCTTCAGCAAAAATGCCTTAAGTTTCGATTCAATCATCCTGATATATAGAAATATAAATATTATTTATTTGAACTTAAGATTGCACTGGTAAATTTTTGGATCAGAGAAATATTTATGTATTAGTCAATGTCATGAACATAACTTATTAAAAAATTTAAGCCTAAATAACTATATATTTTTGTAAAAGAAAAAAATCGTGGTCGAAAAATCTTAAAAACAAAATCAAAATCAGTTTATCCGTTCGGGAGCTACGATGCCTCAGACAGACACATACACAGACACAGACACGTCAAACTTATAACACCCAATTTTCTTGGTGGGTAAAAAAAAACAAAAGTAATTTATTCTTGCCATTATTAAATCACCAAACAAAACGTACAATAGGAAAGGTACGTTTCGATCAGGTTTCAATAACTTTTACTCCCTCGGGTGCAACCACGGAAGAGATAAAGAAGATTGGAATGGCCATGTGGGCAGGGCAGGCGCGCCACAGTCTTGATTAGAAAATCATAACTCGCCCGAATCATACATTCGCCGCGTTTAGTGTGCTTATGACTACTTCAGAGAACAGAGCTCCGCTTTAAACTGCCGTGTTGTGTTATTCTTACGTAATAGACAAAATGTCAGACCACCAGTATATAGCGAGGAGGTATATCTTTCCATCTGTAAGTCAAAAATAGCATTTAATTGCAAAATAATTGGTAAAAACATAAAAATATACTGATCACTATGAAATTCCAAACATCAATCATATTATTGCAACAAGTTACAAATAAAATACATTGCCCGATGTGTTCTCGCTTAATCAACACGATGTCGTAGTCCGCTTGCAATGTACTGCTTGCATTGCGTTCTCTACTCTTCAACCATAGCCGTTGTTCGTCGTTTGCCGGGGTTGGTCGTGAGTGATGCACGGCGTACATCTATCGATATCGAGGTGACCGTGTAATTAAATAAAAGCATCGATAGAATTCTCAACTATATTTACGTTTGACAAAGATTATTTTTGAAATATTAAATATTTAATTGATGAGAGTATATTTTTAGTTAGAGGTATTTTATATTAGGTATATGAATCATTGAATGAATGAAGATGAAGCGGCATAGACCATTTTATTTTACTTCGATTTTAATACTGAATAGATACAATATAGTCTAGTCAAATCTAAGTCAAATACTATAACTACTATTTTATTTAAGTTTTAATATTTGATTCTATTCGACATATTATTCATGCAATTAATTATAATAATATGTTATAACTCTATTATGTTATGTTACATTTCCCCAATTGCTTAATGATTACGTTTTGTTCCAAGGACATAGTTTCTTTTAAATGAATTAATATTCAATAAAAATAGTTCTTGATTTTTATGTTCCCCTTTTACTCATTCAATATACAAAAAAATAACGGACAGTATTTATCGATAAAAAATATCAGCTTTTCAAGCACTAGCGTATGCTTGTTGCGAGTGTGTGTCTTATGCCTACGGGAGCTTGGTGCTAGTGTGTGAACAAATTGCTGCCCACCGCTTTATGTGTGTGTGATTTGATTGTGTACGAAAAACTTGTAAAGATAACGTTGCGTATGTTTGAGAATTGATGAAGTAGTGGGAGTAAAGCGGCGACACTGGTCCTAGAACAAAATAGCAGCTAGGGCCTTTCCAACCTTATTTATCTCTTCCGTGGGTGCAACAATGCCAGATAGGCATTGTAATAGAATTGATTTACAATCTCAAGAGGTACACCTCCCATTCATAATTCGATATCCTTTAACAATCTCTGTGTGAATGTTTTTGTACATACATACATACATATTGTCACGCCTATCTCCCATGGGGGTAGGCAGAGACTATAGATTTTGTTTTTGTTTCATTGCATTTTCGGTCTTATTAGGTGTGTAATAAGATATTGGTAAAATTCTGGTATTTTATGATACTAGCACATATAAGTTAAGTTCTTTTTTTTCTGGTTTAAAGGATAATGTTGCCAGTGAAATTACTGGAAACCAAAAAGGATAGTCTCTCAGCGCTCTATACAAAAGTAATTTGGTCTTATCTAGAATTTTAACTAACTTAAATTTTGCAGTAAAAACCTTATTATTAAAATACGTCGTCCTTGTATGTACGCAAAATTTCTTATCAATAGACAGTTAAAAAGTTACACGAGCTCAAAGATTGATTTTCGATAAAAACGACCCAATTTTATGCTAGTATGTAATTAGTATTATACTTTGTCCATTATGTGCACCGTTTTTAGACAGTTGCCTTTGACTTCCTTAGAGCGTAGGTGTTCCAGATTACGTAAAAGTTAACTTTGAAATGCGTAACAAAAGAAATGTATTATCTACTTTATGTTATTCAATTATCTTAATTATGATTCCTTGCAGACATTATAATACCATAAATGTCATGGATTTTCTAAAAAAAATAATATTATTAAGCATATTAATTTTAGTTACATTCTACCACATTCCACCGCGGCTAGTGATGCAATCGAATGTTTTCGCTGTAATCGTTTTGAACCATGACATTAAATCAGTATCGGAAAATGGCATCCACTCTTATATCAATAAAATATAAATTAAACAATATTTTTGAAAAGAAATGGATGGAAAATTAATACAATCAGATGAATATTATACATATTTATTTATTATTGGTCGTCGTTGCACCATTTTCGATTCGACAACCAAACAATCGATAAAAAATACTAGACAGTAATCAAAGTGTCAATAATTGGATCGATAATAGCAATATTATGTTCCTGCAATCACTAGTTCCATCTGTCAAAAAACGGTTCACATAATGGACAAGGTAGGTATAGTTATTAGTAATAATTTCTCGTATGCTAGTATTTAATTAGTAGTAATTTCTTAAGTTGCTCAGATAAATATAAACAGTCTGATCGCTTCGAGATAGCTATTCTACAAATTCAACGTGTTCGTTAATTCTTCCCGTTCTTCGTATAACAAATATTTTGTCAGGTTTTGTCGTAAGGTCAGGTTCACACACATATAAATTAGTGGTCTGGTGCCTTTAGGAAGGTAGGAGGGTCCCATTTAAACCAATTTATCTTTCCTTGATTTATTGCGGGTCTTCTTAATTAAATGGACTCCGAAATATTAGTGAGGTCTCCCTAAACGAATTATACAGGAACTTTGTTGTAATATAATTTCAAGCATTTTCATCATTATTTTCAGTAAATTAGGATTTATAATCGCGTGTGTATGCTTGTAGTGCACGCTAATGAGGAAGCTTGTATGTGATAAATCACGGCTTATAAAATATATGGTTATGTTAATAATGAGCTACAAAAGTAGGTCGCCGTGTTCAAACTAATTAAGCAAGCTTAAACCGGAGCTAATATATATATTTTGATAACATAACGTAATTTGTTAAAATTTATACATATTATTTATATGAACTCCAATACATTACAAGAAGATTTGAATTGTGATAAAAGAAAGGACATTAATTAAGGTATTTTTCACTTCACCTACTTGGAAAGTGACTCATTGCTCCTGTTATATGCAAAGAAAATTTAAAAATGATAGATTAAGCTTAATAAGCAGGTCTAAAGGAAAAAAATATAGGAACCGCTACATGAAGTTCGAGTACTTTTAAATAATTTTATATAATATTCTCAAACTAATATAAAAATAATAATATTAAAATAAATAACTTGAAAAAATCATCTACTGTTATAAAAATAAATATACTTTAATATAAATTTACTTAAAAATATCGCGAAATGTGACCGACTGACCGACCGTATCCGACTCGTCGCTTTCCGTAATGCAGCCAAATCCTCTTCATTATCCGTTTTATTTCCCCAGTTATCATAAAATGAAAGCTTTTCAACCAATTGTATATTCATTTACGTTTAAAATTCCTTATCATATTCGTATACTTCGTTAGGGGAATACCTCGAGACTGCTTTAACATGAAGGTACCTACCACTTTTAATTCAGCGATACCCGTACCGCTGTTATGAGAACGAATAGATTCTGCATTGAGTCTTCTTCTTCTGCATCGAAACTACGTCTTATCTTGTCAGTCGAGCTATCGAGCTATCGACTACTGACAAGATAAGGCGTAGTTAACTAATACATGTGTGCTTGTAATTGCGTGTTGTACACGGCTAGGCGTAGTTTCAGCCGGCCTCACTGCTTTGTTCGAAAAGTTCCATCTTACTTTTTATTTGATCTGAGTTGTGATCAAATTAATGACAACTGTGTAGGTAATATTTGCACGTCGCGCATTGCGATAATATATAACTGGCTTTGACACAAATTATTGTATCAACTTGATTTAAGCTACATTGCTAATAAATTTTCATTTTCATGACAATAATATTTATTGAGTTGATATAGTTAAGAGGGTCTATAAAAGTAGAATATTTTATAAGTCAACGTGTAGCTATTTAAAGTATCATAAGATAATATCGAGAGAGTTGTAGGTCGTAGGTTTGAACCCAAGACAGGCGCTTTACTTTGCGTTAATTAATTAATCACCACTGCGCTCCTTAAACGGTGAAGGAAAACATCGTGAGGAAACTGGCATGTCCTAGAACCAAAAATTCGAAGACATGCGACACCTACCAACCGGCGCTAGGCCTGCGTGTTTGATTTCGGCCTCTCACGGAGAGGAGATCTGTGTCTTAGCAGTGGGAATTAGTAGACTGATTATTTATGTATGTTATGTAAGATAATATCGACTGAAAGTTTTAAGACAGAACTTTATTATTTTGACAAAAAAATTCAGAAAATTATTTAAAAAGTAAAGAAAAACCTTGTACTGTACTAGAAATGTTGTTCTATTAACCTCTACCTCTCAGAAGCTTCACAAAAACATTATTGTAAAACAAAAACATAATTCTAAAAAAAATGGCTGCTCGCCGCTTTCGCTGTTCCATCCTTAACGAGGGGATGAGTGGATTATCTCAATTTTGCTAAAATACTACTGAGGCGCTGTAACAAAAAACATTTTCAGCGATTTTCCACAATGATGGGCCTGGCAAAAAAATAATTGTATAAATTTTGGGGATGAAGTCGATTTATCAAGTCCTGCCGTTTTAGTGGCCTTCAGTGCTTTTACTCTGATAACTTGTCATTCATGTCACTATATTATGATAGTGACATTGTATTAAATAATTTAAATTTTAACTAAGAGCGGAGATTTTTTTAAATCCTCAAGTCTGCTTGACGTCAAATTTTTCATTCATGAACATGACAACAATATTTTGTTTATTGGGCTCCTTTTGTCTCTCAAGCTGCTGAGCTAAGGCATACCCTAATTTCGTCTAGAATTTTACACTTCATACATGATGCTTCATCATTCATTTCAATAACGTTACTAATATAAGTTACTAACCTTTTTGAAAAACCTCACCAATAAGGTCGGTGTATGTCTGTCGAGGGCATTCCCCCTCTCGTAGCGATTTTATTGACATTAGTTTTTTAAATCCCTTTTGTTAGTTGCCTTTATTCAATTCTCTCGACATGTTAAACGATAATTCTCAGCATATTCTTCTTAATACGTGTGAGATTTTTGTTTTCGGAAATTCAGAGTTCAAATTCAAGCAGAATTGTCATAATCATTGTTAGCATCACTACTTGCGAAAAGTTTTATCTCTAGTTATCGTCTTTAATACCATTGACAATAGGTAGTTAAAATAATATAAGTCCGTAGAACAGCTGCAATATTATTCCGAATAAAAATTTGATTATAATATTTCTTTGAGTAAAAATTTGTACGAGAAAATTATAACAATATTTCCAGGGGCAAAGTTTTTAACGTTTCAAAGTTTCTCGATAAAAATTATGTTTGAAAAAGGAAAGTTTTAAAAGTGTATTTTCATAGTACTTTAACGGTACTGAAGTCGTGTAGATATTTTTACCAAGTTTTGGAAATTCAAAGAATGAAATTTTATTCGGTTACCTTGTCATGCTGTTCGAATTAAAACATGCAATAGCTTTATATAATATCTCAATGGCAAAAGCTTTAAATGGATATTCAATAGGGTTCCCAATTTTTATGTAAAATTCAATACCAATTTTTTTTTGGGGTGTGCCTTTGGATAACTATGTCTCTGCCTACCCCAACGGGGGACCCGGGACAGGCATGAAAACTGACCAATGATGTCTTTTTAGTCTAAGAAAACCGCCTTCAAGTATTAAGGTGATACTTAGGTTTTGTTCCTGTATAGGTGGTCTTTACGAATAACTAGTTTCTTTCTTTTTGTACCGATAATGGTAATGCCTACCAAATATAAAGGGATCATTTCAAAAGTACATAATTATCGACAGCTGTGTGACCTTATTTCTGTCTTTAAAATAGCTCGTTTTATTCACAAATTAAATTACATAACCGAATTTGCATACTAACGCAAACTGTTCAAGAAAACAGAGGTAACGACACGACAGGCTTAGGCAGACATTTTTTAAAGACTGAGACATTTTTTAAAGAAAATAAATTGCTTCCACATTTTTTACCTAGACTCATCTGACATTGAATACTTAATCGGTGACGCTGGGTTTTAACCGACTCCAAAAAACAGAAAAGGAATTCTCAATTCATCAGTATGTATATATATTTATCAATGTTTGCGTAAACTTTGTTGTTTATGGCTGACTAATATAGGTACCTCCGGGGATGATAAAACTTCGACCAAATTTATACGAAGCCACCCATATAAATTTGTTTGATTTCTTATCATCGATTTCGAACACAGAACATAAAATATAAGTAGATGTTTTCGGGATCACGACCATTTTGATTTTTTATACTTGTGTTTACTTTGCTTGTAGTTGACTGCCTCATTAGTTTAGTGGTTCCAAGCGCGACTGCTACGCGAGAGGTCTTTGGTTCGATTCTCAGGTCGATGAAAGTGTTATTGAGTTTTTCTATTAAATTCTCAGTAGCAGCTCACAGTCTGGATTTTTGCCCGGTTCATGGCAATAGGCGCGCTCCTTATTACATGGGACCTAAACATAACGGCGAAGTGTTGATGTACATAATTGCACCCCTGCCTAACCCTTCGGTAAATATAGGCGTGATGGTATGTTTATGTGGTATACCTTGTCCATTATGAGAACCGTTTTTTGACAGATGGAACTAGTGATTGCAGGAACGTAACAATGCGATTATCGACCCGATTATTGACACTTTGATTGCTGTCTAGTAGTGATTATCGATTGTTAGGTTATCGAATTGAAAATGGTGCAACGACGACCAATAATAAATAAATATGTTTAATATTCATCTGATTGTATTAATTTTTGTATAATAATAATTTTCCATACATTTCTTTTCAAAAAGATTGTTTAAATTATATTTTATTGATATTAGAGTGGATACCATTTTCCGATACTGATTTAATGTCATTGTTCAAAATGATTGCAGCGAATACATACGATTGCATCACTAGACACGGAAGAATGTGGTAGAATGTAACTAAATTTAATACGCTTAACAATAATCATTTTTTTTGGAAAATCCGTTACGTTTATGGTATTATAATGTCTGCAAGGAATCATAATTAAGATAATTGAATAACATAAGGTAGATACTACATTTATTTTGTTACGCATTTCAAAGTTAACTTTTACGTAATCTGGAACAGCTACGCTCTAAGGCAGTCTAAGGCATCTGTCAAAAAACGGTTCACATAATGGACAAGGTATAGGTATGCTTTACTTTGCTTTTTAGACAACTGCCGATCTCATTCCATCTCCCTCGCACTGTTGACAGAACAGTTTTGTAAGAAAGAGAGAGCTTATAATGGCATGATATTGACAGATGTTCCCATAATTCATTCTTCATTGACGCGGAATATACCTTTGTTGTGAGTTTGGATGCCAGCTTTCGCATAGTGCTCAGTCAGGGGTAAAAAGGTGTTCTATAAGTTATAGTTTATTTTTAGTGCAGGAATTATAGGTTAATAACGTAAAATGTTTAGTTGCCTGTAACAAATTTCTTTACCTTTGAAGGTGACCCAGTGTACGGTCTGTTTGTTACAGTTTCACACCTAAACCGCGGAACTAATTTTGATGAATTATGGTGTAGAGATATATTGGACCTAGGAGACGCACATAGGCTTTCTTTTGTCTCAAAAAGTTCTTTGAGATATGAGTTAAACCTCGGACAGCAGCTAAATAATAAAGGATATTTTTTCCAAAATGTCTTTTAACATAATAAAATTTATTTAATCGCATTTTTTTATTATTTTTTAATGTATACTCGAATCGATCTAAGATGTGTTTGCCTATAAATGAAGGTAATTAAAATAAATAAATTATAAAACAAAGGTATTACATATTTCTGAACTCGCCAAACTTTTACGTTTGATGGCGAGACTTTTGTCTTATTTATATTTGTTAAATGTCTGTAAAATTTATTGTATCCTTGTTGGCGATCCTTCATTAAATATAGTATAAAAAATAAATAAAATAAAAATGTATGTAAATGAAAACAAAACTCACTACGTTACTACGGCTAAAACCTTTACATGATTATGGTAACGTGGCCAAATGTTGGCACGATAACATATCGCAACAAACTCTCCCACAATATTGCCAGTTTCGTTTATCAAAACATTCAGCTTCCGCGCCTTAATGGAATTTACCTTTTGCCTATCTGGGACAGCGGGTGGAAACAAAATTTTAGTGTCATATATTTCAACTATGTTGGATATTTTGATCAGCTTGAGTAAACTTTAGTTTTGAAAGACATTATCTGTTACATAAGAATATGTTAAGTTCAACTCTCTGTACCAACCGACATTTTGAACGTTTAGGATGTATTCCGTGTGATGACCTGGTGATCTGTCACACAGGGTTTCTCTAGTACAAATTCCTGTCTCTCGCAAAGAAAAACAAATCATGTAAAATACCTCTGTGAAGAGAGTAATTAAACATTATCTAAAGGTTAATTTTCCTGTTCTTTCTTCTCCATAAGACTATATTTTTTTTATATATATATATATTTATGGAATTCCATTCTTATTTTAAAATCTAGTTGCACGCTTCCTTCCCTGAGTTGATACATTATGATTCTTCGCAATTTTAAAAATGTATAAGGGGTGAAAATTCGCTGGTTTGTATTTGTTATTTGTGGCGTTCACTTGGAAAGGCCTACGTCCAGCAGTGGGCGTGGATGATGACGGTAATAATTAGTTATTTGTTTTATTATGATCGTACCTTATAATCTCCTTCTCTTTCTACTCAATTTAACACTCAATCAACCCTTATTTTTGTTAAATTACACACCGATTTACAACAAAATTTAAGACATTCTTAAGTAGGTAAATATTGTGTCAGTACCTACCACTAAGAGCTCTCAGTGACAATATTCATCAAACTTCCCCCAAATTCCATATTCTGATGGAATATACATTACGAACGCACACAATATTCTGTCATATATTTATCACTGTCAGTCGGGTCGGACACAAGTAGAAATTCAATTTATTTTCGGTTTGCACTGCGATTTCCCATGCGAATTCGATTTTGTTTTAGAAGTACCAAATCGAATTGAAAATAAACATAATATGTATGAGCAATATAACTCTTTTTCGGTTAATGGAAGTTGTTTTAATTTTGTAACTTTGTAATCCTTGGTGGTTTGTATGAAGGATCGGAAGAATTGAAGTATAAATTTTGCGTTCGAAATGCTTTTTGTTTCCTCTGATAAGTTGTGATTGAGAGAACCTTCCCTTTATTAGATTAGGTTTCGTAAAGGTACCTAAGGGATTCGAGATACTTAGATAGCGACCGCTTTAAACAGGTTTAAAATAGAAATGCTCGTTTTGAAGTCAAAGAATAAATTTATCTTAAATGAGTGTTTGAAATTGATGAAGTGATTTTTTTTTTATTCAATAGAGTTTATTAGTATACCTACCTTATGCCTAGATATTCGGCTATTATTTTGTTTATTAGCTTCTACAAGAATATTTATATTTCAAAAACGGTAATAATCTCCTGTTAAGACTTTGAAAAAGCTATTTTTATTTGATACACTCTGATATGTATTGATAATTTATTTTTTATTGTCCCGTACTATGATTTTTCATTTTCTCATCAACTTAAGACGGTAAAGTAAAAAAAATCGTGCGTTTATAAAATTGGGGATCTAACAAGATATTCAAGAAGTAGGCATCGAATCGTAAATCGACTTTAATATGTTACAAATTCTTCATATCGACGAATTCTCATCGTTGTCCGTACACTCATCGAGAGTGATCGAGTATGCATGGTATTACAAATCCTCCCTAAAATCGAAGGCCACAGTCGAGAAGCTACGTTACAAATATTGAATGAGGGTTTACATAAAAAGTCTTGATACATTTTAGCCCGTCAAGCGCCATATTGATGCATTTAAGTTCAAGAAAATATGGCATTTCAATCTCATAGGCATATTAACTTAAATATGTGTTACGTGACTAAAATCGGGTGTTGACATCGAAATTAGCTACAAAATTACTACTACTAAATTAAACAACACTAGGCTACTAAATTCTAATTGATTTAGAGGAATTGCTTAAGATGGCAATATTATGCGCCCTGGTTTTTCTCTGAGTTTACTGAGTGAATTTATTAAATAATCATGTGTGTATACTAAATTAAATCCAATATTCGACGTTAAATTAACATTAAGTTTTTCTTTTCTTTATAGTATACCTGTCTTCATGAAAACCTGTTCCACTACCTCTGCGAGGAAAATAGTGGGGCTGTGACGTTACCAGCTGCAAGAGGCGACGATGCATGGAAGGTGTACTTCAATGATATACCAGAAGAGATCGTTGATGAGTTCGCTATGAGATACGGGATTGAAGCCATCTATCAAGCTATGACGTAAGTACTGAATAATTTCTTTAAAAATATTGACCGCATTAGGCCATCGAAATCATTTTAAGCCTCTTTACCTCTCATTTTGAGAGGAGATCCGTGGCTAGCAGTTGGACAGTTAATGGCTTGATGATAATGGTGATGGATTCATGAAACAAATAGAATGTGAATCAAACAAACGTGATCTTTATAATACTGTTAATTGGTAAAGAGAAAATGATGAGCCCTTTCATGTACATAGTGATAAACATACAAATACAGTTTACAAACTTCTTACAACACTTAGAAAACCTAAGCAAAATATTAGGAATCCACTAAATCAAATTTTGTGGTTTTATTTTTGAATTACAAAAGCATTAACATGACCATTTTTCAACTCTAGGCATTTCCACTGTCTCTCAACGAAGTACCTGTGCGCCGGAGTGCCAGCAGTTATGTCCACGTTGTTGGCCAACATCAATGCTTACTACGCGCATACCACCGCCTCATCTGCAGTGTCTGCTTCGGATCGCTTCGCTGCCTCTAACTTCGGAGTAAGTACTGCATCTACTGATCGGTACGCAATCACCTCGCAACTACCGCTGCGCCGCGACTTGTGTGTTTGATTTCTTCTCGAGGTAATATTAGTGAGTTCCATGGATATTTGTTTCGAGTCTGGATGTCTGAAGTTCAAGGATTAGGTACTTTGTGTCCATCAAGTGTATGTTTGTTACGTCCCTCGTGATACAGGGCTGGTTCCCAAGCCTGGAAAAACGAATACAGTAATTACAGTTGTTAGTAAAAAGTCGGTGGTTTTTTTTAAAATAAGCATCCTTAAAGACATCACGAGTTTTAGTAAATTACTTTTATTGTGTGTGATTTCGTTTTAGAGAAGTATTCCAAAGCGAAGATGAACATGAGAGACATGTAAAGATAATAAACAAAATAACATATTAACTTTTTAATAAAAGAAAACAAACTAACAAACTTTCTGATTTTCAAGTGAATCTTAACAACCGATAGTCAAACTGCGATACCAAACAGATTTATGTAGAAGCTTTTCAAAAGTACACTTTATCAGAAAAAAAAAAACGATTTGAAAATCTTCTTTAGCTTCTGTTTGGTAATAAAAGTGAACTGTATCTACAATATTACACAATTGACCGTCCTCAAATATTTTTATCAACAGAAAGAGAAATTCGTGAAACTACTGGACCAGTTGCACAACTCGTTGAGGATAGACCTATCGATGTACCGGAATAACTTCCCCGCGTCCAGCGCAGAGAAGCTCATGGATCTTAAGTCTACCGTCGACTTGCTTACCAGCATCACGTTCTTTAGGATGAAGGTACTAAAGACTATATTCTTTATGAAAAAAAACTCTTTCATTCCTATTAAGACCTGCTCTAATCTAAACATCATCTACGTTACTAATTAAGTATATCGAACGTTCAAATATTTTGGTCTCTTATCTGAACGATAGCATATAGTATATGCTTTATCTTGTTGACATTCTTGCTTTTTTCAAGGTTCAAGAGCTCAGCAGTCCACCTCGCGCCAGCACCGTGGTCAAAGACTGTGTGAAGGCATGCCTTAGATCTACATATCAGTTCCTATTCGAGAATTGTTACGAGTTGTACAACAGGGAGTTTCAGGTAAGGTTCGGTTTTTGTACACACTTCATTTATAAAATAAAGTGACGAAGGTACGATCTTGGTAAGGTAACCAGTTACAAATGATGGCAATAGTAGTAAGAAAGAAAGAAAAAACTTTAATTTTGATATATAACAATTACTTACCAATAAAAAAAGTGTGAGACCAAAATACGGTGTAAATCTTAGCTGGTGCCGCAGTAACGGTGGTAACGCAAACGTAACTGTTCAAAAAGGAAATCGATAGGAAATTAAGTTCCAGCGTAAATTTGGCTTTAAAATTATTTACTTTTTATATTTATTCGATTTCCTATTGATTTTATCTCCAACTATTTTGGTATATCAAAAATGAATTATCAATCTCTGAAGTCTCTCTGGGAACTTATAATCAGGTACTTTGGTGACTATAAAAAAATCTATTTTGGTATCAATAACTCTCAGGTGGATCCAAATGAAGCCAAACGCGATCCTTCAGACCATGGACCGCAGTTGGATTCAGTGGACTTCTGGCATAAACTGATCGCTCTCATCGTGTCTGTGATAGAAGAAGACAGGAACAGCTATGCTCCGGTCCTCAACCAGTTTCCTCAAGAGCTAAATATTGGACAGGTATAATTTGGATCCATGTTTCATGTACGATTCAGTATTTATTTTTCACTTAGTCTATACCTCATTGCTACATTTTACATGATTACTTTAAATTAGCTTACCCAACCCAGTCTATTTGTATTTTTTAGTAATTTTTATAAGCTATATTTACTTTATTTTTGAAATTGTTTATTTCCCAACACCATTATAATGATTATGTTATTATTATTATTTTTGGAAAAGTACTACCTACACTCAATATTATATTCTGTTATCTATGGACTTCATTAATAACCATTTGGATTTTATAATCTATGAAGTTACTTAGCATGAATAAATAAAAGTACTAAGTAATTTAATATACTGACTGACTTCTTTAATTTACAGTTATCTGCGGCAACAATGTGGTCGCTGTTCGCAGTAGACATGAAATATGCCTTGGAGGAGCATGAACAGCATCGTCTTTGCAAGTCTTCCGCCTATATGAATTTACACTTCAAGGTATGTAATATAAAAACTATAAAAAGGCCTCTTTCTGACCATATAAACGACTACAGGTCAACTTATAAAATTCCAGTTTAAGCTGATCTCGAATTGTATAGACTATGCATAAAAAACCAGACCAGCGTTAACTGTATTGTATAGCTCGCAAGCCATTCAAACTACATCAGTAGGTATCAACATCAACAATTAATATGTGAATAAAGCTCTAAGAATAAGTGCCACAGCAAAAAGAAACGATTTAATATTTAATTTCTGTTGTTTGACTAATTATGTGGTCAATAAAACAATTAACTTTAACTACACAGGTTAAATGGTTGCATACAAACTACGTGAAGGACGTGCCGCCATACTGCGGGGCTGTTCCAGAGTACCCAGCCTGGTTCGAACCTTTCGTCATGCAATGGCTGAACGAGAATGATGATGTGTCGCTAGAGTACTTGAATGGAGCATTCAACAGGGATAAGAAAGATGGGGTGAGTGAAACCTTTTTAGGACGTACCTAATAGACTTGATGCTTACTAAAGTGATTGAGCTGGTATCACAATAGATGGAGCAGCTTGCAAAGATGGTAGAGAAGCCGGTTGGCAGGCGAAGCTAGATAAAAAAATTGGTTTGATTACTTTTTGAAACAAGCATAGCCTTAAGACCTAATAACCAACTTTAGAAGAAAAAGAAAAAATAAAACGTTGTTTCTTAAGTCTCAGTAATCTTACCGGCAAAAGAAAAACAATTGTTTTCTATATAACTATTTATGAATTATTTTTTCCTTACTAAATAATTACTCTATCTAACATTTTCTAGTTCCAAAAATCGAGTGAGCACGCCCTCTTCAGTAATTCAGTAGTCGACGTGTTCACGCAATTGACTCAATGTTTCGACGTGGTTTCCAAACTTGAGTGTCCTGATCCTGAGATCTGGAAGCGTTACATGAAGAGGTTTGCGAAGACCATTGTGAAGGTCTTAATAGCATACGCTGACATCGTAAAGAAGGAATTCCCTGAACATCTGAAGGAGGAACGAGTGGTATGTTGACTTTTTTGGTCATTTTTATTTATTTGTACCTTGCGAAATATGAGAATATTTGTATATAGAAACCGTCACAGTTCGTGAGAAAGGTATACCTATAATATACCTACACTTATTTTTAGGCATGTATATTGATGAACAACATCCAGCAACTGCGGGTGCAGTTGGAGAAAATGTTTGAAGCGATGGGAGGAACAAAGCTAGAGCGTGATGCAGCAGATATTCTGAAAGATCTCCAAAATCGACTCAACGGCACGTTAGATGATCTAGCTTCAATGTTTGCTAACAGGTAAGGATACATGCTTTCGTGCTTTTAAATTAAGTTTATTTAATTTAGGAATTCTATTATTGAACACATTATAGAATGATTTCTTGTGGTATAATCAATAATCAACGTTATATAAATTTAAAAAGCAATTTTTGTGAGTTTATTATAAATGTCACTGACGATACATCTGTCTAAATAATTTCCTTTTTTTTTCGTTCCAGCTTAGAGTCGCGTATCACGGCAAGTGTAAAAGAGCTGGGCGAGTTACTACAGAAGGTAGGAGGTGGTGGTGCACCTGGACAGCAACAACCTCCCGCGCATCACGAGGCTGACGAAGTGCTTAGGCCGCTGATGGATATATTGGTAAGTAGAAAACTTCAAACACTTAAATTACCACAAAAGCCAATTGAGATTATTTCAATATGTCCTGTAGCCTAACTAGGAGTTTGTAGCCATTAATGCTATCGTCTCTGACATTTTTTATGCATGCAATAGTTCCTCTAGCAGTTATCTGAACAAGGTACTGAAATCACCATTCATTTTTTTTTCTAAGACGCTAAACTATCACTCACAAAACTCCTAGTTAACTTCTGTACAAGGTTGTTGAATATATGATTTGTTATATTAATGAATCACCGTATCAAAATATGGTTTAAACTGACGATCGGGACCAAGCATAAAACCTTGGAGAACACCATAGAAATAGTTTGTGTAATTTTACATATAAAGGTTACGTTACACTATTGATGATCATATATTTAGTAAATTTAAAAAAAATAACTTCAAAGATGTCAAAAAGGCACCCACGTTACTTTAAGTTATCTTTTACTCGGATACCCTAAAAATACCACTGTATCGAAGGCTTTTAAAAAAATGAAATAATAAATTTAACATAATTTCATTTTGTGTGCAGGATGGCTCTCTAACAATGTACGCTGAATCCTGTGAAAAGACTGTACTTAAACGACTGCTAAAGGAATTGTGGAAGATTGTGATGAAGATATTAGAAAAGACTGTTGTGCTTCCGCCTATGACTGATAAGACGGTAAGGATTTTGATACCTACATTGTTAACATTATCATTGCATGGTGTTCGTAATTTAACACACTAACCCAGCTGATAGGAGGAGATCAGATAGGTTCCTAATCGTATGTTTGACTACCTCATTTACTATGACCTAGAGGTACCAAGCGGAACTGATATGCTAGAGATACTGAGTTCGATTCTCAGGTCGAGTAGTGTTAATAAGTTTTGCTATGAAATTCTCAGTAGCAGCACGGAGCTTAGATTTGTGCCCGGTAAATAATAATAGGCTAGCCCCCCTTCAACCCATTCCACTTAAACATAGCGGTGGAATGTGAACACCTCTGCTTATAATGGCATTTGTATACAGATGATGCTGAAGAACCTTACGAACAACGCCAAGAACTTGGCAGCGAACGCAAAGATCGAGGACATGACACAGCTTTTCAAGAGCACTGTTGGCAAGCAGGACGTCAAACATGCACTCTCCGGCGTAATGGACATATCGAAGGAGGTATGAAACAAAACAGAATGTTAACAGCTAATATAACTGATCAAACATTCAATTACATTAAAAACGCTATATTATCATCATTCAGCTAAATACTAAAATCAAGTGAATTCAAGTGTGTTTTTTGTTAATTTTGCAAAAAAATGCTGTACTTTGTTAATAACGTAGTATGCGTAACATTCGAGTCTTATTTCATGTTTTCTAATTACCAATTATCAATCAAATATTTAATCCACAGCATTTATCAGCTGAAAAGAGTTTGACGCCGAAACAATGCGGAGTTCTCGACGCTGCTCTTGATACTATCAAGCTGTACTTCCACGCAGGAGGCAACGGGTTGAAAAAGGCCTTCTTAGAGAAGAGCCCAGAACTGCAGTCCTTGAGATACGCCCTTAGTCTCTACACTCAGACGACTGACACGCTGATCAGAACATTTGTAAGCTGTCAGCAAAATCAAGGTAATAAAAGTAAATGTAACATGTCATGGGGACCAACCCGAATACTTTGGGATTTCCTAACTACTAATCGCTATGGTTCCTTCCTAAAAATTCATTTCTGACATGGTATCACTCACTGTGTTCAGCTATGTTTGGACTTTTAAAAAAGCAATTTTTCTCTGAATATGTTTAGCTGTGTCTTTTCAAAAGTCATCAGTTATGAAATAAAACGTCATGTAAGACGAAAATTTGTGTTTTAAAATGTAGAAAAAGAAATATAATTACTAAGTATATCAATTATCATTTCCACTTCCACGAATCAATGTTGTTCCAACATCCTATTTGAGAGTATAGCTAAAAATTACTCACATCAAAAACAAGTGTCACATTGTTATCGAATGTAGATTGAACAGTATAGAGTTACCTATACTTAAAATAGTGCGCTGCAAAGAAAGTCAACTTCTGCATTTTCTTCTTCTTTTTATTTCCTTTTTAACTATATCTAGCTACATCACAATTACGCGAAACCACGTCGATTGTTTCCTTATCATCATTATGATAATAATTATCAATCCTTCTATTCTGCCTATCTTCCTAATTAAGTTTTTTGTATTTGCTATAATTTAACTATTTTGTCTGTTTTGAGACGCTGCAGTCGTGGAAGAGGGCAGTGTGGGTGAGGTTTCATTACAAGTGGATTTGTTTACCCATCCCAACACTGGTGAACACAAAATAACAGTGAAAGGTAAGTCAAAAGCTGATAGCAAACCCATAGCATAGATATAGCATGACAAAAGTCCTCATTGGTTGGCTGCCACCTGAGGAGGCGGCAAGTCATGTCAGACTCGTACCGATTATAACCCACTCTTGCCTCCCATTGCCATTTATTCACCAATATTCACAACTGTGTACTAAATGGAACCTTTGCTAAAAAATCGTTACCTTGTCACATTATTACCTTGAGCTGCGCCAACTGCCACTAACCCAGTCTTCTTGAAGAGTCTAACAAAATATTTTCTCATCTTTGGCGTGATTTATTAAAATCTTCAACATATAAATGTGTGTACATTCTATCGTATTATCTATGAGAGAAAAGATATCCCCAAAAATAAAGTTTCATGCCAGTGTAAAGGAATAAGGTTTATTTTTCACTGGCAAAGGGTGCTCATTAAGTTTGGTGACATCTTTAGGTACCAGTATAGGTATACCCACAGTTCACTACGATGTTTAGGTTCCGTGTAAAAAAAGTCAAGGCTATTGCCATCAACCAAGCACAAATACAAACTCCGAGCTGCGACTTAGAGTTTTTTAGAAAACCCTGAAATAAAATGATTTCTACATTCAGATTTTTATCGGCCCATCACATTTAAAACTATCTCAATATCCTTGCAGTGGTGGCAGCAAATGATCTGAAGTGGGTGATAGCCAGCGGCATGTTCCGTCCTTTCATCGAGGTCAACCTCATCGGCCCTCACCTGGCGGAGAAGAAGAGGAAGTTCGCCACAAAATCCAAGAGTAACAACTGGAGCCCCAAATTCAATGAAACCTTTCACTTGTAAGTTTCTACCTGTTATTATTAAAGTATAAAACAAAATAGACAGAGGGCTAGGCTGAGGCGTCAATGTTACACCAAAAATTGCAAAATAAATTTAACTATACGGGGTGTGGCATAAAGTTTAGGATCCATTAAATATTACTATTTGGTATCACTGTCGTCACTATTATTTAGATTGTTTGAATTTCAAAAGCTATTTCTTCAAAATGAAAACTTCTCACGATCCGTGATTTGTTTCATCATCATCATCAAACCATTACATTGTCTTACTGCTGGGCACAGGCCTCCTCTCAGTACGAGAGGGATTAGGCTATAGTCCGCCACGCTAGCCTACTGCGGGTTGGCAGACTTCACATGCCGTCAAGAAAATCTCTCAGGCATGCAAGTTTCCTCACGATGTTTTCCTTCACCGTTTAAGCGCGTGATAATTAATTATAAATACGCACATGACTTCAAAACTTCGTGCGTGCCTTGGATTCGAACTCAAGACCTTTAACTTGGTAGTCCAATGGTCATATCACTAGGCTATCACTGCATTCTTGCTGATTTTTGTTTAATATTCCAAAATAAATACGCTCCATCCGTAATATTGGTTTTTAACAAAAAATAAATAATTCTCTTCAGCATGGTGTGTAGCACGGAGCAGTTGGATCTTTTCGAGCTTCACGTGTGCGTAAGAGACTACTGCTTCGCACGTGAAGACCGACTTGTTGGCGTCGCTATTATGCGCATGACCGAGATCGTTGAACAGGTAATATATTTGAAACTACCTAGCCACCAAAGCCAGCAAAGTAGTCATCGCCGCCCATAGATATCTGCAATACCAAAGCAGTTGCCCAGCCTATTTAAAGAAAAGGGAGGGATAGGAAAAAAGTAAAAGGGAGGGGACTGAGGGAAGAATTGGGCCTACACATTGGCGCTCCACACTTACCGTATGAAACGCAACAATTTGCCTGCTGCTACTTTTCTTAAAGACCTCACCAATGAGGTGGATGTATGTCTTTCTAGGGTATCCCTTTCCGGCGGCTCTGCTGACATTGCTCGTTTTATAAATCTCTTTCGTATGTCGCCTTTCATCTATTCTCTCGACATGCACAAACCATCTCAGCAAAAAAAAAAATGCTGTAAAGGTGGTAATGTCTCATGACATATTGACATGCCTACATGCCAATATGTCTGGGTCGGTCCCATTCCTCCCTCGGTCCTACCTTTTCTCTCCTTATTTCTAACGGTAGACAATGTTAAAAGCCAGTGGACCGTAGACGGCGGTTGCCACTTACCATTTACTGGGCTGGTTGCTCATCTACCATAGTTAATGGTAAAAAAAGTATTAAAAGTTGCTTTATTGTTGAATTTCCAGGGCGCTATCGCTTGCTGGCTGCCTTTGGGCACTCGAATCAAGATGGACGAAACTGGGTGGACGATACTAAGAATATTATCCCAGAGGCACAATGATGAAGTCGCTAGGGAGTTCGTCAAGCTCAAGTCTGAGATACGGTCTGAACCTGCCGGCGGACAAGGACCTTCGTGAAACATTTAAACAAACCCCACGTGCCACAGCATTCAAAACGACTTACCAACTTCAAGACTGCGACTGGACTGACAGATCCGGTTGTGATGTCCTTTAGTAATTCAAAACAGTTTAAAGTGCGCAAACGAGACGGAACCATGTTCTGCACGATGTGTGCGAAAGAGACGAAGCCACTGCAACGGAGTAAAGAAGTGACATTCGGCGCTCCGGCGGCTCCCGGTCAGTGCTCGTTCGTATTATTTCGTACAATCTCGACGGAGATGCGTTTTGTAAATAGAATTAATCTTTGTTAAGTTACGCGGATAGTAGTATATTTTGCACAAATTCGTAAACATTAGCAGAAAAGACTGACCGTGGGCGGCCGTCGCCGCAGCGGACGCGAGTTAGGGATCCAGCTGCTACTGCATCATCTTGAACTCTCTAAATGTTTGGCAATAATAAACTTGCCATTAAAACTCTCCATAATCATTTAAAACTCTTCTGATTCTTTATAATCCGGTTATGAAGTCATTTCCTTCCACTTTTGCTGGGTACCTAAATTCGCGAACGCATAGTTGACCCACGATTTATGTAATAATATTTATATGGACCAAACTGTCGTACATACGGATGAATTAATCCTTAAACATTAATATTAAAATGCAACATAATTATTTATCTAATTAATCATCTACTCGTTATACGTGTACAGTAAAATATATGGCCTTATGTAAATTATTTCCTTCGTTTGTTGGTTCCATTGCTTCTGTCGAGTCGGTAAGGTGTAAAAGTGTTAGGGATGTTCCCCTGAGTGCTAAGAGGTATGCGTTTCTATATTTTCCTTTTGGTATATATGCGTGGTATATAGAATAATGCGAAGTACATAAAGCATGTTCACATTTAGGTGATGAGTGTTATATAAATGGAATTAATATAGTTATAGCCGTCGTTCGTTCTCATGATCCTTTACGCGATGCTTTTTGACGTCTGTACGTAAATATAGAATTAGAAGCAAATCTATCTTGAACCATATATCCAAACGCAACTTTTAATACTAATGGCTTCCGCGATAAATCTGCTGGGTACATAGGAAATGGTCAGCTTTGATTTATTTTGTTACTCTTTGTACCTACGTCATACAGTTATACGAAATTAATAGATTTTATATTTTCATGTATTCTTGATTTTGTTACTTTTTTTTAACTGTTACATCAAAAAGCATTGCGTAACAAAATGGATCAAATAATGCGGTATTGTCATCTTTAAACTAATATATCATTATTTTACGTGTCCCGTTTTGAGTGATCTATATTATAATATGAATGTGATCCAAATTAACTACACACGTGTACATAACAATAAGTATATGTTATATATTATATGTGTATATCACATTTGCTATTAATTTACTAAGCTTGGCCTGTTTGAAGTGTAATCTAAAATCTCCAATGTCTTTTTGTATATTATTGAAAATTGTGATATTGTTAAAAAACTAACGTAACATCGTAACTGTCGTGTTTTATCTCTGTAATAAATCCGATGTTAATTGTGAATTATATCATCAATATTTTGTTACGTAAGATTAAAATTGATTAGTTCATTCATGCCACATGACATTCCACTTTGTTACTTTTGAGACTGTTTATATCAGAAAACTTTTTCTGTTATGTAACTTATATCTAATTCAACTTTATATTATTTACTAATGAAAACCCTTCCAAGTTAAGGCCCCAGTGCTCAAAAATATTTTTTTAAGGCTATATTATAGCAAATAACAATAACGAATTGTTGATTTATTAACGAAATAATTAAAAATACTTAAAAAATACCAGAGTCCAAAACTCGAAACACGTTTGAAAATCGTCACACAATACGTTTTACTATGTGTACATTTTCAATAGCATTAATCAATATTTCTTATTTAACAAATAATTAGGTCTTAGGTATATTGAAATTATAATAGTTCTGGAAAATCTATTTTTTTTATTACCAACTAATACCGTTTTTGACAACACCTTTTCCTTGTTATGATGATTTTTTTTACAAAAAATAAAATAAAATAATTTATGTAAGTTACCTGGAACAAATATTTAATGAAATTGAAAATGCATACGATGTATAGGCACATCACAAACCGACACGGGACATAGATTTTCTAAATATTAGCATTTATCATGGATTACATATCTGTAGATAGAGAATGTGGTTTGTCTAGTCCAAATCTCAATAATATATATTAATTAATTATATATTTACTCGTCTTATTATAAATATATAGAAAATACTTTTATTATTTCTAATTAACATTTCCGAGTTGACTGAATCTGTATAACTATAGCTTAATAGAAAAATTAACAACAATAATTAAAATGTTATTTCATTATTTACAATCTCAAATAATTATGTTTTATTTTGTGTAGTGATGTGCGCAATAACGAATTGATATTGAACTTTTTGAATTAGATAATTATAATGAATTCTTTGTCCATGATAAAAAAAAACAATATTGCATGCGCATTACTGCATTGAATAGATCTTTTCAACAAAATGTTTTGGAGAAACATAGTGACGCCCATCAAATTTTGTTTTTGTATTTTTTTTGATAAACGTTTCATTATACATTGGGTCATACATTTGTAAATAATTTCAATTCGTACTTCCACCGTATGTGAAGGAAAGCTACTATATTGATGGGATCGTGTGATATCTACATAAACCAAAATATATCAGTATTAATTTTCGTGTATTTAATTTAAAGTGTGTTGAGCAAAGTACTGTACCTAACCAGTTCCACTGTTTATGAAGATATTGCGATTCGAGCTAGTATAAAAGAAAAGCGCACAGTATTCATTATAATCTCATCAAAATATATAATACTAACAAATTGTATTGACACGTAAACCTTTGCCATTTGACAATACTTGGTAAATATTATTTTGTAAGTGTAAAATGTGATCGTCACATAAGTACATTGGCATCATTGTAAGTCTGTTACGCTCCAATTTTAGTATTAAATATCACTAACATTGCATACATCTTTGTATAAATGCATATATGTAAATGTTACATGTTTAAACACATTATTGAATTTAGAATTTTTATGAAAAAATAAATAAATATCCGTATTTCAAATATATTTCGTTTCGTTTCATTACACAAATCGGTAAACAATATTTTTCCAAGAACTGTTTCGTGCGCTGCATACAGTTTTGAAACTATTTTCCTGCCTGAATCTGCAAAAAAAAAATTATAAGTAGGTATGCCCATTTCAAAACTATTTGCACAAAGTCTATGAAATAAACAACATTTTCAGATATTTTTGAGCAAATTTACAAAAACGCGTCTGAAAACTAAATCATACACCTATTAAACTATAAACTAATAATATTATTGTTTATATAAACGCTATAAAAAGCTATATTCATCCAAAACGCCATAAAATTTGTGGAAGTTAAATTCATATTGGTATTTTGTTTATCTCGGTAGATCCCGCTCCAGTTTCCTGTTATTATATAAATAAATATATTGAGTGTTACTAAAATAGATCTTATAGAAATATAAGGTTTAATTTAGGAAGATGGAATCATCACATCCATTGCTACGTGGGCGAATGTTTGTTTGGATAAATGCGATCGAGTTTTTGAGATAAGTAGTGGTTCATTTAGATAAACCTGGTATTTTAAGTGAAATAGGTATTAATGTGTTTCATGCGTATGAAATAGGTACTTTTAACGTCACAGCAATGGACGTCTGAGTTCTGAAGCGGTTTAATCCCTGACCAAATAAACATTTGTACGACCAGCATGGTAGACTAGAGCCGAATACCTCTTGCCTGGAAGCATAATGTAACTGTTCTTCAATTACCAATGAATCTGCATTTATTTCTCATCAAAGTAGACTCCAGTTCATTCATTCTGGATCCGCCTACGTAACGTCTGGGCACACACATTTGTTTATTATCGCTAAATTTCCTCGTCATCTTTGCTAGCGGACACAGGATATGAGGGGACGGGCAGAATATTCAAGACAGATGATCAACATTCAACCACATGACTGAATAAATTATTTGTTCAAGCAACAGTGATTGAGTCACTGATCGTAACAGTATTTGTCATCAAACGTCTACTTATATTTAGATATTTTTCCTTATATCATAAAACTTTTATTCCCAGAATCGATAGGTTCCATCTAGTGATGTCCACCTATAGGTTACTCACGGTAAGTAGAGCAATAAAAACTAGACTAAAACTAGTTTTTCTACTGTGTTACTTGTCTAACCATCACTAAGTGAAGTCTAAATCATGAATTACCTTATAGAAGTAAGCTTTAATAGACTGTGTCTGACTACCACTTAAGTTTGCTAATCCTTTGAGCTATGTCGATGTTCTTCTATGGATCTTCTTATTTCTGATTTGTTCGCGTAGGGACCAAGCATTGTTGTCTCCATAGGTTGCTGAGTGACCTTGAGCTTTCTTATAAGACCTATAGTGAGCGACCATGTCTCTGTGCCATATGTCATCACTGGAAACACATATTGGTTAAAGACTTTTGTCTTAAGGCACTGCAGTTCCTAATGTTGTGCTACTGACGTCTGTAGATTACTCTTTGCTTTTTCCAGGTTTCCCTTTATTTCATCCAACAACCCTTGACTGTTACTCCTCCTCTTTTGTAGTTGAAACCCTCCCTTATCCGACACTGTATTTAATTCTGTATAAATTTGAAAGGCTTCTTCTACATTTTCTGACTCTTCCTAACCTTTCCTATACGCTGCGGTTGCCAATTACCATCATGCGGCCCGAATACTTGTTTGTGTTTATTTAGTATACCTAATATAGGAAACGATGATTTGTCACCATAACATGCAGTTGTATGACGTCAGCAAGCAGCGGCTCCTCGTCATTGGAAGGAGCTTTCCATGAAAATACCCACACAGCTGATCATACGGGCTATTTAGGTAACAATCCGATCGGAACGCAGACACTCCTACACCATCCAGCTACGATTCGTGACGTCACGATACTCGAGAGAGAGGGGGACTATTTAAAACGTCACCCATTCATAAACTCCTGATACTTCATTTGAACACTGACCACAGTCGCGTGCGCACGTTCGAATCCCGAATCCCGCGCTATTTTTAAATAGTTACAGAAACAAAGAGCGTGTGTTATTTAGGTTGTGATATATTATTGTGAAAATGAGCGGCAATTTCCTCACTATACCCGGAGATGACCCTATCCAGAGGCGATCAAGGGTAAGTCTTTAAAACATGTCTTTATATTATGTATAAAAATATTTCTTAAATGGTAGGTACTTTCTCCCAGTTTTTTATGATTTAGTTTCATAAAAATAATATTTAAATTATGAAGGCTGACAATAACAACAAATTAAACAATGTCATCACACAGTTTAATCTGCTGCTTCTTCTTGTCATGGCACACCTTGGAATTATTATATACGCATATATCTTTATTTTTTTCATATTACTCGGGCCCAGTGGCGTTATTTACAGTATGCATACACATACCATCACGCCTGTATTCCCCGAAGGGCTGGTGTACTGTTGTACACCCATTAAAGGTATACATATATAAGGGTACACCCACACAGTTTAATAATTTCGATCAATCGATTTTAACAGTAGACAAGCCTTGATTGATGGCTATGACCGCGACGTAGGCACATTAATATTCAAGTAGAACACACGAAAATAATCTAGCCAGACATACTTTCCTTTCAAAACATCCGACTCAACAATAGAGCAAAAAATTGTCTATGACTGAGTGAATCCGGAACTTTTGGCACGCATCGGTCGTCTGTATGTGCCAAATGATAATCTAACTTTTCTCCATAACATCGGTCCGTCTAATCAACACTTCACTAATGTTGAAGGCAATAGGATTCAAGGCCTTGCTAAATACAAAAGATTGTGCAAAATTACAATTTAGTTTTGCGGCGCCAATCTCCATACTTACATGTATTAGTGAAAAATTAATAACTGCCTCATTAGTCTAGTGGTCCCAAACTATGCAAGCTATATAGCAGCCGTGCTTGTTCACGGGTGCACGTTCTGAAATCGATTTCCAGGTCGAGCAAAGTGTTATCAAGTGTCATGAGACCAAAACAATAGATTTAACATTGTGATGGGACTTCGTATAAAATCTCGACCAGGGGAACAAAATTTTGCCTTTTTAATGAGGTCAGGTGTCGCTAGCAATTCATAGCTCGATGGGAAGCCCATGAATCATATTGTGGTCGATCAAAAGTGGCTGCTATAGCCCAGATGTGAACGCGTTGCATACATGGTATTTGTCTGTCTTTACCTATATATTTTGTTGACATGAATATACTCGTAGCCCGTTGAAACAAGTTCACGATCGCAAATAGGAATGTTTCTATTGTATACGTTCTCAAATAAAACTTTGACCAAGGGAGCGAAAATTTGTTTGTTTAATGAGGTCAGCTGATGGCAATACATGCAAATACATAGCTCGATGTGAAGCCCTTGTGAATCATATTGTGGTCTATCAAAAGTGGCTACTTTTCCCCCTAGATGTTAACGCGTCCTGACTGCCTCATAAGTCTAGTGGTCCTAAGCGCGACTGCTACGCTAGAGGTCCTAGGTGCGATCCCCAGGTCGAACAAAGTGTTATTAGGTTTTTCTATGAAATTCCCTGTAGCAGCTTGGAGTCTGGATTTGTGCCCACTTTATGGCAATTGGCTCGCCCCCGGCCTAAACATACCGGCGAAACGTGGGTGTACATTAGTACACCTCTGCCTAACCCTTCGGGGACTAAGGGCGTGATGGTATGTTATGTTAAAACGTTGCAAACATGGTCTCAGTCTGTCTTTACCTTTATATTTTGTTGCCATGAATATAACCCGTTGAAACAAGTTCACGATCGCATTCTCTCGGCGCATCATTGACACTTATACGGTATCTTGGTCAAGTGCATGCCCCATTTCTTCCGTATTCTGTATTACACAACTCGCTCTTGAGTATTAAACATTACTCACTTTGTTTACTTGTACTAAATACATAATATTAAACGTAAACATACCATCTCGCTTCTTTCCTCGAAGGGTTAAGCAGAGGCGTACTCACCTGGGGGGTAAAATGGGTACTTTTGATTTGTTGTAATGTGATTTACCTACGCGTTATAAGTTTTTAGATTTTTTTGTGTGTTGGAGTGGGTCCCTAGATGGTTGAAATTTACAATTGGGCTCGATAGGTGGCGCTGAGTTTTGAGTTGACTGAGTTCGAGCAAGACAACGTCATCCGCAGACGTAGCATTTGAAAATCGAACAACCGTATACATTTTTGACGTAAATACACTCACGCTTTCTACCTGTGGGTAGAAAGCGTGAGTGTGGGTAGGTAGAAACTACGAAACGCTTTGTTGCTCCCTCCAAGACCATGCATCTTATTATACAAACGCGCTGCTGTCAATCGCGTTTCTTCAAAAGACAATGTCAGATTCAAATTCGAAAAAATATCACGAGCGCACACCAATTGATTATTTTCTTAATATCCGTTTACAGAATGACGTACAAAATATCGTTTACATACCTACTACGTAAATAAATTCGTATTATAAGTAACAGGCTTCCCGATCGCTTCGATTTTTCACATAAATACTCGCAGTTCGATATGTTTATACGCAAAATACTATTATCTGAATCATCATACATCCATTGATTGGTTTTTTCAGCTGTTCCCCTGACGTCAGTGCTTGTTTTTGTTGCGGTATCTTTGTTTTTATCTAATGGTCTAGACACTTAAAATGACGATATTCATTCTTTCTAACGCTAGCCAAAAATAATAGGAATGTTTTTCATTCATGACAATGTTTAAATCAAGCTTAATGCCAGTCCAAGCTGAAAATTTTATTGCATTTGATTTATTTAAAGTTGTGGTAATGTTTTAAAACATACTGAAACTCCCACGTACATTCTTAAGATGTATTTTTTGTAAAATGTAGCTCTAGGACTTTGATATATGCCTTGTTAAAGCCATTGCCTTAGGGGCTACATAACACTTACTGGCGAACTGTGGGTGTATACTTGTGTCTACACCTCTGCTTAACCCTTTGGGGAATACAGCTGTGATGGTGGGTTATGGTTATAATTTGTATTGAGTACAGCGTTATGATTATTTTCACTACTATTAAAAAAAGGTTATGGAACAGCTGTCACCTGTTGATTAAAAATAAATAAGTAAATTTAAGCGGCGGTAGCCTAATGGCTAATGACTTGCGATCATGTAGTTACCGGTTCGAAACCCACCCATTGCACTACCGACGTGAACCTACTCATAATACAAGCATATTTAGCTTAGTCCGAGGGGTTAACAAGAATCCTAGTAATGTGCGAACCACAATGAGAGTAAGCTTTAAAAAAAAAACCTAACATCTCAAAGTTCTCTAATGCCTCATACACACGTAACGATTTATCGTAACGATTAATCTGTGCAGACCAGTTTACGCAGTTTTATAGATCGTGTGTATGAAAAATCGTTGTCGATAAATCGTTTATCGGTGGAAGTTGCAATTTCTATTAGATAAATCGTTGTCGATTGCGTTTGCACAGTTTTATCGTCGCGTGTGGACGGCGATCGCTCAGTTCGGCCACTAAAAAATTCCGCCTACAACACTCGAGACTACAACTTCGACTACAAGTCGAAGAACACAAATCCATAGATCCATATGCCACCAGGGATATGGTGGTTAAGAAGATCAATAGTCTTCGAACTACATGATATAAAAAAGAGCTCAATAAAATTTAAAAAATCGTAAATCTGGAGCACGGTCTGACGAGATTTATAAACCTCGATTATGATACTTCGAGTTGTTGAGTTTTTTATACGATCAAGAAGTACCTACCGAGACTTCTTTACACCATAAACTCTGCTCCTTTTCAAATCAAATCAAATCAAATAATTTATTTGCTCGAATATGGAAAAAATATATTTATACGAATATATTTTTTTTTTTTTCGTTAAAAACATAATCAGGCCTAATATCGCAAGTGCGTCATAATCCTCCATCGTGAATGACATGTTTCTTGCGTGAGCATCTGCGGAGAACTGCCCGATCGACCTCGATATCGGAGGCGTGTGGAGGCACTAGGAACGTTCGATTTATCTGCACAGTCTGAACGATTCGCTACGATATATCATACTAAATATTTGCGATCTACAAATAATCGTCTCTCTCGTCCCTCTCACTGCTCTGACTTCGTTCACGCTACCTTCTTTGTCCAGGCAATTTCATTATGGAATGCTTTCCCGCCTGAGATCAGGTTGGCAAACACTAGGCTTTCTTTTAAACAAAAGCTACGAAAACACCTTCACGACTGTACTTTGGCTGATTCATCGTCTTGATTTTGATCTATGTGCTTATCAAATATATGTATCATATTTATAAGTTATATATCTTATTATTTTATGTATTAGGTGTAGATACCAATATGTATCCGTTTATGTTTATTGTATATCTAATATAATTTATTTTACTCTACAATTTATTCATTTCCCTTTGATCTACGAGTGCACTGCTGTATTATTTATCTCTGCATCACCTCAAGGTTGTCTGGTAGAAAATGCCTTATGGCATTAAGACCGCCTTTGTACCAACGGTGCATAAAGAATTAATAAATAAATAAAATATATATATCGTTATGTGTGTATGAGGCATAAGTTGGAATCCTGTATCGGATCTTTATCAGATTTTGGAACAGTGACGCTGTATTAAAGAGCTTTTTAGGGTTCCGTAGCCAAATGGCAAAAAACGGAACCCTTATAAATTCGTCATGTCTGTCTGTCCGTCTGTATGCCACAGAATTTTGTCTCTGAAACTATAAGAGCTATGCTGTTGAAACTTGGTAAGTAGATGTATTCTGTGAACCGTATTTAGATTTTTACACAAATTAGAAAAAAACAAAAAAAATTGGGGGTTCCCCATACTTAAAACTGAAACTCAAAATTTTTTTTTCGTTCAGTAGAAAGATAGACCAAATTGAAACAAAGAAAAAAAGACCTATCTATGGATAGGTCTTCAAAAATGATATTGAGGTTTCTAATATCATTTTTTTCTACAAACGACACTTCCAAAATGGTGAAATGTGTGTACCCCCAGAATATAAAAAAAAATATGAGAAAAGAGATCAAGTGAGTAGTTTTTTTTTAATACGACATAAATCGTAATGGCACGGAACCCTACGTGCGTGAGTTCGACTCGCACTTGGCCGGTTTTTAAATCTCAGTCCGAAATGTATTTGTGTCTCACTGCTATGATTTGATTTAAGTGACGTCGCAATGCATTTTCTTTGTTTCCCAAAGACATCGAACCTAAAATAAATGCATTTTGGTAGATGCTCTGAAATATTTTGTCAAGAAGGACTTCTTTTAATTGTGTGGATATTTTTAGTACTATATTAAGTCATGTACAAAAGACTGTGGATAACATCAAACCATATCTAATATCTTGATTAAAGTTATTATAGTGGATGCGTTTACAAACATAGAAAATTTTATTTCGTTACTTTTGTTGGCGTTATAACAAGGCCTAATTTTAGCTCTATAGAATCGATAGTCTACAAGTAAAACTGTTGTGACAAACACCTAAACAGAAAGACGTTCAACTATACCTATGCAAGAGTACCAAGTTTACCATCGAATATAACATATGCATCGAATGGAAACCAAAACGTGGTGGAATTCAAAGCGGAAAGCAGTTCAACCACCACAGCGGTGGTTGAACTGCTTTCCGCTTTGAATACATTAACGTAAACATTCATGAAGTAATTTGGAAATTAAACGTCAGATGAAATAAAATATGGTCTATGAATTAGAATATCCCATTAGCACTTCGCAAAACAATAGAATTAGTGCGTTATAAAAACTTTTTTGCTCAGTTGTGGAAGATTGCCAAGAATCCCATGAATTCTTTCGGCTGGTATCATTCTGATTGTCACAAAGTAGGACAAGATACACAGTAATAACGACTATAAATTACTGGGGATAGTAACTAAAGTATTTTTGGAAATATTCGGAGAAAAAATATGTCCGTCTGATCGTAGAATCTGTACTTGAACATATCATAATGAATTAAGATTCCACGAAACTACTAATAAATACTTTTTAACATAACATACCATCACGCCTGTATTCCCCGAAGGGTTAGGCAGAGGTGTACTTAATGTACACCTACAGTTCGCCGGTATGTTTGGGTCCCATGTAATGGGGGGCGAGCCTGTTGCCATTCACCGGGCACAAATCCAGACTCCGAGCAGCTACTGAGAATTTCATAGAAAAACTCAATAACACTTTGCTCGACCTGGGGATCGAACCCAAGACCTCTAGCGTAGCAGTCGCGATTGGGACCACTAGACTAACGAGGCAGTCTCTAAACTAAACTAAATACTTTTATTAAGATTTTATTATTTGCTTGTAAGACGAAATGGTTCCTCTTAGAATCTGGACAAACAACAAAGGCAACACACCAATAAACAGTATCAAAATCATTAAATTTATGACGGTATGCAAAATCATTTCAGAATATATGCGAGTATATTCCTGCGTCATCAGATGCTTCAATTTCAGATCCAACTGCAACATAAACTGTTTTAAAATTAACCATTTAATATTGACGCCTAATTTTATCCTGTGAAATTCCTCCAACAACGTGGTCGGAAGAATGAATCACAGCACATAAGTACGTCAAAACAGCAATCATTCAAACATAATGAGTGTTAAATAACTAAGGACGCAGGCGCAACGCCAACCAACGATTCACACTGTCATTCACCTGAACATTGAAGTTTTAACAATAATTTAATATCTTTGTACACTCGGCTACACATAAATAAAGGTAAGTAATTCGTATCTAGTATAAGCTGAACTCCCATTGGTACTGAAAACCTTTACAATCTGAGACAAGCTTCGTCCTTTCTACTGTTCCTTCTACTGTTTATTCGAGATAGCAGAATTCTGTAGCTGAGTTCATGTGAATTGGCCACACAGCAAACGAAATACAAATCCAGTTCACATACAATCCAGTTGTTTAAGCTGACCTATCATTGATCATTCATTCATATCATTGATCTATGATGTAGGTACGTATACACCAATCAAATATTTCTTACCTTCTAATACCTAAGTAATCAATGATAAATGATATGAAAATGCAACTATCCGAAAACAAGCTTTCACGTCTGATAACGCTACTATAAATATTCGATGATCGATCACATGTTTGAGATAGACACAAATGTAATACTTTAAGAGATACTAAAATGAAATTATTACTCTGTTCATCCTACTAGCTATATTATTATATATGTTTAAAGAAATTGGAGAGGGCAATGTACATACTAGTGTATTTGTCATCCATTTATCGAGCACTAGCTTATCACCGCGGTTTCAATCGCATCCATAAGTACTTTTTGATAAAGTTACCCTTAAGGTCTTTTCCAAGGTGTCATCTATCTCTGTAGCAATTACAAAATTTGAAACATAATCAGCAGTTATTTACGCATTTTTAATATTAGTTAATTTTTATGTTTTAGATTTTTTTTTACACCAAAAAGAACATATTTTTACATATATCATTTAATTAATTTTACTTTACTTCCAGGATACTTGCTTATTATTTATATCATATTAATTCGTTTACTATATTCAATCACAATTATTTATGTTTCAAACACTTGTGAAAGAAATAATTTGATTTATTAAAATTCATTTTCTGTATAAGCATTTTAGAAGGTAGAATACACATTCAATCCAAAATTGGCAATGAATCCAAACATCTGTACTGAGAGTGACTCAAGCTTTGGAACAGCTGCCGGGTTTCTGTCAGATATAAATCTAAATGAATTTAATTAGACTACTGCACTATATTATGTTTATCACAAAGTAAATCTGAGTATTTCCGTGTATTTTGAAATGTTAACGTAGCGTAAATATATAAAATACCTACCAAATAAAACTACAATATTAATTATATACTCGTATAATTCGATTTATTTAGATAACATAATTATACTATAATCTTTGTAAGCAATACTTTATCTGCAGATTATTTATTAATTGAATGTTAAATGATTAAAATGTTCTTTCATATTATTTATAAATATTGCTATCTGTAAAGACTGTTATTACTTGTAATATGCCTGTAATCAATCTTACCCATTTCAACTTGAGTGATTGAAAATTAACTCAGAATATTGTAGTATTTTTAATGGCAACATAATATATAATATAATGATGAAGTAGATACTCAGTGGATATTTTTTTAAACATATCATTGAAATGATATTTATTTCTGTAAATAGATCTTTTAAGACACTTTTACAAGTCGTTTTCTACATTTTTTTTTAACTAGATGGCGTCGACGTTTCCTATCTGACGATCTCTGAGAAGAAACGTCGAAACAAACTCAGAGAATCATGGTCTCTTTTAAAGTCCAGAAATAGTTATATTATATGCGAGTTTAATGTAGGGCAAAATCTGAACAGGCCTTTTGAAGAAAGAACCATACCAGCTTTGAGTTGACCTGTCCTAACTGACGGAACGCATACATCAGTCATCGTGTAGCTCAACCATTTTTTAGGGAGCCCAACGACCCGACGCACAACGATACCAGATCAGCAAGACATTTGCGTAGGTCATGGGAAATACTCAAAACTATCAGAAATCTTTAATATAAATAAATGCTAGACGAGTTAAAACTAACCGACATCGTACTCACATTTACATTTTGTATGGTACAGTGTACATCAATAATAATACTATGCATGATAACTATGACCTACAAGGCAACTCAGTCAACTCGTAAATGGAAAAAAAATAAAAAACAAAATTACACCTATATTCTCCGAAGAGTTTGCACTTTGCGCGCCCCGAAAATTGAGTCCAGGATCTCTAGCGTAGCAGTCACGCTCAGGACTACTAGACTAATGATAAATATTAAAATTTAAAATATTGTTAATCAATGATTTAAAAAATATCATGACGACCATTCACTTTAAATATTATAAGCGTTAGTGGATTAATATCATAAAATAAATGTGCCAAGGCTTCGTGAAAAATAGTCTCTGAACTTCGAGACTAAATAAATATGTTTTGGTTTGTTTATAAAAACATATTACGTAAGATCATTATGAAATTTTTGGTAATTATTATCTATACACACTCGAAAATCTAGGAATTATTAAGAAATTGGCATAGAAAAAAATCATAACGATGATTCATAATTATGAATCTTTCTATACTTGTTAATACCTACTTCAACTTAGTCAAAATGAACTAAGTATAAAAATATCAACATATTTATATAAAAATATCAACGTAAAGGACTTTTAGTACTAGAAAAATTCGACTTCGAAATCTTTGCATGGAGAATGCCTAAAAAATACAAAAAGATATGATATCAACGTAGTCAAAGTGAATTCTTTAGCTTGTTGCAAGTATTATCACAATAATAAGATTGAATGTTACAGCTAATATAAAACACAATACCTACTTATTTTTTCGTTGTCTTTCAATTTTGTTTATTATATTTTTACATAGAATTTAATCCTTGACAGTTTATGCAAATTCATTCTGAGAAATAAATTCCCACTCAAAAGTAAAAACTAAGATTTACAAAAGCATCTTTAGCGAAGCAATAAAGATCGTTTATTCAATGTTTAAGAAACACAGCTGGCGTCTAAACATCACCCTGTTCGCCTAAGTTCTACAAACAATAAAATGTTTGTATAATAACGAATGAATTACGATTACATTATGTACCTACATACTTACATGACTGTGTTTGCCCTTATAAATGTTTTTAATACTTGTAGTGTAGGTATTGCGTTTCATCTTCGCGGGCAAGTTCACCAAACCAGAATAATTCCTTAAGATTGTTTTTACCTCCATATTCTGTCTTGCTCTCTCTGCCTCTCATTTAAGAGCTCAGCTCTTGTCGGTGGAGCAATCGCCACTGTTCTCTATTCTCTGCCTTCTGTTTGACCTCTTGATAGACTCTTCTAGGTCTTCCCCTTCCTCGTTTTCCTTCAATTTTGCCTTTTAAACTTGACTTTAAAAAGTTGTCATGACGTTTGAAGTGGCCAATCGGCTTTCCTCGCCTGTTTTCTATGTTTCGCTACTCATACTTTATTTATACAGCACAATAGTCGGTTGTCGAACATACAAAGTTCATGAGACGTTTATTTTTAGTCTTCAGTCGATGCCAAGTCGTACCTATTTATCAATTTATACGCATTAGCGTAGCTCTAATTCTTCTTCTATTGAGTCGAGTTTAGGTACACAAAAATTAAGGCCCTAGTTTAAATGTAAGTTATTAAAAGATGTATATAGGAGGATGATACTACTACTTTTAAAAATGTTGCTGTGCCCGACAGGGTCCATAATTGTGTCGTATCTACTATAATAACCATAGCGGATAGCAGAATTCTCACATTGACAGAGCTAAATTATAAACAAAGCATTCTTATCTAGAAGATCTATCTTTAGTTGCTCCCCATACAATCAGCTATCTGCCAGTCAAAGTTTGTCCAACCGTTTCGGAGATTATCCGGAACAAAGAAATCCAAACTCCAAACTGCTAGGTACTGAAAATTTCATACAAAAACCGACTGAACCTTTTATTGAACCTCTAGCGTCGCAGTCGCTATTACGACCACTAAACTATAGAGGTAGTGAAATACCATTGCCTATCATTATCTATTCTATACTTTCATCTTAACCCAAACCAACGGCGTAATAGCTTTCATATTATGGTCAAAGAAAAAAATATAAAATTTTTTGGCTCACTGATGTGTGCTTATTACTGCTAAAAAAGAAGGAAAATGGTAACTGGATAATATACTAAAATGTAAATAATATTAGGAAATAAGTTAAATTTGTAACATACGAGGCTTTTGATGTTATAAAAATGTTTCAGTCTTTAATATTACTGAAAGCTCGGCTTCCACGCTCAATATACTTATCTTCTATACATATGTATAATAAATTTGTATCAGGCTATCTTCACGTTATAGATATTGAAGAAAAACTAACATGGGGAGGTCTTTATTAGAGCATCAGAAGCCACATCAACAGTTGTTAGATTTTTTGTCTGTATGACTGTTTGTTTGTACACGCATCACGCAAAAACTACTGCACAAAATTGGATGAGGATTACACAGTTGTATTACTGGAGATCCAACTTAAAATATGATGATTTAGGCCTAGAAACCGATTTATGCTAACCTTAGGTAGGTTAGTAAATAAATAGGTACTTTTGTGACGTACTAATATCAAAGATTAATTAATTTTCATTAATTTCTTAATTCTTTAAATTCTTTCACTATTAGAAAGCTAAATTATTCCCGATTTATATAGGTTATTTATTATCCCGCATGATCCAGGATCCTATCTGTGTAAAAGCCGCGGGCCACTCTTAATAAGCGACAAAAACATACCATCACGCTTATATTCCTGGAAAGGTTAGGCAGAGGTGTAATAATGAACATCCATATATTAGTACTGTTCGCCATGCCTATGAATTGGGCTCAAATCAAAACTCCGAGCTACTAAGGACTGAGAATTTAATGGAAAATCCCAATAATACGCGAACGACGTGGAAGTATTAGTAATTTTAGTATTGTTTTTTTTTTATTAATGACATAATTTTTTCGCAGAGCTCGTCCCTCACTGACTTGATCTCGGCATTCGACACAAAGGCTCAAGCACACAGCGATCTACAAAAGGTGACGGCATTCAGCGGTCAGTTTGACAAAAACCACAAGCCCACATTTTCAAAGGATGAATATGGCAAGTGAGTAACGCAAACACAAGTATATTACGCAAAATGAAACTCTTGTAATGACAATAAGCTAAATAAAATCACTCTCGGATAGGTACACACAGCTACTTAAGCTATACAAATCCAGTTTAAGCTGATCTCTCATTGTATAGGCTTTCTAAACCATAAAAGGTCAGTGTGAACTGGATTTATATAGCTCGAGGTGTAGCCATGCGTACTTATTTAAAATCTAACGATAGGAAAATTTACAAAAAAAGTATTCGATATTCAAATATTTTTAGAAAAGCCATTAAATGCACTAGTGCCAAATATTATTTGCATAAAATAAAAATTAAATGTTCTTTATTCAAATTACCTATTTGACTTTTTATATCAAAACTTCCTTTTTAATGGCAAATATGTCGACAATTCTGCCAAAGTGGAATGGAATAAAACCTACTTACAAATGATTTTATAGTCCTAAAAGTGACCTACTTTACATGTGAGTATCAGTTTTTCACGTCTGACCTACCCTCGTGAATGTAACAAGGTTTCTAGAGGCCATTCATGTTCAACGGTGCAGAAACACTAAAAGAACTATTGTGTAATTCTAGTACGTATTGTCAAAAAGTAATCATAATGGCCAGTCGCGCTCGCTTTGGTCGTCGAATTTTTCAACTATCTACCTTTTTGAATTTTTTTATGCATTTTCCATGGTAAGAACAAAAGGTTATTTAGTTTTGTTTAGTTATTTTTGGTGAAGGAAATATTCAACTGGGGGCATGATTCTGATCTAAGTTCTCTGGTTAAATACACGTGCCAAATTTCAACCTGGCGAGTCGGGCTCGTGGTGTGTCTTAGCTGGTCATTGCGTCTGGTATATTTAACCAAAAGACGCAGGATCAAATTCTGCCCCAGTCGATTTTTTCCATCACTAAAAGTAATTTCAAATATCCCAAAGAGTATTACGGGTCTTTGTTATTTCATTACCTCTTCATTCTCTAAATCACATTAACTCCCCAGTCCGAGAACAATACCTAGATTTTATATTGTGTCTCTATTTTTATTTACGGCAATTTTTTTGTCAGAATTTATTCATCAATGCCAGTAATGGCTCCTCTATAAAGAGCAATAGATCCCTGCATTGTCTACTGTATTGTAGTACTTGAAGGGATTTAATACGCGAACTGGGGCGGGGCCTATTTGCACAATAGTAAATATGTAGGAACTGGTAACAGGTGCAATCTATAGGAATTATTATCTAATACATTTGTAATGAACCTGTTTCGAAGCAGAATAAGCAAGAAGTTGTATGAACCTATATAAAAGTCTCTGAATCAAAAAAAAAATTTAGAAATTCTTGTCTGTTGGTCTATTAGTTAAGGATTAACGCAAAAACTACTGAACAGATTTTATTTTGGTTTTCGCTGTTTATCGCCATCACCGACCCGAACGCGCTTGGTGTCGAATGGAGCCGAGTACTCGTATGATCGATGTACCGAGCGTGACGATCGAGTTTTGTTCAATATTCTCAAGTGTGTTTCATGGCAGGTTTTCCATTATCTTTTCAATATTCCAGGGACTGCAGAAGCTTATCAGTTAACTTATAGTGCCTTTGAAGTATAAAGAATGAACTACCGGTATAAAGCAATTACCGTGTGTTTGACAAGTCATTGTCTCTTACTTCAAAGAAAGAGTATTGATATGTGGAAATCTGTTCCAAGTAAAACGGTTATCGATAAAATCTAATTATCTTAGAAAGAAGTAACCATACTTCTAACCTTATAATGCGCGGCTAAATGTTAATGTGTATTAAGCTAGTCGACTAATTATTAATGTTTCAATGATCTGGTAGGTATCGATATCACAATACTGATCATCCCCAGCTGATGATCAGTTTGGTCTTCTTTAAGCAACTGTGGCTCTTTCTTCAAAAGATATCTCATTCATTGCCCTGCATGTGTTACACTCACATATTGTCTGGACTTTGAAAGGGATCATGAATTATCTAACTTTCTGTCGGTGTTTATTCTGAGAAAACGTCAGTTTGGAAATGCCGGCGCTAGCTAGTTAAAGAAAGTATAACATTTACTTATAAAAGCGTCTTTAAAAGATGTATTTACAGATACAGATATATAGCGCGCTCCATCGTAGACCACTTCGATGCTTAACATCAGGCAAGTTGTGGTCAAGCGTAAGCCTACCTGTGATAAAAAAAAAAAAAAAAAAAATTATATAATTTAGCATTTCTGGCCCGATGTAATAGTTTAACATAAATAGATCCGATCAACAATAACGAAGTTGAAATCAATTTTATTTTTGTCCTAGACTAGAGATCCCACTATAGAACCTCAGTTTTTGTGCATCTGTGCATCAAGCTATACAAATGGCTACACATCAAACTATACAAATCCAGTATAGGCTAGCCTTCAATTTCACGGAAAGCCTTAACTTAATGAAATGAATCCATGTAGTCACCTCTAATTATAAAACTAATGTCTTTTTACCATTTTCTAGACCTATCCCCGGTTCAATGACTGAGTTCAGAGGGGCAGAAGCTCAAGCTAGAGTTTGTACTGAAATGAAAGAGCTATGTGAGATCATCAATGAGTATGGCAAACCACCGTGCAAGAGTCTCCTACCTCCTGAACTGAAGGATGCCACCAAAGTCATCTCATTTGGAGAACTATTTACGGTAAGTGTATAGCATATAGTCACGTCTTTTTCCACAGGGCAAAAACTGCAGACGCTTGCTACGATTCTTACACACCTACATTTTGGCTTCTCTTTCATATATCTTGTCATCATATACACGCGCCAGTTGCAAGTTCAAGCACCTACCTGGCTTTATAAAGCACCTCACCAATAAGATCGACGAAATGGCAATCGCGACATCATCGCTCTTTTTTATTCGATTCTTTTGATCTTCTCTCAACATGTTCAAATAATATTTGCATATTCTTTTCAATTCCAATTCCTTTCACGATATCTTATAACATCATAGCATCACGCCTGTTTACCCCAAAGGGCTAGACAGAGGTGTACTAATGTATACACTCACACTCCGCCTGTATGTTTAGGTCCCATGTAGAGAGCGAGCATATTGCCATTAACCGGGCTTAAAGCTGCCACTGAAAAAAAAGTTCATATAAAAAGTCAATAGGACTGCTCGAACTAGGAATCTAACCCAAGACCTTAATCGTAGCAGTTACGCTTAGGCCCATTAGAATAATAAGGCGTATGACATCAATATCCAAGAAAATCACTTTTCACCTGCCATAATATTGTTTATTAATCCGGTCATGTCGCGATATAATTTTGTCGTGGCATTGCCTCATCTCCAGTCATTGTCTCAGCAAGAGATAAACGAAAACAAGATTATTACGTGCCACGAATTAAGGAAACTCGAATACTCCCTTATTTGCGTTGTCAACATAATAAACAAACTAATTAGCACTTAGTTCTTCGGCTTCTGATTATTAAACTCGTGGAGCTGTATCGGAAAATTTAGTTTCACTATAATCTCCTCATTTTGCAACAACTGAAACAATTTTTTTTATAAAAATGTTAAAAATTTCCTGCATTTTCTTGAAAACAATTCAAGAAATTATTTCTATCTGAAAGTGAATTGTCATTAGAGAATGCTGCAAAATAAATAGGGTTTTCGAAATTTCAAAGCCCTTAAATCTTTCAAACGGATCGTTAATTTCTAAACTCAGTAAAGTTTGAGAAATTCGAACCTAATTCAGAATGAGAAACTCCATTGAAGAAAAATCACTTCACTCGATTATGTTCTCGTAAATAAAAAAGCAAGAAATATAAAATTTTTTTTTTTTTGAGAAATCATTGGCTATAAGATTTTAAAATGTATTAGTAACTTATTTTCATTCGAGAGGTCGTTTGTGATTAGTACGCACGGCTACACATCAAGCTATACAAATCCAATTTACGCTGGCCTCTTACTATATGGGAAGCATATACAATGCCAGATCAGCTTAAACTAGATTCGTATAGGTTGACCTGTAGCCGTGTGTACGTAAATATCATAAATTTTATAAAATAAATTTTACATAAAAAAATGTTACTATTTTCGTCTCTAAGGATTCAATTCCAAGCTTTCAGATATTCTAAGCTTTGGAAATTTAAATATGATTGGCCGAGATATTCATAAAAATATAATAATGAATTATTCAAAAGAATTGGAAAGGTTTGTTCAAAGTTGTTTTATTGCATTTGTTTTAAAACATGCTTCATAAATATAAATTTGTAGTAATTTTATACAGGCCTTGGTCCAGGAGGTGATTTACTTTATTATATACGTTACCGAAAATCAGTATAAATACATTAACTAAAAATAAAGGAAGGATGTACTCTTTTTCAAGCACATATTAACAGTACAAAATCAATGACCTTTTAAAATCGTCTCGCACGTTTATATACAGCAGCTAAAATGTATTATGACAACAACATAACCCGCGTGTCGAATTTAAAAATGACAAAGCTGTGTTCGTATATCTACGTAAATATTGACTGACAGCTCGTCTCATAAAAATAGATGTAAGAACTAAAATATTTTTTGGCAAATGAACTGTAATTAAAGTAGTTACCTAGGACCAGAGTGATCTTACAGTCAGGATCAGATATAGATTTTTTAAAGACACTTATGACATAGAAAATCATGGTCTCTTTTTAGGTTGTAATAGCACAATGCTAGCCACAAATAAAATTGTATTTGAAGCATGTTGCCTAGCAACTACTTTTTTCCATTTCTAGAACTTGTTTTTTTATTGTCAGAATATTTTTTCTAAACTTATATTATAAAGCGGAAAGATTTGATTGTTTGCTCGTTTTCATTGAATAGGCTCTGAAAGTACTGGACCAATTTGAAAAATTCTTTCGCCAATAGAAAGCTACGTTATTCTTGAGTGACATAGGCTATATATTATCCCGTAAGATGACAAGAAACGTATACTCCACACAGGCGGAGCCGCAAGCGGAAAGCTAGTATTAAAAAAAAATACTACTATGTTATTTTAGTGTCTAGCTTATCGAAATAAATCCACTACAGATTTAAATACTCCTTATTGAAAAACTCTATAATCGATCTCGATTTCGATAGGCGTGACGGTATGTAGGCTGGCGTGATGGTATATTATGTTTATGTTATTTCGATACAACAGTAATTACAACAGTCCCATGTAAAGTGTTCTCGACTGATAATTTTTGCACCTCTTTGGGGTCGTCCCTGCCGTAGCTACGGCAAAAATAAAATATAAAATAACCTCTACCTATATATTAGCCGTCACCCCGCAGGACATATTTGTTTCCAAATTTCGGAGCCTCGACCATTGATTAACAGAGATCCCTGCTATTGATCCCCTCTAGTGGGCTCCCTGAAGGTTTCCCAACAATCTACGACAATACCACTCACTTCCCCCACACAACAGGTTTTTTTCTAAGAAAAACTCAAACTACAAATGAAAATACCTACATTTTTCATGCTATTTCAGCCCACTGTTGATCGGATTCCAAAGTGATTCACATTTCCGCATCTCTTAAACACCTGCGTACCTGTCAAAATTATGTAAAAGTCATTGTTTTCTATTACGACACAAGGTCGAAACTAAAATACATTTGAAATGTTTGCGTCAAAATATTTCATACGTTTTGAGCAAACGATGACAGCCACCGGTGCGGGCGGTAAATGAAAAATATATATTTTACTCATTCATTATGGCGCAGTAAAGCTTCGCTCGCCGCGGTCGGTATATGGATGGGTGACCATTCTTTACACAGCAAGAGTATCAAGTCAACAGAACACGGGGCTCTAGTGCACGCTATATACTTATCTGTGAGAATATTGCAGTAGTTTGGGACACCCTGTGACACGATGGATAGATAATTTGAAGAAGGTAGCTGGCAGCGGATGGATGCGAGCTATCCAAGACCGGGATGGTTCGCGCTCTTTGGGGGAAGTGTACGTCCAGCAGTGGACGGTAATAGGCTGATAAATTATGATAATGATGATGATGACAACGTTATAGTTAGAAGTCAGAACTCTAAACAGCCTGACAACCAATCTATCGGTATAGCCCAGAATTTTTGTTACGGATGGCTGCTGGTACCTAGTTACCTCCTGATTTACTGACAGGTATTTTAGTAGTATATTCAGCCACATCTGGTTAGACTGGAACCCTATCCCCACATAGATTGGGAAACTTCGAGGAAAAGGAGCAGCATTTTATTAAATTGGAATATAGTTGATAAGAAGCTTGAAGGGTGGATGAATTTGAAATTTTGTTTCTGTTTTCGATGAAAAATATTCATTTAGTAGGTAGGTATTCTATTTGGTTTTACACAGAGGTGTTGAAAAGTAACAAATAACATTAACGTGAAGATATTTATAACAGACTAAGAGTATATTACTTTATTAATTAACCCCGTTCAACCCTTTGGATCCCAGTGGAATGTTCTCAATTAAATTTGCCTAATATATCATTTTTTTTTCCTTAAAATTTCTCGAATTTTCTTCTATTATATGAAATTCTTTTTAAACAAACCTATCTAGCAATATGGGTCGTACATTACTAGTATTCTTGTAAACCCCTCGTGCTAAGCTAAATACTATGTCACGAGTGGGTTCACGTCGGTAGTGCAAGGGGTGGGTTTCGAACCGGTAACCACATTATCACAATTCCAACGCCCTAGCCATTAGGGTACCGGCAACTTCAAACGAATTGACTGCCAAAATATATTAAATTCTGTATTGTAATAAAACAAGTATCTAAATGCTAACATTTGAATTAATGAGAGTGTTTGACAGAACACGGAAAACCGCGATAACTTTATATGAGTTTACGTAGTTGGATAATAATGTCTTTGCTAAAGTGTTCCAATTTCATTACCAAATTCCTGTCTTCAAATAGCTTCATCGTATCTTATGAAATTTTGATTAGGTACTTTCATTTCGGATAGACACACAAGTATTCAATCTAAACGGACTACTTAAAAGATTTAGATCTGAAGAGCGCATGCCTCTTCGCCAGCCTTATCTAACCCTTCTTCCATTCAAATATTGCCGTTTTATTTCGATTGCGAATAAATACGGCTTCTACCAAATCTATGCTTGAAACCAATGAAGCATATATTTGGTATAAGGTTGGTATTACACTAACGAGAGTCTGTAAGATAAGCGTGTATTGAGCGGGGCAATCAATTTGTCTGTGTGTTCTCACAACATTGAACCTACAATTTATGCACGGCTAAGTTATATTCCAATACTAGCTTTCTGCCCACGGCTTCGCCCACGTGCACTGTTACAGTACAATATCTTTGTGCTGTATCTACAATCTACATCGCAATCTTATGATCTTTATCGCACGTTCAATATCTATTAAATGTTTCTACTATCCGTGATCAACACGTAGTCGTTAGTATATAAGATGCACCTTTGGATAATTATAACCAGACTATACTACAACTTTGTCTCATTTATACCTAATCATATACTGCCAAGAAGTTTGGCAAATTGGTGACCCCGACGAACGAATACGCAGCAAGAAACATGGCACAATCACCATGCAAGGCGAACATAAATCAGCAAGGAACACTTGAAGTAGCTGCTGGCACCTCGGTTTTATCTCGCATTCCGGAATTTTGGAAAGACCAACCAAGATTATGGTTCACGCAACTAGAAGCCATATTAGCACCACAGAAGCAAGGAGACGAATACAAATACTGTACAGTAATAGCAAAATTATCCAAGGAAGAAATACTACAAGTTAGTGACCTAATCACTTCACCACCGACTACAGATAAATATAAAAACATCAAGGAACGTTTAATTGATTGTCTCACAATTTTTGGGAATACATAAAATTAGGACAACACCTTATCATCCGCAATCCAATGGAATGATAGAGAGATTTCATAGAACTTTAAAGCTGGCGTTAATGACAAGAGAATCCAACGAAAATTGGTTAAAAGAAATTCCAACAGTTTTACTCGGGTTGCGGAGTAGCTTGCGAGAAGACACAGGTTATAGTTCAGCAGAGATGACATATGGAACGCCAATACGACTCCCTGGAGGATTTTTTGAGTCATCAGCAGCACAGTTATCAACGTACGAAGAGTTTGTAAAACAAATTCAAAAGGACATCACACAAATGACATCAATTCCGAAAAGAAAAAACCACAACCAAGCTATATTTGTGCATCCCGAACTCAAAGAATGCTCACACGTATTTGTTCGGTGTGATAGAATTAAGAAAGCCCTGACACCGCCGTATGAAGGACCCTACCCAGTAATTAGTAAAACAGATAAAACATTTTGCATTAGAATTAGGGATAAAGAGACAGTGATATCAATTGATAGATTGAAACCAGCATTCATGATCAATGACGAATCAAACTACGTGCCAGATTCAAAGGATTTCTACAGACATTCACACACGTACACTACACGATCGGGACGTAAAGTAAAGCCAGTAGTACGTCTATAAAAATCGCTGATATAAGCAAGCTATTCGTATATATATTAACATAGATCTTAACATATACCATTAATTCACAACTACTCGTAACAACAAGACATCTAAAATGGGAAATCAAAGTTCTAAGGACCAGATAACATACAATACGGACAGTTGCCTCAATCAAAACGAAGCGGACAAACTCCGTAACCTGATCCAGGAGGACTTACGGTGGACAAGAAATGTTGCAATGGGACAGATTATTTTAACAATCGGCGTGATCCTACTTTACGGCATAATGAAAACACTGGACAGAAGAATGAAGAGTTTAACGGAAAAAAATAATAAACACTCGTGCAACAGCTAAGTCAAAATTACATACGTCAGCAAATCACACCACAACAGGCGTCATCAAATTCCACCGCGTACAATAGCATTATTATTTATATACATCAGCAAATAACTAGTAAGGTTTAGGTCAAATTTATATTGTAAACACTATTACCATAATATTTTTTTTTTTTTAAAGGGGGGTGTACTGTTACAGTACAATATCTTTGTGCTGTATCTACAATCTACATCGCAATCTTATGATCTTTATCGCACGTTCAATATCTATTAAATGTTTCTACTATCCGTGATCAACACGTAGTCGTTAGTATATAAGATGCACCTTTGGATAATTATAACCAGACTATACTACAACTTTGTCTCATTTATACCTAATCATATACTGCCAAGAAGTTTGGCAAATGCACTATACATTTCTTTTCATTTTACGGGATAATATGATAGCCTATATAACTCAGAAATAATGTAGCTTCCTATTGGTGAAAGAATTTTCAAAATCGGTTCAGTAGATCCAGAGATTACCCCATACAACGTTACAACAAACTCACAACATCACAAACTTATAATAATAAGTATAGATAAGCTGTCCTCTCAATCCTCTCATTGTAGCCTTGATATCTGTCTGTACGATCAGTTAAAACCAAGTTCTTCTTTGAAGCTAGTCTTTACAAAATTCCGCATCGGTATTATCGCTTAAAAAAGTGTTATTGCGCTATATTATTATAGAATATATTGAAAGAAAAAATCCATCTCGATTGTGAAACATTTATGGTACCGACTGTGTTCTGAATCGACTGAATGGAACATCAATTATTTTATGTATTCAGAATATGAGATACATAAAGCTCAAAATGTTCAATTAATCAAATTCACTTCGCAATTTCAAATTTAGAAGCTTGACAAATAGTTTATCCTTGGGATATTGGTATTGCCCAGAAATTGGGTTGCGAAGTTTCGTAGAATAAATAAATAAAATAATCGTAAAATACTGATATTTAGTAGCATCTTATTAAATTGGAACATAGTTGATAAGAAGCTAGGAGGGTGGATAAATTTGAAATGTAGTTATTGTTTTTGATGAAAAATATTCACTTAGTAGGTATCCTTTTTGGTTTTACACAGAGTAAAGTAAAGTAACAAATAACATTAACGTGAAGATATTTATAACAGACTAAGAGTATATTACTTTATTCATTAACCCCGTTCAACCCTTTGGATCCCAGTGGAATGTTCTCAATTAAATTTATAAAATATTTTCCTTAAATTTCTCTAATTTTCTTCTCTAATATAAGAATTTAAAAAGGAGGTTTTTATCTGTGTTCGCATTGTTTTCATGTTGTCTAGAGCTTATGTTCACGATTTATAAAGACTAAACTCCGTAGTTTAACTGTATTTGTGTATGATTTAATTAGGAATTTTGATTATTCTTATTTTATCTGATAATATACTTTCCATACCTTGATTGGTGTCGAATACGAGCCTTATTTCCTGTAGTTACATTCCAAAATGCCTGAATATGTAACATGCTCCGAAGAATCTGCGAATTGTCATAAAATCGATCATGGTAGGAATTAAATTTTAAAAAATATCTTGATCTTCACGACTGCTGAGCATCTGGTTTCGGGTTTGACTCCTAGGTCAAGCAATGTTTTATTCGGTTTTTCTATGAAATTCTCATTAGCTACTCGGCGTTTAGATTGGTGCCCGAGTAATGGCAATAGGTCCGCACTTATTATGTAAGACCAAAACATACACCTCCGCTTTCCCCTCCGGTAAATACAGGCGTAATGGTATTTTATGTGTATTGTAGAAGCACCAGGTTTAATGTTTAGGGATCGTAATGCTTCTACGTTAAAAAAACACTTAATTAAGGAATTCACGACTTCTTTTATTGTTCAAGCAATCAATCTTAGTCCTCTGACATTCATATATAAAATTATTTTCTCTAGACATATTTCAAACTACTTACTTTTTTTGTTTAAATATTTCTACATGCCGGGACGCGCACATAAAAACTTCTTGTTACAAACTCCTACATCAGCTACGCCCCCGCATTTGGGTAAAACAAATAAATAAAAATTTAAAAAAAAAGTTTTACCCAACTCCAAACAAAAAAGTAACTAACTACCTGCCTAAGACCTAACTCGAAAAATTACTATCAGGCGAAGAAGTCTTTATTATACCTATTACACTGGTGCGTGAGGCTGGTCCCTTATAATGGGATAGTGTATGGCATGTGCATGGTTAAGTTATCATTAAAATTAATAAAGCTTCAGCATAGTTAATAAACACAACACACCATAAACTTTAACGCACCAAAACGCCTGTAAAAGATGCGTAACGGCCTCCTATCCAATGATGCTTCAAAATTAATTACATTAAAAGCTAAGCATCATACCTTAAGGGTTAATGAAACTAAATATAAAAAGAATTAATATTATATGCAAAAACTTTAACTTCTTCTAACGCAATTGAGTCAGAGAGAGGGAAAGCTTAAGAAAACATATTAACCCTGTCATGAATTCATTCCGAACTATAATTAATTAATTTCCGAGACTAATGTTAATACCCATTTTACATTGTATTATTATACAATTAAAAATAATATTTGCTGAATCATATGTGTCCAACTCAGACACCCTTCGTAAGGACTATATCCCTTTCACGAAGTCGATACAGCATGAGCAGGGTCCCCCTCCTACTAGCAAAAAAAACCCTTACAATATATTCGGAATGCCTTCACCCTATAACGCATTGGCATCTTCTTCCCTCTCTCCAGCTCGTTCAGACAGCACATCAGACAGCACATCAGATATATGAAAACACACGAACAAAATCATTAATATTAAATATTCATCTTTTACCAAGCAAAATTAATGAACTATAATATTATGAAACTATCTATAATCTAACATGAAAGGGTTTTAACCTGTTAACATGTACTATATCTCTATATCGATTATTATTTATTTTCCTAATAACATAATTTACATTAGAAATCCTTCTCACAATTTGATAAGGTCCTTTATATACATTTACCTCGCTAGTCGCTATTCTATCTAATAACTGTCGACAAACCTGATCCTCGCGTTGTTCATCTGTCATTTTTGTGACACCTATTTTATATACCTCCAGACCATCATCTTGACCTGCTACTTCTTTATGATTCTCATCATCCTGACTCAATGGGTTTCTACTCAGAAAATCTGCAATCACATTTTCTCTCCCTGCACAGTGGACTATATCAAACTCATATGCCTGAATAGACAACGACCATCTAGCTAATCTCCCATTCATATCTTTCTTATCTCTCAACCAACACAATGCCTTATGATCTATAACAACCTGGAACTTCATACCCCATAAGAAGTGTTTAAAGTAATTTAATGCCCATACTAAACCTAAACATTCCTTTTCTGTTGTGGAATACTTCTTTTCTCCATCACTAAGTTTCCTAGAAGCATATGAAACTGGATGCATGACATCTTTACCTTGCATTAAACATGCTCCTAATGCTTCTCCGCTGGCGTCAACATATAAACGAGTCAACACATCTTTGTTATTAGTATAAAAACTCAATATAGGAGGATTACACATATATGCTATGATTTTATCAAATGCCTCCTGATGTTTTTGCAACCAAACAAATGGCACACCTTTTTTCAATAATTTAGTGAGAGGTAACACTACTTGTGCAAAATTATCAATGAATTTACGATAGTAAGAAAACAACCCCAATACTGACTTTACTTGTTTAGTATTCATTGGTGGTTTTAACCTTTTTAGTGATTCTAGTTTTTTATTATCAGGTTTAATACCAGCTCCTGATATTTCGTGCCCCAATACCGTAGCTTTGTTGTAACCAAAACTACATTTACTCGGTTTTAATGTTAAATTTGCTTTCTTAAGGCGTTCTAATACTTGTTCTAGAGCTATCCTAAATTCTATAAAGGTTTTACCCCATATTAATATATTATCCACGTAACAAATAGCATTCTTATATTTTATGCCAGCTAATACTTTATCCATTGTTCTTTGGAAAACAGCCTGACTTGTCTTAAGACCGAATGGTAGAACATTAAATTCATAAAGTCCTGAGGGTGTGACAAACGCAGTCTTGTGTTTATCCCTCTCAGAAATTGCTAGTTGCCAATATCCAGAATTTAGATCTAAGTCAGCAAAATAACTTGCCCCCGAAAGATAAATCATTATATCTTCAATGATTGGCAGAGGATAACTATCTGTAATTACCTTTTTATTCAATTTGCGATAATCGATGCAAAATCTCCAAGATTGATCAGGCTTCTGTACCAATACCACTGGAGAGGCATAAGCACTCTTGGATTCACGGATCACTCCCGTGTCCAACATATCCTTGACTTGAGAATTAATTATGTCTAATTGTTTAGGGGACACTCTATACGGAGGTCGATGAACGGGTTGCTCATCGGTCGTATTAATATTAATTTCCACTAAATTACAATTTCCTAACTCGGAAGTTGAAAAAGCAAAACATTTTCTATATGAAGAAAAAAGTTCACATAATGGCATCTTGTCATTGTCAGATAAGTCCGGATTTATGTCAATTTCATTTACATTTTTTAAATTATTTGCCAGCGAAAAAATAAATTTATCATCATTTCGTTGTGCCAGCTCTAGAAAATATAAGTAATCATTTTTGGTGATTGAATTAAAACTTTTTTCTTCATTCTTCGTATGATCACACATAATCTTATTTTGTTGAGTTTCATCATGTTGATCATTATAAATCATGGAGTGCGACACAGAAACACCGCTTTGTAGAGACGCTTTACTAAGAAACTTTATCTTAAATTGTTCTTTCAACGTTATACAATTATTTCTGAAATCAACAACAGCATTATTTTTATAAAAAAAGTCTTGACCAAGGACTACTTCTTGATTTATATCCCTGATAATTATAAATTTATTATTAAAAAGACACGAGTCCACCATAAAGTTCAATAATGTCTCTCCGACTACATTTAAACACGCACCGGAAATTGACCTTACAAAACGCTTCTCTGATGTGTCACTGCTACATTTTGCTTTCACCTTCGCTGCTAATCTCTCAGAGATACAGGAGATAGATGCACCTGTATCTATCAGAGCTACCAATGTCTGCCCGTTTATATCAATGTTAATAAAAGGGCTGTACTGACTTAAATTTTTCTGTTCATCTGGGAGTTTTTGAATTTCGGACGCAGTCGTCTGCAACTCCTCATGCTTATTTATTGGCTGCGTCCTTGGAAGTTTGGGTGCTGCGGGTTCCTTCTCACGCTAAAATTATTGGGGGTATTAGCGTTTGTGTAGGTGAAACGAGACCGTGGTCTCAAATTATAACGGGGAGTGTGAAACTCTTCCCTATCCCTCCTTTCTGGGGATTGATATGGGGTTGAAGGCGCTGTCGTCGACGAATTCCATGCTCTCGGCGGCGTTGGTGACCTTGATGCGGTCGTATTGGACGGTTGTTCAAAGCGTACCTTTGATAATATGCCGCGGGGCGGTTGAATCGGCAGATTAATCGAGGGTGTTTCGTTGTCCTCGAATATGTCTCTTAATTGTAAAATGGTTGCACGCAATTCATTTTTTGTGGCATAGAGTTTGGTGCCTAATTTGACTTTATCGCACGGTAATAGCCCCTTTAAAAATGTTTTTATAAAGATGCTTTCATCTACAATATCGGCCTTCGCGGCTAAATCCGTCAACCTATAATAATACGTCAACGAATCTTCCTTCACGTCTTGTTTGTTGCTATAAAATTTCTCCACATAATTGATTCCTGATGGGAATTCAACTCTCAACTTCTCGCATATGGTTCTGTAATCAATCCCCTCGCGATACACGGACTTAAAAAACATCAAGGCTGGTCCTTGTAAATACGCCCCGACTATCAGAGCTAAATCACTTTCCGGCCATTTATTAATTGCGGCTACCAGCCTAAATTGTACTAGGAACTCATCTAAACACACATTGTCGGTGCCGGTGAAGAAAAACATTTCTTGCGCCATCTTTTATACCACCGAAGAAAAAACAAATGAAACTCGTTCCTGTTTTTCCTTTTTTTTTTCTCTTCTTCCTCGGGAAGAATCTTCGGGTTAAGCGGTTCCCTCTTTATTGTTGCACTCGTCAGTGTGCTCCGTGCGCTCCAACCTCGTGTCGTCCGGGCTTGCTTGCCGGCGCAGTTGAATACTTATTTTATGTTTTCTGGAAATTCACAGAAAACGAATTAATGCTTTGTTCTTTATCCTTACCCGGCGCCTCCACCATATGTAGAAGCACCAGGTTTAATGTTTAGGGATCGTAATGCTTCTACGTTAAAAAAACACTTAATTAAGGAATTCACGACTTCTTTTATTGTTCAAGCAATCAATCTTAGTCCTCTGACATTCATATATAAAATTATTTTCTCTAGACATATTTCAAACTACTTACTTTTTTTGTTTAAATATTTCTACATGCCGGGACGCGCACATAAAAACTTCTTGTTACAAACTCCTACAGTATCTAATAAATAAACAGAGATACATACTCTCTATTAGGTAGTATCTGAAGCATTTTGGCACAGATACAATCCATGATACACACTTAAACTATTTATCATGAATTGTTTAGATTTCTCGCACATTCCAAACCTGTCTGAATTGTCAGAACTAATGATAAATTGTTTAGTATTTCAAGTGATATGATTCATCTGACTGCTTCCAATTGTACGTATACAGAGTTTTATTATAGTTATGAATCATACATCAGTAATTTCGGTTTATAATTAGCAGAAATGTTTGTTTTAAAATTAACAATAAATGACGCGCGAGTAGTAATTATTCCTTGGAAATGTACTCAATTCTGTTCACAGTTTTTATGAGTATAAGAAAATTCATAATTTAACAAGATTTATGTTTAAAATCTGTTTTAAATGAGTTTTATATCATTACAAAGAAGATAGAAGCTCGTGGTTAATGAAGCTCGTGGTTAAGTTATAACTAGGGATGAAACGGATAGTGGTTTGGCCGGATACCGGATATTCGGCAAGCTAAGAGGCCGGAGCGCCGGATGTTCGGATTTTTCTAAAAGATATCTCGAATCGATCGCAATCACGACACATACAATTGGTAGTCACTTAATTTGAATCAGTACCCGCAGTTTTTAAGGTTTGCTAGAATTTATCTTTCAGCACCTGGCAGTAGCGTTTACAGCGAGAGGCTACATTTTTGAAGTGCGATTTAAAAAATAAACGGTGTCCATAAGCTATTGTGGTATGATTTGCCTTGTGTAATTTTTTTTTTTTATTGTACTATCCGGAATCTGGCCGGATACTGAATAACTATCCGGTATCCGGCCGGATAGTGAAAATAAGGCCGGATAAGGCGGATACCGGATAGTTACCGAACATCCGTTTCATCTCTAGGTATAACTGCACTGATCAATAGGCCGCAAGGTTAAGCAATGCCTGCCGCGGGCAGTCTATGGATGGATGACCATTCTTAAAACATCGAGACCCCTCAGAGACCGCAAAAAGCCGTCTGTCCCAGTTGTCATACAAATACCTATGACAATCGTTACAAGTTACAAAAAAGCGTGGCAACCAGTCTTTTCTTTCGAATATCGGTGTTTCCTAGATACGATGGTCTGATGGCAGTCGCTTTGTGTAAAATACTGATATTCAGTCTCATCTGGCAAGCTGACCCCAACATAATCGGGAAAAGGGTTAGTAGGAGGAGGATTATTACAAAAAATAAAGGCACATGCACATGTAGTATATTTGTATGACATAAATGCGTTGCCCTTTTAGTTTGGAGCATATCTAACTATGAAAATTCGCAATTTAAAACACTAGATCATAATTATATTGTGAAAACTGGTTCCAGTAGTTCAGTGATAAGGTTTTGAAATTTGATTCGGAAAAAATCCGTTCATCATCTGCGACTTGTCCGTTTGACTGTTTGTCTGTCTGTCAAGACCTTTTTCTCGGTAATGCGAGGAAGTATCAAGTTTAAATAAATAACGCAATGGTTCCTTGGAAGTCAACGCATTCAAAAGATGACCATTTGTGTTACACGCTAATATATCTCGACGGTACAAAGTTTCCGTAGCTTATGAACTTCAGTAGATAATATTGATGCAAGTATCACGTTTGCACGGAAACCTTAGTGTGCGAGTCAAACTTGCACTTGTTTGGTTTTTTTTGCACTGCGCCCGCTATATCGTACCACACCATGCTTTAATTACCTTTATCATAATATTAGGGCGATTCAATCGTTCGACGATATTTCTTTTATTGAAATAGGTACAATATACGAAAAACCAAATCAAATTCAAATGTCGCACCTCAACCTTTAACTGACTGAATAACATCTATTTCTGAATCAAAACAGTCGTCGAGTCTTAGAAAAATCAATTATCTAGATCGACCACTATATTCTTCGAATTGAAAACCTACTCAAAGTGTTTATGCTAAGGAATACTGATGATATATTGAATATAATTTTCATACAAAATACGTCTAGTCGCCCACTCTCCAAGTGGGTGTCCAAAGTCACATTCATATTCCATTAAATTGTATTTTGTCTTTTTTACCTTTTGGTGCTGAGTTTTGATTTGATAGCCTTTTTATACGACTACATAAGATCTCTAGTTTGAATCCAAAGCTCTGACTTTCCGAAGTCATGTAGGTACACCATCATCTTCAGTCCGTACTCGTTCACTATTGGATATAGGCTTTTAGCTTCTTCAGCTCTTTTCATCCACCTTCATGAAATTCCTTTCTTAACTGCGTGTAAAGTCTGCCAACCCGCATGAAGCCAGCGTGGTGACCGGTGCGTTTCTCAACATTGTATGATGGGCTATCCACGTGTGTTTTTAGTCAGTAGAAGTTCGATATAACCCTCTGCCTTTCTCCCCGAGAAAAATGGCCAGCGTGATGAACGGGTGGTTTTACGATGGAGCAGTGGGATAATTAAAGGGTTGATGATGATGACCTTTTGGTGGGGGTTGTAATTACTTTTAGTATGTTGTTTTTCTTTAATGATAATTAGGGCCGAGAGGGAGTTGTTTGAGTTACTGTAGCCCGCACGAATATATTAAAAGTTGCACTGTTTACAAGAGCTATAGGAGTACTTAACTTAATCACAGAAGTATTTACTTGTTCTTACTTCAAATTCAAATCATTTGTTTGTTAGAATATGGTGGGGAGAATGGGTCTTACAATATCATATTATGTTTCAGCATATTCTGCCACTTAGGGCGTACAAATTTTATAAGTTTATTTAAGCAAATTAGAATCTAAATATATAAGTCATGGAATATAAAAACTATACCTATATTAAAGATTTTCAGATAAATACTCATGTAAGCATCTTGAACCAATTACTGCTTGAGGTTAATTTTGAAATAAATTTATCTTAATAATTTCATGCCAGGGTTTTGGCAAATGATTATAGACACGAGGAGCCATACAGTAGACACTATTATTTAGAAAATGAGTTTTGGTTTTCTAACTTTGTTAGAGGAATTCGAGAATGTGACATAAAAATATTTTTTATCCCCCGTCTCTCTTTACTTATAAATGATTATATTGTGGCATTGGATTTTAGTCTATAAGAACAATTTTAACATAATCATCACGCTGTATTTCCAGAAGGGTTTGGTAGAGGTGTATTTAATTTACATCCACAGTTCGACGGTATGTTAAGTCTCATGTAATAGGGGATGTGCCTTCAGTCGCTACTAGGAATTTCGTAGCAAAAAACGCAATAACTCTTTGCTCCACCTTGGAATCAAATTAGAGACCTCTAGCGTAGCAGTAGCGCTTAGGGCCACAAGACTAATGAGGCAATGACGAAAAAAAATTTTATAACTAAAGAAACAGTTCGTCGAGTCCATGATAAGATCCCACGTTATTCTGAGTGTATACGCAGACAAACTTACAAATGTAATCTTATATATATTACCCCTTATATTATCCATTCTAGTTCCCCACATACACACTTCAAAATTATCAAAGCTTTAAAGTCTTAAACTTAAACTTTAAAATTGGAGTCCCTATGAAATTTAAAAAAAGGCCAAACGCTAAAAAAGGATTTAGTCTATAATCCTACCAATTGGTATTAACGAAATCAACTCAGGTAAAAAACCCTTGGCTCATCTAAATAAAATTATAGGATCAATCCATATGAATTTTATAAGCATAATTTATTAACAAAATTGTTTTTAGAAGGTTAAAATAACTTACGTAAAAAGTTATTAGATTATAAGTTGGCAGGTATAGGCATTAGCTGCTATGATAATATAACTTCATTTCAATAAATTCAATAAATTCAATATTTATATCCGACACTAGCTATCCGCTCGCGGCTTCGCCCACGTGGAGTATACGTTTTTTGTAATTTTACGGGATAATATATAGAATACTAGCTTTTGCCCGCGACTTCGTCCGCATGGAATAGTTTTTCCCCAATCCCGTGGTAATTTCCCAAAATATCGTTATAATTTAAAGCCTATATGTTATTCTGATGTATAAACAATAATACTGTAAAGTTTCATCAAAATCCGTTCAGTAGTTTTTGCGTGAAAGAGTAACAAACATCCATCCATCCATCCATCCTCACAAACTTTCACATTAATTTATAATATTATAGTAGGATGTCACTCAGGAATAATGTAAGTTTCTATCGGTGAATGTTTTTGAGATCGGGCCAGTACTTTCAAAGCAAAAACAAACAAACAATCAAATATTTCCTCTTTATAATGCATATTAGTTTAGGTAGATACATCAAAACCATTATATTGGAGTAAAAATATTATACACTGCCTCATTGATCTAGTTGATTCGATTCCCAGGACGAGCAAGGTTTTATGGGTATTTCTAGAAAATTCTCAATAGCACCTCGGAGTTTGGACTTATACCTCGTGTTAATGACAGTAGGATGGGCGCACCACCTAATACAAGGGACCGAATAACGTACCGGCGAACTGTAGGGGTACATTTGTACACCACTGCCATACTTCAGATTTGTATGTTAACCCGTCAAGCGGCATATTGTAGACACAATGCAAAATCTATTGTTATGTCCTCATGAGGAAACTGTATGCATTGACGAAGCAAATACTTGCTAAATTTATCTTCATAACTGCCTTCTAACCATCATTATTCTAGTAGTCCTAAGCGCGGCTGCTACGAGGTCTTGGGTCTTGGGTTCAATTCCCAGGTGGAGGAGTGTTATTTGGGGTTTTCATGAAATTCTCAGTAGCAGCTCGGAGCTTGGATATGTACCCGGTGAATGGCAATAGGATCGCCCCCTATTGCATGTGACTAAACATACCGGCGAAGTGTGGGTGAACATTAGTTCACCTCTACCTAACCCTTCGGGGAATACAGGCGTGATGGTTTGTGTGTATGCTAACTGTGGGGGTACATTGGTACACCTCTGCCATACTTTAGGGAGCACATGTGAAGCAAATACTTGCTAACCATATTATTTATCTTCATATACCTTAATAAACTGTGATTTTAATCTCACGGTCGAACAGTTATGTGTATAAATAATTACCTACACAAGTTTTCCAATAAACAGGAGACTATAAATCGTGTACAATGTAAACAAATCGGGCTAACGATATCATTAAAAATATTTTATTGACTAATATATTATATAAAAGTACAGTGATAGCCTTGTGATATGACCATTGGACTGCCAAGTCAAAGGTCTCGAGTTCGAATCAGGGGCAAGCACCTCTGTCTTTTCGAAGTCATATGCGTATTAATAATTAATTATCACGCGCTTAAACGGTGAAGGAAAACATCGTGAGGAAACCTGCTTGCCTGAGAGATTTTCTTGACGGCATGTGAAGTCTGCCAACCCGCAGTAGGCTAGCGTGGTGGACTATAGCCTAATCCCCCTCGTTCTGAGAGGAGACCCGTGCCCAGCAGTGGGACAATGTATTGGGTTGATGATGATGATATTATAAACGATGACTGAAAACATCCAAATCGAAATGGAATTTCCAGTAACTTATTTTAGATTTTAGAATGTAGGTTACTTCGAAAATCTATGTATACTTATTATAAAAATATGTATTCTTAAGTATTTGTAATCATCTAATGGTACAATCTAAGCTATTCTTCAGGTAAGCATTACATGTGTTTTAATAATAAAAAAAAATAATCAGGTATAAAAATTATTCGCGCGTCTTGCCATATGCAAATACACTATTATACAGATAGAACATGGAGTATGGCAACGCTTTGCACTAGCAGTGATGTACTTATTTTTTTCTATTCACAAGAAAAGTAGCGGTAAAGTGGCCAAACCACTCGCTCATACGAATCATTCCCCTCCACTAGTCGTTCTCCGCACTCAATCACGTTCTTTAATTTTTCTTTGTTACAAAGATAATTGATTATGTCTTGTAAATAAAGTACTTACGTTTATTTTCACACCTATCCCCCATAAGCACAATATTTTCACTTGCAACGAGTGCTACTTAACTACATAATTGAAGTTGTGTCTAGTTTTATTTGACCTGTAAAACTGTATTTAAAGATCTATACACAGACCTAGATATCATTTATCATTTGTATATTAACCTCCTTATGTATGTTCGTCATTTTAGGTGCTCTTAATATACCTGGACTTTTTTGGGAACGTCGGCAATTTGGCTGTGTCTGTGGCACATTTTTTTGTGAGGGTTGTTGTTTAGCCTAGACTGAGATCAATTTCACTATAAACTCATAGTCATATAGAAAATACCCAAGGAATTGTAATAACACAATAAATAGCAAAAGACGTCATACTAAAACATTCCCGCTTTGTCCACTCACTAAGTACCAAGATTACTAAGAATTATATCAGCCAAAGTATACGAATAAACAAGAAAGAGGATGATACATCATAGAGGGCCGCGACACTGACCGGCGACCGTAGCCTGTGACGTCACGCCACATTCCGCGTGGCGACTCACTCCGTCACGGCCAGCGTTTAAATTTGGAATCGGTTTACCTACTAATGCTAGGGTTGGCAGTCACTCCAAATTGTGAAGCGAGCGATAGTAAACGTTTTATATCCGCGGTTCCTTGGTCTAGCAATAGGGTTGTCTCCTTATATCTCCGAATAGCAATTATTAGTACTCTCTAAATGCCTTGTAACATCGACTTGCCTTCGAGAAATTTATCATAATAATTATTGTAATTTACCTTTATGTAATATTTAATCTTTTAAATACTTGCCTAGTCTATTTTGCACACTGTAAATTACCAACTCAGAAGTTATTCGTGCTAAAGTCTTAAAAGTTAAGGTTCTTGGAATTCAGTTACCTACCTACTTAATAAAACAAAAGGAATGTTTGAATTAATGTTTTCTTTCTTATTGTGAAATTGTTTTGTCTTTACAAAATTATCAAGCAATTTTTTAAGATATAGAATTTTTAATCTGACTTAATTCTGGCATCACGCCGGCAAGTCGCGAGCAGAATATTACCTACATAGTTAATAGGAAAATTGATCTCTATAACTCATTGTATTGCATGCAAGGAGTACCTAAAGTGTTATTGGGTTTTTCTATGAATTTCTCAGTAACAGTTTGGAGTCTGGATTTGTGCCCGATTAATATCACTGTTGATATTAATCGGGCACAAATCCAGACTCTTATGCTCGTTCTGACATGGGACCTGAAACATACCGGGGAACTGCAAGTATACATTAGTACACTTTCGCCTAATTCTTCAGGGAATACAGGCTTGATAACATACGATCACGCCTGTATTCCCCGAAGGGTTAAGCAGAGGTGTACTTAATGTACATCCACAGTTCGCCGGTATGTTTGTGTCCCATGTAATAGGGGGCGAGCCTATTGCCATTCACCGGGCACAAATCCAGACTCCGAGCTGGTACTGAGAATTTCATAGAAAAACTCAATAACACTGCTCGACCTGGGGATCGAACCCACTAGCGTAGCAGTCGTGATTGGGACCACTAGACCAACAAGGCAGTCACCGTATTGTTTTAGCTACACATAAAATATAAAATTAAATAAACAAAGCAAAGCGTACAAGCTAGTTAAATACATTACTGCTCTTATATCAAAACACTTAGGAATGTGCATTTAATATTTTAATTTATTACAATCAATGTAATGTAGCATTTATTTGAAAACTTGGCAACCCTTTGCGTTCCTTTTGCTCGCCAGTGCGTCCAATGACGCGTAATTAGTAACATAAACACATCGGTTCCGTACCCAGCCGAATATGGAAATGGAAAACATGCTTGACAGAAATAAACCTCGCGGAAGGGGCGATGTTTACGTCTCAGCGTCCGTATTACGCTACAGTATATGGAATTATATCGATGGTATTTGTTTCGGCTCAGTATCGTCTAGTGAATGGGTTCTATAAAGAATAATAGATAGGTCATGGCTTATATATTTTGGCATAAAAAGGAGAAGGACTAACTAGTAGTAGCCTAGTGGTCCCAAGCGCGACTTCTACACTGGGTTCAATTACCAGGTCGAGCATTTTGGGATTTTGTGATTGTGTGGGATTTGTATGAAATTCTCAGTACCAGCTCTGAGTTTCAATTTGTGCCTGGAAAATGGCATTAGGCTTGCCTCATTACATGGGACCTAAACATACCGACAAAATGTGGGTATACATTAGGACACATATCCCTAACTCTTCGGGGAATACAAGCATGATGATGCACACCGAATACAAAGGAGATTGTAACACCACGCTAAGTGTGTATTAAAAAAAAAACACTACGTAAAATGTTTAGGTACAGCCCTATTTCATACACGTACATAAATATTTTTCTTTCCGTCCGTAGACTAATATTGTCTCTATCTCTTTTATACGACCTTATATTATAATGTTATTGGATGTGACCCCCACATGTGTTACCCAATTAATGATCCGTACAAATACTCTAACGCTGTGTTCAGGTAGAAACTAAGCAACCAGCCCTTATCTGTCTGAAGAGAAAATGTTCATAGTTCTTGGTTAGGGCTGCCATATCTAAAAACCGGTAAAGAAGCCTCAAAGCCTCGGATTTTAGAGCTTAGAATCCGGACATGCTAAGAGTGTTTTTTTAATGTTACGCAGTAAATAATAAAATAATGTTGTCTAAAAAAGTTTGGGAAGTCGGTGACTTCTATTTGAGTGGGTCTTTTGTTTTCGCCGCCAAACTTTTTTAGACAAAATTATTTTATTATTTTTTGAAGGCGGTTTAACTTTTTTGTTAAAAGTAATTTTATTTTGTAATTTTTAAGTGTTTTTTTTTTTGTTTAAAAGGGCTTGTAAGCCAACTTATCGCACTGCTCCACTGAGACAGCGATGTTTTGGAGTAAACGATACTATTATCGACGTAAACAATTTTTAGATTTTTGTTGATTTTTTTAAAACCGCTGAACCGATTTCACCTCTGATGAAATCAAATAACGTACCAATCAAACAAATAATCATCGAAATCAATCCACTATTGGCGGAGATATCACGTAACAAACATACAAAAAAAAACATACAGACGAATTGAGAACCTCCTCCTTTTTGAAGTCGTTTGAAAATAGTTTCCATTGTTAAATTACCCGACACCGACCGGTGACTTACAAATGAAAACCCACCCGGACAGTCCACGGACGCCTTCTAAACTAGGACAAATCCGGGGAGACCCGGACGGATGGCAACCCTATTTTTGCTAAACCAACGCTGTCGAGTCCTGACACATTTCAATCAGCCCCATTAAATTACTGATATTTTGTAGGAAAAAAATAAGAACGAAGCAAGAAAGTTCATTTAATTGCAATAAAGTACGGTAGTGACAATCCCAAAGATAGAATGAACAGACAGGCGGTAGCCTAATGGCTCGGGCGTTAGACTTGCGATCATGTGGTTGCCGATTCGAACCATTGCACTACCGACGTGAACCCTATTCGTTACACAAGCATTTAGCTTAGCACGAGGGGTTAATACGAATACTAGTTATGTAGACCCAAACTGCGAGTAAGCCTTTTTTTTTTAATATTGAATTGGTGATGCCCTATCTCCCCGTGAATTATTTCCATACATAAATTCCCAACGTCCCCAAAATGAGCTTGTTTGTATGGAAATTATTTGATGAATAATATCCATACAACAAATTTTTGTAGACTTAGAAAAACCGATAAAAACTCAATTTGTTTTTGGCAGGTCCAGCGTTCATTCGCCTTTAGGAATAGATTTTCCAATTATTGTCAATGTATGTACCAATAGATTGCTCCACGATAGTTACATGATTTTTACAGGAATGGGGAGTCAAGTAGTCCGTTTGTCACTGTCTAAGTTATCTTAAACAACAACATAGCCCAATGGAGACGAAGGAAAACAGCGACTGCGAAAATCGGGGCGAAAATTCATATACCTACCTACCTACAACCAATTCACATGGTTATAATTAAGTCCCCGATGTATTTTGTGGACACAGTAAAAATATTTTGTATTTTTTATGTCAAAGCAAACACAATGTGCGTGATAGGCACTGTATGTCATTTATCACAGAGAATTATTATTTCCGCACGCAGATGAAATGAAAATACAATATTTGCCCGGAGGAAGAGAATTTATTATCGTTTTTAAAGCAGTATAATATATTTTTTTTTAATCTCGCTTCCTTTGCACAGTTCTCTTAGTTCAGTCCCAGGTTCGGTCAAGTCCGAGTTGTCGGAATCGTAAAAAATGTTTGCGGATCTTATGACCCCTACTATAAATCACAAAATACGAGATGAGGGTCGCTATGTCAGCGCACATTGCGATCCCGGCCTAAAAAAGGTAACCCTGACGTTTATTAATATGCGGTAAAAAAACGTTGAAATTTTTTTTTTTATGGGAATACTCGGGAATATGGGAATAATCCCATCGTTATGCGTTGCCGCAACTCATAAGGAAAAGCACGGAGAAAAGAAGAAGGAAAGCTTAACAATTTTACTGTAAAATTATGATTAATCGGTGAAGAATGTGTATTTATTAAACTTTCACAATAACTTATATCTAGACAAAACCGTTTTCACGCTTATTCACGTGTACAAGTCCAATTTGAAAGGTCAATATACTTTAATATTTCGGGAATGAGATATTTAAGGTCGATTTAGGGAAACAGGGAAATTGATTAATGATGTTTTTACTCACAGCCTTCTAAACTTGTACGCACAGTGTATAGCACATTGAGCTATACAAAGTTTATACTGGCTTCTTACTTTATGAGATTATTTTTAGTATAATTATGCGAAACTAGTAGTAATGTAGTTTGTTCAGAATAAGTAACTGAATCGATTCCAATAATTTTTACAGCATGTCGTATTTTGTCACAAAAATTTTAAGTACAGTGGGTTATAGCTGTTACCTGACCCGCCCTAGGTGGGCCGGCGGGGTCTAAGTGGGTCGGGTAACAGCGATAACCCACTATTCCTATACTAAGTACCTGTCCGCAATCATACGCCCACAACATAGGTCACCTCTTCAGTCACGCGAAGTCGATGCCACAGATTGATGCGACAGACAACCAGATAACGTAACAAACTTATAACTTTAATATTTTTCAAGATACAGTTTTGAAATTTTGTACATAGATTCTTTACCTAATAAAACTAGACTTTTTAGAATTGCTTTTAGCGATAAGACCGCCAATTGTACCTACTTACTTCGTTTGTTTTGTATTTTGTTTCTTGTGTACAATAAAGAATAATCTATCTATCTAGACACGTGTTTCGTGTTTCGCATAACTAAAACAGACATTTTATATGTAGGTATATAGACGTAATTTGCAAAAAAAAATGGCGCCCTAGGCTAGACAATCAGCCCTAATGGTATTATTCTGGAATCTTGAAAGGGCATGCCACGGTGTTTACCTTTGGCCCATTAAGAAGTTATACAGCATATTTTATTTAAAAGCTCAAAAATGGCTTATTATCAAAAAACCACGAAGATGAACTACAAGAACACTTTAATCTTTTCTTCTTATTCAAGATAACTACAGAATTTTCATATTTTTTACGTAAAGTACCTTTAAGTAGACGATAGCTAAAAGCGTAAAAAGTAAAAGAGATAAAGGAATCTTAATTGCGAATATTTCACGGAATACCTTCTTTTCTTGTTGCAACGGCAAGAATGGAGAATAAATAATATTAAATATTGCTATTAAAATATCGGATACCCTCATTAGTCTATTGGTCCCAGGCGTGACTGCTACGCTAGAGGTCCTGGGTTCGATTCGGTCGAGCAGTGCTATTGAGTTTTTCGATAAAATTCTTAGTAGCAGTTCGGAAGGTATTTGTACCCGGGAAAATCATAATAAGGTACCTACACATACAGTCGCAGTGTGGGTGTACAACTCTGCCGTACCCTTCGAGAAATACAGGCGTGATCGTATGGGATGCTATTTATAATGGTATCACTTAATACTCATTTTAAATCACAAAATTTAACAAACATGTACTAATGAGAACGGCTCTTTGTTAAAGGTGATCGTGATCGAATGGATCAAATAGCATTGAGCAGTCAGTTTGAGATAATAATATTATTGCTTAGGTCCCATTTCACGAAAACTACTTAAACTCTAAATACTTAAGTCCTAGTAATTTCTCGGAAATTAATGTCATAAAAATACTGTTCCATTTTTAAATTTATTCAGAGAGTAGCGGCTATTCTGATTGCGGTGAAAACAATTGTCAATTGATACTTAAAATAAAAAGTGCCATTATCCTCGAGTAATTAATGATGTTTTGTTCTAAGAAGATTTTAAGTATCCACCGACCTATGTGTCTTTTCAGAAGCTATTCGGTAAAAAAATGTGTTTGGTTTAATAACGATAATAGTTTTTGTGGTAATTTGGCTTTCCATTCACCGTAATTAAAATCCTATTAAACAATTAACTTAGCACAAATTCAAACAGTGTATAACTAAGAATTCTGTAATAGAAAACTCAATATCGGTTTTCCAAATCAAAGACTACTTAAAATTAATGAATTTTGATAACATTGAACAGTCGGAATTGAACCTTAACCCTAAGCCTTAATACCTACTACTTTGATAAAAACAAAATCCGATTTAAAGTTAACACATCCAAAACCAACATGGTCCGAAAACTGTTTTTTGTTTCCTCAATCCGTTGAGTTTGAGTTGCTAAAGAAGCCCTTCCCCTCTTTTCTATTCAATGTTTTAGAACGTGATGTTTTTGAAATGTTTCCAAAACATTACACGTGGCACTTCAAAATTCAAAGTTGTTTTTATGGCTTGCTATTATAATGTTATGGCAAGAATTTGTTTTATTAAGATGTTTTTTTTACTCAGGACATGGTAGAAACGTTGTTATCACATTATTATTTAAATTAGTTTATATGAATAATATAGAGGCTCGCCCCCTATTACATGGGACCTAAAAATACCTAAAATGATATGGTATGGTGATAGTCTTGTGATATGACCATTGGACTGCCAAGTCAAAGGTCTCGAGTTCGAATCCAAGGCACGCACCTCTGTCTTTTCAAAGTCATGTGCGTATTAATAATTCATTATTACGCGCTTAAACGGTGAAGGAAAACATCGTGAGGAAAGCTGCATGCCTGAGAGGTTTTCTTGACGGCATGTGAAGTCTGCCAACCCGCTGTACGCTAGCGTGGTGGACTACAGCCTAATCCCTCTCGTACTGAGAGGGAGACCCGTGCCCAGCAGTGGGACAATGTAATGGGTTGATGATGATGAAAAATACCTACCAGCGAACTGTGGTTTTAAGTTTTTTAAAGCTTACTAGCAATGTGGGTCGCACATTACTAGTATTCTTGCTAACCCCTCGTGCTTAGTTAAGTTAAAATCTTTCAAACAGGCAACTACCTACGTGGCAGTTTGAAGTTAGAATTTGTGCCCGGTTAATAGCAATAGGCTTGAACCTTATTACATGGGACCTAAACATACCTGCAAACTGTGGGTGTACATTAGTACACTTCTCCCTAAATCTCCGTGGAAAACAGGCGTGATAGTATGTTTATAATGTTTATATATTATTTTGAATATACAACCCAAGACTATATTATAATTAAGCAAGCTTATCTTTCAAATATTTGGCTAAAGAATATCATTATAAACTACCTTAATAAAAAAAATATAAAGGAGCGTGCCATCGCGATATACCCTTGCAATGCTAATGAAAATTAACTCTAAAAACTTAGTATTTAAGCTCTGTTTTACTTCTGTTACAGATATACACAGTAATCTCGGACAAACTCGTGGGGCTACTTTTAAGGACGAGGAAGCATCATTTGACTTACTTCGAGGGCGAAGTGTTGTTTCAGGTACGTTCCTTTATGTAACTTAAACATTATCTGTACCTCCTGAAATGAAGGTCAGTAAGCGCTCGGGTTTCTTATAAATTGCCATAGAAGGAGTACAATTTCCGTGCATTATCCTAAGGTCAGAAAATTTCTTGAATTCTCTGAACTATTTTTGCATGACGGAAAAAAAGGCTTATAGGCTGTCATCATCATCAATCAATTTACTTGTCACACTACTGGGCACGAGTCTTCTCTCAGAGTAAGAGGGGTGAGGCTAGCCTACTGCGGGTTGGCAGAATTCACAGTAGGTAAGTATCTAGAAAATCTCTCAGGCATCCAGGTTTAACGGGTTTTAACTTTAACGTCTTTGCAGTAACGTCAATTCGGAATGTGAAGGCAAATTTTAACCTGTCGGTTGGGACTGACTGTAGCTTATTTGGTCATAGCGTCTGGTGCATGATACCAGAAGGTACTGTGTCTGGTACCAGAAGATGCAGGTTCGAATTTTACCCGCAGTCGAATTTTTCTTCACTAGAATAACGATCGATAGTTGAATTATAAATACCCATATGTTTACGAAAAGTCGGGTGTGTGTGCCTTAGATTATCGCTAGTCTATCATAGCTTTTTTTACATGTTGCTAATGCTGACAGTATAATCTTTTTTTTTCAGAAACGTGATGACGACGTCCCAGTTTTCCTAATGCAACCCATGCAAGACATAAGAGCTTACTGCGACAACAAAGCCTTACAAGCAAGAAGATCCGTGTCACCTATGCCTCAATAAATGTATTAACGTATTATGTATTTACCTACTATTGTGGTAAAGTGTTGAACTGAATTTGTGATGGAAAGATTTAGGTTACGTAGCAAAATGCGAGAGTAAAGAATAGTATATTAGAAATAATGGTAACAATTACACCACCTTCTCTAGCGAGTCTTACAGTGAAGAGCGGGGCGACAGCGAAAGGGCTTTGCTATTACCGCCTCTAAAGATTTCACCGGACTCGTAACGGTGGTCACAAATTCGGGCTTAAGGACCTCGAAACTGTCTCCTTGTCACTCCGCTCCCAAGTCTATAGGTACTCAACTTTATTATGCTATTTCAATAAATATCGGGCATTCTGCAGACATCATGAATGTGCAGTCGCTTTGCCATCACATCTTCAACACAAATGCGACCCAAAGGAACTCTAAACTTTTGGTCACTTCGTTCCCCAGCCACGCAATAAGGCTATAGATACTCAACTGTATCATGCTATTTCAAGAAATAGCAGCAATTCTGCTGACTTCCTGTATTGGCATTCGCCTTGTTGTCGCTACACTTCGCTATACTCCGCTATCCCGCTCTTCTCGTCTCTATGGTCACAAATGCGGTCTGAATGAACATTTAACTGTCGATAACGCTTCGTTTCCTTGTCACGTGTACGCCTACACTCATCCTAATTTAAGGGAAGTTCCTCGATTTACGGATCCAACATATATTATAAATCGTTTATATCGCGCAATTTTTTGAAGGTTGGAAATATTCTTCGACTTTTTAGTTGTTTAATTTGGGAAACTCGCAAAACGTAAATTTACTTTACGAAAAAAGTTGTCGAAACGTATTTTTTTTTTCGTTAAGAATAGAACAAAAATTGTTATTTACCTAAATAAAAGTTATCCTAGAATATTTTCCAGTCCTCATCTATCGTCTATATCACTGTACACATATTGCAAACGAGAGTAAGTACCAATTTACTTATCGTTATTGCATTGTGAGTGAGTATAATACAACTTTATTGCGGGCAGAATGTTTCAGGATCTGATTTCAATATATTTATATTGCATTGTGACGTAGCCGCATCCTATATTATGTGATTTGATGATGAAATTAAAATAACTGCTCCCGTACATAATGCTACTTACCTTAGAATTGAGTTAAAAATTGATGTATTCAATCATTAGGTTTAAAGTGTAGATTTGCAAACCACTATTGTATTGGGGTTATCCTGTAAAGATAGTGAGTGGAATAAATAAATAAATAAAATAAAAATTATTATTTAGTTGACAAAGACATAAATATGTGTTAGTAAAAATTGACGCAATATATGACTCAAATCTGCTTCGCCCGTTTGATATACCGGATGCTTTAGCCAATTATACTACCGAGGTCACTTCCTGTAATGTAGAATTTAGCTTCCACATTTCGAGCAAAATATATTGATGACATTGCTATGTTATTCAAGCGAAATAATAATAAAAGATAGGTACTATCTTTATAGCTAGTCAAATACACCTACATTTATGACATAAACCTATCGTCATTAATTCTTACTGTTTTTCCTCGAAGCTTGCCCTGTGACCCCAATCAACGTCGACCATGTTCTAAAACAAGCTTTGTTAACTAACAAGCTCTCTTAAAAACTTCATACTCTGCAGTGAACGTGAAGCAAAGAAATTTATTTTACAAAGGAATAAGAAAAGCTTCGATACTCTAAATCATTCAGTAGGTACGACATCCAAAAGTTAGCTGAATCGATTATTATCAAAAATCTGTCGCAGCGTTTTGGAATACAACCCGTATTCGAATTGAACGGTTGCATCAAGCAATGTTACATAATAGTAACTATAATTGGTGCTTGTTATTGTGATCCAACTTCGTGGAAAGATTCCGAACAACGAACTTTGAAATTCTTTCACAATCAGTTACGTTTACTAAATGGTATATTGCGACATTTTTGTTTTATAACAACAATCAAAAGTGCGATGGAAATAAAATTTATAAGTCGTACCTTATTAGTACATAAAATAAAATAAATTTGCCGCCCTCTGTATATAAAATAAATTTAACAATAACAATTCACTCCATATTTTATTACCTGGAAAAATTATATAAACATTATTCTATCCTTGTAACAAAAATTAGGTTAGTTTATGAACTATTGGAAAGATACAATATTATGTAAAGAAGGGACCTCTTTGTGTATTTTTTTTACAATTCGCTTTTGTTGCCATGTCCAAAATTCTCATTGTGTAAGGCTTTTGTTGCAGAAATATCTTTAAAAAAAATAATTGTTGGTGTCTTTCTTTTTTATTTAAAATTATAAAATATTTAAAAAAATACAGTAAGTTTATCATAACTATTGTGATGTCTGGGAATTGGTACATAAATGAAATATGATAAGGGGATATTTACTTGGTAAAATTATCATTTGTTTGGCCTACTGCCAACCCTGAAAATGCGGGGTGTGATATTAATGTATCCTTTGAATATCACGCTCCCGAAAATGGCATTAATCAAAGATGAAACCGAATCCTACACAAGACATGCCAATTTTTTTTATACATACTATTTTTTAAATATAAATACTTTTTCATTATTTCAAAACTAAGACAATTAAGTAAGTAATTTAGGTATATAATAATAAAATTTCTCTTCTATGTCACATACTTGGTTCATACCCAAAGATATTTAAATTTTATATAACTTGTAATTCTTTATTACAAGTTATGTAAAATAACTAACTACTTACTACTTGCTAACCCGAGCAAAATCGTTATCTAACTTGTTTAGTAGGTACACATACATCGCTGCGTTTAGTGTGTTATAAGTACCTTACAAAGAAAGAAATCAAATTGGGATCAAAGTGTTTGTATAATTTTTTTCTCAACCTTTCTAAATCTCTACGGTAAGAACACTACACACTGATATTAATAATGACGTTGCCATTTTTCAAACGTTTATATAAACTCATAACGTTGTATGACTTGCAACTTTGTCTTCATATTATATCGAGTATATTAGAGCCTTCTTGGATATAGGCGATACTGGCTGTGGGTAGTGAAAAATAACAAATGGTATTTTGAATATTTGTAGTATCACGTTATGGCATACTTATACGGTTTGCGGTACCAACAGAAGCAACGAAAGCTCATTATTATGTGAATGCTTGGGAAATGTACACTCACCCAACCAATTAGATATTTAAACACCTAAAGATAAATGTCATTTACGTATCATAAAATAAAGTATATTTTAGCTTGTAAGACCTAGAATTATATATTTCAGCTTAAGCTATTTTTTATGAAAAGCAACTCCTGGTTAATTTGACACTACAATGGTTTTAAGAATCATTTTTTTTTGTAAAAAGAGATAGTTAGGTATCTAAAACTATATTTGTTGAAAAGCTAATGTTATATTATGTTAGCTTTCTCACGCAAACAAGATTGTCAAAATTAAATTATTTGGTAAACATTTTTATTGAGGCTTTTTTCTATATCAAGAATATCTATTGTATATCGATAAGAAACAAAAAGTAAAGGATACTGAAAAAAATGAAATGAATGTGTATAGAATTCAAAAGAATTTTATATTTCACGGATTATGGTTTTTAATAATCTTTGAATTTTGTTAAGTGAAATTCTTCAAACCTGTTTGGAATATTACTTTGAAGTAACTAAGTAATTATTGTATGAGATTTATTTAATCTATAGGAGCATAAGATTTATAACTTTATTCATTTTATCTTAATAAAAAAATAGGAGTGATTTTAATAAATTAATTCAAAGTTAACAATGTACAAAGAGTCACTCTTTTAATGCCATGGGTGATTTTTTTATTTATATGTACATATTAAAATTCTAGTCCACCTAGTCGAATATTATAAGTAATATGTAATACCAATGTGTTAAAAATAAAACCAAATAATTTATGTATGTTTTAAGTTATTTTATAACCCTATCCATCCCTATAACCCATCTATTTGTTTGGCGGCGTGAAAAACTTCAAAAGAAATGTTTAATAAATAAAACTATACTTATAAACTTCTTTATTAATACTTAATTAATTTTTATTTTATTTAATTTTATTGTATCTGGGTGGCTTACAGCTAACAATACAGAGATAAAAATGGAGTAATTCACGACAAGCCATTTACAAGCCTCCACAATTAGAAAAAAGATTGTTGCAATGGTTTAAAACTTAACAAAACTAGCAAAAGTATGCTTACAGCGTATTGGATACAGTAAAATCCTTAGAAATAATAGTATTGATAGATGCTAAACTGCTTGTAAACAGATCAATTGAGGGGTCTCTATTTTTAATAATTTGGTTGAATGACTTGACTGCGCGAATCATGTATGAATTGCTACGAAGGACTGTGTGATTTTTATTAAATACCCACTCTGAAGTGTTTACAGGTAAACCTATACAAATGCAGTTTAAGCTGATCTCGCATTGTACAGGCTTCCAATACAATAAGAGACCAGCTGGTTTTGTATAGCTTGATATGTAGCCGTGCGTACATAGACTGTAATGGCCATAATGTCAAAGAAAGAAATGTTGTTTTCTCATGTCAGTGAATTTAATTCTTTTTGAGAAAAAAAGTTCTTAAACCTTTTAATTACGACCAAACAGAGTAGGTAGTTTTTAGAATACAAAACTGAGTCCTCTAAATTGCTTCAAACCTCTTGAAATTTACTAAGTGACCTATCTGTGGGGTACTAATATAGGGAAATTTTATAAAACCAAATAACAAGTAGGACTAGGATATTCACATTTCAATTATTCATCATCATAGGTACCTAATTAACATCACGAAATTAACATAATTATCCCAAAGGTGTTAATAAGCATTAATATCGCAGAAATCGCAGTCATCATCTGTGTAATGTTCATATAAACAGCGAAATTACAGTGCTGACACCAGATATCTTTGTATGTATTTATCATATATAACATACCTTCTGCTGACTTACCATCCGGACGGCTACCATGTATTCGTAGCCGCCCACTTTGTTCCTCAGATCATTGCCTTGTACGGAGTAAGGTACCTCTCACTTACTCGCTGCAATCGCAAGTTGCACGCAGCCGCCGTGTGTGGCACTACAAGTCAGCAGACTGGGATGGGATGCGGTCATTCTTTGCGTCCTACTCTTGGAGACAGGTTTGCTTCTCGCCGGATGATCCCGACGCTGCTGATTCTGTTGCTTATGTGGTGCCGCAGGGTATTGAAGTTTTCATTCCATCATCTGAAGACCCATTCAGTAGCAAATTTCGGCCTTGGGTCGGTTTATCTTCCAAAAAGGCTTCTTGTAGGAAGCAGGAAGCTTACCAAGTCTAGGCTAAGGCGATTGCAGAACGGGATGAAAATAAAACCGCATTGAAAAAAGAGTATAACTTTGCCTCCACATCTTTCAAAAGAGACATTGCAAGGGCGAAGTCGAAGCACATGGGTAGAATTGGCGAGAGGCTTGAGCGCCTATCTTCGGGAACTAGTGCGTTCTGGTCTCTGGCCAAAGCTATGAAAAGAAATTTCTGTAAGCCATCTTTTCCACCCCTGCACATGGGAAATGATTCGTTGGCCCACGACGCAAAGGAGAAAGCTGGTCTTCTGGGCAAGCTCTTTGCGTCCAACTCGACCTTGGATGACGGGGTACGAGAACTACTACGGTTCGAGGGCTATATGCCAGATATCCGGTTTCACCAACGTTTCACCAACGCGCAGTGCGTTTAGCGCTTCTATCCCTCGATATCCATAAGTCGAGTGGGCCTGATGGAATCTCTCCTGTTATGTTGAAGATGTGCGCTCCTGAGTTGTTTTAAACACGTCTTTTTCGGCTCTCTTACTCTTCTGACGTTGTCCCGTCATCATGAAAGACAGCATTCATTCACCCGGTCCCTAAAAAAGACGACCGCTCAAATCCATCCAACTACAGACTGATAGCCATAACCTCCCTTTTCGCGAAGATAGTGGAGTCCATTATCAACTGCCAGTGCCTTCGGTTCTTAAAGGGTCATCAAGTGCTTAGTGACCGAGTGACCGAGAAAGTCGAGTTGAAAGTCAAGTCGAGAGTTGAGTCGAGAGTCGAGCCGGGAGTCGCGTCGTGAGTTGAGTCGACAGTCGAGTCGGGAGTTGAGTCGAGAGTCGAGTCGAGAGTCGAGTCGAGAGTCGAGTTGAAAGTCGAGTCGAAAGTCGAAAGCTGAAAGTCGAAAGTCGGAGGTCGAAGGTTGAAAGTCAAAAGTTGAAAGTCGAAAGTCGGAAATCGGAAGTCGGAAGTTGGAAGTCGGAAGTCAAGTCGAGAGTTGAGTCGAGAGTCGAGTCGAGAGTCGAGTCGAGAGTCGAGTCGAGAGTCGAGTCGAGAGTCGAGTCGAGAGTCGAGTCGAGAGTCGAGTCGAGAGTCGAGTCGAGAGTCGAGTCGAGAGTCGAGTCGAGAGTCGAGTCGAGAGTCGAGTCGAGAGTCGAGTCGAGAGTCGAGTCGAGAGTCGAGTCGTGAGTTGAGTCGACAGTCGAGTCGGGAGTTGAGTCGAGAGTCGACAGTCGAGTCGGAAGTTGAGTCGAGAGTCGAGTCGAGAGTCGAGTCGAAAGTCGAAAGTCGGAGGTATTTATTTATTTAGTATTTCGAGTCGAGTTAATTTATTAATTAACCAACTTATACTTACAGTTTACACTACACATACAAGTTATCGGTCATATACGAGTAGGTAGTAACGAAAGAATACATTAATTTTTAATTATTTTGAAATATAAAATTAGGAAATAATAAAACAATTACTAAGCTACGGGATTGTACTAGATGGGGCAATAGATTCCAGGTATCGAGTGGCAGTACTCAGGAATCTCAGTTCCGTGCTCGCAAAGGCATCTAGTGAGTCATCGTAATGCAATATATTATTAATGTGGGTAAGTGCTAGATACAAAGGACTCGTCTTAAGGGTTACGGTACTAGTTTGCGGTATCGAAAATAGAGGACGTTGACGAGGTCGAAGATAGAAAGTCCAAGTTGAAAGTCGAGTCGAAAGTCGAGTCGAGAGTCGAGTCGTGAGTTGAGTCGACATTCGAGTTGGGAGTCGAGTCGAGAGTCGAGTCGTGAGTTGAGTCGACAGTCGAGTCGGGAGTCGAGTCGAGAGTCGAGTCGAGAGTCGTCTCGAAAGTCGAAAATCAAAAGTTGAAAGTCGGAGGTCGAAGGTTGAAGGTCGAAGGTAGAAAGTCGAAAGTCGAAAGTCGAAGGTCGAAAGTCGAAAGTCGAAAGTTGAAAGTTGAAAGTTGAAAGTCGAAAGTCGAAAGTCGAAAGTCGAAAGTCGAAAGTCGAAAGTCTAAAGTCTAAAGTCTAAAGTCTAAAGTCGAAAGTCGAAAGTCGAAAGTCGAAAGTCGAAAGTCGAAAGTCGAAAGTCGAAAGTCGAAAGTCGAAAGTCGAAAGTCGAAAGTCGAAAGTCGAAAGTCGAAAGTCGAAAGTCGAAAGTCGAAAGTCGAAAGTCGAAAGTCGAAAGTCGAAAGTCGAAAGTCGAAAGTCGAAAGTCGAAAGTCGAAAGTCGAAAGTCGAAAGTCGAAAGTCGAAAGTCGAGAGTTGAGTCGAGAGTTGAGTCGAGAGTCGAGTCAAGAGTCGAGTCGTGAGTTGAGTCGAAGGTCGAGTCGAGAGTTGAGTCGAGAGTCGAGTCGAGAGCCGAGTTGAAAGTCGAGTCGAAAGTCGAAAGTCGGAGGTCAAAGGTTCAAAGTCAAAAGTTGAAGGTCGGAAATCGGAAGTCGGAAGTTAGAAGTCGAAAGTCAAGTCGAGAGTTGAGTCGAGAGTCGAGTCGAGAGTTGAGTCGAGAGTCGAGTCGAGAGTCGAGTCGAGAGTCGAGTCGAGAGTCGAGTCGAGAGTCGAGTCGAGAGTCGAGTCAAGAGTTGAGTCGAGAGTCGAGTCGAGAGTCGAGTCGAGAGTCGAGTCGAGAGTCGAGTCGAGAGTCGAGTCGTGAGTTGAGTCGGGAGTCGAGTCGAGAGTCGAGTCTCGAAAGTCGAAAATCAAAAGTTGAAAGTCGGAGGTCGAAGGTTGAAGGTCGAAGGTAGAAAGTCGAAAGTCGAAAGTCGAAAGTCGAAAGTCGAAAGTCGAAAGTCGAAAGTTGAAAGTTGAAAGTCGAAAGTCGAAAGTCGAAAGTCGAAAGTCGAAAGTCGAAAGTCGAAAGTCGGAGGTCAAAGGTTCAAAGTCAAAAGTTGAAAGTCGGAAATCGGAAGTCGGAAGTTAGAAGTCGAAAGTCAAGTCGTGAGTTGAGTCGAGAGTCGAGTCGAGAGTTGAGTCGAGAGTCGAGTCGAGAGTCGAGTCGAGAGTTGAGTCGAGAGTCGAGTCGTGAGTTGAGTCGACAGTCGAGTCGGGAGTCGAGTCGAGAGTCGAGTCGAGAGTCGAGTCTCGAAAGTCGAGTCAAGAGTCGAGTCGTGTGTTGAGTCGAAGGTCGAGTCGAGAGTTGAGTCGAGAGTCGAGTCGAGAGCCGAGTTGAAAGTCGAGTCGAAAGTCGAAAGTCGGAGGTCAAAGGTTCAAAGTCAAAAGTTGAAAGTCGGAAATCGGAAGTCGGAAGTTAGAAGTCGAAAGTCAAGTCGAGAGTTGAGTCGAGAGTCGAGAGTCGAGTCGAGAGTCGAGTCAAGAGTTGAGTCGAGAGTCGAGTCGAGAGTCGAGTCGAGAGTCGAGTCGAGAGTCGAGTCGAGAGTCGAGTCGTGAGTTGAGTCGACATTCGAGTCGGGAGTCGAGTCGAGAGTCGAGTCGTGAGTTGAGTCGACAGTCGAGTCGGGAGTCGAGTCGAGAGTCGAGTCGAGAGTTGAGTCGACAGTCGAGTCGGGAGTCGAGTCGAGAGTCGAGTCGAGAGTCGAGTCTCGAAAGTCGAGTCTCGAAAGTCGAAAGTCGAAAGTCGAAAGTCGAAAGTCGAAAGTCGAAAGTCGAAAGTCGAAAGTCGAAAGTCGAAAGTCGAAAGTCGAAAGTCGAAAGTCGAGAGTCGAGTCGTGAGTTGAGTCGACAGTCGAGTCGAAAGTCGAGTCGAGAGTTGAGTCGAGAGTCGTAAGGTCGAAGGTTGAAGGTCAAAGGTCAAAACGTCGTCCAAACTCCTCAGCCAAGCCCAAGACCAAGTCAAAGTCGCGAAGGTTAAAGTCAAAGTCTGACGTCGGAAGGCGGAAGTCGGAAGTCGGATGTTGGAAGTCGGAAGGAAAGGAAAGGTCGAAATCCCAAAGCCCAAAGTCCTCAGCCAAGCCCAAGTCCGAGTCTACACAAGAATATAACGTTGAACCAACGCGTTCGACCTTTCTTATTAAAAAGCGTTCTACCGCTTAACGTTTATTTCGTCTGGTTAAACGGCTATTTACTGTTTCAGCTTAGTGCAAGGTTTGTTGGTATTGTTTAATTTCATATGTGTTAGTGTCGTCATTACAGTTTTAGTTTTATCTGTAGTAATTCGGAACTGCACTTGTGTGCACATTTCCCCCCGCCAAAAATGGCAGAACTATTTGGACGGTAATAATATCGCTAAGGCCCTTCAGTGTTGCTCGAAGCTTTATTGTTTTATAGACCTACAATTTGTGAAATACAAAAAACATATTTGTTAGGTGGGTCGAACGGTTTACTTTAAATAGTTGATAACGATACACTTTAGTTATGCAATGTTTTATCGTGATTTAAATCACGATAAAACATTGCATAACTAAAGAACAATTAATTGGTTTACAGATGTCCTGCAAATCGACTGTGCCGCATTCAAAGAAAAGTCGCTTTCAACCTTATTTAATTGTGAACACTTGTGCAAACAGAATCGCCGGTTACAAAGATAAATAACATCTTGTGAATAGGAGTTCAATTTGTTTCCGTATAATTTACTTTGTTGAGACTTAATCCTGTTACAATAGCTCTTACTAAGAGCTTCTGTAGATTGAATACTGTAATATCTACATATTGTTTGTAACATCTTATCAAATAATGGAAATAAGCTCGCCCTGAAATACATCGGATCTCTATTCTCCAATCGACAATTTGTTGGTGTACCATCTTAAGTAACATACCATCACGCCTGTATTCCCTGAAGGGTTGGGCAGAGGTGTACCAATGTACACCAACATTTCACCGGTATGTTTAAGTCCCATGTAATAAGGGCGAGCCGATTGACATTAACCGGGCACAAATCCAGACTCCGAGCTGCTACCAATAATTTCATAGAAAAACCCAACAACACTTGCTCGACCTGGGGATCGAACACAGGTCGGACTTGCAATTATGTGGTTGCCGGTTCGAAACCCACCCATTGCACTATCGACGTGAACCCACTCGTAATACAAGCATTCAGCTTAGTACCTACAAGAAGTTAAAGAACAGAATACTAGTAATACTAGTAACCCACAATACTAGTAAGCTTTAAAAAACAATAATATTTATATTTATAATATTTATATTTTAAATCGAATCGTATTCGCTTCGAAATATAATACCATAGCCTATTATTAAGTATTGGTAATGATTGTAAGCGGCGGTAGCTTAATGGCTAGGGCATCGGACTTGCGATCATGTGGTTGCCGCCATGCCGGTTCAAAACCCACCCATTGCACTACCGACGTGAGCCCACTCGTAACACAAGCATTTAGCTTAGTACGAGGGGTTAACAAGAATACTAGTAATGTGCAACCCACATTGCTAGTAAGCTTTTTTTTTTTAAAAAAAAAACAAGATATTAGTTATCATCTCGCCAGCATTCGCTCAGCAGAGTGAATACGATAAGGGAATTCTCAAATTAATGGCAATTAAGCGTGGGTGGAAGGTCGTCGTTTGATAATAATTAATTACATAATTATGTATTGGATGTGCTTAAACTATGTATCTGGCGTAATTGTATGTGTCTGTATGTGTAATCATCCTATTGATATATTTATTGGGTCTATGTTAATTGAGTCAGTGATATCTAAATCATTTTCTCTCGGTACGAGCGATTCTTTCACCTCTCCGAACTCATTACATGGCGACCCTGCCAGTCGAGGCGGTCTGCTGGAGTTCGGTAGCGCGCAACTTGATCTACTTACGGAAGGACATTATTTGATTAAGTAATTGAGACTTTCGTACTAAAATTTCGTACTTAGAGGGATAAAGCTATACCTAGTCCACGACGCTGGCCTAAAGCAGGTTGGCAGACTTTATACGCCGCCACCGTCTAGAAAATCTCTTAAGAGGGGATTCTAGTCTGAATTGAAAAATAGGAGGAATTTGAAAAATAGGTATTTGAAGAAACTATTGCCGTCGCGCTGCACCTCCATTCTCTTTCTGTACAGTGCGAAAAGGACAACTGCAGCTTAGGACGATTTTACCTACAAAAACATTGACCAAAAGATGTTTCGTATTCTGCTGTTTTCTTCTTCAAGAGTGGATTGATCTATGCAATTTATATATCAAAATTTAGAGGAAAAGCATGTCTATGCTTCTATTATTTTATTTTTTGTTAAAAACTTTTCAAATTTGTCTGATAGTCGCCTGAACATGACGGTAAAAACGGGCTTTTTTTCGAGTTTTTGAATTGTCATATTTTCTTATGAAATTATTTTTTGGAAAAAATGAAAAAATAGGGGCCTGTATGAATTAGATCTAGATTTTTTGGAAAAATATCATTGCTCTAGAGTCATTATCTACGGAGAAAACAGCAGAATGCGTTTGTATGGAGAAAGGCTCCCTAGAGTACCCTCTTAAGCGTGTATGTTTGTTTCAGCACCATTCATGGAATAACATTTACATTGACTTGGCATTCCAATGGTCATATCACTAGGCTATCACTCTTCTTACCCATAGACTTTATATTAAAATTTTATAATTAAGTTTAATTTCATACCTACATCAGGCAGAAAAAGAAAGAACTCAAATTAAATTGAGGTAAAAGTTTATGTATGAAAAATTTATTATTATAAACATTTTAAATCTCTGCGTTCAATCGCCGACGAGCAAATTCATTAGTTTGCAGTCCTTAAAATAAGTACAAAATTTAAGTGCTCCTACGTTTCAAAATATGATATTCTTTTCTTTCACTTATTTTTGTCTGGTCTACGAGTTGCCTCGGATATAAATCCCTTTGAAAAGCTTTAAGTGGGCATTAAGTATCGCCCACATCATTCAAAACAAAAAGAAATAAGCGATTAATTTTTATTTCAGAACTCTTTTTACAATATAATATTACAACGATAATCTTGTGTAGGCTTACGTTTCTTAGACAACAGAATATTATTTATCTGCGTAGCTTAAAAAAAAAAACAGATTTAAAGTTGATTCCGAATAATACGTTAAGGAAATATTACTGAAATTGAGATTTTCCAAGATAATGGCGTTATTCTGAATTATTTTTTACTTTTAGGCAATAGTATTAGGCTACACGCCGAGCTATCTATATCCAGTTTATGCTGGCCTCTTATGTTATGGAAAGCCTTTACAATACAGGCATATATTCCCCAAAGGGTTACGCAAAGATGAACCTACTAACATACACCCAGACTTCGCCGGTATATTTTGGTTCGCATGAAATAGGACGCGAGCCTACTGCCGTTAAAAGGACACAAATCCAAACTCCGAGCTGCTATTGATATTTTCATAAAAACACTCAATAGCACTTCACACTTTCACACAAAGCTGTCTGTCTCGCTTTAGAAAACTAGACTAATGAGTTTTTATAACCAATTTAAACCGAGTTTATCGGCCCATCAATTTATTTCTACTCTACTTATTATTTATTAAATGAGGGGTGTTCATTTGAATTCAGAAAAAGGCAATTTATTTCTAAAGATGTTTCAAGGACAATTTCACGAAATTTAAGGTCTTTTGCGTCGTTGTTTTCTAAATGTGAGTGCCTTTTAAAGTCTAGACATCAAAGGTGCGCAATTAACAATGTGGAAGGAAGTGTCTGAATTTGTATGAAACACGAAGAGGCGAATTGTCTAACTTCTCTTTTTTTATTTCCTCAATTTGTACCTCTTTATCATATTCTAGGAACAGTAGGAATTGCGACATCAAGTTTAATTTAGTCACAACTAAATTTTAATTAAAATTTCGTTTAAAAATCTTTATTGTAGCAAATAGTACCTAAGTAGTGTAAAATTAATTTTCAAACCAATAATAAACCCCTTAGGGTCTGTAAAGACGTCAAAATCATTGAAGTTTATATACGGACAAATAATGAGAATCAACCTTAAAGTTTTAACTTATTTATTTTACGTTTAATTATATATTTTTGTAGGTAGATATAGTAAGGTCGCCAGCACATCAAGTTATCACAACATGTCAATTTTTTTGACATTGGGGGGTGATGATGATGATGGGTTAGGCAGAGGTGTACTAATGTACACCCACAGTTCGCCGGTATGTTTAGGTCCCATGTAATAGGGGGCGAGCCTATTGCCATTAACCGGGCACATATCCAGACTCCGAGCTGCTACTGGGAATTTCATAGAAAAACTCAATAACACTTTGCTCGACCTGGGGATCGAACCCAAGACCTCTAGCGTAGCAGTCGCGATTGAGACCACTAGACTAATGAGGCATTACTTATATGTTGCACCATAATATATTAATATTTTTCTTCTCATAGGTACTGCATAATTCTCACATTTTCAAAACAAAATTGCAAAAAGAACTTAACTATCGAAGATGTTTATTAAAAAAAAAAGTATCTTTGTAGATTCTTGCCGGCTCTTGTCCATAATGTCAACAATTTGGAACCGTTCAACTATTCTTTGACATTTCAAAAGTACTTCTAATAATGATATACATAATTGAAATAAACATTTGACTTTGTGCTCGTCTTTCGACATTTAAAAGAGGCCTTTAATACATAACCTCATAAAGATATAAAAGAAAATTAAAATTGGTTCAAAATACTGGTTTCTAACACTTACGCGAAAATTATGGAAGGGTTTAAATGAAGAATTGGTTCAAAATTATGGAAGCGCAGCTTGTGATGTCAGAAATTGATGCGCTATACAAATTCTATACTGACACTCATTTTGCGGGAAAGAGACAAAGCATCCCCTCTCAATGCCCTCCAAAAAACTTAGTATAATAACTGTATCAGCAGGTTTAAATTATAATTTTCAGTAAGCCTGCAATTTTTTATAAATTAAACATCAGTCTTTATAATGCTAACCCACCCATATCGGTTATTTAGACGTAAACTTACATGAACAATAGGTATAACGTATACCTAAGCATTTACTAAAATTTAAATTGATATAGTCTGCAGATTCTGATTTATGTTTCGCTTACGTACTTAACGTTTTAGCCGAGTGTACCCACGGCTGCACGTCAAGCTTTACAAGCTATACAAAACAAGTTTAGACTGACCTCCCATTGTAAAGGTTTTCCGTACTATTCGAGGCCAGGCTATAGTGGATTTGTAGGTATAGCTTGATGTGTAGCCCAGCGAACATAATACCGTACGCTGGGCAGTTTTATATGTATTTACATATTTTGGTAGAATTTTCTTTGCATAATTTTGAAAAACATATACTCAAATCTGAATCAAATATTTGTTTTTAAGAATTGACATGTTTATTCTCATGAAAATGAAGATGTTTTCTTGCCAAGGAGGAAAATGAATAAAAATAAGAATATGGACGAAAACTGGAACGACCCACTTTCTCAGTAGTGCATTACTATCTGAAATTAGGTCGAAGCCGTTGATATATTGCGCCGAAATAACTTCTAAGAGTTGATACTGATTTGTGAATCTTATTTTATTGTAAAGTTTATAAAATCTTTTTGAATTGAATTTAGGTAGGTACTTCCATATAATATAAAAAAACAATTGCCATGCGTTAGTTTCATAAATATACTCTAAAATGGCTCGATCATTTTGAACATTTAAAGGTTTTATTTGGCACATTACGTTTGTCGCTTGGAAACAAAAGTATGTTTTAGGTATGCGAGTAAATCGCGGGCTATACATCGATGCTTGTACATTTCTTACGCTTACTTGAATTCATAATTCAATACATAATTCTGGACTAGCTTTGACATTTTTCGTCAGTTATTTAAGAAATTCTCAGCTATCTAGCTGCTATCAATAATCTAGCTATCTCATTTTGACCCTGTAGGTCAAAGTTTTTCAAGGTTGGTCAAGGTTTTTTTTTCTACTTTTGTAGAAAAAAAAACGGAAAATGTTTAGATTTAGGTAATATATAAAGAAATGAATCTTTTAATGCGACCACGACATTGAATTTTGAATATAAAATAATGGAATTGAAAAAAAATCATTTGTCATTGTCACTTGTTTACTTTATTGTAAAATCCATTAAATAAATTACTCCTTGTAAACAAGTCACAGTTATTTTTATTAATACTGACTGACCTTAAATAACATACATAATTATTAAGTACAAAGTATTTATAATGTTCAAATGACAACATAATTGTTATTTTTTGTACAATACACTTATCTACTATAACATACATGATAAATTCATTAGGTACTTACATACCATTTAATCACTTAAAGCTGCACAATATTCTTTACTGCACCATATTTTACAGTTTGTGCTGCACGCATCGCACGCGTTGCACGCATCGCACGCGTCGCACGCATCGCACGCGTCGCACGCATCTCACGCGTTGCACGCATCGCACGCGTTGCATGCATCATACGCGATGCACGTGTTGCACATTTACATCACTTGCCTGAAAAGCTGTATGCCTCATACATTTTTACTTTGCAATTTAGTTTTTCGCAGCACATGCAGTAGTGTTTGTACGTGACACCATCTTCTAGTTTTGTCGAGGATATAAAATTTTATAGCATACACCACGTGTTATTAATCTGTTACAACTCAACACCAAACATTATAAAATTCAGTTCACTTTATTAGGTTCATCTTAGAAACCTTTTCCAAAAATATATAATTGCACTCCACTTCTGCTTTGCTTGCGTTCCCCCAGATATCCATCACTATAAAGTATTATTCACAACCGTTTTTTTTTGCAGAATCACTAGATTCAATCACAGTCTAAAATTTACTTTCCTGGACGAAAGGTCCAGTTGTTGCTGGGCGCTACCGAAAGTTCCTCTTCGGAGTGTGCACCATAAATATCTCGCAGCTGCGAGAAGCCTTCACAGTTTTCTCTTCCAATGAATGGTCAGCCCAATGCGGTATTGGGTCGGAATTGACGCTCGGCCGTATAGTCGAAGTCTCCTCGAAGCGGACTTTGTGGCGACGGACACAGGTTAAACGTATCTGTGAACAAAGAGAAAAACAAATGAGTGCCTATAGTAATATGCATAGATCTCTTTTGGCTGAATTATTAAACAGATCAGAGGACTGCCTCATTAGTCTAGTGGTCCTGAGCGTAACTGCTACGCTACAGGTGTTGGATACCCAGGTCGAGCAGTGTTATTGGGTTTTTCTATGACATTCTCAGTAGCGGCTCGGAGTTTGAGTTTGTGCCCGGTTAATGGAGATAGGCTCGTCCCCTATTACATGGGACCTAAAACATACCCTTGAACCTACATTAGTACACCTCTGCCTAACCTTTAGGGGAAAACAGGGGTGATGGTATGTTTGAACGATCACAACCAAGCCTAATATTCGCTAACTTGAAGCCCGAAAGTCAAACAAACAATTTGATTTACTGGCAGACAAACCTTTCTATGTAAAATACAGATTGAAAAGTATAAAATAATAAAAAAATAAACAAAAATCTAGTCTCAATAAAAACAAAAACTTAGAAATGGGTTGTGAGTTTACCTAATTGGATTTTTTGCTTCGAATGTTTACCGTTTTTAGTGACTAAGTGGGCTTTCTTCAGGCTGCCCAAATTCACTGCCAGGAATTATGTGTGTGCACCTCTACCTACGTGGTGATATGTGATAAATTTAATGAACACATATAGAATATAGTGATGCCTTTGATCGATTTTATTATAATAGCTTGTTTATTATAGAGGTAGACCGTTTATTCTTGGGCGCCCAATTCAATTTCTTTTCGGGTATTGTCAATTTGTTCGTCTATAATACATTCTAGGTACATGGCAGTAATAGCGACATCAACAATAACTTATTCACTATAGAGTATTAAAAGTTTTGCTTTGGTTTTAGATAGATTTAGGTGTACATTTAAATTTTTGGCCGAATCCTCTATTTTACATCAAAATCTCCTACGAAAAAGATTTTTAAGCAAAAGTTTTAATACTCAAATACTACCAAAGACTTCCATGGACCTAGAATGTGGTATAGCTGAACAATATCCGAAAAACCAAAAATAAATTGAATTTGCCAGTATGAGCCTATTGTAATAACAAAAATAATATAAATTTCGCGCCCAAGGCTGAACGTTTAGCCTTAAGTTAGAAATTTAATAACTTGAAACTAGTTTCATTTGTTTATAATAGTGTTGTGAAAATTTATTAGCCCAATAAATAACATACAGTTCAAGCAAGGATAAAATAAATTCGTATAGGTATATTATATTCAAACAATTCGAGTTTATTAGTACCTCAATAGCAATTTGAAAATGGTGAAAGTGCGTATAAGTTTTTATTTATGAAGCTAACTGAACTACACGACGATTATATTGAGTGATGATAATTCTGACAACGACGATGGCGATGACGACGCAGACTGTGATAAACATGATGATTTTGATAAAAATTATGACGATCACAATGAATATAGTGATGAAGATGATGTTTAAGATGAAGACAATGCTGATGATGATGATAATTTTGATGATGATGGTGGTTTTGCTGATAACAATGACGTTGATGATAATTACAATGACAAATATGTTAAGAATGATGACGATTATAAGGATTGCGATGGCGGTGTCAAGAATAATGACGATTATGAGGATTGAGAGGATTATGATGATACTGATATTAAAGATGATAATCACTAGAGATCTCATTCTTGGTCAGACAGAAGGGATAGAAAATGACTGCCATTGTTATAAGAAAATCGATGTAGTCTGACTACAATTTACTTCTTTACTTCACAATACCTTTTATGTTAAAATCCCCGCCGCGTTGAGTTTGTGTTTATTCATTTTAGATAAATTAAGGTGACTGGACGTTTTGCATTGGCACTACCGACCCACATTATCACACAAAATGACAAGGAATTTATTCTTAGCCACACATTTACATACGTTGCTTCTATCTCTGGATAAAGGCGACTGACTTAGATATTCATCGGAGATATGAGAGCGTCCATAAAATGACAATAATTTCAACCCTTTGCTTGCAAACCCTTTGATGAAGGACAAAATCGTTTATTGGGACATAAACGTGGTAAACGTAGCTATATAAATGCTTTTTAAAGAAACCCTAATATCACGAGAAAATGCCGTAAAAAATACATAAGATTTTTTATTGTTATATTAAAGTTGTAATGGTTTTCCGTCACGACGCCTACCGTACGCCAAAATTATTTTCAGTACTTATTGTCAGTTTTGTACTTAACGAACAATTTTTCCTTCTTTAAAATAACTTAATAATCTTTGCATGGAAAATGCCTAAAAAATACAAAAAGACATTTTCAGTACTTTAATTTTTCATAGAATTTTACGAGTATTTCCAAGTAGTAATTTGACAACTATTCATAATGTAGCGAGATCTAGCGCGCTACTAAGGTATTACGAAGAAACCTCGCGCAAGCAGTATTATCGCGAGTAGTATAAACCTTTTGAACGCCAGAGTATAAACGTACCGCCGTACCCCTGACGCCAGGCCACTTTTTCTGACAAATTCCACAAGGTAGTGAAAACACACTAAAGTAATGATAAAATTGTTTATTTCATAATATGGTGCGACGTATATTTGTCATACATTTGTGACGTTGGCGTTCAGGGTAAGATTTCGTTTGTCACATTTATGTGACAATGGCGTTCAAAAGGTTAAGCCTCGATCAATTGTTTTCGTGCAAACTTTTTAGATGTAAATAGGTATATTAGGACTTCCCTTTTATACTGCGCTGGTACGTACGGCTGCACATCAAACTATACGAAACCAGTTTACGCTAGCCTCATATTGTAAAGGGTGCCTGCCGTTTTGCCGAAAAGATTTTGACAAATTATCATTACCCAAATAAATTTTTGCAACCTTTTTTTATACCATTGCAATATTTCGAATGATTTTAGTACGCATATTTTTATTTGGTCAAATTTTTACTTGGCAAAATATTATCAAGTATAATGTCAATAAGGCATTTGGTCTTTAATCAAATGATTTATTACAGCAAACAATCTTCAGACAATAAACGTTTGGTGAAATGATTTGTAAAGAGAAAAACTAGGTTAATTTCTTCTTTAAAAAAAAATGGGTAGGTTAGGTTAAAACTGTGACCTCTCTCAGAAACGACTTGCATCAATAGAAAAAAGAGATATTTTGGCTTATTTGATTTTGCGTAAACAACTGTTATTCCAACTGAAATATTTGACTAAATAAAAAATGTTAAAAGTACTAGTTGGTAAACAAGATAACTTGTTTACCAACTAGTACTTTTATGTTATGGAAATATGTTTGGGAAGTATGTATGAATAAAAGCCCCTTGGAACCCATGGTCCACTACAGCACCTATCTAATTATTTTTGAGTTCAAATCTATCTCTGCTCTAGATGATGAAAGAAATACACAAAAATATTTATGAAAAATATTGATGACAGAGTGGTATCATTTTATGATAAAACATTTCCATTCGTTATTTGTACGTTTCTTAAACTAATACCCCTATGCAAACAAAACTGTACTGTATTATGCATTGCAAAATGCAAAATTAGTTTCCAAGTTGATGTGTCTTTCAATAGAAAGACTCAACATTTTTCTACTCTAAATTTAGAGTTAGAAGCGAAGGGTCAGAATAAATTAGATAGCTGTAACGAAGTACGTAAGTTGTACGTCAATGTCGTCAATCTAAAATAAATTTAAAAAATGCCTTTATAAAGCTGTTTTGTGTTGGGACAAAACAGCTTTATAACGGCAAAAATAATTACACGTCATCATAATTAAACACCAGTGACTGGATTTAAAAGAAGTTGTTGTTTCTCTTCATCAACTAGAAAAGAGGAGATGTTTTTCAAACGACTAAGGTGATTTTCTTGAAGCATAGCTGAGAAAACTCTAGATGTTCACTTCTCGAACTTAGTCAAAACCGGTTCACCCGTTAAGGTTGTGAAGAGGAGAGGTGTGTTACCCATCCAACCAAAGGGAGGATCCTCCAACCAGGCGGGTGTTGCCGCGGGCAGACGGTTGATGTCGGGCGATTTAAAGAAAGAAAGAAACGCCACATTGTATGAGCACTTCGCGTTCGTCGAAGCGGAACGTGAAGCCCTCATACAAACGGGCGCATCGTTAATACGCCGGTTTGAATGTTTTAGTTCCAACTATCTTTCTGCCCGCGTCTTCGCCCGCTTAGTCTATACGTTTCTTTTCATTTTATGGGATAATAATGTAGCTTTTTAATAGTGAAAGAATTTACAAAATCAGTTCAGTAGATCCAGAGATTACACCCTACAACCCCACAAACTCGCAAACTTTATCTCTCTATAATATTATTAAGTATAGATTATCGATTGTATCGGTTGAAACTGGGCACTGAAGAAAGTAAATTTGCAATAATATGTATCTCCTGCTAGGAGAATTAAGGATTCAAGAGCGAGTGAAACGAGCTCGGGACTTGGAACACACCGATTCGGACAAGTTAGAAGGGTCCCCTTCGTGGTTATTATTATATAAACCTCTCAAAGGTAAAGGACTGGAAATAAGGTACTGGAGCAAATTCTTCTTTTCTTTGGTAGAAAATTCCATCATAACAAAAAAGTTGCTAAGTTGTTTTACCAAAGCTATATTAGGAACTGTTGAACTATTCAAAGAATACCTTCATTGCTTCTGCAACCCTACATTGCCTCTTGTTGACAATAAAGCTAATCCTTGGACACCGCTTTGTAGAACATATCACCACAATCCGGCTGAACGTGAGGTAGCCGCATTACATTACAGCAACGTTTTTCAATCCGATTATAGCACCTCTCTTTTTCCATCGGGAGTTAAAAAGCTTCGTAACAGCATTGCAGACTGCTATCAATTTTACGCCATGCCACTTCGCTTTTAAGCCTTTTTATTGCGTTGCTAGAGTAAAATATATATACAGCCACCGCATGTTGTATAATGAGAACTTAATTAATGCTATAATGAAAACGCATTGCTTTAATTGAGATTCAAATTTTATTTAATTATGTTGAAAAAAAAAACTTTTAGCATCAGCTCCTTTTCTTTCATCAAAATGGAGGAAGTACTGTTTTAATTTTTTTTTGCTATTATACCTCAATTGCATTTTTTTGGCAGCATCTTTATATTGATTTGTTATTTCTACAATATCTGCCTACTAAAAGAACTGCCTCGTGGTTATAGAAAGCGTACAAATATAAAAAAATAAATTTAAATTGTCCTAAATTCCAATAAATAATTATTTGTTGCCATCATCACTACGAACCACGTCATCCATCAGTAAAATAAAAGCTTTCCGCCCGCAGCTTCGCCCGCGTGGACAACACGAATTTGACTGTTTAGTTTTTTCCAATTCTGGCGCAAATGAAATTGAATTGAAAAATTTGAAATTGCAAATTATCGTTACATATATTTCCGTCCGCTTCTTTGCTCGGGTAGACCACAAAATTTGCCCACCTTTATTATTTACCGAAATATAAACGCAGTTTATATCCTTTCTCAAGGTCTAGTCTATTTTTGTACCAAATTTCGTCAAAATCCAAACGGACATTCAAAAGTCAAAATTTCGAAAACGCTAGAACAAATATTTATTTATTTCTTATCAAGTGCCTTAATATAAAATCTTGAAAAATGACGAACTCCCTTACAAACTTTCAGCCCCTATTTCAACCCCTTCAAAACTATTTTTTGTAATAAAAGGTCGCCTATGTCCTTTCTCAAGCTTTAGTCTATCCCAGTACCAAATTTCATCAAAATCGGTTGAGTGGTTTAGGCGTGAAAGCGTAACAGACAGACAGAGTTACTTTCGCATTTATAATATTAGTAGGGATTTATACCATTTGACCCTACGAACGTTGAACAAATAAAACCCTAAAAATCGCCAACATTTTCTCGCTTACTCTAGTTCACCACCCACACACGCTGTTCAAATATTTCCTCGTATCCCCCATTGCAAACCCCTAAGTCCGGCAGTGGCACGTGTATAGGCGAATGTTTGCGACTGACAAACTGTGTGTCAAAGTGACACTGAAATAACGTTAATTTTAACCGAATATAGGTATCGGGATTGTTTACTCCCCGATTTTAATAGCTAAAACTAGTTTTACATACATACATACCAGCACGCCTGTATTCCTCGAAGGGTTGGACAGAGGTGTACTAATGTACACCAACACTTCGCCCGTATGTTTAGGCCCTATTGCCATTAACCGGGCACAAATCCACACTCCAAGCTGCTACTGAGAATTTTTATAGAAAAACCCAATAACACTGCTCGACCTGGGTATTGAACCCAGGACCTCTAGCGTAGCAGTCGGATTATTAAACTAGTTTTAAATGTCAAATTTTAACATAACGCCCGTTTTCGCGAAGGGTAAGGCACACGACGGTGTACTTAAAGTACACCCACAGTTCGCCGATGCGTTTAGGTCCCATATAATAGGGGGCGAACCTCTTGCCATTCATCAGACACAGCCCCAAACTCAGAGCTGCTACTAAGAAGTTCATAGAAAAACTCAATAACACTGCTCGACCTGGGAAACCCAGACAACTTAGGACTACTAGACTAAGTAGCCTAATGAGGCAGTTATGTGGTAATTTTTACGTAAGTATTAAAAATAAACATAACATAACATACCATCGCGGCTGTATTCCCCGAAGAGTTAGGCAGAGGTGTACTAATGTACACCCATATTTCGCCGGTATGTTTAGGTCATTGCCATTAACCGGGCACAAATCCAGACTCCGAGTTGCTACTGGGAATTTCATAGAAAAAGCCAATAACACTTTGCTCGACCTGGGGATCGAACCCAGGACCTCTAGCGTAGCAGTCACGCTTAGGACCACTAGACTAAAGAGGCAGTCAATTATTAAAAATAACTAACTTTTAATACTGCGGCCTACACACAGATTGCGGCTGACTATCATCTTACTGGCTGTGTCACTTGGCAAATTATCTGCAATCGGTGTAAAGTTAGTGGCCATTTATAGCAATCGTTTTAAGCAAAGTGCGCACATTCACTGAAATGAATGTGTGCACTATTAAACAATTATCAATGCTTATAGAATGAATGGACTTCTGTGGCAATAGTTTTTGTAATAGTGCGCACATTTACTGAACATAACATTATCAATACAGGGTGAATGGTGAAACACTAACGATACTTAAGAAGAGTACAGTTTTTTCGAAATACTTTGCTTATCTAGCTGTTCCAAACTACCTACTAATTTACCAGCGTAAATTCATTTAATGAAGTGTTTTTATACATATACTTATGTATATTATGTATATTCGGTTCTCGTTCTAATGTATAGGTAATATGTTGTATTCGAAAATATGTATATGTATAATTCGTATTTGTATGGAAGTGTCAACAGATCGAAATCCGTAGTTTACTACATGCAATATCATCAAAGCTGGTACAGTGCCTATATAAACAGTAGTGCTGCAATAAATACGAGAATCTAAAATGGACGATAAAACAAAACGCAAGCGATGCGTCGCGTCGTTTGTCGTTGAGGACACTCAATTATATTAGATTTCCGTAGTCTTAGAGCTCGTGTTTGATTTTCTGCTTATTCGAGTAATTAAATAAAGTTTTGCTAAATACTCCAATATTACCTATATTAATTCACTTAATAATAATTCAACTTAATATTTCAACGATGCCTAAATCCTAATGCCTAATGCCTAAATCTTAAATGTTTAACGCCTTATTTATTGCACTACGATCACTGCATAAATATCTAGCTTATTTACACATTTAAGCATTTCTCACAAACTCACTATATATTGTTCTCTTCAATATATGTCCCGCAACTTTGCTCTAAGTTATAAATAAAGTACTTTTTCAAACAATAGAGATTTTTAATCTAGTTCATTACTTAGACAGGGTCATACAGGCGCCGACGCCAAACGTCAACCTTAAAAAAAATCGATTATTTAAGATAGACCGGTAGATTTAAATACACAGAATACACTGACTACTTTCTTATTAATAGATAATAAAAATGAACATATTTATAAAAAAAATTTTTTATTTAATTTTCGTTAACTAAAAACTACGTGCAGAAGAATCCGTAGCCTTTAGAAAAAAAGCAACACGGTTAAAAAGATGAAAGTTAATCTGCCTTTAGATAATATTTGACGAATTATCTAGAATCAACCCGCTGACATCTGTGTGTCACAGAACACAGACGCTTAAGTTTTATTTATCTTCTAAATATGAATTTACCTTCGAACATTTATCTGAAGAGTCAAAGGTACTTTTCTCGGATTAAGCTCGGATGACAAGCGACTGGTCGCGCTTTGGTATAAAATAATAATAATGTAAAATGGCCTGCCAACACTGCTTTGATATTATTATTTTTGTTATTTACTGTATAAGGATAAATTTAAATATTATTTTTCCACTCAATTCGGATGACCAAATTAATATTTCAAAGATATCATAACATAACATTGTAATCTGAAAATTAATGCAATATTGAGTGTTCATTGGAAACAGAATTTAATTAACTATAATATTTTTTAATCTCAATGTCATGCGGGAAAACGCCCACACCGACTAGGTACTTATTCCAAATTTATATTAGGGTAGGGTGGTATAAGATTGCGCAGTTTGCAATCAATAGGTCATAAAATAAAAAATGTTAATCCTATCTGGGATCAATCATTTATTTATTAAACCTTATTTATCTGGCAACAAATTATTATACGAATGGTAACAGAAAACATGTAATCTTTTAAGTAATTAAACGAAAATCACAAATCGGGAATTGCGCAATTTTGTACACCCTAGTGTGTAAAATTGCGCACTTTGGATGCGTGTAAGATTGCGCGCGCAATTTTACACGTCCGAATTTTTTTTAGTTGAATATAAATAACATTTTATAATTTTAGATTGATTAATTAATTATTTATAATTATTTTTTTACCTCGCAATGCATAATATAGAATATTTATATTTTCTTTATATTGTTTTATGATAGCTTCCATCGTTATAATACTGAAAAATGCTCCATGGAAGCCTCTATCGAAAGTTCTGAAGAAGTTTTATTCCAGCGAGTGTGAAAAATAGAGAGAACTATAACCGTATATCAAATGGCTGCAATTTTTACACCTGCTTTTTATAAGGCTGCAATAACTGGTGGTGGAGTAGATCTCTTCAAGTGCAGTTTATATGTTGCAGTACCACTCTAAACATCGCGATACTACTGCTATCTCTTAGAAAATGTTCGTACCTGTGAGGGCGAAACATACTGCCGCTACAAAATAATAATAAATTACTAAAATTACTTAGAGTTTTGGTACAGTAATGCATTTCATTTCATCAAAAAAATAGATCAAATGAGTATAAAAACTTTGTCCATACGTATCTCTTTTGTTTTCCACTCATATACAATTTTTTTTTGTGAGCACTTTCTGGTTGTATTCGCTAACAAAACACAACTGAAGTTGGCTACGAAGCTCACTCCATTGTCCTGCAATGACGTATGCGCAATTTTATCGCCCGCGCAATCTTATACCACCCTACCCTACGTTTATTGATTGCATTGTTTGAAATGTAAAACGTTTTAAAGGTGTACAAACGCAACCATTTTTTGTTTTTTATTGAAGAAATGAAGGCAACGACTAGGTTTGCACGGTCAGTACCTAAAGAGATGACTCAACAATTACTCGGAAATTACAAGATTCATTAAAGAAATATTTTCAGAAATATTCTAATAACATGCGGCTGCTCGTTCGTTCGTGGATCGTATGCCGTCTGGTGTAACTGCAAGGTAAAACAACACTTTGCCTTCCATTGCACTATAATTACGGATATCGTATTTGTGACATTCGCCACGTCCAGTCCAACTAGCCCTACCCTCCCAGGCGGGAGACGATGGATGAAGATTTACCGAACTCCAAAAAAGTAATAAAAATTTGAGACCATCGTAGGGTTAGCAGGGAATACTATGACAACGGCCCATAAGTACATTTCTGAGAAGTCTGCAATAACCCTGTGGCTCTTTAAACACGTTAAAACAACAATACATAGCTTACGTAGTGTTTGTAAAACCATCATAACTACCACTCTACACACGAAACGCCAAAGCAAAATATACCTTTATCGCTATAAATATAAACACGCGCCACTTCAAAGCTACATAACTTATTAACAATTAGCTTTTGAAAATCTTTGACCTAGAACGATAATTCCTAGCCTTTGAGAGGATTAGTGCCGGTTTATGGCAATAGGCTCACCCATATTACTTTGTATCAAACTGCATGTTTTGCTGTAGGTATATATTAGTTGGGGTCACCTTTGCTTACCCTTTGGGGATTCGAGATGATAATTGGGTTATGATCATATTAAACATACCTACTGTAGCTTAGTAGAGACTGATGATAGAAAAACTTTTTGGCATTTACCGTTTTAGGTCAAGTGTAAGGTGTCGCGATTAATTTGTATTCCACCACACTTCTGCCAACCCTTTACGGCTGGTTTAGCATACCATCATGCCTGTATTCCCCAAGGTTTAGGCAGAGGTGTACAAATGTACACCCATACTTCACGTCATTTAATAGGGGGCTAGCCTATTGCCACTAACCGGGCACGAAACCAGACTCCGAGCCGCTGCTGAAAATTTTATAGAAAACCCCAATAACACTTTGCTCGACCCGTGTATCGAACTCAGGACCTCTAGCATAGCAGTCGCGCTTAGGACCACTAGACTAATGAGGCAGTTTGATGCTGATATAACAAATAACGAATAATAAATCGGTCAGAAAATTTGCTTACTTGTGATAAGATTTTGAGATGATTTGTGTGGTCAAAATTCTGCGTTTGTGTGCTCGTGTTTGTGTATGATGTTATATTATAATACTGTGGCTTAAAACAGCGACCTTCCTTCTTCTTATTCCTTATTTAAAAATGAATTATTTTGCCACAAATCTGATACAGACAGATTGAGTTGACTGTAAACGATTTTGCTTTCGATCTTCAACAAGGTGGACGGATTCAATAAAAGTTACAAAACGATAAAAAAGAAATATGTTCGCAGTGTCACAAGCAGGAATAAATGGAAGCGAAAAGTGGAATCTGCGACATTTACTGAAAGCGATCCATTATCCTCATCCAAAGGTCTATCTTCGTCTTAACAGATCTGTCGTGGAGACGACTGTGTCTGGTTCTTTCCTTAAAAGGTAATTCTAAAAATTGTCCTACATTGTGAGGGTAAATAATTGCTATCTTTAATATTTAGAATTTATGGACGCTTTTGTATGTCACAAAGTTCGCACCGACTGACCCAAAGCGTTCGACTAACTAACGTAGGTAACGTTAATAGCAAATGTGAACTCTATATCTTCAGCAAGAACGTTTAAACTCCTCGTATCAACGCAGTCCGAGGAAGTTACGAGGATAAATTTGCGATGGACGTACACGGCCACGTGAAAACATTCGCGTCGACAGTTTCTTTTTCATATGTTGTAAAAAAGGTCCTAGAGTAATGTAAGTGTCAAACCAAAAAGGAATTTGTTCAAAAACCTTTTAGCCTTTAGCCAATGATCAACTTCCAGTCTTACCAGATAAGCTAATTGTCAATAATGTTCTATAAAGTGACAGCCGGAAATAAGACTTTCTTAAAATAATTCCTAGGTTTACTACCGTATTAAACCTACTTATAAAAAAAAGTATGGTAAGTTTTTTTGTTTGTGAAAACTTACGTTTTCTAGCTGCGTGGTTTCCCGGCTCGGCCGTCGCGTACTCAGCTTAGTTCTGACCTCTGGCCCGGTGATACCTGTACAAATACATTTTTTATTAGTTAGAAATGTATAAAGTTATAAATATAGAGAAAATTTTGACAGCGGGCACGACTAAAACCTGCTTCTGTTTGCACAAACCCGTGAAACCGCGTCCACTCAAAAGATAATTTTCAACACTGCCATGCATGCATGGCATAACTTGCTTATCATAATGACGTATTCTAAGTAAAATTTTATTTCAATTATACCATTAATAATTACCATTTAACTTTTTAAATGTGAAAAACATCTATTAATTTTCACTATGTTGCTGGGGAAATAAGCTCTATCTTACTTAATAGGTAACAACAACATAACTCACAGTAGGTTACAAATTTATTTTACAACAAGCTGTGCCATGCGGTTTCGCCTCGTTGCCCTAATACTAAGGGTCATAGCGTGATGTTAAATAGCCTATCACCTTTCTCAAGAATAAGGCTATAAAATGCAAAAAGATTATTTCAAATCAGACTTTTAGTTCTAGAGATCAGGGCGATCAGACAAACAAACTCTTCAGCTTTATAATATTATTATAGTAATCTAATAAGAAAATTGTCTCCTCTGCCAATCTCCCTAAAACCCTAGCCGCGAAGGGTGTGATATACGTGCCAGGGTCCGTCGCCATACATAAGTAATGTGCTTGTCCATCTGATGGTAATTGCAACCTCCGGAAATTTAACACTTTTTGTTGCGACTGTCCAGTAACTTTAGGAGTTGTAATATAGTCGTGTTTTTGGAACAAATTACTGTCTATCGTTCCCACTGACGACAAAATATGCAAACAGCTACCTATCCCTTTTTCTTCTTCTTCGTGTCGAAGGTACGTATTTTGTTTTTCTAATTTTAGTTTGGTTATATGCTCTTTGCCCAAAACTTAGCCACCTCTAAAGCATTGTCAGTGGCAGCGCAGAGGTCGTCTATACTACAGGTTTCAGGGCATAGAGGACAGGATAGGAGGTGAGCCATAGTTTGCGACACAGCTCCACATCCGCACCCTGAAGCCGTTTTGTCGAGATAACCCCATTTCACTAAATTGGAGTTACACCTCCCCACTTGGGTTCGGAGTCGGTTTAGTGACTTCCAGGTGGGCCTCGGCCGAGTATCCTAATAGGTCCTCTGCGGATTTTAGGAAGCTGTGCCGACTTTTAAGTCGTTGTGTGGGGAGTTGAGCGCCGAAGAGAGGGTTTCTGGTGTCAGATTCTTGTTTAAATTTCTCCACTGCGAAGTAACTTCTCGTCGGACTTGTGGAGGTGCTATGCCAGCTATGGGGTAGAGAGCGCTGACTGGGGTTGGTTTGAGGCAACCTGTGATTATGCGGCATGTCTCGTTTAATGCAACATCCACTTCCCTGGCATGAACCGACTGATGCCATACTGGACACGCGTATTCGCCAGCAGAGAAACAGAGTGCTAAACCAGTTGTCCGAAGAACCTGAGGTGAGGCGCCCCAAGTGGTTGATGTTAGGCGCCTAAGTAGGTTATTGCGAGATCCTACGTTTTGCTTGGTTTTACCTATCCCTGTCACTGTTTGAGAATTAGATAGAGTTAGATAGATATTTGCAACATGTTTCGTTGTCAATAGGAACGCGGGGTTACATCGTTGTTGAAATATGACACTGCTCATTACTTTACTCACGTATAAATTTCCAAGACAAATGAAGCTTGTACTATTCTTTAAAAAGCAAATAGATCACGATTCTCACTAATAACGTGACATACTCGTACATGTCAGAAATTTCAAGGAAAATATATTCCAATCTTGTAATCAGATGAACTACCGCGACCGAAATCATATCTGAATAATGTATGCCTCTTGAGCCGACACTTCGTGCGTGTGTGACGTTGGTTGTTTTCACGCCATTTAGTTTTTTCGCAACATGGAGACCAATGGAGTCGAATAGGTACGCATGGCTACATATCAAGCTATAAAAAACCAGTATAAGCTGGCCTAGAATTTTACTGTAAACCCTTACAATGGGAGGCCAGTCTAAACTGGATTTATACAGCTTGATGTGTAGTCGTGTTTACTATAATTTCGTTGTATAAATCACTACTTTTGACAACATGTCATACGTCGTGTATCGTCGAACTTCGTCTATATGTAAAGTGTGTAGAGTGGACACGACGATACCTACGACTTTACATAGATTAATTTATCTATGTAATAGCGACCCGCCCTCGCTTCACACGGATGCCTTCATGTTTTTCAACCGACTTCAAAAAGGAGGAGGTTCTCAACTCGTCTGTATGTTTTTTTTTGTATGTTTGTTACGTGATACATACATACCATCTCGCCCGTATTCCTCGAAGCGGTATGCAGAGGTGTACTAAATGTACACCCTCATTTTGCCGGTATGTTTAGGTCTCATGTAATAGGGGGCGAGCCTATTGCCATTAACCGGGCACAAATCCAGACTCCGCGCGACTGCTACGCTAGAGGACTTGGGTTCGATCCCAGGTCGAGAAGTGTTATTGGCTTTTTCTATGAAATTCTCAATAGCAGCTCGGAGATTGGTATTGTGCCCGGATAATAGCAATAGGCTCGCCGCCTGTTACATGGGATCTAAACATAGCGGCGAATTGTGGGTGTACATTAGTACATCTCTACCTTACCCCTCGGGGAATACAGACGTGATGGTATGTATGTGGTATAATTAATTTAAAAATAGTATTGTTGCCCATGAGTAAGTCGCTCTTTCTAGCGTCATTCGTCTGCCAGACACAGAATGATTATAAAACGGAATTCGATTTTGTATGAAAATGTGCCGAATTGCCCCTCGACCGAGACACGCGTCTGCGAGACGTGAGACTTTATCACGTCTGTTTTGTATGCATATCAGGCAATGCACATAGAGGTCCTTGTAACCATTAAGATCTGTTCAATTTAATTTAATTTAAAGAAAAGGAGAAATTATTTTTCTGTGAAACAAAGTTAAGGACAGCGATGTCGTGTCTTTTATTTGCAAATTCATGGATCAGCACTGGTTTATCTAAAATATTCCAAGGTATGTATATTAGCTAAGTAAATTATAAATCCTATTAGCTTAAATGCCATTTGCTTATACTTCATATTCTTATTGTAACAAATAAAATCACTATTTGTATATTATCAAAGATTTAACAATATTTTAATTATAGGTAGTTTAAAAAAAATCTCATGTTAAATCTTTGTAATTTATTATTGAGAAAAACAATTCTTTAATCTTACGTAAAAACTATGCTTATCACTATATCTGCAAGGTCAAACTACGTACGCCTTGGTAAGTCAGAGGATGGGTCGTCGATCTTAGCATATCGAGACGCATCCGTGCCTTTTGGGGCACATAGGTTATTTTTTTTTGGGCGGAAAGGACTTGGTGGAGACACCGAATGCCTCTAGTAAGACATTAATAACCGACTCTTATGATAATCATGAATGGTGTAACACACCACACCCTACTCACTATCCGTAAATATCATCCTAAATATCCTTACAAACACAATCCCACCCTGACACCCTAATTATCTAATTTATCATAATATCATGCTAACTTGTAGACCTGTAAAGTTACATTTACTTGTTAATTCATTGCAGCAATATTTACCAAATTAATGTTAAAACTATTTCTAGGTTTCATAGGTGACTGTCACCCAAAATACAGGCTTTTCCTAGTTTGGGAGCTAGCTTCAGCTGCCTTAGATAAACTAACACTGTCCTACTACTTTTTTTAATTCTTTGTAAATGTAGTTCTTGATGAAAATTTTTTTTTTTTATTATGTATTTATTTGACGGAGCCCAAAAAGCTTGACAACCAGCCTATCGTTAGGATATCGGTTTTACTTAGAAATCAAGTTGCGATGAGATCTGATGCCAGTAGGCTCATGTAAAATACTGATATTCAGTAGCATCTGAGTAAGACTGGAAGCTACCCCAACATAGTTAAGAACAAGGCTAGGAGGGAATAAGATGAAAAAAAAAATGTTTGCTCATTAGTCTAGTGGTCCTAAGCGCGACTCCTACGCTAGAGGACCTGGGTCCGATTTCCAGGTCGAGCAGAGTGTTATTAGGTTTTTCTATAAAAGCCTCAGTAGCAGCTCGGAGTTTGGAATTGTGCCCGGTTAATGGCAATAGGCTCGCCCACATGGGACCCAAACATACCAGCGAAATGTAGGTGTTCACCTCTGCATAACTCTTCGGGGAAATCAGGCGCGATGGTATGTTGTGTTATGCTCATTCTTTATATATTGCCATATAAATAAGGTTGAATCTTTTGTTATTATGTATACGCCCCCGCAAAGTTCTCGTAAATAAAAATATAAATCAATGCATGCAAAGCACAGCTAGTTAGGTACTTTAAAAAACCTTTTCTTTAAGACTTCATTTTATTTCAAAAAAGATTCTTCAAAGGGAACGCAAACGATAGAATAGACGGTAGTTTTTTATGCTCCATATTCCATTGTGATGAATGAAAATGTATAATTCATGCGAATGAAATGGGTAACCTTAAAATTATACCAAGATCTTTTCAATGCCATTAATCAACATTATCTAACTACATAAGTAACGAAACGTGAATTTAATAGCGATTATTTTATAACGTTAACACCATTCCAAGGCCATATTTTCCCCAACTTCTATTGCTTTTTGATGAATTTATTTATTATAAGTCTTACATTTATATATTATGTTTTTGTATGACCCCGAAATATTCATAAAATCGGTTAAAATTAAGCTTAGATAGTTAAAAACACCGCTAAAAGCTTGGATTATAAAGAAAATAATTGATAAATTGAACGATTAAAATTAACAAATTAATTATTTTTTTTAATTTTATTTAAAACTAGCTTTCCACCCGCAGCTTCGCCCGCGTGGACAACATGATTTTGACTGTTTAGTTTTTTCCAATTCTGGCCGGAAATTGCAAATTATCCTTACATATCTTTCCGACTTTAACTTTATTATTTACCGAAATATAAACGCAGCTTATATCCTTTCCCAAGGTCTAGTCTATTTTTGTACCAAATTTCGTTAAAATCCAAACGGACTTTCATCCCCTATTTCATTCCCACACAGTTTGAAATTACAAAAAAACCCCATATCAAATATTTAGTTATTTATTTATTTCTTATTAAGTGCCTAAACACAAAGTTTCAGCGTTTTTCTTCAACAATGACAAACTCCCATACAATTTTTCGTCCCTTATTACAACCCCTTTTTTACAAAAATGTAGCTTACATCCTTTCCCAAGGTCTAGTCTATTTATGTTCCAAATTTCATCAAAATCGGTTCCGGGGTTAAACTTGGAAACATGAGTTTGTTTGGACTTCTAAACGAACTTTCATCCCCACACAGGTGGAATTACAAAAACGCTAGAACAAAGATTTATTTATATTTGTGCCTTAATATTAAAGTTTCATGGCTTTATCTTGAAAATTGACGAACTCCCATACAAACTTTCACCCCCTATTTCAACCCCTTAAAAACTATTTTTCGCAATAAAAGGTAGCCTATGTCCTTTCTCAAGCTTTAGTCTCTCCCAGTACCAAATTTCATCAAAATCGGTTGAGTGGTTTAGGCGTGAAAGCGTAACAGACAGACAGACAGACAGACAGACAGACAGACAGACAGACAGACAGACAGACAGACGGACAGAAAGACAGACAGACAGACAGAAAGACAGACAGACAGAGTTACTTTCGCATTTATAATATTATAGTAGGGATAGTAGGGATTTATGGATTAAGCATGCATAATGATTTTCACAATAATGTTAATACATAAGCATTCTAGTTGTTGCGTGCAATTTCACACGCATCCTAAAAAACTTTTTGATATACAAGGTAGCATAAGTTTTTCTCTGAGATCCAAGCCATCTCTATACCAATATTTATGAAAATTTGTCCAGCCGTTTCGGCGTGATATCTTAACAAACAGACAGTTTCGATAAGGTAAACTTACCCGGTATTTCGGAAGGACTGACGTGAATACAGAAGATCTTTCCGACTGTCCTTTTGAGGGTCCTCGGGTCTATTATATAAGAGCCGTAGACTAGAGGATCCATGCAGGAGTTGGAGACTGCCATGATGAAGAACAGGTCTTGAAGTCTTGCGGAGACGTGGACCGCTGATTTGCGATCAAGCATGTACCTGTTCAAACAAAGCTTTTTAAATCTTTTTTATTTTTTAGGCATTTTCCATGCAAGGATTATTAAGTTATTTTAGTGAAGGAAAAATACGACCGCGGGCAGGATTCGAACCTGCGTCTTCTGGTTAAGTACACCAGACGCTATGACCGCTAAGCCACCGCGACTCCCACCCGCCTAGTCGAAATTTGCCTTCATATTTTTAATTTACGTCTTGGAGGTGACGTCCTGTGCGTCTGGTGTAGGTACTTAACCAGAAGACGCAGGTTCGAATCCTGCCCGCGGTCGTATTTTTCCTTCACTAAAATAACTTAAAAGCTTTTTAATTGCTGATAGATTTGAAACAGCATTGCTGCTAAGCGGTACAGTTGGAAACGAAACAACTTTGCGTGTCTGAAGCGCCTCATTAGTCTAGTGCTTCTAAACGCGACTGCTACGCTAGAGGTCCTGGGTTAAATTTCCCAAAGTGTTATTAGGTATTTTTTATGCAAATTTCCCAGGTCAAGAAAAGTGATATTAGGTTTTTCTATGATATTCTCAATAGAAGCTCGGTGTTTTAATTTGTGCCCGGTAAATAGCAATAGGTTCACCCGCTATTAAACATACCGAAGTGTGTGTGTACATTAAGTACACCTCTGCGTAGGAAGATTTTAGTAAACAAAATTTCATTGATGTTATTTTGAGGTAACAAAACAATACGAGGTATATAAATACGCAAAACATAATTGTTTTGTCTTTCGAGCAACAAGGTACACTGAACTGTTTCGAAAGGGCATTAAACGCCAGATATAGCGTCATAAATAGAAACTAAAAAACAATCAACAATAACAATTGGTTAAATTAATAATTGCAAGCACTGAGGTTGATTGCGAATCTTTGATCAAAGTGTAGTTTTTCGATAAAAATCTCGCTAGGTAGGTAGTAGATTGGTGTTAGATTGATAAAAATAACAGGCTTAATAAATATGAATATAATAAATTAAAAATATGATTAAATCATCGTTCACTAAAGAAATAATTTAAATCAACTAATAAATCGTTTAAAGTTTTTGGTGGGTATTGAGAGTGGTAAAGGCAGGATAGATGCACGACTTTTTGAAATATCCTTCTAATTTAAAAAATATTAATTTTATATAAATATTTTTTATGAATTTAGCTACTTTAATCCTTTATGTTTAACTGTTATTTGTATTTTTGAACCTACAAAATTACGGATTTTGCTAATTTTAGCTTTTTGTGGACCTCTTTTTTTGAGGATAGATGCCTACCCGTATGGATAGTTGCCCCACCATGAAAATACTAAGAAGGATAGATGTCCTTCATACTGTATAAACGAAAAACTCAACAAAATTGTATGAGGTTTCGAGGACAATTGGTGTTTTAGCAGTAGAAGGCTACTCCTAAAACAGAAATTGTTTCCAAGAAACATGAGCCTAATAATGAAAAACATTTTGTAGTTTTTAAAATCTTTAAATAATAATAAATAATTGTCATCGTTATCATATAATTCTACACAATTTGAGATTAAATAAAATAACCATGAATATATGTATAAAATATACATAAAAAATATAATAGAACACAAAAATTTAATGTTCAAAATATACCTTCAACAAACCACATACGGCTTACCTATACAATCGTGTTTAGAGGGATAGGTGCCCCTAGGGGCATCTATCCCTCGAAAAATCAGGGCAACTATCCTTTATAATAGGGATAGATGCCCAAGTATTTTTTAAATAAATAAATAACAAAAGAGCAATTATTTACATCTAGATGCATACTTGATGAATCAGGGTTTATCCCATGCCTCCAAAAATTTTGTCCCAGTGCCTCCAAAAATAAATTTTAATATATAATTAAATATTAAATTATGTACTATGCCTCCAACAAATGAAGGTAGAGTATGGTTCGCAAAAAATAATACATTTATTCAGCTTTGGTAATTTTGCAATTTATTTATTATAGGAAGAATTAAGTCTGATAGCTGAAATATTTTACTAACTAGAAAACAAAATAGTTAAACAACCAACAACGTATTCACTACCTAAGCACATTTTAACTGTTTCAAAATATGAATATACTTTCAGATTTTGTTTGTAAATTACATATAAAAATATCATTTTTGACTGTTTTTCAAAGTTTATTCCGAATGACTGGGACAATCAATCGTTTTAAAGCTTGATTCACTGTGATAGAACTTGTCATAATTGAAATTATTTCGATTTAGGTGTTAATTAATGTCAAATTTTTTGTGATTTGTTTTCTGATTCTCTGTGATAAAACTTTTTTTTTCTATTTAATTTTTTATGGCTATTTTTAGGAATATTTATATTGCCTTTTTGTTTAATAATTTTAAGGTTGATTCTCTGTTATAACACTTGTCATAAATATGGTTAGATTAAGTAAAGGTAATATCGATTTAGGCGCTAAATACTACAAATATTTCTTTAATTTTAAGGATTATCTGTGAATAACTGGACACATACCAGTGCAAAATTCTGTCGATAATTCTATGTAAACTATGTTCTTACTGTTTCAAAAATTTTCAATTTTTATTCGATACCTTGTATCCAGCTTAAAGGAAATATTCATGCCAGCGTTTATATAAATATTTGAATAAACACGTTTAATTAGCTTTTGTTTTTCTTTACTAAAACATTGATACATCTTGAATAAATCGCACTTGTCCTTTTCCACTGTATTTTAAAACATTGATGTTCATAGCTTTTCTTAAAACTTTCTTTTAAATAACTTATTCAAACTTCCGTATATTTTAATCGATAAATTTCAGTTTCCATTCATTGCGATTTTTTTCTTTGACGAAATCTCCTCTAAGTCATTTTAACATTTACCCTTAGTAGATCCCATTAGCATCGACACACAGATCGATATATTGCCAAGGGAAACCAATTATGTTACAGATATTATATTTATACACACAACACCAGTTTTTGCTGCTGTCGTTACTGTATCAGCGGTTGGAGGCAGTGGGACATAAATTGATATATTAATATTTTTCTTGGAGGCAACGGGACATAAAGTTTGAAATTTTCATTTTTCGAGAACAAAAGAAGTTGGAGTCATGGGATAAACCCATGAATCAGTATATTGACGTAATAAAAGATATAACGGAATTAATGACTACTTGTAAAGTTATACAATAGCAAATACTAGCCTTTAAAACTTTGACGTGTTTGTAAAGTTCGCCGCGGAAATGAATGCACATACGAGCGAGACACATCCTCACCGCACGACGGCCCGTGGCTACTTGAGGTGCGGAGTGAATGCGGCTCTTAGATATACTATTGTTTCTTAGTCGCGAGTTTGGGAAGTTAGGTTTTTTGAAAATGAGGCATCTATCCCGCCTTTACCCTATGCTCTTTATCTTTTTCGTAAAACGAAAGACCCTATAGACTATGTATTGTGCACTTACAATTTGACGCCACAAAGCTCTCTGTCTAGCCTAAGATTTAAATATTAAAACGTCCTTATTCCAAAATGCCTAAGTATTATTGAAATTTTCTACGAAATTCTCAATAGTAGCTCGAAGTCTGGATTTTTGGCCGTTTAATGGCAATAGCATGAGTGAGGGGTTAGGTTATAGACCGCCACTCTAGCCTACTGCGGGTTGGCAGACTTTACACACCGTCAAGAAAATCTCGCAGACATGCAGGTTTATCTCAAGATGTTTTGCTTCACCGTTTGAAGCCACTGATATATGAATTCAAAAGTCAGAGGTGCGTACCTAGGATTCGAACTCGAGACCCACGACATGGCAGTCCAATGGTCTTACCACTAGGCTATAACTGCTTCATTTATTAGACGATTATTCTATGATATTAAAAAAAAAGTTAATACTACAGTAATGAGTGAAAGCCATCATCAATCCATTACATTGTCCCACTGCTGGGCACGGGTCTCTTCTCAGCACGAGAGGACATAGGCTATAGTCCACCACGCTAGCCTACTGCGGGTTGGCAGACTTCACAATGCCGTCAAGAAAATCTCTCAGACATACAGGTTTTCTCACGACGTTTTCCTTCAATGGGTAAAATTGACTATATCCCTCAATATAAACTCAAGACTCTTAATCTTTCAAAGAAAAGTCATAAAAGCATTCGCTCGAATAAACGTAAAATGTTGATGACGCACATTTTGAGAAATATTATAGGAATAAAAAGCTGGAGGTTCCAATAATATGGTATCTTATTTTATTGCAGTTGGCAAGTTTTTATTTTAGCCGGTTTTTAGTACTAGGTATAACATTGCAGTTTTTTTTTCAAACTTATTTCATATGGTTTATAGGTATTCTTATATATTATGAATGGACCTCTTGTTAATAGGTACCGACACCAACAGTATTTTAACATCTGGTTTTATGAATAAACTGGTACTTGATAGAGGTACCTACCTGATATTATGATGTGTTGGGCAATTATAGGCAACATATACTGCTGTGCCCCGCGGTTTCACCCGCTTTGCTCCGCTTCAAAGGGTCGTAGCGTGATGAAGTAACCTATACCCTTTCTCAAGCATTTTGCTATCAAATGGTCAAAGAATTTTTCAATTACGACTGGTCACTACCAGAATTCTGAAAAATGTGCGTTTGTTTGAACGCTCTAATCTCTGAACAAATGAACTCTTCAGCTTTATGAAATTGAATAATAAGGTATATTGTCAAATATCACACCTACACTCACACACATCACACATATACTACACACTCACAACTCACATTTTACAGAATTCTTAATGTTTCTATAGTGAAATAATGTTGTAGCCATAAGGACATAGGACCAATATGGATAAGTAAACTCAACTAGGGAGGCAAACTGTTTCTCCTTAACACAGGTTGCTCGGCAACCTAGCGTGGAGAACAACACCCCACCCAAAAATTTGTACTCTACTGCGCTCATTATCAAATTGTCAATAATTATTGTGTACCTACTAAAAATACCCGTTAAAAAGAAAAATTAAGTTTTTGATGTATACAATTTTTTATCTATTAATATAATACACAACATTCACAGTAGCGTCATTATTTAGTTATAAGTAATAACAGACGTCTTTAAAGTTTGACACTAAGAACTATAAACAATACTTACGTAAATGTTCAATTATCAAAGTTCAGTAAAGATTAAAACCTATTAATTATTTTTTATTAAAGCAAAATAATGATATAGATTTTTCGATTCTTAGTTTAACTTTCACGACTAATTAGAAACATTTCAGGCCACCATTTTGGAAGTTTTTATCCGATCTTGTTATGATAAATTATATTTATTTCTGGAAATAGATTTAAAAAAAAACACTTTTAATAGTGAAATTTTTACTTTTTTTAATCCAGATGGCAACAGCATTACCTATATGACGACCTCTTAGAAGAAACGAAAAAATCTAAAATCACTAAAACGATAAACTGAAAATCAAATCAAATCAAATGTTTTTATTTCAAATAAACTTTTACAAGCGTTTATGAAACGTTATTGACTCTAGGTGCACGGTTCCAAAAAGTTGATCCTATGGAGAAGAATCTGGCAAGAAACTCCATGGACACTCTTTTAAAATAACATAAAATACATTAAAGAAGAAAAAAATGTCAGGCAATCAATTTACTTGTTTACTCTAGAAATTTTGTATACCTAACTGCTTAAAAAGAGGAAAGTCAGTCGAAACACGTATATTAATTTAAACTTTAACTTAGATGTAAGGTATAACTGGTTTTTAAAACAAATAAACTTAGATATAATAATTATGGCTTTGGCAAAAAACGTAAATAAGCAATATTTATAATTATTTACGTTTCAGGGAGGCTCCAGATTTTTTTGTTTTTGTGTCACTATGGAGTGAACAGGATTTAATAGTTCGACAAAAACATCTTTGAAAAAAAGCTCATGTCTCGTCTTAAAATGGGAAGGGTCTGGCAATATAAAAAGCATGTTTTGTGACAAAAGAGGTCATCATCATCATCATCATCATCAACCCATTACATTGTCCCACTGCTGGGCACGGGTCTCCTCTCAGAACAAGAGGGATTAGGCTATAGTACACCACGCTAGCCTACTGCGGGTTGGCAGACTTCACATGCCGTCAAGAAAGTCTCTCAGGCATGCAGGTTTCCTCACGATGTTTTTCTTCACCGTTTAAGCGCGTGATAATTAATTATTAATACGCACAAAAAAGGTAAACACTCAGAATGCAGGCATGCGGTGGAAACCACAACCCCAAGTGAAGTACAGTGGCTACAGGTAAACCTATACAATTCCAGTTTAAGCTAATCGCCTATAGTTGTCCATACTATAAGAGGCCAGCGTAAACTGGATTTCTATAGCTCGACGTGTAGCCGTGCGTGCCTACATTATAACAATTAATTACGAGTATGACTTCGAACCGTCTACTCACGATGTTTTAATCATATAAAAATTCAAACTTCTAAATACCCAACTAGAATTAATGACCCAAACTTAAATTACAAACTAAATAAACAAAAGTGTAGTATGTCTACAAATGTTCATTAATTACTTTTCAACAAATAAATTATATTTATTTAAATGTCAGTCTAGGTTTACCCAATATTTCAAAAACAATACGTCTTTGTTCATATTATTATATTATAGTAAAACGTTTTCATTGTTGCATATTTTTTAAACCTGAATAATCAAATCAGGCGAGATGACTATGTATCATCATCATCAAACCATTATTATTAAAATGTAAATGTGAGTACTATGTAGGTTAGCTTTAACTCGTATCAGATGTATAATAAACTTCTCTAACAGTTTTGAGTATTTCACATGACCTACACGAATGTCTTGCTGATCTGGTATCGTTGTGTGGCGGGTCGTTGAGCTCCCTATAAAATGGTTGAGCTACACGATGACTGATGTATGCATGCCGTCAGTTAGGACAGGTCAACTCAAAGCTGCTATGGCTCTTTCTTCAAAAGGCCTGTTCAGATTTTGCCCTACATTGTTAAACTCGCATATCTAATAACATAACCATTGTCTGGACTTTAAAAGAGACCATGATTCTCTGAGTTTGTTTCGGCGTTTTTTCTCAGAGGTCCGCAGATAGGAAACGTCGGCGCCATCTAGTTAAAAAAATGAAAAAAAATCGATTTGTAAAAGTGTCTTTAAAAGATCTATTTACAGAAATAAATATCATTTCATCATTTCATTTCATTTCATTACGTAGTCCCACTGCTGGGCATAGGTCTCCTCTCAAAACGAGAGGTGTTAGCTTATAGTACACCACAGTAACCTACTGCGGACTGGCAGACTTCACACGCCTTCAAGGCGTAGGCACTCAGTAGGTATGCAGGTTTTCTCAAGATGTTTTCCTTCACCGCTGAAGGGTGTGGTAATTAATTATTAATACGCACATAACTGCGAAATACGACTGTGTATGGATAGAACTAGAGAGGATTTTTCAGGTAGGGTATGTTGGACTCGAACCGACTGCAAAAACCGCACTAGCATTCCCTTGCCTAATGACAATGGAATTCGCCACGACCATGATAGGCTGTGGTGTGAGAAGGATACTCACCGCCTCAGATAATGTCACTTTAACGGCTATCACCCGCCGCGATCTTTGCAGCATATTGTCACTATCAAGTTATATATGTGTGTGATATAGTGTAGCGTGTGATGAAACAAGTGAAACCCACAAGAGCCAGTTGCCAACTAGAAGCTTGTACTTGTAAATGCTTATTTGATATAAAAACATTTGATTTGATTTGCTCACCAACAGTTCACTGGTATATCGTATCAGTGTGGGGGGACACTCTGTCGGTTCACAATGGTTGTGTGGGAACAGCTTAGATACTCATGGATGGCACTTAAGTAATAAACTAGTTGCCAAACTGACTCACACACGCTATACTATATCACACACATGTATATTCTGATAGTGGTATTGTGCTGCGAAGATGGCAGCGGGTGATAGCCATTTCAGTGACCTTATGAAGCAGCGAGCCTCCTTCGCAGCCCCCGGGGGCCTGTCATGGTCGTGGCGAATGTCGTTATGAAACGTTACTGACTCTAGTTGTACGGTTCTAAAAAGTTAATTCTATGGAGAAGAAACAGGCAAGAAACTCCACGGACACTCTTTTAATATAAAAGATTTTATATTATTCACTTGTACAGGATGGTATAACAGGATGTGCGGACATTATAGGTTTATAACATAATTAGCCTGAAGCCACTCAATGTCAATCTAAAACAGATAACTTATGTGGAATAATACACATCATTAAAATACTTACACATAAATGGCTACAGTGTACTCACATTTACAGTTCCTGTTTACTAAAGTAAACAAGAACATAAATACACCTCTGCTTACCCTATAATGGCGTCGTGGTATGTAATTTTCTAAATATGCTGTAACAAAATTTTACACGTGCGGGCTATCCGAATAACCGGGATAGCTCGTTAAATCAAATACCCGATCCACGCTCCCTCAAAATTCCAAATAACTACGCAAACATTTCAAGCTCTGAAGTAGGATTATTCTGACTGGTACCTACCAGTATTTGCTTACTCGCAAGGTAAGCAAATACTGGTAGGAAAGCAATGCAAAGGAATGCAAATGCAAGAGAAATTTGTTGTGGTAGGGCCACGCTGTTCGCAGCATGAATGGGCCGGCTTGACCGGGGAAGTACCACACTCTCGCAGAAGACCGACGTCCGAGTAGTAGCGATTCGTTACTGCGCTTCGTTCGGTGAGCGAGAGGGCCGGAGGCCCAATTCCTCCCCCAATCCCCTTCCTTCTCCTTTTCTCCTTCCCCTCCCTTTCCCTTAATAGGCTCGGCAACGCATCTGCAACTCCTTTGGTTTTGCAGATGTCCATGGGCGGCGATGACTACGTACCATCAGGTAGCTCGCCTGCTCGTTTGCCGAGTTATCCCATAAAAAAAAAAAAAAAAAAAAAAAATGCAAGCTTTCGCATCTGGATTCAATATATGTATGTGATGTTTAACTTAATTCTGATAAGACGCCTATACAGACAGTAGTCGTATTTTAGATCTTATATATAAAATTCTCGTGTCACAATGCTAGTTACCATACTCCTCCGAAACGGCGTGACCAATTTTTATAAAGTTTTATATGCATATTCAGTAGGTGTGAGAATCGACTACTATCAATTTCTTTGTTTGGTAATTTTTTTTTCATAATTTGGCATTAATCAAGAAACGTATACTCCACGCGGGCGAAGCCGCGGGCGGACAGCTAGTATGTATATTAAAATAAAGAGCAATAACAGGCCCTTTGCGGAAAGAACCATAGCAGCTTTTAGTTAACCAGTCCTAACTGACAGCAATCATACATCGGTCGTCGCACCCGTTTACGACAGGAAAGACAAATACAAACATTAATTTCAGACCAAAATCATTTAGGCAGAGACTAACAAATACCCCAATCCAAACATTCAACAAATATTTAATAATAGGCCAGCAAATATATCTGCCGTCGGGGTTAAATTGAAAGCGATCACGATCACTCTCAAGGGTCCAACTAGAGAGAAAAGGAAGGCAAGTGTTGTTTACAGAACCTAATTGCTAGGAAGCCAATATTTTCTGCCGTCTTTATTTTCCGGACCATCACTGAGAATTTCTCCAGGGTAAAAAAAAAACCAACAAAATTAAATATTTAATCCTGCTAGAATGGAATCAATGAAGCCACTTTCTCAACTTATTTACTTCATCATCATCCTATTACATTGTTCCACTGCTGGACACGGGTCTCCTCTCAGATTGAGTGGGATTAGGCTATAGTCCACGCTAGCCTACTGCGGGTTGGCAGTCTTCACACGCCGCGCCGTCAAGAAAATCTTTCAGGCATGCAGATTTTCTCACAATGTTATCTTTCACCGTTTAAGCGTGTGATAATTGCTTATCAATTCGCACATGACTTTCCGTTAATTATATTAGCATTGGTTAATTAGTTTGTTTTATAGCTGTTGAAATTACTTTGTTCTAACAAAGTAATTTTTAAGTACTTTTTTGGTTTGCGGATTTTAATTTCCAAACACGAAAGTGGCAGTCCAATGGTCATACCACTAGGCTTTCACCAATGCTTCACCAATAATTTCTTATCACTAATGACCCACCCCGACTTTTCTAGATATTCCTTTCTTCTATTCAGAATAGAATAGAATAGAATTTATTTATTTGTAAAACACAGGTAGATACAAGTATAGATCTTACATTATTAAAGAGTCCGCTATGTTTTGTCAATAAGTCATACAAATATTAATTAGGAAAATTGGAAGTAACGTAATAATTAAGAGAAAAAATAAAATTTTATGGAACAGTCTTGATTGTTACTTGAAAATTACATTAAATTACAAATTTTATTATTTAGAATTAACATAATAAAGATTATTTTAATGTTGTTACATAATATTATAGTAATTATTACATTCATTTTATTTATATTGAAACATCGTTTAAGAAGTCATCTATTCTGTAGTAACATTTGTCGATAAGCAGCGTATTAAGTACCTTTTTAAATTTTAGTAATGGCATACTTTAAAAGACATCCGGTATTTTGTTATCAATTTTTGGAGCATTGCCGTGTTAAATGCCGCATTCGTGGTTAAAAGCCGTGAGAAAATTGACATAACTCACCACAAAGTCATGGTGGCATATGGAAGCCAGCAGCAAGCAAACACAGTTACAATGGTAACCGTCATTCGGAGCGTCCTTCTCCTCGCTCTAGCAAGAGGTCTCTGGTCTGACCTCCTCAGCATCACTCGACTGTGGTCCGACTGGTGGTATTTCTCTGAAATTTGAGAACCATTAAAAATAATGTAAGTAGATTTTATTTTCAAATTAAGACGAGGTGTGTTAACATCAATGGGAACGAAAGACGAGCACGTGCACTTCATTATAGGCACATAAGGTTTTATATAGCATCGCACTCGTTTACAAGAATCTCATTTGTACATATCGTTTTCAGAATTTTCTTGAAGTTGAAAGTATTTTTTTTATAAAGTCTATAATACCCCGGGCTATTGGGCTTTTCTATGAATTTTTCAATAGCAGCTTGACGTATGGGCGATGATTGATGTCATTTTGATGGCAACAGGTTTGGATCTTACGATTTGAAAAAATCTAGATATTCCTTTTATTCATCAACTCACCTGAATTCTCTTTAGAATTTTTTGATATCTCGTAGAATATGCAAGCATAACACACTGATATTATTGTCAGAGGGAGAAAGTAGACAGCGCCGAGACAAAACACGTTATATGCTAATTCTTGGTGATGATTAGTGAACGCTTCAAAGGACACACATTGCTGGAAATCTGGCACCTTCGGATGGCTCATCACACGGAAAACAAGACTCTGAAACAAAGGAGATAAAGTTGAAAATAGTGTAAAAAGTTTTTTATTATGGACATCAAGAACACATGAGATGAAAAGTTAATTAATTTCTCAGATTTTATGGTTAAAAGAACGCTTTCAAACATAAAATCTGAGCTTGAGCTTCCGTAACTTATATTACATATATGTATGTTAGAGAAAATTGTTGTTGAGAAAACTGTTAGAGTAATTATTTCTGGCCCTTAGTTAAGCAATAATCTTATAATCAGTTCTGGATGGTTAAACTGCCCTTGCTATTGTGACTCTATGGAAGAGTATGACCATTCTTCTTCCATTCTTAGAACGTCAAGGCCTCTCCGTGCCTCGGACACATTTTTCATATTATTGTCATAGGTGGACACCTATGGCACGTTAGTGGTAGTCAATAGTCTAAAAATCCTGATAACCTCCTTATAATATCGGTATTACTGAGAAATCTGGTTGCAACAGTCTGATGGCAGTCGGTTCGCATAAAATACTAATGTTCAGTCGCCCCTGGTTAGACTGGGAGTCGTCCCCGACAGTAGGGAAAAAGACTATGATGATGGTTGGTGTATGAAATGAAATTATATATATTTTTTTTTATTGTTTTACATACATACATACCATCACGCCTGTATTCCCCGAAGGGTTAGGCAGAGGTGCACTTAATGTACACCCACAGTTCGCCGGTATGTTAAGGTCCCATGTAATAGGGGGCGAGCCTATTGCCATTCACCGGGCACAAATCCAGACTCCGAGCTGCTACTGAGAACTTCATAGAAAAACCTAAATAACACTTTGCTCGACCTGGGGATCGAACCCAAGACCTCCAGCGTAGCAGTCGCGATTGAGACCATTAGACTAACGAGGCAGTCATGTCATTGTCCATGTTTTACTTTTTTTTAAGCTAGATGGCGCCTGCTTTTCCTATCTGACAACCTATGAAAAGAAAAGCCGAAACAAACTCAGAGAAACATGGTCTCTTTTACAGTCCAGATAATAGTGATATCATAGATATGCAAGTTTTACAATGTAGGGCTAACTCTGAACAGGTCTTTTGAAGAAAGAGCCGTAGCAGCTTTGAGTTGACCTGTATATAAATTAACTTTTTCTCTCTATGCCTTTGTACATAACAGTAAATACTCACGGTATATAAAAATCAAGTATATCCTGGCATCCCGTTGTAAAGCAAGCCTTTACAATACGTCTATACTGGATTTTTGTAGCTTAATTGGTAGCCGTGTCTCCAAAACAAGAGTGACTACATACCTACATACGTCGCTCGGACTAATAATGACGACACACTAGCGTAATGGCAGCTACAAACTATGGCAATTAAGAAGGTGTAGCAATTAAAGAGGGAATTTATTGTGTACTTAATCTTTTGACAGTAAAGCGTTGCCTCTAACAACGGAACAAAAAATTCGAGAGAGGGTTTTTAGGGTTCCGTAGCCAAATGGCAAAAACGGAACCCTTATAGATTCGTCATGTCTGTCTGTCTGTCTTTCCGATCGTGTCACAGCCTTTTTTTTCGAAACTATAAGAACTATGCTGTTGAAACTTGGTAAGTAGATGTATTCTATGAACTGCATTAAGATTTTCACACAAAAATAGAAAAAAACAATACATTTTGGGGGTTCCCCATACTTGGAACTGAAACTCAAAATTTTTTTTCATCATATCCATACGTGTGGGGTGTCCATGGATAGGAGGTCTTCAAAAATGATATTGAGGTTTCTAATATCATTTTTCTCTAAACTGAATAGTTTGCGCAAGAAACACTTCCAAAGTGGTAAAATGTGTGTGTGTCCCCCTGTAACTTCTAAAAATATATGATGTACATTACCATGTAAACTTCCACCGAAAATTGGTTTGAACGAGATCTAGTAAATAGTTTTTTTTAATACGTCATAAACTGAATATTTTGCGCGAGAGACACTTCCAAAGTGGTAAAACGTGTGTCCCCCCCCCCCTGTAACTTCTAAAATAAGAGGACGATAAAACTAAAAAAAATATATGTACATTACCATGTAAACTTCCACCGAAAATTGGTTTGAACGAGATCTAGTAAATAGATTTTTTTAATACGTCATAAATCGTAATGGTACGGAACCCTCCGTGAGCGAGTCCGACTCGCACTTGGCCGGTTTTTTTATGTTCAGAACTCCCTTACGTATTTTAAAACAGGCGTTTTAAAGATTTTGTAACTTACTGATTTGCTTTGAAATTTCAACAACTAGCAATTCTTTTTCCGTCTTTTTCCTGGTTGAATATATTAGAACTCGATCTTATAGCGACATACTGGGTCCAATTGTAAATCTAAACAAGCGAGGGACCCACACAAACTTGAACAAAAAATCATGAAAATCGTTCCAGACGTTTAGAAGGAGCTCAATGACATACACAAATACTAAAAAAATGCTATAGGTATATTAATACGTGAGGAAAACACTGTGTAGGGGTACAAAGTGTTTTCACTCACGTATTCCTCCTCGAGGAGGAATGACAAACAAACATACCGTCCGCTTGACAGTAAGCTAGGTATAATAATAATAGTATATTCAAGTCATCTAAAGATGCTCATTTACCCACACAATCACTGGCTATCCTACCCTTCCTTCCGGAACACAATATCGTGCAATCACGAGCAAAAACATGTACACATTCACTGAAATTCGAAAGCAATTTCCTTCTAGAGTATCGATTCAAATGTCGAAACACTGTACAAATAAGTAAAGTATGTGTTAAAAGGCTATGTCAGCACATCTCTTAATTGTAATTAATATTTTCAAAGAAAACCGTTGTTGAATTTTACTGAATGTGTAATTGGTGCTTGTGTATGTACACTATTTCTTACGGCAGAATATTTTGCAAGCCAGACAAACTTGGCAGAAGAGTTCAACTATCCTTACACTATTGGCCATCTGCATAAATTGTAAGAATTTTTGCCACCATTTGCAAGTTTTTGACATAATATTCTTTGCCTTAGCGTAAGTATACCAAAATAAGCTCCGGTTTTCTTCCCAAAAAATAAAACGATTTTTAGATCTAACCTTTTGCGATAGGTACAAAATCCTTTACCTATATATTTAGTTCAAGGTTCATATATAAATCAAACCACAGTTATTTATATGACACAATTCACCCAGAGCGGTATTCAGTGAATGAACATCGAACAATATTGATGAAATTCCCTTACGCATTTTCGCATTCCCGGACGCAATACCTACCTATATTCTAAGAGAATATTTGAATTATGTTTTTAAAACTATAAGCCATAAAATTGATTGTTTCTACATCGGTTATTTCAAACAGTTTACGTCGATGAGACCTTGTTCCCATTTTGATATCCATCTATATTTAAACTTTTATACTAATATCATAAGGAGGAAAGATTTGTTTGAGGTTTGAGTAACAAAATTGTAATTAATAAACTCTGAAACTACTGATTTGATTTTATTCATTCTTTGACCATTAAAAGCTTCATTATTCTGTATTAATAAACATAACAGGAAGTTAGGAAAGCACTTTGCCCAGCAGTGGGACATAGAAGTAGCAAAAAAATAAGGCTATTTAATCCCGCGGGCAATTTTCTAGTGTATGATAAATACTTTTCAATCATTTTTATATATTCTCTTTCAAACATCTTTTACTTCTAATCTCAATTGAGTTACAAGAAGAGATAAGCTAGTTTTCCTCTATTTACACAGGTTTTGGAATACAACTCCACACGGGTATTCGCCTTTCTAGTTTTTTTTTCCCAAGATGTTTCGGTGGCGACTTTCATTTATCTGAACCAAACCATATTTTATTATAAGACCTTGAAAGTTGCTTTCAGACAATCATTGATTAAAAACAATAGCAACGAACCATACAGATTGAACCAACTTTGACCCAAAGTGAAAATGAATTAAGCTACGATGCCATAGAGACGAATATATTTTCGCAAGGGTCTATAAATAACGAGCTTTGTTTCGGGGATTTACCCACGTCGATCTTGGTTTCCTCAATCTCGCGGGAATTACCTTAAATCCCGCCTTAAGCAGCGCTTACTTTATACAGAATGAAGTCAACAATACAGGGATGAAGGGACATCGACCCACAACTGCTTACTATAAATTCAGCACATGATTCTGGACACCTTTGCTTTGAAATTTCTCGTTGTGTTTTTTTTTATCAGCTGTTTCATTTATTTTGAACCATCACGCCCGTATTCCCCGAAAGGTTAAGCAGAGGTGTACTAATGGAGACCCACACTTCGCCGGTATGTTTGGGTCCCATATAATAGGAGGCGAGCCTATTGCCATTAACCGGGCACAAATCCAGACTCCGAGCTGTTACTGAGAATTTCATAGAAAAACCCACAAACACATTGCTCGACCAGGGGATCGAACCCGGGACCGCTAACCGGGATCGCTTTGGACCACTAGACTAATGCGGCAGTCTTCATTTTGACCATTCTTCATGTTCCATTAATTTTGCCCGTGTGGTGATTGCACTTTTGTAGGCAAAAGCAGTTTTTTTTAAATAACCGACGGAAAATAACGGCTTCTATAATCATTTACTGAATTCGTGGTAAGCGGTTTTTCATCAATGTCCCATCCATATCTTCGAATATCTTATAAGCATTTTATATTAGATACAATTCAATAACCAAACAAAGTCTATAATGCTATTTTAACAGAACTTATTTTATTAGTGCCTTAGTAAACCTAGACTTGAATTTTATGAACTACTAGCTTTCCGCCCGCAGCTTCGCCCGCGTGGACAACACAATTTTGACTGTTTAGTTTTTTTCAATTCTGGCGGGAAATTGCAAATTATCCTTTTTCGGACCACAAAATTTGTCCAACTTTATTATTTACCGAAATATAAACGCAGCTTATATACTTTCCCAAGGTCTAGTCTATTTTTGTACCAAATTTCGTCAAAATCCAAACGGACTTTCATCCCCTATTTCATCCCCACACAGTTTGTAATTTCAAAAACCCCATATCAAATATTTATTTCTTATCAAGTGCCTAAACACAAATTTTCAGCGTTTATCTTCAACAATGACAAACTCCCATACAATGTTTCATCCCTTATTACAACCCCTTTTTTTGAAATAAAACGTAGCTTATATCCTTTCCCGAGGTCTAATCTATTTTTGTACCAAATTCCATCAAAATCGGTTCCAAGGTTGGGCTTCAAAGCGTGACTTTGTTTGGACTTCCATATGAACTTTCATCCCTTATTTCATCCCCACACAGGTCGAAATTTTAAAAACACTGGAACAAATTTTTACTTCTTATCAAGTGCCTAAATTCAAAGTTTAATCATTTTATCTTCAACAATGACAAACTCCCATACAAATGTTCATACCTTATTTCAACCCCTTTTTTACAACAAAACGTAGCATATATCCTTTCCCGAGGTCTAATCTATTTTTGTACCAAATTTTATCAAAATCGGTTCCGGGGTTAAACATGAAAGCGTGACTTTGTTTGGACTTCTAAACGAACTTTCATCCCCAAACAGGTCGAAATTTCGAAATTTCAAATTTCTTTCACCCCCCATTTCAACCCCTTCAAAACTATTATTTGCAATAAAGGGTAGCCATGTCCTTTCTCAAGCTTTAGTCTATCCCAGTACCAAATTTCATCAAAATCGGTTCAGTGGTTTAGGCATGAAAGCGTAACAGACAGACAGACAGACAGAAAGACAGACAGACAGAGTTACTTTCACATTTTTATTATTAAGTAGAGAGTAGGGATTATCTAAAATTAAGACCAAATAATTTGCTCCACTATATTATTTTATTGAAATATAAAAATAACATGTAATTTTTTTATTAATTTATTCATGTCCTTTTAGCTAGAGCGATGGATATTTTGGACGCTTCGTAAGGTCGATTTCAATGAGGAGGTACAAATACCGGAAGACCACTTTGCTCTCAAGAATTAAAATTGCACTTCTTTGTATACCACATTGGTTTTTCTGTCTAGTATTAAAAATGACCAGACTGCTTTTAATACACTAACAGGCAAGGTAGAATTTCCCGTGTGAGAAGCCGTTCTTCCCTTAAATCTATGCCTGCTACGCTTAATGACTGAAATTTTATTTATAGCATTACAAAGGATCTTCTTAAAAACATAGGCATCAATTCACACATTCGAGGTATGAAAACTGAATCCTCCCGAGCACATCCAGTAATCACAGTGACCTTTTTAGTATTTTTGTGCAATGCTGATACTCTCAGTCTAGTCCCGTTACATAGCTTAAGTGCCAATCTATAGACTTCGTTTGTATACCTATTAGAAAAATCAGGATATACTCTAAGATCTGTCATAGCCACCTGTCACTACTGTATTTAGGAAAGATGATAAACATATTTGCAATCTCCATTTACTATTTTAAGTAATAGCTCAGAAAACTCTCCAGCAGACGCATCTCTCTCGTATTTATTTTTAAAGATAATCATTATGTTGGGTCATAGGTACGACGATGTCAAGGTCAAAGAGATTTAATAGTAGTAGTAATGTATTAAATTAATGTCTTTGCTCTAGGTACAACAGAATCTGACCGAATTCCCGTGCCAGCAGCACAGTAACTCCACCCATCACTCTATTGCTGCCTCTAACATTTTTAAGAAGGGTTCTATAGTGTGCCTCTCAATCTCAATTCCACTTCTGTGTGCCTTATAAAGCCAATGCTTTACACGTTTCAAACGTTGGTTGATAAACATATACAATTATATGTTTATCAACCAACGTTTCTTGAATAAAATCACATTGAGTTTTCAAAAATGACATGACATGTGTCAAAATAAAAAGTAAATTAAATCAAAAGCACTAAGGAGTATTGATATCAAAATCGAAGCAAATCATCCCGAAAATAAATTTCCCTCCTTTTTTAAGTCCGTTAGGGGATGAATTTCAATAAAATACGAAACACGTCTTCTTTCAATTCTGTTAAAGAATGTTTATGCAAAATTTGAAGCAGATTGGACCAAGGAATCACGTTGTCCCATACAAACTTTGCCCCCCTTTTTCACCCCCTTAGGGATAGAATTTCGGAAAATCCTTTCTTATCGGATGCCTACGTCATACAAACAATACACCCTCCAAGTTTCAGGTCTCTACGATCAGCGGTTTAGGCTGTGCGTTGTTCCGTCAGTCAGTCAGTCAGTCATTCAGGACAAAGGATTTTATATGTATAGATTTAGACTTCATAAATCATTGAATAGCTCGATAAACTGTTTTAAATTTATCAGACTATTATCCTTATAAAAGGGCTGATGTTGTTTATTGGGTATATTTAAACTAAAAACTAATATATTGTATTATAATTACTTATATAAAGATAAATATGAGTCAACTAGCTGTCCGCCCGCGGCTTCGCCTGCATGGAGTATACGTTTATCACTTAGGGGTATGAAAATTAGATTGTAGCCGATTCTCAAATCTACTGAATATGAATATAACATTTCATAAAAATCAGTCTAACATTGTGACATGAGAATTTATATATAATAGCTTTAGAAGATTTAATATAATTTGATTAATGGAATTTTGAATTTAAAATCATTACCAACCTTAGACTGCCTCGTTGGTCTAGTGGTCCCAATCGCGACTGCTACGCTAGAGGTCTTGGGTTCGATCCCCAGGTCGAGCAGTGTTAATGAGTTTTTCTATGAAATTCTCAGTAGCAGCTCGGAGTCTGGATTTGTGCCCGGAAAATGACAATAGGCTCGCCCCCTATTACATGGGACCTAAACATACCGGCGAACTGTGGGTGTACATTAATTACACATCTGCCTAACCCTTCGGGGAATAGAGGCGTGATGGTATGTATCAACCTTAGAGGATGAGAATAATAATTTTATTTATTTGCAAGAACACAAGTACAATACCCCCTTCCCTCTAAAATGGCGAGGGGGGTGATGGCTGATCAGTGCGTTATACTCGTGAACGGGTGCTGCTTGTGGTGACTGGTCGACTTGCTGGCCATTGTGTCTTAAATATATTTTTATTTTTCATTATAGTGGTCTGAGTTGCCTTGTAGGTCCTAGTTATCTTGCATAGTTTTATCATCTGTACTAATGTAAATTGTAACATTGTCTTTGGATATGCTTTTGTTTTCATTTCAAATGTGTATATTTGATGTTATATAAAAAAAAGGATAAAAATTTAAATGTGAGTACTATGTAGGTTAGCTCTACAATATTAAGATTTATAACACAAGTTTTCTGACAGCTTTGAGTGTTTCACATGACCTACGCAAATGTCTTGCTGATCTGGTATCGTCATGCGACGGATCGTTGAGCTCCCTAAAAAATGGTTGAGCTACACGAGGACTGATGTATGCGTGCCGTCAGTTAGGACAGGTCAACTCAAAGCTGTTATGGCTCTTTCTTCAAAAGGCCTGTTCAGATTTTGCCCTACATTGTAAAACTCGCATACCTATGATATAACTATTGTCTGGACTTTAAAAGAGACCATGATTCTCTGAGTTTGTTTCGACATTTCTTCTCAGAGGTCGTCAGATAGGAAATGTCGACGCCATCTAGTTTAAAAAAGAAATATGTAAAAGAAAACGACTTGTAAAAGTGTCTTCAAAAGATCTATTTACAGAAATAAATATCATTTCATTTCATTTCAATAAGTTTTCATAGAAAATGTAAACTACGATCCATTATACGCTACCAGATGACTGGTGTGCAAATATCAGTGTTAACCAAGAAATAAAACATGAAAAAAATAATTAAATGTCAATCAACGTGTACCTTTTAATCCACTGTTGGCCGTAGGCGTTATTTTAGTGAACATATTTATATTCTATACTGATTTCTAACACTTACGCGAATATTAGACATTGAAATAAAACTACTTTTTACGGATTTTATCGCGTTATATTGATATTTTTAATTTCCGACGTTTTGGATCATTTACAGCATCCATGGTCACGGGTGGACTGAGGTGTTGGTCGTCCTTATGTCAAAATTATCAACAGCTACCCTACATTTTGTTGATTATTATTTAATCCGGTCACGCAGAATGAGCTCACCGTATCCTTAGGTCTCCCAGTCGTGTGCTTGGATTTAGATTTAATGGAATCTATGATGGGGTTCCAAGCAGATGGTAAGATTCAGCTATCTTCTCTATTGAGCCATCTTCTCTATTTGGTGTCAGCTGCCTTTTGGTGAGCGTCTACTACATGCCTAGGCGCAGACAAAAAAACTTGTTTGCTGCAACGGTTATCAATTCTCCGAGAGACGTGACTAGCCAAATAGGATAAAATCATCATCACATAATTATATCGTGAGCTCCCAATCAAAGCAGATGTGGCTGTATTCAGCCACATCTGCTTTGATTGGGAGCTCGCAGATTGGGAGCAGTGAATTTAAAAACAATGTTACTTAAATTTTAATGATCGTGTTACCAGAAGGGCTGTCATATTCTTAGGTCAAAAAAACCTGTAGCCCGATTCACGTAATTAAAACCGTAGCGATACCGCAGCGACATAATCGTTGAAACAGTTTTCCAGTGTTACGTGAATGGTTCAACGATTTTTCAATAGGACGACTATTAAAATTGGTCCGATCTACGGATGTATAGGAAAACTGTTTCAACGATTACGTCGCTGCGACATTGCTACGGTTTTAATTACGTAAATCGGCCTACTGGGCGTGACAAATTATATTTGAATTTTTTACATTTTATACATATACAAGTAACTTAAGCCACACAATAATTCGATTACATACGCGCTAGAAAAATGGTAAACCTTTAAATTTTTGTGTGTGTGGTGTATATGCCTCGAAAGGCATGAGGCAGTTCGATCAATGTTCAAGTTGTTTAAAAATATAATGGGCCGGTAACATATTTTACAGACTAATTAATTAATCCCGCGTGTATTTGATGAAGTGTATTGTTATTATTTAAAAATTTGGTAGACTTGTAACCATTATACCAATAACACTGTGGCTTCACCCGGTTGCTCGGCTGCTAATGTTAATACTGTGATGTTAAATAGACTTAAACCTTCCTCAATAATTAGGCTAAATATTCATTGAAAAATAATTTCGAATTGTTAAAGTGACTAGAACCCGTAACAGAAAGATTTTTGATAAAACATATTTTGATTGTGTCTTTTTTCAGCGTAAAAACGTAAATATAATATATTTCACGTATTTATATATACCTAAGTACATAAAAAACTACTATAATGTATCTTAATAAAGATATAGGTATTTGTATAAATGAACCTCTATTTCATTTGGCACACAATGACTTGAGAACGATTTTATCAATATCATTAATTTTTTATTTAAGTTTTGTAATACTTTGTAGTACGGTTTTTACGGAAATATAAATTAAGAAAATTGGACAACATTTGTTGAGTCAGCTAGTACTTTAATATATTTAAGCAAATATTCAATGAAGTTATCCGTCAGAGAACTAAAGTTACCGACATAGCTCAAAGGATTAGCAAGCTGAAGTGGCAATGGGCCGGTCACATCTGTCGGAGAACTGACGAACGCAAACGTAGTATATGGCACCCACCGGCCAGATGGAGTGACGACATGCGAATGGCAGCTGGCAAGTGACTGGATGAGGAAAGCCGAAGAGCGGGCTGCAGCCCTTCGTCCAGCAGTTGACAAGTATGGGTTGATGATGGCCACTTGTGTAACATCTATACTACTTACGAGGAGATTTGCACTGCCTCCCTATTATAAAAGATTTTTTTGAAATAGATTTTTATATTTTGTTCTAAAAAAATTAAACTCTTATTACACGACTGTCTTAAAATGAAAAACGGGCCCACTTCTTAGCATAAAATTTAAAAATGTGAAGAAAATAAATTCTCTTTTGCGTAACTGGGTTTAGAGGCCGGTCATTTATAATGGAGGCTTGTTTTCGGAGTAGTGTTGTCAGCCGCAGAGGGGACGAAAACCTTTTTCGGCCTAATAGTATCTTGAAGGTTTTAATATAAGTAGTTATTCAACAACCTTCTTCTAAGTCAAACGCGTGCAATTTATTGCTTCATTGTTGAGTTTTAAAGTTCATCCACGCTCACTTTAGAGAGCTGATAGACTTCAGTATTTTCGCGAGCGTTCGCTAGAATGATCGACGAAATATATGCATTCCGACAGGATGTTCAATATGAAGAACTAAACTTGAACTTTGCATTATTTTGCCTAATTCTTGGGTGAGGTTAACATCAGGCTACGTTAGAGCGAGGAAAAGTGCATTAATCCGCGGGGCAAAGCTAGTGGATTATAAGAATGATCAATTTAATTCTTGGTTGTCATAAAGGGCTCTGAATGTCTTTTTCTTCCGTACAAGATTACAATATTATATTACGTTCATAAAATTTTAAATTGCCAAGAGATCTCATTTTACTAAATATAGAAACTCAAATGAGGCGTAATTTCCACAAATTCTCGTTTTATTGCTATCCGAGATTACTTTAAGATGAGTATTACCGTTAATTGTATTTACTATGACATTACATTGGCTTTTATTACCAAAATAATACTTGCTATATTAGTGCAAAATACTGAAGACTATCTTAAGCTGTGAGTTAATTATCTTAAACGAGTTATCTACGAACATACATTCTACAATGTACCTCCTTCTTTTTTATTTGAATTCTTTAACTTATTAACGACTTAAGTTTCCTTTCTTAGTTAATTAGTTTTACGAAGTAATAAATTTGATGTCACCTCGTTAGTCTAGTGGTCCCAAGCTCGACTGCTAAGCTAGAGGTCCTGGGTTCGATGATTCGATCCCCAGGTCGAACAAAGTGTTATTGAGTTTTTCTGTGGAATTCTCTGTAGCAGCTGCAAGTCTGGATTTGTGCCCGATGCATGTGATAGCCTAGTGATATGCCATTGGACTGCGAAGTCAAAGGTCTCGAGTTCGAATCCAAGGCACGCACCTCTGAATTTTCAAAGTTATGTGCGTATTAATAATTAATATCGTGAGGAAACCTGCATGCGTGAGAGATACTTTCTTGACGGCGTGTGAAGTCTGCCAACCTGTCTGTAATCCCTCTCGTACTGAGAGGAGACCCGTGCCCAGCAGTGAGACAATGTAAGGGGTTGATGATGATGAATGGCACATACCTACCGGCGAAACGTGGGTGTACTTTTCGCCGGTACACCTCTGCCTAACCCTTCGGGGAATACAGACATGATGGTGTGTTAAGTAATAAATTACCTGTGGCAAGCTGCATAGGAGAGCTATCATCCACGCAAGAGATAGCATCATCTTGCTTCTCTTTCTAGCGACAGGGAGCCTCAGTGGATAGAGGATAGCGAAGAACCTGCAAATGAAAATAAATCTTAATACTTGGACATTACGTCTCAAGTTTGAATAATGTTCTAATTTCTTTTAACATTGATAGCATTCGATATCATAAATCAAACAATTATAACACGTATACGTATGCGTAAGTATATACTAAAATCAAGTCTGAACGTAATTTATTTAAAAAGTACCCTATTTAAAGACCAATTCAACTCGGCAACGCGTTTCCAACTCCTCTGGTATGCAGATATCCATGGGCGGCGATGACTACTTACCATCAGGTAGCTCGCAATCCCATAAAAAAACGAAGATCGATTCACACTTCGTGCAAACCTTTTCCCAAAATGTATATTCTTTCACAAAGATATGAATTTTCGAGTGAAAGAAAAATTCGTCCTCAGGGAGGAATTGAACCTGCGTCCCTCTGGTTATTTAGACCAGATGCTTTACGAACTAAGCTCCTGATACCACTGCCTGTAATGCCGGAAATTTTCTTTCACTAGAAAATTCATATCTTTGTGAACATTTCGCATTATTTGATGCTTAAATATAATGAAAAATAAGCAGTACCTAATTATATTCTTTATTTTATTTTATTTAGAACAACAATCTTGAAACTAACAATGTAATCAACAGCGTAATCAGTATTCATACAAAACAATTCATACATAGAAGGTAAAAGTATCCAAAAAATGTTACTAGAAGAACCTCACTAATAGGGTCGCTGAATTTTATTCTAGAGCGTTCCCTCCCGACCTTTTCACTGAATTTCGCCTTATAATAAATCCCTTCTATAAGTCACCTTTCATTTATTTTCTTGTCATGCCCAAACCATCGCTCTAAGCATATTCTTAATGTATCATCCCAAGTTACAACGCCCTTTACATGAAGCACGTTAATATATATCTATTCCAATAATAAAATACATATTGATATGCTGTTTAACTATGTCTAATTATAAAAACCCATTTTGAGACTAAAAGAGTTCGAAAGTTTGTCTTGGATGGCCTTGCCGCGGGCCAAGTGCGGGCTATCGATGTCAGATGTCCCACGTCTTCGATTTTTTTATTCTAGGACATGCCGGTTTCCTCACGATGATTTCCTTCACCGTTTTTTGGGAGCAGTGGTGATTAAATAATTTACCAAATTAAAGCGGTTGTATGGGTTCAAACCTACGACCTACAATTCGTAAATCGCGGCCATTACCACTGGGCCAAATTCGCTCCCTTTTGATAATGAATTGATCAGACAGCATGGTAGATATTTATTTACTTACATAAAAAACAATCTCACGATTAATTGATTAATTTAAGCTCGAATTCTCGTTATTCAATAAAAACGCTTCAGAGATCTGTGAAAGTTAATTCCAATGTAATTGATCTCTTTTTTTTTTAATAGTTAGCCCGAAGGCTTTCCTGGACCTAAATAATTTGTGTATTAAATCTAAATCGATGCCTCAGGCGGGTTATATCGGACAATAGCAACAGTCTTCAATATTTCATTTAAATTTAATTATCTTAAGAGTGACTTGGTATTTCTCATAGTTGACTACACAAAATTTCCAACATTCCAACACAAAGATCCTGAATATAACAGTCTCAGATATCACTTTAGTATACCTAGTATCAAAGACTACATTGAAACAAATTTTCAGCTTCAATAAATTTATATCTATTGAAGCTTAAAGTTTTCAATAAATAACGCCAATATTTGACGCCAGATATCATTGTGATATAACTAAGCAAGTTTTATCAATAGTGATTTTGCGATAAACTTAAGGCGGATCATATTTTTTTTTGGTTTTTCCCAAATTGCGTGTTTACAACAGTTTCTAGATTCAGGACAGTAGAAATTGCGACATCAACTACAATGTATTCACAAATAGGACCAAAGCTTTCGCTTAAAAATCTTTTTTCAGCACATAGTAGTAAAGAGAAAGTGTAAAAAATTAATTTAGCGCCCGAGGCGAAACTATCGGCGGTTGTCAATAAAATATCTCCCAGTGGCCTTTACCGTCCGTATTTAGGTCATCGGTTCATGTTCTCCACTCGGGAACCTTTTTTTTAAATATATGAATATAACTCTTACTCCCATATAAATTTGTTTTTATCTGACCATCAATCAGTTCTGAAGATAGCTTTTAGCTAGACGTTTTAACTCGAAGGTTACTTTTAAATTCTGTACGACAGTTTTTATTTTACTTTAAAATTACCCAACGTAAATTTGAACTCATGAAAATTAGAGTAAAAACCGCTTAATATATAAAGTTCCATAAATGTTTGATAAGGGTAAATTTTAAACTAAAACAACGGTCGACTTGAATGTCAGACTGGTTTCAGATAACCATTAACAGGCATCAGATAATAATTCGATAGAATTGAGACAACGTTTTATTTAAAAGTTTGATTGAACAGTCATCTGAGTTCGGGATCACTGAATAATATATAGCATACAATACAAGTTTTTACATATAATCATGATAATGACTAAATAACACTCAAGATCAAAACATACAGAATACACAACCATTATCTAATACACAGCAAACATCCAACACAGCTCACACACCGAACACACAACAGTCGGAAAACACACAAGATCCTCATAATATACAAAACAACCATCAAACATTAAACACACCAAACACACTACACTCAACTAGCACACCACATTCAGATAATCATCAAAGAAGGGGAAGAGGAAGAAGAAGACGAGGAACGTCCGATCGATCATAACAAAATACTCACAATAGACATACTCAAAATTAAACTTAAACATATATATATATATATATATATATATATATATATATATATATATATATATATATATATATATATATGACGGAGAACGAATATCCTGACGATAGTGTTGACACCGTCATCTTCTCTTGGTACCGGTTCCATGTTATGGGCGTAAAGGGTACTCAGGTCACACAATAAATAATGCACACGACTTTTATAATCACACTGATTTATTATGGAATATTTAGTTAAGATAATACACTTTTACACTTCCTAATGAAATATGGACAACCGACAGATTTGTTGTGCCGGTCCGAACAGTTCGAGCGCACGATACAGAATGCCTCGCAAACAATTAAATTCTCCCGCACAACAACTCTGTCCACGTGACTCACAATGACATCACTGCGTTGCCAACTTCATAACAAACTACCTACTACGAAATCAAATTAAATTCTTTTTATCGTAAACTTATCGCTAAATACGACACGGCCATACTGACTCGTCACACGTCCTCGTGTGTACTTGTGAACAACCAATACAAAACACAATTGGTCTCGTCTATCCTGACAAACTTAAAGCTATGATTTAAATTTAAACAATGAAACTATTACAAACGATTGATTACATCAATCAGAAACCATGTGAAGTCCAACATACTCAAAACAGTTTTTATTTTTAAACAATGACATTATGATTGCGCTTTCATTTTATTGGCCCAGTCGCACCATGCGACAAACTCTCAGGTCTATCCAGACCAATAGCCTCTACAAGGCCCAAGTCACGTCCATGTGACTAAAATAGCCTCTACAAGGCCCAAGTCACGTCCATGTGACTAAAATAGTCTCCTCAGAGACCCAGGTCCTCACCACACCACAAACCGCTCATCACGCCCTAAACGACAACGTACGTAGTTGTGACTGCGTCTTGTGGATGCAGATTGACCAAATAGCCAACAAGCGCGATCATTTATCAGTCGAGGTTCCTTCACTCTCGGACATATCGTCTAGCACATTTATCTCTGTTGGGACTTCACAGGTATCTTCACATTTATCTTACGGACACGATCATGCGCGTACTTGCAAGTACGGTTATCAGTCAATGCCTTTAAAAGATAACGGTCACCATCAAGCAATTCGATAACCTTGAAAGGACCTCTAAACTTTGGGTCGAGCTTTGTTTGGTTACGCTCTTCATTTTTACATACCATCACGCCTGTATTCCCCGAAGGGTTAGGCAGAGGTGTACTAATGTACACCCACATTTCGCCGGTATGTTTAGGTCCCATGTAATAGGGGGCGAGCCTATTGCCATTAACCGGGCACGAATCCAGACTCCGAGCTGCTACTGAGAATTTCATAGAAAAACTCAATAACACTGCTCGACCTGGGGATCGAACCCAGGACCTCTAGCGTAGCAGTCGCGCTTGGGACCACTAGACTAACGAGGCAGTCTTTTTAATCAATTAAAACTAAATCATTTTTAATTAAAACTAAATCACCTACACTAAACTTAACAATCTTTGCTTTGGTACAATCAAAACGTGACTTATCGTAAACAGCATTTTTCTCAATATTTTGGACCGCTTGTTCTCTCACATCGGAAATATCAATGTCAATCTCTTCATCGTGTTCTACCATTAAACTTAGAGGTCTAGCCACCTTGCCAATTAAAAGTTCCAAGGGACTAGCTTTGATAACTCTATTATTGAGTCACGCCAATTGCACATCTTCTAAAGCGTCCTGCCAGGAGACAGCCTGATGCGCATTCAGGGAACACGACTTTCCGGAACTAAGCCCACACACACAAAGTATGTCTGCCGAAGCCGGGTGCTCCAGGGCGTCAGGCTCGGGAACCACCACGGGACCTCAACAGCGGCCCAATCATTCTGAAACACTATTCGACATACTTGGCCAGCGCCAGTTAGGTACGTTAAAGGTTTTAGTCGAAGTCATTCTTAATAATGATGGGAAGCCCTTCTATGAAAATTACCTAATTACTAAAAGTCGCAACCAATGAAAGCTAGCGTGCACTCTAGCCTCCACAAGCAACGATTATCATGAACTCAATGACTGAAATGACTTCGGCTGCAACCAAAATTAACGTGCATCCCGAATGATAGAATTCCGGACTTCCATCACTCGTTAGACACGGTCACAATAAACATGTGAAGAAACACACCACAGTGTTTTTTAATCATGGCAGAAATATTACTGTCTAAATTTAAGCGTATCTAAGTGGATCACAGTTCAATACAGCACGTCGCGGACAGAGGCCCCAAATTCGCATATCCAAGTGGAGCCACAGCTCAACACAACTTATTTCGGAAAGAGGCTCTAAGTTTACATACCACACCAGCCAATACCAGGCTGCCAGCACACGCCATAGGTAGCAACTACAAACAGAGCACGCGCACGTGGCGAATCCATATTGTCGGCGTCTGCAAGGCCGCATCTCCGCTGCGCGTCCCAAACAGTATGACACAAGCTGCACCGCCTCAGCAGCTCGGCCACCACGGCAGAGCCCCAGGTGTCAGCCTCAGATGCTCAACCAAAGCTGTTTGACCTCAGTTGCTCAGCCTCACGAAGCGACTTATTCACATCTGAAACATAAAGCAAACTTACCCGCAAAGAATGCGGCACATCACTCTCCCTTCAAGGGCACTATGTATTGTGCGAGCTGCCTGGGTGGTCTTACCACTCACGCAAATATCCTTACGTGTTTGTACTCGTCACGACACCTGCATGTACACGCTACTGTACCGGCAAATAGCTTTACACGGTACTTTTGTAAACATCACCTACGATGAAACCATATACCTCCCCTACTACAATGACATTTAGATGTACAGCTAATACTTCCGACGGAGGCGTCCATGGTGTACCTATATGAAGCAAATCATACACCCACGGTATTTTACGATTGTGCAGTCGCCAGCACATTATTGCTTAAAGGCATTAGTTATTAGCTGGGTTAGAAACGTAAAACTTTGCAATTACAATAAGTGAAAGCTCATTATTGTAACAGACGTCAATACTTTAATTACACAGTTCACATTTTGATATCTTAATACTTTCTTTGGTCATACTAACACTACATCCGGATTCTAATAATTCAGAGCCAATTATTAGATCGTACTGAATACAGTTATCTGGTAAAGCATGAAATAAAATCTTAAAGCTGTTACCATCAATAAAAACCTCACTAAGCACTTGTTTTAAACTAAGTACATCAAAATTACCTAGTCCTATCAATCTAACTACTGAATTGGTATGAATACCCATGAACCTCGGAAATAACTTTTCCTTTATGAGAGAACATTCGGCTTCACTATCAAAATAAAATGGAAACGACTCACCAGAATGTTCAAGTTGGCCTTGCATGCTCTTAACCTCACACATGTTGACGCGACGTTCAGCTGCAGTAGTTTGCGAACTGCTGGCCTGCTTGTGAAATCTGTGACAGCCACTGCGATGCACTTCCTTTGAAGGATTTACTCAGGGCTATCATGAGGGCTCCACCCGTCAAGGGTCACTCATTCATGCAAATGTCCACCGTGGAACACCAAGCGCGCGAATCAACACCTGGAGACTCTCGATTGAATTCGGGCAGCGTAACAGTTGCCTGCACCGGTCCAGGTTGTCTGATAGCCTCCATGAGTTGAAGCATGTTTTGGTGTTGCATCTCGAACATCTGGCGCCAATGGTCATCGGCTGGCAGAGATTGTGCCCGAGCCGATCCCACTTCTGATGACGGAGAACCAATATCCTGACGATAGTGTTGACACCGTCATCTTCTCTTGGTACCGGTTCCATGTTATGGGCGTAAAGGGTACTCAGGTCACACAATAAATAATGCACACGACTTTTATAATCACACTGATTTATTATGGAATATTTAGTTAAGATAATACACTTTTACACTTCCTAATGAAATATGGACAACCGACAGATTTGTTGTGCCGGTCCGAACAGTTCGAGCGCACGATACAGAATGCCTCGCAAACAATTAAATTCTCCCGCACAACAACTCTGTCCACGTGACTCACAATGACATCACTGCGTTGCCAACTTCATAACAAACTACCTACTACGAAATCAAATTAAATTCTTTTTATCGTAAACTTATCGCTAAATACGACATATATATATACGTATATAATAAATAAAAAAAATGTAAAAAATAAATAAAAAAATAGCAGATTAGGGGGAAATAAATGCATTTTTTCCTGTTGGTTACGGGACGGGGTATTTATTAAAACCGACATTAGTCGAGAAGGTGTTACAACCCAAAACAGATATGACTAATAAGAAGGATGCAGTGGGTATAAAGTAAGTCACAGTTTAATTAAATCTTAGTAGTTCAAGGAAGAACTAACCGTTGTAAGTTAATACAGGGCGCCGGTATAAATGAAGCTTTTTTTCTGAAGTTTTTTAATATAAAGCTCTAATCTCCAACACACACATTTCTTATCTTTAAAAGTTGTCTGAGAAAAGCCTGTGCGCTGAAGTTAGGCTGTAATGCCGTGAATTATTGCTATAGTAAAAACACTGACAGAACAATCCAACAACAAATTGTCCAACCTCGAAGTTTAACCAAAGACTTCGAGTTTGGCTGGAGATAAAACAACAGATCAGATAAAATAAGTACCTTAAGTGTTTTTGTACCCTTTCATCCAACCGTTTTAAAATTCAAGATAAATCATTGAATGTCTAGTTGAAACAAAATAAGTTAATTTGATCTTATCTTTATTTTTTGCTGTCTTGTTCTTGGACTGCTAGACTAACTGCCTTATCAGTGTAGTAGTCCTTAACTCGGAGTTTGGACATGACGTATCCTGTGAATGGCAATAGGCTCGCCCCTTATTAGGTACATGGGACCTAAATATCCTAGCAAACTGTTGTTATACATTTAAGTACACCACTGCCTAACGCTTTGGGAAATACAGGAGTGATGGTATGTTATGTTCTTTACGTTAAATAAGTCTGATATAAAAAAAAAATCTGAGAACATTGTTGTGTCTATCCTTAATAAAATGCAGACTTTGTTAGGTTAGTTTATTAAAAAACTTTGCTTCAGCAGCTGGTAACAAAACTTCGTTACGCTCTGAAACGTTCCGCAAATACAATTTCAAATAGTATCAAAGCGGATAAATCATATTATACTTACATCCGGACCAGCCGGCACCATAAACGTGACTTAAAGTTAAGCTTGTATCCTTCCCTATTTAAAACATAAAGCTATACTTATCCTTTTCAAACTCTCCATTGCAAACTTTTAACAAGCAAGGGCGTGGTTGGTCATTAGTTTGACAACTCGCAAAAAGAGTTTGACAGTTGTTGGAATAGCATGGATCTAGAGCAAGAATGTTATATGTAGTATAATAGCTTTTGTCCGTGATTTCGCTCTCTAGAGGCAAATTAAAGAATTTAAATCAAATAATTTGAGATTGATTTGTTTGTACAAAATTAAAATCTATTTAGTAGTTCCTGACAAACAATTCAAAAATAACTTTTACTGCTGCGGTGTTATTTATATACATACCTATGTACATACACAAGGATCTTCATATTGGGCTATAACGGCGATTACAACATAGTATGCACTGAGGAAAATCATTGCGTTCTTCATCTCTTTCACACAGAGATCAAAAATGCGAACCAGGGCCGTGTAATCTTATATCTCACCTGTCAAGTGATATGCAGACCAGAACATTTGAAGACAAATACAATCCGAAAGCCCTTAAAACAAGGAAGAACTTGCATGCCAAATTGCCAGCCAACCACGCATTTGTTGTTCGCCAACCAATCTGTGGACAAAGAAAAAAGAACACTATTACTATCTCTTAAGTCTAAGATTATATTCTATATTGACCAGCGTCAGCGTAAGGCGATACAATTTGAGGGAAAGAATTCGACATGATAGGTTGAGACCATAAGTCGTTCTTCTTTATTTTTTTTAATTTGTAAGCAGGTACTACGAAAACTATGGAAATACTTATAATTATAATACTAATATTAAATTCTAACTGACCGATATCTGTAAAAAATAATATGAGGAGTCTCCATAAGAGCATTAGAAGTCAAAGCTATTATCCTTAGAATATTCGTTTCTTTATCTTTAATATATGCTTGTACACGTATCACGCAAACACTAGTGTTCGAATTCTATGAAGTTTTAGCAGTTGTTGTTGCTGAAGGTCTAACTAAAATTCTAATTCATGTTTCACCTTAACGAAGCGGCGGTAGCCTAATGGCTAGGGCGCCGGACTTGCGATCATGTGGTTGCCGGTTCGAACCCCACCCATTGCACTACCGACGTGAACCCACTCGTAACACAAGCATTTAGCTTAGCACGAGTGGTTAACAAGAATACTAGTAATGTGTGATCCACATTGCTAGTGAGCTTTTTTTTAAAAAAAACTTAAATAAATAAAAACCTTAATAGTCTAGAAGCTAAATTGTCATCAGTAAATCTTTTGAGACGCGAATGAAACCGCGGACATCAACTAGTTCAATAATAAAGATTTTCAGAATTGGATAGTTAAAAAGTACCGAATCTTAAAAATATTCTTTGAACTAATGTTTATTTTCACAGGATTTCTTCACAGCACTAGACAATTTTCACTCCACCATTTTTTAAGGCTGTACCTATTAAGTTTTATTTCCTTTTTATTATAAGTGCCAACCACCGCCAAAAGATCCGCTGTATTCTTTTAGCATTGTCTATACAACGCGATACAAATACAACCAATCCCCTGCCTACCGCCAGGAGAAAGAGAGGGAAACTCCTTTTTTTCCTTACTGAGGGAGGAATTGGGCCACCGGCACTCCAGACTCACCGAATATACATATAGCTATTGTTTTTAATGTAAATATTATTTTAATAATCGTAACAATACATAACAGTTATACGTAACAGATGCAGAACAGGGCAGACCGAGAAAGCGCTGGCGCTACGATCTGGATGTGGTTATGACTGATGGGCCCGAGACAGCAACAAAATGGAGGATTTGGAATGATACCTTTGCCCAGCAGTGGGACTGTATAGGTTAACAAAACGAAACAAAAATCATTACGACGAATAATAAATAGTTTGGTATAGAGGTACATACAGCTCCCCGAAATGTAGGTATGCCATTATTCGTTTCTTAATAAAAAAAAATACGGAAACAATTAAACGAAAAGCCTACTACGGATTGCCCAACTAATTATTTCGTGATCCTTTTCTATTGGCACGATATTGAGCTTTTGTTATTTACGAATAGGGATTATTATTGCATAAATTTAACGTTTTATGAAATAAAGAATCTATTTGTACTAACATTAAATTGAAATTGAAATTTTACTATATCGACTGTGTCATCCGATGCATGCGTGACACAGCGCCCCCTGGCAAATTAATGGCCCATAAATAACTGAGAACCGTCGCCAATGACTCGCAAACCATTTACAGAAAGACCGTATCTAAATCAGTCATACCGATTTTGAGATAAATGCTAACATATGTTTTGCACAAACAAACAAATAACCTTTTACCCTAACGCCATCCATTATGGGTAAAATAACACTTATTAAATTATGACTCTGGCTCGTTCGTGTTTTAGCTCATTCACGTTTTATACGATCATAATGATATTATAAGAGATAATATGTACAAGGTATGGTCTGAAGGGTAAAATACACGTATTACATACGTTTATTGAATTACGATTAGCTGTATAGAATTTTAAGTAGATACCTACACGTGGAGTTGCGGTATTACGTGATGTTTACGATTTGTATTCAACGGTTTCAGTGTCGTTATGTAAACACCAATTGAATTGTTTAAAATGTAAATTAGTTTGCTAAATCATCGGGTATGCCAATCTATATAATCTATATTAATATTTTAAAGAGGTAAAGTTTGTGAGGTTTTAGTGGGTAATTTCTGGATCTACCGAACTGATTTTGAAAATTCTTTAACCAATAGAAAGCTACGTTATTCCTGAGAGACATAGGCTATAATTATATTATCCCGTAAAATGAAAAGAAATATAGTCCACGCGGGCGAAGCAGCGGGCGGAAAGCTATACGTAATAATATCATAAATTAGAAAATACTTCCGAACCTCTCTTGTTAAGTGTGTCTGTTACTTTTTCACAGCTAAATTGCGGAACAGATTACGATAACGAGATACATTCATGTTAATATAATTCCAAGTATTAGGAGACGCACCGTCAGTTACTGGGCACAAATCCAAACTCCGGCTGCTTCGAAAAATCAACATGGACACAAAATTGCAGTACTCGATCTGTTAAATGAACCTGGGCCCTTAGGCTCACCAAGCCTCCACTAGACCAACAGAAAATTCTTATTTCTTTACATAAACACTGCCGCTGTCAGACAACTTAGTTAAAAAACAATTAAGTTCAGTTCAAAGCACAGGAAGTTGTGCTAGAGATAATTACAAGCATAAAAGCGAAGGGTAGACGGATGTTACCTCTTTGTAGCGGTGAAACTCACTTTATATTTTATGCATCTAAGATAAAGGCACTTAATTATTCTGCGTTACTTTAACTAAACCTGAAAGGACAGTGACTATTTGCACGTAAGTCCTCGAATCCAAATCAATACACGAGTATCAATCAAAATAAAAATAGCGGTCATTTCCCCAACTGTAACAAAAACAGTTTTTTTTTTAAGATTTAATTACCAATTTACTATTTTCGGTTTTCCTTGCTCGTTCAAGTTTTATGATTCTAGACTAATGGGAAGTACTCTATAGGATTTCTTTTTTTTAGTGTCGAGTGGACACTAAAAAGAACTTGAGACTTGGACAGATTCTATAGATATATAGATAGCAGCTCTAAGGGACTATTTACCTAAATATTTGTTATAATTTCAACATACCGATAGACACACGGACAATGAATTTTAGTTTTTAAGCGGCAATAGCCTAATGGGTAGGGCGTCGGACTTGCAATCATGTGATTGTCGGTTCGAACCGCACCCATTGCACTACCGACGTGAACCCACTCGTACCACAAGCATTTAGCTTAGCACGAGGGGTTAACAAGAATACTAGTAATGTGTGACCCACATTGCTAGTAAGCTTTCAGTAGTAGCTTTTGTTTAAAAAAATGAATTCTAAATGAAGTGATCTTCATAGTGCTAGGTTAGAAGCTTCACAGTCTGACGTCAAAATGTCGACGCCCCGGCTGTTCTGTCATTGCAATAAGCTGAGCGAGGGCCGTTTTGCGTGTTTATGACGCACGATACTTCCGCAATAGTCTTATTTCTTTATTTATATACAAATGTTATCCTGTTTATGGGAATATAATTATTTTCTTTTTTCTTTCTTACAGGGCTTCTTTTTCCACATTAATTTTATTAAACATAAAAATGCGTTTGAAGTAGCCTGTAGTCGTTTGAAAAGCAATAACTGCATTCCAACGAATATAAAGACTTTTTTCACTGAAAAATAAAAATGAACATAGCTTTAAAATATTTAAATTGCTATCTCTCAATTAGTGTTTTCTAGCACGGTGAAATATTACACTGAAACAAAGGTCTGTTCCAGTATTTAGGTCAAGTATTCGCTTTCATCGAATAAAATCTTCCTTCATTCCTCATTCATCAGATTCGATTTCGCACTAAGGACCACTAGACTAATGAGGCATCAGACTGCCTCATTAATCTAGTGGTCACAAGCGTGACTGCTACGCTAGAGGTCTTGGGTTCGATCCCCAAAGCCAGCAGTGTTATTGCGTATTTCTATAAAATTTTCAGTAGCAGCTCGGCGTCAAAATTTTTGCCCGTTTAATGGCAATAAGCTCGCCCCCTATTACATGGGACCTAAACATACCGGCGAAGCGTGGGTGTACCTACATATAGTACGCCTCTGCCTAACCCTTCGGGAAATACAGGCGTGATGGTATATTATGTTATGTTTATTTAGTTACTATTATAAAAAACTCATATGGCCTATAACCAAAGGTCCAATCTATCTTTATGAAAATATTCATACAAATTGGTTAAGCGGTTTAGGCATGAAACGTCACAAACAGAAATATTAACTGACAGAGATAATTTCACATTTATAATGATGTCTTAGTAGGTCTTAGGTATGGTTCTGACAATCGGGACCTAAGGCTTAACTTGCCTCCCGTGGCACGGAGAGATCCTCGATATGTTAAGAATCGAGAATTCACCCATCCAATGACTGGCCGCGGCAAGCACAGCTTAGCCTGCAGATCGATTGATTAGCGTCGCTTAAACCCAAATTAAACCCAATGATAAATTAACCATAAAGGTTGACCGACCTTAAGATTGGGTTTGTAAGTTTTGATCAATAGCTTTCGTAATGACTTTGAATCACCCTTTTATAAGTAGGGGTACCTGTGACCCGAAACTTAAATTAGAGACACGTCTTTAATTAATACATGTGTATTTGAAATTCGTAGAAATAGAATTGATATATGGAATAGTTAAAACGTTAATCACACAATTTAAATCTATGCCCTGCAGTTTTATCCCCCGTTTATGTTCTTTTTTAACCCCCAACGCAAAAACGACGGGGTGTTATAAGTTTGACGTGTGTGTGTGTGTGTGTGTGTGTGTGTGTGTGTGTGTGTGTGTGTGTGTGTGCGCGCGTGTGTGCGTGTGCGTGTACGTGGGAGTGTGTGTGTGTGCGTGTGTGTGTGTGTGTGTGTGTGTTAGTGTGTGTGTGTGTGTGTGTGTGTGTTTTTTTTTTTTAAAGGTGAATTAGTCGGGAGTGTTCTTAGCTATGTTTGATTACAATCGATCGAGCATAATGCAACTGTCGGGGGTTTTTAAATTTTTAATTTAGTAGGTATTGATAGGCTCCTTTAGTAGTAGTAGTGTCTCGCTGTCATGTCTACGTACCAGTATGAATTGGTCCGCACGACTGGGGAAGTACTATCCTCTCACAGAATATCTACGTGAAGAAGCAATATGCATACCGTTTCGTACAATGTATGTGGAGCGCCGGAGGCCTAATTCCTCCCTCCTTCTCCTTTTATCCTTCCCCTACCTTTTCCTTTACAGGGTCGCGAGCGAATCCCCCTGGTGTTGCAAGCGTCAATAGGCTTCGGTAACCGCTTACAATAAGGCGGGCCATAAAATATGTTTGTTTACCACCTAAGTGGCGTAAAATCTATTGAACTAACTGTAAATTAAGTAACGTCGGTCCATTGAAGAAATCAAATGGTAAGTCGCGTCACGTCAGGCACGTTAATCCTACACAAAGTCTATTTCTCTTTAACAAAATTTCTAAATTTATATTTAGAATATAAAACATACCATCACGCCTGTATTCCCCGAAGGGTTAGGCAGAGGTGTACTAATGTATACCCACATTTTGCCGGTATGTTTAGGTCCCATGTAATAGGGGGTGAACCTATTGCCATTAACCGGGCACAAATCCAGAGTCCGAGCTGCTACTGAGAATTTCATAGAAAAAACCAATAACACTTTGGTCGACCTGGGGATCGAACCCAGGACCTCTAGCGTAGCAGTCGCGCTCAGGATCACTAGACTAATGAGGCAGTCTGTTGGCAGTATAATGAGTAAAATATATATTCGGAACATATATTTTTTATCATGATAATACTTCCCACGTGTAAAACTAGTTAATAACACTAAAAAGGTGTCCATATTTTTGGCACAAACATTTTCTGTAGAGGATTACTTTACTTTACTTTTTTCTCGTTGACCGCCGTACTAATAAAAATGTGTTCAGAGAAATTGTTGTGATATTTTGACAATTTTACGATAAAACCACTTTCTTCGCGTCCGAACATAGATTTCACTCATACGTCGGTATTTTTTTTCACTGCGACTGTACCTCATTATTCGCTTTCGGCCCGCAGCTTCGCCCGCGTTTTGACACCTTGGGTTATATAATTGCATTTTTATTAGGGATCCCTATTTTTTTTTAAGATTTTGTATAGTCTATGTCACTCAATGAAGATGCAGCTTACTAATGGTGAAATATTTTTTGAAATCCGTCCAGTACTTTTGTGTGAAAATATTGCAAACATACATACATCAACAAAAAATATTTCCTCTTTATAATATTGGTTTATCTATTTCGATCGCTACAGCTACATATCTAAGTTGCAAAATACTTAAACAAATGGTTTTTTTACTGACTTCAAAAAAGGACCCCCTGGCTCTCTCTCTCTCTCTCAGAGTGCCTCATTAGTCGATTGTTCTTAAACGTCACATAGTGGGTTATTCTATGAAATTTTCAGTAGCAGCTCGGAGTTTGGATTTGTGCCCTGTTAATGGCAAAAGATTTGGCTGGCAGCAACTGGATGAAAAGATGAGAACTGGATGAAAAAATGAGAACTGGATGAAAAGATGAGAACTGGATGAAAAGATGAGAACTGGATGAAAAGGGCAGAAGTTCGGGATCTGTGGCATTCTCTTAAAGTTACCTACGTCCAGCAGTAGACGAATACAGGCCGTGAGATGATGAATGGCAATACATGTGATGTATACCAGCGAATTGTATTATTTAACCTGCTCAGTTTTGTATGAATAGTTCTGCTCGCTAATGTTATATTTTTACCCATAATATCATCATCATCATCATTAGCCCATGCTCGTCCTCTGCTGAGCATAGGCCTCCCTAGTACACGCCACGGAGCCCGATCTTCGGCTTTCCTCATCAAGTCAACAGTCCTTTTAATAAGTTTCTCATTAGGTGAAATTTGTTGTGAATTTCTTTTGAGGAATAAAGTTTCATTAACCACAATTGTAAATGTACATGTAGGGTTAGGCAGAGTACACGTCTGCCTAACCCTACGAGGAACCCTACTGGTGTGATTGTTTATTGATGTCGTTTGAGAACAATTTCGAACGGAAGACGATCAATTCATCTCGCAAATGGAACGTCGCTGACGGTAAACGATAAAATTTGGGTAACCCATCATGATATTAAGGATGCCATTATATTGAAAATAGCTATGAAATGCTCACTTAAACATAAAAAGAGTTATAAAGAAAACCATTCGAGATAGCTATGTAATTTTTATGTAGTCGCACTTGGTTTTTACAACAGTGAATTTGGAAATACTTAATTATGATAATAAACTTTATGTTATATGATGAAGTTTTATTTTTCCTATTCCTAAACCGTTGTTTTCAGACGTTGCCACCTAAACAAATACACAAAACAGTCCCTTAAACCTACTTGTAGGCCATACAAATATTTCTTTCGTACGGGAATCGAAGCAGCAGCAAATATCTCAGTCACTATGTCAATCATGTCGACCTTATATTGGCACTTTATAAGGATTCGTGTTTTATCTTTTGGTATTTTTTTATACATTTTTCATGTTAAGATTATAACGTTATTTTGTGAAGGAAAGGAAAAAATTCGACTGCGGGCATAATTAGAACCTGTGTCTTCTGGTTAGGTACGCCAGACGCTATGACCACTAAGCCACAGCGAGCCCCACCCGCCAAGTCAAAAGCCTCACATTTTGAATTCACTAGTTTGCGGTGACGTCAGTGACATCTGTTGAAATGCAAGTTTATTCTCAACCGACATAACTTGCTTTACAGCAAGTACGATGTCGTACGATGCCACCTTACCTTTTAACAAATTCTAATTTTTTTAATACTTGATTCTTGATTGAAGGCAGTGTATTTTAAATGATTTTTAGCTCAAGATCATTGAGCATTGCTGTTTTAAATTGAAATGTCAATTAATTAAAAGTTGTTTTACAGAATAGATTATATTAGTGCTGTGACTTATTGCAAATATAAAAAATCTGAAGCTTTGAACTCATTTTAATTCATTATATTTATCTTTCTCAATAACAAAGTTCAATGAACCAATAACCTGACCCACTGGGATCGCACCGTCCCACCTAGGGTGGGTCAGTTAACAGCTATAACTACGCCTGAAAATATAATATTTCGAGGTTTTCATCAAAGGTGCAACAATTAATGTTTACCTAGAAATTGGTTTATTGTTGTATAAATGAAATAGATTTTATTCCGCATACTTGTTGAAGCGCACGGAGGAAATCTATGTATGCATAGTCAATAGGCACTATATTCAACCAGCCTTTTTAGAGACCATGAGTTGGATCAGAAAATAGCATTCACTGACCCATGGACGTTAACCGTGGTTAACCAAGATGTGTAAGAGTGACTGATATTTCGAGAAATATTAGTAAAAAAGTTTTTATTACCTCGCCACTTTTTCCGATGACGGGCGACCCATATTTGTGCACTATACAGAAATTATTGCAACAATTATAATAATTATCACTTCCTTAATGGGTGAAAAAAAAATCATGAGAAAACCTCCATGTCTGAGAGATTCTCTCGATGGCGTACGAAATCTGCCAACCCGCAGTAGGCTAGGTGGGCTATACCCTAACTCTACTGACTTATAGATGAGACCGGTGCCCAGCAGTGGGACCGTAAATGGGTTGATGAGGATGATGATGATTCTCAAGATAATTTTCCAATTACGAATACAGAATGTCAGTGACTCAGTGTCAATGACAGTCGAAAAGGAAATTAACCAATCCCAATTAAGCTACATATCTACTTTTAATTTTTAAGTAAATTGCATTTAATGTGAAATTCCCAATTAAACCGTTGGGTCATGCAAACTTTCGCATGAACCAATTCATTAATTCAATTCGTTGAACTTCGTCGTACATCATATGAATAAAATACTGAATCAATTTTATAGAAGAACTTCGTATTTCAATTAAGAGCATACGAATGAATGTGAATAGATTATTAAATAATGAAGAAATTTCTTACTTCGTTCAATCATAAAATTAAAGTTCTTTTGCTCTATTTCAATGCAATTCGTAGCGAGACTTTAAGCCGTTTTCAAATTACTATTATAATCAACAAGGGGTCATTGAACTATTTTTATCCAAGAATTTTTATTTTGCGACTTTAGATTTATCCATACGTGCTCCGTCATTAGATAAATGATTATATGAAAAGGAAATACAATATTTATCCTACCATTTTTATTTCGGATGATGTGAAAAGTAGCATGCAATTTATTTTTTATCAAAAATTCAAATGAAACGTGGCTGCCATACCGACATAAATTTAGTTTTTATTATATTTAAATTGTTCTCGCTGTCTATTCATTTATATACTTTATAGTGAAATAATTGTGTAATTTCATTTTCATAAAGGAGTTCGTCTCGCTCGTTTTGGTCGCCAAAATCAATTGTTTGTTTGTTTTTTAGCAAAATGTTAGTGCTGGGTTCTATTCCTAAGTCGAACAAAGTGTTATTGGGTTTTCTATAAAATTCTCAGTAGCAGCTCGGTGTCTGGACCTGTGCCCGGTTTTAATAGGCTCGCCCCCTTTTACATGGGACTTAAACATACCGACGAAGTATGTGTGTACCTTAGTACACCTCTACCTAACCCTTCGGGGAATACAGGCATAATGGTATGTTACCTATGTTATGTTATGTAATTTGAAATGGCTAAAAGAATCACGCTGACGTCAAGGGGTAAGCTGCGCTTGTCGCGGTAAATCCATGGATGGGGCCGTGCCCAAGAAAGCAAGTTAAGCTCCAGTCGATGTTGTTACTTATGACGCTACACTTATTATTTATTTATTTTTTATATACCTATTATAGGTCGAGCAAAGTGTTATTATATGAAATTCCCAGTAGCAGCTCGGAGTCTGAATTTGTGCCCGGTTAATGGCAATAGGCTCGCCCCCCTATTACATGGGACCTAAAAACATATCGGCAAAATGTGGGTGTACATTAGTACCTACACCTCTGCCTAACCCTTCGGGGAATACAGGCGTGATGGTATGTTATGTTATGTTAATGTATATTAGGTACAGAGTATTTCATACAAACTATCACAGTATCCCACAAAACAGTACAAACAGTTACACTGTGGCATCGACATCGAATCTTATATCGATGTATCATCCTGAAAAGCCTGACAACCAGTCTTCATCATCATCTTATCAGCCTATCGCCCTCCACTGCTGAACGTAGGCCTCATCCAAAGAGCGCCAACCATCCCGGTCTTGGACAGCTCGCATCCATCCGCTGCCAGCCACCTTCTTCATAACGTCGGTCCATCACGTTGCAGTCCCACACTACATTTGCCTAAACGCGGTATCAACTCCAGTCTATCCTTAAGGTTAAGTACGTAGGTCTGATGGCAGTCGCTTCATATAATATACTGATATACAGCCGTACCTATCTATATACGGCAATTATTTTTACCAAAAAAGTCTTGGTAGAAACCCACCCATAAATGGATTTGTTCTGAAGTATTTATTTTTTTGCCCAAAATACATCGGCATTCACCCATCTCGGTCGCCGACCCCAACGTGTTTGGATAAAGGCTTTGGGGATGTTGAAGTTTATTTTATAAAATTACTTTGTTTTTCCCCATCAAGCAATCAACGGCAATTATATCTTACACACGTCCCTAAACGACCCGAAACAAGAATTTATGGCTAACACCACCGTAACAAAATCCAATTATACAGACTTATCGCGACTTTGGAGACTCGAACGAGGCGCCATCTATTATATCGGACAACTACGTCTCGAGCACTGATGTAATTTTCTTTATTGCACAAAATTCGATTGGAGTGCAGTGGAATTTAGTTCATGGTAACACGACAATTTAAATCGAGTTAAACCTGATAAATTTACGTTGAAATTTGAAGTGGAACCGTTTGGTCGCAATAGGAATGAGAATGTGAATTAATTAAATGTATTAAAGTTTTATGATGTAGGTAAGGCTAATATGTCAGCCTTGGGGGCGAAATTCAATTTTTTCTTGGTTTTTCGCAAATTATTCGGCTATAACACATTCTAGGTACATGGCAGTAGAAATTGCGACATCAACAATAACTTATACACGATTGAGTAACTAACTAACCTAACTAATTGGCTACATACTCTTGACTATGATAGTTCTGAAAAAGTATTGTTTATTCCATCATAGAATTGATGACATCATATCCCATTACAAACACATTCCACTCAAACACCAGTACTCACACAAATAGACAAACACACACACACACACACACACACCACACAGTCCACACACACACACACACACACCACACAGTCCACACACACACACACACACACACACACACACACACACACACACACACACACACACACACACACCACACAGTCCACACACACACACACACACACACACACACACACACACACACACACACACACATACACACACATACATGCACACACACACAGCATACATACATGCACACACACACAGCATACATACATGCACACACACATACACGCACAGCATACATACATACACGCACAGCATACAAACAAACACGCTCTCACATACGCATGACACATGCAAATAGTTTATCTAATATTTAAATTCTGTACCGACGTTTTGAACGACTCCAGTCACTCGCAAAGGAAAAAACTATGTAAGTACTATAAAACAAATTATGTAACTAATACAAATAAACTAATATGTCAGGTTCTCGTGGGTCGCGCTAGTGAGTGGACGCGTGAGCAATACAGTGCTGTGCCGAAACGTTGCGTTGTTGTTATCGTAACAGGCCGTCGCAATGTTCAACTTACAAAGAACACCAACTAAAGAATCCAAATGCTTATCGGATCCGAACTTAGCGTCGACCAAAGATAAGAAATGGGTCACCGCGAGGCAGGGAAAGAAAAAAAGGGAAGACGATGAATCGGATAGCGATTCCTCACGAATATCGCATGAGACTAGGAGATTCAAATCATGTTGTTCAACAAGCGTACTGAATGAAACATTAACCGCATTCCGCGAAGAAATGAAGGCCATGCACACCTTGTTGACCACCATGAAACAACAACAGGATGAGAAATACGCCGCTATTCAAACCGATATCACTGATATTAAAAAGGAGGTAGTGGAATTAAAAAGTAATAACCTCGAAAAAGATATATCTATAAAGAATCTTGAAGATAAGCAGAAGAAATTAGACCAGGAACACCTACAGCTGGTTGATTCCAGCCATAAAAATGAAAATAGATTGAAGGACATCATACAAAAGGGTATATTCCTGGAAAAATATAATAAATCTCTAGAGGATCGCATAGGTCGGCTGGAGCAGAAGGAGTTGAAACTAAATATTGAGTTAATTAATGTTCGTAAGCAGGAGGGTGAAAATGTCAAGGAAGTTGTAGAGAAGATTGCGAAGGAATTGAAATTGGGGGTAGACGGTATAGAAAAGGTATGGAGAGTCAGAGGCGAAGGACCAGGTACACCAGTTATAGTGAAAATGTGTAACAATGAAGCGCGCACTCAATGGCTTAAAAGTAGGAAACAACAGCTGACGAATCACTCGATCTACAACAACAACGACGATACCCGCATCTACATTAATGAAAATCTCACGCGTCATACGCGTCATCTACTCTGGACAGCTAAACAGCAACTTAAGGATGATTTCAAGTTTATATGGATACAAGATGGAAAAATTTTAATAAAGAAGAGTGAGGTCGAAAAGAAAGTATATAATATCTCCTGTGAGAACGACATAAGTAAATATATATCTATTAATAGTGAGAACAGAGAGTAAATTATAGAATAAAACTAAATAAACCTTACTATAGAATAAAACTAAATAAACAACAAATTGCATATATACCTATTCAAACATGAATGCTATAGACCTACATGATATTATCTACTCAAAATATGAATCTACAAAGGAATGGATAAACCATGTTATGCGAAATAAAAGTAAACTGAATATCATACACATGAATATTTGTTCGTTAAGGAAGCACTTTAATGAATTTATTGTAATCATAAAAGACTGCCTACCAACATTGGACGTAATATGTTTAACTGAAATAAATATAAAAGAAGAGGAAGTTTATAATTATGAAATAAATGGCTACTGCTCATACTTCTTAACCAGGAAAGAAAGACGGGGAGGTGGTATTATAATCTATGTACAGGAAAAGTTGGAGTTTAATATGATACAAAATTATAACCAATACTGTGAATTACTGCATGGTCAGATAATCATGAAAGGAAAAATAGTTGACTTAATAATTACTTACAGGCCTCCACAAATGAGTAAACCACACTTTGTAAATGCACTCAAAAACCTTATACAAGCTATACCGGTTAGAAATGACTTGGTGTTCATGGGAGACTGCAACATAAACATTTTGCAAGGAGAAACCGACTCACGTGCTAACGAATATTTAGATACCTTGAGTGAGTTAGGCATGGAATGTTGCATCCAAGATATTACGCGAGAGGTAGTGTTATCGGAGCGGCGAGTGACATCATGCATCGATCATATTTTTGTGCGAAGTGCGCGACCAGCCGGCGAGCTGCACGCCTACGTACTAATGACTAAAGTATCCGATCACTACTTAACGGGACTGTCAATGGAAGTGGATAAACAGCTGATGCCCTCTTGTTATCGCACGACGCTTAATAATGAATCGGTCAAAATTAAGTTATGCAATGTAGAATGGAATAATCTCATGTGTATTGAAGACCCTTTGGAGTTGTATAGGCGACTGTGCGATATTTTTAGCAACATATACAACACATCTAAAACTGAAAATATTATCAAACAACGTGAATCTAATATCTGGGTGGATAAAAAACTGCAAAAACTATTTGAATACAAAGATGCACTGTTTCGAAAGTGGAAAGCAAATCCTAAAAATATGACACTACGATTAGAATACACAAAACATAGAAATAAAACAAATAAAGCTGTAAATGTTGCTAGAAATGCGCACCGGCGTCTTGAGATAAAAAACTGCAATGGAGACATGAGAAAAGTATGGGAGTGTGCGAACAAATGGCTTGGCAGGAAAAAGATGAATATCGATGACGTGATACAAAAGTATTTTATAAGAAGTAATGAGACACTGGACAGCGTATGTAACAATTTCTGTCAAACATTTACTAATGAAATTAGTTCGTTAAAACAAAAACATTTATGTAACCTTTTATTCTATGAAAGATGTGAATATGTAAAGGAAAGTGATGTGAGTTTCAGATTTAAAAGGGTATGTTCTAGAGATATATGTTTATTAATTGATAAGTTAAAATGCAGCAAGTCCCCTGGTTCCGATGATATTAGAGTTCAAGATTTAAAAATAATTAAGTATCCAATTAGCCAAGTCATAGCTCATTTCATAAATAAATGTATCGAGCGAGAAGTGTACCCTAATGAATTAAAAATTTCAATTATTAGACCAATATTTAAGGGGGGGAAATATAAAGAATATACAAACTACAGGCCTATCGCGATATTGAGCGTAATTAATAAAATTGTCGAGAAAGTAATTATAAGCCAAATCTCAGTGTTTTTAGAAAACAATAGTATTTTAAGTGATACACAACATGGTTTTAGGCCAAATAGAAGCACAGCAACGGCATTAACTACGTTTACTGATTACATAAATAGCTCATTAAACTCGAAAGAGGTGGTTTTATTAATATTTATTGATTTTAAAAAAGCCTTCGATACTCTGGACCATGAGGGGTTGCTGCAGGCCATGGATGAGTGTGGAATACGAGGGCCTGTAAAAGGGTGGTTTAGGCAATATCTGAATAACAGGTATTTAAAAGTTAGAGTTAAAGGAGCAGACAGTGAACTCGGTAAAATTAATTATGGGGTGCCGACTGGGTCGGTTTATGGACCGGTTGGGTATATCATGCATGTTAATAGTATGATCAATGTCATTAAACACTGTAATACCTATATGTATGCAGACGACACGTGCTTGGCATACAGTGGACGGGACTGTGAACTGATCCGGTCGGCAATGCAGGAAGATTTTGATAATTTAATTAAATGGGCGCACGATAATGGCATACTTATCAATCTAAGTAAGACCAAATGTATGTTGATATCCTCTCCGTACAACTGTATTGCTAAAAACGCCTGTATCTCAGTAAAAGGCCACTCGTATGAATGTCTTCATGATCGCAAAGCAAACTGTCAATGTGAGTGTGTTGAGCGCGTGACGAACTACAAGTACCTAGGACTGACAATCGATGAATCATTTACTTGGGACGCTCATATAGACACTGTGTGTGGTAGATTGCGCTCAGTACTAGGGAAACTTAATAATTTAAAATATGTAGTTAGTAAGCGAATATTGTACGTTCTTTACCACGCACTGGCAGATGCAACAATAAATTACGGGTTGGCTGCTTATGGGCTGACGTTTCCCGTGCACTTAAACAAAATAAAAAACTTGCAAATTAGATTATTGAAATTATTAACAAACAAGACAACCAAAGACAAACTGAATAAGGACTACGAAAAGTTATTTAAAATTTGCAGAATATTACCTATACAAAAAAAAGTCAAATTATCTATAATATTAGGACACCATAACAAAAATGATCACAAAATTGAGAGAGTTTATAACCGGCCGACCCGTAACAAAAAGAGGCAAAGAAGCAAATACTTGGTCCCTAAAATAAATAATTACTTTGGTCAAAGGACGCAGCGATGGCTAATTCCAACACTATTAAATGAATTACCTTCAAAAGCAACTCAAGTTGTCTCTAAAAATGTTTTAAAAAATGTCCTGCGCAAGCACTATTTAGGTTTATGTCCTTAGAGTAAGTACCTAACTCCGTCAGTCTCAAGATAAAAAGTAAATTTGATTATAATATAGTGTGACCGCTGGTTTATAAGTAGCTTTTAAGAATTTTGGCAATAACCGTAGCTGTAACAAGTTTAATGTACTTTTATTTTATTTTTTTGTAATTATTTTATATAAAAAGAACCTTTTTAATTCCTATATAAGGCGGAGTTTAGCTAACTAATAAGTCTGTAAGGCAGGCGCGGGCCGGCCAGCCTGGCATGCGCACGAGGCGTGTTGTTGTTGTCGCCGCGCGAGCGAGACGCTGCGGGCGGCGGCCGCTGTCAATGGCGTGGGTTGCTCGTCTCCCTACGGCGGGGGGGCCGCCGGTCGGGGGGTTCTGTGCATGCGTTGCTCATGCCAGCCTGGTGGGCAAGATGATCTGAGCCCATCATATTATGCTGTTTATATTATTATTATTTTTTTGTGTGAACATCTTATTGTTTTCTTTTATTATACTTGGATATTAAAAGCTGTATCCACGAGAACACTGCCGACAAACTGTACTGCAGTTTGGCAGAAGAATTGTGTTACTTTGTATGTATAATATCCATGAATAAACGAATAAAAAAAAAAAAAAAAAAAATATAAATAAAATAAATAAACATTTTACTTAAAAATCGTTATCGTAGGAGCTCAGACTAGTAAAATAGGCAGACGTAGCCCGTAGAACACGAGAGTGAAGCCACCAAAGCAAATACAAAATCAAAAGCGAATACAAACTCACGTCAGTACTTAGCTGCGCGTCGTACTGCTTGTACGTCTCAAATGAGTTACCATTTTATTTCAAAACATGCCGTCTTGTGTTTTTAAACTTTGTAAAAGTTGTTCCCAAAAACAAAGAAAAGAAGATGGAATATCTTTCCACAGGTAAATATTGTTTAGATTATTGTTTTGGTATTTATTTTCCCTCTAATATTTCTCGGTTCACTTGGAACACAAAACCTCGACAGTAATTGGTCTGGGTTGCCAGTTTACATCGAAATAGGTCTACTTAAATTTGGGTAAAGTACGTTGTGTGTAAAAAGATCGATTCATTTCTATATGTACCTATATGTAACCGTTCAGAGTTGGGCACAATGTAATCAGTTTAATTATTTACGATTACGATATTTTTTTTCATTAATTATGCTTACAGATTAACAAAAGTAACCATAATCAGTGATTTATGATTATTAGTTTGTATTATTACTTAATACCTATTACATAATAATGATAACTTTTTCTGATTGATATTGGATGCATGATTGATTGCATGTACCTATTATAATTTTTTTATTTGAAATCCATGATGGTGGACATTATTTGATATTGGATTGCATGTATTATAATGTTTTTATTTGAAATCCATGATGGTGGGCATTATTTATATGTAAATAATTAATGTGGGTGTCATTTCGGAGGTTTTCCTGAGTGCTGATTACAAAAATGACATTAGTTTGGAAATCCAAGATGGCGGATATATATTTCTCTAAATAAATTCATAAGGGTCTTAAGGGTATCAATTTCAAGGTATCTTAGGGAGCTGATTATGAAAATAGCATTAATTTTGAAATCCAAGATGGTGGATATTATTTTTCTAAATAGTATGGGTGTCCATTGTAAGGTTTCTCAGGGTGCTAATGTAGAATATGAAATTAATTTCGTAATCCAAGGCGGCGTAGGTACATTTTAATAGAAAAGTATTTGATGGTACGATTGCACTATAGAGCGAAATTACAAACGAATGCTCGATGTTCAGACGCTAAACGGCAATACTATAAGAAATTGGTGCAGAACAAAGGCTGCTAAGATTTTATGTGTGTAAAATTATTGTAATAAATATGTTGGATTTTTTTATGTTTTTCCATGATAATATACCTAAATATGGTAAGTGTAAGTAATTATGCATATTTATTTATTTATTAAATAGTACGCACGGCTACACATCAAGCAATATAAATCCACAGTGCGAGGCCCGCCTATACTGTATTTGTATAGCTTAATGTGTAGCCGTGTGTACAGCATAAATATTTATACAATATTTAAGTATATATCACAGAGTACTACTACATCATGTATGACATACGTACATGTATGACACATACGTACATAGCATTGAGCAGTAAAATGAAGTAGTTTAACATTGTATAATAGACTAATATTTATATTTTGCATTATTATTTTATATTTTCTTACGAGTATTTATTTTTATTCCACCGTAATTTATTTAATAATAATTATTCCGTTTAAATTATATTTAATTACCTATAAAGTAAAAGCACATTTCCAATTCTAAACATTAATAGGTACAATAATTGAGAACAATAGAAAAAAATGTGGGAATTTTTCCCAATATCTGGCAACTTTACTCACACATAGATGCACGTGTCCCTACAATGCCGCTCCGAGCTGTCACGCACACATAAATATTACGTGGCTTCACATCGTTTGTTGCGCATACTATATCTGTCTTAATCTGTGCGTAGGAGATTTAGGTGTAAATTAAAATTTTTCGCCGAATCCACTATTTTACACCAAAATCTTAGACGATAACGATTTTTAAGCAAAAGTTTTAATACTCAATCGTGAATAAGGTATTGTTGATGTCGCAATTTCTACTGCCATATACCTAGAATGTGTTATAGCCGAATAATTCCCGAAAAGCAAGAAAAAATGCAATTTCGCGCCCAAGGCTTACGCTTTAGTCAATTATACTTATCCTTTTTTATTTATGCGCTACACCTCAGTCTCTGAAATCAAAATATAAATCCGATCCAGTCACAATTACTCGATGTAGTAGATAGGTACGTACTCTTTTAAATAAAAAATAAATTGTTCGTAGGCGTTTAGTAGGGTACTTACTTACCTTGTGTCAGAAAATACATTTTGTGCCATAATCTAGACATTTCCAAGTAGGTATATTAACATCGGCGTCAAAGCAATGTTTCACTGTTCTAATTTTGTTTGTGAGAAATTTATCTTAAGTGAACAATGTGATTGAAATCATGAGCTCGCTTCAAGTTAAGTGACATTTCTTGTTAATGTTTATTTATTAATGTCAGCCCCAAGATTGACTTTACCCTTGACAATACACTTAAATAGAAAAAAATGAGATATAAACTTAGGGGCTGGTTGTTAAGTTATAACTGCGCTGATCAATATATTTGAAGCGGCGGTAGCCGCTAGGGCGTCGGACTTGCGATCATGTGGTTGCCGGTTCGAAACTCACCCATTGCACTACCGACGTGAACCCACTCGTAATACAAGCATTTAGCTTAGTACGAGGGGTTAACAAGATAATGTGCGACCCATATTGCTAGTAATGTGCGACCCATATTGCTAGTAAGCTTTTTTTTCACAAACAAAATATATATATATATATATATATCTGCAAGGTTAAGCTGCGTTTGCCCCGGTCAATCTGTGGATGGGTGACCATTCTTAATATTTTGAGACCCCTCCGTACTTCCGTGAACACGTGAAGCATTCGGAATACCTATGACAATCGTTAGAAGTAGTCAGAAAAGCCTAAAAAGCCCGATAACGAGTCTATTCTTCGAATATCGGTGTTGCCCAGCAATTGGGGCGCGGAGGTCTGTTGGCAGTGGCTTCGTGAAAAAACTGAAAACCGACCCCAACATTATTGGGAACATTAGGAGGGTGATGATTGTACTGAAACATACTTTAAAATGCCTTTACAAATATTATGCGTCATTAGTCTAGTGGTCCTAAGCGCTGTATGCCCAGTAGCGGAATTCTCAGTAGCAGCTCGGAGTCTAGATTTGTGCCCGGTTAATTCGAATAGGCTCGCCCCCTATTACATGGGATCTAAACATACCGGCGAAGTGTGGGCGTACACCTCTGCCTAACTCTTCAGGCGTGGTGGTATGTTAGGTAACAAATATTATGTTTCGTTCATAAAAACTGCGTATTTAGTCTAGTACTGGTCTTCAGTTTTCTTGCCGTTATATATATATATGTCGCGACAGTCGCGTAAGCTAAAAATCTGTCTCAGAGTTCAGTTTAAGCAGCGTTATTTCTTCTTTCTTTCTTTCTTTCTTTCTAGTTTTTTTCTGTGTTTAGCTATGTTAATTCAACTGAAAGTAAGTCATGAAAAAGCAATAGGACCCTTATAACTTAAAATTTAAAAACCCACTTTAACCTTTCAGGGAATATATAGATACACGATTGTATATTAAACCTACAACGTTCGTTACAAAGCGTAATCCGATTCGAGATAATTGAGAATTCTCCTTTATTTACTCTTAACTCAATCAACAACAACAGTACAAACAAACAAATATATCAATCACGTGTCTAGAATCTACGATTACCGATACATCTTCGTTCTGTGTGTTTCATGCCGTGATACGAGCCCTCAAATTCCCTCTCAGACTAGCTTTCCGCCCACGGCTTCGCCCGCGTGTTTTCTCGACTTTTCTGTACAATAATATGTATGTATTATACATCTAAATCTTCCTCTTGAATTGATGATTGAATTCTACCTCTCAGATCAAATAAAAAGTTAAGATGGAACTTTGCGATCAAAGAAACTACGCCTAGCCGTTTACAAACACAATTACACGCACACACGTATACCGAAACAACGCCTTATCTTGTCAGTCGAGCAGAGTCGAGCTATCGCTACACGTCTATCAAAACTTCATTAACGTATCACGTGCGTGTGTGCGTGTAATTGTGTTTTTGTACATGAAGAGGCGTAGTTTTAACCGGCCTCACTTCTTTGTTCGCAAAGTTCCATCTTAACTTTTTATTTGATCTGAGTTCTACCTATTAAAAAAACCGTATTAAACCGTTAGGCAGAGGTGTTTCTTTTATGGGATAACTCAGCAAACGCGTAAGCGAGCCAGCTGATGGTAAGGTAGTCATCGCCGCCCATTTACACTTGCAAAACCAAAGGAGTTTTAGATGTGTTGCCGAGCTTTTTTAAGGAAAAGGGAGGGCATGAAGACGTGCCAGCGCCACACTACTACTACAATGGTGAAGTGAACACCCACATTTAGTTGTTATTTTTAGGCCTCATGTAATAAATAAACAGGGTCATATACCAAACTCCGAGCTGCCACTCAATAATTTCATAGAAAAATACAAAAACACTTTACACGTCGTGGGAATCGAACCCACAACTTCTTGCGCGCTTGTTGCGCTTGATACCACGAGACTAACTAATGAGGCATTACTTTGTTTAAAAATGCCTCTGGAAGATCTATCGACGAGATTCTCACGAAAATTGAATCAAAAGCAGCTTACTCGGTGTGAAAAATTCATAAAAGATGAATCTGTTATAAACATTAAAAACACATTTTTCCTTGAAATGTTTATTTTCACGGACAGGGAAACTTCTGAAATATATTCATAATATAAGCTTTTCCACTTAGAACGAGGATCAGAAAAGATATTTCCATTTTATTGTTATAAATATATATCAGTAATTTAGAGTCCGCATAGAGCATACTTATACTTATTTAATTCGCGGCGTTTGAACCTCAGAAGGATATAAAAAGTTTATCAAATTTCAATGTAATTATATACCAACTGATTGAGTGATGTGCGTCTATGAAAGACATGATTACTATTATTTTAAATTCTACCGCTACGCTAGAGGTCCTGGGTTCGATCCCCATGTCGAGTAGTGATAAACTGTAGGTTTTCTATGAAATTCTTGGTAGCAGCTTCGAGTCTGGATTGGTGCCCGGTCAATGGCAATAGGCTCGCCCCATATTATATGGGACCTAAACATATCAGCGAACTGTAGGTGAAGTTAATTACGCCTCTGTATGTTATTCTTATAAATTTTCGAATATAATGTAAATTATTTATTAATAAATGACTAATCAATTAACTCTGAAACTAACTGAACCGATTTTAATAGTTCTTTCACCATTAAAAAGATACCTACGTATTTATTCCCGATTAACTTGGCTATTTATTATCCCGCAGGATTTCTCTAGACGCATATAAACTAGGGATGGGTTCATACAGAAAACTCATCTCGTGCAAAATAACTATTACATTTAAGTAGGTACGGACCAACCGTAGACACAGGCTTACATGAACCTTTTAAAGGCTTTCGGGGACGCATTACGTTTTAATAAACTACTCCTCGAAATGACCAAAATGCGGGCGGTACGAACAGTTACGAGAATTTGTAACTTGTGAAATCCCCTTACGTGCAAAAGGATTCCTCAAAGTACACTATATAATATCGTAAATAGGTTTGGTCTTTTCAGTAGCGTGGCGAAGGTGATTCTTGCAGCTTACTCGAATCTAAATATTGCAGAATAGGTACGATTTTATTCGTTGTACCCTACGTACAATTTTTTGTTAGTGAGAGAGTGAGTTTATTGCGATTAATACGCTAAGAACCCTTTTTAACCGCCGACACAAAAACGACGAGGTGTTATAAGTTTGACGTGTCTGTGTGTGTGTGAGTGTGTGTCTGTCTGTGGCATCGTAGCTCCCGAACGGATGAACCTATTTTGATTTAGTTTTTTTTTTAAAGGTGAATTAGTCGGGATTGTTCTTAGCTATGTTTGATGAAAATCGGTTGAGATATAATGCAATTATGGTTGTTTTTTAAATTTTATTTTTTTTAATGATTGATACGGAGTCGTTGGTTGTTGGTTCAATAGTACTTATATTTTTTTATAATAATTTAGTATTATAGATAATGCCACGCGTACACCACAACAATTAGAATAATTAGGAGACAGCGCTACCGCCACAGGGAAAGATGCTCTTCTTCGAATTTGTATGTTTCCAACATACTTACCTATTAGCAATGTTGAATGTATTGAAATCCCGAAATACCTTAACCTAATCCATTTTGAGTTATTATCTAAAATGTAAGCTAGCTATCGTGATTATAGTTTATGGAAAGGCAAGGCGGTTTTTAGTCGGTACGAGTCCGAGAAACACAAGGTAGCACAAAAACCCACTTTCTGGATTGTAAAATTCGAAAAAGATTCGAGCGTGTAGATTAGGAAAAGCTTAAGGTGTTAACGTTCAGCATTGAAAAAACAATTAGTGAAGCTATCTTGGCCATGTCCAACGCAATGAGAGACACGACCTTCTCTAATTAATCATGATGGACAAAATTTAAGGTAAGCAACGTGCTGGACCGAGAAAGAAATCTTGGTGACGAAACATCCGCGAGAAAGGGAGAAGTTCGCTGAGCTGACGGCCAACAACCTCCAGAAATGGAGAGGCACTCGAAGAAGAACAAGAAGAATGCCTTACAATATTCTTCGTATTTTTCTGTATTAAATTCAGGCACATTTCATACCTACTATTATGAATTATGAACGCACAAATCACGCAATATTATTTAATCTTAAGCCTCTAAAATTAAGATCTATGTTAGTTTATACTTTATAATTATACCGATTTAAATTGCCCCAAGAGGCATCCATCGGTTATCGTTACTAAATTCTCTATTCCCTACTGTAAACGTTGAGAAGAACAAAACCTCATGTTACTTAATGGAAGGAACGAAAAAAAAAGACTGAAAATAAGGTTTGTTCAAAAAGTTTTTAGCAGCATATTTACTGGAGTTATCTGTGTGTAAAATGGACTCAGCTCATACTTTTAACGAGTTTTTTTACTTAATTAAAAAACGTGGTTATTACGGGATGAACTTTATTCTCGCTTTAATTAAAAAGTACCTAAGTGTTGCCACATTAATTAAAAAGGGTTTATTTGAGCTTATTAGTTCGAAGTTTAGTTATTTATTGCTCGCGGTTTTTGATTATATTTTTGTTTGACTTATATGCCATTATATTATTAGTTAGCTTGCGGCATCCCAACCATTTTAATTGATAAATATGATAAACCGTTTCTTTAGCATTGGGTATATACTTACTCATAATTATATTTACCATATACTTGATACGTATAATAAGTTTCACAACAATATAAGCTCATTAAAATAGTTGTAATTTGTATAACTAGCAGTATGGATGTATCTAATTCTGGAATCAAGATTTAATATTATTATCATTATAAGATTTTATAAGGAAGAGATAACTTAAAGCAATGAGAACAACAAGAGCGTTGACCACTGTAAGCCCGTATTAAAGTTATGACATCAAAATAAGCACAGTCCCATCATATTTCTTATAAAGAAAACTTATTTTAATCTATGTTACTCAAGATATCGTGAGAGACATTAATTAAGATTTTACGCAACGCCTTTCGTTATCAAAAGCTACTATAACTTAATTCAAACAATATTATTTTCGGGATTAATGTCAGATGAATGAATTCACATTAATTAGCGAATAATTAAATGTTAACACGAACGATGAAATTTAATTTATAATGTACACGCCACGAGTAGGTACCTTGTATATAAATTCAATTAATAATAATTTCACATTGAATTTCCGTACCAAGTGACTGCCTCGTTGGTCTAGTGGTCCCAATCGCGACTGCTACGCTAGAGGTCTTGGGTTCGATCCCCAGGTCGAGCAAAGTGTTATTGAGTTTTTCTATGAAATTCTCAGTAGCAGCTCGGAGTCTGGATTTGTGCCCGGTGAATGGCAATAGGCTCGCCCCCTATTACATGGGACCCAAACATACCGGCGAACTGTGGGTGTACATTAAGTGCACCTCTGCCTAACCCTTCGGGGAATACAGGCGTGATGGTATGTTATGTTTCCGTACCAATTATGTAGCGTCGACGTCGCAGTAATTAATAAAACAATGTTGTTACCTACGTTACCAATATAAATTGTTGTTGCTTGCTTCATACTGTTATAAAATGCAGGGGAGATCTCATAACTCAATTTTATTGCGTAGGAGTTCTCTCTTAGAATCGGATACAAAACTCAACGAGATTTTGCTACTTGAACTATGAGTTATGACTGTTCCTCACGCTATTATACAACGAATAAGGGAACTGTATTTTTTTAATAAAAACAAGTGCTTGGAGTATCGTGTATAGAGTTGCGTAATGTATCCATACTTCAAGAACGCTTGAAATGAAATGATATTTTATTGTAAATAAATCCTTCAAAGACACTTTTACAAGTCAATGTTTTACATTTTTTTTTAACCCCGTCAAGCGCCTTATTGTAGACACAATGCAAAATAAATTGTATTCCCTCATGAGTCAACTACGTGCGTCAGTAAATTTAAGTAGATGTCAGTCTGTTATACAGCTGGAACTTGTAACAAAAAAAAAATTTTTTTCTTCGTCGCTCATTTCCTAAACAGCCAGACCGGCTTTGATGGGAATTTCTCTGGCAGATAGCTGATATTATAAGGAGTACTTAAGGACACTTTTAATTGAATATCGAGAGCAACAACTAGTCTATATTACTGTTATTGTTTGGCACAGATCGTGTCATGTTCGTCCTTCGATGTTTAGTGACCTAGAAACTCCATGGACATAATCTCGATACGAGATTCTATTTACCTCAGGTTCTCATAACCTATTTCTATCGAGAGCCGATCCTCAGATCTGTTCACCATTATTTGATGCCCAAGCCTGCCCAATTCATATGAAAATTGGATTAAATTCATTAAATTAAGTTTTTTTTCTATATTTCTAAGTTATTGAAAAATATTAGTTATCGCTTCATGCAGCATTTATCGAGGAATTATAAAATAGTAATTAGATCGTAAAAAGCTTTCATTTTGAAGAAATTGCATTGAAAATACGGTGAAGCTATTATTACTGTTTTAATAAAAAAAATATTTAGAAAATAGTTTTATCTATTAATTGATAAAACTTTACCTGTTATTGCTTGCAGGATTATCTACCATTTAGCCCACACACTATTACGTATTTATTTAGGTAATACTAGATATGTAACTAACTTAGAAAAAACAACGCGATGCCCGCATTGACCCGGACAAAAAACAAATTGACTACCGAACTTTATTTACAACGCAACATTTTGCAAAAAGGTTAAATAATTGTGGTAAAAAAAAAACATTTTGCAACAAAGTAAAAAGAAGCATCATATTTTGACTTTGATTTATTTTTATTAGTGCATTTTTCTTTTCTTGGTCCTTTGTTCTTGATACGCGCATAAAATATTAATTTTTATGTAGGTACATACGGGTACAGGTGAATCTATGCAAAACCAGTTTAAGCTGATCTCGGTTTTACATACGATGAGAAGCCACGAAGCCGTGCGTACAAAGTTTTGATATCGTATATTTATTACGATTTGATATCCAATTCCATGAAATCTGTGAAGCGAAGCCGCCTAATATAACAGTTAACAAGTCAATTTACATTTTGAATATCTAAAGCCATTATAATGTCCTCATCCTCCTATCGTTTTCCCAATTATGTTGAGGTCCGAAAAAATCCGAGTGAAACACTTTAAGTCCAGTTTCATCTATCGTACCGCTGAAATGTGGAATGAGCTTCCCGATGGATATTATTTTGGTATCTTTAAATCATGAGTGAATCAGTTTATTCATAGCGGCAAGCGCACTCCATTGTAGATCGCAGCGTTGCTTAACATCAGGCGAACTGGCGGTCAACTGTTTGGCCTATCATGAATACTAATATTACAAAGAGTTAAAGTTTGTGAGGTCGTGAGGTTGTAAGGGGTAATCTCTGGATCTACTGAACCGATTTTGAAAATTCTTTTACCAATAGAAAGCCACGTTATTTGTGAGTGTCAGAGGCTATATTGCCTTACGAAGTGGGCACGGGTCAGCTTGTCATGAATAAAAACAAAAGGGCGGCTTCGAATCTAACCAAATGCAGCTCAATATCAGTATTTTACATGAAACGACTGCCTTCAGACCTCCGCAACCAAATTTCTAGGCAACACTGATATTTGTAGGATAGAGTGGTTGTCAGGCTTTTTGGACTTTTTTCTACCACTGACGATTGTCAATTGGTGTTCGAATGACAACCGGGACCGTCGGCTTTTCGTGCTTTCCGAGGCACGAAGGGGTCTCTATGTGTTAAGGGTGGTCACCCATCCACGCTTAACCTTGCAAATCTGTATCAGCGCAGATATAACTTGGCCACGAGCCCCTTAAAGCCATTATCAAGTCTTGAGTAATAATGGGTAATTAAAAGAATTATGGGGGTTTTATATACCGCGGTCAATTGCCTTGCCTGCGATCATGATTTGTGAAATTAAGGTTTGTTATAAGAAATTGGAGAAGATAATAATTAGGTATTCTTAAGTACTTTAACCGTAGACACATTGTTATTGTCTTTGTTACAGTTATTATACAAATTACAATTAACTTTTCAGCTTGCATGTTAATTAGTGATCTGAGCTGCCTCATTGGAGTGGGGTGGCATGAGGTCCTGAGTTCAATTTCTAGGCCAAACAAAATTTATAACATTTTCAGGGTAAGTCGGAGTTTGAATTTGTGACTGGTTCATTCCTTCATCATCATCATCATCATCAGCCCTTACTTGTCCACTGCTTGACCTAGGTCTCCCCAAGTGTGGTAAATGGGTAATTAATGGTTTAATTCTTACCCAACTTAAAAACAGAAATTGCAAATAATATTTTAACGTGCCTAATTTTTATGCAGCGCACATTAGTCTAGTGGTCTGAAGCGCGACTGCTACGCCAGAGGTCCTGGGTTCGATCCCCAGGTCGAACAAAGTGTTATTGGGTTTTTCTATGAAATTTTCTGTAGCAGCTCGGAGTCTTGATTTGTGCCCAGTTAATGGCAATTGGCTCGTCCTCTATTACACACATTAATACACCTCTGACTAACCCTTTGGGGAATACAGGCGTGATGGTATATTATGTTATTTTATATTTTTTTATGGATAGGATATTCTGTCCCCCTAGAAAGCCTGCTCTATATGGAAAGCATGGCCTACAATTAAGCATATGCTTTCACCGAACTTTCAGTTTTTAGACTCGGGATCTACATAATATGAATTTTATTCTAATTTTATTCAATTGTATGTAAATTTTATTTAATTCGGTTTTCTTTTCATTATTTTAAGTTATTATTTTATACTCGAATATTTGCGCCATTTATTTTGTGATTATAGAGCCCGGCAAACATATTGGCAAAGATAGAAAGAGATAGCTGACACAATGAAGTATGATAGTCCATACTACGCAGCACTAGCCGTCTCTTTCATTTTATTCTCAAGATGTTAGCCGCTCGCTTTACCCGTAATTTAGTTGACAATATGTTAAATATAAGGCTTATTTGTTATGAGACTGCGTCATTAGTTTAGTGGTCCTAAGGGAGACTGCTACGCTAGGGGTCCTGGGTTCCCAGGTCGAGAAAAGTGTTATTGAGTTTTTCTATGAAATTCGCAGTAGCAGTTCAGAGTCTGGGTCTGTGCTCAGTTAATGGTAATAAGCCCACCCCTTATTATGTACATGGGACCTTATCATACCGACAAACTGTGGGTGTACATTAGTACACCTCTGCCTAACCCCTCGGGGAAAAGAGGCGTCATGGTACGATGATGTATTAATTCGTTGGTAATCCCTACTTTCCCTACTTATATTATAAATGCGAAAGTAACTCTGTCTGTCTGTCTATCTTTCTGTCTGTCTGTTACGCTTTGACGCCTAAACCACTCCACCGATTTTGGCGAAATTTGGTACTGGGATAGACTAAAGCTTTAGAAAGACATAGGCTACCTATTATTGCAAAAAATAGTTTTTAAGGGGTTGAAATAGGGGGTGAAAGTTTGTATGGAAGTTCCTTATTTTTCAAGAAGTTCGTTTAGAAGTCCAAACAAAGTCACGCTTTAAAGTCTAACCTAACCACGGAACAGATTTTGACATAATTTGGTACAAAAATAGATGTAATGTATTTCCTTGGGAAATAATTAAGCTACGTTTTGTTGTAAAAAAGGAGTTGTAATAACGGATGAAATTTGTATGGGAGTTTGTCATTGTTGAACATAAAACGATGAAACTTTGTATTTAGGCACTTGATAAGGAATAAATAAATATATCATATAGGCTTTTTGAAATTTCGACCTTTATGGGGATGAAATAGGGGATGAAAGTCCGTTTGGATTTTGATGGAATTTAGTACAAAAATAGACTAGACCTTGGGAAAGGATATAAGCTGCGTTTATATTTCGGTAAATAATAAAGTTGGGCAAATTGTGTTGTCCACGCGGGCGCAGCTGCGGGCGGAAAGCTAGTCCTAAATAAAACCTCGTTTGGACATTAAGTACCGTTGACAGTTTTTAACAGGAAGCGATATATCAGAATATAACATTTCCCACCTGCAACGTAGAGATGTCACTATTTGCCACACTTATGTCTGTACTTCCCCCTTCTCTCTCGTTTCTACTTGCTGTCGGGCTCGTTCATTTTTCACTGGCAATACCATTGAACTTTTAGTGGAATGGATCGGTTCCTCGTCCCTGAGTTTTTTAAATAAATGATGCTGATAAATTAATGGCCTTGTAGTTATTTTGTATTTTGTAATGTAAGTTTCACTTTTCACTAGCTGTCCGCCCGCGGCTTCGCCCGCGTGGAGTAAACGTATTTATTCACTTAGGGGTATGAAAAATTGATAATAGCCGATTCTAAGACCTACTGATGTATATAAAATTTCATAAAACCGGTCAAGCCGTTTCGGAGGGGTATGGTAACTAACATTATGACACGAGAATTTTATATATAACACATATTACAGAAGCTTTCCGCGCACGGCTTCGCCCGCGTGGTTTCTCAGTACGTATTATACATATAAACCTTCCCCGAGAACCACGCTATCCATTGGTGAAAACAGCATTAAAATTGGTGCAGTAGTTTTTAAGTTTATCGCGAACAAACAGACAGATAGACGCGGTGGAGGACTTTGTTTTATTATAATGTAGTGACGTTTGGACTTGACTGATTGAACTACAACGTTGAGCTACACGATAACTGACAGCACGCATGTAGTCATCGTGTAGCTCAAGCATTATTTAGGGAACTTAACGACCCGTCGCACGACGATACCAGAATACCAAGACGTTTGCGTAGGTCATGTGAATTACACAAAACTGTCAGAAAACTGTATTATGAATCTTGTAATGTTGAAAAAGAAATACTATATTCATGACATAATTTTTATCAATACTTTAAGAGATAATTTTGATTTTTGTCTGTATCATATTATACATATTAATATGCTCGTGACTGTACATACTCACATTCGTCTTATCTGTAGCAGACTCGACGAATTTTCTAGGCATTTTACCAGGATACTTAAGAAGCATCCTATATGTATAAAATTTGGATTTTATGAATGTATGCTCCTGACTTCGATCTCAGGTAATGGAAAGCAACGGAAGGTAATATATGTATAAAAGATATTAACCACCAAAGATTTTATACTTCCTTGTTTTTTTTGCGTCATTGTGTATATTGGTCTAAAATGTACAATCGGCAGTCTCATCCTTATTGCGAGGAGCGTAAGGTTGAAAAATTGTTAGCCACCTACCTTACCGTACATAAAATAAAATCTACAACGCCGTGGTTTATCTCAATGTTACCTCAATTTTTTACTGAACCGCAAAGGAAAAACAATGTAAAAATAAAATATCATCTGCCCTTTCTCTGGGCTCTGACCACCATTGGTGGGTTTGATCTGACTCCCGGTGCTAGTGGGCTACCATTTTTATTCATTTAAATGTATAAAAAAAATTATGTCCTAATAATGTCCTGTACTGTAACTTTAATTAAATGCAACTGCTTACAGACTCCCTCAAAAGCGGAGTGGTTCTAAGCACGACTGCTGCGCCAGATATCCTGGGTTCGATTCCCAGGTCGAGCATTGTTATTGAGTTATTAAAACAATATTATTTATTTTGTTCAATGTTTTAAAGTCATATAATAAAATATCTTCTGTGATCTACCGATAAGTATCAACTGTATTGTGGGAAGTTTATTAAACAAAAAAGGTTTAGGTTTACACCAAAAACTAAAACGTTTTTGTTAAGTTTGTAAAACAAATGCCTCTATCGTCACAAATCACGTCACTGTCCATAAACATCTATTAAGCTAAAAGAGTGTTCCCTAATAACGATACAATGTGTGACAATTTCATTATACTAAAGAATAAGGATACACTTAGCCTGTTTTATAAGTAAACTAGCTTTCCACCCACGGCTTCGCCCGCGTGGTTTCTCGGCTTTTCAGCATTTATAAAAGGAATAATTTTCCCGTATTTGCAACATTTTTTCATTTATGCTGCTCTCCTATTGGTTAAAGCGTTATAGTATATAGCCTTACTCGATAATAGGGCTATCTAACACTGAAATAATTTTTCATATCGGACCAGTAGTTCCTGAGATAAGCGCGTTCAAGCAAACAAAAAATAAAATAGTAAAGATTGACATCTGATAATAATGTATCTTTTATGCATTTTCCATGCTAAGATAATTAAGTTACGAAAAACTTATGATATCTTTAAGATTTTAGTATTGTTGTTGTTTATGGAGTTTCTTTAAGCCTAAAGTTATTTTACTGAAGGAAAAAATCGACTGGTTCGTTTAGCGCAAATGTGGCTAATAGAACGTCGTGTTGTATTATATGCGCCATCCACTAAGGCCATTGTCTAGGCTTGTGATGGACTCCCCAAGTCAGCTGCTCGTAGGCCACAACTCATGAAGGCCTGAGAAAACTTTAGATTAGATAAGACGCATTCGGCTTTTTTGGTGGATGACCAGCCGGCGACTACATAACAAGTCCGAATAATGATCCGCCATGGGAATATAAAGACTAACGAGAATCAGAAACTTAGTCAATTTAAGTTTACCCAAAGAGTTAGTTAGGGCAGAGGTGTGCTAATGTACATCAATAGTTCACCCTTCTATAGGTTCAATGTACCTTTAAACAATATACGGTGGGATATTCCTATTTTATAGGTCTTTACAGATAAGTTTGTGAACGTGCGAAGCCAAGCGGGTCGCTAGTATAATAATAATAATAATTTTTATTTCCCCAATAAATTCAATTACAATTTAATTCTTATTAACTATATCATGAATATTTATTACATTTTATTATTAATTCTATACTTTTATAATACATTAGTTATTGTTTAATCGATGATTATTAGGGACCTCTCTACGAGTCTAAGCCTCCTCCAATAATCTCCACTTAGATCTGTCCTGGGCCATCATTACCCAACTGTCTCTAGCAATATTTTCAACTTCATCAGACCAGGTCGCTAGTATATAGGTACTAAAACAATAGGAGTGACTTAAAGTCTAGATAGTTAATTGCAAAAGGCCCCTGTTACAGTTTATTCGAAATAACTCTGCTCGTCTAAAGTTAGCCGTACTAAACTACCGCGCTGTTAAAGTCGCTTAATTAAGTGTTTTTATACATCAATATCGAAATTAGTTAAGAATAAAATGACAAGTGCGAAACATTTATGACCTTAATTGTCTTTATACCGACTCTTTCTACTAAAATTCCGGACAATTCCAGACAAGCTTAGTTATTTCAAACTGTAAGAAGGCCTTTTGCAATTTAACACCTAGACTTTCAGCGACTCCCATTATTTTAGTATATACTAGCGACCCGCTTGGCTTCGCACGTTCACAAACTTATCTGTACAGACCCATATAAAAGAGGAATATCCCACCATATATTATTATATAAGCTCCCATGCGGCTTGACTTGTCTCGACATTTTTAATAGTTATCGTCATAGGTATTTAACTAATTTACACAAAACCTTAACAAAATTCACAACTAAACTAAATAAGCCTAACATAAATACAACTTAACGTTCCTCATAAATCAATCTGTCTATTGGTGAAAACCGCATGTAAATCCATTAGGGTACAGGGTGCAGTAGGTTTTAAGTTTATCGCGAACAGACAGAAAAGCAGACAGATTTATGCCTCTTCCTCTGTCTGTCTCTCTCTATTTTGCGTATACATTTCATCTGCAGCTCAGGTTCAACCTAGTTCCGGAGGAATACATAATTATGTACATATCTAACTGTACTGTAATTAATTTTTATTTTTTGTTAAAATGTTTTATACTTTTAGTCTAAATAAACATATTATTATTTACTGTTCATCTCAACTTGCAAAAACTTACCTCCAAAGGTATAACGAAGAATAAGACAATCATATCCGCAATAACGAGATGCGTCATCAGCAGATTGACGCGGGATTTCCTTCTGCGCGAGCGCACCAGTGACACGAACACAGCCACGTTTCCGACCGCACCAATAGCCAATAGCGCGCTGTACATCCCCACCACGAACCCCTGCTCCGGCGCAGGGATCGTTTCATCAACAACATCAGTCACGTTCACTATAGACGTGCCTTCCATGTTGAAATAATCCCAGAATTGTTGATTGCTGTCCGTTTTTTCATCCAATGGAATGTCTTGTATCATTATTTGAGTACACTATTACATTTTTTGGTTAGACATTATTATTATTATTGAAAAAGCAAATTTTTAAAGGTTTTTACACATACACTGAATTGTATTAATATTTGCACCATGGAAAAAGGTTATTTTCACTTAGATACTGCTACTATTATTAACACATACACACTAACGATGACGTTTATAATTTAAATTATTTAACACTAATTTAAATAGGAGAACCAGTTTTACTATGTTTAAGTACCTATACACTTTTTTGACAATTATCTAAAACATTTATTATATTTAAATACTTTAATAAGAACAAACACAGCACAACACTAGAAACAGTTATAAAATTATTATAGTATTAATTTTATTTTTATTCACAAACAACACAAACGAAACTTTAGCGCGTAAGTCTACGAAAGCTCGTAGGCGCTACGAGACGCGTAGCCGCCGTAGCGCCGTAGCACGAAGTGACGTACGCGGCGGATGCTGAAATGTTTATGAGAGACTCCTGAATTTTCCAGCAATGTTGTTTTACGTAATTGACAGCTTTCGGCGTTTTTTTAAACGCTTAGATAATGTGTCTAATATTTGTACAAATAAAAGCGAGATTGCAATCAAAATTCGCAAAGATAATAAAAGCTTACATGAAATTTGGTGTAGTCATTAGATACGAAAGATTGCAGGCAAAGTCCCAAAGGATTGAGAATAATGAGAACAAGATAGCAAGACAGCCAGACATTAATTATAACCGACTGAACCTTGTACGACGTAACTGGCAAATAAAGATTCATTATAATTATTATTTTTAATTACTGCTTTCATAAACATCAACCCACTTAACACCCCCACTCGCTAGGCTCACACGTTTTTTTTTTAAGAATGAGAGGGGTTAATCTATATAATAGTCAACCACACTCTTCTACTGTGGGTTGGTAGACTTTACATGGTGTAAAGAAAATCTTTGGCAAGCAGATTTCCTTACGATGTTTTCCTTCACCGTTTAAGCGAGTGATAATTCATTTATTGATAATACGTACTTATGCTTCAATTAAATAAACACTAGTGTACACCCACAGTTCACCGGTATGTTTAGGTATCATATAATAGGAAGAGAGACATCAACCGCAAATCCGCAAAAGGAGTTCGTAGAAATCCCAAATAAAACTTTCCTTGATCTGGTAATCGACCCCGAATCCTCACGATTTACGACCATACGACCGATGACTTATTTATATACAATAAAAGATATTATTTTCCAAATGTTAAAATATATGGATTTGAATTACTCACGGACTGGAAGATGATATAGTGACACAAATTGAAAGGAATATGCTAAGGTGGTTTGGGCATGTTGAGAGAATGAATGAAAAACAATTTACGAATGGAATTTATAAGGCGAATGTTAGCGGCAGCGTCGGGAGAGGTCGCCCTAGAAGGACGTACACCGATGTTATCGGTGAGATCCTCCAAAAAGGTCAGGTATTCGCAACCTGCGCGTGTGTATGAAAAGATGTATGAGTGTGGAAGAAGCGAAAGAGATATAGTGTGGTGTAGAGTAGATATAAGTAGAATATTTATAGGTATGCATGTACTCGTAGCTGTAAGACACTATATATTTGGAGACACCCTAATAAACATGCAGTACTAATCCATCACTCTCGTGTTTAATTTCTCTCTTCCCTACATGGCGACCGTGACAGAACTCGAACCTGCAATCTTCGGATCTATTAGATTCTATCGATCGATTAGATCTATTAGATTAAAGCCTAATGTAGAACCAGTATTTGTGAAACCTTATAGGTTACCTCACTCACAGAAGACAGAGGTAAAGAGACAACTTGATAGTATGTTAGCAGATGGTATAATAGAACCTTGTACAAGTGATTGGTCTAGTCCGATTTTATTAGTTCCAAAGAAATTAGACGCAAGCGGTGAGAAAAAGTGGAGACTAGTTATAGATTATAGGAAACTTAATAATGTCATTGAAAATAATAAATTTCCACTACCCAATATAACGGAAATATTAGATTCGCTGTCCGGTTGCATCTATTTTAGTCACCTAGACCTTCACCAAGCATTTTATAATGTTAAATTAGAACCAGAGAGTAGAAAGTACACATCTTTTGGTTCTGGACAATACCAAATGACTAGGATGCCTATGCCTATGCCGTCTCAAAACTAGCCCTAGCTCATTTTCCAGAATGATGACCATAGCAATGGCGGGCTTGAACTATGAAAAATGCTTAGTCTATCAAGACGATTTGGTCATGTACGGAAATTCACTCAGTCAGCATAATTAAAATCTAATAGATATTTTTGAGCGACTTCGTAAAGTTAATTTAAAATTAAACGCTGGTAAATGCGAATTTAAAAAAAAAGATATGTTATACTTAGGTCTTACTTACTTCTGATAACGGTATTCTTCCAGACCCAGAAAAAAGCATAAATTATAGCATTATAGCATTAAAAAATATCCAGTTCCACAGACAGTAGACGAGACAAAACGCTTCGTCGCGTTTGTAAATGACTATAGAAAGTTTATTAAAAATTTTGCCGATATAGCCCACCCTTTGAATAATTTGTGCAAAAAGAACGTTGTCTTTAAATGGGATAAGGAATGTCAATTTAGTTTGGAAAAATTAAAACAGTGTTTAATATCTTCTCCAATATTACAATATCCCGATTTTTCAGATAAAAATACATTCACCCTACAAACAGATGCATCAGGATATGCGCTGGGCGCCGTGAGTCTAATAAAGACGGCCGACCTATTGCTTATGCTAGTCGAACTTTAAGCAAAGGCGAAAAGAATTACCCGACTATAGAAAAGGAGTTACTCGCTACAGTGTGGGGAGTAAACATTTTCGACCTTACTTATAGGGACGTATATTTAAGATATATACTTGAACAATCAAACTAGCTTACCTGTAAGCGCCGTTCGATTGAGATTATTCACTCGTAGCGAATATGAGTTGTTGTTCGATACTCTGCCAGTATAGCAACAACGTTATTTGACTTTCATGTAACAAGTTGTTCGATACTCTGATAGCATAGCAACAACAGATTTTGTCAAATTCTAACCGGATTGCACCGGTTAATCGCTCGTTACCAATAAGTTTATATCTTATTTGAACTTCATATAACTTTTTAACAGTAAAGGGGCTAAGAAAACTGAAAATTAAAACATAAAAAAGTGTGTAGGTAAGTGGCGTCATGCCGCTTACGAACTAACCTTTGGTTTTTTCCTCTAGTTTTTCGATCTTCCTTCTCAATTTTGATAGCTCTCTATCTAAATCCTCCTTTCTCTTCTTCATCATCTTCGGACGGGCAACAACAGGTATAATGACCATAAAAAGTTAGTATATTTTTAGTTAGTATATTTATTTAACTTAAAGGACCCTTCAAGTAGGTTAATGAAATTTAGATTGATACTGGATGAATATGATTATGAGATTGAGTATGTGCCAGGGAAATATATCGTGGCTGCAGACGCGTTATCTAGAGTATGTTTGTCGTCAAAAGAGTTGAAACAGATGCATGAATGTGTTATAAATGTTATGACTAGGGGACAAAAAAGGAAATTATTAGGAAACAATTCTTCGGATGGTATGACAACCACTGACGAGAGGTCTGATCAGCCAAAAGTCGTGGAAACACATAGCAAGCCGAAAGAATCTGTTGAGCTAAGGTTAATTAATAAATATCAAGGGAATAGATTGCAATCGAATAATAATGATAACATACAATTAAGTAATTTAGGTACATTATGTTACGTGCCGTCTCAAATGACTTTGTTTATAAACCCGACAGCACGATCGCAAATGACGCCAGCCGAATTTGCGAGTGAGCTCGGAGAATATTGACACCTATATAATATCGAGGAAATATATTTTCTTAAAAATAATACTATTAATATATTTATTGCAAAGTTAGTGACAGAAATAAAAAGTAATTTAACTTGGTCCGGACCGCGATTCATCATCATCATCAACCCATTACATTGTCCCACTGCTGGGCACAGGTCTCCTCTCAGTACGAAAGGGATTAGGCTATAGTCCTCCACGCTAGCCTACTGCGGGTTGGCAGACTTCACACGCCGTAAAGAAAATCTCTCAGGCATGCAGGTTTCCTCACGATGTTTTCCTTCACCGTTTAAGAGCGTGATAATTAATTATTTATTAATACGCACATGACTTCGAAAAGTCAGAGGTGCGTGCCTTGGATTCGAACTCGAGACCTTTGACTTGGCAGTCCAATGGTCATATCACTAGGCTATCACTGCTTACTGCCGGACCGCGATTATGTGTTCTAAAAAATGTGAAAATAATTATTTTTAAAGATGATAAAAGAGTTATTATTAATGACTTTCACTTATTACCCACGAGTGGCCACGTGGGTATTGAGAACGCACACAAACAATTGGGAGCATATCTGAGAATACAGTCCGATAATTATCCCGAATCTTGGAGCACATGGTTACCCTACTAGTGCTTCTCATATAACACATCCTTACATAGTGCTACGAATTACATACCATTTGAATAGGTATACGGAAAGAAATGTAATTTTCCTTGTAATTTATTAACATCTGTTGAACCACTATACAATCATGACAGTTATCCTCTAGAGTTAAAATTTAGGCTGCAAACTTCACAAATTGAAGCACGTAAAAATATAATCCAACAAAAACTTATTAGAAAACTAAATTATGATGTAAATATGAAACCAATAATGTACAAACCAAATGACCAAATTCTGTTGAAAGAGGAAACAGGAAATAAGTTTAGTCCGATATATTCTGGACCATATGTAGTTGTAAAAGACTTATCTCCTAATGTTGAAATAATTAAGAAGGGAAAAGTGGATGTAGTTCATAAGAACCGAACAAAACTCTATTGTACTTAGTAATAATGTACATATTTGATACAATGTATCAATTATGTAAAAAAAACAACAACAAAAAAATTAATACTAAGAGGAAATATTAGAAATTTATTATGTAGCTAAACATTACATGAGTATATAAATAAAAAACATATAACAAAGTATTTTTTTTTTGTTATGTGGGAGATGTGGTGTAGAGTAGATATAAGTAGAATATTTATAGGTATGCATGTACTCGTAGCTGTAAGACACTATATATTTGGAGACACCCGAACATGCAGTACTAATCCATCACTCTCGTGTGTAATTTCTCTCTTCCCTACAATAGGTACAAGTCGTAGCACGTGGCGGTCTATAATTTCTGTGGGAAAAAGGCGTATGACGTATTGAATTACACAATCACTCAATCGACGAACGATTTCCCACGGTCGAATTTCTCATTACAATTTCCTTTGTCGAACAGATATAGATAGCACGAGGAAAATCTGTAGGCGTATGAATCGAATCTTCGACCTTGGAGGCTAACATGTGTAAAGCGGTACAAATAAAAGACGACATAGTTGCTAGTTATTTTTTATCGTACACATGGCTACACATCAAGCTATACAAAACCAGTTTACGCTGACCTCTTATTATAAGGGAAGAATATACAATGCGAGATCAGCTTTAACTGGATTGTTATAGGTTGACCTGTAGCCCTGTGTACTTAGTTTTATCTGTTGTTTGATGTTTCGCTTGTACTCCAAAGTAGTTTTTTTGGCATCAAACAGAACATATACATAGAACATAATTCTGAAGATAATTGGTTCCTTACAATAGACAAATAGTGCCGAAAATTAATTTATTTATTTATTTATTCCACACACTATCTTTACAGGATAACCCCAATACAATAGTGGTTTGCAAACCTACAAATTATAATAATACAAACTAATACATTTGTATTAGTTCTCTATAATACAATTTCAATGTTCCAAATACCTTTATAATGTATGCTATTGTTGTCTATTTATAGAATTAATGTTAATGTGTTTTTATATATTTGTTTTTAATGTTTTTAAAGATTTTATGTAATATTTTTAGAGTTTTATAATTATAATAAATAACGAATTCAGGCTACCGGCCTCTAAACATTTATGTACGCCATTAATGACAAAACATGTAGCTACTTTAACTGAGTTTTGTAAAAAGATCATGCATGCAAACAATTTATTTTGTTTTGTACTGTACCACTCATGTTTTAACATAATAAAAAATTATCTTATCTTATCTTATAATGTAATGGTAAAAAATAAGTACAATAAACTCCTGGTAGGTAAAAACGCGTTTGAATATTAATTTCTGTATCGGAACATTAATTTAGTTAAATCATATGTTATCATTATGTAAGTATTATAAAGAAGATAAGTTACATATATACATACATACACTCACGCCTTTTTCCCACAGGGGTAGGCAGAAACTATGGATTGCCACTTGCTACGATTCTTGCATATCTCTTTCGCTTCTTCCACATTCATACATCTTTTCATAGACCTTAAAGGTAAGTTTTATTAAGATAAATATCTACTTTTCAACTATAATTTCAGATTATTAAGAGAAGTGTATCTATATCTGTATTTTTTTAATTCTAATTGTTAATGGGAAACAAGTGCAATTCATTGCTCCTGTAGCAACAAAAAGGATTCAAAAAGGTGTGTCAAAAGGTGGTTTTTGTGACCAAAAGAAGCCTATGTCGTTCTCCAAGTTGCTATTTTCTATTTCTATATTGGTACCCATCTAGAAGTCTACAAGAGTAAAAATGTGGTTCGCTAAGGATTTTTAATCTGTTACTTATGTTTAAAGTTTTAATAAAAGCCTGCCTCTTTAGTCTAGTGGTCCCAAGCGCGACTGCTACGCTAGAGGCCTTATTCAATTCAATTCAATTCAAAACATTTATTTCAGACTTTTTGGTCCATATGGCCTTAGGTTCAATCCCCAAGTCGAGCAAAGTGTTATTGGGTTTTTCTATGAAATTCCCAGTAGCAGCTCGGAGTCTGGATTTGTGTCCGATTAATGGCAATAAACTCGCCACATATTACATGGGACCTAAACATACCACCGAAATGGGGTTGTACATTAGTACACCTCTGCCTAACCCTTTGGGGAATACAATATGTTATAAAATTTAATTTAAGGTTGATGCAGTATAATCTCCCTGTTAAACAACATTAAAATCAAAGTGGTCCTTGGTCTAATAATACCTTTCCAGGTATTCCGGCCATCAGATTATACATGACAAATTTTTCAAAATTCATTCATTCATTCGATTTTCAAAATCGACTGAGAAAATTTTGTGATAACTTGATGTGCTGGCGACCGTACAATAAAAAAAAAAACAAAAAATGTATTCAGTTTCTTGAAAATATAAAGGCATATTAATTTACTGACGCCTGTACCGGCCGCTGGTTACCGAAACAATTGATTTTGCATTGTATCTACAATATGAGACTTGACGGGTTAAAGTAAAAAATTGGAAAATCATTAATTAATTTTCTGGGATGTGTCCAGTATTAGCTGGTCCCATTTTAGGCTCTGTTTGGCTTTAAACGCTGCTCCTATTATGCGGGTTTTACTATGATTGATGTGTACGTGAACCTACACAATCACTGTCAACTTTTTATACATGAGCGCTAGCCCGGCTCGCACTTGGCAAGCCTTTTATTATTCCTTTAGAATAGAGAATAGAATATTCTTTATTGCACACCAGAAACTATTGTCAAGTACATGTTATAAATGATAAAATGGTACAATGGGCGGTCTTATCGCTAAAAGCGATCTTTTACAGACAACCTTTGGATGGACTCAAGAGAAAGGTAAAGCGATAACTAGGTAGTCTGGCGTACATAAAATAATCTAAACACAGATTAAATCATACTTAAATTGGAGTAATATAAACACAGAATATACGTTACATATATAATTGATTATAATATATATATGTATATAATATATAATATAAATATATATAAATAAATATATCGTTTATTAAATATATAAAAAGACATAATTATTTCAATCAATATGGCATAGTAGATAAGTATACAATTTATAACAAGAATATATTACGATCAATGATGATATAGCAGTTATAGCGAGAGATAATGCTCCTTCACCAATCTTCTGAATATTGACAGTGATTGCGCACGTCTCACTGACACGGGCAAAGCATTCCAAAGCCGTACAGCTTTAACAGAAAAAGAATTGTCCAAAAAAATTGTGGAGTGCAGTGGCATCTCAAGTCTCAAGTTTTCCGATGATCTTAGGTATCTCGTATGTGTGTCATGGAGGAACTGAAAACGTTCTTTAAGATAAGATGGAGTAAGGGGATTAAACAGAACACTGTAGAGAAGGGACAATATATGGGAATTCCGGCGAAGGCGTATTGGAAGCCACTTGAGTTTTGCTCGAAATTCGGAAACATGATCATACTTGCGCAAGCCAAATATAAATCTTATACAGACATTTTGGAGTCGCTCAAGTTTATTTAGTTGTGCCTCAGTGAGATCGAGATAACTGACATCGGCATAATCAAGGATGGAAAGTAAAAGAGACTGTGCTAGCGTTATTTTGGTGGCAGTAGGCAGGAAGTTGCGCAATCTCCTCAGCGACCCCGCTGATGCAAACAATTTTCGACTGACCTCTTGCAGATGAGGACCCCAAGAAAGGTGTTTGTCTATTAAAATTCCCAAGTTCTTAACTATCTCACTTAGTTGTATCACAGTGCCATCAAAGATAACTTGTGGAATCACAGGCCAGTCAATCCTAGCAGACAATCTAGGGCTACCAACAACAATGACCTGGGTTTTCATTGGATTAATTTTAAGTCCATATGCTTTGCTCCAATCGCTTATAGAACCCAAATCTTTATTTATAGTATCAATCGCATGTGGCAGCTCAGTTGGGGACGCCTGCTTATAAATTTGCAAATCATCTGCGTAAAGGTGGTAGGACGAATTAAGTTTATTGGAGATTGAATTAATAAAAATTGCGAAAAGGAGAGGAGATAGAACGCCACCCTGCGGCACCCCAACGTCTGTATTACACCAAGAAGAGAAAGTACCTTCTATGTGTATACGTTGACGGCGACCAGACAGGTAACTGTGAAACCAGTCAATAGCCGTTGGAGATATGTTAAGCGAGCCAAGTATGGCAAGTAGGATGTCGAAATCAACGGTGTTAAATGCATTGCTGAAATCCAGCAAGCATAAAACAGTTAATTTTCCGCTCTCCATACCTGCCCTAATGTCGTCCGTAATATTGATGAGAGCTGAAGTAGTGCTATGACCAGCACGAAAACCAGATTGGAATGCATTAAGGAGACTATTTTTGGAAAGGAAAGTACTGAGCTGATTGTAAACGAGACGTTCTAGAACTTTAGAAAGAAAAGGAAGTATGGATATTGGACGATACTCGGAGAAAGAACTGGGATTAGGTTTTTTAGGTAAAGGAGTAATTTGGGCGTCTTTCCATAAAGATGGAAATTCACCGGAGGATATAGAATAGTTAAGGATATAACATAGAACTGGGAGAATTTCATCAAGGACAGGGAGAATCATTTTCCGGCTGACACAGTCACTGCCTATTGCATTGGATGTAATAGATACTATGCTCTTCTTAACATCACAATCGGAGAATTGACTAAAAACGAATGCTGGATAGTGAGGAGTTGGAAGGGTAGAAAGATGACTTATTGTGGACGCTTTTAAGGTCCCATTACAGTGGGACGAAGACGAGAAATGTAGATTCAAAGAATCAATGTCCAAGTCTTTAGGAATATCAGTTTGACTCTGTTTTCCAACTCCCATAGATTTGAGAAATTTCCAAACTTTTTTCGGATCTCCTATTTCTACGGAATCATGGATATAATGGCGTAAAGCATCCCTACACACCCTATTACAGTGATTTCGAGCAGCCACATAATTTTCCCAGTTGCGTGCCCCAGGACGACATTTGTGTTTCGTTTTAGCAACTGCCTTCTTATGCATAATGGCTCGGATACTATCTGTTAGCCAAGGCGCTGGGAGATGTTTTAATTTAACCGAACGTAAGGGAGCATGCACGTCGTAGAGGCTGGTCAGATTGTCTGTAAAAATACTCATTTTGGCATCAATTGACTCCGCAGTGATGAGAGGAGCCCAGTCAATATTGCTTGCATCTTCCCGGAGGGCATCAGAATCCATACCACCAAAATTACGTAACATGAGGGTTTTGAGCTTTGCCTTAGGTGGGCGAATTTTGTAAGATAGGAATAGTAAATCATGATAGGAGAACATGTCAGCTGGGCATTGGCCATGTTTGCTAACATGTTGAGAAGAAGAAACAAAAATAAGGTCCAAGAGAGAAGGATTACAGTTAGGGACATGATGTGTTGCATTCAAAGGAAGAATATGCAGGTTCACTGATTGCAACAAAGAACGAAGGGAAGAAGAGCGGGAATCTTGTTTCAATAAGCAGGTATTGAAATCCCCCATAATTATAGTGTGACTGTAAGAAGGTGTAATGTTCTCTAGGATGGTTTCAAAGGAGGAAAAGAAATTTATGTTGCAAGACGGGCTGTAATAAACACCAAGAAGAATTTTGGTATGCTTTAGGTTTACTTCTAAAAAAAGATGCTCGCCTGCATTTTGAGGAGGCGGTTGTGTTGATATATCAACTATTGAAAAAGGAATGTTTGCACGAAGATATATAGCAACACCACCACCACGACTGCCTGTGCGATCATTCCGTATTAGTTGAAAACCAGGGAGGGAGTAGGAGGTAGAAGGGAGACAGGGTTTCAACCACGACTCTGAGACAAGGATAGCATGGATGTTCTTACAGTCAAGGTTAGCCAACATGTCAAAGTAATGTGCCGGAATACTTTGGGCATTTAAATGGACTACATTAAGATTCTTCGGAACATCAGAAAATTGAGACTCGAGCGCGTCAGCTAACGAGGGTATGCTGACGAAGCTATCATCGCTACTTGCTGATACGAAGCTTTCTGAACCACTTTCAGTACATAAATCAGACATACAATAAATAATATAATAATATAAATATTAATAAATTAAAGACTTTAAATAGCCTTGTAATACCTAAAACAAAATAAAAATAAAAATAACTATATAGTATACTGTCCAACTGCCAGTTGAGTGTTTACATTATAAGTACAAACTAAAAACATTGAAAATGGGTAAAGATTTTAGGCAATGTCACCGTCCAAGCTAACATTATAACATAAATTATAAGACCGGGTATGTATCCAACCATAATTAGTCAGGCACCCAGAACGGTGTCCATAGACAAGTAAGGTGAATGAATCCGAACTTGAGACTGACAGATGACAGCTGTCATTGCTGTCAGTATCATTGTGGACACTTGGCACACAGAAAAGAAATTATTTTAAGAAATAATATGAAAGGGTACTTTTATTGGAAAAAACAAGAAGTGACAGGGCCTTAAAGTTAGGGTAGAAGAGCTAGCAATAATGCAGATTAAGTGATTTTGTCGGTATCTTAAAATAAATGCAAGTTTTGCCCGGACAGAGACACTACCCAAAAACCATACCTCATTTTTTCATTGCAGCAGCTCGTTTCGTTTTTTTCGGTGCCGACGATTGTACTGCTGATGGGGCTGCTACAGTTGACGCTACCCTCGGCTCATTGACCTGCTTGACTCTGTTAAGGTCACAGGAAGTATTAACACGCTGCCGGTTACCATCACCATCAACGACGTAAATTTGGCCCTGCTTCGTCCAACAGTTTGTGACGCCAAATTTCTCACGTGCACACATGAAAAGCTGGTGCCGGGATCTAGTCAAGAACTCGGATACAGTCATGCCGGAACCCTTCAAATTAGTTTTTGCAAACCAGACATTGTCACGAACAGTGGCATCCTTAAGCTTGCAGAGTATGGGTCTGGGCTTATTGGTTCCTGCCTGCCTCCCCAGCCGACGACAATGTTTAATGTCAGCAGTTGAGAAGTGAGCTAATTGACAGTGTTTGCGCACCACATCAGCCACTACCTGCGCTGTCTCCTCTTTGGCCTGCTCAGTGACACCATGCAGCAGGATCATCTTGCGGCGACTCCTCATCTCCATGCTGTCTAGACTCTGCGCAAAAGCCTCCATCTGCTTTTGCAGACATGCCAATGCTTCGTGAATGAATTTCTTAAAGGAGGCGAAATCCGCAGCTAAGCTCTCAGTGCTGATCGACGTTGCAGCAGGACTCTTCTGCAGTTCAGCCTCAAAGTTGGTCATCCTGCTGTTGAAGTTAATCATCATATCTGCAAGTGACTCCTTGAGGGCTTCCATTGTGTTTTTAGTGTAGTTATATTTGTATTTTAAGGAAGGAGAAAACACTATACTGGCAAGTACTTTAAGTTAGCATAAAATATTATCCATTAAATTATTATTTTACTTGTGTTTTTTATTTTATTTTAATATATTTGTCAGAGCAAAAATTTTTATTGTTAATGTCAAACTACCCTCAATCTAGCAAGTGCTAAGCTTTACTAAGTTTTAAGGCCAAAGCGTCAGCTTTGAGCGCGAAACTCATTTTTTTTTGTATTTTGCATATTATTCGGCTACCTATAAACACATTCTAGATACAGGGCAGTAGAAATGGCGACAAAAAAAAAATTCGCGCCCAAGGCGACGCTGAGGTTTTGGCCTTAAACGAGCTTGTTTAACCGACTATTGACGCCCAGATTTGGTTAGTAAGAAGTTACGTAACAGTTACGTTTTGCGATGCTTGCCCAAATCATAAATTATCCAATTATTACTCAAATAAACACTAATAACTTTCATGCGAATTCTACATAATTATAGTATTTCAGTTGCGCAATCTCTTTCTCTCGCTTTCCAATTAACTTGCCATTGACAAGCCCAAAAATAAATTGCTTTGATTACGTAAGTACCTAAATTCCTAAATCCTGTGCCCAAAATATATTGCCACGTGCCAAATATGGCCCTCGAGCGATTGGTTCGCCATCACTAACATAGAGTATTATAATTATATATTATGTAGATATTAGTAGCGCAGTGTCTGCGGTTTATCTGTGTAAAGTAAACACATTCGCAATTAAACTTTAAAAAGAAAACTTATACATACAACGCAAGGAGAAGGAAAAAACTAGTAGTAACAAAGCCTAGAACTGACTATGGAAAGAAAAACATACTATATAAAGGGGCAAAACTTTATAATGAAATACCTGACGAAGTAACCAATTGTGACAGCTTCCTTAATTTCAAAAAGGGTCTAGAAAGTTACGTTAGCAAAAAATACTAACACACAAAAGAAAATGTCACCATAACTTTAACTTATTTATATTTTTTTCGATCACAGAGATGCTTACTCATATGTTTGTATATTTCTCTTTATGTAAGTGAACTGTAATTTTCTTTTTGTTTTGAGAAATAAATATCTTTAAACCGAAAGGTGCTTAAAGCTTACTGGCAATATGGGTCGCACATTAATAGTAGGTATTCTTGTTAAACCATCGTACTAAGCTAAGTGCTTATATTACGAGTGGGTTCACATCTCGGTAGTGCAATGGGTGCGTTTCGAACCGGCAACCACATGATCGCAAGTCCGACGCCCTAGCCATTAGACTACTGCCGCTTAATTTTATGTGGTTTAAGCTTATCTAGCTATGCTTATTTAGCCGTTGCCCGCGGTTTCGAAAATAACACATCAAAATTGGTCAGGTCGTTTAGTAAGAAGATGTACAAGACCGTACAAAGGCGATCCTAATTCCTTCATAGGCATATCTGTAATTTTTGTATTCAGTTCTACGTACCTTAGATTGGAACTCAGGACCTCAGCATTCCTGGTCCTAGGGTTGGTCCTCAGGTCCAGTTTTCTCCTAGCCCAATTAAATAGTGAACAATCTATGAGATTGTTCACTATTTAATTTATTATGAATTGTATATGCTGTAGATAACGTTGTGAGTTTCACATTTATATAAATTTTTAGTTATATCATATCTCAGATATAAGGTGTATCTGTTTTTTGCCCCAAATAAATAAATAAAATAAAATAATAAATAATTTATCTAGACTACAACTACTAAAAATAACATGGCCAACTTTTTATTACATTTTGCAATCCAATGCACTTAGATACTTCGAGTAACCGCATTAGGAGATGGATTATATTAATTAACAAACGCAATCCTACAGTTACAAATTGATGCAATAAATCACAGTACAATAAAAGAAAGTGCTTGAGAGTAAGGTCAATTTTTTATTACAAAACAAATTTGAACGAAAGAATGGCAACAAAATAAGCTGGTGGGCTGCAACTGTTTTTATAGTCTCATAAAACTCCTTACTATAAATAGAGTCCATTCATTATTATCGTCCACTGCAGAACGTAGGCCTCCCCCAAAGAGCGTCAACCATCCCGGTCTTGAGCAGCCTGCATCCATCCGCTACCATTAACGAAATCAAAAATTTTAATTTTGATTGGTTCAAAAATAAGGAAGTTATAAGCATTTTCATTTTATGATAGACAGAGAGCGCGTTATATCAATTTTATTTTACAATAGGGCTTTTTTTCAATAAATTCAACAACATTTAAATACCTTATTTATAGAAAAGAATTGGCCTATTTTTATCTAGATGATGATGAAAATATCAATATCAATTTTATTTTACAATAGGGCTTTTTTTAAATAAATTCAACAACATTTAAATACCTTATTTATAGAAAAGAATTGGCCTATTTTTATCTAGATGATGATAGATGAAAATAGGGTACAATTAAGCGCTTAGTGAGAATTGAAATTGATATGCTCATCCATCACGACAGTAGTACCAGTAGAAAATTGATTGTTTCCCGGCGCTGGAAACTGTCTTTAGAGAATTAATTACTGCTATTTAGGTAACTATTATGTTATTATTTCTACAGTTCTGCGTCTGTCTCCGCCTCATTAGTCTACTAGTCCTAAGCGCAACTGCTACGCTAGGTCTGGAGTTCAATTTCCAGGTCGAGCAAAGCTCAGAGTTTGGATATGTTCCCGGTAAATGGAAATAGGCTCGCCCCCTGGAACCTAGGCATACCTGCGAACTATGGGTGTACATTAAGTACTTATTAGTCGGGTTAGACTAGGTAGTACTCAATGTACGGGAAAAAGGCGAGATAGTATGGCATAATAGATTCCGGATATAGTTGATTCAAAACAAATCAGTATCACGTCTGAATTGCCCGAAGGGTTAGGCAGAGGTGTACTAATGTACACCCACATTTTGTATACGGTATATTTAGGTCCCATGTAATAGGGGGCGAGCCTATTGCCCTTAACCGGGCACAGATCCAGACTCCGAGCTGCTACTGAGAATTTCATAGAAAAACTCAATAACACTTTGCTCGACCTGGGGATCGAACCCAAGACCTCTAGCGTAGCAGTCGCGATTGGCACCACTAGACCAACGAGGCATAAATTTTTCAGTATGATCTTTTTCAAAATAAAACACTATTTATATTAATTATCTAATCAATTTCCTTCTATACGGGATTCCACGTTATCAGTAAACATATCCAGTCAATAAATCAGTAATTATGATAATCAATACACTCGTCATAGATAACTCACATTTTAATGAACAAAGCGCTGTGCGATTGTATTGTTTAACTTAATTGATAAATAAATTGTAACGTGATTTCAAAAAAGTTTAGTTATATTGGTCCTTTGGTACGGATTTTTAAAGCGAGTAAGTGATATTAATGTCTTAATATGTGGTGTGTTCTCGTCTTTATTTATTGTGACGTCAAAGTAGGACTTATGTGTAGACTCTTTAATGAATGGAAAAAGTTGTATTTTAGTATGAGAATTCTATTTTTAATCGTAAAGGAGACGTCTGGCGCTATTTTTCATTCAATTACAATGTAGTACAAATGAAAAAATATGATATTATCCTAAAATATTTCCTATCACCGCATTGAAAGTTTTGCATTGCATTGAAAATGCTTTATAATTTAGTTTTTAAGTGTTTAGGTTTAAAACAGATATGCATATTCCTAAAGCATTGCGTGTCCATTTTAATATGCAAGTTGCATGAGAAAAAAAAACTTTCCCACTAAAATCAAATACAATAAAATTTATAAAATAAAAATTGAAAACCTTCAATCATGTTTCATTTTTTTTATCACATTTACAAGAACCAATAGTTGATGGCGTCTCCTTTTAAGCATATAAATGCCTGCCTACCTCACTAGCAGCTCGGAATTCGGATTTTCATTCATTTTTTTATTGAATAAGTTGGCAAAGGACCTGACGAGCCACCTGATGGTAAGTAGTCATCGCCGCCCATGGACGCCTGCAACACCAAAGTAGTTGCTGATGCGTTGCCGAGTTTTAAGAGCCCATCCGGTCTACAGACTGCCAGTGCCGCAGCAACCTGGGGAATTGGTCCTTACGTACAAAATTCGAAACACACACCAAGGTGCTTTACGATAGACTCCGACATAAGGTTGGTTTCCAGTCAGTTAGACCCTAAGTAGTCCTGTCACCGAGCAAGACCGATATTTTAATAGGAAGGTCTTAAAGTAGTAGGTATCTACTTACTAGTGGATACCTTCTCCTTCAGGGAATACAGGCTTGATGGTATGATAATAAAAAGTCCCTAATCGATATCGACGGTAACATTTGGATTTCTATTCGAAGGAGTCCCTGGATTTAATATTTATACAATAGCATTACGGTCTGGCACACAACCACATTATTCAAGGCATATAAGGCTTCAAAGAAATCTTACATATGAAAAACTTAGTAATTCTTAGCTTTCACAAAACTTGCAAAGTCAATCGCAGTCTGCGATAAGGCTGCCCATTGTATGTTTTTATGAATAATTGTGTCCTGTATATTTGTGTTTTTTTTGGTGTACAATAAAGTACATATAAATAAATAAATTTTTAATTTTCGTTCACATTCGTATTCGGCACAATTACATAATTATTATGTCAACTAAATACATTATTCTTTGAATACCAATTTTGTATATTTTGAAACACAGCCTATCATCATCAGCCTATATCAATTCACCCCTGGACTATATACTTCATTGGGATATAATAACGGCGGCTGCATTAGCAGTGACAATTTCATAAAAATCAATACAGTGCTACTCGGCTTTACCGAATCCACGTCCTCAAGCTTTTGTTTGGCAGGACCATGCTGTTCGCAACATGAATGGGCCGGCTTGACCGGGGAAGTACCACACTCTCGCAGAAAACCCGACGTCCGAGTAGTAGTGTTTCGCTACTGCGGTTCGTTCGGTGAGCGAGAGGGCCGGTGGCCCAATTCCTCCCTCAATCCGGGAAAAGGGAGGGGAAGGAGAAAAGAAGAATGAGGCTCCTTTTATACTTCCCCTCCCTTTTCCCTAAAAGGCAAAAGGCTCGGCAACGCATCTGCAACTCCATTGGTTTTGCAGATGTCCATGGGCGGTGATGACTAGCGGGCGGTATTAACATCAGGTAGCTCGCCTACTCGTTTGTCGAGTTATCCCATAAAAAATCATATCTGCAGTCGTCCTTACGGCGACAAGATTAACAAGGTTATTACATCACATAGGTATTTAAAAAACAATGATCACGTTTACACGATGTAGTACGGCCTAAGTTCTCAGTTACGCAAGCCAGCGCCATCTAGTTTAATAAAAACATGTACCACATTACCTAAGGCTAAACGTTCAGCCTTGGGTGGCAAATCAACTTATGTTGTTTTTTCGCAAACTCTTCGACTATAACACATTCTAGGTACATGGCAGACAAAATTGCGACACCATCAATAGTTTTTTCTAAAAAAAATAATTGAGATCTTAGGCCGTACTACATCGTGTAAACGTGATCATTGTTAAGTTGTGAGAAAGTGATGACGCTATTTAACGTTTAGAGCGATATCCCTTTCTTTCAATCGCGAAAGGATATCATTAGGTCGTTGTAGTCCTTCAGGGCTAGGCTTCTAGGCTAGTATAGGCTTCAGGGGTAAGAGATCTTTTTTTTTTCATAAAAAAAAATGCTTACTAGCAATGTGGGTCGCACATTTATACTAGTATTCTTGTTAACCTCTCGTGCTAAGCTAAATTGCTTGTGTTACGATGGGTAGACTTCGAATGACCTCCACAGATCGCAAGGCCGATGCCTTAGACATTATGCTACCGCTGCTTCAAAGATTAAATGTTAAAGATATTTAAAATGTTTGTTTAATTAATTTCAGGTGCTGCTAAATATGAACCATGATACCGCACGTGGAGGGTTCCAAAGCTGATTTAGATGATGACGAGATATCGTTCGCTATTGAAAGAGCAAAGCGTAAGCCAATATTACTTTCTATTCTTCTACACTGCCTTATTAATCTTGTGGGTATGAGCACGACTGAGAGCGATAAAGTGGCGGTAGCCTAATGACTTGACTTGTCAGAATTGCGACATGTGGTTGCCGGGTCGAAACCCACCCATTGCACTACCGTGAACCTACTCTTAACCCAATTATTTAGCTTAGCACGAGGGGATGACCCTTCAATGCATACAGTTTCCTCATGAGGACATAACAATAGATTTTGCATTGTGTCTACAATATGCCGCTTGACGGGTTAACAAGATTACTAGTAATGTGTGACCCACATTGCTAGTAAGCATTTTTTTTTATGAAAAAAAAATCTCTTACCCCTAAAGCCTAGAAGCCTAGCCCTGAAAGACTACAACGACCTAATGATATCCTTTCGCGATTGAAAGAAAGGGATATCGCTCTAAACGTTAAATAGCGTCATCCCTTTCTCACAACTTAACAATTATAACGTTTACACGTGATCATTGTTTAATGATGTGATGATCATTGTGGCAGTGATAGCCTTGTGATATGACTATTGGACTGCCAAGTCAAAGGTCTCGAGTTCGAATACAAGGCACGCACCTCTGTCTTTTCGGAGTCATATGCGTATTAATAATTAATTATCACGCGCTTAAACGGTGAAGGAAAACATCGTGAGGAAACCTGCTTGCCTGAGAGACTTTCTTGACGGCATGTGAAGTCTGCCAACCCGCAGTAGGCTAGCGTGGTGGACTGTAGCCTAATCCCTCTCATTCTGAGAGGAGACCCGTGCCCAGCAGTGGGACAATGTAATGGGTTGATGATGATGATGACGTTTACACGATGTAGTACGGCCTAAGATCTCATTTTTTTTTATAGAAAAAATAAATAAAAATAAAATAAACTATTGATGATGTGATGGTGATGAGGGTGATGATAATGTTAGCAATAATATACGGGGTGAGCGGTTAAATGTATTACATTATTCTAGGGGTATACTTTAATTAATTACACCCTTTCGCCGGTATATTTAGGTCCCATATAATATACTACTTAGAATTTCATAGAAATACCCAATATCGCTTTGCTCGACCTGAAAATCGAACCCAAGACCTCTAGAGTTGCAGTCGCACTTAGGACCAATATCTAAGTTCACCGACAAAAATTCTGTGCCTTCTCTAGTATCCAAGTTACAATGCTAAAGTGAAGACGACGTCAGAACGTGTGGATTAGTAGGATTAAGATAAAAACACTGTGAGAAATGACCGAATCTCTTTCCAGGCGGCTAAACAGTTTGTAAGCTGTCATACAAGTGCGTACCCCTGTAAGGAATAAGTTACAAAGGCTGATAGAATGAGAAAAATTATTGCATTCAATTAATCTAGTTTGTCCTAAGCTTAGGACAAAGCGTTGGTTATGTAAGCTTATATAACTTTAGGTATAGTGTCCTTCGTATTAAAAAATGCAAAAAAACTAATTGTAATGTATTTACTTAAAATGTAGATAACATTGTGCGCTACACAATCACATATTCCTTAATTTGAATACCTTTGGTGATGGATAGACAGAAATACGTAAGACGAAGACGCGTAGCGAACGCGGCGCCCTTTGATTGACTTTCATACAAAATGTATAGAAACGTCGCGATTCAAAACATACAGAAAAGTCGGGGTGCAGACACGACGCTTAGGGCCCCGGCGCACTAGGCAGCCTGGCTGGCAGCCAGTAAAACATATGACGTTGTATAGGCGCCCGCGCACTAGGCAACCACGAATTCCTGGCTGCGGCAGCCAATACAATGCGTTCGCACGGCAGCCGGCTGGCAGCGCGCAGCCAGAACGTGTGTAGGCGAATGTACGAGTATGTGGCTGCAGTCAGTCTCCGTGAACTAGTTTTAGCAGCCAGACGTATTTTGCGTTTCGAACTTTGATTCGATTACTTTCGATACAGAGAAATTTATTCGGGAAATTGAAAGCCGCCTTTGGTTTGCGTTTTATATTATAAATTCATCCACGTCCACGCTCGACGGAAGGATCTAGACCAGTCGTTGATTGGCTGCTATAACTGGCTGCGCAGCCAGGCTGCCTAGTGCGCGGGGGCCCTTCTGCGCCCATTGCAAAACATACAGAAAAGATGAGGCACGTGCGCGTCCGGACGAGGTACGGCCGAGGGCGGAGTCACAAATTCATTATCTCTTGCGGCGCCTGCGTCACATCCGTGTCCCGTCTATTATATATGATTTAAAAAGTCGCGTCTTTTCTGTCTGGCCATCGCCTTAGACTGCCTCATTAGTCCAGTGGTCCTCAGCGTGACTGCTACGCTAGAGGGCTGGGTTCGATCCCCAGGTCGAGCAGTTTCATTGACTTTTTTTATGAAATTCTCAGTAGCAGCTCAGAGTCTGGATTTGTGCCCGGTTCATGCCAATAGGCTCGCTCCCGATTACATGGGACCTAAACATACCGGCGAAGTGTGGGTGTACATTAGTACACACCCTTCGGGGAATACAGGCGTGATGATATGATAATGGAGGACCTTAAAGTGTGAATATTGTGTAACTGTTTGTTTTCCCAAATAAAATAAAATAAAAAATATCATGGAGTCAATTGATCCATTTACTGCTGAAGTTCATGCCTTATCAATGCATGACAGTGTTTAATAGCAAGTTTGGGACGTGAACGCAATATGTTAAAGTACCTACTTAAGGCATATCGTTCGCTTAGACAGTAAAGAAAACGGAGTTATATGTATTTGCAACTGGAGCCCATTAAAAATCACGCCAATCTCGGGCCCAAGTTGTAAAAACATGAAAGTATTTTTTTTTTTAAAAAAAAGCTTACTTGCAGTGTGGGTATCACACTTCTAGTAATCTTGTTAACCCCTCGTACTAAGCTAAATGCTTGTGTTACGAGTGGGTTCACGTTGGTAGTGCAATGAGTGGGTTTCGAACCGGCAAGTCCGACGCCCTAGCCATTAGGCTAACGCCGCTTTTTAAAAATGTAATTTCAACTGATAGCTAGTAAATTTATAAATAATTAAGTACTGAAAATTTAACCATTTTTGCCTGAGAGCCGAGTTAACATCAAACCACAATTTAGCTGTACGCACGAAATAAGAGAGAAACGCAAGCTGTCACTGCTGTCAATACAGATTAGTAATAATTGAGAAACGCAAGCTGTTACAGCTGTCAATACAGATTAGTAATAATTGAGATACGAATTTACACGACTCCGATTCTCAATCTTCAATCGATTTCAAGGTTTCATTTAATTCTAAAACCTTTTACAGTTCAAACATCTTTGAATATCTAAATATATGAGTGAATCGTCTAGTATTAGCGTGTTTCTATGTTTAAATAGAACGAACTCACTTTAATCGAGTTTAGTTTAATCGATAGTCCATGTTATGCATATCCAAATTTTTTTTTAAGATTTCTCATTTCCCAGATAGAAAACTGTGTTAAATATTTAACCTTTTTTTAAATAACCATTTTAAATATAGAAATATAATCATTTATAACAAGAACTCACATTTTCAAGGCCATAACTTAACCTATTACATTTTGGGCCCAAAAGTCCTAGTAAATTTTGCCAAAATCATTATCGTAGCGAATAGTTGAGTAAGTTAGGGGGTAACTTACTCAACTATTCGCTACGATAATGATTTTTAAGTAAAAGTTTTACTAGTCAGTTGTGGATAGACTTTAATTGATGTTGCAATCCTTAATACTATCACCCTAGAATGTGTTAGACATGTTCAATTTACAAAAAAAAAAAAACAAGAAAAATTTTACTTTTCGCCGAAGCATATACGATTTGCATTAATCCATTAAACTGTAACGTGTGACATGACGCGTGTCACTTCAATTCCCATTAGTATTCACAAACCTATGTACACTCCACTAGATTTGACATGCGCCTAAAATTCATACATCAATCACTTAGATAAATAATAAAAATTTTAAGTTACATTAACAGATATGTAAGTTTTGCAGTATCATTGTACTAAGATAGCTCGTATACCATATCCCTTATGGTCATGGTATGCCACCTCAAAGCGATCCAACCTTTGCCCATCATCATCATCATCAGCCCGTATTCGTCCACTGTTGGGACTTACCCACACTTCGCCGGTATGTTTAGATCCCATTTAATAGGGGGGAGCCGATTGCCATTAACCAGGCACAAATCCAAACTCCAAACTAGTACTCAGAATTTCATAGAAAATCAAATAACACTTTGCTCGAATTTGGTATTAAACCCAGGACCTCTAGCACAACAGTCGCACTTAAGACCAATAGACTGCTGAGGTAGTTATTGTCATTGTCTTTCGAGCTTAAATATAAAAAAAAAAATGTGGAAATGGGTAAAATTCAATTCTTTTATAAATGGGCACAAATTAAACACTACTAATAACATTGCTCGACTAGGAAATCGAATCCAGGACCCAAAGCTCAGGGGTACCCTTATGAACACTAGGCTAACGAGACACTCTACTATTTTATCTGGCAAAATCATGATTTTTGACTTCGAAAATGTTGATTTGACAGTAGACAAGTAGGGCAAATATTTTTTTTAACATAAAAGACCTCAGATCAAATAAAAAGTTAAGATGGAACTTTGCGAACAAAGAAGTGAGGCCAGTTAAAACTACGCCTAGTCGTTTACAAACACAATTTTACAAATCAAATGTTTTTATTTCAAATAAGCTTTTACAAGTTTATGAAACGTTATTGACTCTAGTTGCACGGTTCCAAAAGGTTGATCCGATGGAGATTAAAATTAGAAAAAGATTCTCAGCATCTAAGAACTCAATGTCAATCTAAAACAGATAACACATGTGAAATAATACATAGGTATCATCAAAATATATAAACTACTTAGACATAAGTGGCTACAATGTACTCACATTTACAGTTCCTGTTTACATAAAGTTCTTGTAAACAATACAAAAGAAAATTGTGAGTGACTAGGTAACTTTAGGCTGCCAGGGAGACCACCAGTGCATCTGTATTTTGAGACCACACATTTTTATCATCAACATCACAGTCCTTGATTTTATAATATGCTTTCACTATATAACAATACCGAAACTAGGCCTTATCTTGTCACTCGAGCTATCAAGCTATCGAAAGCTCGACTGACAAGATAAGGCGTAGTTTAACATTTTATTTGATTTGAGTAAAAGACATTCTTTTTCTAATTCCGTATTCGATTGAAAAACTGCAATATTGTACAATCGTAACTTCTAAGTTAAATTGTAGATACTACGATGTATTTGCCGATGTTGCGAACCCCAAAGCCATAAAAAAGGATGCCTCAATGCCTTAATCGACCTTTTTAACCCTTAAGAGACTGATATCTCTAGCATCCCAATTAAGTGAGCGAAATTTATTAGACCTTTATTGGAAAAGGAATCAACGCGTAGGAGTTTAACGAAGGGTTGAGCAGAGGCGCACATTTGTACACAAACGTATTGCCATTGACGGGCGTAAATGCAAACTTCGGATTGTTTAGAAAAGTATTTACACATACCATCACGCCTATATTCCCCGAAAAGTTGGGCAGATTTTTTCTTATTCACATCCACATTTTGCCGATATGTTTGGGCCCCGTATACTAGGGGGCGAACCTATTACCATTAACCGGGGACGAATACAAACTTCAAGCTGCTACTGAGGTTTCCACACTTTATCTGTATTGACAGTTCGAACACTTTAGTCGACATGAGAATTGATCCCAGTACAACTAGCAGTAGTAGCAGTCAGGTAGCTCTACCATATTTTAATAAATACCCACTTCCTATGATTTTTAACTTTTGACTACTCTATAAATAGCGTCACTACCGGATATCCCTTTTTGTCCCAGCCAATATTGACCGGATGTTTTTAGAATTTCGTTAGCCAGTTTAAAGTTTCCAATAGAATTACGAAGCTATGTGCCTTATATACGACTAATAATTATAGAACAAAGTTGAATACAATAATATACCATCACGCCTGTATTCTCCGAAGGGTAAGGCAAAGGTTTAGACCGACATTTCACCGTTCCTATGTTATTGGGGGCGAGCCTATTGCCACTAGGCGGGCACAAATCTTCTTGCGACAGGACATCTTATTCTTTTTAGAGAACTCACTTCCTTAATTAATTTAAACCAGAATCAATTTCCTAACGATTGTTTTTCTTAATTTCAGAAATCAGATGGTACGACCGGGTACTACTCAACAGACCTCTAAGGATAATCGTTTCATTAATAATCATAGCAATTATAACTCCACTCTTATTCTACCACTACATTTTCTTCACAAGCCTCGACTTGCCACCATCTGATGGGTTCTCCTTCGGCTCCTGCCTGGTACCAAGAGAATCCCGACTCCCATGCGGCATAGAGGCTGTTACTCCTGAACAATGCCACGCACAATGTTGCTATGACTACAACAGCAACGCATGTTTCCATAGATACCCTTCTAGATTCTCCTACATCTTCACTGGAAATTGGTCAGAAGAAACCGTACTGAACCCGCGAATACCAACAGTGCCTTACGCATCACAGAGAAGCTTAACAAATATAAAGCTATCTATTGACGAAGTATCAGCAAGTCGCCTTTCTTTAACCTTCTACCAATCTAACAGAAACTTGAAAGGGCAAAGGTTACAAGAGAAGAATTATATGTACAATGTTTCGGGACCAGAATTAAATATTATCGTGAATACGACGCGTGGAAACATTTTTAATACAGCACGGGGACCTTTTATAGCATCAAATAACATATGGGAGATTTCATTTATTCTTACAAATGAATCTATGTATGGTTTAGGTGAAATACCTTTGAAGGGAGGGACCGTAAAAACGATATATAATCGCAAGGGAGGACTGAATTCAATTCCGCTAATATTTGCCAAATCGAATGAGTCTTACCACGGACTGTTGATTGAAACAACGGGACCTACAGAAATAATTGTCAGGAGTGATAATCATTTAATCGTGCGCAGTATAACGAATATTGGGTTAAAGTTTCATTTGTTTGTGGGACCTAAACCCGTGGATATTATGAAAGATGTCAGGATTGCGATCGGTTTCAAAAAAAGCTTGGAGTATTGGATGCTTGGGACACATGTGTGTAGGTGAGTTATTATTTTGTAGGTGAGTTATTATTTTAAACCTATTACGACCGCATGTATGTTTATAAGAATCTGTAAGTAATCAAAGATTATTACGATTTTAAATTATAATAAATAAAAAAATATTTTGAGTTGGGAATAGAAAATTAAATATAAATGTTGTGACCATAGAAACTAAGAACTGTTTTTCAAAATTAGATCTCAGTGGCAGTGGTGCCATAAGTTAATCTTTATAATGTACACACGGCTACACATCAAGCTATAAGAAACCAGTTTACGCTGGCCTGTTATTGTATAGGATGCCTATATAATGCGAGATCAACTTAAATTACATCTGTATAGGTTGACCTGTAGCCGTGTGTATTTATATGACATCAGTCTACCTATATCTGTTGTTGTATATTAAAATCGAAAACACTTTTTGAATCTTATCTATAATTCAATGGGTTCAGTCACTTTGACTTGTTAAGGTAATAAGCTTTTTGAAAGTCCAACAGGTTTGATAAAAACTTGTAATTTCAAACTTTTACCAAGTATCTCCCATCCAAAAGTTTGTGTAGTCTGTTAAACTTTTGCGCCTGAAAAGAGCTGAAGATATCGTAGTACAGGAGACCCAATAATCTGAGATTCAACAAATATAGAAGTCAGACTCAAACTTTATTTGTTACGAAGGTCACGGAGCTAGACTGGTTCGCTTGAGCTAATGAATTCGATTCCCAGATCGAGTAGTTCTATGTGAGTTTGGATTTGTTCCCGATTAATAACAATAGGCAAGCCTATAAATAAGCCTAAAAAAATACTGTTTGTGAACTAGGTGACCTTTGACGACAAATTATTTCTTCTTCTCTTGCAATGCATATCCTCTACTAGTTATAAAGTTGGAGTCAGCTCTGCATTGTTATAAGTATATAGCAGTGTATAGCAGTAATACATATATTTTATTTGTGTCTGCAATACAAGCTCCAAGCGTAGTGCAGAAATCAGTATATCCACACAAACAATTATGACTGTATTGTTTTGGGAAATAAATTAAATATAGCTTTGTGTCCCGCGAGGTAGAACACGGCTGTCCCATTTCAAAACCCAATAGGCAACTTTTAAGAAACATAATTTCTTTTGCAATGAAACTATTTCAAAAATCGTTGTCACTTACTGGGTTTCGAAATGAGACAGTCGAACCGTTCTGCGGAACTCATGACCCTGACCCATTTTTGTATTTTAGTTATTTATATATTTTATTGTAATTGGGTTACCAACTGTTGTTTAACAGTGGCTGGCATTATGATTTCGGTTATGTATTTCTCCGCGTTTCCACTGACGACAAAACATGTTGGAAACGTTTATCTTACTCTCAATCTATCTAACTCTCAAAGGCGATACGGTAGTAGCTCAAAGACTAGGGCGTCGGACTTGCGATTATGTGGTTGCCGTTTAGAAACCCACCCATTGCACTACCGACGTGAACCCACTCGTAACACAAGCATTAGTAATGTGCGACCCACATTGCTAGTAGATAGGTACTTATCCCACTTATCCCACCCAAGTTTAGGTAGTATTCTTGTTAACCCCTCCTACTAAGCTAAATGCTTGTGTTACGAGTGGGTTCACGTTATACTACTACCTACTATTTACAACAAGTTTTCTCGTCAGTGGAAACGCAGGGTTAAGAAAGATAAATGTGTAAGATCGCCTACAGACTTACTATTTTTGGTATTACTCGGTACTTTACCCCATGTGGTTAGAATACAATTCCACTTTAATATTTAGATAGGACCTCTTGAAGTCTAACTGACTATAAGACCATACCTTTAACGGTGTCTGTCACTTTGGTATGATTTTCGGCTTTTCGCGTGAGAGTCAGTTCCCTAGTGACGTAGCATAGTGAGGACGGCAAGGGCAACCCGCCTCGGTCGGCAATTTTAGAGGGGCGGCAGAATTTCACATTTAATATTCAGTGATTGTTCTTACTGAAAAGTTCTTTAGAATTACTGTAAAGTCTTTTAAATTGAATAATAAAAGCTACTTCGGATCTGGAAGTCCGCAGTCCGTAGGGGATTTTGAGGTTCCGTTATCAAGAACTCGTTTCGTGTTGGAATGTCTCATTAGTCTAGTTGTCCTACGAAATCGAATCGAGCAAAGTGTTATTGTGTTTTTCTATTAAATTCTCAGTAGCAGCACGGAGTCTGGATTTGTGCTCGATTAATTGCAATAGGCTCGCCCGTAAACATACTAGCGGCGTGTGGGTGTACACAAGAACACCTCTGACTAACCTTTCGGGGAATACAGGCGTGATGATGTTTTGTCTCGTGCTGCAAATGTCAAAGAGCGGCGACGACTACTTACCATCAGGTAGCTCTTCTGCTTATTTCTCAACTAATGGTTATAATTAAACGTTTTAGTGAAGCAACATCAGAGACGCCTTTGACGGATCTGCAGACCTTCATAACAGCAGCTACTTCCCAGGGTCTACCGTTTGACAGCCACTGCGGTACTGCTCCCGTGGTATTTGATACCGAATGTAACGGTACGCGAGTCAGTCTTGTGAACCAGGGTGCTACCCTGATAAGGAATGATAGGAAGAAGTTCATGCCTCATGTTTCACCGTATGTAAGTGTTGGGTTCTTTTATGGGATATCTCGGCAAACGAACAGCGAGCTACCTAATGGTAAGTAGTCATCGCCGCCCATGGACATCTGCAAAACCAAAGGAGTTGCAGATGCGTTGCCGAGCCTATTTAGGGAAATGGAAGGAAAGGAGAAGGACGGGGATTGAGGGAGGAATTGTGCCTCCTGCCCTCTCGGTCACCAAACGAAGCGCAGTAGCGAAACGCTACTACTCGGACGTCGGTCTTATGCGAGAGTGTGGTACTTCCCCGGTCAAGCCGGCCCATTCATGCTGCTAACAGCGTGGCCCTACCACAACAAATTGTTGGTTTTTATTTTTTTTATTTTATTTATTAGGGAAAATAAACAGTAACACATTACATAATATTTCATAAAAACACAAAGACAAAATATGAGTAAATGTGAAACCAACATTTTCCACAGGATATAAAACTAGAAATACTTTTTAAATATCATGCGATTTTTATATGTAAAAGGTTGTTATACTTTTCAAGCCATCTTTACCTCTAAGCCTTTTGCCGGCTTCGAGTCCAACCAGATGCAGTTCAATGTTATCATTATTTAACATCAGACCTCCGAAACCTATTTAAGGGCAATAGGATGAAGATAGACTGGTTGTCAGGCTAATTATTCTAAATTTAACATACATAAATACATACCATCACGCCTGTATTCCCCGAAGGGTTAGGCAGAGGTGTACTAATGTACACCCACATTTCGCCGGTATGTTTAGGTCCCATGTAATAGGGGGCGAGCCTATTGCCATTAACCGGGCACAAATCCAGACTTCGAACTGCTATTGAGAATTTCATAGAAAAACCCAATAACAATTTACTCGCCCTGGGGATCGAACCCAGGACCTCTAGCGTAGCAGTTACGCTTAGAATCACTAGACTAATGAGGCAGTCTTAATTTAATACCTACTATTATAACGTATGGCTTAACATTAGATAGGCTCATCTAAATATAAAAAATACGTTTTCTCCGTCGAATGTCTTGACTGCCTCGTTAGTCTAGTGGTCCCAATCGCGACTGCTACGCTTGAGGTCTTGAGTGGTATTGGGTTTTTCTATGAAATTCTCAGTAGCAGCTCGGAGTCTGGATTTGTGCCCGGTGAATGGCAATAGGCTCGCCCCCTACTACATGGGACCTAAACATACCGGCGAACTGTGGGTGTACATTAAGTACACCTCTGCCTAACCCTTCGGGGAATACAGGCGTGATGGTATGTAGGTACCGTTTCCATAGGTGAAAGGTCGGAATCAACATATGTATCTTTTCTATTTTGACGGTTGAAACATTACATAACAGCGTCCAAATACGATCTCATCTTTCTCCGTTGTTTGACAACAGCAACATAATACATATAATCAGCAAATTAAATCAATATACAGCTAAAACCTTGGAAAGCTCTCTTAAGAAATTCTCAGTAGCAGCTCGTAGTTTGGATTTGTGGCAATAGGCTTGCTTCCTGATGGAACCTAAATTTATTTATTTATTTATAAATTTTTAAGAGTAGTATAGTAATATAAAAAAATCTAGATAAACAATTAGATAACAACAGTTAGTAAAGTCCTAAAGATACCGGCAAACTGCCCACACTACACCTCTGCCTAAATCTTCTGAGAATATAGGCGAAACATAAGTTGGTAGCGGGTAAAAACACGTGCTTGGGAGCTTGAAATAAGAAAATAAGTATAGCACTTATAAATGGCAATTCAGAGAAAACCGCACATGATACAACATAAATCCAAATTTCAAAATGCGACAATGAAACCATTCAAAAATAACTACGCTATGAAAATAAATATTGTTTTGACAGTTAAAATTTCTCATAAATGACGTAGTTTCCACCCTCGGTGGCTTAGTAGGTTTAAAACCGGCCAAGTGCGAGTCGGACTCGCGCACGAAGGGTTCCGTACCATCTTTAAAAACGGCAAGAAATTACGTTTGCTGTATGGGAGCCCCCCTTAAATATTTGTATTATTTTAATTTAATTATTTATTTTTAAAGTGAATATTCAACTAAATATTCTGTAAATATTTCAAGCGTCTACCTGTTGCTGTTATCAATATCGAGCAAAAACGAGCAAAAAAAACACGTTTCCTGCCAAGTTGTTGTGGCCAACCCCCTTATATATTTATTTTATTTATTGTTAGAGCGGCAACAGAAATACATCATCTGTGAACATTTCAACTGTCTATCTATCACAGTTCATGATTCTGGTGACAGATGGACAGACAGACAGCGGAGTCTTAGTAATATGGTCCCGTTTTTACCCTTTGTGTACGGAACCCTAAAAAGGGAAGACCTAAAAATGTCCCTAAAACAATAAATTTCTGACAAAGGAAAAAACGCTAAAATTATTTTGAACAGTGTAACCTTTTATTAATGATCGTCGCACGCTTTTTAATCAAGGACATTGTTGAATATTTTCACCGTCTACAACCTAATTTTTACTAAATCCGTTTAGACCTAACTTTAACAAAAATTAAATGGCCGAGGGAGTCATAATAGTGTTATTAGAAAAAAGATATTAATATAAGAATGAAAGAATATTTAAAAATAGTCCGTATATATAGCGGTCCATTTTCAGGTAAGAAAAGTAGGTCTCAACTTGTTCTTAATTTTGAAATCTGTTCGATGTTTGAAAACAAAATTTTCCCTCTGCACGTTGGGAAAAAAATCAATAAGCCAGAATATGAAAGAAGAAAGAAAGAAATTTTCTTTCTTTCAATAAGCCAGAATATGAAATCGTATTTGTTGAAGCGGCGGTAGCCTAATGGCTAGGGCGTCGGACTTGCGATCATGTGGTTGCCGGTTCGAAACCCACCCATTTCGTAAAACAAGCATTTAGCTTAGTACGAGGGGTTAACAAGATTACCTACTAGTAATGTGCGACCCACATTGCAAGTAAGATTTTTTTTTTTAATTTAGGCTAGGGCCATACCATTGATTCTCGCAAACAAATGCACCACTTCCGCATTATGAGACGATCTTTCCTGTAGATAAATATTACTCCTAGCTCTCAATTTAGCATACATCGTGTGGCCTTAGCCTTATTTGAATTACGTTATACATCTAAGGTTATTTGCTTTTCATCAGTTCAGTCCAGGGTGAAACCTTGAGTAAACACTTAAAGTGATTATTTTAATACGTAAAGCCCTCCCCAAACGGAACAAATATTTGTGTCTTGATATTTATCTTACTACCTGCAGGCATTTGTTCCTGTCGGACTGCTAATGTTTGAGATTTATCGCTGTAAACTGTAGAGCCAAGATATGAAAAAAGTAAATTAACAAAAGTAATTTTAATAACAATATAATGGATACGATATCAACAGCATTTTGAAAATTATTGCTAAAGAATCAGGTAGCACATGTATCTTTTGCAGCAAGAACTAGGTGTAGGTATTTAAATTCGTGTAAATTATTTAATTTTCCAGCATAGTCCTTTAAGATTATTTTTTTACTAACTTACATAATTATATCGATTATTCGACCACTTTCTGCCATCGTGGTATGAAGAATATCAGGATAGAAATTTGTGGACAAAACTAGGGGAGGCCTTTTCCTAGTAGTGGGACACAATAGGGGCCGAAAAGGGTCTAGGGTCCCAAATCAATGATTATTATTATTACAACACTTGCAAAGCAAAATATACAACAAATAATTCAGTGACGTTGATATTACAGATCCGATATACAAAACTACCCGAACTCGAAGATGAAGAAATAAAAGATGATGAAAAAGATGACAATGGAGTAAAAAAGAGGACAGATGAGCATCAGCATTGTTTTGATGATGAATTGTATGAACAATATTATATCCGTGATCCAGAGTCAAACCATTCATATAAAGGATTAGTGAATGAACAAGAAGTTATATATCCCAGCTATGACAACGTCAGTGAAGAGTTTATGCAAAGTCTATGGGTGTATAACATTGATTTTGATGGAGTTGTCTTGGAAAACAATTGGCCTTTAGACGAATCCATAAAAGATTTTGAAGAAATTTATAGATATTTGCCATATTTCAATGAGGTCAGTAAGTTGATGGTTTTAACCTTGGGATCTATTCAGAAATCTTCTTCTATTTTGTTGAAATAACAATATAATTATTACTGACTATGATAGTTTTCAAATTAGACAGAAATCAACCTATACTTTATATTTTTATATAGACAAATAGCGAAACAACAGTGTAGGAATAAAGGCTACACCCTTTTTGATGAATGAAAGTGAAACGTACTAGCAGTACTTTCGTCTAACTGTACTTCACTATTGGTGAAGATTTGTAAATGGCACAGGACTATTTATGTTCATTATCTAATAGTTTATATTGGTCTGTTAATCTTCCGAAATCTAAATAAATAAATAAATAAATAACAATAGCATCAACAATATCGCTAGGACTAGATTCTCTAAAATATTCAATAATAATCAAATATTGATCTTTGACGTAGTTTTATAATAATAATAGTTATTAAAGAATCTTCTGTGTTTGTTTTCTTCGAAGCATTCGATTCCAACAGATATGAAAAGGATTGAAAAATACTTGTAATATTTGAGTAGAAAAATTAAAAACAGATATTATTTTCAGAATTTTGAAGCTGCTTTCCAGTTTATACCTCAGTGGAATGCTGTTCGACCCGTTTTTAATGCCTCATCAAATTCTAATGCTACAGAACTATCGAGCGAAAAATATTTCCATACACACAACGAATACGGAAACCATTTCACAGCTGCATTTCAAAAGATCAAAGGAACCATCCCATCTTTATCAACCAGCCAATGGATGAACGGGAACGTTCAAATAAATCGACAAAATGTACCAACTTCTTGGACTAGTCTACATAAGGAAATCATTGATGCAAGTTTAGGAGGTATTTCCGGACACTGGTACTGGTCAAGTCCGGTTTGTGGCGATACAGAACACTTTAATAACGTCACACATGCTAGACTATGCGCGAAGTGGTATATGGCAGCAACGTATATGCCAATGATCAAGATCCATTCAAAAGAGATTGCAAGGGATCCCCTATCATTTGTTGGCACTGATAGAACGCATATGATCACGGCATTGAGAAGAAGGATGAGTCTTTTGCCATACTTCTACACAGTACTCCAAGAAGGTCCACTCCTCAGGCCGATGTTCTATCAATTTCCCACATCTCACAACCTTACAGATGTACTAACTCAATTTTCTGTTGGAGACGATTTATTGATAGTTCCGAATTTGCAACCGAGCCAAACGCATGTCCACTTCTGGGTGCCTCCAGGGTCGTGGTATGAATTCTGGAGTGGAATGAAGATTGTTGCAGAGGAAGGAAAAGCAGTTACTATGACTACTACCGAAGCAGACTTCTTGACACTTGCGCGTGGTGGCTCTATTGTGGTTATGCAAAAGGTAAGAATATAAATTCATTATAAGACATGCTGTTCGACGTAATTTGCGATTTCTAGAATTATTAAGGTCTTTGTTATAATTTGACCAATACATATCCTTAAATTATCATAATTCTTAGCTAAAATATTTATATTTCCTACTTTTCATAAAACTATTTTGCTAATTTTTCATGGGGCAAGGTAAGACCGTTTAGAAATTTTATTGATGAATGAAATAAGTAACACCGATAAAGACAGAACGATTTATTTGATTATTCTGCAACACCTTTTCCCAGTGATCGGTGAATATTTAATAAACAGTATCAAATTCTACTATGCCAGTTTGTAGATGAATTGTAGGTAGGTAACATGTTGCAGATCAAATAACAGCGGGTATGATTTACCTGCTTCCTTTCATTGTTCTCATAGATAAAATTCGGAACACGCGACCAAGGATAAAATTAATAGGTACCTATTCTATGAATCTTACCTACATCCTACATCAATTAATAACAAATAAGCAAAACCTTGACCTACTTTATTATTTTCTACGCAAATATATTTTATACGATTCTTTTCCCCCAAATGCTCTTATTGATGTAGCATCAACCATATCTTTCTATAGACGACCAATTCCAAGATCAAGGCATACAAATATGCAGGAAATATTTTTAGGGAAAAACTAAAACTTCACAATAATCTTTGCAATATTTCATACTGCGTTAAATATATAATGGATGAAAAATTGAAATTGTGTACTAACATAGGATGTACCAACTAATACAATTATTTTCTTTTAGAACGTGCAACTGACTACAGAATTAACTCGTCTACAGTCTGCGTACTCACTCATAATCGCACTTCATTGTGAAACAGAAATATTTGAACAGGATAGTACTACTGAATTTACAACAGGAGATAGTACTGATATTAGTACTGATAAGAATACTATTGGAAAAACATTAGTCGGTACAACAGATGCAACAACTCAAACAAATGAAGATAAAGAAATGACAACTGCAACTGAATCAGCTGTTAACAATATTACTACTTGTAATGCTTTTGGTAAACTATACATGACGGAAAATATATCACTCGTATTTGAAGCAAATGCAAATAGACTAAAAATTACTGCTACTGGAGATGATTTTACGGTCTTTTGCAATACAACTGAAGCTATATGGTCTCGAAGTATTACAGAAATAGCTATATATGGTTTAGAAATGGATAAGAACAATTATGATGATCAAAGACTTATTAATACCATGATTGACTTATGTCAACTACAATCCAGTTATGAAATTGTTTTCGATTTAGTCATTTGATTTCTGAGAAGCTTAAACGCCTGATAATGACTTCTAAGTCTGTTGTGTGACAGATATTTTACAAAGTAGATATTTTAGGAACCAGTATAATTATTCCAGTATTATATTACTCCTCGTTATAATTTCGTAGACATTAGATATAATATATAAGTGTGTATCAATAAAGATATCAAAAACCATTTGTGTTTCTTTGGTATCTCCAAAATTTCATGTGTAACTATAACGTACCGGTTTAAAATATTTTTTGCAAGTTTACAGTTTTGTGTTCAGGAGTAGCATTATTTAAAACAAAGGTGCAAGTCAATGGGCAAGTCAACAGTGCGTCTCTGGGAGTTATTGCGAATGTGACCCCGAGGCCCCTGACTATAGAGCAAGGGAAAGAAAGTTAGTACCGAAAAGGCCGGGAATAGACCCTAATGTGACCCCGAGGCCCCTGACTTTATAGCAAGGGAAAGAAAGTTAGGACCGAAAAGACCGGGAATAGACCCTACAGTATGCCTATAATATTGTTTCGTTGTAGTTACCAGCAGTGTTATCAATATTCCTTGAAGTCCAATTGTAACATGTTCTATACTCAAAGAATAATAAAGTCTTCTTTTCATGAAACGTAATTGTATCATACGAGAAAGTAGGTATAGTAGTTTAACGCACAATTGCAACAGTAGGGTATGATTGTCCGCAAATTATTTATTATTTTTCTTTTTTTATTGTTTTTAATATTTCTCCCTTCTGTGAAGGGTAAATTAAAACCTGCCGGGCGGGCCTGGGTTAAGCTCGACAGGTTTAAATAGTGGGGCCAGTGAATGTGAGTGATGACGATAATGAGGTAGCTAGACATTTTCTTTTTATTCGACAGGTGTTAAGGCTGGCAGCTTTTTGTAAGAGAAATATTGTGGATGGTGGCACATTTAAGATGTCTAGGTTCGGTCTAAGTGATTTGGGGATTACTCCTGTTGTAGAGATAACTATTGGAATTATTTTTACTGTTTGCGTTATTATTATTCAGCCATTTTCGTCCCACTGCAGGACAAAGGCCTCCCTTCCCTTTTTCCATTCCTCACGGTTCAAGGCCACTTTGGGCCAATCCTTCTAGAATCCGTCCAGCTCATTCCGCTATCTTCGTCTTAACTAACAAATTACTTAATAGGTTTTTTAATAAGAACTCTTTTCGGACAGTATAACTCTTCTCACAAAATACATATGATGTATGGAGAACAATATTACTATTAAAAAAATAATTGTAAACTTTATTCACGGAGTTCTAAGCGTGCATTTTATCCTAAATTAATTTCGAAGTATAATTTCAATATTTCCATTTATTATACCCTATATTGCCTTTGTTGTATAATAAATGTAAATATTGTAGGTAAAAAAAAGAAAAATATATATTATTTTATGTAAGAGAGAAGTCCTATTGAAACTCATTTAATCAACAAAAAAGTTCATCCAAAAACCTATTCGTTCTAGACAAAAACTTCATTGTCAATGTCGCTGTCTTACGATATTTTAATCAAAATATCACTCGCTACTAAAGAAAGATATAATTATACCAGCTCGCCACGAATTCCATTCAACAACTCTCCTAGATTCCAAAATAAACGTTGTCAACGCCGAACTGAATTGTATTTAGGAAAATTGGTCAACATAATAAATTCTTTCAATTTTTGGCAAGAAGTACAAAACATTATCGATTGTTATTAGTATCCATGCCAACGCATAAACAGGTTATTGCGAGAAGCCAATAATTTTATCGGCAATGATGCAATTAGTAGCAGATCACTTATACGACCCTCTTATCTATAACACAATAAAATAGTCTTGTGTCGTACGATTCCAACGCGCGTTCGTAATAGACAGTGTTTTTACGTAATATTATTTGTCTAAATAAACAAGTAATAGTGTTTATACTAGCGTGTTTATTGAAACATGGATAAGACCGCAGGGGACATTGATTATAATGAACTGACCTGTTAGTGAACTGAGATAAATCTCCATTTATATCAAATAACAACTCATTCTGAGTTGATACGCGTCCAGTGAAGGCAGTCTTCACTCCCGAACCGGCTCTAATGAAACCGGAGCAAAATCTGACGGAGTCTGCAGAAGAAAGTCGTAAAAAAAACTTCAATAACCCAGGCGCAAGAATGCCGAACATCAAAGTATTTACCGGTAGTTCACATCCAGATATCGCGAAGAGGATTGTAGCCAGACTTGGTATTAATTTGGGAAGAGCTACTACGAAGAAATTCAGCAACAAGGAGACTAATGTTGAGATTGGAGAATCAGTCAGAGGTGAGGATGTGTATATTGTTCAGAGTGGCTGTGGAGAGATCAATGACAACCTTATGGAACTCTTCATCATGATAAATGCTTGCAAGATTGCCTCTGCTTCCCGTGTGACGGCTGTGATCCCTTGCTTCCCGTACTCCAGACAGGACAAAAAGGAAAAAAGCAGAGCACCAATCACAGCTAAGTTACTTGCTAATCTCGTATCAGTTGCTGGTGCTGACCACGTCATTACAATCGATTTGCACTCGTCACAAATTCAAGGATTCTTTAACATCCCTGTGGATAACCTATACGCTGAGCCAGCTATCACGAAATGGATCAAGGAGAACATACCTGACTGGAAGAGCAGTGTAATGGTGTCACCTGATGCTGGTGGTGTAAAAAGAATGACTGCCATCGCTGATAGATTGGACATTGATTTTGCTATCATCCATAAGGAGAGAGAAAGAGCTCACGAAGGTGATGCAACTGTTCTTGTGGGTTCCGTGAAAAACAGGACAGCGATTATGGTTGACGATTTAGCAGATACCTGCGACACAATCGTAAAGGGAGCTGAGGCATTGTACCAAGCTGGAGCTAGTAAAGTGTACGCCATACTAACACACGGTGTGTTTGCAGGAAATGCTATAGAAAAGATCAATAACTCGCGTCTTGAGGCCATTGTGGTGACAAACACAATTCCTCAGGAAACTAATATGAAGATGACTTCAAAGATACAGACTATTGACATATCTGTGATGCTAGCTGAAGCTATTCGCCGTATTCATTATGCGGAATCTGTCTCATATTTGTTTACTAACGTACCTTATTAGATTTCTTTAGTATAAGATATAATAAGTCTACATTATCTAGCATAACTAATTAAGAAAATATTCCATTATTTCTCATTGTTATAAGTCTTCTAGTTATAAGCGTGTAATATAAAACAATCCTTTGTAAATTATCTCATGAATGGCGAATAAATTCTAATTTAGTAAACGTAGCTCAGTGTTCGATCTTATTATGTCATAATTTCCTTTCATTGGGTAAAATGGAACAGGAAACTTTCTCATGGATATAAAAAATCTGTTTCTGCCTACGCACATACCTCATTTATTTAAATCTATTTACAATATCATTCGTGTATATTTTGAATTTTGAAGCACTCAATTTGTTTAAGGACAGGATTTACCTATATCCCTATACTTTTTTAGGAAAACAAATGAGATATTATTCAATTTGTTTCGAGAAACGTAATAATTGTTTGTAGCGTTCTAACATATTTTATGTGCCTACATTAAGTATGTAGGTAGGTGTAATATATTTAATTTTAATATATATCCTACTTCATACTACCACTAGTATCAAGTAGTATGATATATGCTAAAATTAGCTACGTATCAACAATTATACGGCTATTTCAGGTCATCAATGTTACATTACAAGCCACTTTTATTAATCATTCAGTAGATAGTGATTTATTCGATAGGATATAATCAGCGTTCAATGATTTGCAATATATTTTTGTGCCTGTTAACGACGTCATTAATATTAATTAGTAGCTAAACTCCGCCATGCTCTCGCAGTTGGTTCATTCTCATTCAATTACCCGTTGCTGTGGAAAACTTTAAGATAATGAAAATACTAAATCCCTCTAAAATACAAAAATGTAATGTACCTATTAACCTGTAAAAACTTCAAGTCAATCGATCGACAATTTTACGGATATACAGAAGCTGATTTTTATATTATTATCAAGATTATTAAAAGGGTAAAGGAAAACATCGTGAGGTAACGAATGTCCGAGTGGTTTCAGGGGAGATGTGGAGGACTTACCTACTCGGAGCCCTGCATCACAGAACACATATACCCTACCCTGCATTAAGACAATTAACGTGTTTTTAAACGCAACCACGAAACAATAGGGTACCCTTGTTTGGGGTAACGTTTCCAAAAACAAATATACAGAACACGACGCCTATTTCGTCGAACGTCTCTACGGCTATTTATTCTTACTTAGCATTCTCGGATTTTTATTTAGCAAGAATCTTAGTTTTGAGCATCAACTAAACTAAGCAAGCTATTTTGAACTCTAATGGATTTTTTTATGTATCAACATGACGTAATTAAATTATTCTTTACTCTAACAGCTGATAACGAAAGCGAAATCAAAGTAAACATAAATTTATATAAGCATAGTTTTGTTTTTGTGACATGACTTAGGTAACTACACAGTATTCATTTGTAGGGTTAAAATTTTCCGTTGACGCCAGACAGTGGCGCGTTGTCAATTTGACAGAACTAAATATCTGCTATCCATTTCAGATGTTCTTTGTTAGAAAGAGACATAAGACTTAACAAATATAACTGTTTCGAAACAACAGAATCGAAAGTGCTTGACATGAGATCAAAGAGATATAAGTAAATTGCCTTCCTACAACCCTTTTGCTCCGAAAAGCACGTGTTTAGTGGTAGGATCCGCGTGGCTAGGCGAAGAGACTTCATAATTATGAAGTCTGATGTACACTGATAAGAAATTAAAATCTATCTCAATGGGATAAAGTAAATGTCAGAATGAGAGCTGGCGCGTAGTGTTCATTTTGTTCAACATCTTTTGTGTCGTTGAGATAATTGGTTTAGGTACTTTTTTTAATAATTATTCTTCAGACAATTTTGAACAGTTTATAGATATGCTAATGTTCTGATGTAAGCTTCTTGGATAAAATCCAAGTTAACCCGCAACTGCCCTTGAAGGTTTCAAGATCTACCTAATGAATTACTTAAAAATGTGGACAAACGCTTGGGAATGAAAATGATGGTATTATAAAAAGATTTTTAAGAGACATTAGACTATTTTTTGAGCAACAATATCTCAAAATACAAGAAAATTTGTCGTTCTTGTATTTTGAGATATAGGTGCTCAAAAAATAGTCTATTCTATAGTCTGGCAATTAATGGAACTATTTTAGCTACTAGGTACTAAGGAAATAAAAAGAGTATTTTTAATAACAAAACTACACAGAAAAATTGTTTTTGACAGGACTGTTTTAGAATTTCCTACTAAAACTTTTTTTTTAAACGCACTATCTTTGGCGGCAATGTGGCGGATTTAAGCACAAGTGGAGAACAGGCCTAAGTTCAAGGTACTAAATTATGTTCCGATTTATAACGCAACAAAAAAAAATATCGAGTAGTGGCACGTGTAGACATTTGGGGAGGCTAATGGCCGGTATCATTAACTAAAAATCTGTCAGTAGGTATATCAATACTAATATTATAAAGCTGAAGAGTTTGTTTGTTTGCTTGAACGCGCTAATCTCGGGAACTACGGGTCCGATTTGAAAAATTATTTCAGTGTTAGATAGTCCATTTATCGAGGAAGGCTATAGGCTATATATCATCACCGCATCTGCCGCCTCCGTAAGTACTATAAAATACCATCACGCCTCTTTTCCCGAAGGGTCCGGCAGAGGTGTACTAATGTAGGTACACCCACACTTCGCTGGTATGTTTAGGTCCCATGTAATAGGGGGCCGAGCATATTGCCATTAACCGGGCACAAATCAAGACTCCGAGCTGCTACTGAGAATTTCATAAAAAAACCTAATAACACATTTTGTTTGATCTCGGGATCCAACCCAGGACCTCTAGTGTAGCAGTCGCGCTTAGGACCACTAGACTAATGAGGCAGTACTATAAAAAAAGAAGCTAATCTACTCACAGACTTGTTATTTAAATCGATCGTAAATTGCTCCCATTGATATTATTAGCAATTACGTCATTCTTTCCAGTCGAATTATAATATACTTATTATGTAATTTTATTACTCTAAGTAACTATAATTTCCTGTTTTTTGGTAAATCTACAAAAGAACTGCCTTATTTGATTATTTATCTACCTACGCCGTAGAAAAGTGGGAGGTTGGGCAGTATTATGATTAATTATTTTGAATAGGAAATTGCCAGTCACAGCTCGAAGTTTGTATTTGCGACCGGTTCGTGGCAATAAAGTAGGTACTGTACATCTCTGGCAACCAATCAGGGACTACAGACATGTTGGTATGCATATAGGTATTATGAATTACATAAATGCATCGCTTATTATATTCAAGATAACAAAAATCTTTCCCAAAGAAATATGTGTTATAAAAAACCTAAAACCAAAATCATTGAGCGGTAGATAACCCTATTATCGACAGCCGGTGCAATCCGGTTATTCAAGTTCATCATTCGACAGTGCTGCCATCTATTAAAAACGCGTAGTACTAAGATATCAGCTGCGAAGATGATAACAAAACCTGAGATTAAAGATTATTTTTGTTTTATGAATTAGGTACCAAATATCGTACAAAGTACGAAATGCTGTAAGCATAATTATAAGCTGTTAGTAGATAATAAGTAGGTACCTATGTTGTGTCAGTGTTGCGTGACAATGACCTCAGTCAGTGCTCATCAAATTTAACTGATCGCAGCACAAACGAGAGGAAGTGATTTTTTACATAACTGACTAAAGTGTCTTCATTAGTATTTTTTTAAAATAAAATACATCGGTACGTTAATGTTCTTTTAAAATAAAATTTGAGGTCTGCAGCTTTTTTGTATCTTGTCTTTGTTCTTTGAACGATAAGCAACTAAATAGCTAAGACTCCCTTCTTGGAGATAAACATTGTGTGGCATTCAGAGAATATTAAAATAATAAAATTACATTAGATAAAATCGGCAAGTATAGTAGGTAAGTACCTACCTACCTAATAATAACAAGATTGATCATGATTTAAGGTTAGGTTTCTCAGTGTCAAAGTCTAAAAACATCGTTTGTGTTAATTAAAATACCTTATCACATTTTTATCTGCTATGTAGGCACAGTCGCCAGCACAATGATTTTAAACCTTAAACCATTGATATTTAAGTTCAAAATCGACTGAGAAAATTTGACATTTTGTGGTAACCTAATGTGTTGAGGACCGTACGTAGGTACCTACCTACTTTAAAAAATTAAAGTTCTTGAAATAACGTTTGGCTTGAAATTAATTTGAATTATATTCCAGAATAAGTTAAATATTGTAAGTAGGATTTGTGCCCGGTGAATGGCAATAGGCTCGCCCCCTATTACATGGGACCCAAACATACCGGCGAACTGTGGGTGTACATTAAGTACACCTCTGCCTAACCCTTCGGGGAATACAGGCGTGATGGTATGTTATGTTATTATGTTATGTTGTAAGTAGGTATACCATTCTCTATTCTCTGTTTATGGAAACTACGAAATATTATGAAGTAACTATCCACTTTTTTGTTTTCCTCTAGCCGTTACTGTCCCACTGCTGGGCAAAGGCCTCCCCCAAGTCCTTCCAGATGCTCTTTTCTTGCGCCACTAAATAATTTTAAAACTATAAGTATCTACCTAGGTAAATAGGTACTTATAGTTTTACCTACTTACCTCATATTTTAAAATTAGCTTATGTACTTCAGGAAATAAAATGCCGCCAATACTATACAAAGCAGACCCCAGTCCCCCTGGCAGAGCTGTGATGATGGTCGTCGACATTTTAGGGTTAAATTTCGACCAGAAAGATTTGAATCCAGTATTGCGGGAACAGGATGCACCAGAATTTAAAAAGGTATTAGGTACCTATTATGTTTGTGCAACGAACATCGGCAATAGCAAAATAAAACCAATAACTTCAAATCCCTCGCATATTTAGAATGCGAGAGATAAGGTACGCACGGCTACACATCAAGCTATAAAAATCCAGTTTACGCTGGCCTCTTATACCTACAAATGCTATTCAATGCCAGATCAGCTTAAATTGGTTTTGTTTAACTTGACATGTAGCCGTGTGTACTTCGTTACGTACTATAAAAATTAAAGAAAATTACAGTTAGATACAATGATGAGACCTTATTTATGCAAAAATATGTAAGTACATACAGATCGTATCTAGTTACCTACCTCCATTTTTGGAAACAAATAAACATATTAGGTAACTTTCTAAAGGTAATTAGGGTAATTAAGGTACCTACCTTCCTTCTCTACAATCTTTGTACCTGACTTCAAAAAAAGAACAAGAGGATTTTTTCTTTTTTTTTAAATAGCGGTGCCACCTTTTTTTTATCGTCATTGTTTTTCAGAAAAATCCAATGAGGACCATACCGTGGCTAGATGAAGGGAACTTCTGGCTGGCTGACAGGTAAAATTTTAAATTTTACAATTTAGGCCGCATTTCACATCGGAATACCAGCTACTCACTGAATAAACTACTTTACCTAATGCCCTGATGCTGTTCTTCTTCAAACGAAATTAATAAAATGGGAGTCAAATTGACAGACCGCATCAGAAATAGCGTAGGTACTGCGCTCCAAAACCCAGATTACTGACATAGGAAAAAAAGCTGCTAGCTTGAAGTGGAACTGGGCCGGACACGTCTGCCGCATGTCAAACGAGCTATGGGCTAAACAATGGGCCGAATGGGTCCCACAAAACGGCAGACGACAGCGCGGTAGGCCAAGTCGAAGATTGCGGGATGAGCTGGACGGATTCTGGAAGGATTGGCCCAAAGTGGCCTTGAACCGTGAGGAATGGAAAAAAGGAAGGGAGGCCTTTGCCCTGCAGTGGGACGATAATGGCTGAATGATAATAATAATTTGAATTGACACGCACGGCTACACATAAACCTATACAAATCCAGTTTACGCTGGTCTCTTATTTTATAGACACTCTATGCAGTGCGAGATTAGCTTAAACCTTTTGTATAGGTTGACCTGTAGCCGTGTGTACAAACATTTCGAAGATAAAATGAATTAAAACCTAATCTCTTCTGAAAAAAATGCCTGTCTTTTAAGTTCCAAAAACTCATATTTATCCTCCTTTTAGCCACGCCATTATAATCTACTTAATGGACAAGTATGGGACACCACAGCATGCATACTTGTACCCTCCAGACAGCAGAAAGCGCGCAACGATACATCAGAGATTATTCTTCGACTGTGGAGTTTTGTTCCCAAGACTGAGATCTGTTATGGTAATATTTTTATACTAAAAAATAACATACGTACCATCACGTGTGTAGTCCCCGAATGGTTAGGCCGAGGTGTACTTATGTACACCCACATTTCGCTGGTATGTTTAGGTCCCATATACATAATATTGAGATTTTCTATGAAATTCTCAGTATTAGCTCGGAGTCCGGATTTGTGACCATTGAATGGCAATAGGCCCCTCCTATTACGTGGGACTTAAACATACCGGCGAACTCTTATCTTTCAGGGATACAGGCGTGATGGTATGTATGTATGTACAGTTTATTCGAAATAAGTAAGCCGATCGGAAGTTGTCTGCAAGTGGTTTAGAAGTGGTAAATTTTAATAGAAAGAGTCGGTGTAAAGAAAATTAGAGTCGTATATGTTTCACATTAATATTTTTGTTTACTAATTTCGATATTTTTCTATTAAAACAATTAAACGATTTTATCACCGCGGTAGTTCGGAACGGCTAACTTCCGATCGGCTTACTTATTTCGAACAAACTGTAGATAGCTAATTCATAAACATACCTTGCTTTCTGATGTTTCTGCCGCTATTGCACCTTCAATTTGCAGCACTTAAAATTTTTAAATCTTTACTTCACCAACGACGTTATCATATTAGCTCAATATGGTTCATCAGCGAGCAATGACTACTACTTCTTTCTGTACACAATATAATTCATCTCGACCACATGTAAAAAATTCGAAGACGCTAAATATTTACCGACAACTTTTGCTAATGAAATTACGTCTTAAAGGCTGTATAATACGTGTAATCTTCGTATCACACTACCCACACTACATAAAGTGAGCTCTGCGAGGCTCTGTGAGAATTATTGGGTACCCGCAATGATATACATAATTAATTTTTGTTTACCCTAAAGCTGAAACACCCCAACTTTAATTTGCTTTGAAAAGTTAGAAAAAAATACAAAAGAAAACTCACACGGTGACGAGATCAAAAGTTGTTCCTAATTTACCAATTTTCCTAATTTGCGCGGGTAGGTACGAATAGCTAAGGTCGCCGGGCGGCGCAAGCGAGTGATTGACCTCCTCGTTTGGTGTTTCTTACGCCGATTTTCGCCATAAAAATGGGTGTCTAACTTTAATAATTTTTAAATGTAAAAATATAACATATTATTATGCTAAAAACCATTGTAATCTGTTACTGATTCTGAACAAACTACTTTCGGCTTTCGGGTAAAAAAGAAAACTAACGTTGTGTAAACTAATACATTATTGGACGCCCGCGTCAGTTACATACACGAATAAAAAAAAAATTGGGTCACGGGTATCCTTATATAATATAGCAGCGAATTGATCATTTAAAATGTTGTATTTTTATTATTTTCAGGCACCAACCTACATGGGAAGACTTTCGGAGATGTCTAAAAGCATGATCAGAAACATCAATGATGCTTACTCAATGCTTGAAGATTATTTATCAGAGAATCTGTACCTTGCGGATAATGTGATAACTATTGCAGACATAAGTATAGTTTCTACTATGGGATCTTTGAACGGATTGGTTCCTATTGATGAAAAGAGGTTTGTTATCCGCGTTCAGGACCAGCAGTCTAATGAGGCAGGCACTATGTAAATTTATTTGATGAAATAAAATTATTTTTCCAGATTTCCAAAATTAAAACAGTGGTTCAATAATATGAACCAACAAGACTATTGTAAAAGAATTAACATTCCCGGAAGTGAAATGCACGTGGAAGGGCTGAAGGCGCTTATGCAGCATAACAAACAAAATCAGAAGTCAAAATTGTAAAACTAATCATATAAGTATCGATACTTCAGTTTTTGGAAGGGCGTGAAGGTATTTGCGAAATTATTTACATAAGGCAGTATAGTGTAAAGATCTTATCTAAGATATTTTAAAGTTAGGTGATGTGAAAGCGATTATTATGGATAAACAAGTAAAAGTATTTTTTATAAGATAAATTGTATATTTTGTATCATTAAATTTTATAATATTTAAATAAAAACAGCTATATTACAAGGTCCAAAGCAGGGATTTCCGAAAACAAAATACAGTGTAAGAATCACAGGTTTTTTATTTCAATAACTAAAAAGAAATGCAAAGAATTTTTCAACTTTACACTCCAGTAACGTCTAAGGCTACCATATGGATAACTTTTTCTGAGAAAATTAATGATTACAAAAACGTTACACAGTTAAACATTTCCTATAAGTCTTGTATAGTCTCTCGCGAACGCCCGCACATCGTCAGAACAATAGCACTTAACGATTAAAATACACGTGGAATACTCGACATATCGACGTAGTCTCTCAGTCATACTTAACACATACATAATTGCGTCTCAATAATAAAACGAACATCATAATGGAATCATAATGCAAAGTTTCACGCAAACTCATATTCACTTGTCAAATTTAGTGTGGTTGTTTGTTTGGGCGTTACTGTCAATGTTGCACGTTTAGTCTTAAATGTAACGGCAGGGAGATAGCCTGCATTACCCGTCCTCCTTCGGTGGTGTGAACCATCCTGGAAATAAACAACACACAATTAATTACATAATAATAACATTAAAATAAACGCGCGTCATAACCCCGCAAGTGCGAAGGTGTTGCCTTTACAAACTTAAAGCGTCGTTTCCACTAGGCAACATTTAGCTAGCGACATCTTGCACAACATGTTGCTAAACATGTTGTGCATTTGTTTAGCAAAGTTGTCTGTTTACACATTGATCAGTCATCGACAACTTGTCGGCAGAGGTGGTTGTAATTTGATCGAAAAATTTATCAAAAAGATACGAATTACTACACCATTACCCCATAACCGCGGACATTTGTCGCATCACGTCTCTACTCGGACAACGTTTTATGCTCAAATGCATGTTGCACGAAAACAAACAACAAAACCGCGCGGCATAATGCATACTGCGCGGCTGCCGAACATGTTGAGCGTCACATGTTGCTTAGTGGATATGAGGCTTTATGAACTTTGATGAGTAAATAAAGTTTGTACAATTAGCAAACTTCACAATTGTTTATTCATTACCACAGTGACGTCAGGAGCGCGGTGATTATAAAATAAATGAGAATGTTATACTATAGACAATCATGTTGGGTTTTATAGAGATCGCCAAATCTTATGAAGTTAACTTCATAACAGTTTTAAAACATGTTTATTAATTTTGGCACTTCTTCATAATATAACATTAAACGTTTATGATTGTATACCCGTAGGTAATAAATTTTGGCGCAAACCATACTTTCTATCCCAGGGTCTTGCGTTCGTGCGACCTAGCTCATTTCCTTTATTTCTAGAATAAAAAAATTGCCCACTTAGCTTTTAATTAGTAAAGAAAAGCGAAATCTTATTTTTTGGAAGGAAATCGTCGGACTAGGACTTAAGACAGACGAAGGAACAGCTAATGGTTTAAGTGTAGACGTATGGTTGTGCTTCACTGGCATCGAAGACCCACGAACGAATTTACAAAAGAAATATATAATCATAATAAATTAAGTAAAGAAATTATTGAAATAAAACTACTTTTTACGGATTTTATCGCGTTATATTGATATTTTTAAATTCCCGACGTTTCGGATCCTTTACAGCATCCATAGTCACGGGTGGACTGAGGTGTTGGTTGTCCAAATGTCAAAATTATCAACAGCTACCCTACATTTGTTTGATTATTATTTGATCTGGTCACGCAGAATGAGCTCACCATATCCTTAGGTCTCGCAGTCTTGTGCTTGGATTAAGATTTAATAGAATCTATGATGGGGTTCCAAGCAGAATAAGAAAAGCAGAATACAGAAAGTATATTATTCTTATGAATGATATATAGAGACATCTGTCAAAACGGGATTTTCTTGATGTAAAGCGACTTCCCAATGCAGTAAACTTAGAAAGTGTATTACCAAATTTATTAACGCTATTTGGTATTTCCCAGAAATTGGTTTATTGGTCTAATGGCAGTTGCTCCGAGTAAAATTTATATTCAGCAACATGTGGACTGTGCAAATCAAAAATTATCGCAGACTGATAATATGCCGACTGTGTGGCTGCGTAAGTCTGAAAACGATAGAGCTTACTTTGACAGCTCAGCCAAAACCGTAGCCAATCAGCATCAAGCAAAAGTCGACTCGAAAAAAGCAGTAACCATTGGACTGAAAAGTTGTAGGTCTTGAATTCGCATCCAAGGCACGCACCTTTGACTTGACTTACTTAAAGCGGTGAAGGAAAACATTGTAAGGAACCAAATGTTGCATTCTTGAAATATTTTATCGATTCTTCTCAATCAAATTTTTACCAGTGCCCAGCAGTGGTCAACAGCCAACAGCAGTGGGACAATAAATGAGTTGATGATGAAAAATCTTTACATAATTTTTACAAAATTAATTGCCGTTTGTTAGTCTCAGTAAAACTAGAACGGCAACACCGATTTGTCAAATTTTGGATTTGAAATATTTGTGGAAGTCCAAGAAATGTTTAAACGGTGAGAGAAAAAGGAAAAAGTCGGACCCATTACGTGGCGCTGCTGAGTTCTGGCAGATGTCTGAAGGGTCAGCAAGTGTAAAATCCACAATCTCACCATTCTTCTCGTGTATTTGCACGAGGCACTTGAAGCTCTGTTGCGCACGCGCAAGACTGTATTGCGACTGCGAAACCACCTTGGTGGCTCCGAACTGAATCCGCGCCTTGCCCTTGACAAGTGTGGCCGCTATCTGCATGATGACGGCCTCCACCGTATAGGCGGACGACCAGCCTTGTTTTGTGAGGAGTTCCATGCATATCGCGCCGCCTACTAGCACGTAGCCTCCTGAAAAATATTCGTGATGGTTAAATAAATTGTATCACTTACAATTTAAAAAAGCTGCATGCCTGGTGATTTTCTTGACGGCATGTGAAGTCTGCCAACCCGCAGTAGGCTAGCGTGGTGGACTATAGCCTAATCCCTCTCGTTCTGAGAGTAGACCCGTGCCCAGCAGTGGGACAATGTAATGGTTGATGATGATTAAATAAATTGCATCACTTACAATAAAAAAAAGCCTACTAGCAATGTGGATCGCACTTTACTAGTATTCCTGTTAACCCCACATGCTCAGCTAAAATTGACTGCCTCGTTAGTCTAGTGGTCCCATTCGCGACTGCTACGCTAAATGTCTTGGGTTCGATCCCCAGGTCGAGCAGTGTTATTTGGGGTTTTCTCTGAAATTATCAGTAGCGCTTTAGACTTTCCGAAGCTCGGAGTCTGGATTTGTGCTCGGTCACGGTGAATGGCAATAGGCTCGCCCCCTATTACATGGGACCTAAACATACCGGCGAACTGTACATTAAGTACACCTCTGCCGAACCCATCGGGGAATACAGGCGTGATGGTATGTAATTTTATGATAAAACATACCGTTTTGCTGAAAATCGTGAAAAATCCGTTTTTGTGACCTTTACCCCGAGTATTTTTTGTTCCAGGCATCGGATCGACGAGGACTTTTTAGATTTCATTTATCATGGGGTTTTGAACAATCCATCCAACTTTGAGCTGGGTGCGAATTTTTGTACCCTCGGATGTCTAAATTGACCGGACTATTCAAGCATTGCTAAGCAGTTTGAAATGGATTTTTGTCCTAGAATTGGATCATTAGGCTCTCATTGGGTAACAGGACGATAATTAAAAAAAAAAATTATGTGCAATAGTCACCTGATATAATAGGGTACACGACCCTAACGAACGGCGGTTCGAAGGGATATGTCTCTTTGAACATGATGTTGAGCAGTATTGAGTCCTTGCCCTCCTTCTCCTTGAGCACAAGCAGGTCGTTGTGCAGCGGACTGTCCGGATCTACCGAGCGGAGCCTAATGTTCCACTCGTACAAGGAATCATTAACTAACTCTGAAAATTTTAAGATTAGGAGACTTTTATAACTAAGCAAATACTAATACATACGAGGGCTGCACTAAAAGTATCGGGAATGGAATATTTCCACTGTTCCTGCCATATTTAAATCTTTTTAATTGAAAACTTCAAGGTTTTAAAAATCTAATACCATTTATTTATTTTAAAAAAGGTTTTCGGTCTCGTCACAAGGTCTTGTCAAACTTGTTTAGTCGTTGAGAAAATGGAATTGACTCGAGAAAATTCAAGAGCGATGATTTATTACGACTTTCGAAGTGGTTTAACACAAAAACAGTGTGTTGATCGGATACTTTCTGCATTTGGTGATGACGCCCCATCCAACACCACAATTTATCGCTGGTTTGCTGAATTTCAACGTGGACGTATCAAGCTCAGTGATGATCCCCGTCAAGGTCGTCCAAAAACTGCAGTCACCCAAGAAAACGTTGATGTTGTACCGCGAAATTCAGGCAACTTTAGACATTGGCATGAGTCAAATACAAATAATCTTGCATGAACTGTTTGCCACAGGTCGTTTCTGAACTCCGTAAAGAGAACTGCAACCGCCGCATCATCCTCCATCACGACAATGCGAGTTCTCACACCGCGCACAGAACAAAAGAGTGTTTGGAGCAAGAAAACATAGAATTATTAGACCATCCGCCGTACAGCCCCGACCCAAGCCCCTGGTAAGAGATTTTCATCACCTGAAGAAGCTGTGGACGCCTACAAAACGGCCATTTTGGAGACCCCAACTTCCGAATGGAATGGTTGCTCAATGACTGGTTCCATCGTATGGAAAAATGTGTCAAATTTCGCGGAGAATACTTCGAAATGCAATAAATAAATTTTTAAATAGTAATGTTGTGTCACTTCCTTGATTCCCGAAATTTTCAGTGCCACCCTCGTATAATAACGCTTAAAAGTTTTTATCTCTTAAATCACCATCGCATAAAGTACGATTGGATTTTTTGTTTTGCATTTAAGGCGAATTTGCTTCTCCAATTATTATTTTTTTGGTTTTTCTACATATTCAATATATTATAAAACATTCACTGCCATGAAAGCAGTAAAAATTGGGACATCAACGAAAACACTCGGTATTCGTTACCATAACAGAAATGTAAATTGTCTTTCTACTACGATAAAGATTTTCAAGCAAAAGTTTTAGTAATCATTTGTGAATAAGTTATAAATTTCATCAAAATTTATGTCGCTGACTGATTCATAATCGTACACACGGCGACACATCAAGCTATACGAATCCGTGTGGCCGTGCGTACAATTTGTGAAAAACCAATAAAAACTAGTATTCTTGTTAAACCCCCGTGCTAAGCTAAATGCTTGTGTTACGAGTGGGTTCACGCCGGTAGTGCAATAGGTGGGGTTCGAACCGGCAACCACATGATCGCAAGTCCGCCGCCCTAGCCATTAGGTTACCGCCGCTTTCAATGGCGCCCAAGCAGAAACAGTCTGCCAAGTCCTGACTTTGACAGCACGAGACTTAAAATTGAGCAGTATTTTGAGCATTTAAGCTTGACGTACCAATAGAATACATATTGTTCTTGAAGGAGCATGAGCGATAAATGTCCCTGAGTTCCTTCATGAGTCTGTCGGTAGCCTGTAGACTGCCAGACACGCTACCTGACAGGTAATCTGCTCGCTGGTTTTGCCGAAGCCGCTCTAATGTCGCCAAGTGTTCTGTTTCCATGTCGTCCTGGAATATAAAATAATATTTACTAGTCAATTATAGACATATGTGTGGCTTGGCGTTGAGATATTCGTACATGTGCATATAATTTTCAAAAAAGAAAACCTACAAATTGAGTTCTTTTTGTTTTCTCGCAAATTGTACGTCCATCACATAACCTCGGTTCAGTTCTCGGGCAGTTGAAATAACGATATCAACTATACAGTAAGTAGGTACTATTACTTTTGCTTAAAAATTTGCATATTCTGATTGCACGCTTTATGTACGGTAAATGTGGTTATATTAATGCGAAATTGACAAGCGGTATCCATAACGCAATGCAGGTGAAGATCGCATAAAATCATATTATCATATACAAAACATTTCCGCCGATTTTCAGCTTACTGCTTCATCTTTATAATTTTAGTCAAGAGTTCTACTGCTGCCTACCCCATAGACTGCCACAAGGACCGGTTATACGTCGCCTGCATCGTTCAGGCTCAGAATGTGTCTTTCCCAAATTGTTCCTTGGTTCCAAATAAGTCCCTTTCAAGAAAAATCGATTTCCCAAAATGCACCCCTTCCTGAAATGACCCTTTCCTACTACAGCACGTGTTTAACGGGGAATACTCCAATAACATAAGCCAAGTAGTCAAACAACTTCTTCGAATTGCTATATTTTTAGTCAGTTTCCTTTCCATTTGTAATACAAATTTTAAAATAATTTACTAACTTACTTAGCAACTTAAAAACTGTATTAAACAATAACTGTGTCTTGTACAGTGGCCAGGACATCAAGTTAACACAAAATGTCTCAGTTGATTTTGAACTTTATCTTCAACAATTTAAGGTTAGGATAGATCATTTTTAGAAATTTGACAGTTTTGTATACCTTGACCTGCTGGCGACTGTACATACTTTCTGTGCAAATACAGAATCATTAATAATTAAAAAACTTATTACATAAATAGGAATGTAACGTACTTTGTTGCTGCGTCCAGCGTCGTCGACCATTTCTAGTGGCAAGTCATCCTCTCCTTCAGATTCATCTTCCTCGGCTGCCATCTCCTCATCCTCTTCTGTGCCCGACTCGGCCCCATTTGACGTTACACTTGGAACTCTAGAAAGATACACAGATTTCCTATAATTTATTTTTTTAACCCCCGACGCAAAAACGAAGGGTTGTTATAAGTTTGACGTGTCTGTGTGTGTGTGTCTGTCTGTGGCATCGTAGCTCCCGAACGGATGGACCGATATGGATTTAGTTATTTTTGTGTGTAAGGTGAATTAGTCTGGAGTGTTCTTAGCTATGTTTGATGAAAATCGGTCGAGATATAAAGCAATTGTCGGGGGTATTTTAATTTTTTTACTATAATGATTTCTGATACTTAATTATGGGATTGGGCGGGTCATGTCAGTCGTCCAGCGGTCATGCATAATGACCGCTGGGCAAGAGTCTCCACTCAATGGGTGCCTGAAGATGGAAGTCGCCGTCGAGGTCGGCCCAGAGTGGCGCAAGAAAAGAGTACCTGGAAGGAATTAGGGGAGGCCTTTGCCCAGCAGTGGGAGGGTAACGGCTAGAGACAAACTCTACTCCTACAATAACTCAAATCTAACAAACCGAAATGCAATGACAATTTATTTGTGTAAGTATATCATTAGATATTCGTACGGCGTGAGTACGAATTATTTATTACAAACTAAGTGTACATATTTAAGGTGTACAAATTACTCAAACAGAGATGCGGCAGTAGCCTATTGGCTAGGGCTTCGGACTTGCGATCATGTGGTTGCCGTTTCAAAACCCACCCATTGAACTACAATCGTGAACCCACTCGTAACACAAGCATTTAGCTTAGCACGAGGGGTTAACAACAGTGGCGTGCACTCCATACAAGCAAATAAGCTCTGCATACCCTGTAGTCCCTAAATTTATTTAATTAATAATAAATTTATTCCCCTCATATGATAAATAAATGTAATAAAAAAATGGTAATTTAGCTTGCGCACCATCTATTACTTTTTTTTAAGAACTAATTCGTTGAAGCGTCGATAACTTGCGCGCGCCGCGTCATTGAGCTCCGCGCTGGTGGCGCGCTCTGCTGAGATAAGCAGTGCACCTCGCTGCTTATTCTTCATACAATGCATTTAGACGCATCTCGTTTAATACACGGCAAAAGTGTGACTGTGTGCGTGTAAATATGAGCGTGTGTGACAGATTTAGAAGCACTGCTTATTTGCTTTGCGCCCAAATTAAGAACCCGCAAAAGCAGCGCATATTGTTTATTGCAGAGGGTCAACGTTTTTAGTCGGATTGACCAATTGATCGACTATATTTTTATTCATTCCAAATTTTTTTCGCCATATTGTTTTTCTTGGCGCAAGTGATTGTTTGTCGAGTAATTTTTAATAAGTTTATTATTGTAAAAAAGTAATATTAAACTCGTAAAAATTGAAAAATATACCTGTGAGACCTGTGTAGGTGAAGTGTGTTTAAATAAATTAATATCTGGCGCGTTTTCGACATTATTTTTCTGAGGAAAAAGCTAAATTGATTTCAAAGTTAAGGTCAGTACTCAGTTTGGATTTAACTCAAAGAAAGGGTAATATTACTCGTCATTTTAATAAAAAGTTTTATGATAATCATTACTGGTTAACTGGTTGTGTACATACAAACAAATTGTATTTTTTCCATTGTATTTTGTTTACTTATCGCGATAGTAAGAATATTTGCGGTAAGAGACAGGTAGGTGGGGAAGATACCTACAAAAAGCTGAAACTGGTCAGTTTTTTATTGCATACCCTGTCTGAAATCTCTGTGCACGCCACTGGTTAACAAGAATACTAGTAATGTGCGACCCACATCGCTAGTAAACTTTGTACAATAATAATAAAATTCATTTCGTAATCTATTTCACAGTTCAAGTGCCTTTCTTCTTGGAAATCTTCAATCTAACGAATGCAACATACCAATAAAATTCGGATGAGACTGCGTCACATAATTCCAAGAACTAGTGAATTCGCTATAAGTAATGTTGCAACGCGAATATCCGCATCATTTCAGCGAACATCATACAAACAGAACAATTTGGCCTTGATTTTTTTTACGTAGTAGACAATTTTAACTTCAGAATTCCACGAATTTAGGAAATTCCCGTTTGTTATGCTGTTCGCGATAATATTAATACGTGGGTAGGTATAATGTGAGTTTCCAATATTGGTTGGATTCAGTAATCATAACAACAACAAGCAGAATTTACAAAGAAAAAGATTATAATTTATTATATAAGTTTATGCGACGCAACAATCTTCGAGTTCAGAAAGCCAACATGAATAATAAAAATGTAAAATTCTTCTTAACTAAAAAAAATAAACAACGAAGTTAAACTGTACAAGTTATAAATTGTAATGACATTGAAAATTTTGCCAAACGACATGATGACGCGCGCTGAAATAAAACTAGATCGGGTCTTTATTACCAGAATATAACTCAAAATTTTACGTTAAAAAAAAAACAGAAATAAAACCTTACTCCATCTTTAAATCATCTTTATTTTTAATTTTTTGAGGCTCTAGTGATAATTTATAATTATTTCGACTTATTAACTTGAAATAAATAGTCCAACGTTTAAATAGAGTCCAACGCTAATCTAGCTAAGCTACCTATAAACTGCAGGATTTGCTTACGGGTGAGATCTTGCATTGCAAATGGTCTATTAATGTTTTCCCTAGCCTGGCTTGTGTATAAGCGGTACAAATTCCCCAAAAACGATACCTCAATTGGAATTTATTTTTTACCCTGTGCATAAGTCTCGTAAAAAGCCACAACTAAAGGTAGAGTTGAAATATTCAGTTAAAATTAAGCATTTCCTGAAGATGCGTTTCTTTTATAACTATATTAAGTTAACATTAAATTGCAACCACATATCTTTGTCTGCGTTTATCGTATCGTGTCTGTAAGCATTCTACCGTGAACCACGATAAGCATAGTTAAAGGGAAGTTTCTAAATATTTACTACAAACCTTTGCTGTGGTGCAGGATGCACTGGAAGGGACAATGAATCCAAATCTGGTGGTTCTGGTACTCCATGTAACTTGCATAGTTCTCGCAACAATATACCAACCTAGAAACAAAAGATTAACAACCTTATATTACACTAGTGTGGGAATTGAAGAGAAAAAAACTTTAATCTATATTGTTGTAAATGTTACAATAAAAAATAACTATTGGTCAATGACTCCTATATCTTTGATAACTTTTCGTACAATTTATAAAGGCAAACTTGAAGGAAAACGAGGTAGGGGAATAGCTAGAAGTTTTATTGAACAAGTGAAGATGGGAGAGTAACAGTATCAAGAAGGAATAGAACACAGTGGCGATAGCTCCACCGAATAGAGTAATTTGTTGTGATGTCACAAAACAATAAACAATACTAACACTAGTTTTGCGGGAATGAGACAGAGGCATCTCCTCTCAATTCCCACCAAAAACTTCAAACGCTTTTATATCTTAGAACATTATAAGGTGATTAAATTATTTGTTCACAAAAGGAATATTAAATCCTACTATAATAATATTATAAAGATGAAAGTTTGTGACAATGGATGGATGGATGTTTGTTACTCTTTCACACAAAAAATACTGAAGGGATTATGATGAAACTTTATAGTATTATTGTTAATACATCAGAATAACATATAGGCTTTAATTTTTAACGATATTTTAGCAAATTCCCACAGGATTGGGAAAAATCTATTCCTCGCGGACGAAGTTGCGGGCAAAAGCTAGTTATTAATAACTCAAACACCAGACATCTGCCTACACTATTATCTCAATCAATAGTTATCTTCCATAGACAAAGAACAAAATACTCTGCCGAAATTAGTCTTGCTTGCATTTCTTTATCCACACTCTGTGTTCATTTAAATAGAAAGATTTGTTATGTCTACCTAAGTTCCTATTTAAACGAATCTCGCCTTGATTTACTTAACCTTGCCCTTGAGATAAAAAAAACTAGATTAAATAGTCATATACTTTTATAGTATCGTAATTCCAATTTGAATATGTGAATGCTACTTATTGAAGATAAAACACGTGTCTAAGTTAAAATAGTTCAGTGGAATGTTAAATTCGCACAATGGGTGACACAGTCATCATTTTGTTGAGCTAAAGTTCAATGAACTTTGTGTCCAAATAATAACATGGCTTGTTAACCAGGATAATATCATATTACATACATACCATCACGCCCGTATTACCCGAAGGGTTAAGCAGAGGTGTACTGATTTACACCCACACTTCAACCCAATAACACTTTGCCTGACCTGGGAATCGAACCCTGGACCTCTCGCGTAGCAGTCGCGCTTAGGACTACTAGACCAATGAGGCAGTCCAAATATCATATTATTCTAACTGAATGTAGTAAATCTAATTCCTTCTCGAGTTTGTAAAGAAAATGACCACGGTGAAAGGTTTTCCATTACGATGTAACGTCAAGGTTGCGCGATCGAACTATTTGAATATAGAATTCAATGCAACCTCTGGTTTCATGGCAATAATACCCCAAACTATAATTAGCTTATATTGAGAGATTAATCAATAAATTACCTATGTCAATTATATATGTCAAACATATACTATCACCTATTGAAATAGGTGATAGTATATGTCTTATGAATATTATTATTCTCTTATGAATAAGAGAAACAAAATCTTAGAATAGTTGTAATATCGTCTATAGAAGTTAGAATTTTTTTTTAGTTACACAGTTTTTTGGATTTATACCAAATATCAGTTGTCAATATCAATATCAGTATCTGTCAATATCAGTTCCCAGTAGGTTGTCAGTCAAGTCTTGAAAGAATATTTTCCCAGCATACGAATTTACGGAGTCTACATAATATTGGTTCTTTTTTTATGGAATATGATGTCACAATGTGAATTGAATATAACAGAAACCAAGTCAGAAATTCTGAAAAGTTATGACTAGCACATAGATTGTTACATTAATTCGAATTGTATGAGGAAAATCCAGACAATTGTGTGAATTTGATACCAGACGCTTTAATTAAGTACTTAACAATTTGAACAGGATATATTTAAAAAAACAGGGTAAATTGACTATGGTGTGCAGAAAAATATATAGAGGTTTAGAGATTGACAAGACAGCAAGATTAAAAGCAATAATAGCATTCACTTTTAGTGTATGTAAGAACATGCAAGAACTAAGAAAACCTATACAATTACATTATGTTTTCGTATATTTCACATTAAACACTTTGGATTTGAGCCTTTATAAAGAAACTGATCATTCTAAGCTTCTATAAACAAAGTGAGACATTATTTTTTTTATTTAAAGAGAAGGAAGGTTGGAACATACATTCAAAATCCTTACCTGGTTTATGACATGATTATCTCTCCCTTGTGTGTTGGTGAGAATCTGCACAGCATTTGTAACTATGGGATCCTCGCTGTCTGCAAACCATACAGGCGGTGTGTTGGGGTATGTCTCCTGATGAACAAAACAGCATTTATAAAATAAATACCAGTTTAGAAGTAAATTGATAATGAAAAAAATAGAAATTATTATAATACAAAAATGAAATACAAAATCAAAACAGTAGGCAACATATATATGAAAAAGCTTTCTAGCAATGTGGGTCGCACATTACTAGTATTCTTGTTAACCCCTCATGCTACGATAAATCCTTGTGTTACAAGTGGGTTCACATTGGTAGTGCAATGTGTCGATTTCAAACATGCAACCAGATGATCGCAAGTCCAATGCCCTACCCATTAGGCCGTTGTAATTGTAAATATATTGTGTAAACATGCCTAATGTTTTGTTATTACAATGCCTTACAGGAGATATTTTTCCTTCTGTATGTTGTATTGACTATTTATACAATCAATGTCATAAATTGATATCAATATGATGACTTGAAATTGGATGATATTTTATGCTCCTCTGCATTTATTGACGATCAATCACTTATGAGCCTTGGCTATATTAAAATGTGTTAGAACTATAATTATTCCAGAGTATTTTTTGTTAACAAGCATACAAGTCACCTGATGGTAAGTGGCAACCACAGCCTATAGATTTCAGAGATGAATATCACCATCTAATCACCATAAAACATTGCAGCTGTCCATTTCAAATCTCAGTTAGAGATTTTTGTAATAAGGGTAAGTAAGGGTCCCTTACTGGGTTTTGAAATAGGGCAGCTGAATGTTGAGATATGAGATAGCCATGGTGTCTTAATACTTTGTAAGTTAAATTTGAGTGGGTAGTAGTTGTAATGCAAGTCGGCATAAATCAATATGACCTTGTTTCCATTAATATTGGAAGCAATTTAGCACATTAAGGATTTTTTATTTAAATAAATTATGTCTGACATTCATACTAAAATATATAGGAAGGTACTGAGAAAATAAACAGCACTCGTAGTTTTATCACATAAATAGTTAAGATCTCAAAATTCATTCATGAAATTAAAGACAAGTCCTATAATAATAAAATTATCAAATTGTATAAAAAAAAGTAACAGAGATGTCATTCAATGACTTCAGAATGTTAATTTTTGATAATTTTGTCTACTTTTGTCAAAATAAATTGACAGTCCATAAAGGCCATAAGGAAAGCCATTCTGATCAATAGAACTAGCAGATTGAGGAACTGAGAGTAAAAATATCTGTAATTTGTTGCTTAAAAAGTAAAAGTGTTAAAGAAACAGTTATATATACTGAAAGTACTGTTACAGCCAAGGCAATCACTGTTAAAAGCAAATGGTCAATAAAAATATTGTTTTACTATTGTGAAGTTTACAGTGGCATGTGTTATTCAGGTCAACATTCAACATTGGTACCATAAAAAATATCAAACTTTATCCCTATATTCAAAGTGTTAAAGTACATATTTAAAATACACCATTGCACATAAGAATTTGATTGGAGATTTCTATAATTAGGTTATCAAATACTAACACATAATAAATATGTGGCACCAACACTGACCATACACTAACTTTAAGTACCAAAATATTGATAACAGCATGCAATCATTGTTTTGGTATTATATCATTGATGGTTGTACATAGTACATAAACAATACATGTTTATGCTACACATAGCTTGTAAACAGTAATCTTTTAAAAACATTCAATGCACACTAAACCTGTTATCAATGAATGGGCCCGGTAAAGAAACTGATCACATTCCATTTCTAAGCCAGTATTGTTGCATCAGTAAAAAATATGGGTCCTACAAAATGTCTACATGACAAAAAGCAGGTAAAGAGGATGACTAAGAACCTTTGTCCCAAAAACGAGCCTATATACCGTTATCCAAACAAAACAGACGTTACTCTCTCTTTAAAATAGCTGTAATGATTCACGAACGTTGTGATAATGACGTTCTGCGCCCGAAATGATCGATACAGCGATTCGACACAGCACCGCTCATAAACATATGACCCGCAAAGTCGTCAACGCGCGACTATTGATTATGTGTAAAACATCAATGTTTTGTAAATAATTTACACAGAAACGTAACAAACGTGTAGTTGCAACAGGGAAATGTAAATTCACTTCCGTAAACCTTTTGTTGACAGCCCTGCCCTCATAAACAACGACCCTTTGTCCCAGCGAGAGATAATCAATAAGCACACCCCTAAGTCGAGACATTATTTTTTATACTATTTATGTTAATAAGATAAATATGGTACTTACAGTAATATTAGCATGTATTTCATATTTCTTTCCATTTTTGCCAACGAATCTGCAGGTCAGTTCGTCGACACTAGCTGACATTATCTGAAACCGTTCATGGTTTTTTGGAAACACTTGTTCTAACGTTTTGATTTCTAACTTAAGTGTATTTAAGCAAGCCATTAGTGTTTGTTGAAACACTAATTCTAAACTAACTAATAGTTATCCACGATAAAATACATGAGAATAAATTTTACGTTCACTCCGCGACCAAGCAAAATGGCGGAACGTAATGGCGGAAATTATTATAAAAAATGTTGTTTGATGACGATAGAGGGCGACCACACAGACAGAGACAGATGAAGAAGATTGACTTTTCTATTTATAAGCTATATTTGGTGCAACCAGATTAAAAAACTTTGGATTGAATTCTGGCTGAACAGAGCTAATTCAACATTTCATAAAACTTGAATTCCTGGATACAGTTCCAGCCTTAGTGCCAAAGAGTGGAATAAGATTACTAGGTTAAGTGCATTGCATTTTATGGGCTAAGGTTTCTGCTTACTAAAGGAACGAGGTGGAGGGCCGCTTCTCTGTCATACTACATCAGTATACTTCTATACTAATATTATAAAGAGGCAATGTGAGGTTGCAGGTAGAGATGAGTCGTACTAGGTAAATTTCGTACTAGGTGTACCTATTCCTATTCCGAATAAATACTCGATCCAAATACCTGTTCCACCTAGTATGAAGTACGCGTACGGCTGCGGATGCAGTACGTAATGAATTGGAATCTTCTCTTCATACTTTACACAGGCTTAGGACTGTTGACGATAAACATTTATCTAGGTACTACATCGTACCGTATATTAACCTTCATTTTTCATAGTAATCTATAATAAAAAAATGATATCAGCCGGCATCCAACAAGATTACCCAACAAATACAAGTCCGTACTCGATACTCTGTATTGTATCGGATCGTATAGTCTCGAGTATTTACAAAGTACCTAGTGTATAAAGTCCGTCAAGTATGCCTAGTATTTGGTGCGTATCGAGTATTGCTTCAAAAAGCAGAGTATATTTACTTTTATCAGGATTGAAATAAGGTTCAAATTCAAATGACTGACACACGAATGATTTGGTAAACACGAGTGCGCGTCGCGTCATCTTAATACTCATAAAAATAAGGTTCAAATTCAAATTATTGACACACCAATAATTTTGTAAACGCGAATGCGCGTCGCGTCATTTTAATGCTCATAGAAATAAGGTTCACATTCAAATTTGTACGCGTAGGCACAATAATACTAGGTGGATCAAGTATTTCAAAATTTAACGAGTATTTTATTGACTAGTATCGAGTGTTGGTTAAAATAGACAGAGTATATTTACTTTTATCAGGATTGAAATAAGGTTCAAATTCAAAAAAATACTTGCAGGCACAGTGATACTAATTGGATCGAGTATTTTAAAAGTTGGAATAGGTGCCAGCTAGTATCGTGAAATACCTGTTCCTTGGATCTGTTCTAGTATATACGCTTCATCTTTAGTTGCAGGGGGTAATCTTTGGACTGGATAATATAAAAGGCTTTATTATAATGACCAATAATATAGACTGATAATTATATAGAAATAATGCTGCCTTAGTTATTGTTCTGATAATGACAAAATTCACCGACCCGAAAGAAAAATGACTGATCTAACTTGTGGACCACCACAGGTTAGATCAGTCATTTTTCTTTTTCCTCTCATTCTGAGAGCAGACCCGTGCCTGCAATGGGTCGGTGAATTTTGTCAATATCAGAACTTATACCATCAGGTGTTAGTAATTTTTCTGAGAATAATGATCTCAATTAGTACACCTAATCGATTGGCCCGCCACGAATATCCATGCAGGTTGGAAGATTTCACACGCCATCGTCAAAAAATCCCTCAGTCCTGCAAATTACCGCATATTTTCCTGTTTTCCTTCACGAAGCGAATTATTTATTGGATGATGATGATGAATGTTATTAAATGTTTAGTTGACATGGTGGCGGTGGTAAGGTTAAACTTTCTTTCTTTCTAACTGATACATTATGTAAATAATACCTATATTGCTTACAATAAACCTCATTCTTAGACGTCCCGCTTTATAGAACGTATCGCCTCCACAATCCGGCTGAACGTGAGGTAGCCTCCATATATTATATTCAGCCTTCGCATTCAGCATTAAATTACAGTGCTCTATGATTATTAGTCTGAGCAGTGCTCAGTGACGTTTTTTAATCCAGCGTGCTACGCGCCTACGATCACTATGGCCGCGTTTCACTTGGCGATCACAACGATCATAACGGTCCTTTAGCCGTTCCACATGGCGACCGCGGTCGTTGTGATCGCCAAGTGGAACGCGTCAATAGCATTGACAACTGACATTAACCGGCACTTGACAGTTCTAATATGTCATCCTTGTCTTGTCATCAGTGTCATCACTCACGCACGGTCCGTCATTCTCGTTCATTGTTAAAAATATCAACAAACTATTCTGGGTACAAGAATTTTATATATAAAGGATTTATTATAATACTTAAAAATGGGCAGAAGCCCTTCTCCAGATAGACGAAATCATTACAAACGCAGACGTTCACGTTCCCGCGATAGAGATAGACACAAGATCCGAAAGACGAGTCCTACTCCTTCAACATCAAAACATATCGAAGAAGACTTTAGCTTTACTAACTTCAAGCGAGATTTGAATAGAATAATTCTAAACAGTAGCGAAAGTAACACAGTTGCTAATAATTTGGATGATTTTTGGGTTTTTCTAAAGAAATACGAAGCCACGTTAAAGAAAGCCGGCAAACCCATTATAGATATTGGACCTGAAGAAAACAGTGAAGAATCTTCGCAAACGTTTTCAAAATTTAATTGTATAAACTTTACGACCTCTATTAAATACGTGGACAATGTTTCCCATGATAGAGACAGAAGAAAGTTAGATAAGAAATTATTTCAAGCTTTCTTGAACATTGTATCTATTTACATTGATTTTAAGAATAAAGAGAAGTTTGAAAAGCTAAGAAAATTGAGACAGGCTCAGAAAGATTTGCCTGTAGCTAAGTATAGGTAAGTGTTTCTCTAGTAGTGGTGTTTATAGTCATTTACTAGTAGGTTCCTTTATCAAAGTGTGTAATTGCATATAATAGATTGCACTGTGTCTGTAATTAACTTGAAAGGTTGTCATACAAACAAAGATAAAGGTGAACACATACTTACCTACGCATACTTACTTACACATGCTTAGGTGAAAGAATAAGAAGGCACCAAATCCTTTCATTCGGAGAATTCAGTGCCTTTTTATTCTTTTGGCTCCTTCGGCTCTGATAAGTGTGTGTACACCTTAATAGTTGGTGTATGTCTGAAGTTAGCTGTTCCAAACTGCCGTGCATGTACCTATAATGACTTACATGTGATTATGTTTCTTCACTAAAACTATCTTTCTTCCTCCTAAGTTTTTAAAGTCTATCACTGTAAACCCAGTCAGTTATGCACAATTATTTCAAATGAACTAAAAGTTTGAAACCATCCTTATGCTATATAAGTTTGAGTCCATCTATTCGGAATAGGACATAGTAAAGATGGAAAGACAGAGGGAGTGGGAATTCTTGTGCAGTTTTGTCTAGGAAGAAATAGTTACAAGTACTTTTTTCTACTGATTAGAAAAAAGTACTGTGTTTAGTGTATGTGAATGAGTTTTAAATTAGAATTCTTTTAAAATAGTACTAAGTCATTCAATGTCGTTGGTCTAATGCTGTTTTATTTCAGAGAAGACATTGTAACTGCTGTTCAAAATGAAAGGGTGGTGTTGGTGGCTGGAGACACTGGGTGTGGCAAGTCTACTCAGGTGCCTCAATATTTACACGAAGCTGGCTTTCAAAGTATTGGTAAGTTAACATTATCACTCTCTTTCTCACATTAAAGAGCTGCGTTTCCGTCGGTAGAGCAATCGCCACTGTTCTCTATTCCCTGCCTTCTGTTTGACCTCTTGATACAAGTCTACTCCCACTTTTTCATTCACTCGTTTTTAATAAAATTTCTTCTAGGTCTTTTCTTTCTCGTTTCCCTTTAAGATTGACATGATACTCCACCATATTTATTTACTTATACTTAAGTATAGAACTGTACAAGGCGGGTCTTAATGCCATAGACACTTTCTTCCAGACAATGTACCATAGTATGTAAATAATGTTTCTTAACTAAAATCTTTTTTTATAACATTTTAAAGCACTTGTAATCAGTATTAAGTTTCTAGTAGCCTTCTTGGCAACCTTTAAAAATGATCATCATCATCATCAGCATGTATTTGTCCTCTTTTCTATCTTCAAATTACTTTGGCTCTTAAACTTACTTCAGCTCTTAAAATTGTTTTGGTTGATTGAATGATGCTATGATTATAAATTTAACCACTTTTACAAGAATAGCCTCTATGTAGAAATTAGAATAAGTAACCTTGCACAATTCAAAATCTGTTGTTGCCTTTATAGCATGCACTCAACCAAGAAGAATAGCCTGTGTGTCTTTGTCGAAAAGAGTGGCATATGAAATGCTGACGCAGTTTGAAAATAAAGTAGGGTATCAGATCAGATTCGAGAAGAGCAAGACAGCAGATACCAAGATATGCTTTATCACTGAAGGATTATTACTCAGACAGGTCAGGTACAGTACATTTTATAAAACTAACAAAATGCTTTTATTAGTGGTGTATTTACGACACTTGTATCTTAAGATTCTTCTGCTGCCTCTTTTTATCGTTTTAATAACAAACACATTTATTGAATGAATTTTTGCTGGTCAACTTAAAGCTGCTATGCCTCTTTCTTCAAAAGGCCTGTTCAGATTTTGCCCTACATTGTTAATCTCGCATATCTAATAATATAACTATTGTCAAGACTAACGATTGATTCTTTGAGTTTGTTTCGGCATTTTTTCTTAGAGGTCGTCAGATAGGAAATGCCGGTAGTAGTAGTAGCAGTAGTAAAAAAGTAAAACATTTACTTGTAAAAGTGTCTTGAAAAGATCTATTTACAGAAATAAATATTATTTACTTACATACATACATACACTCACGCCTTTTTCCCACAGGGGTAGGCAGAAACTATGGACTGCCACTTGCTACGACTCTTGCATATCTCTTTCGCTGCTTCCACATTCAAACATCTTTTCATACACACGCACCGGTTGGGAGTACTACGCACCTGACCTTTTTGGAGAACCTCGCCGATAAGATCGGTGTACGTCCTTCTAGGGCGACCTCTCCCGACGCTGCCACTAACATTCGCTTTATAAATTCCATTCGTTAATCGTCTTTCATTCATTCTCTTGACATGCCCAAACCATCTTAGCCAGGGACCGCACAACCCCCTTTATGAGTTAATTCAATTGAAAGAGTTACCCGTTGATTGGGTTACCGTATGGATGATGTCACATCTTCGTTCGGGTTACCCTTTCCTAACACCAATGAAAGGGTAACCCTTTCAATGTGTTAGCCAGTGCAACGGGTTACCTTTCCTTTAAGGTATCAAATTGAAGGGGTTATCCTCTTGACAGGGTTTTTCAGGGTAACCGTATGGTTATCATTCTAATTTACGTCTTTGGGGTGGGGTGACTAGAAATTCATCTTGCAAACATCTGGAAATGTACTATTTTACTGAGGAGCTTAATTCATAAGGCTTCAACGCGCTGTGATCAAATCGTATCTAATATTAGGTGATCAATTCTGTGCTGAATATGAATAAAGGTACTATACTGGATGTGTATAACAAGCTAAACCTAAATCACCAGTACAAGCTGACCGCTTATTGTACGAAAGTCTATACAATACGAGCTCAGCTTAAATAATAATATGTATAACAAGCTATACATATTTATCAGTACAAGCTGACCGTTTATTGTATGGAAAGTCTTTACAATGCGAGATCAGGTCAATAGGAGTTGCGTAGTAGATATTTTCATGTCACCAAAAGTCGTTATCTCTTTATCGAGACGTATTTTAAAATCCAAGATGGCGGACATCATTAAAATAAATAGATATGGGTGTCAATTTCGAGGTATCTTGGGGTGCTGATTATGAAAATAGTATTAATTTTGTAATCCAAGATGGCGGATATTATTTACATTTAAAGAAATTGATATGGGTCATATGGGTGTCAATTTCAAGGTTTCCCGGAGTGCTGATTACGAAAATGACATAAATATTAAAATCCAAGAGGGCGTCCATTATTTATCTAAATAAATTGATATGGGTGTCAATTTCAAGGTTTATCGGGATGCTAATGTCCGCCATCTTGGATTTCAAAATTAGATAGATAGATTATTCTTTATTGTCCACAAGAAACCAAATATAAAACAACGCAGTAAGTAGGTGCAATTGACGGTCTTATCGCTAAAAGCAATTTCTTCCAACAAATAAAGCATTCTGATTCTGATTCCAGACAACCATTGTGTGGACAAGATTGGTTAAAAGATAATGGGCTGTTGCAGGTGTACATAGTAAATAGGTATTCAGTAAATATGTACTTAATGATACTATAAAAATAAATATTATACTAATAATACTATAAAATTAAATAGAACAGTGAAAGACTAATCGAAAAATTTTGTGGTATGCATAGGCATCTTTAGCTTTAAGTTTTCTGATGAACGTAAGGATCTCAAATGTGTATCACAGACGAACTCAAAACGAGTTTTAAGGTAGGAGGGTGTAGTAGGATTAAATAGAATACTGTAAAGTAATGAAAGAATATGAGTATTCCAGCGAGGACGTATTGGGAGCCACTTGAGCTTAGCGCGAAAGTCTGACACATGATCATATTTGCGTAAACTAAATATGAATCTTATACAAAAATCTTGGAGACGCTCAAGTTTATTAAATTGGTCTACGATGAGATCAAGGTAGCTGACATCGGCATAGTCAAGGACAGGCAAGAGAAGAGATTGTGCAAGCCCAACTTTAGTGGCTGTTAGAAGAAAGTTGCGTAATCGCCTCAAGGATGCTGCTGACGCAAACATCCGGTGGCTAGTTTCCTGCAGTTGCGGTCTCATCATAAGATTCTGTCCATGATGATTCCAAAATTTTTGACACTCATAGGAATTATGATGCCATCAAAGAAAAACTGGGGTAGGTGAAACCAATCAATTTTAGAAACCATTCGTGAGCTACCTATAATGATGACCTGTGTCTTAGACGGCTTAACACTAAGTCCATAGTATTGGCTCCACTCAGATATTTTTGCAAAATCCTTATTAATAACGCGGATAGTTTCCTATAATTGTTCTAGCGGAGCTTCCGAGTAAATTTGAAGATCATCTGCATACAGGTGGTAGGACGAAATAAGTTGATTAGAAATTGAGTTAATAAATACTGCGCAAAGTAACGGTGACAAAACGCCACCCTGAGGCACGCCAGCTGCAGTATCACACCATGAAGAGAATGTATCGTCAATGCGGATACGCTGCCGACGGCCAGTCATGTAACTACGAAACGAATCAATTATAGAGATATGTTAAGAGAGCCGAGTATGCCTAGCAAAATGTCAAACTCAACGGTGTTGAAAGCATTACTAAAATCTAGCAGTACAAGTGCCGTCAACTTTTCATGTTCCATACCTAGCATCCATCTGTAATATTAACCAGAGCTGTTACAGTACTATGACCAGGGCGGAAACCGGTTTGAAAAGTATTCAGCAGTCTATTCCTGCAAAGAAATGAGCTTAATTGTTTGTGAATAAGACATTCGAGGACTTTGGATAAGACTGGTAATATGGAGATAGGACGATATTCAGAAAAGGATGTGGGATTGGGTTTTTTCGGTAACGGAGTAATCTGGGCGTCTTTCCAAGTAGTCGGAAAAACACCGCTGGAAATGGAATGATTCAGGATGTGACAAATGATGGGAAGGATTCCGTCAAGGATAGGAAGGATCATTTACGGCTGACTAAGTTGCTTCCAACTGCGTTAGAAGTTATCCATAAAATGCTCTTCTTAACATCACAATCAGAAAATTGATTAATGACGAACGGAGTAATCAAAAGTCGGAAGACTAGACAGACTGTAAAGCGTTTTGGCTTTAGTTGTCCTGTCAAAGTAGAACGAGGTAGAAAAATATTTATTCAATAAATGAATATCTAAATTGGTAGGAATTGTATCTTGACGCGATTTCCCGACTACCATTGATGTAAGAAATTTCCAGACTTTCGCTGGATCTACATTTTCAATCGAACTGTGAATATGTTGGCATTGAGCATTACTACACACCTTATTGCAGTGTTTTCTAATATTTACGTACCTCTCCAAGTTTTGAGACGTTGGTTTACATTTATATTTTGATCTAGTAACCACTTTTTTGTCCATATTTTTTTGTCATCAGTTAACCATGGTGAGGGCAGGTGTTTTGATTAACCGATCTAATTGGAGCATGGACGTCATAGATATCAATTAGCTTAGAAATAAATATCTCTAGTTTTTCATCCACTGACATAGATGTAAGTAAAGGTGCCCAATCAACTTTTCTGACAGATTCGCGAAAAATCAGTATCCATGCCACCAAAATTGCGCTGTAAGGGAATTTTGGTTTTGCCTTTGGAGGACGAATTTTATAAGAGAGGAAAATAGGATCGTGATAAAAAAATTCTTCAGCCAAGCACTGCCCATGCTTGGCAACGTGATCAAGAGAAGAAACAAAGATGAAGTCAAGAAGCGATGGGACAGAGTTTGGGAAATGGTGAGTCGCATTTAAAGGCAAGATAGATAGGTTACTAGATTCAATAAGAGAAAGAAGAGAAGAGGAACGAGAATCCTGTTTAAGAAGGTGTTAAAATCACCCATGATGATCATATAACTGTAAGAGGCCACTAGGTTTTCTAAAATGTTTTCTAAAGAGGAGAAGAACTGATACGCACAGATGGACAGTAATAGACGCCAAGAAGAATTTTCGAATGGTGAAGCAAAATTTCCAGAAAAAGATGCTCATCAGCGTGTGGCGGAGGTGGTTGTGATGACACACTAACAATATAAAAGGAAATATGTGATCGAAGATATATGGCAACACCTCCACCTCCGCCATTAGCGCGGTCATTTCGAACTAACTGAAAACCTGGTAGGGAGTAGGCACACGAGGGAAGAGAAGGTTTTAGCAAAGATTCAGAAACTAGGATGGCATGAATATTCTAACAGTCAAAAGTTGCCGACATATCAGGCAAATGAGCCGGAATACTCTGGGTATTGATGTGAACCACATTGAAATTTCTAGGAACATCAGAAAACTGTGACACAAGGGTCTCTGCCAGTGAAGGAATACTGGTGAAACTGTCATCACTGCTGTTTGCTGAAAAGAAAGATTCAGAATCAGGATTGTTACTAATGTCAGTATCAACTATAGGCATATAAGTATTACTCTGACACTGTTATGCCTGACCCCTTCAATTTGGTCTTGTCGTACTTTATTCGAGTCCGTCTACATATTTTATTGCGGACTGCCACATCATGCAGCATGAACATAATGGCGGATCTTAGATGAAGATATAGGTCGACCCATTCGCTGACAGCGCTTGATGTCGCTGATAGTGAATCCACTGATCTGGATGTGGTCCTTCATGACTTTGGCAACAATTTGTGCTTCATCCTTGTCTCCGTACCGTACGTACCATCCATATCTTCATCCTTGGCCTCAGGAACACCATGAAGCGGCAGAATTCGCCTTCGCCCGCGCATCTCCATTCTGTCAATGTTTTGAGCAAGAAGTTCAACTTGCTTTTGTTAAGTTACTGTGTAATAAACACTTTAAACATAGCGAAGTCAGAGGCCAAACCCGAGGAGCTTGTTGAAGTTGATGGTGCCTTCTGCAACTGTGCTTCGAAGTCAGACATGCTTTTGTGGAATGTGTCCATCAATTGTGACAATGTGTTATTGATTGTGTCCACTTTGTTGAAGTTGAAGAAGAACAAATTTTAAACTAGTTATTGTAGTGGAGTGAAAAGCACTATGTACAAGAAAACACTACCAGCAGGAAGACTTGGTTTTCCAATGATGTTAACATTTATTTACTGTATTAAAGTGAGTTTTAATAATTTTATTTATACAGCTGTTACAGTCTTAATCTTCCAACTACCCTCTGCTTAAGTCTGCGAAATTGACACTCATATCAATTTATGTATTTAAAAAAATAATGTCTGCCATCTTGGATTTCAAAATTAATGTCATTTTCGTAATAAGCATCCCGATAAACCTTGAAATATACACCCATATCAATTTATTTAGAAAAATAATGTCCGCCATCTTGGATTTAAAAATTAATGTCGTTTTCGTAATAAGCATCCCGATAAACCTTGAAATTGACACCCATATCAATTTATTTAGAAAAATAATGTCCGCCATCTTGGATTTCAAAATTAAAAAAGCCACGATTAAAATTTTTAATCGTAATTTAAAAAAACTCACAATTTGACGCAGCACTTGCAATCTCTTGCTAATTCAAATGGCTAATAATTATTATGACATCGTGAAGAGTGCATTCCGTAAGAAAAACAAAATCGTACATGAAACAATCCCGATATTTCCAGTAACACAATAAATTCAACTGTAGTACAACCGTCTTCACCAACCATAGTCCCGTATTTATCGAATCGCTTGTGTCTGTTTTGCTCAGAGCAAGTTGCAACTGGACACGTGCTAGCTCAATGTATGCTATTTTGAACTTAATGCAAGTTAGTGAGAGATCAAATTAATACTTGGACTCGGAAAGTGTTACCATGTTATAGTGGTTGAAGGGGTAACCCGTTCGGAACGGCTTACCGTTTCATAGTATAACCCGGTAACATTTTAAACAGGTAACCAAAATGAAGGGGTTTTGAAGAGGTTACCCATTGACGCGGCTTACCTTTAAAAAGTGTAACCCCTATGAATTGGGTTTTCTAACATCACTTTGCAAAAACCCTATCAAAAACCCTTTCAACGGGTAACCAAATCGGTCCCTGATCTTAGCATATTCCTTTCAATACGTGTCACTATATCATCTTTCAGTCCGCAACGTTGTCTTATCACACTATTTCTCAGTCTCTGATTCCTAGTTACTCCGCACATTATCATCATCATATCATTTACTTAATCATTTATAATTTTTTTATATCAATTGCGCTAAGTAGGTGACCACATTATTAGCAGCATCAGTGGCAGTCTTGAGGTCCTGAAATGTACCTTTTATATATTTGATCTATAGAAACTTGCCTATAGAAGACTGCCTCGTTAGTCTAGTGGTCCCAATCGCGACTGATACGCTAGAGGTCTTGGGTTCGATCCCCAGGTCGAGCAAAGTGTTATTGGGTTTTTCTATGAAATTCTCAGTAGCAGCTCGGAGTCTGGATTTGTGCCCGGTGTATAGCAATAGGCTCGCCCCCTATTACATGGGACCTAAACATACCGGCGAACTGTGGGTGTACATTAAGTACACCTCTGCCTTATCCTTCGGGGAATACAGGCGTGATGGTATGTTATCTATAGAAACTTAGCACTCCAGCAAGTGGACCATATTCTGGTCAAGGGCACCGCAATGTCCATGATGACTGTCGAAAAGTTAACTTTACATAACTTGACATAGGGCTGAATTTAGTCAAGCAAGGTGCATGTATTTTTTATATAGCACTTGATTTTCGTAAGTTTGGGAAACTTAAAGGCTACAAGGGAACACCAAAATAATTGTGATATTTATAACATTCTTAAGCTTAAATATTTCCAGATGTCAGCAGAAAACCTACCGAACTATGACGTCATAATCTTAGATGAGGTTCATGAGAGACATCTGATGGGAGATTTCCTACTGGGCATATTAAAATGCCTGATACATAGTCGTAATGACATCAAACTGGTGCTTATGTCAGCTACTATCAATATTAAATTGTTTGAAGATTATTTTGCTGCAGAATCTGCTGTTGTGATACAGGTAACATTTATTTTTGTTTATATTATTTTCAAAAAGTTTGTGAAAGAGCAATGGAGTGCAGCATTCCGTGCGTTAAAAGAACGGACCGAATCCGAAATACCACGCTGCGCTCCAAAACGGGCATTATAGACGTAGGCAAAAAGGCGGCTAGGCTGAAATGGGATTGGGCGGGTCCTCCGTCACCCATCGAGGTTCTTAAGGTTCGATAACGCATCACCAACTGTCCATGTGTGGCGATGACTACTAACCATCAGATGCAACGCTCGTTTGACGACTTTACCAACAAAAACAATTCGGTGGTGGATTCTTGAAGTCCGATTAACAAAATAAAAAAAACTGATAGTATTATTTTAAAGTTCAGAGAAAGGGACTTCATTTCTTTGTTACTTTCAGGTACCAGGTCGTCTGTTCCCCATACAACTGAACTATAAGCCAATATTTATCGAGGACAAACCCACAAGAGACGACCGTCTTGACCCACAGCCTTATGTTCAGGTCATGCAATTAATTGACAGTAAATATCCTCGTAAGTATATCACAATGCAAGCACTTTTTTGGAGGGTAAAGCTTTTCAGCTGTTTATTCTATGGTATATATTATATTTGGAATAGATAATAGTAGTTCGACTGATGGTTCCATGCTCATTAGGTTAGTGGTTCCAATCGCGACTGGTTCGGTCGAGCAAAATGTTATCGGGGTCTTCTATGAAATTCTCAGTAACAGTTCGGGGACACAATTTGTCCACGGTTAATGGCAATAGGCTCCTAAGGACCTAAACATACCGGCGAAGTGTGATTATAGATAGAAAGAGATTAAAAGAGAGATAGACGGGAGGGGAATTCATTGTGCTGTTTAATCTAGGAGGACATCTTTCTAAAATAGTTTTGTTTTTTAGTTTTTTCGCAAATTAGGCGTGTTTAACTCATTCTAGGTTAATAGCAGTTGCAATTGCGATACTAAAACTGGCTTAAATCGATATAGTAATGTAAGTCGACAAGTAGGTATATTTCAGATAATATTGTATGTTCATAATTTTGGTAGAATCGTTAGTTAGACAATTTGTTGTTTATTGCTTCATTAGCCTAGTGGTCCTAAGCGCGACTGCTACGCTAGAGGTCCTGGGGATCGTACCCAGGACCTCTAGCGTAGCAGTGGCGCTCGAGCAGTGTTATTGGGTTTTTCTATGAAATTCCCAGTAGCAGCTTGGAGTCTGAATTTGAGCCCGGTTAATGGTAATAGTCTCGCCCCCTATTATATGGGACCTAAACATACCAGCGAAATGTGGGTGTATATTAATACACCTCTGCCTAACCCTTCGGGGAATACAGGCGTGATGGTATGTATGTTGTTTATTTTATTGTAGGTGATGAGAGAGGCGACCTCCTGGTGTTCATGTCCGGTGTTCAAGAGATCACAGCTATATGCGACGCGGCGCAGCAATACGCTGAAAAGACTAAGAACTGGATCGTGTTGCCGCTCCATAGCGGCCTGTCATTGGCTGAACAAGATAAGGTATATTTTTTTGTATATATTTATGCATTTTCCATGTTATGAAGTTATGTTAGTGAAGGAAAAATAAGACTGCGAGCAGGATTCGACTGACGTCACCTCAAAGACGTAAATTAAAAAATGTGAAGTCAGATTTTGATCTGGCGGGTGGTACTCGCGGTGACTTAGTTGGCTATAGCGTCTGGTGTATCTAACCGGAAGATGCAAGTTCGAATCCTGCCCGCAGTCGAATATTTACTTCACTAAAATAAAGATAACTTATACTGATTCTTCATCTTTATAAAGGTTTAGCATGCGTTATTGCGCGTAGCGACTGAATGTTGAAGAGAAATTCGACATCATAGGCAGTGCTATCAGTAGCTTAACTAGCCTGAGATCATACTATTCTTTAGCTAAAATTTATATCGTTAAGGTAATGCCTATACGTTAAGTTATTATTATTCAGCAGTTCCTAAACTATCAATGCAGACTTATATACGAGTATTTTAATGGAACTCCATGTCGAGTGTATGATTGATTAAAAAATATCATTTTTTTTCCATTACCGAATTGTTCTTTAACGATTGGAATCCCATATGCTATTGAGGTAAAAGCAGTTACACTAACGAGCGTAAGGTTCTGGGCAAGATTTTCAGGTTCAGCAATGTTATTTGGTTTTTAGTTTTAGGATCCAAAATGTTATAGTGATGGGCTCACGTGACCATACTTTTATTGATTTTTTTACTTTCTCTTTCCTTTTTTTTTCATATAAAAGCTTACTAGCAATGTGGGTCACACATTACTATTATTCTTGTTAACCCCTCGTGCTAAGCTAAATGCATGTGTTACGAGTGGGTTCACGTCGGTAGTGGAATGGGTGAGGTTCGAACCGGCAACCACGTGATCGCAAGTCCGACGCCCTAGCCATTAGGCTACCGCCGCTTAAATGCCGCTTTGGTACAGAAATGCAGGAAACCAGACTTGAAATACAGGTTATGCCTAGTTCAGCCCCAAATGCTAATACGTTTGTGTGTGGTTAGATTAAGCACTTTACTTGTTAAAAATGTACATATTTATGTGAGTAAACATTATTATCATTATTTCCAGGTGTTTGACTATCCACCAGACGGCGTTAGAAAGTGTATCGTCTCTACAAATATAGCCGAGACTTCAGTTACTATCGATGGTATCAGATTTGTAGTTGATTCCGGCAAGGTAAGCTGAGCAGCATTACCATAAATAAATATATTATAACAAATAAATATGATAAGATTGCCTCATTAGTCTATGGTGCCAAGCTCGACTGCTATGCTTGAAGGCGTAGGTTCGATTCTCAGGTGGAGCAAAGTATTATTGGGTGTTGCTATGAAATTCTCAGTAGCAGCTCGGAGTTCGTTTGATGATGATGATGATTATTCTAGGTCAAAGAAATGAGTTACGACTCAACGACAAAAATGCAGAGGTTGAAAGAGTTTTGGATATCCAAAGCAAGTGCTGATCAAAGGAAGGGTCGAGCAGGGCGAACAGGTATATTTTTACTGCTTATTTTTTTTTTTGTCACACTTAGGCGCCATTCATTTATTAGCTAAGACGAAACATACCGTAACAAACCTACACAGACTGCCTCGTTAGTCTAGTGGTCCTAAGCGGTACTGCTATGCTAGAGGTTGGGTTCGAACCCCAGGTCGAGAAGTGTTATTGGGTTTTTCTATAAAATTCTCAGTAGCAGCTCGGAGTCTGGATTTGTGCCCGGTTAATGGCAATAGGCTTGTTCCCTATTACATGGGACCAAAACATACCGGTGAAGTGTGGTGGGTGTGCATTAATAAACCTCTGCCTAACCCTTCGGGGCATACAGGCGTGATAGTATGTTATATTATGTTATCTTTGCCAGTTTAAGACCCCCTCCCTCCCGTATGTAAGAAAAAATAAGAATCGGCTCACGCCCTTTCCCTGTTTAATATTAATTTTGGGCCCAATAGGCCCAATTCCTCCCCCAATCCCCTTCCTTCTCCTTTTCTCCTTCCCCTCCCTTTCCCTAAATAGGCTCGGCAACGCATCTGCAACTCCTTTGGTTTTGCAGATGTCCATGGGCGGCGATGACTACTTACCATCAGGTAACTCGCCTGCTCGTTTGCCGAGTTATCCCATAAAAAAAAAAGAAAATTACGTAAAAATCTCAAGGAAAAATTATTATACGTTTGGGCTTTATTAAGTTTTAAAGGAAAACTTTAATAATGTCAAGAAAAATTGAAAATTTTCAAGTATTATTTAATTTTGCACATTTTTTAGCTATTATTATTATTTTGTTATCTTATCTATCCCATTGAGATAAAGTTTATTTTCCTAGTGTAGATTATAATTACTGTGAACAGTATGTTTGCTCCGACTTATCTAATGCTGACTGTACCTACTTACCACTTCGAACTTATGAACATAGTTCAGTCACCGCAAAAGTCTTACTTTTTTTAATTTAACAGGTCCTGGGGTCTGTTACCGTATATATTCGGAGCAACAGTACAATGATATGGAAGACTTCAGTACTCCTGAAGTGTCCCGGGTGCCTCTAGCATCGTTGCTACTTTTAATGAGTTCGCTTGGAGTGAGCGATGTGAGGCGGTTCCCTTTCTTAGACGCTCCTCCTGAAGAGAGTATCGAGAACGCTTTGTTGGAACTCAAACAACATGTAAGTATATATCTTAACATATACCAAAATGAACTATGGTAATATTAAGTTATTATTTTAGTGAAGGAAAAATTCGACCGCGGGCAGGATTCGAACCAGCGTCTTCTGGTTAAGTACACCAGACGCTATGACCGCTAAGCCACCGCGACCCCTACCCGCCATGTCCAAATTTGCCTTCACATTTTTAATTTTACGTCTTTGAGGCGACGTCAGTCGTCCTTCACTAAAATAATAACTTATAATCTTTGCATGGAAAATGCCTAAAAACTACAAAAAGATATGGTAATATTAATTATTAAATTAATTTTGAGTGCTAAAAGGTGTTTATATTAGTAATTACTACTTTATAAACGTGTCTCCGTCAGCTTATACTTCAGAATTAGATTCGACCATGATGAAGAGTATCTAGGAGTAGAAAAAGCGACAGAAACTATAATGAATTCACAACTAAATACTATAACTATTACCATTATTGAGGATTGCCAAAATTTACAACTTACAATACTTTTTTTTATAATTTCTACTGCCATGAAACTAGAATATGTTATTGACGTACATTCGCTAGCACATCAGGTTACACAAAACTGTAAAAATTCTCTAAATAATTTTAAACATTAAAACATTGATGGTACTTAACCATCAATGACAAAATCGACTAAATTGTCATTTTGTGGTAACCTGACGTGCTTGCAACCGTTGCACAATTTGCAAAAAGCCAAAAAATAATAATAATTAGGCGGCCTATGTAAGAAGGTTCGTCGTAATAACGTAACGTTCTAAAGAGGTTAACCTGATTTGAAGAGACTGAAAACGGCATTCTTTTTGTTTTCCTAGGGCGCATTGACGTCCAATGAAAAGCTGACATCTCTCGGTCGTACTTTAGCCAACTTGCCCGTAGAGGTGTGCCTTGCGAAGACCCTAGTGTTGGGAGCCGCTAGCCTGCCGCCGTACAAACTGGATTCTGCATTGGCGCTAGCAGCTGGATTGGGGATACGGTCTATTTATACTACGAGAGCACATAGAGACTTCGATTGTGAGGTAAGATAGCGGACGTACGCACGGGGAAATGATTTTGATTTGTTTTTTTTTTTTCGTTTGAAAGGTGAATTAGTCGGGAGTGTTCTTAGCTACGTTTTGAATTGATTTTGTCCTGTGTGTTTTTATTTTTAACCACCGACGCATGGGGAAAACCGGTTTTGATTTGTTTTTTTTTTTTGTGAATTAGTCGGGAATGTACTTAACTATGTTTGATGAATATCGGTCGATATATAATGCAAATGTAGTCCAATAAATATGTTAATATTAAATTTATAAATATTTATATTTTGTTGAGGTTCGGCGCCGCATATCTTTTTCATCCACTCATCCCTTCATCTCATCATTTACTCCCTTTTCCAGCATATCCTTTTACACAATCCATCCAGTACGTACTATCCATACGTCTTTGGTCTCCCTATACCCCTACATCCCTCCACACCAATCACCATTCATTCACGAGTCTCCATTCACTCAATTATTGCCAAAAATCACTACTTATCCTTAAAAAATTATAGAATGCCCGACAACCAGACGAATCAGACCACGGTGATCCTCTGACTCTCCTGTCCCTATACTGTGCGTGGCTGAGGGAGAAGCGAGATACCCGCGGCGGACGAGCGTGGTGCAGGCGACGAGGTATCGAGGAACAACGACTGTATGAACTTACCAAACTTGCTGCACAACTTAGGGGCTTGTTGCAGGTGTGTTAAATTTCATTTTGCCTTTTACATGTTGTTCCTCCATATATGCACAGATATAGGTCAGTAGTATCTTTTTACCCTGTCATATTGATGGTCTGGATGGACTGTATTACCAAACTTGCTGCGTAACTTGGGAGTTAATTGCAATTCTGTTAAGGGTTATTATTGTTTGGAGTTTCCTCCATGTAGTAGTCTATCAGTAAGGACTTACTAAACTTGCTGAACAACTTGGGAACTTATCGCAGGTTAATTAAGGGTGATTACGGTTTGGAGTCTCTTCTCATTCAAGGTATCCTTAGCATTGACTTACGCGAGGCCTTAATAAACTCACTGCACAACTTAGGTGCTTATTGTAAGTGAATTGGATATAATTTGTGTTCTAAGCGGGGATCGAACAGAAGCCGATGACGCAACCACTACACTAAGCGTGACGTCAAATGCTGTAATTATTTACATGATTTACCGCAGGCAAACAATTTGATGGAGACACCAGAACCAGAGTCCATGTCATCAGCTGAAAGATCTCTACGGCATGGTCAGATGAAACAGTTGAAAGATGCGAGGCGGTAAGATCATTATACAGACTTTAAATATAGAATAGAGTAGTTGACAAGTCATTGATTTGTTAAATATAACAGGAACATATTTTGTAAATATAAATCGTAGTCTGAAAAAAGTAATTTTAATCAGCTAATAAAGTTTTAAGATAACGTTAAAAGTTTTTGGTGGGGATTGATGCTTGTTAATATAGTATTTGTATGGCGCCTTAGTTTTTGACGTTACAAAATGCTATAGTGCGTTCTCTGTTTAGCATGAAATGCAAAATGTCTATAACTTCCTCATTTTGTAACAAAGTTAAATTCTGTTTATGTTTTAAATGTTTATCATTAATAGAGCCTATTTGTGCTAAAAAAAAATATAAATCATAAATAAAACAGTTAACTAGCCTTTGCAATGATGTGAGTAATATAGGTTGATAGATCATAACATACATACCATCACGCCTGTATTCCCCGAAGGGTTAGGCAGAGGTGTACTTAATGTACACCCACAGTTCGCCGGTATGTTTCGGTCCCATGTAATAGGGGACGAGCCTATTGCCATTCACCGGGCACAAAGCCAGACTCCGAGCTGCTACTGAGAATTTCATAGAAAAACCCAATAACACTTTGCTCGACCCAAGACCTCTAGCGTAGCAGTCGCGATTGGGACCACTAGACCAACGAGGCAGTCGATAGATCATATAGAATAAATTTATTTGTTTTAACTTTCATTACTTTCATAAAGGGTAAAGGCCTCCTCCTTGTCCTTCAGTGGGAAACCGCATTACAATAAATAATAAAAGTATTACAATAAATAATAGTTATAGAGCGTACTCTGATGTCGGTGTTGCCAAAATTCTCCGAATAATACCGACATCCAAACAATTTACCTTTAAAATAATGACACCTTCAATTCTAGCCAATATAAACAGAATGCAGCTAATGACTTAAAACGCAAGAAGCGCCTCAAAGTGGACTCCTGGGAAATTGTAGACGAGAATACAAATGACGATGATGACGTAATGGACATACGCGACATAGAGTTTCGTATGACGAATGACGCTCAGCGCATACAGTCCCTTATAGCCGGTTCCAGCGCGTCAAGTGGACGAGACCTTATTACTTTGAAGGTAGGAAGTTATTTATATCTGGAGGTAGAACTTCATCATCATCATCAACCCATTACATTGTCCCACTGCTGGGCACGGGTCTCCTCTCAGTACGAGAGGGATTTTTTTTTATTTTCACTGTAAGAAAATATATTTTTTGTTGTGAACAGCGTGGCCCTACCCACGCTGTTCGCAGCATGAATGGGCCGGCTTGACCGGGGAAGTACCACACTCTCGCAGAAGACCGACGTCTGAGTAGTAGCGTTTCGTTACTGCGCTTCGTTCGGTGAGCGAGAGGGCCGGAGGCCCAATTCCTCCCCCAATCCCCTTCCTTCTCCTTTTCTCCTTCCCCTCCCTTTCCCTAAATAGGCTCGGCAACGCATCTGCAACTCCTTTGGTTTTGCAGATGTCCATGGGCGGCGATGACTACTTACCATCAGGAAGCTCGCCTGCTCGTTTGCCGAGTTATCCCATAAAAAAAAATATATGCTCCAACTTAATAATTGCTGTACATCTTATCACAATAAGTTGAACAGATTTTGAAACAGAGCTTGATCTCTCTATTTTTATTTAGATTCATAAAAAGAAGAGATCATCACCGTATGTTTCTAATTAAGTATGTTCTATTCGCCTAAAAGAGCAAAGCTACAATTATAACTGTGGTTGTATATATACGTTAGACTGGTTTGAGTCTGGATGTACTTTGTGGCCGTTTCTTGTTCTCTTTTTTGGAAAAAATAGCCTCTGGAGACGGAAACAATAGAATAGAATAGAATATTCTTTATTGCACACCAAAATATATAAAGCGATCTCTTACTTTGGATGGACTCAAGAGAAAGGTAAGGCGGTAACTAGGTAGTCTGGCGTACCTAAAATAAACTAAACACTTAGATAGACTTTGTATTGTGTTTGTAATATCGGCTTCAAAGGTTAATGTTACAATTGCAGGTAGTTTTATGCAGAGCTCTCTACCCGCAGGTAGCTGTAGCTGATGGATTTAATCATCATAAGGCAAGTTCTTTCATAAATTCATGATTAATATTTGGACATTCATTTAGGGGAACACATGCCCTTTTATATCTTGGTGCGAAAGAAGCGGCCAAATGTAAGTATTTTACGTGGAGCGATCCAACCAATCCATTCAATCCAATTTCTGGGAAACATCGATATCCTAAGAACTAACTAGTCAGGTTTCAGGCTTTTCGGGATTATGACTACCACTAACGATTGCCATAGGTGATATGATAACCGGGACCAACGGCTTCACCTGCTCTTTCAAGGCAAATAGGGGTCTTTTTATGTTAAGAATGGTCACCTACTCACGGACTGACTGCGGTAGGCGCAACTTAACCGGACGGAGTTATAACTTAGCCTCTTGCCATACCAGCCTTAGGGCCTGTTTCACCGCCTTCTGATGAATTGCCGATAAATTATCTGACAGCTAAATACATACAATCTATTCCTATTTTGAATTTATCTGGTAGATAGAGCTATCGGAGTTATCCGGAGGTGGTGAAACAGGCCCTTAGATTATAAATGTATTATTAAATTTAATAAAATTGACATACCATTTTATCACCTGCAGTCAATAGCAGACCAGCTGTACCATACTTGGAGCAAGCCCTTCGTGTTTCTCCACCCGACCTCATATTTCGGTAAAAAGCCGCGCACTCTTCAGCTGACTGAGGAAGACATACAGACAGAACTGCCTCCAGGGTTTGACAGCAAGTTACCAGTGTCGGCGAAGCATCAGATATTGTGTTATTTGTAAGTTTGTTTTTGTAGGCAAGGTTTGACATCGAGATATATAATTCCAGTTTACGCTGGCTTCATATTGTATGGAAAGCCTCTACAATGCGAGGTCAGCTTAAACTGGAATTGTATAGCTTGACTTGTAGCCGTGTGAAGCCGTTTCATTCAATTTATCCCGCTGCTAGGGGTTCCCATTCAGATGTAATAAAGGAACTCAACCCTAAGCAAATCCACCAGCTTATACTCAGTAGCCGCAGGGTTTAGCTATTAATTCTAAATCAAGAAATGGCGATTACAAATAGACCAATAAGGGTCGCAGTGATACGATAGCCGCTAACCTATGATAAAAAGGGAGGGGGGGGGGACCCAGCTCGGAGTTTGGATTCGGTCATGGGATGATACATGGGACCTAAACATATCGGCGAACTGTGGGTGTACATAAGTACACCTCTGTGTAACCCTTCGGGGAATACAGGCGTGACTGGAGGTGATGTTTATTTTTAAATCTTCCAGATCACTTCTCGAGACGACCAAGCCATACATAGTGAACTCAATGCGCATGCCCGCTGCACAGACTTTGTTGCTATTAGCTCATTCCATTGACACTAATATTGGATTTACAAGGTAATTAATAATTTAATTTAAATAACCCTGAATCAATCTCATTGGATTACCTATCTGTTTAAAAGAGCATCTATGGAGTTTCTTATTGGTAAAAAAAATTAGAACAGTTAGTGATGACCATGCAACAGATGACCAGAGGATTAGAGGTTATGGGGAATTCTTTTGCGGATCGGTGGAATCGCGATCGGTCATCGATTTTTGCCGTAGTCTATATGCTCACCGACGACCATATTTACGAATGTTGTTCGTCATTTCTTAGTCCTTAACGCTGATATACTATAGACGTACAATATGCGAACAAACAAAGAATTTGGCGAGAGAGAGACGATAAGCCTTAACGTATAAAATAAATACATACACTCACGCCGTTTTCCTACAGGTGTAGGCAGAAATTCTTGTATACTTAGTTCTTTTGATTTCTCCTTTCATACATTAATTTGTCATACACACGTGCCAATCATAAGTACCTGATGAACAAAAATAACACTTATTAACGTTTTAAATAATTTTCAGAATCGTTTGTGACTCATGGCTGTTATTAGAATTTCCATATCCCGAAACTGGATTGAATCTACTCTTGAAAGCTGCCAAACTGCGTCAGAGGTGGGATGCACTTATAAACCGTCGACTTTTAGGTGAGTAACATAACACCATCACGCCTTTATTTTCCGAAAGGATAGGCAGAGCTCCCATGTAATAGGGGCCGAGTCTATAATCGAAATTCAAACTCTGAACTGCTACTGCGAATATCATAGAAAATCCTAATGACACTGCACGACTAGGGCATCTAACCCAAGACCTCTAGCGTAACAATCGCGCTTAAACCGCTAGACTAATGAGGTAGGAAATAATAATTTAAGTTCAGTAGTCTTTAATCGGTGCAGTGATAGCGTCATATTGTGATATGACCATTGGACTGCCAAGTCAAAGGTCTCGAGTTCGAAACCAAGGCACGCACCTTTGTCTTTTCGAAGTCATGTGCGTATTAATAATTTATTATGACGCGCTTAACGGTGAAGAAAACCGGCAAGTCTAAGAGATTTTCTTGACGGCATGTGAAGTCTGCCAATCCGCAGTAGGCTAGCGTGGTGGACTATAGCCTAATCCCTCTCGTTCTGAGAGGAGACCCGTGCCCAGCAGTAGGACAATGTAATGGGTTGATGATGAGTCCTTGAAATATGTATTTTAATTCACTCTGAACCTCCTAGGTACATTCAATGAGGTCAGGTTCTAGGAAAATGTATCCGCTTTAATCTCTTCAATTCTTTGCTTTAATTCTCGCTCATTGGTCTAGTTGTCCTAAGCGCGACTGCTACACTTAAGGTCCTGGGTTCGATTCCCGGTCTCGGTCGAGTAAAGTGTTGTTGAGTATTCTATGAAATTCTCAGTACCACCTCAGAGTCTGGATTTCTGCCCGGTTAATGGCAGTAGGCTCGCCCCCTATTACATGGGACCTAAACATACCGGCGAATGTAGGTGTACATTAGGAGGTCTGCTGCCCAACCCTTCGGGGAATACAGGCGCGATGGTATAAAAAATAACTTTTTCATACAATTTCAGACGCTAGTCCAATAAAGACAGTTGAAAGCGAACTTGAAAAGCAGAAACTTCCAAAAATCTCCTACGACGAAGTCCAACATGAGTTGTCTTGCGACATAAGTTCTTATATGACGAGCGAAGTGTACTATTCCATAAAGAGACTATTGCCTGGTGACCTTAAGGTCATGTACTATGGAAGTGACGAGGCCCACCCCAGCGTAGACCCCAATCCATTCGACGAGACGTTCGTGTGTAGACCCCACGAGAAGAAAGGGGGTGTATATGTTACTGATAATGTTGTTTATAATTGGTAAGTGTTTTTATACATTCATCGTCAATTTATCACCTACCCCCATGGGAGACGAGCGTGACGATATGTATCGTCAATTTATACCCAGCTTTCCGCCCACGGTTTCGCTCGCGTGGTTTCCCGGCGTTTCTGTACGATAATATGTATGTTTTATATATATAAAACTTCCGTTTGAATAAAGAAGCAAAGCAGAAAGCATAAAAATCGGTGGAGTAGTTTTTAAGTTTATCGTGAACAGACAGACAGACGCGGCGTTAGTTTGCGAAAATTCTTAAAAAGGGTCAGGTTACGAGCACTCAAAACCGACGATCATGCATGAGGAAGTTAATGAATGTAGATGAAGCGACATTCGCCACGACCAAAACTGTACCTAATCATGCTAGCTTACTCATCACATGGAAAGATGATATCAGTCCCCATCTCTTTTCCAGTGTCGTCGATACACCATGGAGCAGCGGAAATTATGAAGAAACATACAACATACCTTGGACCTGTCCTAACTGTGAGCTATGTGTCTGCTTATCCCCTGTAGAAAGACTACAACATACCCTTTTTACCTGCTCAGCTAAAGAAGAGAAGAAAGAGATAGTAAAGCCTAAAACTTCAAGGGAAATTAAACCTAATGCTAAAGAATTTAAGTGCGATAGTTGTGAACAAACGTTGTATATGACCCCTGTAGAGATCTTGAAGCATAAGAAGAGTTGTAAAATGAAATAAAGATTATTAAATGTTATTGGAGATTGATTTTTTTGTTAAACATAACATACCATCACGCCTGTATTCCCCGAAGGCTTAGGCAGAGGTGTGTATTATATACCCACGCTGCGCCGGTATGTTCAGGTCCTATGTAATAGGGGCGAGCCTACTGCCATTAACCGGGCACAAATCCACACACCAAGCTGCTACTGAGGATTTCATTGAAAAACTCAACACTTGCTCGACCTGGGAATCGAACCCATGACCTCTAGCTTAGCAGTCACGCTTTGAACCACTAGACTTTTGAGACAGTAAATAGTCAGTCACTTCATAAAAAATATTTGCAAAGAGGTACAATGATAATAACGCGCAAATTCGGAACCGTTTAGATTTTGATAATTATTTTAGTTGCTGAGTGTTAGAGCCTGGGTTCGATTTTTAGATCGAGGAAAGGTGTCTATGGAATTCTTATTAAGTACCAACTTTGAGTTTGGTACTTGCCTACCTATGACCTAAAAACATACGTGCGCAATGTTAATGTGGATAGCAAATATCTGCTCCTTGAATATTGACGAAGTATGTCGAAGAAGCAAATTTTTACGATTTTAGAATATATTTTAACAAGGTTCAACCACGGAATAACGAGCAAATACACAAGTAAAGCCGTTCCTTTTTTAACCCACCACTCGCTCGGTGCGGGTGCATGATTAAAGCGCACACAAACGCAACTCGTGACCTGCCCGCTGGCGATCGCGATGCCCGTTTTAATTCGCACAATAACGCACCGTGCGTTGAAACACGGCGGCGCGTACGGGTTGATTTTATTCTGGGTAGAAGAGAAAATGAACTTTGGTATATACGAGAATCAAAACGGCCTAATGCGGTTCTTAACCTTTTGAACGCCACTGTCACATATATGTGACAAACGAAATCTTACCCTGAACGCCAACGTCACAAATATATGACAAATATACGTCGCACCATATTATGAAATAAACAATTGAATCATTACTTTAGTGTGTTTTCACTACTTTGTGGAATTTGACAGAAAAAGTGGCCTGGCGTCAGGGGTACGGCGAAACGTTTATACTCTGGCGTGCAAAACGTTAAACTTCGTTTCGATACGACATTGCTTAAATTTCCACACCATCACGCCTGTATTCCCCGAAGAATTAGGCAGAGTGGTGTACCTATATAGTAATGTTTACACTCATAGTTCGCCGATAGGTACGTTTCGGTACCATGTCATATGGGGCGAGGCGAGGCCAACTGATATCAACTGCAGACTCCGAACTGCTATTGAGAATATCATAGAAAAACCCAATAATAGGTACCTGGTCGACCAAAGTAGGTACTTTGTCGACCTGGGAATAGTCATAGTGTAATGAAATCTAATTTCATTACACTATGGAATAGTGCAGTCGTTCTAAGGGTCACTAGACTAATGAGGCAGTCCCTTAAGAATTTGTTTTCTTACATCTTCGCCACTTCTAGCATCGTCAGTACAGAAGTCTCTTTTATACCTACCTGATTTTGGCACACAAACAACAGATTGATTGATTTTATCATTTCGATGTCAATAAAATAGTAAGGGGTACATTAGGTCGGTTTTTTAATTTTTAGGACACCATAAAAATGTCATAGTGACCTAAAATTTAAGACCAATAGACACTATGTGTTGCATAGGAAATCTATGGGGAGAGAGTTGATCGGTGAACGTCCTTCGGCTGATGTGATAATGATGATGGTTTCCTGCGAAAATGTCATATATGAGTACTTATGATACGTCGTATGAACGCCCAAAGCGAAGGAAGCAGGGTGGGAAGTACTTTCAGTACTGGGTTGCTAAGTCATAATTTACATTATTTATGTTGAAGGAATCACTCCGTGTGTTCCGAGCGTACGTCATTCGTGAACGTGTCTCGGAGCTTTTGACTACGTGATACCCTGGGTTGGTGCACATTGTGGCAAATAAATTAACAATATCTGACAATGTATTCATGTAGGACCTAATGATTTCTAACTCTTTTGAATGGACGCTATGACCAACTAAGCCACCGCGAGTTCTTCCACGAAATTTGCCTTCACATTAAGAATTTTCGTCTATGAGGTGACGTCTTGAGCAAACTTGCTTTTTAACAGATGTCACTGACGTCAGAACGTTGAAAAACTCCCGGGGTCATGTCCTCCCTCCCCTCAAGCTACGCCACTGGTCCGTACCTACTTGCCATTTAAGCTTTTCAAGATTTTAGTGAAAGAAAATATTCTCGGGAGGAATTTCAACCTGCGTTTCTATTCCGAATTGATACCTATTTACAGTTTGTTCGAAATAAGTAAGCCGATCGGAAGTTGTGTGCAAGTGGTTTAGAAGTGGTAAATTTTAATAGAAGGACTCGGTGTAAAGATAATTAGAGTCGGATATGTTTCACATTTCTAATTATTTTGTTTACTAATTTCGATATTTACCTATGTATTAAAACACTTAATTAAACAATTTTATCACCACGGTAGTTCGGAACGGCTAACTTCCGATCGGCTTACTTATTTCGAACAAACTGTATGTACACCATACTCTTCAACATTGAACAGACAGGTAGCCGTATGTAGGTACGACTCTTCCCTTCGAATTCAGTAGCATCTTATTAGGTTTAGCTTGCAGGGTGTTCAGAAGCAAAAAAATATAAACATAATGATTCGGTCACGTCCGATCTAGTTCGGTAGTTCACAAAGCCATTGTTCGATTTTTAAATGAGTGTAGGTTGTATCGATTATGGTACAAGTATCATATGGTCACACCTGTCAATTGTTCGAAAGCGCACGAAAACGTGAGCATTTCATCACACGCGCAATTCTTGGGAAAATGGAATGAGAACGAAAGCTCTTTTACACTCACAATTATTGTAAAACTAAAAAAATATTGGAAAAAATATTGCTATGACTTTTTGAGAGCAAAAAAGGAAAAAAAAAAAATTGGTTAGTCGTACCTCCTACTTGGCTACTTAGCTGTTAAGTAGATTTAACAACAAAAATTGCAGGTAAAGTAGGTACTGTGATAATTATTTAGGTACATACCATCACGCCTGTATTTCCCGAAGGGTTAGGCAGAGGTGTACTAATTTACACCCACATTTCGCCGGTATGTTTAGGTCCCATGTAATAGGGGGCGAGCCTATTGCCATTAACCGGGCACAAATTCATACTCCAAACTGCTACTGGAAAATTCATAGAAAAACCCAATAACACTGCTCGACCTGGGAATCGAACCAAGGACCTCTAGCGTAGCAGTCGCGCTTGGGACCACTAGACTAACGAGGCAGATAATTATTTATAGGTAAATAATAACATAGGTACGCCTGTATTCCCCGGGTTTGGCAGAACAGGTCCCATGTAATAAGGGGCGAGAAATGATATAAAAAATAATATAAACGCCTTATTATTAAGTTCGTTTCATTTCGAATTCCTAGTCTATTAATTTGAGTAATTTTCGCAATTCTCAAATTCCTAATCAAATTAATATAAAGGAGATAAATACCTAGATACTGCCTCGTTAGTTTAGTGGTCCCAATCTAGACTGCTACGCTAGAGGTCTTGGGTTTGATCCCCAGGTCGAGCAGTGTTATTGGGTTTTTCTATGAAATTCTCAGTAGCAGCTTGGAGTCTGGATTTGTGCCCGGTGAATGGCAATAGGCTCGCCCCCTATTACATGGGACCTAAACATACCGGCGAACTGTGGGTGTACATTAAGTACACCTCTGCCTAACTCTTCGGGGAATACAGGCGTGATGGTATGTTTATGTATATATGTACCTAGATATATATTTAGGTACTAAATTGGTTTAATAAAAAAAAATCTAATATCTAATTTGCTAGGCGGACTTATTCTTGACAATTTACAAATTACCATCTGAACTCGCAACCTTGTCATAAGCCTGCTGCGAAGGTTGAGTTCGGAACCTATAATTATGTATAATTAGACGTCTCATACGTCCGAGTGGTCCGCATTTTGACCTCGCCCGTAACAATGAGACCGGCGCGGAAGCACCATGTAACTGAATGAATTTTGTTAGTTCACACTTAATTATTATGATTACATTATAAAGCTATTGACGTACTATATCTGTAGGTGTTATATTATGATCATTGGACTGCCAAGACGTAGGTGTCGAGTTTGAATCAAAGGCAATTCGAATCACACCTCTGACTTTTCGTAATCATATGCGTATTAATAATTAATTATCACGCGCTTAAACGGTGAAGGAAAACATCGTGAGGAAACCTGCATGCCTGAGAGATTTTCTCGACAGCCTGTGAAGACTATAGCCTAATCCCTCTCGTACTGTGAGGAGACATTTACCCAGCAGTGGAACAGTAAATGGTAAAGTTATGCATTCTTCTTGGACTGGACTGTTCCTGGACTGTAGAAAACCTGCAGAAAATGAACGAAAGATCTAAGTAGGTACTGTGGGGATCGTAGCAGAGCGCCGAGAGATGATAAATAAAATATGTATTTAAACCAGTAACTGTGGTTTATTTAATATTATTTGGAGGGCGAAGCCCTAAGAGAAAAACTTATAGGTTACGTCGACTTCTGACTGACGTCTTCAACAGTTCTACTTTTGAATTAAAATAGATGATTGCTTATTCTTACTTTAATATTTATGGTTTCATTATAAAAAGGTGTGATACTACGATCACCACAGTACCTACCTTAAAAACCGAGATCCTTTTCGAAAAACGTACCATGAAAACATACGAAGAAGGGAAGTGTGGGTGTACACTCGTACGCCTCTGCCTAACCCTTCAGGGAATGTACCTACAAGCGTGATAGTATGTTATTTTATTAGGGTCTGACAAACCAGTGCTCGCTATACTTAGAAGTAGATACTTATCAAAACTAAATAGTAATAATTCTAGAAGTAGACACTGAAAGTATTTCCATCAATTTCACCATTATCGTGCGCCAAACGCGAACCAGATGGGTGGTTAACTTTTAACCTCCAGTTTTGTTCCCGCGCCATTTTAAAAATGCATTCCGCATTCACCTTAGCTGTTTGTGGAAAGGGTTATTTTTGAATGGCTAGGGTGTTGGATAATTTTGTTTAGTGCGGAGCTGAGCTGTCAACCTGTCACCGCGTAAGAAGCTTAGCCAGGGCATCTGTTGAGCTATATAATGAAATTATTTCGTGGAAGTAAATCAAGGTACGTAGCGGCAAGATTATAAAATACTTTGGAGGATCGTAGGTTTGAGGATAATTGTCGACGGGAACTGCTCGATGAGCTATTGGTAGTCTCGATTGATGGTCAAGACAAAAAATACCTTATGTGAGTTAAGCTTTGTTGAGTAAATATTTACAGGGTGTCTATGAAAACGGGACTTATTTTTTTTATGGGATCACTTAGCAAACAGGTGAGCAACCTGATGGTAAGTAGTCATCGCCGCCTATGGACAACTGCAATACCAAAGGAATTGCAGAAGCCATTGTCGAGCCAAGAAATAGGGAGGGGAAGGAGACAAGGAGAAGGAAGGGGATTGATGGAGGAATTGGGCCTCCGCCTCCGGCGCTCTACACTTACCGTACGAAACGCAAGTATCCATACTGCTAGGTATTTGACGTCGATATGCAGACCCATTCATGCTGGCATATAGACATGCCATACAAATCCAGTTTAAGCGGATCTCGCATTTTATAGACTTCCCATACAATAAGAGGCCAGCGTGGTTTTGTATAGCTTGATGTGTAGCCATGCGTACCTACACCCACATTTCGCCAGTATATTTAGGTCCTATGTGATAAGGGGCGAGCCTTTTGACTCCGAGCTGCTACTGATAATTTCATTGAAAAACTCAATTACACTTCTTTCTTCACCAGACAAGTGAGGCATTTTATAGTCAGTAGGAGCTCGGAGTTTTGATAGGTAATTATGTTCCCGGTTAGTGGTTCGTCCCCTTACATAGGACCTAAACATATTGGCAAAATATGGGTGTACCTAGCACACATAAGTAAGCACATAAGTATACCTCGGGAAAACAGGCGATATTGGGTTTTTCAATGAAATTTCGTTAAAATACCCAATAACACTTTGCAAGACTAGTCAAGCAGTTAGTAGTTTTTTTTTAAATCTTATCTTAATTCCTTGAACGTTCCGTTGATTTCGGATTTGATAATTTTCGTTTATCAGTCGTAAGCCCTCGTTAGTCATTTACTTACACACGACTTAACGGCAACTGATACGATGTAAATTGAGCGTTAATGTTATGCTTAATTGGATTTTGACATTTCTATCTGTAACTTTGATACATTATCTAAATCACTAAATTTTTTCATGTCAATATCATCAAGATGATTATTTCAAAATTTACTCTTTTTCTTCAACCCGGTTCTATGTTAACAGACTAGGTTGTGTGTGTGTTTTTTTATTAGGGCTCGTAGTGTCGCCTTTGGTGTAAATTGAAATTTTTGGCAGAATCCTCTATTTTACACCAAAATCTTCTATGATAACGATTTTTAAGCAAAAGTTTTGATACTCAATTGTGAGTAAGTTAATATGTCGCAATTTATGTAAGTAGGTATCTAGAATGTGTTGTAGATGAACAATTTGCGAAAAACCATTACCCTTAAGACATCCCTGTTCGGTTGGAACATTAGGTTCAAGTTCAAGTAGGTATACGAGATTGCAAATTGTAAGCTATTTTAAATATCCACCTTGGCAGATATCGCTCGGCTAAATTATCGGTCTTATCTGGTTTATAAAGGCAAAACAAACAATAGCCATTATCGGGGCATCTGATCCCGACACGTAGCGTCACGAGAATTTTCAATTTACGCCGACTAGCTTTTAGGGCTGGTAACATAGTAATAATAATATGGTACTTAATATCGTAGTAGTACCTAAGGTTAAGAATTAATCAGAGGTAGGTATTTGGAGCGTTAGAAAGTTGGTTTTGAAGAATCATAATTTTCTGATGTGACTGACCTCTCAAACCTTAAAAGATTCATACTTAGAGCATGAATTTACTTCAGAAGAGCCTTTAAAGTTCTCCTGTAAATCATAGGATTTTGGAATTTCAATTTGAACTTGAAAATAAAATATTTTTCAGCTAGGTAGGTACTCTAGTAAAGAACGAAGTAGGTATAAGTATGATAGTGCCTTTGTCTTTGATTCTATATTTTGAATTTTGTTGTCCCATATTATGACATTTATGAACAATGTTGTATTAAATAGAAATAGGTTGCAGTTACTTATTATAAATGATTGTGTCTTTCTTTAACACAGAAGATGGAGAATATATTCTGGTCGCTTAAGATAAGCAAGCGTAGGTATACCTATTCCCACAGGAAACACGTCGGTATCTGACAGGTACAAAGATTCACTATTCGAAGTTTCATTTCAGTTCTTGGTGAAGAGTTTTTTAGGGTTTGAGTAGCTGGCGACTACCCTTTCATCGGATTCTATCATAAAGGACCTTAGTCCCTCCCTAGGTTGCTGCGGATCTGGTAGTTTGCAGTCCGTCGGGCTCTTAATTCTCAAAGACGCATCGGCAACTTATCTGGTGTTGCAGGTGACCCTGTGCAGCGATAGCCCATCAGGTTTTGCTCCTTTGTCGAAATCATAAAATTAAAATTTTGAAGAATTGTTACTTATTTACAAGTTTTTATAAGCAGCTTTTATTTAACTTGCAATATGTATGTTTGTTCGGGACAAATCTTGTAACTGAATTTCAAAGCAGTTATCCTCAACCGATTGAGCTGAAATTTTGCACAAACATTACGTTTGGATGACAATGGTTAACTAAGTGAAGTTATTCTATATCCAATATGGCGAACTATACAAGCTTGTTTAAAACAAAATATTGGCAACCTTGTCGTCAAGCTCAGACGCGCGCCGACCGCCTGTGTAGTGACTTACCTACTTTATAGTTAAGAGCTGACGACTCGCCCGTGTGGTGCACGCTTCATAATAATTTAGGTAAAGTAGGTACTTGGCAATAAGTGCAGTGATAGCCTAGTGAATGACAATTGGACTGCCAAGTCGAAGGCCTCAACTTAGAATCCAAGGCAGGCACCTCGGATTTTTTGAAGTCCTGTGCGTATTATTAATTAATTATCACGCGCTTAAACGGTGAAGGAAAACATCGTGAGGGAACCTACATGCCTGAGAGATTGTCTTGTCGGCATGTTAAGTCTGCCAACCCGCAGTAGACTAGGGTGGCGGACTATAGCCTAATCCCTCTCGTACTGAGAGGAGACCCGTGACCAGCAGTAGGACAATGTAATGGGTTGATGATGATGACAATTCGGCAATAAATATTGCACTTCGACTTTTAGAAAGAGATAATGGGGCTGGTTATCTCTGTCTTACGAAGCACTAATCTATGATGAACCAGCGTCAAATGTAACATAGTGTGTGACAGAGATAACGCTCTACGAAACCTAACAAGCAGATTATCTCTTTCCAAAGGCAATATTTATCGCCGAATTTATTTGGAAATTCTTCAGCATTTCGATTTGTGTGGAACTAGCTTTAGGGTAGCTGTTGTTTGTTATTAGTGGTATGGTCCAATAGTGCAGTTATAACGTTAGTTACTGCTGCCATCTATACCGGTTAATAGCAGTTGTTGAGAGCCATTAAATATAACGGGAGAGGGTATGAATGACGATGTCGCGCGAAAACTAAACTTGGCAGGAATATGAACTCGGCAAACAACTTAGATACTGACTAATCATGGAATATCAGATACTATGAAGATCATTCGATAGCTGACTGCCTCCCCTCCCCCACTTGTACCTACACAAGTATTTTAAGTTTTTGTTGCCTATGCACATCACGCACAAATTTTCACATGTATAAGTATACCGATGTGATAAAAACCCTAAAAAGTAATCTTACCTATATCAATACAACGTTAAGAGATTGTAATTTTATGTTCTGAAATTTAGCAGTACTAAAAAGTGCTTCAAAACAAATAAATCAACATTTATAGTATCCAACGCCATCTATCGGGTGTAGCGAGTCGGTGTCGCAGCCGCCGATGTATCGCCCAATAGAGCAGTAAATCGTGCTATATCGCCCACCGATCGTGAACGATCTTATAGGGTTCCTTCTCGTTTGTACTATTTCTAATTGGTAAAAATAGGTAAGCGCAAAGAGAGAAAATTATTAAATATCATTCAGATCACCTACGTTGCTTTGAAAGCCGCAAGCTTGAAGTCGAATTGAACTGGTCATGACTACCACATGTCAGACAAACTGAGGGCAAAACTCTCACCCACGCAACGTAAGACAACGCAGCAAGGTCAAAAATAGATCGGCTAAATGATAAGCTAGATCTATATTGAAAGAATTGGCCGCGGAAGGCTCTATTCCGACAAATCAAATGGAAGGGAAGTCCATTGTCCTAGTGGACGATAAGGGCTGAATCTCGAATATTGTGGCGAAAGTCGCGAATTACAGTAAATGCTGTTTTTTGTTGGTACTAGTCCGACATACCTTGCCAGTGCCACCTCTCGACTGATGATCCAATTCGTTCTACTAAGTAATCCTAATCCCTTTACAATTTTTGAAGACTTAACTTAAGTACATACTTAACTTACCTACTTAGTTTTGTGACCAACTGAACATTTTCCTATTTAGAACAGTACCGCGCGAGGTCGGGTGCGCGTGACCACGGTGTGGTCACAGACGCTTGCTAATTTGTTACCGGCGCAGAGACCGCCACACAATCACCGCAGACTACGATCATCAACCGAGGGCGGTCACGTTGCTGACTTATTGTCTTTTAAAGAATTATTGATGCCGCGTTTTTATTGTAATAAGATGACAAACTCAACGTTTAAAGTATACAGGACGCCTGGAGGTAAGTAGTAACCGCAGCCTATAGACGCCGGTACCGAGGTACTTAACCACCAATCATAATTGTTTGTATTTATTTAATCTGCCGTTTATTTGAACATTATGGAATACACACAAAGATATGAATTTTCTAATTAAAGAAAATTACGGTTAGGCAACATCGTTCGAAATTGAACTACCTGTAAAGGCAGTCGTGTTGGTTGAAAGGCATAGTAATGTCTTCAATTGATGGTGCTGACGTCACCTGAAGACGTAAAATGTGGAAGAGAAATTCGACATCACAGGCAGTGGTCTCGGTAGCTTAGTTGGGAAAGCGTCTGGTGTACTTAACCAGAAAGACGCAGGTTCAAACCCTGCCTGAGATCGATTTTTTGTTACACTAAGAAATTTTCTTTAATTAGAATATTCATATCTTTGTGAAGATTTCGCAATGTTTAATGCTAAAAACTAATAAAAAATAAGCATTATGGAATACTATAAAATAAATATGCTTCGAATAACAATCAAGGACCATAGTTTGATACAGAGACAAAGCGACAGAGACACAGGACTTCCGACCCCCACAAAGTTACAAAGCTTGAAAGTATTGCGTGTTAGCGGCGTATCAAGCACGGTAGTATCTCCCTCGCGTTATCTAGCCCTGTCCTGTAGATGCCACGATACTGAATTAAAGGCCAAAGGATACTTTAACTTACCTTTTGTAAATGTTGGTTTCGGTTGGTGGGAACTTATTGAGACTGTTATAAGTACTATGGCTAGTAAAATAGTTAGTGTACCTCGTATTTATGTGCATAACTAACTAATGAAAACTTAGGAAAGAAAAATAAAGAAAATTACGCAGGAAATTGAAAAATATTACAAACTTGACTATTTTCTTTAATTTCGCGCGCTTTTTAATCATTATGTTGTAGTTTAAATTTAATATTAATACGCATATTGACTGCCTCATTAGTCTAGTGGTCCTTAGCGCAACTGCTAAGTTAGAGGGCCTGGGTTCAATCCCCAGGTTGAGCAAAGTGTTATTGGGTTCTTCTATGAAATTCTCTGTAGCAACTGAGAGTCTGGATTTGTGCCCGGTTAATGGCAACAGGCTCGCCCTCTATTACGTGGGACCTAAACATACCGGTGAAGTGTGGGTGTACTTTAGTACACCTGTGCCTCACCCTTCGGGGAATACAGGCGTGATTGTACGTTATGTCTAAGACGCTTTGAATTTACAAAGATATAACAAGAACCTTGCTACCGGGAAACCAAAATAATCTATCGAGTGAACTATAAACAATAATTAACCATCACTATATATCATCATACTGCTAAAAGAAAGCAGGAAACTATAATCTGTACGATGTCCCGATAGTGTGGCAAGCGTGAAACGTCGGAGGAAGGACACGACTAGCGGCAGCGGTGCATTCGTCGTGCGATTTGTCGTAGCGATCGTATCGGCGGCAGTAATTCGGCCGCGACTGCCGTGCGTGTCTGTACACCGATTGCACTGCACTAGGACCGAGGCACAACAAGAGCAAACTAATCTGAGGTGAAATTCTTTCAAGAATTTTTAAGGCTCCGAAACAATCTTTATTTTTATGGGATAACTCGGCAATCGAGCAGGCGAGTCGTCGCAGCCCATGGACATCTGCAATACCAAAGGCGTTGCAAATGCATTGCCGGTTTAAGGAAAAGGAAGGAGAAAAGGAGAAGGAAGGGGACTGAGGGAGGAACTGGGCCTCTACACAACAATCTTACAAAAAGGAACTAGTGTAGGATTGTTTCCTTGTTTGTAGAAATCGCATTGAGAATCTTTAAACCTGATGATATCGGTAACTTACTCCTCCGACCTCTTACGAACGCTCCTTCTCCAAATTGAGAAGAATAAAAAATGACTCGAACTCGCGCACGAAGGGTTCCGTGCCATTATCTATAAAACCGGCAAAAAATCACGTTTGTTGTATGGGAGCCCCCCTTAAATATTGGTTTTATTTAATTTTAATTATTTATTTTGAAGTGAATACTTATATAACTAAATATTCTGTGAATATTTCAAGCGTCTAGGTACCCATTTGCCGTTATCAATATCGAGCAAAAAACTCACGTCTGTTGTATGAGAACCCCCTTAAATATTTATTTTATTCTGTTTTTAGGGTTCCGAAACAATCTTTATTTTTATGGGATTACTCGGCAAACGAGCAGGCGAGCCACTGATAGTATATAAGTAGTCATCGCCGCCCATGGACATCTGTAATACCAAAGGGGTTGCAGATGCAATAGCGAGCCTATTTAAGTAAAAGGGATTGGGAGGGAAGGAGAAAAAGATAAGGATAATTGTAATCTTGAGATTATTTATTTGGAAACGCAGTTTATTGACCACGAAATAATTGACTTTCGTTTTAACGTTAGAGGACAAGTTATAAATATTCTTATCAATTGATCTTCTAGGTTGAGCTGAGCTGATGCAGTTACTCTGTGGACAGCACAGGCATACTACTGCTGGGACATAGGCCTCCTCTCGGTGAGAATGAGTGGGCCGTAATACACAACGTGGGCCCAGTGCGGTTTGATAAATGTCACAAATGTCTTCGGATTTTTTGGTTCTAGGACATGCCGGTTTCCTTACCATGTTTTGGGAGCAGTCGTGATGAAATAATTTACACTGTGTGGATAAGTAACCATTATTAGCTCATTGAGACCCTTCCTTGGAGATAATGTCAAGTCGTCAGTCCTAATTGCCATAAGAACACGTTACTGTGACTTAGTAAAGTTGGTGGTAATTAGAAGCTCGAAAAGCCTGACAACCAGTTTAATCTTACAATGCCCAGAAATTGGGTTGTGAAAGTCTGATAAAAGCAGTATGTTTGGGGGAAAATATTTATAGTCTGCCATATCTCGAGCTAGAATAAAGTCTATGATTTTAATATTTTTTATGCTTACATTTTTTAATCTAGAACAAGCGGTTCTGGATTACCACGGGGCCAGTTGTTTCTATCAGGTTCATCAGAAGGCAATAGGTAAGCACAGAAAGAGCTCTGGAGACATATGTACACTCATGTCTTTTTCCCACAGGGGTAGGAAGAAACTTTAGACCGCCACTTGCAACGACTCATGCATATATGTTCCGCTTCTTCCACATTCATATATATTTTCGTACACGGCGTCGGTTGCGAGTTCTACGCAACTTACCTTTTTGGAGCACCTCGACGATATGTCTATTTCACAGTTTTTCGCCATCAACCCATTACAATGTCCCACTGCTGGGCACGGTCTCCTCTAAGAATGTGAGGGATTAGGCTATAGTCCACCACGCTAGTCTACTTCTCACAGTGATTATCAGTAGGTACTATAGGCTTCTTACCCTGCAAAATGTATTAATATATTATGTGAAGGTACTTAGTAGTGATCCAAAAGTACCTACTTCAACATTTCCAATTTCTTGTTCTCAGTGTGACGCCTCCTCATCGTCACAAGTCCGAGCGCCTACCGCTAGATACTGAGGTACAACTCGTGAGCGATGCCTCGCCAGATAACCATTGCTTTGTTTCGCTGTAAAACTCGAAAATTAACATCATTTGCCAACGCCCGATCGTTGCGGTGATACCGACACTCGTAAATATCAGTGCATGTTGGAGGAGGTAGAGGGTTTTTTAGAGCTTTGAGACCCGTTCCACAATGTGTTATGGTTGACCGTCTATTTTTAGTCAGTAGGAGTTCGACACATCCCTCCTCTTTTCCTCCCAGAGAGTCAGAGGATATTCATGAGGATATTCACACGAAAACAGATTCTGAGGCCTCCTCACAAGGTAAGGTACTCGTAGTAAGGCTTATTATTATCTAAAGTAATTCTTATTGTTCCTTTAGGATATTAATTATACCTAGCGATTGTAAGCGTGCCTTTTACGCGTGAGTTCATCACTCATGTATTCCCTGAACGCTTCGACCATGGTTAGACAGAGGTGTACTTCTAAAAGTTTACCCAAATTTCAGATTGTACCTGTTGGTCATTAAACGGGTTCATCTGGACTTCGAGCTTCTACCTACTGGGAATTTTATAGAAAAACCTTATAACACTTTGCTTGACTCAAGAAACAAAAACCCAAGAACTCTTGTACGGCAGTCGTTCTTGCAAAGAATAGAGGCAGAAAATTAAGTTTTACAATCAACTCGCCATAGCTGTTAGCTTAGACCATACTACTACAATAACGTGGTGTTTAGTTTTAATAGTCGACGAGATGTCGGAATCCGATGTTATACGTATAGGAAACTATTGTGAGCGGTAATGTCTCGTTCTTATAATCATTAAATTAAAATCGGTAACGTATTAAACTTAAAACAGTGTGTTTTGCTTGCAAATGCTATAGAAACAAATATGGTAGTTGCTATGCATATTGCTGGTTTGAAGGGGACAAATCTTAAACCTATAGAAGGTTTATTTATAAAAATAATAAATATTTCGTAAGTATCTTTAAAATATAACTTAAATCAATAAAAAACTGTTCTAGTTCAATGATAAACTTCTACAAGCATTAGTAAAACGCGATGAGCCTAATTGCACGGTTCCAAACAGTTTTTCCTATCATGAAGAATCCCACTGTTAGGCACGGGTCTCCTTTCACGATGAGACGGGTTAGGCTAGTCGACCATGGTGGCGCAATGCGGGTTGGCAGCTTTCAAATGCAGTCTAGAAAAGCAGGTTTCCTTGCGATGTTTTCATTCATCGTTACTGACTGACTGCCTCGTTAGTCTAGTGGTCCCAATCGCGACTGCTACGCTAGAGGTCCTGGGTTCGATCCCCAGGTAGAGCAAAGTGTTATTGGGTTTTTCTATGAAATTCCCAGTAGCAGCTCGGAGTCTGGATTTGTGCCCGGTTAATGGCAATAGGCTCGCCCCCTATTACATGGGACCTAAACATACCGGCGAAATGTGGGTGTACATTAGTACACCTCTGCCTAACCCTTCGGGGAATACAGGCGTGATGGTATGTTATGTTATGTTTTCATTCATCATTTTTAGCGAGTGATCATTTAATACGAACATGATTCCAAGAATTTTGATGTGCCTTGTATTCGAACTCAAGTCAAACCCCTTGGCTATCACTGATACACATACCGGCGATAATGTCGGTACATGGTACACCTTCGCCTAATCCCTCGAGGAATACAGGCGTGATAGTATGTTACGTAATTATCACCTGATTTCGTCACTTCATCAGTAAGTTACCTATTGCATTAATTTGAACCATAAAGTAATGTCTCTACTTCCAATAGGTGCTGTAGTGAATACAAAATCTCACGGCGCCAAGGTTCAGCCTTTGTCAGAACAATTCACAATTGAAATATTTAAATCCAAAGCAATACCAATATCAATATTTCTATAATCCTTTTCAAACTCAGGCCCAAACAGCGGCTTATCCTTTGAGATTTTATTATAAGCACGAAAACATTTTATTATAAGTATTGTTAGAGAAACAAATGTTTTGTTCCTTTTATAATTCCGCTTGTATTTAAATGTCAATTGATTTTTGTTAGATCAATTATTGTAATAGTAATGTACTTTGATGCAGTGAACAATAATGTATTGTTATATGACAATAGCAGATATGACAAGCTTTGACGATAGGACCTCCCAACTAGCTAGAAAACACAACAATAAATCTACAGTCGCTAAAAACGTTGCTGTTTTAAAACTGTCTTTATTTCGCTTAAGTTAAGATGCAATATCTGAATACGGTGCAGTGTTTGACGGTAAAGTTAATTGGTAAATATTACAAGTGGCGCTAAAGAAAGGTTTTGAAGAAAACACTCCAATTTTACGCTATTTGGAAAATTATTCATGCTTCCGTTAGAATTAAAATTCAGATAAAGAACGCGATTGTAAACCAGTAAAACTTTTACCGGACTATAAGTAAATTACTAGATATATTTAAGAGATTTTAGCGTAAACTTAACTGAACCTATTTTAACTTTTTTAGAAGTTGGTTAAATAATATTGTTCTGCTATCGGTGTGGAAATTACCGGGAGTGCATTCCAGAGCAATCGTGGTAACCCTCGATACACAAATTGCCCGGCGGCTGTTTACAAAGACTCCTTCCCAACTCAAGGATAATTAGCTTGCCATCTTTGCGTTTTCTGTTTGTCAATTGCGTAAAATGTAAAAAAAAGTTTTTATTATGTTCATAATTGTAATTTAGAGATTATCGATACTGTGAGAGAGTGTATTACAATGTACAATTCCATATCTCCCGATCAAATACTGTTTTTTGACGAAAGTCGGGAATTTAAGGGAACTTTTCGAACGTAACCGGATTTGGTTGCGAGACGGCTAATGCCTCAAGCCAGGAGCATCTTACATCCCCCACATTGGGGTTCTCGCCTTGTCGCGGCGGGGGGGCTTAGTAGCCGTGGAGTGGGCCCACGGCGAAGCGAAGTGGAACCCCGAGGCGGGCGCTGCTCCTGCGGGCTTTGCCCAGGAAGCCCGCAGTCGAGCGGCCACTGTAGGTTGCGATGTCGTATGGGTGGCACCGCAACTGAGGCGGGCCGCGGTGTTGCACCAGCGACACTGCGGCTGAAGGTTTACGGGGCCGCGGCGGGAGAGGAGTGCCGGTATCACGGTGCGCCGCTCTCCCTGCCTTCCGCGGCCTCGGCGGGGCCGCAGCCGTAGGACTGCGGACACGGTGGGGCCGCAGGGGGAGAGGAGTGTCGGTATTACGATGCGCCGCTCTCCCTACCCTTTGCGGCCGAGGTCCGGGGCGGCGGATGCGGGGAAGTCCGCCAACCCCCGTCCCATGTTCGGGACAGGACCCGAGGTGGCGGCGCGTAGTGTTCCACGCGCGCCCCTCTAGGACGTAGGGGGAGTTTTGACTCCCCACTACACGGCGGGGCCCGCAGAGGCGGGCCATCACCAGTCGGGGGCCGCGGACGAATTTATAGTTCCCGTAGCCCCCGACGCAGGTGCGAGAGGGAACACCGTGTGGTTTTAGTCGGTAGGTCACCCACTCTGGGTGGAGTCCGACACGACCCGTCGCCTCCCCGGGCGGCGGATGTCCATGAGGATTTCCACACGCACAAAAAAAAAAAAAAAAAAAGGAGCATCTTACATACTAAACAACAGATACAATACCGATGAATTACAGCTACTTAAGTCTTAAAAGCTATGACACGTTCCCCCTCCCCGATGTGCCTGAGCGTGGGAGCGTGCGATCATTACCCGGGCTGCGCAGACGCCGCGCTTACGTAATTGGCACTGATTTTACGTATAATCACCGGGAAGGGCACACTGCCATTGAAAGGGAAGGTTTTGAGTTGTATGTATGCAAATTGTTTGGGAAATTTTTGATTTGGTTAGGAGTTGCACTTTGTTTTTATCTCTCGAAGCTGTCTAATTGGATAAATGTATCAATAATACCTGCAGCAGGAAAACCACGTTTTCTTTGAGATATTTTGTATTGACACTGTGATAGCATGAGGATAGACTCTGAACCATTCTATCCGTTGTTCTGTTAATGGTTTTTATAAAGTAATTATTAGGAGATAGAGATAGACTGCCTCATTAGTCTAGTGGTCCTAAGCGCGACTGCTACGCTAGAGGTCCTGGGTTCAATCCCCAGGTCGAGCAGTGTTATTGGGTTTTTCTATGAAATTCTCAGTAGCAGCTCGGAGTCTGGATTTGTGCCCGGTGAATGGCAATAGGCTCGCCCGCTATTACATGGGACCTAAACATACCGGCGAAATGTGGGTGTACATTTATAGTACACCTCTGCCTAACCCTTCGGGGAATACAGGCGTGATGGTATGTATGTATGTATTATTAGGAGATATGGTGAACAATCCTAGGTATAATTTTTTTATTAAGTTTACTGCCACTACTGTTTTAAGGTAGATTAAATATTTTCATTGTTAAATATGGTGCCTTATGAGATAAAAAAATTAAAACAGGAACGGGAATATGTTTGGATGATATTATAACAACATAACCTCGAAAGCAGCATTAATGGGAGTACTTACAATTTGAGATCACGTACTTACGTATATACGAACAAATGTCCAAGGGCTATAGTCATTGACCATCTTACAGCAGATTAAGAGCAGCAATTTATTCGCTGCGTGCACAAAAACGAGTGTCTTTACGCCCAGCGGCGTTTCATATCGCACTACACACGGTCACATTCTTGGCTCGCTTGTCCGACTACCCGCACGAAAAAAGGTAAAAAGTGCCATTTGCCCTGCGGCAGCGGGCGCGAACGGACGTCCCCTGTCGCTGCGTTGTGGGAACGCTTAATGCGCTCATTTGTTACACTGTCATGTAATTTGTGGTTAAATGATAAGAGATTTATGAATGTGATTTTTGAGATTGCAATACGATATGATAATTTTATGTTCGATTTCGTTGCAATTACTAAGTATCTGTTTTAAGACCTTTTTTAAGTTACACTTATTACATCTTGTGACTTCTTCCGCCTAAAAATTGAAATTATGTTTTGATTGATTAACCTTTACATAATTATCATACATTTTCCTACATTCAGAATAGATCTGAGGGCACCGTCCATACCGTCGCATGGGCGTAAGGTGAAAAATGTATTCACTGTTCATTACTTATACAATAGCTCTTATAGTAACGAAACGGCTAACCCACATAGAATTTCTGAAGTTAAAGCTTGTAGAGTTAGGGCGTGTCGAGTTAGAACATTCTTCACTCTTCTCTCTACATGAGATCTGATAACATTTTAACAGTGCGAGTCATATGGTCGCGTCTTGCCAACGTTTTAGATGAAAATGTTTTTGCTGCGATCTTTTCTCCTATCTACAAAATTTACAAATACAGATTAAGATAGATACCTACTGAGTCAAGATCAGAAGACAAGTCAATCTTAAAAATTGTTTACTTAAGTAATAAGCGTTGCATTCCAAGTTTCCAATACGTTAGCTAGCTAGCTAAGCTACTACAGGCATTACAAGAATGTGATCGCAATGTTCCCATCGGTGTAACAGTCATCCATGTTTAAATGTTATGCGCACATCGATAAAGCGTAACAATAGCTCACCGCGGGCTAAGAGCATTGTTGTGAATACAAGATTTCTAAATAACAACAGTTTTCGCAATACATTATCATCAGATGAAAGGATTGCACGTATTTTGCGCTTTAGCAACAAAATTGCTATTAACAATTCAGGGAATTCGAGATTTTTGGGCACAGGGCTGGCACGCACTTGTTATTCGAAGAGCTTCGTGTCGTTTTACTGGAAATTGTTTTCATATAGGTTCTTCACAGACGGTTCCAAAATTTTTCCGCACAATTTGTACACAATTTGTATAAATACCCATTTTGAAAATGTAAATTTTTTTAAAACCCTAATTTTGGCTACCTTTTAACTACCATACCAACTTACCTTGCTCAACTTGTAAATATTATATTTCATGTTCATTTTTTATAAAGAGGATATCACTTATCCTTATTCACTCTATATATAGAGAGAAGGCCTTCAGCAACAAGGAGGTACCTACGTCATCGACTAGATCCTTAGAAAAAGTCTGATGTGCACTCAGGACCTCTAGCTTATGGGATATTAGACTAACGAGGCAGTCATATACTTACTATATCTTTGAGAAGAAATAATCATATACGATCCTTTGCCAAGAAGACTTAAAAAATACTATTCCATAGAAAATAATCTCAGGCCACGTAAAAAAATAACATAAAAACTATTTTGGCCCTCACTTAGATTTTTTGGCATTAAAAAACAGTAGAGAGTTCTGCGTAGTCCAGGATGCAAAAAAAAGTAATGATCGGCTGGGCTAGAGTATTTTGTAGGCTAAAAAAGTCTTTACGGGGACCGTTCCGTGCCTTATGGGGCTTCGGATTGCATGTTGCATAATCAACCGCCAATTGTTTTATAGTGTGTCCATGCTTCTTCAATGTAAGGGCGAACGGGGACCTATTGAGTGAGTTCGCTTTTTTGTAGACCTCATTCGCAATATCGAAGCTAAGAGCATTCATTATTATAAAACATGCTTTATGGACTGTCTCTTAGACAGACTTACAGACAATAATTAGGTAGTAAACAAATCATCGCTTTATTATCTTATTTAGGTACTTACTATACTTAGCTCAATATCTATAAAACGTAATCGAAACGTCACGACATGAGTTAGGTACCTACCTACTAAGCTATCGATAATACACACATCGTAATAATATATAGTGTTAATGTAAAAAAATATCTGCCGTGGGTCTTAACTTAAGTACACTAGAACTCTATCTCCGAGGTTTTCCGACGACGTAGGTATGTTCGCCAGCACATCTTATACACACTGATACACTTTGCTCGACCTGGGGATCGAACCCAAGACCTCTGGCGTAGCAGTCGCGATTGGGACCACTAGACCAACGAGGCAGTCAAATTCATGGAAATAGAAAAGTATGGTTAACTAAAAGAAAAGAGATAAGACTGTAAACGAAAGTTGTTTACTTACACTCGGCTATCCATCAAGCTTTAAATAACCAGTTTAGACTGATCTCCCACTGTAAAGGTTTTCCGTAAAATTCAAGGCCAGCCTATACTGGTTTTGTATAGCTTGATGTGTAGCAGTGCGTACTTAAAGGGCGTTGCAGTGCTCAGTAGCTTGCGCAAGGACTATTGCGTGAATTGGCACTGATACATCACAGTGCAAGTGATCAACTATGTTTAAACCCGCAAGTAAGTACTTGAACTTGCACAAGCTACTACGCATCGTCTCTAACGGCCTTAATAATGTATCGGCCAATACGTGCCATAGGGCAGGTGTCATTAGCTGCATACGTAACAAACAGTTTATTGCATAATTATTGATAACGTCATTTATGTCAAGAGGTAGATGTCGTTTGTTGGTTGTATACCTAACTGTTTCTTCGACTGTACATATTTGAGGTCGAAATTTTCTCAATTTTAAAATGCACTGAACATTGAACACTGAACAACACCGACAAGTGTTTTACAAAAGAATTTATCCTTCAAAATACCTCCGAATTCATAGTAGCAATATTCGCCTGTGTCTAACGCCTGTTTTTAATCGTCCCACAATAATTGCTCCCACTCGCCCCGTCATAAATCATGGCTCTAATTAGATATACTGAGCCTCTTCTGACGTTTAGCCTCCTCGTAATGATACCGGTGTCTTAGAGTATCCAATTTGATACACAGTTTTTTCGGCGATTTGATTTGATTGTAATTTTGTGAATGTATCTTTATGGAGTTCATAGATGTGATTAGAGATTCGTGATTCGTCGTGGTTATTACCAAATGTGGAAAGTACCTATGTATCTTTAAGTACTAGCAGCGCGGGCGCCGAACTAGTGGGCAACTCCGCGAAAACAATCGACGATCGCAACTTCCCTGATCTCATTGCCTTTATAATAATGATTGTATTTGAGATAAACTGGACTTTGGTTGTCAATATTTTGATTTGAAAGTACTCGTGACTTAAAAAATACTTTCACGTTTACGTTATTCCTCCTCGAAATTGTCAGCATTCAATATTTGTAAATAAATTTAATGAAGCGGCGGTAGCCTAATGGCTAGTGCGTTGGACTTGCGATCATGTGGTTGTCGGTTCGAAATTCACCCATTGCACTACCGACGTGAACCCACTCGTAATACAAGCATTTAGCTTAGTACGAGGGGTTAACAAGAATACTAGTAATGTGCGAACCACATTGCTAGTACTAAGCTTTAAAAAAAAAGAAAATCTACATAATCGCACACAATAAAAAAGCTATACATGTTAAATCGATCATTGAATCATTTCAATTAATATATAATGTCGCAGATATGTTTATTACTCCAGCAGATTGGATGATAAAGCCATGCACAATCACTGGTCTATCAATTTAGAAGTTATTTCAAGCATAACAAATAACAGAGATTAATATTTTTGTCAATAGTGACAAAAAATAATTCAATAGGTAGGTAGGTACTGTAGGTAGACGTTATTCTGTGATCATGATAAAGGTAGGAAAACTAATAAAATAAGATTATAAGGGAATTTTCTATCGTGCAGTTTCTATTTTATAAATAACAGTATTGATAATAATAAATTTGTTGAAGCCGACAAAATTATTAACACTTTCATGTTCACCCAACCTCAGTGCGGTAGCGAAATCTCGTTTATCAGGAAGAGTTTCTACAAAGAGAGGAACAGGGAACCAAATGATAGAAGGAATCGTTTTGTTATTGCTCAATGTATTAATGAAAATTTGAAAAAGAGGCCAATAAGTACCTATTTGTTTTGAGTTTACATAAATTTATTCGCAGAAAGCCTAGCATTCAACTGAACATAGAAATAATTAACTTAATTCGATTCCTTCCTTTATCATTGTGTCGTATCGTATCGTACGCACTTCATTCATATATATATAACATTTTAATCGGTTCGATTTCATTAAAAGCAAATTAGCCACTGTGCTGACAACCACTATCATGTATTTTTTCATAACTGCATTTGTTACAATCGTGTGTTTGTTATACAACTTCTTTACACGAACTTTCAACTTTTGGAAAATTAAAAATGTGAAAGGGCCTAACCCTATACCTTTTTTTGGAAATTTTAAAGATGTGTTCTTTAGAAGAAAGCACGTAGGTGTTCTTTACAGTGAACTCTATAAGCAATATCCAGATGAGAAAGTTGTTGGATTGTTCAGGATGACATCTCCTACTCTTCTGATTCGAGATCTCGATATAGTGAAACAAGTGTTGATTAAGGACTTTGATTCTTTACCTGACCGTGGAGTGTATTACAGCAAGGAACGCCTGGGAGACAACCTTTTTCATGCGGATGTGGATGTCATGAAAATTTTAAGAAAACATTTGACATCAGTTTTTACGGCAAGTAAATTTAAGAACAGTTTTCCTATACTCGCCGATCGGGCTGACAAGTTTGTTGACTACCTTGAAAATATCACCATGAAAGGAGCAGAACTTGATACTCTGAAAGCTTTTAGGAAATACGGTGCTGACTCTATAATGATTGCAGCATTTGGAATTGACATAGATCCCTACAATGATGATAATGATTTATGTGACATTATGGATGCCGCCATTCAAAAACCAAGTTACTGCCTTGAAATGGAGTTGCTCTTTCCTGGTGCTTTATCAAAATTAAATTTGTCACTGTTTTCTGAAAGAGCACTTCAATTTTCTAGAGAAATAGTTCAAGCTGGTATCAATTTAGATATTGTTCCAAAGGCTGATAAAAAAAATACAATGGAAGTATTGATGGGCTTAAGACAAGAAGGAAATGTCGGTACGATAAAGAAAAATGAAAGCGACCAAGAAATTTGGATGAAAATAACAGATGATGTGTTGGCTGGACAAGTGTTTATATTTTATTTCGCTGGTTACGGAAACAACTCATTATTGATGACTTATGCAATGTACCACTTAGCCAAGAATCCTGACGTACAAGACATATTGTTTAAAGAAATCAATGAAGTGCTACATAAACACGAAGGAAAATTTACATACGAAGCACTTAATGAAATGAAGTATCTACAGATGGTTTTTGACGAGACGGTACGAATGCATCCTTTAACAAATTCTGTGTCCAGAAATGTTTGCCGGGATATTCAGCTAGATGGCACAGACATTGTTATTAAGAAAAATACTATATTAGCAATATCTCCGTATGGTATTCAGCATGATGAGAAATATTATCCTGAACCGGAAAAATTTAAACCAGAAAGATTTTTACCAGATAACGTGAAGGAACGACATCCCTGTGCACTTTTGACGTTTGGTCTTGGACCTAGAAGATGCCTTGGTGAGAAACTACAAAACCTTTTATAACCATTATTTTAAATTAAATATGTTTGAGTGAGGATAATGCAGTTTCCACCAATATCCAAAATAATAAATGGTTTTGTGAGGTTTGCTTTAAAAGTAAGCTATTATAACTTCTCTTAGATTAATGATTTTTTTAATGTGTACCTACTAATTCTCCTTTTTATGTTTTGCCAGATTCATTTTTAAATGTTATTAATGTTGAATTAGTTTTTCTTAAATTGAAGTTCTTTATTTCTATAATCAACAATGCTGACTGTCTGGTTCATAAGTGTATAGATTTGGGTCGATTACTTTTTAGCATTTAATAAACACCTGCTATTTATTCAGATACTTAGTCACATAAGCTGACAAATATTCTGATAAATGTATTGACTGATTGTCTGATAGATAATTATTTGTAATATCAGTTGAAGTTCAATAGGCATGCATTGCTGTTATCTGCTGTGTATTCAATTATTTTAAGGCAATTTTAGTCATTTTTTTTTGGCAATACCTGAACCGTACCACCTATCTGCAATTGAGAAACAGGAATGTCGTTGTACACATTAAATAGCGCCATCGTTTTCTCCCATTTTAGTAGATTAGTAAATGAACAGTTTTATTAACTACAGTATTTTTTTTTTCAGGATCAAGATTTGCGCAGCTTCAGTTTGGTATCTGTATGGTCAAAGTGATGTCCAGTTTCCGAGTAGAGACCACAGAAAACACAGTGGAAAGGATTAATTACACGCCTATGCGTCTATTACTCACTCCAAGTGATAAGATACATTTAAGATTAGTGCCAAGGAATAATAATATGTGATATTAGAGTATTTAATTTAAGTTAAAAAATATGATGTATATTTAATTCTGTAAATACAAACTATTAAACGGTAATTTCATATATTTACATTACTTTAATTTATTCACCTTTAAATTTAATACATAAAATAACATACCATCACGTCTCTACTACTCGTAGGGTTAGGCAGTGTTGTACTTAAATGCACACGCACAGTTCACCGGTATCCATGTTTAGCCACTCTTTGGTCAAGACCAAAGGTTGCTTCAAGATTGCCGCCTCTAAGTGCTGGAATGTATTACCCCCCCACCCCCCCTTTATTACACTTATCTCATATGTTTTCAAAGCACGTTGTTTTAAATGGTTAGTATTGAAGCAATCTGTGGCATCTGGACTCGACTAATATACTTAGTAATAAAGAGTGTTAACTTAAATGTTGTGAAATGTTGTCGTTGAATACCTGCTGTTTTTGAAGTTTCTGTTTGTGAGCAGGAGGGTGCCTGCATTGTATAGCTGCATGACCGGCTTGGACAGAATACCAGCGGTTGTGCTGTTGGCCATTATGCTGCGTCCAAGACCGTTTTTTCTTTTTGAAATTAATTCATTTTAAATTATTATTATTAGTTATAACTAGCAGTAATTTACGTTAGTTACTAGCTTAATTAACCTATTTTGTACACAGAAGCTTCTTTTTTTCTTTAGGTCCCATGGGAGATCCCGATTGGGAGTGAGCCTATTACCATTCATTATCATCATCATCATCAGCAGCCTATATTAGTCCACTGCTGGACGTTGGTCTCCCTTATTGCCATTAACCGGGCACAAATCCGGACTCCAAGCTGTTCCTGAAAATTTCATTGAAAAACTCAATACTTACTTAACACTGCTCGACCTGGGAAAAAACCCAGGACATTTGGCGTAGCAATAATAGTTAATTATTTTCTACGTTGCTTATACTTATAACACCTTTACAAAACACTTATAAAGAGCCAAAGGTTAATGTTGACGATTACCGAAAATGGCGAGACACGTTGCTTATCCGAATTGATATCCAAAGCCAACTATTAAATTAATAAACAAATTAGAATGTATATACATTTATTCCTATGTAGTTATACAATAAAACGTGATTAAAACCGGTTAAAAAATATCTGCAGGTTTATGGAATTAACTTTATTTTTTATTTGCGTAATGTATCTCGAGCGGTAGTTGTAAGTAGGCCGTAGGTTCGAACCCTAATATCACCACTGCTCACAAAACGATGAAGGAAAATATATCGTGAGGAAACTGGCATTAACTACGTAGAATCAGAAATTCGAAGACATGTGACATCTAAGAGCCTATGCACACCACGTTTTTTAAACACGCCGTTGACGCGCGTTCGTAGCGATACAGACGCGATACGCACGCAAGTCAGACGCAGCCTGAACTGCTCTGTAGGATAAAAGCGCGCCGTCGACGCGCGTTTAAAAAACGTGGTGTGCACAGGCCCTTAGTACCAACCCGCATTATGCCTGCGTTGTGGATGACGGTCCACTTCTACTCACTGACAGGAGTTCGTGTCGCAGCAGTGGGAACATTATAGGCCGATTGTCTAATGTATCTGGACATGTTGGATCTTCTATTGACGGAACATTTTGATAAGTGGCCCGCGATTCGAAAAGGACAATATTGGGCTTAGAAGTTTTTTAATATTTATGGCAGAGAAACCAAATGATTCGAAAACCAAAATCTATTCCATAAGGCTCGCAACGAAATACTTAGGTCTTTATGTTTCAAAACGGTCGCTTTATCTGCGCAAACGCATCAACACGTACTCGGCTATCTGCCAATCGCGTTTGAGGGCGGGAACGGCGAACGTTGCATTTTGAAAAAAGAACATTGCGATCCTTTTGTGAGATGTATCTTTAGTTTTTAATGATTACTTGACAATTTAAAAAAAATAAACTCCTATTTTGGATTTAATACCTGACGACTTTTTTCTTTTGTTTTATATTTTTATTGGCAAATTAAACAGGTCATGCTTTTTTAAAGGTTATATTCATGTTTAAGTGTAGTTTAATAAAATATGTTTTACCAAACATACCTACATTTTCTTACATGGTACCTATGTACCTAATGAGTTCGCAAGACTCTTTACATCAAGAAAAGAAACCTGGACTTGGTGAACGAATCATAATGTGATGCAGTTCCTAAGCAAAAATAACGTCTCTTCATTGTTTTCTATTAAATTTTTTATATTAAGTACTACCTGCCCTACCAGCAGTGAGCCGACTTTGAAACACAACTTTGAGGGTATGCCTTTATGCCCGAAGGATTGTGTAAAAGTGTACTGACACTGTTCACAGGTTTTTTTTTAATCCATGTAGATCCAAGCTGTCAAGAAGCAGGAGGGGCTCGTGGCTAAGTTATAACTACGCTTATCTGCCGCGGTCAGTCTGTGGATGAGTTGGCCATTATAAGAATAAATAAATTCGAACACTTGTGACATCTACTAACAAACCCTGGGCCCGCGTCGTGGATTACGGCCCACTCCCTCTCATCGAGAAGAGGCCTATGTCCCAGCAGTGGGATCATTGCAGGCTGATTACCTATACTTTAGAGGGGCTCTAGTCCTAAGGAATTTGAAAAATAGGTATTTGAAGAAACTATTGCCGTCGCGCTGCACCTCCATTCTCTTCCTGTACAGTGCGAAAAGAATAACTGCAGCTTAGGATGATTTTACCTACAAAAAACTTGACCAAAAGACGATTCGTATTCTGCTATTTTCTTCTTCAAAAGTGATCAAGATTGATCTAAACAATTTATATAATAAAATTTAGAGGAAAAGCATGTCTATGCTTCTATTATTTAATTTTTTGTTAAAAACATTTCAAAATTGTCTGATAGTCGCCTGAACATGACGGTAAAAATGGGCTTTTTTTTGAGTTTTTGAATTGTCATATTTTCTTGTGACAATTGTTTTTGGAAAAAATGAAATAATAGGGGCCCGTATGAATTAGATCCAGATTTTTTGGAAAAATATAATTGTTCTAGAGCTATCTACGAAGAAAACAGCAGAATGCGTTTGTATGGAGAAAGGCTCACTAGAGTACCCTCTTAAGTAAGAATAACAGATTGATAGTGGCTCAATTATAATATTGGTAGGTATTATAAAATTATGCAGACTAGGCAAATGTCCCTGATCTGGTATCGGATTGCGACAGGTTGTTCATCCCCTTAAGTTATGGATGACCTACAAAATTACACTCATTTACAAAAATGTATTGATGCATGCATTAGTTGGTTAGCGCTTAACTCGAAGATCGATTGATAAGAATAGTTAGCCACGAGCCCAATAACCCCTCAAATACAAATAGGTACTTTATACAAATAATTGAATAGTTATTGATATTATCTAAAATTCATTAGTGCCCTTGACATTTCGCCTTCGTTACTTCCTAGAATCAGAAACGTTATGACAAATGTATAAAAACTATTATTTAACTATAGTCCACATCAATCACTGTCAACAGTTATAATAACATACTCGTATCCACTGGCACATATGAGGATGTGAACATATATATGGTATGCATGTGTTCATATCTTCTAGAAACCTTACAGGGAGAATTATCAGCCTATCTGCTTAGTCCTCGTGTTGTGGTCGTTGTGCTAAAAAATGGTTGAGCTACACGATGACTGATGTATGCCTGCCGTCAGTTAGGACAGGTCAACTCAAAGCTAGGACGACGTCCCGGCGGTCACGCGAGCGGAGTTTGAGGTGGCGGTGGAGCGCATGAGAGCGCGGAACCGGGCCCCTGGGCCAGATGGCGTCCCTGGGCGCGCACTGGCGCTGGCCCTACAGGTGCTGGGCCCGAGGCTGCAGGAACTATTCACAGAATGCTTCAGACAGGGTCGCTTCCCTGAGCGTTGGAAGGCGGGCAGACTGGTGCTGCTGCGCAAGGAGGGTCGCCCCGCGGACACTCCCTCCGCATATAGACCAATTGTACTGCTTGACGAGGCATGCAAACTCCTCGAGCGGATCATCGCCAGCCGCCTCGTCAAGCACTTGGTGAGAGTAGGCCCCGATCTATCCGAAAACCAGTTCGGGTTTCGAGCGGGCCGTTCGACCGTCGACGCTGTCCTACGCGTCAAAGCCCTCTCAGACCAGGCGGTAGCAGGCGGCGGGGTGTTGCTCGCGGTGTCATTGGACATCGCCAATGCGTTTAACACTCTGCCTTGGGGCTGCATCACGGAAGCGCTCCAGTACCACCGGATGCCGCTCCACCTGCAACGGATGGTCGGGGACTACCTTCGCAACCGCGCCGTCACGTATGAGGGTCGGGAAGGCGTGTGCATGAGGGAGATGGTGTGCGGTGTTCCACAGGGTTCGGTCCTCGGGCCGCTCCTGTGGAACATCGGATATGATTGGGTGCTACGAGGGACGACGCCTCCGGGCGTCGACGTCGTCTGTTACGCGGACGACACGCTTGCGCTGGCCCGCGGGCAGACGTTCGGGGAGGCGGCCCGTCTGTCGACGGCGGGCGTCGCACAAATAGTGGCGCGCATCCGCAGGCTGGGGCTGGAGGTGGCGTTGACGAAGACGGAGGCCCTTTGTTTTCACGGGCCCCGGAGGTCACCCCCACCTGGATCCCACATAGTCGTCGGTGGGGTCCGGATCGATGTGAAACCGCTTATGCGGTACCTGGGGCTCGTGTTGGATGGAAGGTGGACCTTCCACGCCCACTTTCAGCGCCTTGCACCCCGGCTGCTGGGTGCAGCCAGTGCTTTGGGGCGTCTGTTGCCGAATATCGGTGGCCCGAACGTCACCTGCAGGCGGCTCTACCTGGGGGTCATCCGGTCGATGGCCCTCTACGGAGCTCCTGTCTGGGCCATCGAGCTCACCAGTGTCGGCGCCGCACTATTGCGGCGCCCGCAGCGTACAATATCCATCCGTGTGATACGGGGATATCGCACCATATCGGCGGAGGCGGCATGCGCCCTTGCTGGGTCCCTCCCTTGGGACATAGATGCACGCGTTCTGGCGTCGCTGTACACCTGGCGGAAGCGGGTGACGGAGCGCGGCGACATGCCCGCCCCGAGGGAGGTGGAACACCAGAGGGAGAGGCTACACTCAGCGGCCGTGGAGGAGTGGAGGCAGCGCCTAGAGCGCCCGGGCGCTGGCCTCCGAACCGTGGAGGCACTCAGACCGGTCCTGCCGGCATGGGTGGGCAGGTGTCATGGCGTGCTGACCTTCCGGCTGACACAGGTCTTGTCCGGACATGGATGCTTCGGCAAGTATCTGTGCCGCGTCGCCGGGAGGGAGCCGGACGCCCACTGCCATCACTGCAGCGACTGCCCTGAGGACACGGCGCAGCACACGCTCGAGCAGTGTGCAGCGTGGGCAGAGCGGCGCCGTGTCCTCATGGATACAATCGGACTGGACCTTGCGCTGCCGGCTGTAATATCTGCTATGGTCGGCGGCGCCGAAGCCTGGCAGGCGACGGTCGCCTTCTGCGAGGAGGTTCTCTCGCAGAAGGAAGAAGCAGAGAGGGTGAGGGAGAGTGCCTCCACCCTGCCGATCCGCGCCCGGCGCTCTCGCACCGGGCGTAGGAACAGGGCAGACAACGCCCTGTTCCAACCACCATAAAGGGCCACGGGCGGCGGGCTAGGGGAAGTCCGACCGCCCACTCACACGGCCCGAGCAGGCGACGCGGTTTGCAGTTTCCGCGCCCCGCTCAGCGGATCGGTGGAAGAAGGGGAGGGAGAACGTCTACGTCTCTTTCCCCTTACAACGCGTAGGGGGCCGCATAGGCGGCCCGCCACTGCCGGGTCTGCGGAGGAATGTCACAACGCTCCCGTATTCCCGGCACTGAAGTGGTGTCGCGAAACGCCGAGGTTGGTTTTAGTCGGTAGATCGCTCTTTTCAGAGCGGAGTCCGACACACCCCATCGCTCTCCCCAGGGCGGTGGATAGTGCATAAAGCATTTCCAACCCCGACAAAAAAAAAAAAAAAAAAAAAAAAAAAAAAAAAAAAAAAAAAAAAAAAAAGGTCAACCTGCTATGGCTCTTTCAACATTGTTAAATTCGCATATCTAATAATATTACTATTTTTGAGTTTGTTTCGACATTTCTTCTCAGAGGTCGTCAGATAGAAAATGTCGGCGCCATCTAGTTTATAAAAAATATTATAAAAAAAATTATTATTATTTATTATAAAAAAAATTATAGTTTATAAAAAATCGACTTGTAAAAGTGTCTTTCAAAGATCTAATTACAGAAATAAATATCATTTAAGCATTTAAGTAGTTGTCAGCCCATGCTTGGCGGGCCAGTCGTTTGTCGAGCCTAATTTTAAATAAATACCTTCTTAGTATAGCACAATCAGCCTATTATTAATTAGGTATCTTCCCATTGCCGGGAACTCCTCCTCTCTCCTCTCGGTGAGAGGGAGTTGGCCGTAATCCACAATCCAAAGAGTTTGCTCTGTAATCGAATTATTGGGAATATGGATTTTAAGGATTGATTGGTTGTCAGGCTTTGATAACCACTTTCTATTGTCATAGTTGTTCGTATAACAACTGGAACCAATGTTTTTAAGTGCTCTCCGAGACATGGATGTGTCTTGATTTATTATACACAGTGGAGGACTATGTTTTGAAATAAGGAGAGATAGATAAGAAAAACATATTTTAGAAGAAATCTAGGTTATTTGGTTAAATTAAGTATGACTCAGTATTTAACTAGGATATAATGTCGGATATATAAGCTATCAATAGATGATGATTTGGTGGCACCCGCCAATCATATAACAATTATTGTATTGTGCTATTGAAAACATACCCGACCTCACAATACGGAAGAATTGTAGACGTAAGGTCGCCATGTATTGAAAGCCAAGCGACGCTTTTTAAGAGAAGCTATATTTATTATTACACTAGCTGTAACGCGCGGTTTTATTAGCGTCCCATTAGGATTTCTTTTTTCTTATTATATTTCTCCTCATGGTATCACGCTTTTTCCCCAAAGGGGTAGGCAGATGTGTCTCACATCCACATTTGGCCATGTCATTTAGGTATGCCTATTTTCAAATTTCAATCCTAGTGTTAGTGATGGTAATTTCAATGTGAGCTACAATTAAGCTCCGTTCTTTTACGATTGGGATACATACAGTTACAGGTGTTGCTTTTTTTTATTTACAGTCCCAATGCTACTCTGCTCTGTCCAGATACTCTTTTCTTGAACCACTTCAAACCAACCCTCGTGGTACATACGCATCCAAATGATTCCACCACCTCTTTCTGGAATGTTGCTTTACAGAAGTAATAAGCAATGATATTTCCTTAAAATTTGAGGAAAATTTAATAAGCATTAGACTAAACAACGTTATTGCTTTAATTAATATTCGAATTAAACTAATTCACAAATCGATTACGATTAAGTAGAGGAAACTGTCTTTTCATCACGTAGCTACTGACCTACGTGGGGATAGACTCGCAAATAAAATTGTCGAAGACATTCGACACATTATCAAAGTCATTAGAAAAAAATTGCTAACGAGAACGTATAAGAACGTCTTATCTTATAACTGGTGGTAAAGGGTTTACTTGACTTACCTCGGATTCTAGGCGCCGTATAAAAATGATACATCCACCATATATTGAGTAGATCTCTAGCAATACAACTATGAAAACCGCATCAAATTTCCTGTAATACTTTTTGCATGATGCGCATACAAAAAACCGGCCAAGTGCGAGTCGGACTCGCGCACGGAGGGTTCCGTATCATTACGATTTATGACGTATTAAAAAAAACTATTTACTAGATCTCGTCCAAACCAATTTTCGGTGGGAGTTTACATGGTAATCTACATCATATATTTTTTTTAGTTTTATCGTCCTCTTATTTTAGAAGTTACGGGGGGGGACACACATTTTACCACTTTGAAAGTGTCTCTCGAGCAAAATATTCAGTTTATGACGTATTAAAAAAAAACTATTTACTAGATCTCGTTCAAACCAATTTTCGGTGGAAGTTTACATGGTAATGTACATCATATATTTTTTTCAGTTTTATCGTTCTCTTATTTTAGAAGTTACAGGGGGGGGGACACACATTTTACCACTTTGGAAGTGTTTCTCGCGCAAACTATTCATTTTAGAAAAAAATGATAGTAGTAACCTCAATATCATTTTTAAAGACCTATCCATAGATACCCCACAAGTATGGGTTTGATGAAAAAAAAAAATTTGAGTTTCAGTTCCAAGTATGGGGAACCCACAAAATTTATTGTTTTTTTTTTCTATTTTTGTGTTAAAATCTTAATGCGGTTCATATAATACATCTGCTTATCAAGTTTCAACAGCATACTTCTTATAGTTTCGAAAAAAAAGGCTGTGACACGATCGGACAGACAGACAGACGGACATGACGAATCTATAAGGGTTCCGTTTTTTGCCATTTGGCTACGGAACCCTAAAAAAATACAGACAGATAGACAAGCAAATATTCAAAGTGTAAGCTTTTATTGCTCTTCAAAATACCTTCATATTATTTTCTCCTAGGTAAGTGGATACAGATATCGGAGGTTACAATTTGAATATTAGTAAGGTATGAGGTCAAAATTATTTTGTGGCGCCCGTTAGTCTCAGGAGTTTGTCTGCGCAAGAGTGGCTTGCGTCCATTGAGGTATTTAGCCATTAAAGGTATATCACAGTTTTAGTTCCACATCTGATTGCTAGAGGTGCTGTATCCTCCTTATATGGTTTTTGTAAACTTCCCGATGATTTCGAGTCCATTCACTTTCGGAAGATATTTTATTGAATAGCTTATAGCTTTGAATACTGCATTGGTTTATTTTGATACGATAATAATACGGCTCGTGACACAATCATTACTGACACCTCAAAATCTGATCATTTTCCTGTTGCAGCGTACGCAGAGATAGATAAGTAATCGGCAAGATTTGCTAAGGTCATTAAGGTTCTAGAAATATTTTTGTCGACGTTTACCCTTGCCAAGACAATAGCTAGACATGAGATAATCTGAGGACAAACTTATGTCGTACCTACGACACAAGGAGCACTGCACACTGCCTAACTAAATTATTATGTTTACAGAACATTGAGAGAGATAGAGTTCGGAGATATACCGGTGAACTGTGTCCTTCACCCTTCGGGGAATACAGCCGTGATAGTATGTAACTACATATTAGTGAAGCAGCGGTAGCCTAATGGCTAGGGCGTCGAACTTGCGATCATATGGTCGCCGGTTCGAAACCCGTTCATTGATTCATTGCGGTACCGACGTGAATACACTCGTAACAAGCATTTAGCTTAGAACGAGGGGTTAACAAGAGTAGGTACTAGTATGTGGGACGCACATTGAGAGCATTCTAAAAAAAATTGCATTTTAAATTAATTTTCATTACCTACTCATCGCGGCACGCAGTTGTAATAGGCAGATTTCTTAAAGCTTATCAACAATAATTAATCAATTCATCCGTAAGTAAGTAGATACCTGCTAATTCCATAATCCGTTGTTATTTTTAGATTGGTACTAGATATTGAATTGTTTTCCTTAAAAAACATGTTTAAGAAAATCCTGTTGATTTTTTCAGTTGAGATATTTAATCATATCATTGTATGCTTGTTTGTCAACTGAGTAGAAAAAACGGTGTAATAATTATATTACTTACCTATATGAATATTTAATCCATTAGGTACTGTTCTTTTTTTCCTATAGCCCGACAATCCTCATACCTAGCTCGTCGCCGCTTCCCCTGGCAGTAAACTTTAATAAACAGCTGATTTTAACACACTTTTAGGTGACAGAGAGTGATGTGATACCAAATACGCGTCGCCTAAGTATGTTAAGTCGACAAAATCTCGGAGAAAAAAAAGACTGTAAATCCATTTTAGCTTTTCTGGAAACCATATAGGTACATAAGTATGATTATTATATTATAACAAAGTTATTCTAATGAACTGCTTTTTATTCCTTAATACATTAGACATATGTTGGATTTTGGAATGTCGCCCCACAGGGAAGTGACAATTTTTGTCGTATAAATATTTGCTTGGGAGAGATGATTTTTAGTGTCCAATTAGAACTCGATATAAACTATTATTTCATAGTGTCACTTAACATAAATAATTAAATATATATTATTCTACGACCCGAGCCAACCATACCTAATTCCTCAATTTGTAGAACTAGCCACATTATATACTTCATTTTCATTACTTTATTTTTACATTATTATTTCAACCCCAGAAAGCCCTTTTCAGCTACTTACTATAAAAGGTGCCCATTTGAAATAAGGCGTAAATTCCTATCACTTCCTTAATCAACATATAAGTATGTAGCACGCACAAATATCATTATTCATCATGGATTCCGGCACTCAAGCGACAGTTAAGATTTAAATTGCACTTTTTGTCCGTTCTAAGAACCTTAAGACGTTTGATAATGGGTTTAAAATATGCGTTTAATTGTTGAATGGAGGCTAGAGCTTTACATACTCACCATCAAGCGTGTAAGTATTCCCCGACGGGTTCGGCAGAGGTGTACTAATGTACACCCAAACGTCGCCGTAATTAGTCAAGTGGTCTCAAGCATGACTGCTACGCTAGAGGTTCCGGGTCCGATTCCCAGGTCAAGCAAAGTGTTATTGGGTTTTTCTATGAAATTCCCAGTAGCAGCTCGGGGTCTGCATTTGAGCCCGGTTAATGGCAATAGGCTCGCCCCCTTTTACATGGAGCCTAAACGTACCGGCGCAATGAGGGTGGACAATAGTACGCCTATGCCTAACCCTTCGGGGAATACAGGTGTGATGGTATGTCATGTATGTATTTTATTGTAGGTATAGACAGTTACTGTCACAGCAAATCTTCTATGTAATTATGGAAAGAAAACGGTGACTACTTATAACTAAGCTAAGAATTATAACTTTTGATAGTTTTTGCCAATTTCTAATCTACAGAATAAAAATCGTGGCTTAAGTAATTACTTTAACTCGTCAATAAATAACGGTGAAAGCCTTGAAATGATTAGATATTTTCATTGGTCGCGTGGTTGGAGTTCAATAAAAAAAAAAAGTAAGTACTTAGGTAAGTTAATATATTTATGAGTCTTAATTACTGCTGCTTAATGACATAGGTATGCCTATGAAAGCAAGAAATCAAAGTAGGCTTGGTGTTATCTAAAGCCGAAAAGAATGATGTTCATGTTTGGCTCGTAACTTACTTTATCATTTTTTTAGAGGCTGTCGCTGAGGACTTGATTTACTAACATGAAATAATATAATTGAAGAACATCTATAACCTGTCTGTCAGTATGTTTGTAAATTACTCAAAAACCTCTGCACAAAGTTGGATGAGGTTTTCACAGTTGTATTGCTGGAGGTCTAACATAAAATATATAGTTATTTTAGTGAAGGAAAAATACGACCGCGGGCATGATTCGAACCTGCGTCTTCTGGTTAAGTACACCAGCCGCTATGACCGCTACGCCACCGCTACTCCCACCCGCCATGTCAAAATTTGCCTTCACATTTTTTATTTACGTCTTTGAGGCGACGTTAGTGACATCTGTTGAAAATGTGCTTCTCAACCGACAAATATATATTATATTATATGATATATTTTATAATCAAGTATTTTAGATTATAAAATATATAATCTAAAATACTAGTTTTATAAGGGAAGAAGCGAGCCACTAACACAAGTATTTATATAACTTAACAGGGTTGTCTCAATTTTGTGTCAAATGCAATGTTTATGTTTCAATAAAGAATATTTTATTTTATTTATTTATTTATAAAATGTGGTGCATGATTTGCATGATTGTTGATACGCTGCCTAGAAGCCAAGTAATAGTACCTAACTGAATTCGCTGGCAACAGCTAGTAACTATATCTACTGAAGACCGAGACTCGGCAAAATGTAGAGCTACAGTACTTACGACTTGCGGAAGTTAGCTAGCAGTTATTGGATGAGAAAACCCGAAGATTGGTACTTGATAAGGAAATTTGGTTGCTATAGCATAATGAATGGAGAATTTAAGTCGAAGGACTGTGCTCTATTTTTTATTTTTTTATGGAATAGGGGTAAACGAGCAGACGGATCGCCTAATGTTAAGTAGTTACCACCGCCCATGGGGTAGGTATCCATGGGCGGTGGCAACACCAGAGGAGTCACAAGTGCGTTGCCGGCCTTTTATAAGGCAGTACGCTCTATCTTGGAGTTCAGTGATAGCCTAGTGATATGACCATTTGACTGCCAAGCAAAAGGTGTCGAGTTCGAATCCAAGGCACGGACCTCTGACTTTTCGAAGTCATGTGCGTATTAATCACGGAAGAGATAAAGAAGATTGGAATGGCCATGTGGGCGGGGCAGGCGCGCCACAGTCTTGATTAGAAAATCATAACTCGCCCGAATCATACATTCGCCGCGTTTAGTGTGCTTATGACTACTTCAGAGAACAGAGCTCCGCTTTAAACTGCCGTGTTGTGTTATTCTTACGTAATAGACAAAATGTCAGACCACTAGTATATAGCGAGGAGGTATATCTTTCCATCTGTAAGTCAAAAATTGCATTTAATTGCAAAATAATTGGTAAAAACATAAAAATATACTGATCACTATGAAATTCCAAACATCAATCATATAATTGCAACAAGTTACAAATAAAATACATTGCCCCATGTGTTCTCGCTTAATCAACACGATGTCGTAGTCCGCTTGCAATGTACTGCATGCATTGCGTTCTCTACTCTTCAACCATAGCCGTTGTTCGTCGTTTGCCGGGGTTGGCCGTGAGTGATGCACGGCGTACATCTATCGATATCGAGGTGACCGTGTAGTTAAATAAAAGCATCGATAGAATTCTCAACTATGTTTACGTTTGACAAAGATTATTTTTTAAAATTTTAAATATTTAATTGATGAGAGTATATTTTTAGTTAGATGTATTTTATATTATATGAATCATTGAATGAATGAAGATGAAGCGGCATAGACCATTTTATTTTACTTCGATTTTAATACTGAATAGATACAATATAGTCTAGTCAAATCTAAGTCAAATACTATACCTATTATTTTATTTAAGTTTTAATATTTGATTCTATTCGACATATTATTCATGCAATTAATTATAATGTTATGTTATAACTCTATTATGTTATGCTACATTTCCCCCAGTTGCTTAATGATTACGTTTTGTTCCAAGGACATAGTTTCTTTTAAATTAATTAATATCAAATAAAAATAGTTCTTGATTTTTATAAAAAAATAACGGACAGTATTTATCGATAAAAAATATCAGCTTTTCAAGCACTAGCGTATGCTTGTTGCGAGTGTGTGTCTTATGCCTACGGGAGCTTGGTGCTAGTGTGTGAACAAATTGCTGCCCACCGCTTTATGTGTGTGTGATTTGATTGTGTGCGAAAAACTTGTAAAGATAATGTTGCGTATGTTTGAGAATTGAAGTAGTGGGAGTAAAGCGGCGACACTGGTCCTAGAACAAAATAGCAGCTAGGGCCTTTCCAATCTTCTTTATCTCTTCCGTGGTATTAATATACTTACCTAAATATTTATCATGCGCTTAAACGGTGAAGAAAAACATCGTGAGGAAACCTGCATGTCTGAGAGATTTTCTGGACGGCATGTGAAGTCTGCCAACCCGCAGTAGGCTAGTGTGGCGGACTATAGCCTAATCCCTCTCGTACTGAGAGGAGACCCGTGCCCAGACGTGGGACAATGTAATGGGTTGATGATGATACACTATCTATACTATGAAGTTTAATTATCTTGGCCCAACACAATACAATCTTTGTCAATCTTTGTCTATGCCTCAAGACGCGTGCCAAGATGGCGGCTGTTTAGCACGACACATCACATAATGTGAACCGCAAATGCCAGACGCTAAACTGATTGGCGGGCAATGAGTGTCATTAACATGCCAATGCCAGATTTGGGTCACATCATAAAATGAAGGGCTGCAGAAGACCTACTTCATGGTTTTACAAAGAAGAAAGCCCCTATTTTATGACTATAGAAACATTCGAAATGTGAGCCTACAGAAGGATTTTGTCCATACCCTGGACTCAAAAAATAACCAACGAGGGAGTCCTACGCCGGGGTCGCCAGAATCGCAAGCTTTTGAAAACCATCAAACAGCGCAAAGTTGCATATCTGGGGCATGTGCTTAGGAACGACAAATATGAACTCCTGCAAGTTATTATGATGGGAAAAGTTGTTGGAAAAAGGAAGACCGGGCGTAGAAAAATATCTTGGTTGAGGATCATAATAGAGTGTACCGGAATTCGGAGTACCGTCGAACTTTTTCGCATTGCTCGGGACAGGATAAAGTATGCGGAGCTGACGGCCAATCTCCATTAATTAGAGAGGCATCTGAAGAAGAAGAAGATTTTATGACTGACGCTAGAAAGAGACAAAGACGGAACATTAAAATTTTGTGTTTGCCTTAGATATAAAGCCTATTTTAGGCGTTAATCAAATTTTGTAGGGCAAACGTTTCGTTCTATTTGTGCAAACAAAAGCAAATTAGTAATTCACCAAACATGAATTTATCTAAAGTAGGTATTTATTTCCCAAAGAGTGTCTCTTTTCATATCACCAAGTCGAAGCCTCTGATGTTGAAACCTGATATCATATTATCTTTGATTAAATAAAAATGGGCGCTTATAAAAATTTTGATATGGTTGACGTATTCCAAACCACATTTGTTTTGCATTGGACTTTGAACTTTATATTAATGACACAAAGTTCAGCATCATTATTATTATTATTCCCAGCATCCAGGTCTTCAGGTGAGAGAATGACTGTACCAGCTTTAACATCTCAAGATTTTGTGAAATAAATTAAGTAACGAACCTTCTGTATTTGTTTCGTTGTGGTCACGCCACGAGCTGACTCAATACGTGACACAAGAAGAACCACATTAAAATGACCCTTGTCATCTATTATCTTGTTCAAGCATTTTTAAACATCTACAGGTCATCATAATCTGGTCATAGAAACGCAATTAAGATTAATTAGAGCAGTATAACTCTTTGAATAGGAACAACATATTAACAAAATGTATGTATGGAAATCTTTTGTGATTTTTTTTTGTTATAATTAGAAACTGAATCACAGATAGCATGATCAGCGAATAATTAGTAAGTCGAACTAAATGGTATTGAGTAGTTCATTACCTCTTTTGCTTTTGGTCCGACACCTAATCTATCTTTTTATTATTATTCTAGCCCAGTTCGCCCCACTGCTGGGGAAAGGCCTCCCTTTCCTTTTTCCAAGCCGAAATCTATCTAATATCTACTAAGGTATATCACAATGACAGTAGGTAGGTAGGTACTTATTAGTGAACTTCGAAATAAAATCATATCATCATAATTATCAACCAAAAGAGGTCCATTGCTGAATAAAGGCCTCCCCCATTAACTTCCACACTTCTACTTCCACTTCCTTTATTATCATTGTATTTTATATAGATAATCGATATACCTATTGTATATTATACATTGCTTCCTCTCTTCTACATTGCCGTGCCCGACAGGGATCCATTAATGAACAAACTTCTATTTAGTAGGTATATAGGTACAGATATATTCAATACGAACTGGAATAAATAATAAAAAACGGACTAAGTTTTAATATTAAAGTTTTCTAATTTCAATAAAATTATCTTTGTTTGATGTTCCGTAAAAACCTTCTACAAAGTTCCTGTTAGAAAACTTAAAAAAAATATGAATTAAATGTGTCCGTTACCCAGGCCAGATGTTGTCGAAAATGGTCATTTGAATCTTATAGATAATTAGTTTTGCGGCTTCTGTAATTGTTGCGCACATTTTTAAATTTGTTGCGCTTATAGTTTTTTAATTATTTCACAAAAACATTTCCTGCTGGGGTAACGTTACCCCAGCCAGACCTTTTTCTTTCTAATGGGAATATTTAAATAATTACTAGCTATAAAATTAGTTGTCTAGATGAAGTAAATGTTGTGCCTTATTTTGTATTTGTTCTTTCATCGGTTGCGAAGTTATTCGAGATTTTGCTGGGGTAACGTTTTTGGTTTTGCTAGATCTTTGAAATGGTTAAGCGGATTCTTATCATATTTTGTACATGGCTTCTTGGGAATTAGTTTAAATTTGTTCTGCAATAAAAAAACCAAAATAATACATAGCTTAAAGGTTATTTCATTAAATAGAAAAACACTTCAATTGGTCCCAGCACTCTCAATAAGAGCTCTAAAGACTTACTTTAAACGTTATTTTAAAGCTTGTAACTGCCTTCAAATGTATGTGAAGTTTCATTAGTATCCTGTAAGTATTTAACAAGTTATGATGATATTGAGTTCTTCACGAGCACGGTCTTGATGCGCGCGGTGTTATTTGGCCACTGGATTGGATAAATGAACTGAATGTTATGTCAATTATTAGTTTTTTAGTTCAGTTGTATATCAGTAAAATTTCAGCTCAGTACATTGGATAATTAATGAGTTAATACGATTAAAGTCATTAGGAAGTGAATGACCGTGGTAACCCGACCAAGTTTAGGTGGTTACGAAAAAGCGAAAACGCAGAACATTATACTATCTTTTGAAATGTTTAGTATAATACACCTTACAATTTCGGTACAGACGCGTACACTGTTAAATACATTAATAATATAATAATATTTGTACTATGAAAACATTATTATTATCTTCCAGTTGCACAAACTTATCAAAAATCACTGATATAACATGTCGTTCGGTGGGACGCGGAAGGGGTGGCGTAAAGGGGCGCATTGTTTGCATATCGCACTAGACATGCTCTGTAATCACATAATTCATCTTGTAGAGTGCGCATGCGTTTCGGCAGTTCCGTTTCCTGTTTTTGCAAATATTTATAGAGTGCGTGAGAGCTAATGTAAAATAATAAGTGTGGCGAATTACTGCTAATGTGGAGTGCTTCTATTGATGATCATAGTTATGGTGCAGGCTGCTTGATGAATTCACGAACAAGGGAAGCTTGTATAATGTAACTACAGAAATAGTAGCAAAATTATTATTAATATGTACATGTTGTTAGGTACTTATCTAAAACTAACTAACTAAGCTAAATTACTATCTGTAATTTTAATCTGTGATTGTTTTTAAGTATAAGTTTAATAATACTTTAAAAGTTCAATTGAAATGATTATATTACCTGTCAATAAAAATTATTTAATAATCACGTAGTTTTTTTTAAATTTGTGTACATGTCTGTACTAAATTTGTAACACTATCCTACATATTTTAGAAGGTACCATAATGTTTTGCGTTTTCGCTTTTTCGTAACCACCTAAACTTGGTCGGGTTACCACGTTCATTCACTTCCTAATGACTTTAATCGTATTATCTCATTAATTATCCGATGTACTGAGCTGAAATTTTACTGATATACAACTGAACTAAAAAACTAATAATTGACATAACAGTCAGTTCATTTATCCAATCCAGTGGCCAAATAACACCGCGCGCATCAAGACCGTGCTCGTGAAGAACTCAATATCATCATAACTTGTTAAATACTACCAGGATACTAATGAAACTTCACATACATTTGAAGGCAGTTACAAGCTTTAAAATAACGTTTAAAGTAAGTCTTTAGAGCTCTTATTGAGAGTGCTGGGACCAATTGAAGTGTTTTTCTATTTAATGAAATAACCTTTAAGCTATGTATTATTTTGGTTTTTTTATTGCAGAACAAATTTAAACTAATTCCCAAGAAGCCATGTACAAAATATGATAAGAATCCGCTTAACCATTTCAAAGATCTAGCAAAACCAAAAACGTTACCCCAGCAAAATCTTGAATAACTTCGCAACCGATGAAAGAACAAATACAAAATAAGGCACAACATTTACTTCATCTAGACAACTAATTTTATAGCTAGTAATTATTTAAATATTCCCATTAGAAAGAAATAGGTCTGGCTGGGGTAACGTTACCCCAGCAGGAAATGTTTTTGTGAAATAATTAAAAAACTATAAGCGCAACAAATTTAAAAATGTGCGCAACAATTACAGAAGCCGCAATACTAATTATCTATAAGATTCAAATGACCATTTTCGACAACATCTGGCCTGGGTAACGCACACGAATTAAATCGGTAAAGTCGTACTCAAGTTATGGCGTGACCAAAGGAAATGGGGTTTCATTTTAATATTAAAAAAAAATACTATCCATGTAAACTAGTTTGATTTAAAATCATGGAGTGTTGAAAACTCAAAGACAATCACTACCTATGCAATTGTTGCAAGTGTTGAGTAATTCCTGGAAAATATTAATTATTTACTTTTCGGATAATAACTTATCTATGAACTTTGACTTGTGCTCCTTGATCGAATCAATATTATGATTATTGAGCTTGTGCTCGATAAATGGTGATTGACTCGCCTCCCACATAGGCACCTTATAACTCAGATCAAATAAAAAGTTAAGATGGAACTTTGCGAACAACTACGCCTTAACTTGTCAGTCGAGCTATCAAGCTATCGAAAGCTCGACTGACAAGTTAAGGCGTAGTTGCGGTATTGTTATATTATAGTGTAAAATTGTGTTTGTAAACGGCTAGGCGTAGTTTTAGCCGGCCTCACTTCTTTGTTCGCAAAGTTCCATCTTAACTTTTTATTTGATCTGAGTTATAAGGTTCCTATGTGGGAGGTTTCTTTGTTCGCAAAGTTCCATCTTTACTTTTTAATTGATCTGAGCCTTATAAGTAGGTACTATGTATGTCCTCATTTTTACTTGGGCTATTTTCGATTTGCTTCGTCCTTCAACCTAGAATTCTTGAAATGGAGTATATATAATATATACTATAGGTATGTAGATACCATCATGTGTGTTTTCCTTGAAGGGTTAGGCAGATGTGTAGGTACTTATATACCTACACATTAAGTATGCCAGTATGTTTAGGTCCCATGTAATAGGGAGCAAGCCTATTGCCATTAACCGGGGAAACACCCAAACTCCGAGCTGCTACTGAGAATTTTATAGAAGAATCCAATTTTACTTTACTTGACCCAGGAATCGAACCCAGGATCTCTAGCATAGCAGTCACGCTTAGGATCACTACCTAGACTAGGCAGTCAATCGTGGAACGAGTTGTTTTTTTTTAAGTCTGTAGATACTTATGCGTAAAATCTAAAGTTTTTAATAAGGATAGACATTTTTTGTGGTTATCGATGTAAGATCAAATAGCACGTAGTCGCTGTGTTCAGATAGCATTCTTTTTATGGCATTCCCATGGCCAACATGCGCGATCACATACATAAATGACGTAAAAAAAAGTTTAATTCGAAAATCAAAGCTCAACCACAAACAAACGACAGTCAGCCAACATCATTGTATACACTAGAACTTCCTGGCTATAGTGTTAATAGACAATAATTGATCTTTCTGACGGCCACCCGCGTCGCCACTGTTCGTGTATTTTTAACTGCGCGAGCGCATCCGACCGCCGAATGGCGTCTGTTTTGGAAGATGGCCGCTTAGTTGGCGGGAAATGTGCGGTTGACTTTACTGTTGGTTTATTTTGATTTTATTGGTGTGATATTTAATTCATGATTATTGAAATATTTATTTTATACTCATAGACTTTATTAAGCAAGAAGTGTCCTGGTGGTTATCTCTGCCACAGACTCGCCAAAAACTACATTTTCCTGCGCATTTTCATGACTCTTTTACTAACCTAGGTAAGAATATTTTCTCCTCAACATTATTTTCTTTCTATTTTACAATACAATTCTTACTTAGTAAAATTTTAGGCAACCTATCTTACAAAATATTAACAAAATTTGCCATTGTTCATCAGGTAAATACATTGATTTAAGGATACAATGGGTAAATACATAATCATAATTATTGTGTCGTTTCCCAATGTCACGATATTAAGGCAAAGTTAATGTTGTATATGTTTATTATGTAACTAGGTTACGTATACACAAACTGAAACATCAATCACTGACGTGCAAGTACTCTTAACAATGCAAAGAACATAATCACAATTACCGGACTTAATACTAGTTAAAATGGATATACGCCATGGCATGATTTCCTTGCGTCTTCTATCTCTTTCAATATGGCCGCTGCATCCGCCAGGGTTGCCATACCATTCCCTCTCTTTGAATCATTATAAATATTATATCTAACACTCCCCATTGTTAGTAATCCAATCGTTTCGGGGGTTTTCTAATTCGTGTGCTGCGCCGAACTGTGCTGTCTGTCATAACATGTTCCGTTGGTTGTATCTTATCATGCCTGCTTTCACTGCAGTCTGGCATGATAGGAAGTCCACACTCTTCATTGGTCTCATTTGTCAGTTGTGGAATTTCCTTCATGGGACTGAAATGTGGTGTACCAGGAACAGGGGTATTTTCCCTTATGTCTGGACCAGTTGGCTGTATGACCTTAGGTAGTATATAATTATCACCTTCCACCGAAGATTTAATAATTTGGTCCACATGTCTCTCATGGGTTCTTCCCTCTGCTTCTATTCTATAATGTAATTTTCCTTTCCTTTCTGTTATTACTCCCACCTTCCATTTGTTTCCGTTGTAATTTCTCATTTGAACTTGGTCTCCTACTTTAAATTTCTTGGTTATAATGTTTTCTTCTCTTTCAGCGTTTTTTTCTGTAGCTATGTCCCTTTTTACTAAGTCTATTCTTGTTCTGTACAGTCTCTTAAACATCATTTCTGCTGGGCTTAATTCTGTGGTGTTATTTGGCGTTTTTCTTTGCATTATTAGGAATTTTGATATTTTATCTTGTAGTGTGCCTTCCTCCTTTAACATTGATTTAAGTTTATATTTGAATGTTTGAACATATCTTTCTGCTTGCCCATTTGTCGATGGGTGGAATGGTGCTGTGAATTTTGCTTGAATACCATTTTCTTTGAAGAACTTTTGCATTTCTTCGGAACGAAATTGTCTGCCATTATCAGAGACCACTGTGATGGGTAATCCAAATGTGGTAAACATTTTTTTTAATATGTTGATAGTTGCTGCAGCTGTAATTGATGAGGTAGGGATTACTTCTAACCATTTTGTATAAGCATCCACAACAATTAGGAAGTAGTTGTTCATGAATGGTCCAGCATAGTCAATGTGTAATCTGCTCCATGGTTCTTTAGGGTATTCCCAACTGTGTACTGGCACTTTAGATGGGTTTTTCTGTATTAAGCAACATGCCTTGCATTGTTTCACCATTCTTTCAATATCAGTATCAATATTATTCCACCAGACATAGCTACGTGCCAGGGCTTTCATTTTCACAATACCCATGTGGGATGTATGTAGTTCTTCCAGTATTTGCCGCTGTAATTCTTTTGGTATGCCTATTCTTATTCCATAGAATATGCAGTTATTTTGTAAAGAAAATTCATGTAGTCTTCCAAACTCTTTTCCTGATTGTATGTCCTGATAAAGTTTTTGTAAGTCTGGGTCTCTAGCTGTAGCTGTTTTAATAGTTTTTTGAGTAATAGGCATTAATGAGATCTGATTTAAATATAATTTATCATCATCCGTTAATTTCTCTTTTGTTTGAGTCCTATGTTCTAATCTTGAAAGATAATCTGCATTTGCATGTTCTGTGGTTCTTCTTGTTTTTATTTCATAGTCAAAACCAGCTAAGAAATTTGCATAATGTACTAGTCTTATAGCAGTTGTGGCTGGTATAGCTTTCTCCGGGTGTAATATTCTTGCTAATGGTTGATTATCAATAATTAATAAAATTTTTCGTCCATAGCAGAATTGAAAAAAAAAATTTAAGCCCCATATTAAAGCAGCTGCTTCTTTATCAAGCTGACTATATCCTTTTTCAGCTTTTGTTAGTGATTTGGATGCAAATGCTATGGGTCGTTCTTTATTATCTGGCATGATGTGGGATAAAACTGCTCCAAATCCTGTTGGTGATGCGTCAGTTGCCAGTGTTACAGGTAAATTTACATGAAATGGTATAAGTATTTTGTCTCCGCATATCTCTTCTTTCAGTTTCTTAAAAACTTTTTCACATTCAGGGGTCCAGTTAAAGTGGGAGTTTTTCTGTAACAATTTATAAAGTGGGTTAAGTTTTGATGCCAGATTAGGTATGAATTGTTGGTAATAGTTAATCATACCATATGTTCGTAGAGATGACACATCTGTTGGCCTTTGGCTATTTTTTATGTCGTTAATTTTGTCTTGCATAGGGTGTAATCCTTCTTGATCTATTATGTGTCCCAAATATGTTACTGATTTTTGAAAGAATTGGCATTTCTTCTTATTTAAATGTAACCCACTTTCTTGTAGTCGTTTGAATACTAATTGAATTCTTTCAAGTAACTCTGTATATGTACTTCCCTGAATGGCTATGTCATCAAAGAAACATGCTGTCCCTGGAAGTCCTTCTAGTGTTTGATCCATGTACCTTTGCCATATATTCGGTGCAACTTTAACACCAAACATTAAGCGTTTGACTTTATATGTCCCTTTACATGTACTGATTGTTTGCATTTCAGCTGCTTCTTCATCGGTTTTCATGTGTAAATATGCTTGGTTAATGTCTAGTGTGCAAAAGTATTTTCCCCCGCTCATTTTTGAAAATATTTCTTCTATTCTTGGAATTGGGTAATTGTCATTGTGTAGGTTCTTATTTAAGGTAGCTCTGTAATCAGCACATAAGCGTACCTTGCCATTTGGCTTTGCTACTGGGACTACTGGTGTCCCCCACTGAGAATATGTTACTTTTTCAAATATTCCTGCTTGTTCCAACCTCTCAATTTCATTTTCCACTTCCTCTCTTAATGCAAATGGTACAGGTCTTGGTTTTGAAAATATAGGTTTAGCATTTTCTTTTAATTTGAATGATGCTTCATAATTTCTTATGTTCCCAATTTCTTCAGAAAACAAGTTTTTATTAGCATCTAATATTTTTTTTAATTTTTCTTGGTAATCTTTTTCAGTAACTTCATCTTCTCTGCTTATTTGGTGCATTTCAAAGGTTAGGTTTAATTTCCTTATCCATTCTCTTCCCACTACTGGGTCCACCTTTTTCTTAATTACAAATCTTTCATGTATTTCTTTGTTTTGGTAATTAATTTTTATTTTGCATGTTCCTAAGGGTTCTATTATTTCCCCAGTATAAGTTCTTAGTTTGATTTTTGTCTTTTGTAGTGTTAATTCATTGAAGTGCATATTGAAATATTCTACTGAACAGGTTGTCACTGCTGCTCCTGTATCCAGCTCCCAGGTCTGAATTTTTCCATTTAATTTCAATGTGATGGTAAACTTATCACTGTGTGTACTTGTGTTTACCATGGGTATTTTATGTATTTCATATATTTCCTCCTCATTAGAGTACTCTGACGTTGAAGCATACTCACCTTCTAGCTGTCTTTGATCTTTGAAGCAAACGGTTTGTACATGTCCTTTCCTATTACATTTTTTGCAGAACAGTTTATGTTTACTTTTACATTGGTATGCTTTGTGATCCTCTTTTCCACATCTATAACATTGTATTTTCTCTGTGTCCTGTAGCTTTTCATAATTATTATCTGTTTTATTTGTACCTATTATTTTTCTGTTTGGATTATTACTTAAATTCTTATTGACTGTATTTTTCTTTATTGATATTTTATTTATATTATTATTTTGTATTTCTGGCTCCATTTGTTTTGATTCTACTTTAGATGTTTCAATGGCTAATGCTATTTTTACAATTTGATCAAAACTTATACTGGATGATTCTTGTAATAATCTTTCCTTTGTTTCAGAGCATCTTAACCCTCTTATAAATTGTACCCGCAGGTGTGTCTCAAAGGTGGACTTCTCACAGTTATTGCATATGAAATTGCATTTTCCGCCTATCTCTTTAAGCCCCGCCACATAGTTTGCGATAGACTCTAGCTCATTTTGTGTTCTTAAGCAGAATTTGTGTTGTTGGGCGACCTCACCTGGTTCTGGGGAAATGTGGTTCTTTAGAAGCGCCACGAGATCCTCATATGGCCTGCTTTCCAGAGCAGAAGGTGCAGTAATATTTTTGAGTATTTGGTAGTATTTTGGACCAATACAATTTAAAAATATTTGTAGCTTCGTTTGGGGGTCATTTACCCTTTTTAGGGAAATGTAATTTTGTAACCTTTGCATGTAGGAATCAAATGACTCATTTACTTCATCATAAGGTTGTAAGTTGATTCCACTAACCGTGTTCGTCGAACTACTGCTGTGTATCAAAGCTTGCTGTAGAGATATCTGCTGCGCCTGTATCCCACGTATCGCTTCCACCAACTGTGCCATAAGGCCCCCCAGCTGCTGCTGATCCATAATGACAATGTAATTATGTGTATAGATAGGAATGTGTATTGGATCAGGAAAGTGTGAAGCGGGTTATCATCACCGGAAAAGTAATACCCTTGGATCAAGGAAGTTTTAGGTTTCGGGAACGTTCTGTTAGGTTATAGTCGGCACGTTGTACCTACGCATTTTATGATCCCATCCTCGTCGCCAATTTGTTGTATATGTTTATTATATAACTAAGTTACGTATACACAAACTGAAACATCAATCACTGACGTGCAAGTACTCTTAACAATGCAAAGAACATAATCACAATTACCGGACTTAATACTAGTTAAAATGGATATACGCCATGGCATGATTTCCTTGCGTCTTCTATCTCTTTCAATATGGCCGCTGCATCCGCCAGGGTTGCCATACCATTCCCTCTCCTTGAATCATTATAAATATTATATCTAACAGTTAACATTAAAATATTCATACGCAGGTAGGTAGGTACGAGTATCTAACATATTTTTTTTTTATTAAATCTTAAAAAAATATGTGTGCCTAGTGAAAGAGGTTTTATCAAGTGTTTCGTGGAAAATGTACTGAACAAACAGCTTTTCAGTAGGTACAAAGGATTAAAAATAGATCTGTCTTAGCTAATTAGTAGGATGTACTTAATTTTATTACTAATCGGGATAATTAGTTATTACGATAAATTAGGTAGGTACGCTTGTTGAATATTACATTGCTTGTTATGTAAGTAGGCATATCTGTAATCGTTTAGGCACGCGCACGCATGTATTTCGTGGAAGTCACTTTACACGCTCCGATCAGAAGGTACTGTAGCTGACAGCCTTTTGTACATACAGGGTGCTGATTTAATAAACTGCACCCTTTAAAGGGCTGATTCTACCCGTCGCTCCCAACAACTTTTCCTTCGAGACCCATAAGTACTCTTTTAAAAAATAACTAAGTAGGTACCTAATATATAAAAATTTCCTATACAAAAATAGGCAGATCACATTATTTTGTATTACATTATACAAAATGAAAATCAACTTTGTACCTATATCTATTCTATCTATAATTTGTTGTCAGTTCTGGGTTTTATGGGGAAAATTGTTCAGTTATGACGGATCGAATCACCCTTTAACGGGTGGAAGTGACTAAATAGACATTTTGTATTTGTAAAATTTTTGGGTGCCACTGTTTTTGCAGTCATTTCGGTTGAAATATAGTCATAATCACATTACATTGTCCCACGGCTGGGCATTGGTCTCCTCTCAGTACGAGAGGGATTAGGCTATAGTCTGCCACGCTAGCCTACTGCGGGTTGGCAGACTTCACACAACGTCAAGAAAATCTCCCAGACATGCAGGTTTCCTCACGACGTTTTCCTTCACCGTTTAAGCGAGTGATCAGATAATGTATTATTAATACGGACATAACTTCGAAAAGTCAAAGGTGCGTGCCTTTGATTCGAACCCGAGACATTTCATTCGACAGTCCAATGGTCATATCACTGGCTATCACTGCACTGCTGCTAAAATATTGTATAAATGTAAAATTTAAAAGAATTCTTCCAAAGTAATTATTGTGGTTTCACGTTGTTTGTTCCACGCGACAATAACTCAAAAATCCGCAACATGCCAACGCCTGCCTCGTTAGTAAAGTTCCAATTTTAAATTCATCGCGAGTCATTTGCTGTTGCGATCGTTGCGCGGGACACATGACGTCATTAGTCACAAGGAATGCACTGCGGTGGCTGCGTTTTGATACTTGATTATATGTTTTCCTATTTGTCGGAGTTGGTTGGTAGGTACCTAGTTAGGTCGGTCAGTAAATGCTATATTTAGAAGATTTTTATTTATTACATTTAAGGTAAGTACAGTTGTATCATTTAATTTTGATAAGATGGTACGTACTAAAATAACCGTTGCTAAGTACGATCATTTTTAATTATTTCATTCTTATTGTTTGAACTGTTTTGTTTTTATTAAAAAGGTATAAGCCGATCTTCTATTGGCTTTTAGTACATTCATAGGGCAGCTTATACTAGAAATGCCATGCGTAGATACGCAAGTAACGCTTGCGAAACTATAATTAGGTTTGGAGCTGTTTCAAAGGGAACAAAACTCCGAAATAAGAATAAGTTTGTTAGGTATCCAAATCTTATCTACGCATTGTTATTTAAATCAATAAAATCATTTGAATTCAAGTGAACATAACAGCCTCTCTCAACGGCTGCATATTTTTGCATAAATATTGAGTATCTAATCGAATATGTAATGTTTTTTAAATTTCTAATTTGCGAAAGTATCAAGATCTATCGTTCGCACAACAATTGAACTCGGCGCGGCGTGTCGCTGGCGCGGCGGCGACATGACGAATGGCGGCGCGCGTTCCAAATTTAAAATCCGCCGCGTAACGCCCGCGCTAATGGCATTGTTTATGGAAGCGCGCTGACTTCCGAGCTGATCAGTGTTGCACTACTTTTAATTTGGGGACTGATTTATTTTTCCAAATAAAAACTCCATTTTTGTTAGTTAAAAGGAACAGTTCTTTTACATTAGCCCTTTGAGTATTTGGGTCCCCAAATTTTCAGGTAAAATGTAAGTTAATCTTCGTAAGGAGCAGATAGGTATGGGAACTCATTTTAACCAATCTAGCTTGAATTTACGGAATTTAGGCTGGCAATTGCAAGGTGAAATCTAGAATAATTGTTAATTTTCAAAACCTTACTGTTTAAGTGTTTACATAAATAATTTTGTTAGTAAGTAGGTTTTTTTTAAGATTACGTAAATATTTTTGAACTCAAATCTAGCAACTGCTGGCAACACTGAACGTAAGCGGCGGTCTCTGTAGCTCAGCATTAGTTTAAATGACGCTTGAAATTATTTTAAGTGCTGTGTACACTGTAGGTACGGGCGTTAGTCTGAGCTCATTTTGAGCGTGATTTACTAGTCTTGATATTGGGTGGCCTTTTGTTCTAGGATATGGGAAAGACATTGTCACTATGCAGTGTGGTCCATTTGCTGAAATGGGACATCTATTCTGAGAAATTGTTCAGTTATGGAAGGTTATTATGAGACCTAAAACATATTATTATTATGGTACAGTAGTACTTACATATTTTTGTTTTGTTTTCAGAGATAAACTTTCAAAAGGTGACCGGTCTTTGGGGATTAGACCAGATAGTGTGGGATTCTTACCCATTAAAACCAACTCGGTAGCCACATTGCAAAAGAGAATTTTGATTTGTTGATAAATTGATTGTTTGGTATCATGTATTGTGTTAGACTGTCAGAATAAACTTTATTTCTTCTTCTTTCTGAATATTACATAATTACAAAAAAAAATACATAATTCTGTCTCTAAACACTTTGGTAAGCTAAGCTAAATGGATTATCTTAAATAATTTCGATTACAGAACACCAAATAACATTATGTGTTTAAAAATACTTTTGTACTACAATTAGACGTTGCTCCAGAATAAATTAAACTGTCTTAAGCAGCTAGTTACATTATCGTATGTACCTACTTGTTAACCGCTTTGACCTCCAGTGAGCCTTTTTGCATTTAAGGCACAGTTACACTTTTATGTTTGCTAAAACGAATGTTGTGTTGGGTTGTGAATGTGAAAGAAATATATTGTTTTCTGAAAGAAAGTTTCGTGAGGAAAAATCTATTTTCTTAAAGAAAGAGAACCTACTTCTATAGAGGTTTTATGGAAATTGTATTTAGGTTTGATTCATTTTTGCTTTGATTGTTTGTTGTTGTTCAAAAAGTCAATACTTATTGTACTTTTAGCAATTTAGATATATTAGCTCATGATTCTCAATTGGATAAGGATCGATATTTGAGTTCGACTGACCAAAGAAAATTAACACTTGTGGTAAATGGGTGTGGGCACTCTTCTATTTAAAATGAATAAGTACTTACTTAATATTTATTTTATCTAGGTTTCACTATGGAGAGATGCATCTATAGGTTTTCGAACACAAAAATATGTCTTTAATTAATTGCAGCCCTTAGGTATACCACTTGCAATTTAAGGTTCGAATAGACTTTCAAATAGAAAGAAATGTAAATAAAACTTATTATTTTTTGGCGAGTCGCGGGGCACTCTAAATCAAACCGGGGCCAAATTGCACTTTGCCTTTATGTAAATCCGGCCCTGTACTAGATGTAAAGAATCCTTAACAACCACAGTGTATTCCACCAGCGCAGCGGGATACAGATGCGTTGTATAAACCAGCAGTAGGTGAGGCGTACAAACAGACGGACGAATTAAGAGCTAACATTTGTGGATTAACGTTGATTGCCAAGGGAAGAGGTTGGATGTAAGTGTAGCTTTATTGTAAAGCACTTTGTAGTGTGTTTCGTCTTTTATGGAAAGTGCTTTAACTGTTTTGGATGTTAGAATTTTTAGATGAAAAGTAGGTACCTACTCGATAGAATGAGATGCTTGTCTACTTACACCTTTTTTTCTCGGAATGCATTATAATCATCAACCTATATTTTACTGTCCCACTGCTGGGCAGGTCTCCTCTCAGATAAATGAGGTTAGGTTATATTCAACTACGCTGGTCGATTGCGAGTTAGCAGACTTCACATACCGTCGAGAAAATGACTCAGGCATGCAAAATTCATTCTCATCTTGTATTTGAATTCTGGTAAATCAAAAGGAATACAGTCGCTAACCATCAGGTTATACAAAACTGTAAAATTTCTAAAAATGGTTTTAAACCTTAAATTGTTGTTGATTAAATTCAAAATCAAATGAGAAATTTTTACAGTTTGTGATAACTTGATATGCTGGCGTACATACTTAGGTTAGTACATTGTTTAAGAAAAACTACCCTCAAAGGGCTATACTTACAATACTTGTATGAAGTGTTTTCTCAACCAAAAATATTAGATTACTTTTCGATCGAAATATGTCGTTAACACCCCTAGCAAGCATAAATTTTACAGAACCACAAGTCATGTTTGTAATATTTGTCAATGACTGTACCGTGTGCCATGTGTGGTGGTGTGTTTGACAATGTAACGACAAAATCGTGGTCGTGTAAAACAATTACGACCCTCGGTGGTAACTGAGGTGTAAAATAACATTATAGAATTGTGAATCTTAAATTGCATTTTTAGGTTTGATTTTGCAATTACTGCTCCATTCACTAGTGTTATTGTTTGGTACCTACTGAGACTAATTTCTGTGTTACGTGTCAGCATAAGATAATAAATACTTATTTTGGTGTGGCTAACTATTTCGAGATCTAGCTGTTGTCACACATGGTTTTTTTAATGATACCGGTATCAATATAGTACCTAAGTATTTTAGCCATGTTAAAAATATCAGAACAGTAAACAGTCTGTATTTGTTCTCCAAAACCAACTTAGGTACGGTAGGTTAATAGGTAGGTATCAGGTTTGGACTTCGTAGTTCGTAGGGTGCATCAGATTATCGTTTATAATTCGTTGACTGAATTTAATAGTGGCACTACCTAATCAAAATATTGCATTTTATGATTTGATGACGCAACAACGTGATTGTTCATAATATTTGAATTCAATCGACGGTTACACTACATCACTTGTCGAGGCTCTTATACGTAATGCACCTAATTTAAGCAATAAACAAAGTAAGATTTTAATTCGCAAACCAAATAAAACTGATATTAATTTGACCCACGTAACCAATAAAGTCGATAACCCATTCCAATTGCCCTTTCCTAAATCTATTACTTAAATCAACCCTCCATAAAATACTTGAGTTAACCCCAAAAATCTAAATACACATCAGGCTACTCGTAAACCTAAAAAAAAACTATTCAACCCTTGAGTAGCTCGATATAATAAAAATAAAAAGACAGTAAAAAAAGGTATAAAAGTGTCCGGGGGATGCCAAATGAAATGGAATGCAAATGTGGGATGTGATAAACGGGTTGGAAGGGGGATGGTGATTCAGTGGGATGGGTGCCTTCTGTAAAATCTTTGTTGCCTCGGCTGGGTTGGAATGACCGTAGTTTTTGTGGTAGAGACTAGATATAGCAAGCAGAGATTAATCTTCAGCACTATGTCAACGATGTAATATTACATTTATTACGAGTAGGTATGTAAAGTCGCTAGTACAAGAAGTTATACAAAATTGTAAAATTTCTCCAAATGATTTTAAACCTTAAACTGTTGACAATTAAGTTCAAAATCCACTGAGACATATTTTCATTATGTGGTAACTTGATATGCTGGCGACCCTACATAGGAACTCAATTATGCATTGTAGCTAACTACTTCAGAATCCTCATCATCATCATCATCATCAGCCTATTAGCATCATCATTATCATCAGCCTATTAGTCCACTGCTGCACGTAGGCCTCTACTAGCACTTTTTCGCAAATCCTCCATCTTGCTGGAGGGCAGAATACTTCAGAATACCTACCCACCTATTCCACTAAAACTAAAACTGACACTAAAAATAATTTCACATTCCCCATGCGTAACAGTATTGAGGCAATAATACCGACTTACAAAAATAAAATATAGGACCTCAAGTATTAGGTACTTTTTGTATTCGGACTTTTAGTGTACTTCCAGTGCTTAGAGAGGTGAAACTCATCAAGTGAGTGGCTTTAACGTTGCTGTTTATAGCTTTCACTAAAGTTTTATACTCAACGAATTCACGAAGTACCTAGGTATGTAAGTATGAGTGAATCTAATAATATGCGAACATTGCAGTGATTTAGTGTGGTTCCGTGGATATGAGCGTAAAAGGAATCGAACAATAAGTTGTTTAATAGGCAAAATATTAGCACCACGTTACTCGAACCAAAAAAAAATTTTCAAATCATAAACGAGTAACGAATTAATTGTCACGAAAAGAATCAGATGGATCATTCTCAAAATATTTGTTTCTTTACGCAAAAAAGTCTGTCGCTGTTGAGGTTTTGCTACGGAATATTACTTATGGGTATAAGTATTATTCCGCAAATCATCTTGAACCTAGAAGTTATCAACATAAGACCTACCTACTAAAATATGTCAGTTGAAGCACAATTAAAAAAATGTGAGTTTCAAAAATAAAACAATGTGATTGGTTGATTAGAAAAACAAAGAATAACTACGATTAAAGTTTTTTTACAGTAAGTAAGGTAGGTATAATATCGACCCATTCACTTCAAGACATTAACCTCGCAAGTTACATAACACATTGTAGTAAAATATCTGCAATAACCCTAAACTGCTTACCTGTTGATATCACCGCGGATCGCACGGGTCTTTACGACCCCACATAAACTTTTATGTTGCACAGTCCTGTTTGCGTAAGATCACTAGTTGCCCTTTTTTATTTGCTGGCTTTTTTATATTTTGCGTGTTTTTTTATTAACAGTAGGGTAATAGGGTTACTTAATTTTTGGTGGTTGCTACATAAAAGTAGGTTAAGATACTTAACCAAATAGTGCCTCTCCAAATAGTGTAAGTAGTTGTCATCTCTGCATAGATATATTGGCTTTTTCCTCGAGTAGTAGAGTAGTTTGCTGCGGCACGCCTGGTCCATTCTCGAATTTTTCTTACCCATGATTCTTCTTTCCTTTACCAGCACTCCTTTTGCCATCAACTCCTACTCATCATGATGAATAGTAAGAGCGTAAATGTCTTAACACGTGTCCTAAATAAGCAAATTTTCTTTGTCGATTTGTAAAAGTTTGTGTTTCTGTCCAACCCGTTGATGATGCTGAAAGAAATTATTTCAATAATCAATTGTTAAACAGTAAGGCATATATTGTCCAAGAACAGACATAGCATTAAGCAGTCGTTGGATGGCAGCAACTCTTTTATCGTGAGCGATGTTATGCAGGACGCTGTATTCCTAATAAAGTTATATATTTCTATTTTTTACCCTATCGGCTTGGTCAGTACTCGTAACCGTCAAAAAATGTCTTACCTATTAGCTATAGGTACTAGTTTTATCCGTTTTATACGTACACGGACAAAACCATACTTGTATCACTACACCGCCAAAACCAGATTTAACAGAAGAGCCGCAAAAATACAGCAATTCGACGAAGCCGGTCGAAATATCCCTAACTGGCACTCGAAACTTTCGAGATCGATTCAATTTTTGAGGGTTAAGTCTCATTCGGGAACGGAATGAGCTATTCATAAACACAAAATGTTTGTTAGTTCGTTTTGTTTTAAAGTTTGTTTACTAATTGGAGTTAGGTACGTCTAGGTTTATTGCGAGTTTTGGAAACTGGTTCAATTAGTGACGAGGGTAAGTTGTTGTTTTCCGTCGTTTTGTAACGGTATGATATAAGCTTGGGGTGGAATATTTTATTTTATTGGTAAATAGGTAAGTGCATGTCTATATTGATGATGATGATGATACCTAATAAGCGAAATTCGATCTTCGAAAGGACCGGTTAAGAATTGCATAGATACGAAGCTATACTTACACTTAGTTTAAAAAGTTTTTAAATTCCTCTTACATATTAACTTTCGCATTCATTCATGGATTAATTTATTAAAGTGAGGTGACAATTTATTAAAAGCGGCGCTAGCCTAGGCTAGGGCGTCGGACTTGCGATTATGTGGTTGCCGGTTCGAACCCCACCTAGTACCCACTCGTAAAACAAGCATTAGCTTAGAACGGGGGGTTAACAAGAATACTAGTAATGTGTAGTCCACATAACCTACAAGTAAGTTTTAAAAAAAAAAAAAAAAATTTTCTATTGTTTCTGCTAAATGATCCTTGACAGATTAATCACGAAATCTAACAAACTATAACATATAAATTTTGCGATTGAGTAAGTACTTAGGCTTCTTATATGGTAAGGGATAGAGAGCAACTAAGAAGGGTTTGAGTTAGTTCCCAAGGATTGGGAGGAACTAGACAAACGCGAGAAAAACTGGGGGGTAAGGGGTACTGGGGGATAAAAATGGGGGGGGGGGGCTGGCTATCATAAATCTTTATATCTATAAGTACCTATTGCGTTTAGATATGAACTACTTACAAGACTGATATTTTGAAATAAATTTATTAGCAGAATTTCGCCTCTTAATAAACTGTTTATCTCAGTTGACCGATTGTTTTCAGCGTATGTTTACTCGTTCCAAGAACTGTTACGGGAATTAACAAGAATCGACCAAACTTTATGAGTTTATTTACTCGTCGTATGATTTCCGATTAGTTTGGTCTTTGTGGAGATGTTACTCGATAGGGATATAAATAGAAATTTAGTTACTGCCGAGTTTTAGACTAGATAGGTACCTATAGTAAGACAGAATGTAGAGCTATGCATTTCTAACATAACATACCATCACGCCTGTATTCCTCTATGGGTTAGGCAGAGGTGTACAAATGTACACCCATATTTCGACGGTCTGTTTACGTCCTATGTAATGGGGGGCGAGCCTATTGGCATTAGCCGGGCACAATTCCAACCTCCGAGGTGCTACTGAGAATTTCATAGAAAAACCCAATAACACTTTGCTCGACCTGGGGATCGACCCCGAGACCTCTAGTATAGCAGTCGCGCTTGGGACCACTAGATGAGGAGATTCGTAGAAGAACCAAAGTTGCCGACATAGCTCGGAGGATAGCCAAGCTTAAATGGCTAGAGGCGGGGCACATAGCTCGTTGAACTGATGGCCACTTGGGCAAAATGGTTCTCGAGTGGAGGCCATGCTCTGAAAATCGCAGTGTGGGATGACCTCTAACGAAATGGACAGACGATCTGGTAAAGACCAGGCCTTTGTTCAACAGTGGACCTGTCTTTGCTGATATGCTGATGACTCCAAAGTTTATAGGAATAAAGTGGATTTTCTATTGAAAGAAAAATTCTTAGTGAAAGAAAAATTCGGCCTCAGGCAGGGTTTGAACCTGCGTCCCTCTAATAAATGCACTAGACGCTTTACCTACTCAGTTACCAAGACCACTGCCTGTGATGGCGAATTTCTCTTCCACATTTTACGTATTCAGGTGTCGTCTTTTCTTTCACTAGGAAATTTTCTTTCAATAGAAAATTCATATCTTTGTGAACATTTCGCATTATTTAATGCTAAAATATAATAAAAAATAAATATTGGAATAAAGTGAGACTTCTAGATGCATTCTTTACATGAGCAGATGTAGGATTAGAAACTGTTGCTGTGAGTTTTATTAAGCTTAAACGATGAAATTGAAAAACCAAATTGCGGAAGTTCTTTAAAAAGGACATGTTACGAGCACCCTAAACCGACGATAATGCATATATTATGTAGATGAAGCGAAAGTAGTGTGCCAGGATCGTAGCAAGTGGAAATCTATAGTCTCTGCCTACTCTCATGGGAGACAGGCGTGATTGTGTGTAAGTATATAAATGTTGAAGGAAAACCCCGCGACCAGAGTTGGATACAAGCGTTTTATGTATCTACGTATCCAGTTGTGTTACCATCCTGGCCTTTGTACGTTACGAGCACAACATAAAATTCCCAATCAGATTCATTTTTACTAGCATTTGAGATCACGAGTCAGTTTGAGTGCCTTTAAAAAGCTTAGGTAGGTACCTACTTAGGTTCTTAGTTAATTGATGATTGGGCAGGAACAAGCTTTAAATCCTGAATACGTAAATGAATCAGTTTAATTTTAAGCGGCGGTAGCTTAATGGCTAGGGTGTCGGACTTGCGATCATATGGTTGCCGGTTCGAACCCACGCATTGCAGCTTAGTACGCGGGGTTAACAAGAATACTAGTAGGTACCTAGGTAGGTGTTGTGCGACCCACATTGCTATTTAGCTTTTTTTTAATAAATATACCTACCAAGGTGTTATCCCCTCGTGCACTACAAAGTATGGTGAGTGCTTAAAAAGTACCACTGTGTATTTTTAGTCTCGTTAACTTGTAACGCAACTTGACTGACAAAACTACCTATAGGTACCTATTGGATAGGTACCTACTTACTTATCATTTCTTTGTGACGTTACTATACCTATCTACTTACTTTTTAAGTACCTAATCCTGTTTGGTTCCAAAGAAGCATTGGTTTGTCACCTAAGCTAGGACACACGGGGGCGTCGGCCGTCGCGTCTCAATCAATAGTTCCGCGCAAGCCCAGCCGCTCGCCACCAGACAACGCGACATCATTCAAACACACTTCTTACACTTCATTCTGGATAGCATTGGTATTGTTTTTAGATAGCATTGGTGTCTATTGTTCTGGTAATTGTAAATCATTGGTTGACCTCACCGCAATAGAGCAAGAAGGCAATCTTTTGTTATAAATAAGTACTTACAATTGTCAATCGATTTAGTTTTTTCTATCTCACAGAATACCTAAGTAGCCTCTTCCCAGATCTGGGTCGTTGTGATGGTTGTCTAACCATAAGTTTTGAAGAATCACCATAAAATCCCGTATTAAAATTTTCTTCCCTTGATAACTTATTAAAAGCTCTGCCTAATGAAATGCGTAACGAAAGTAACCTCTATTGGTCTGCCATTAGTTACTCAGCCATTGAATGAAAGAACCGTTACGAATTTCAAATGGAACGCATTCAAATTCAAATTGAGAATATAGGCGTGGTCGGCCAATAAGAAGTGTCACGCGCGGCGACACGGTGACATTTTCAACCAATAGCGCGGCTGCATAGGCGGTGACATTTTTAAACGACTGCTGTAAGTCCGCCTACGCCGTAGCTGTCATCGCCGTCTCGTAACTGACATTTAGTTAGGTACATTTTCTACGTTAAATTTTCTTTTCAGTTTTTTTTTATTAGGTAGATATTAATAGGTAGAGCAAGTAGGACTATGTTGATCACAACTATGTTGTTAGGGGTTCACATATTACTAACTAAATAAATTGCGTTAAGCAATAGGTATTACATAAGTAGGTACCTAAGTAGTACTTAAATATCTAAAACGATTTAGTAAACATTTGAATATCAAGATAGATTTTTTGGAAGTCATTTAGATGCCTATGCTTGTGTCAAACAAACCGACAATTAGAATAATATTATTTTAAAAGTGCAAATTCATTTCATTCGTTTTCCATAAACAGTTTCATGAATGTGACACTTTCAGCCAATGGCCGCCTACTTATTTGTCATTGGTCGCGACCTAGATGTCACTGTATGTCGCATGTCGCATAAGAAAGGGATAGCGCAATAGAAATAGCGACAGGTTTGAGCGGCACTAGTGATGTTTACGTAGCCCACTCTGATTTTTCCAGGCGTGGACATTTTAATTTTAGAATCGAGGTAGGCGACGCACTTTTCTAAATCGACTAAGTATGGAAATGCTTTATGATTTTATTACAGTCTTGAGTTATGAGGCTCAAATTAAAATCAACTAGGTACCTAAGTAAGTAGTAGGTAGTACCTAGGTACTGCTACTAGTGGTGTACTGGCTTAGAATCTACCACAGATTGATTTATATTTCTATGGACTCCACTGATAGGACTTAAAAGATAGGAAGCGCGACTGCAAAGTCCATACCTAGTGCGGGCAAGCGTAGGTAGGTAGGTAAGAAGGTACAGGTATTATGATGCTTGATCGCTCTCCATTCATTATTGGACCCATTTTCCTACTTAGGTACTGTAGGAGTTTGTAACAAGAAGTTTTTAAGTGCGCGTCCCGGCACATAGAATATTTGAACAAAAAAGTAAGTAGTGTTTGAAATATGTCTAGAAAAGAATTTTATTATAAATGTCATTAGATTAAGAATTTTTCCTTGAACGAATACAGAAGTCTTGATTTCCCTCATTAAGTCTTTGATTTATAGAAGCCCTCATAGTAGTAAAACCCGGTACTGCTCCAACAGTACTATCCCACCTTTTTTCTATGGAAAACTTGAATAGCGTCTCTAAGTATTGGTTAGATACCTAAGTACCTACCTAAGGAACTAGGTAAGTCGGTACCTATACAAAATAAGGAGTATTTTGACAAATTCGAATAAATTCTATAAACAGTTGGTTAGGCGACTAGTCGGTATATTGACATAATTACGCCTGCATTTATACGGGATAGGTACTGTGGGGAACGTAGCAGAGTGCCGGGTAGGATATAAATATGGTTTAAACCAGTAACTGTGGTTTATTTTAATTATTAAGAGGGCGAAGCCCTAAGAAAAACATATAGGTTACGTCGTCTTCTGACTGACGTCTCGAACAGTTCTACTTTTGAATTAAATAGATAATTGCTTATTATTAATTTAATCTTTATGGTTTAATTTTAAAAAGGTGTGATACTACGATCACCACAGTACCTACCTACCTAAGTGGTTATATCGAAATACTTAAATTATCAGACAAGCAATATTGCCCAACCATTTTAATACCACGGTGTTAGGTATATCTACCTACCTACCGGTAACTACCTAGTGATTCTAATTAGGTAGAGACCTGTGAGTAACATGTTTAATGCCTATTACGATACTATAACGAGGTTTTAGAAGCAGGTTACCTAACTAATATGAGTTTTATGTACCTAGCACCTATATATATTGCTTAAGGAAGTTCTCCTTAAGTCCCTCTAACTGTTGTATACGCACCGAACTACCTGCTGTCTTCTAACCAAAGAAGTCATTAATTAAGACTTATAATAATTAGTGCTTATGTTGTTTTCTGTTCCCACAGACAAACCGTGAAAACCGTTTTGTGGGGCCTTGTTTAAAAATGAAATTTTTAAAAGTTTAATAAAGATACATACATAAATACATACCCAAGTGATAATACAAGGTAGGTAACTACTTATCTATACCAATCTATAGATAGGTATCTCTTACTACATAAAATACTTAATAATAAAGTTGAAAAGTTTGTTTGAACGCGCATATCTCTGCCACTACGCAGTCGAATGTGAAAAAATATTTTTTTAACTACGTAAGTACTTACAATGATAGCCACATAAGGAAGGCTATCTTAAGGTTATCTATCATCACGCTGCGATCTTTAGGAGCGGGGCAAAGCGGGTGAAACCGAAGGACGCAGCTAATGTTATGATATAAATGGTTGGTTCAGTTTTTATTTCGTATTTACAGAGTGGTCAAAGCGAACAGATGAGTTAAATCCAAGTTAAATCTGGGTCGCGCAATTCGAGACCAAGGTTGTGACCATGGACACGGTTGGTTGCGTGATGCGTGATGTGCCTTAAGTATCTTTGAACGAATTAGTCTTGAATTCAGATGCCATACGTCATTATGATTCATCAAAATCATTATTATAAGTAGGCGTAAGATCTAAGATGAGATGCTCCTGTTAACTCTGAAATCACGCAATACCCGAACACATTCTTTATTCCGCCATCTTTCTTTTTTCAAATAAATCAGTTGCGTGTTCTTTTTGAAGCGTGCCTCTAACAATCGAATTTGGAACAATTTCGCTATATCGGCACGAGCTACTGTCGATCGGAATTAATTCGAAATTCGAGCTTCCGTGCGAGAATTTTAAAGCTGGTCAAGTGCAGGTAGCAAATCTTTATTCTGAATTTGAAATTAGCGCTTCGGGCTGACATTCTGAAGGACAGATTTGAGTCTGGAGATACTAAAACTCACGCTACTTATGCACTTACCTAAGTAGGATGTGTTTTCCACTGCTGTCGAAGCTTTTTTAAGATTTTGCTGAAAATAGAATCTCTTTGTGGTCACTAGAGCTGTTGTAGGTAATACCTAAAGCATTGAGTGCTTAGTAGGTAAGTGGGTAATATACTTTTGTTCTAAAGCCAATTATTTTTTAAACTCTCGTCTGGAACGTTGACCTAATCTCGCCAGTTACTACAGCGGGAGATTTGTTTTTTTAAATGCCCTAGTGAATTGCCTAGTGATTGGTTCTACTAAAATGTTAAGTAGATACCACCTTCTACGGCAATATCTCAAGTTAAAATATGTAAGCCTTGTTTATACCTACCTACCTAGTCTTTTAAAGTACGAGGAACCTTTACGAGATACTTAGTTGATGTACTTATTCACTGTCAAACAAATTGTCTGAATCAGATCAATCTAGAAGCAATAACCTGCCTATTTAATTTTATGTAATGCAGTCACGAAACAGTCTTTAAAAATTATTGGAATTATCAGAATACTTTTGCCACAGTGAAGTTATTCATTAGCCCATGGCGTTGAATTTTAAAATTTGAACTGTTCGAAAACAGTCGATCACGAAAATATCTCATTTGAATTTGGAATCACGAAAATGAGTTCCCACATTCTGTCAACCCCTTAGGTCACAATGTGATGGTATTTAGGTATTTTAAATATTTAAATTCGTTGAATATCTTTGATGTTTGCACGTGCGGCAATTCGTAACATTTCTTTTAGAATTCGAACTTCGAGAATTATGGAAAAGGGAAAATTACGAATCTCACTTTGAATTTAGAATCACGAAAATAAAATTTCTCACAGTCTGCCAGACCCTTAGGTTAAAATGTGTAGCATTATAATATTTAAGACGGTAGGGCGTACCTATCTAGGTACTTATTTAATTTGAATTTAATGTGATGCATAGTTAGGCACCTACTTATCTTGAAATTTTTCAACGGGCATATAAGTCCTAATTAGATACCTATCTATTTAATAAGTAGGTAAGTAAGTACCAAAAGTTCTCACTGTCATTAAACCTTTCTAAACTTCTGTCATTAAAAAGTCAATTAATATTTTTTAGACTATCTTTCGCCTACCTACGACTCAGAGACGCTGCTTTATAATGTCATTTATAATTCCTAGCAAGAAACTAATTGATTTCAATTTAGTTCTACGAAATATTTAGCTGCCTATTTTAATAGGTAGGTACATATGTACATTATTAAATCCCAGTTCAGTCTACATACCTAACTAAATTTGTAAAAGGCTAGACTCAGTAGGTAGGTACCAATTACGACTGGTCGTTGCGTCAGCCTTTCCGATTGACGGGTATTAATTTATCGGATCAGTTCTATACAGTATTTTTATAGTTATAAATATCTATCATTTCTTAATTCTTTAAGAGGAAGCAATAAAATGTGTCTATGATTAAAATCAGAATGATTATATTAATAAGTAGTCCGAACATCGCGTGCAATATGGCGACGATGCTCGCGGCGATGCTTCCAAATTCAAAATTCGCACTGCCCGAATTCGATTGTTTGTATACGCAGCTTGGGGCTAAGCTCGCGTGATCTGTTGTGATCTTAGACAATGAGGACTTTTGGTTGTGTATCCGAAAATTGTATGGTGAGATTGCACGACTTGTCTTTTAAAGGGATTGTACCTATTACAAATTGTATTTTGTCTTGTATAAACATCTTTCAAGGAATTTATAGCTAATGAAGTTTGGTAGGTAGTCAACAAGAAGCACTAAATGAAAGAAAGACTCTTTAAATGCATAAAATACGGTACCTACCTACTTAGATATTTAGGTACTTATGGCATTTTTTATTTTCTTAAATGAAAGTAAAATACCTAAAGTTCCTAATCCTATCGTATCCTTAAAAAATAATAATTTGCTTTATCCTATTTGAACTAGGCTATAAAATATTAGGTACTTACACATTTTATTGATCCAGATACTCGTAGGACATTATTCTATTTACAAAATGCACTAATAAAATTGTTACAATACCTACTTACCTACTTAGCTACTTACAAATCAACATGTCCATATTAACGTCAGGGGCTCCCTAAGAAGCCCCAGTTTTATTAACAACACAAAAAGATGCTCTAGAAAGGCCCCGTTTCATACTTCTCAAATTCAAATTTGGAACTCTTAAAGGCTCGTTCATACTACACTAAAAGACCATACTTAGGTCTTTCATATATATGAAAGAAAAATAATTATGGATTGTTTAATAAATAGGTAGGTGCTTAGGTAATACTAATTAATTTCGAAGTTTTGCAAGATAAACGTAGCTTGCTGCGTTCTAAAAATGTTTGCCAATCACTACTGGAAAAACCGTGAGTGATTATTACCTACCTATAAGCACCTATGTCAGATTTTCTTACAGATAGATATGGTTACTGTTTTATTTTTATTTATGAATAGAAATATTATTCCTATTTCAATATTAAAATTGACATTACTTTATTGATAGATCCCTCAATAAAGTAATGTCAATTTTAATGGTAATAAACTATGGTCTTTTACTTCAGTATGAACGTGCTCTAACCCTTTGTTGTTCTCTGTTATGGCGAGTTTGTAATCGCTGAAGTTAGAGACTCCTTTTATTTGAAAAATCTTATTTCCAACCAGCCAAGGTGCCACAGTATAAACTCCACCTAATCTAGCTTGCGTGACGATACTTTTTAAACATAGAACACTCGTTCTTTTTGCGAATTAGAAGTGTTCTCTCTTCAAAACAAATTGCTGACAAGCGGGACGTTCGAATTTCGTATGCGCCAACCGCAGACCACTGCGTTACCAACTTATAACTACATCCAGAATTACAATTTAGAACTTTATTGCAAGCTCTATAAGGTTTATTTAGCATGTGGAATGTTATTAGTTTGAATTTAATTCATGTTGCGTTTCGGATGCAAATGTGGCTGATGAGAGTTGATTATGTAAATGAGAATGGACTAGCTTTGTGTGAGACTTTTTGAGTGCGTATTGTTTGGATCGCGAGGTAGCTGCAAATTATGCACTTTTATTTCAACTGTTTAATAAGCGTAGAACATTTTGTTAGATGTTTAATTGAATGATGAATTGTTTTATGAATGAGAATGATACGTTGAAATAAAACTTACGTGGATACGTATCTAAGTACTGGATTACTATCTCATTCATTATTTTGTTATACCTCAAGGCAATTTCAATATTGGTTTTAATTTTCATTAGGACTATTTTTTAATTCTAGAGGTAAAATTACAAGGAGTTAAGTACTTACCTCCTGCTTGAAACCTGCTTATCTAATGGTAGAATCAAACAATAAATAAATATTGTTATAAATTGCTACCTATTTAAAATAATACAAACTTGTCGCTGTGCCTTAAAATAATAACACTTAAATGAACCATAGACTGTCGAGTTATAGGGCGCGGGTTTGAACTCATTTTCTGTCTATTTGAAATCATATCCGCTTTAACAATTACCTAGGTACTGTAGAAGCACCAGGATTAATTTAATGGGATCGTAATGCTTCTACGTTAAAAACACTGGATTAAGGAAATCACGACTTCTTTATTCGTTCAAGGAATCAATCTTAGTCTTCTGACATTCATATATAATTATTTTCTAGACATATTTCAAACACTACTTACTTTTTTTGTTTAAATATTCTACATGCCGGGACGCGCACTTGAAAACTTCTTGTTACAAACTCCTACATCAGCTACGCCCCCGCATTTGGGTAAAACAAATCAATAAAAATAAAAAAATAAAGTTTTACCCAACTCCAAACAAAAAAGTAACTAACTACCTGCCTAAGACCTAACTCGAAAAACTATTATCAGGCGAAGAAGACTTTATTATACCTATTACACTGATGCGTGAGGCTGGTCCCTTATAATGGGATAGTGTATGGCATGTGCATGGTTAAGTTATCATTAAAATTAATAAAGTTTCAGCATAGTTAATGAACACAACACACCATAAACTTGAACGCACCAAAACGCCTGTAAAAGATGCGTAACGGCCTCCTATCCAATGATGCTTCAAAAATAATTACATTAAAAGCTTAGCATCATACCTTAAGGGTTTATGAAACTAAATATAAAAAGAATTAATATTATATGCAAAAACTTTAACTTCTTCTAACGCAATTGAGTCAGAGGGAGGGAAAGCTTAAGAAAACATATTAACCCTGTCATGAATTCATTCCGAACTATAATTAATTAATTTCCGAGACTAATGTTAATACCCATTTTACATTGTATTATTATACAATTAAAAATAATATTTGCTGAATCATATGTGTCCAACTCAGACACCCTTCGTAAGGACTATATCCCTTTCACGAAGTCGATACAGCATGAGCAGGGTCCCCCTCCTACTAGCAAAAAAAAAACCCTCGGAATATATTCGGAATGCCTTCACCCTATAACGCATTGGCATCTTCTTCCCTCTCTCCAGCTCGTTCAGACAGCACATCAGACAGCACATCAGATATATGAAAACACACGAACAAAATCATTAATGTTAAATATTCTTCTTTTACCAAGCAAAATTAATTTACTATAATATCATGAAACTATCTATAGTCTAACATGAAAGGGTTTTAACCTGTTTACATGTACTATATCTCTATATCGACTATTATTTATTTTCCTAATAACATAATTTACATTAGAAATCCTTCTTACAACTTGATAAGGTCCTTTATATAACCTACACAATTTTAAACTTTTACCGTCTATTCTCCTAGGCGTATAAATCATAACTAGTTGGTTAGGCGAGTAATTATTAACTTTAACTTTCTTATCATAACTTAATTTCTGTTTTATTTGTGCTTTTCTCAAATTATGTAAAGCCTTTTGTGATAAGAAATTCTGAAAATCATGTCTTCCAACATAATCAATTATACAATTTCGCCTATCAGAATTAACAACCATATCAGTTTGGAATAAAGGTTCTCTCGCATAAATCATCATGTGTGGTGATATCTTAATGCTTGACTGTTTACTCGAATTATATGCATAACATACTAAGGGTACATAACTGCACCAATTCTTTTGATCTGCAGAAACATACATAGACAACATTTGTGTTAACGTTCTGTTAAACCTTTCTACTAGACCATTGGATGCCGGATGAAAAGCTGTAGTAAAGCGAGATTTACCACCAAAATAATCAACAGTATCTTTAACTAGATGTGATGTAAATACTGAACCTCTATCTGAAATAACTTCTTTCACCCCTCCAAAACGACAAAATATCTCTCCTATCAAAAATTCGCTAACTCTTTGGGCTGTAGCCCTAGGCACTGCCTTGCAAATTGCATACCTAGAAACATATTCTACACAGACTATTATATATTGATTGCCTCTCAATGATTTTCTGAATTGACCTAATATATCTATCCCTACTTTCTCCATTAAATGATTCACTAAGACAGGTTGTAATTGAGCTTGTCTAACCTTTTTCCGCTCCTGACATAAACTACAACTCTTAATATAATTTTCAATTTTCTTTTCTGAATCTTTAATAAAGTATTTATCTCTAAATTTGGTTAATGTCTTAGCCAAACCTAGATGTCCTCCAGCCCAAGGATCATCATGTAACTCTTTTAATATATCTGATATCAACCGCTCTGGTAATACCACTAAATTCTTCACACTATTAAATCTCATAGCTTGCCTACATAAAATACCATCTATGACCCTAAATCCTTTATATGCATTTTCCTCGCTAGTCGCTATTCTATCTAATAACTGTCGACAAACCTGATCTTCGCGTTGTTCATCTGTCATTTTTGTGACACCTATTTTATATACCTCCAGACCATCATCTTGACCTGCTACTTCCTTATGATTCTCATCATCCTGACTCAATGGGTTTCTACTCAGAAAATCTGCAATCACATTTTCTCTCCCTGCACAGTGGACTATATCAAACTCATATGCCTGAATAGACAACGACCATCTAGCTAATCTCCCATTCATATCTTTCTTATCTCTCAACCAACACAATGCTTTATGATCTGTAACAACCTGAAACTTCATACCCCATAAGAAGTGTTTAAAGTAATTTAAAGCACCAGGATTAATTTAATGGGATCGTAATGCTTCTACGTTAAAAACACTGGATTAAGGAAATCACGACTTCTTTATTCGTTCAAGGAATCAATCTTAGTCTTCTGACATTCATATATAATTATTTTCTAGACATATTTCAAACACTACTTACTTTTTTTGTTTAAATATTCTACATGCCGGGACGCGCACTTGAAAACTTCTTGTTACAAACTCCTACAGTACCTACCTACCATGGAGAATAGAATAAGCTACCCTTAATGGCAATAGTGTGAAACCTGCTTATATACCTACTCAGCAAATGAGTTGATGATAAATGAAATGTCTTATGTACTATTATTTATACATAAAGGTTACTTACTACATGCTTGATGGTAGGAAAGGGCAGTTAGGTTAGGCACTCTTGAATTTGTGGAGCGCCGGGGCCCAATTTGTCTCTCAGTAGGCACCCTTTCTTCTTCTTTTCTCCTTCCCCTCCCTTTTCCTTTAATAGGCTCGGCAACGCATCTGTAACTCCTTTGGTTTTGCAGATGTTCATGGGCGGCGATGACTACTTACCAAAAGGTAGCTCGCCTGCACGTTTGCCGAGTTATCTCATAAAAAAAAACTTACCTACTTATTTGCCCGTAGACACATCACTAATTAAATGTTTTCCCCTACAGAAGTACTTACCAAACTAAAAACTAAAAATCAATTTGTATGTTCACAAACATCCTCCCTAATAACGTGCGATAATAGAAAGTTTAAAAATTAACGGGCATTGCACGCGATGTCCCTCTAACGCGATGACGTGTCGCGTGAGTGACGTCACGGCAAATGTCACGGGTGACAAGCAAATGTCAAATGTCGTAGACGTGACGCCGATGTGATAGGGTGGGGAAAGATCGATAGAAGAAAGTTCATGTTTTATTAAGGAGTTTGGTATACTTAGTCGATAGTGTTTACTTTTTTATTAAAATGTATAGGTAAGCATAGATATTATCTATCTATAGTTTGTTGCTGTCTTTGGACTGCAGGGGTCTCTTATTTATCATTAAAATTGCGATGCAGTTTACGGGAAGGTTTATGAAGTGTTCGCAAATCCCTCAACCTTAGGTTATGACTATCTAATATCACTTAAGTCCCATGTAACAGGAGGCGAGTTTATTGCCATTAGCCGGGCACGAATCCAGACTCCGAGCTGTTACTGAGAATTTCACCTAACACTGATCGACCTGGGGATCGAACCCAGGACCTCTAGAGTAGCAGTCGCGCTTAGGACCACTAGACTAGTGAGGTAGTCAATCTCTATAAGTAATATCTACTGATTAATTCTACTTACTTATCAAAGTAAGTACCTACCTTTTACTTAAAATTCCACAACCAGCTAGCTACCACTTCATTAAAAAGTTAGGTTACTCCAACTTAATTCTAGTAAAGTTTTAGATAGGTATCTACTAATAGAATGACCAAACTTTTACCTAAACCTAACTTAATCTCCATGAATGTATCGTGCAGAGCTAAGTGTAGACTCAGACTAAAAAGTCTATTCCAAATTCAAACACAATTTGAATTTTGAAAATATGTTTTTTTTTAAATTATATTTAGCATTAATTAATGCTAAAAGTACCTACTTAGGTATCCCTGGATTTTTTTTTGTGCAGCATATTTTGGTGTCTCGGTAGCTTACCTAGTTGGTGAAAGTGTCCGGTGTACTTAAACGGAGGGACGCAGGTTTGAACCCTGACTGAGGCCGGATTTATCTTTTCCTAAAATTTATATCTTTCAAAATAGTCAAGTTATAAGTAGTCTTTGAATAAAACTAAAAGCAACATCACGAAAAGCACATTAACTTATTTTATTGGTTAGCTATTTATTTTTCATTAATAAATTCATCATCATTTTACAATGGACGGCCGAATACCTTTTAAATTACGAAAGACCTCCAAATATTTCCTTCTAGCTATATATTCCCCTTGATTTCAAAATAACCCCTTCTCGTTCAAATTGTGTTCGAAAACCTACGAATAAATAATACTCAGGAAGCGTAACTCGGAACAAATTCCGCTCAAAAAGTGGACCTACTTCAAACCAAATGACGACGATTCAAAATTCGAAACACTTGCGATGTTTCAAATAGACATGCTTGGTCATTGGTTTAAATTCAGAAAGAAAACAGGGATTGGTTCGCGCGCGTGCTGTAATGTCTGTTATGACATCGAAGTCAAAATGGCGTGGACGATATTATGCAATAAGTAGACCGGACCAAGTCAATAATAATACAATATTATAATTATATTAAATATTTTATACTATTGTGATTTTTTTAAATTATACTATATTAATACAGGGTGGAAGGGACATCGACGCACAACCGCTTACCATGACTTCAGTACATGATTCTGGACCCCCCCCCCCCGCGTAGATGTTTTTCGTCGTTTACTAAAAAGGCTTAGATTGGGTACTTTTTCGTTTTGTTGTATGGTGCTAAAACGAATAAAGCCGATGGTTTTCCAACAAGATGAAGAATTGCGACTTTATCTATTGTTGTAACGTTGAAATAGTGTTAGTGTATTCAATTAGGTCGTTTGTTTGCTCTGATCATAACCTTGGCAAAATGTCACCAGGTTCCTTTAAGTTTTCTGTTGACCTGGTACTTCAGTTGTATGTGGATATTTGTACAAACTGGTACTGCAGTTTTGTGTAACATGGTATATCCCTTTAATGATTTGTAAAAATATTTTTCATCAAAATGCATGGAGCATACTCTGCTAGTTTTCACAGGCATCCAGTCATACACTCGTCTTTCTAATTTAACTGCAGCTATCCACTTATTTTGCCGAATGGGATCAGCAGTGAAATTAAAAAACAAAAACAAAATACAGTCTTATAAAAATATCTAAATTTTATCGATTTACTTTTCAATAATTCATCTAGAAAAAAATATTTCTAAATTAGGTAAAAAATTTACTGGCTTCATTTTGCATAATATTGACCATCTCGTTTTGATAACGTATTTGAACAACTTTGAATATAATTATAATTAGCTACTACTTCCAAGTGAAAAGTGATCTCTGGACATTTTAATCTTGTATGTCTCCTGCACCACTTCACAACACATGATGGCATGATGATTCACAATGATATTAAGCTAAAACGTTTGACATAAATGCTCGCTTGTAAGGAAAATGTCCGACTGATGGCGCGCTGGACACAATTTTGAAGCCCCGCCTACTTGGACACAACTTTTGTTGGGTCATTTTCTTAACGCAGTTACATTTCCTGAGTATTATTTATTCGTAGTCGAAAACGCATAAATTTATATTCCTTATTTGAAATTCATAAATCACGCAAATTAGTGTTGTTCGGCTTCTGGAATTTCAACTTTTTTAGCTGCAGGCTGTTTGCGAGATGTTCTTTGCCTACATTTATTATTATCTGAACTGGAGCCTAGTTTCGGAACGGCTTCGTAATTTTTCGTCAGAAAAAATATTTATGATTTACAGAAAGTTCTGGCCATTCCCTGTTACTGTTTTGTTTTTTTATGTTTGACATTATTGAAATAAACAAAGTACTTAGGTACCTACTTAAATACCTACCCACGCTTATTTACTAATTCCCCTGAGGTTAGGCAGATGAGCGCTGACATACGCCCACAGTTCGCCGATATGTTTAGGTCCCATGTAATAATGTCATCATATTGAGCATAATTTTATAAAAAACTAAATAACCCTGCTCGACCTGGGAATCAAACTCTGGGGACCTCTAGTGTAGTGGTCGCGCTTATGACCAGTAGAATAATGAGGCAGTTAATCAGGCTATAAGGAAGTGTTTGTAGGTATGGAAAATTTGGTTCCTCGGCTGATCGCGAGAGGAGCCAAACAAACAATAGATTTGGCAGATACCTACTTAGGTATGCTAAAATAATAATAAAGATGGCGTAATATACAGGGTGGAAGGGATGTCGACGTACAACCGCTTACCATGAATTCAGTAGGTACATGATTCTGGACCACCTGGGAATGATATTTTTTTCGGTTATTTAAAAAAAAATCTGCTGTTCCATTCATTTTGACCGTGCACTTTTGTATGAAAAAGCAGATTTCTTTTTAATAACCGACTAAATTTATCAATGCAAGCGGGTCCAGAATGATGTACTGAATACATTATGCGGTTGTGCGTCGATGTCCACCCTGTATATCTATTAACCCTTCAAGGAGAATTATTCCCAATAGTCCCCTCTAGCCCTGCCCTCAAGCTAAAATCTATGGGAATTGCATTTTTTTTCTGGGAAGGACGGCATCGTAGCGAATGTCACCCCCCCGGTGACAACTGAGAAACAGACTTCTCATTTGTCCCCTCTAGTCACTTTTCAAAGTGAACAGTCGGCACAAATTGACACCCCGGTGACAACTGGGAAGACAATTCCCAGCTGTCACCCCGGAGGACAGGGCTTGAGGAGACTATTGGGAATAGTTCTTCAAGGATTAAATTAAATACACACATACCTCATCCGAAATCTATCGTCAAGTTTGTGTTGTTTTTGCTGTATTTTAAAGTATCAATTTATTTCTGTTGGTAAATTGAACTTTAAAGGATTTTTTTTAAACGTCTTACTGCCTCCTTAGTCTTGTAATCCCAAGGGTGAAAGGTCAGGTCGATCAGAGTTATTGGGTTATTAAATGAAATTTTCTGCAGTAGCTCAGCTCTGTAGAAGAGTAGTTTGGATTTATGCCCGGTGAATGGTAATAGGCTCGCCCCCCTTTTACATGGGACTTTAGCATTCCGGCGTAATATGGGCGGACATGATTAAGTAAAACTCTATCTAACCTTTCGTGAAATAAAGGATATCGCCAGGCGTGATGTTATGTTTGTTATGTAGGTGTAGGCCTTTCCTAGCTTACGACTTCTGAGAAGAAATGCCGATAAAAACTCAGAGAATCATGGCCTCTTTTAGTCATGAATCATGGTAAGTTATTTTAGTGAAGGAAAAATACGACCGCGGGGAGGATTCGAACCTGCGTCTTCTGTCGCTTCTGCGTCGTCGTCGCCTCAAAGACGTAAATTAAAAATGTGAAGGCAAATTTCGACTAGGCGGGTGGGACTCGCGGTGGCTTAGCGGTCATAGCGTCTGGTGTACTTAACCAGAAGACGCAGGTTCGAATCCTGCCCGCGGTCGTATTTTTCCTTCACTAAAATAACTTAATAATCTTTGCATGGAAAATGCCTAAAAAATACAAAAAGATAGTATGAATCATGGTATTTCAAGTCCAGACATATTAGTATCAAAATATTAGCTATATGTCACAATGCAGGTTAATGTCAAAATTGGCCTTTTCATATTTTTTTCATGCCGTGGATAATGGGTTTTCCGGACAGCAATTTATGGCCAGGCGTCAACGTTGTATCGGACTGCCGTGGAGGTTCTTTCAAAGCACCCCATTTTTTACAGTGATTTGAGGTAAGCATCAATGAGGGCATAATCTTAGTAAAAAAACAAACCGATGTAAATTTTTCCAAACATTTTTATTACATACTTATCATCGTTTGGCAAAAAGGAAGTAGGTATATACGTTCTATTTATAATTATAATACAAGCTTATTAACTAAGTTTTTAATACTTTTTGGTACTTACACAATTTAAGGTAGGTATCCTAATATCTCACATAAAATATCGATTTGATTGAGAAACACTTTGAAATGTACAGCATGGAAATAATAATTTGTCATATTTTAGCACCAAAATATTATGAGATATGAACAAAATTATTATCTATTTTTCTTAGATTTTTTGTTTAAGTTTGATGGAAACATAGGACATTATTTATTTGAAAAAAAAAATCGAGGGAATTTCACAAATTTAAAAATAATTAAAGTCCTAAGTATTTGTGCTAGATCAAAACTAAGACCAAAGCAATTTAGACACAATCTTTACATCATACAAAATTATAAGTACAGTTATCACCTTAATAGATCAGCCAAAACTTTGTACATTAAAAACTATTATTTATTTACATTTTTATTGCACGATTTATTACTATGGAATGTTGAATTACAATTAAATTATATCTATGCTATAACACATGGAAAAGACTAAGCGAATCCTACTTTAATATTTACATTGCAAAGAGTTCGGTCTTAAAAATGGCTGAGCCGTTTTATTTACAAGAATACCACACCTCTACTGAGAATAACAAGGTACTGGTATTATCTTAGTCTACAACACTATTTGGTAAAACTAAATTAAATCACAAATGCACTGGAGATTTGATTGTTCAGTCAATAGAACTATAGAGGTCACGAGGGATGGATGTGGAGCCTACCATTTTGTCTGCGCGCCACATGAGATTCGTAATGCATATTTCTCTTAGTCCTAGAAAAGAATGCAGCATTACAACCACTGACGGAACACCGATGCAATGACTGCACGTGCACGCTTTCACAATGATGTTTCAGACTAGACAAGTCCTTAAAGCTGTCTTTGCAACCCCGACATGGGTAATTACCCTCTTTATTTGGTCGTGGCGCCTCGTCTTCTACGCAATAGTTAAGCTTCCTCGAATGCGGAGGGGAATAGGTCGGCGTGCAACCAAATGCATTCAAACTTGGAGGTAGGAAACCTAAAGGAATTGGTGGGAAGTTAGGAAGCATACCAAATGGGGTGAAGAGGAACGAATGCTGTGCAAGCATATCTCTATTACTGAGATAGGTTTCCGGTAACTGCAGATGTGGGTAAGGAGATGGGAAGGGCAGCTGTTGACTCAAATGGCTTTTCAGTTTGTCGTTATCTTTCGCTCGGTAATAAACATGAGATTCTACGTATGGCACAGCACGCTCCTCCTCATTGTATCGTGAGATCAAATCCATTTGTTCTCTGATTTTATCTAAAATACGTGAAGACTCGTCTGAAATTCTATACTCTTCGATTTTTCTGTGTAATGTCATGTTCGCACTATGACGATCTTTGCTCCGTTTTGATGAGAAAGCTGCTCTACAGGCTTCAACATTACATTTATACATAAGCTTTAGATGTGCATTTTGGTAGTGAGTTTTTAGGACATAAATGTTTTGAAATATCTTTCCACACACGGTACATTTACGTGGATTTTCATGATCCATAGGAACATCAGTGGTGCTAACAAAGAACCCATTGTCAAAATGTCCGAATATCTGGCCGTGAGTGTCTTCTGCATTGTAATCAAAGCTAGACACTGAAGAAGATGGTGACCTATCAGAATAATCTAGCGAGTCATTCATTGATAAATTGTATGGGCCCAACGAATGAGTATCATTTTTCTTAGGAATGCTAGGAAAGTCACCTTTTGATAAGCTTTCAAGTCTCTTCAATGCATTTTCTGACGAGAATTGTTCTTCACTAGAACCGTTAGTTGGCGGTTTGTACACGTCTTGTTTATCAATAGGTTCATCTTTAACTCTTAGGTCTTGGATATTATAGCTCATGTCAGTAGGTTCATCTTTAATAGGACGTGGTGTTCGTTGTTTGTCTTCACTATTTTCAGTTTGTTTGGGACATACATTGATATTATTTTCACTGAAATGGTTATCTTCAGTTTTGATTCGTTTTAAATCTACTGCGAATTCATTTTCATCGGTATCCAGATAGTCACGTTTTTGAGCCGATGTTCCATTTTCGGAAACGTAATGGTTTTGTAAACGCGTTGGATTTAGGTTTTTGCGTTTTCGCTTCATTACTTCGGGACTAGTAGTACCATCTTTAATATTATCTGTTACTTCATTATTGTCACTAACACTTCGTTGGTCAAAATCGGTTTCTGAGTCATCTATAGACCCTATAGACTTATTGAGAGTAGAATAATAATCACTAGTGTCAATGTGTTCACCTTCGTCGTCATCGTCGTCACCTGCCACTACTACAATACCATCATCTTCATCTGATTCCCCTTGACCATCTTGGTCTTTATTTTCTACTGAATCAGACTCACGCCTCATAGGCTGTGAATGCTCAAAAGATGGAGAGAAGTTCATGTTCATGCTATTTTTATAATCTAATGGTATATTTGATGAGAACTGGCCCATATTATGCGGTGGATTCAAAAGAGGATAAGATCCGAATGGATTCATAGGATTAATTACAGGTGGCATACTCAATCCAGCTCTATGCGGTGAAATGAGAACTGGGTGAACTTGTGCGGTTCTACCATCATGAGGTGAAATTTTTCTCCGTAGGTGTGGCGAATGTAATTTAGGATTAGGGTTCGCACTGTGACGATTTCTTGATCTTCTTGAACTGAACATCATGCTGCAACCTTCGACGGTACATTTATGCATTTCACGTAGATGAACGGCGGAAAAATGGATCTTCAATGCTCCTTTATCACAAAAGGTTTTTAAGCACACATTACACTGAACTCTCTTTTTGCCGGTAGCTGGGTTAATGAAGTGTGTTCCTAAATTCAATGGCATTTGAGACGCGCCCCATTGTCTCTTTGGTGGACTTATACATTTACCTAACATCATATTTCTAGAGTTATGTGCTACTTCTGCGTAAGCGTCTTTGCTTAAATTGAGGATGTTTTCATCATCATGTTTGTGGTCATCTGATCTTGATTTACCAGTATTATGGGTTTTATTTTCTGGAGATTCCGTAGGTTTTGCTGACATTTGAGGTAGCAGAGCTTGTAGTGAAGCTAAGCCCATTGGGTTTTGACTAAGCGCGGCCACCATGGCTGCCTGATGATTAAATGTCGAAGGCATTGTCATTGGTGGAAGCGGCAAATTTGTAGGTAGTGGAAAGTTGAAGAATTGACTTCTCATTAAGTCCATTGTAGCCTTTTCAGCAGATCCTAAATCATAAGGTTTTTTACTTTCTTCTTTTTCGCTGCTTTCATTCGTTTTATGTTTTCGAAAGTCAAATGGTTGCATATTTTGAAGGTGACTTAAAGGTGATGAGTTTATTGGACTAGTAGTTGAGAGAGGACTGGATGAGGTTGATAGGCGAATGCTATGATTAGGAGATACCTCGGCTGACGATACTCTGTGGGAAGGTGATTGATGTACTACTGTTTCACCAGCAGGCGATGACCTATTATGACTGGGTGACAATGCTTCTTTTTTTACTGCGGCATTCTCTTCCTTCGGACTACTTCTAGTTTCTCGATCTTGGATACTTTTTAAATAATCGTAATGCTGTTTAGCTTCCATCATATGTTGGAAGTACTTTAGAGATTCATCGTTGCGAATATCTCTACCTGATTGTTCCATTAGCCTTCTGAATTCTGCCTCAAGTTTTGCCTGTTCGAAGGCTCGACTATCAGGGTATTCTGGCCTTTTATCAGACTTATTGTAGCTAGCTCCCGGCGGCGACGGTAGGCCATTCTTCTTGTAGATCGGCAGAAGCGAGGTCTTGTGAAGAGCTCTTGCTTCTTGGAGTTTGAGGATCTGTTGCAGAGCCATGTTGTGCTCCGGTCCACGGCCACTCCATCTTTCAGCGCTACTTGATTGTGATTCCTGGAACAATTATAAAATAAATTGTAGCTTCACATATATATTCTAGAATAAAAGACGAAATAATAATGGGTTAGGTACTATTTATATATTTTGTTTATTGCTGATTGAGGGTTTACACTATAACTGAATATGCAAAATTTCAAATGATCAATAACTAATCTGATAACCCAAGTTTGAAAGCGTTTACCTTCTACAAAACGAAATAACATACTATGAATCGACTTACAAAACAGTTCATTTAATAAAATTATGAATGAGCGTGGCTAATTCTAAAAGATTATCGAGTCTAGAGCAGGCCTTAAACACTGGTTGTTCAAATCCCTCTTCAAAATAACTATCAGGCCGACACAAAACCACACCTTGCGTTTTCAAAGGCTAATATCAAATTAATTCTCAGAACTTGGAGCAATTGGGTAAAATTGTGTAAAATGACGGTTTCGACTCAACTTGAGAATAGAAAAGTGGTTCTGTGTCGCGTGTTTGAAACGATTTAATTCGAAAACTAAATTACTATTCATTTGGTAAGCATTCGGGGCCGCCTTGCGATGTCAAAGTTACATTTCGAGTTAATTCTACCGCTCTTTAACTACGTTCGGACAGGTTTCCAACAAAAACTTGTATATTTAATTATTATTGTGGTTTCGTGAGAAATACAAGAAAATATTTTGTAGCAAAACACTTGGAAGAACAATTGAAATTAAATTAACGTTGTTTGTCACTATCTCGTGACTAATCTAGGAGTGTTTACACTCATAAATGAATTATTTATTATTTTGATGAAGAACAATCTTGGTTATCGAGGGAACTCCATAAAAATAAGAGCTTTCATTACAACACCATAAAACGACACTTACATTCTATCAAAAAGCCACATCTCATTTAAAAGTTCGTTGTAACCCGTAATTGCTAGCAACACCCAGCGTTCATTTATAATGAACTTGATTGTCGCTTTTTAAAACAGTTTGTCACTCGATTACTGCGTGTAACCGATGGGGTTGCCATATCATTATCCGTTTCCCCGAAATTAAATTGTCGTTTGGACTTGGCGCGTCGGGGGCAATTTCGTAAAAGCACACCAATTACAATGATTTCGTTTCTATTGCCACAAAACGGATAAACGTTGTATAATAAAGTGTCTTTTAGAAAAATACACGTCTGAGTCTGAGTTCTTAGTTATGCGGGAAATAATTATAGAGTTTTCTGGAGTCATTTCGTGCTTTCTAAATTGGTTCGTAAAAATTAGGTTAGATTTGTGTCGTTTTTATTAGAAAATGTTTCGGTTTATGTCGTTATTGTAATTGAGTTCGTTTAAGAGTTTAAGAAGATTGGGTTGATGTTATGATAATATAATTTAACAGATGTTTTGAGAATTATTTCGAGTTTAGAAACTATTATTTTGATATTAGGAAGCTACAATTTTGAACAAAATTTGAAAACAGACTGAGGTGATTCAAATTATTACAAAGATATATTTTAATTTATATTTGATTCTTATTCTATTTGAAATGTTATTCAAATAGAATAAGAAATAACTAGTAAAAAGGTAAGGCAACATTTAAGTATTGAATTAACAGTAAGTCATGTCGGTTGAAGTTCATTAAGTAGAAATATGGCATTAATAAGTACTCGTAACCTACTCCTGACGGAACTGACGCAAGAATCAAATTCGACATCACCGCTAATTCAACAGCAGTTGCCTCGTTAGCTTAGTTAGCTAAAGCTTCCTTAGGATATATCCGCCTGATACACTTCTTCTTTCAATGAAGAAGTCGTCTCATTTAAAAATGCTAAGGATCAGTCCCCTTCCTGGTAATTTTTTCGTTGCCTTCGTTTCGTTTCGTTCCGTTCCGTTCGTTTCGTTTCGTTCCTATTTTTCTAAGGGTAGGCAGTGGCTTGGTTCAGACATGTGGTAGTGGGCTTCTTGCTCATCGTGAGTCTGCCAAACGCAAAATAAAAGCCTTGACTTTGGTCTGAGTCCCTAAAGTGCTTATAATGTACGAAAATATGAAATCAATTTCAGTGGTGTTGCGCTCTGGTTACGGCAAGTGACCACGAAGTAAGTCGTTAAGCTCGTCATTATCATTTATCTTTATCATTAGCCCCATAGCGTATCATTAACCAATCACAGCACAAAACTCTCGCGCATCATCTGCTTTAATCGAATAACGACATTTCTTGTCGTTGGGGGACGGTACTGCCGAGAAAAAAAGTGTCTAAGACAATCTATTATAATAGTTTTAAACCGATTCGAAATACCTAAATAATGAAACAAATGGAATGGGACAAACTTAAGGATAGAAGTGTAGTAATAATAAATTCGTTTTTTTCATCAGCGATGAAATAAGAAAATAAAATTTAAGTCTAGACAGAGGTTTTTTGCTTTAGCTTTAAGTGTTTTCTTATAAGGCGGTCACAGCCGCACTGTGGGAACGAAACAAGTAATTGTCAACAGTCGACAAAAAGGTTCCACGACGCAAAAAATCATTCAAAGTCGCGATGTTAACCCGAGGTGGTTGACCCGCAAACATTGGCGTACATCCGAAATTACTCTTATTACGTCTTAAAACAGTCTATTTTTGGCCGCTGTGAGAGAAAATCATAAATTTGCGCACATATCTGACCCACGCCTACCGGCAGAGCAATGGACAAGCGGACATATTTCATGGCATTTTTTGTAAATGTATCATAACAAAGTGTACCTTATTACCTTGATGTATGGTTTCATTTCAGGCGACCGAGAGATGCTTTTTTTTTTAAGTATACTTCGCGATCGTTTTTCGTTGGCTCGCTGTCGTGACATGCCATATTGTTCAGGGTATGATACATGAAGTAAGTAAACAGGTTTGTGTACTGTAAAGCGCAAAACGCATTGCCATTTTGCTTAATGACCGCTTAAGCACGCACCTGAGATGTACCGCCCCGCTGTTCTTGTGGGAAATATTTAGTTCTATACATTTTCTTAAGCTAATTTATACTTGAGCTATTAACTTCCGTTTCATATCAAAATCTGTGATATGTGGTTGTAATAATAGTTTACTGCGGCGCTTACCGTTAACTTTATGGCTACAAATGTGACACCAGTACAGTATAAGATACGTATTTTTGTCTCATTTCTAAATCGTAAAAAAATACATAGGTACTTTTGAAAAGAAAAGAAATATTAACTTTATCTTAAAATTATAACCCATTAGCTGGGTTATAATTTACTTACCTACTACGCAAACTATGCACCATCCTACAGAAATGAAACGGTAAAAAATATAAAAATGAAAACACTTTTGCCAGCAACGATACTCGTGTTTCGAATTTACCTAATAATTATGCATATATAGTAGGCAACTAAGCAACGTGTCTGCTAGCCTTGCAATTTGTTGGTAGTTGGTCCTATGGGCCAATAATTGGCTACCTTTGTAACCCGTAAGTCCAATATTACTTGAAAAACATCTGCCTTAGCACTGAGTACTTACCTACCCAGTACGATATAAGTATGAAAGGTTTGTAGGTTTGCTTTTTGATATAGGGATCCTTTATAAAAATGCAATAATAAACAAAAATATTATTTTTCTATTTCTATTGGTAAATCCATACTGAAGTTTTTGAGATTAGACGGAACTAACGCAAACGCATATGAAAATACGGAAGAGTTTGAGTTTAAACTACGTAAGGAGGAGGAAAATCTTTTTTTATTGTAGGTAAATTTAGTTTTTTTTTATTGAATGAATTAAATTATATTAATTATTTTTGAAAAATTATTTGGTTATGTATTTAATGACCCGGTCCCATTATCAGGACAATGACGGATGGATGATGATAATGATGAAAATTTTATTTGACCCGGGAACTTCGAAACTCACGGGACCATTTTAATTTTATTTTATTTTTATTCGGGAAACAAAAAAATGTACTGTGTGGAATACATGTAAATGTTAAAATATTATTTGGTTAATGCAATTCACTAAGTCTCCACAAATAACAATAAAGCAAAGAATAAATTGTAATATGTACCTATATCTACTTAATTATTTTTACATTATCCAAAGATTTTTATTATTAACTGTAATGATTACCTATATTATAATTTTATTAAATGTATACGAAAGAATAAATAATTACTGGATAATAAAAATATACGATTTTTATCACGATAAAATGTATTCCTACGTAGGTACCTACGTAGAAATACATTTTATTAGTACTGTCTGTGTCGACATCAAACACCGCGATTGTATCAATATTTGTCGTACGTTTAACAATAGCATGATCGCTGTGTGGGTGGTCGATTCTTGTATGTCTATTAATTTAATTATCAATACACTGAGTTATGAATCAGTGGGTTACAGTGAAAGTAGATACCAAAAAAGAGTGTATAACTCGCTCCCAGCTTCCCTTTTGAAGTCGTTAGTAGTTGCTACAGTACCTAGTAGGTACTGTTGTTTAGTAGAGGTAAGTTAAGTGGGAAGCATTTTTGGTTACTAAAATTGCAAAATGTTAAATACGAGCTAACTCGTATTTTACAATACCTAGTGATTACGTTTTTGTAATGCTTCACTTACGTTTTTGTAACGGTTGAAAATTGTTACGTTTTATAACACCTAAACCGCGCGTGATTTAAAATATTAACTAAAAATAACTAGGTGGATGCTATTCAAGTTATTCATTTACTTAACTTATTATATATGTCATCATTTATATCGAAAACTAAGAAAAACGAATTAATTTTGAAGCTTTTATTCTCCAACACGATGCTCAGAAATAAATACAACAGGAAATTTATCAATAGATACTATGCAGTTACTAGTGCCGTGAGTGCTCCTAGTTAAGTTAGACTGCGCTAAAAAACAAATCTGCACGGTTAAGCTACGCCTGCCGCGTTCAGTCTGTGGATGGGTGGCCATTCTTAACACAATAAGACCCCTCCGTGCCTCGGAGAGTACGTAAAACCGTCGGTTCCGGTCGTCATACGAGCATCTGACAATAATTGTAAGTGGTATTCAGATGGCCAAAAAGCCCGACAACCAGTTTATCTTTCGAATTTCAGTATTGCCCAGCCAGATTCAGTATTAAAAACTTGGATTGCGGAGGTCTGATGGCACTCGCTTCGTGTTAAATACAGACATTTAACCGCATCTAATTTTACTGGAAGCAAACTTCGACATACTCGTAATTAGAAAAAGGCTGCCTCATTAGTCTAGTGGTCCTAAGCGCGACTGCTACGCTAGAGGTCCTGGGGCCAATCCCCAGGTCGAGCAAAGTGTTATTGGGTTTTTCTATGAAATTCCCACTAGCAGCTCGGAGTCTGGATTAGTGCCCGGTTAATGGCAATAGGCTCGCCCCCTATTACATGGGACCTAAACATACCGGTGAAATGTGGGTGTACATTAGTACACCTCTGCCTAACCCTTCGGGGAATACAGGCGTGATGGTACGTATGGAGAAAAAGGCTAGGAGGATGATCTGACGGTTAGTTAACTATCAATATTTTTTTATATCTAATAGGTTTGTGAACGAATATATTTATACGAGCGCTTACGATCACAAAATCAACATTATAGCAGGCTACGGCACAGGGACACTATAATCTGTCCACATATTCCATTAACGTTTAAAAGCATTCTTGATACAATTTAGATTCTATATGAAATTATCCTTTGGTATCGCTTAAACTTAATATGGGTAATGATACGGCGTGGACAAGCGGGGTTTTATCTTAATCTCAGCTTAAGGCGCCTCGTGGAGTCGTTATGGGTATTAAATCATAATTGGATAAGCCAGGGGTCAAGTATCGATCAGGGATTTCGAGGGTCTTAACGCGACACGAGTGTGTTGGAAAAAATGGGCGGGCTGATCAGATGTGTAACTGCAGATTAGTGAATATGATCGTTTTAAAGGAAGTTTAATTTTTGTTGGTTATCCGGACTGTTACGCTTGAATTTTGTGTTAGAATCCCAGGTCGAGCAAAGCGTTATTGAGGTCTCTATAAAATATTCAGTACCGAGATGCTCGGAGTTTGGATTTGTGCCCAATCGGCAATAGGCTCATCTTCTATTACATGGGATCTAAACATACCCGTAAATTGTCCGTTTACATTAGTTCATCGCATAATCCTTCGTAAACAGGTGTAAACTAGCAAGTAAGAATCAGGACCCACCTTAAGGTAATCATCTTCCCACCACCGTTTCACAAAAAGTGTCAGTTTTCCCAAATGATTCTCACTGCACCCACTCATCATACGCATACACTGATCGTTATCATCACAGAACATTGCTCCAATAGTCGAGAGAGCCCAGCAGATATCAACAACAACTGAAGTCACTTAAGGAAACACTATGTTACATTACACGTCAAATTTCAACATGTCACTGAGCTCCCATCGCTCGGATCTGATGTCCAAAACGAGACTAATCTAGATAATCCCATGACACAACCATTAACACCTTAAAGACAGCGGTAAGAAGGTGGGGGTGGCTAAACCGTCAACTAACTCTAACTACCTGGTTTAACAAACAATAGGATTAAGTTACTTGTTATCGCCGACATAAGTTCTAAGTAATTGTTAACGTAACAAAATTATTTTTGTTAAGTTAAGTTTATGATTTTAAAGGGATGTCTCGTAATTGTACAAGTGGATTGTAGATTTAATAATCGATACATTTATTTAGTGTGGCAGGTGTTGCCTAGATTTATAGATATTTTTTAGTGGTTTTAGATAATTTATGGTTGACTTATTGTTGCCTGTAGTTTCACTCATATTTCAATATTTTTTTTGAGACAAAAATTAGCTTTCGTTCTTAACCATGTTGAGCGGGAGATAATTTATCATACAAATAGTTAAAAGGGCTGCCTCATTAGTAGTGGTCCTAAGCGCGACTGCTACGCTAGAGTTCCTGGATTCGATCCCCAGTTCAAGTAGTGTTGTCTATTGGGTTTTTCTATGAAATACTCAGTAACAGCTCAGAGTCTGGATTTGTGCCCGGGACGGGACATGGGATCTAAACATACCGGCGAAATGTGGGTGTACATTAGTACACCTCTCCCTTACCCTTCAGGGAATACGGGCATGATGGTATGTATGTATGCTATGTTGCAAACAGTTAAGATCACATTTGTTTATAATATTTGTATGGAAGTATATATTTTCGGTCCGTGGTACGTTGATAAAGAAAGGAAGGGCTTTTACTTAGCCATTCCATCTATCCAATTATTAGGGCAATTTCCTAAATTAAATCTTCAAAAGTCGCATATTTTTTTTTAGTAAAGTTGGAATTTCAGTTTTATAGATTGTCTTAGATAAACAATCTCTGTATATCATCAACATCATCAACCCATTACATTGTCCCACTGCTGGGCACGAGTCTCCTCTCAGAACGAGAGGGATGAGGCTGTAGTCCGCCACGCTAGCCCTACTGCGGGTTGGCAGACTTCACACGTCAAGAAAATCTTTCGGGCATGCAGGTTTCCTCACGATGCTTTCCTTTCACCGTTTAAGCACGTGATAATTAATTATTAATCTTATATGATATTATTAATCTTTGTATATGTTAATAAATAATTTCACCTGGCTTTAAAGGCTCTAAATAAAATAATAAGACAGAGGAAGAGAAAATAATTATACTACTTATGTAAATAAAAAAAAACAAGAAGATTTTCGAATATATTGAAGTAATAAATCACTTACTCGCAAATTGGCACTAAAGTGTTATTTTCCCGGGAAATAGCCACGTTTATTATACAAATACCTAATTAAAAATATAATAAATTTCCGGCCATCCTATACCTAAGTACCTATGTGTGTGTCTTCCTTTTGACGTATGAGTGTTTTACATTTGCAATAACACGGTTTTGATTGTCAAATCATAGGTAGGTGTAATAGTTCAAACGGCGACTGCCTTTCAGGGATAAAACCAGGCTGGGTGTGATCCACACAAAAATCACTTGGGAAATTTAAAAACCATAATTGGCAAATTTTTCAACAAACGTTAATACTTGCTCCATCTGAGTGTAACTGGGCAATTTTCTTAACTTAAAATTGATTTGATTTAGGAGAATAATTAATTAAGGCAATAAAATAGCGTTTTTTAAGATATTCTCTCACTTCGTATTATGTGTGAATATTTGTATTTGAGAAAAAAAACTTATTAAAAGTTAATTATGGTTTTATTATATGTGACTTCTATCTTTACCGGTCCATTCATGGTCAAGTTACCTATGAGTTTAATCTTTTTACTGTTTTAAATATTTTCCTGTGTAATTTCTATTCTTTAAAATAAACGTGACCACTACTACTCTACCTATGTGTCTGTCTACACATTTGTTACAATTTCCAAGAATATTTAAATGACCAAGCACATATTTTAACACAATGTGTCCATTTGTACCCTACGTGAAAGGAAAAGCGTTGTCAAATTCAAAAGATTCACCGATAATGTAAAATACCAAGTGCCAAAAATGTGCATTTTATTTTTTTAAAACCCAGTGTGCAGGCAAAACAATACATAATAGGTTTTCCAGAAAAAGGTTCGGTTTGTTTGAAGTTGACCGTGTGTGAGACATATAGATAATAAAAGTGTTACGCGGGGCGTTACGACCAACAATAGGGGCTTTCTCCCTACTGATAAGGTATTGTTTTGTCTTTGTTTTGTGTGCGGAGTATGAGGTAGGTGTGCCATTATTTGGCTTGCAGGAATTCGCTCTATGCAAATTACCGTAGTGTTTTCTACCAATTCTTATCAGTGTTATGTCGTCCTTTCGTTTGAAGTAAATATTTAGGTAGTTTGTTTGTGAATACATATATACTTACCTTGAAATAGTATAGACCTTGAAATTTCACCCTTATGTATTATGTGAAGCCGCTATTTTAAAATTCACTATTATTTTGAAATATCTATTAGGTTGTATGATGTATGAATGTATGAATGAATGTGGAAGAAGCGAAAGAGATATGCAAGAGTCGTAGCAAGTGGCAGTCCATAGTTTCTGACTACCCCTGTGGGAAAAAGGCGTGAGTGTATGTATGTATGTATGTATGTACCTAATAGGTATTTAGGTACCTACCTGTACCTATAATATTAATGACTATATCTAATAAGTACTTTATTATATTTACATTCAATCCATGATACCGACCACTGGCAATAAATCTGTTTGTGTTGAAATTTTGTATTTTAGTTTAGTACTTATGCAATATTCATAGCCAATGGCGTTCCGTTGTTTCTGCCTACCCTTATTGGAGATAGGATTGAGTGTAGTTTACGTAGATCTAATAATAACATTGCGCTTAGGTTTGCTAAATGTATTTTTGTTTTTATATCACCGATTTATGTTTTAAACATTATGTATAAGTATGTTCTTTTGGATTCTATATTAATGTGCAAATATATTAGAAAACTAGGAAGACCTGAGGCTATTTGTAGAGCCCTATAAAGTGAGTTGTGTAATGTAGCAAATGTTGTAATTCAAGAAAATGATTTATTACTTGCACATGTTTCTAACTGGGCCAACAAGCGAGAAAATGATCTGTTAATGCATATTTGAGAGAGAATAGGTAAAAATCCAAATCATAAATTTTTAGGTAGGTATGATATTTTATTAAACATGGGAAGTCCTTAGTAGGTATGAACCTAGAAAAAATAATAAAAACATTGTTTTTATGTTTTTTTTAAGTGCTTTACCATCGTAGCCACTTACCTACTTATATAATAAGAAATCCTTATCCTGGAATATGGGAATAAACATAAAAATATAAAAAGTCCAATACAATATAGGTAAATGGTCCTTTAGCTATAAGCAATGTATTGTGTTCTGTTACCTATCAAAAAATATCATCTGTCAAATCAAAGACAAAACACATTATATTTCTAAGACATTTTAAAATAATATATAATTGGTACCTAATATACTCGTAATATATAAAGACCTTTCTCAAGCTTAATAAGTAGAAAACCCAGAGAAATTATCGCTAAGGTTTTCAAACGAAACCTACATTATAATATCTGAAGCTACATAATTCCGAAAGCTCCGATACAAAGGTACAGTCGCAGTCATAATTCAAAACCCGCCCGACGAAAGCAGGTTTCTATCACTCCGCTCATCACTTACCATGTCAAGCGAGCGTACGCATCAGATACCGACGCCCGCGGCCCCCGGCACCAATAATATAATTTTGCACCTAATAATTTTGAAATGCAATTATAATTTTGCGCCGCGATTATAATTCTATAATGTTTCTTGGCATTTATTCCTCTCAGTGTGTTTGTAGGCGTTACAGTGTCATTTGCTGATTGATTATACGATTGATTGATTGACCCTGTTTTGACGGTGACTTTTTTACTTGACTGTACCTGGTTAATTAGTTTCAAAGTTGAGATAAGATGGATGACTTCAAATGTTTCTATGAATTTAAACGCTTGACATTGGATGTAAAAAACAAGTGTTTTGCTTCCTTAAACAGTTCGTTAAAACCTGTTAGGATGGTATCCTCTTTGAATATCTATGTAATAATAAAGTTGTGGAAAACTTCATTTGAATAGTTTAATCATGGAGTATTTTTTACAAGAATAAAGGGGGGGTGCATATTTGATGATGATCCATTTGATATCTCAACTAGCAGAGTGTAGTTTTTTATTTTTTTGTAAAAGAATACTTAACACACAGGTATTAAACACTCGCCTGCCTGCCTCGTTTGTCTAGTGGTCCCAATCGCGACTGCTACGCTAGAGGTCTTGGGTTCGATCCCCAGGTCGAGCAAAGTGATATTGAGTTTTTCTATGAAATTCTCAGTAGCAGCTCGGAGTCTGGATTTGTGCCCGGTGAATGGCAATAGGCTCGCCCCCTATTACATGGGACCCAAACATACCGGCGAACTGTGGGTGTACATTAAGTGCACCTCTGCCTAACCCTTCGGGGAATACAGGCGTGATGGTATGTGTGTGGTATGTAAACACTCGCAAAAGTGCACTCGCACATTCCAACATACTGGTAGTAAGGAAAAATCTAAGATAATGACATTACATATTATTATGTTATGTTACATCCCATGGTCATTTTTAATATGCAACTAAGATGGCAAAGCAGCATACAGCCCGCTTGATGGTAAGCGGTTATGGGGTTACCGTAAACTAAGGACGCTTGGAAACAGGGAACATGTGAAAGAGGGAGGGCAAGCAGAAAAAGGAGAAGGAAGAGGACTGAGGGAGGAATTGGTATCGCTACGAGTACGACATTCCCCGTCGCCTCCTCAGGTGGTAGATGATGCATGAGGATATTTCGTATCTAGGTACTATAAAAAAAAGTATATTACGGATTCAACAACGAATTAAGTAAACCAACTTATTTTAGATTTCAACACTGCAATTGAAATGCGTATCTTTGTGTCCAAAATGATATTTAATTACATAATTTCATTGGTTGTAAATCATGTTGTAATTAATGTTCATCATGTAGATACCATCTCGGGAACCTACGTGATGGGTGTTGCTTTTGTACTTCGTCATTTGCAATACAACTCACCTACTTCGTATATTTATGATCTAACTGTTTAATTATAGAGTTTGCTAAGTAATAGGTAAAGTCTACCTGTTGTTTTACGTTTACATAATATACTAAGTATAAATACCGTCACACCTCTATCCTGGAAGAATTTGTTAAAAGATTATTAAGGTATCAGCCTAGGTTGATGTGGGTCTATCCCATGCCTCCAACTTCTTTAGGCTGTGTTTGCCGCTTATCATCAGGGGTCCCGTATACTTTGTTGTCATCTTATATTATTGCAAAAAAAAGTACCTACAAAATTATATAGGTACTTAAAAGTAATTGTAATTGTCGAGATAATCAAAATTTTGCTCTGCAAAGAAAAGAACAGCATCGATTGAGTCTAGAAGGCAACAGTAGGTACCTACTGATGTCGAACTACTTAATAAATATTTTATATAGGTAATATAGTATCTAGTTTGATTATTAGTGTAGATATCTACTTAGTAAAGTAAGTACCTTTAATGTTTCGGTGTAAGTATTCAGTTTCTATCCATTTATTAATCCGATAAAAAATATATTTACTTTATAAATAAATGTATTTTGGCGGAAAAATACGGCGGCGGCGTATATAATATATCAGGCGGAATTGACACGATAGTTTTTGTTGAATAAATTTGACTTGTTAGTAGATAGGATATATATACTTGAAAGTTTAGGAAAAGTAGCGGCATAGATAAATTATTTACACAGAATATTCTAGGAAACTGTCGCTTCAAATATTCTAGGCCCACCCAGAATTCTTTGTCGAAAACATCCCACGCTTTAACATAAGAATGAGTCAGCCGCACCGTTTACAACATTTTCAAGTTATTATACGAAATTGATGATGCCATTTCGCAATTAAGCCATTAAAATATAATTTTTCATTGTGACCTGATAAATTAATAAAATAATTGCCTAAAGGTGTGAATTTCCGATCAATTTTTAGGAATGAGTTCGGAGACTGGCGATTGTTAAAATTCTTTTGTTTTGTTTAATTATGAGCTATTGACAAAGTCACGAATTTTAGATGAAAGTTGAACAGCTGTTTTTTTGTGGATTAATTGTCGGTTTTCGTATTGTGAGATGGAAATTGAAAAAAATGAGAGTCAGAGAGAATGATCATTATATTATGATATTATGTTCGTTGAATTGGATTATTATGCCGCGGTTTCAACCATTTGCCCGGCTCCTAAGAGTCGTGTCTTGATATTACCTAAATAGCCTAACCCTATGACCTTCCTTAAGTCGAATAAGGCTATGAAAACCAAAAAGTTGTAATCTATGTGATATAATCATTTGCATGCCGATGTGACTTGGTGAAATATGTCTTGTTGAAATATGAAATGTGAATTTTTCTTTCACTAGAAATTTTCTTTAATTGGAAAATTCATTTCCACGTGAAATATGTCTTGCTCAAAATTATACCTAAGTAGGTAGGTACATACTTTAAACACCTGTCGGATAATATAATATGAATTTTAAAATCATCAAAACCCTGTAAATTACCATGTACACACGGCTACACATCAAGATGTAAAGAAACAATTTTAGACTGACCTCCAATTTTAAAGGTTTTCGGCACAATTAAAGACCAGCCTATACTGGTTTTGTAACTGGTGCAGTCGTGCGTACTACAATGCTTTATGATGATCAATAAACAATTTTAAATATTCATGCAAATAAATAAAATAATTATTATTCAAATTCGACAGGTAGTTCGAAAATTTAACACGTTCAAACAAAACAACGTTTGAGCTTTACCTATTATATAATTTAAGAAAAATAAATATGTGTATAATTATAGTATGTGTCAAATTGTATAATAACATCTCTTATTACGTGATTTGTTGTCATCTTATGAAGTTGGACAAACAGTTTACCAAACAATTATACTTAATTATCTTAAAAATAATTATTTCCAGTTTGTAGTAAACTTGCACAGGGTTAAATAATATGAAAAATATTACATACGTCATGGAGTATTCAGTCGTATTATGATAATCAATGCGTATTCGAGTTTGAATTGAATTCTTCACAACGCAATTTAAAAGTAGCAACAGAACAATAAAAACTATTTAGCCAGAATAGATTGTAATCGAGATCCAAATCGATCTTCGTAACGATTAATTCATTCGGTTGCGTGGGTGCATCTCTATTGTTAGAGCTTTAGTTCGTTAGGGTTAGTGTTGTCGTTTGTAATTTTTTATGTAGGTAGTGTTGCGAAAGGGTTGGAGTGACTTCGAATTAGCTAATTATTGTGATGTATAAGATAACTACTTGGGTTTTTGTCTATGAATGAATTCGCGGATGCCAGAACACTAGGTTCTTGAAACATCGTTATATTAAACATTATGTACTTATATACCTTTTTTATAGTACGGAAAATCCTGAAGGGTACTCCGCCAAAAATACACTTACCTTCTGTAGGTACCCCTTTAGTCACGGCCGGGGCCATGGAATTCGCGACGAGGTAGAGGTACATAACATAGGTAATTACATTTTTAGCTAGTCCTATGATTATTTACATTTGCCAACCAGATCAACAAAAAAGCTAATTTGATTAAATCGTTATTGTTTCCGGAAAATTCTCAAAAGATGGCGCTACTTGTATGCATGTAGACTAGTAGCGCCATCTCTTGAATCATTATTTAAATTGAAACAATTAAAAGTAGTTGAGGTATTGGTAGTTGTTAAATTGTAAACGAAAAGTGATCAATAAATTAATTTGTAACTCGATTCTTGTTTCATTAATTAACCACAACCATATTTTATATTCATTAACTCATCCAATTAAAGGTGCTTCCTTATAAAGAGACATTTGTTTGGGAAGATTTCAAGGTGATAACAAATATTTTATAACTTCAATTAATGTGTGATTGATACTTATTTTATATTGGAAAATGTATTTTGTTTGTCAAGGGCGTTTGCGTAAATAAAACTGATGTGGCAATTATTGTTTAATTCTCACATTGTTAAAACAAAGTTGTAATTTAAAAGAGTATCTATGGAGTTTCTTGCCGGGTCTTCTCCATAAGACGCACTAAGCAACTAGTCTTCTTGGAACTGAGCAACTAAGTAGTTAGTCTTTGACTTTACAAGAAAGAGGCAACCTATATGGCAAGACAGATCACTCTAAACATGCATCAGAAAGGCGGAACAACGTCGAAAGGACTACTGAAAATTTCATATAAAAACCCAATAACACTGTTTGACCTAGGAAACCTAGGATGTTCCTGTAGGAATTCACCCAATGACCTCAAATGTAGGTAGTTGCGTTTAGAATAGAATACATTTATTGTTATCACAGGTATTTACATAGTTTATAATAGAAGGTCTTAATTCTAGAATATAGATCTCTGTGATATACCCTACTTGATGGTGTACAATATTAAGCAATAGCTAATTAGGTACAAAATTGTTGAAGCTAATATTATTCCAATTAAATTAGGTTTAAATTCATCAACTAGACAAACACTTGATTACGAACACTAGATAAGACAGTCTTATAATTTAAAGCAATAAATATAGAAAACTTCGCAAATTCAAAATAAATGTCAACTAACCAAGGATTCTACTTACTGCAATCAAGTCCAAACAAAAGTTCTAAATTATTCAAACAGTATTACCTGTTATAGTTTTAATGTTTCCTACTCACGATTGGTTAGTAGTTCAGTTGTTCTAGCCACTCGGGTCCTTGACCCGCCGACCTTGAACCTTATCGATTTTCTTATCGAGGTATATGAGACGATTCATTTTCAGAATATCTAAGTGAAAATCGCAATTAAGATTATATTATTTTATTGAAAATAAACTGCTAAGTAAGAAAATGTATAACTAGGTACTTTTATGAGCTGTGGCCCGCCTTTTCAGTTTTTTTATCCGATTGCTACGATTCTTGAAAGGATCACATTGTGGGGTTCTTATAAGATTGAATATGAAATTAAAATTGATGCAGTCGTTTTTTATTTCATAGGGAATATACAATACACACATCGATTTATATACCTATATATAATTTTAGGTATATGTACATAGATCATTACTAATTTCATTATCCTTGCCTATAAATACATTTTTTACATTTTCAGTATGAAAGATGTCAAAGTACCCGTGTAACTTTTTCAATGGGCGTTAGTTCGTGATATTCATAATAGATGGCGTTAGCAGTAAGTAGAGTGCTATATTTAATATATCTTTGGACAAAATGTTGAATTGACTGAAATGGAATCCATTATAATAAATATGTGTTAAAAATTAAAGCCGTTTGATAATTTTAACTTAAAATTATCAAACGGCGTTATGAGATGAAAAGAAAGACAGAAAGGAATTTATATGATTTTACGGGTATTTTTTGCTTTTTTATTTAATTTTACAAATTCGAGTTAATTTCTTTTTACTGTAAGAGCCTAGATTCTAGACCTATTTAAGGCCAATATCACACGTAAGTCCTTTTTAGGGACTACTTAGGGTTAGGATACAAAGTTTAAAAAAAGCTCGAAATAGCAAGCTTTCTATCATGTAGTCATGTTATTTACCTTCACATACATTCTGTCAGATCGTGAGTTTGACAGGCAATGTGTTCACGTCATCGCGTTATATTCAACTTGACAGGAGACATCGCCATGTTATTCGCAGGGTTAACCGGGAGGTAATACTTAGAATTTTTTGAATTTAGTTTTTTTTTTAAGAAAATTTTGTCAAGTTGTTAGTTCTTTTTAATATTTTTATTGTTATTGGAATCGAGGTATATTTTGTCCGACTCATCTGGGAAAACTATTAGTTAGTTTTAATTGTTGATTAATTAGGGTAGCAAAAATTTAAAATTATTATTGAGTGATTAAACCTACAACTAACACCAGTATAATTCGGTCCCATATAGGTAATAGGGGACGATATTTATTAACCGGGCACTAATCCAAACTCTAAGCTGCTACTGAAAATTTCGTAGAAAATCCTAATCCCCCCTCGACCTGGGAATCGAACCTGGGACCACTGAACTAATGAGGTAGTCTTAATAATAAAAATATTCAGATATCCTATTCTGTGAAAATTATATTTCGAAATCAGTGCATTATAACCGCCCGTATAAAAGCCCCCATCTTTGTCTAACCCTACCTTAATCCATTCTTTCAACAAACCATGGGATGGTCTCCGGGAAACTCAATCAGTGTAATGGGTTGGCGCGCAAACTATGCATTTTGCTGATCACCCGCGATTTATTTCAATAATCCACCTCACGGTAATAGCCCAGAACGGCCGGGAATATTATATTAGACTATGTTACCCCGCGGGTTTGCCCGCCTTGGACAACGACGAGCTGTAGATACTTATGGCTATTTAATAGATGTTGAAATGGATTGAATAGTTACAGTTTGTTCGAAATAACTAAGCATGTCTGAAGTTGGCCGCTTGTTGTTGTGCAGTGGTAAATTTTAATAGAAAGAGTTGTTGTAAAGACAATTGGGGTCATGTATGTTTCACATTTTTTTTTAATTGTTACTGGTTTTACCACCGCGGTAGTTCGGAACAGCTAACTTCAGACAAACACTTATTTCAAACAATCTGTAGGTGACATGACATACCTATTTGATCACATACCCATTACGATTAGGGTTTAACTCTTCAAGTATTTAATTTCAGATACTGCAAAATCTAATGTCTTTTATTCTAGGGATCCTTCCGGGCTTCCCTGAATTAAGGCTGTAAGTTTAACTTTAGGATTCTGCCAAAAATTATCAATTTACAGTAATATCTTCTACGATAACCACGTTTAAGCAAAAGTTTTGGTACTCAATTGTGAATAGGTCCTACATTATACTTAGTTGATGTCGCAATTCCTACCGCCATGGATTTGGAATGAAAAAAATTGCACAAAAAATTTAAGGAAGATTATGTAGGTATAGACAACAAAATTGACACTGTGATAAATTATGTTATTTAAGGCGGAGCGGCCTGCCTTAGGCGTCAAATTCATGGCAATAGGAATTGTGACATGAACTGGAATATTTTTTATTTACATTTATATTAAAACTTGCTTGAAAATCGTTACATAACGTAGCAGATGGAAGATGGAACTTTGCGAACAAAGAACTGGAGGACTAAAACTACGCCTAGCCGTTTACAAACACAATTTTACACTATATAACCATACCGAAACTACGCCTTATCTTGTCTGTCGAGCTTTCGATAGCTCTTCTGCTAGCAGTTCTTTGTTCGCAATGTTCCATCTTAACTTTATATTTGATCTGAGAGCCTGAATTGATGATTTAAAAACAAAGCAATTATCTATCTATTACTTCTGAATAAACTACAGATTAGGTTCCTCGGGCATGTCGGACATCTTATTCTACCACAACGTTTTATTCCGGCCATTCTTCAGGTATCACAATTTCATAATACTTAGCGTCTCAGCCGACAGCTTCGGCTGTTCTCGACTAGTCTCGGCTGCCCGCGGCGCTCGGCGGCAGTACGAACTAATGGCATCACGCTCGCGGCGGCGCAAGCGCATCCGACATCTGTACCGGGCTACAACTGTGATATTCCAACGTATTTTGATTATCATTTATTTTAAAACAGATGAAGAGATATACTTGGTTGGGTAGGTAGGTATATATATTTTTTTTCAATATTTATATAGGTACATCGCTGATGCAGATACAGTCGATTCGTGTAGTTCTTGAGACGGTACAATTTCAACAGCTTTTCAATTGCTACTTTTTATAGTTTAATTTTGATTTGTAATAATTTATTTGACTCATCAAATTCGTCTAGTGGTTGAATGCGAGGCTGATGAATGAGAGTCCTTTGCTCAAGTTTCAGGCCGCTGAGGGATTGTCTTCTGTGCTATGGGTTGTGGGTTCGATCGCCGCACAGAACGAATCCTAACACATTAACCAACCGGGCACAAACCGAAACTTCGAACTGCCACTGAGAATTTCATAGAAAAACCCAATAACACTGCTCGACCTGGGAATCGATGCCAGGACTGTAGCAGTTGCACTAAGGATCACTAGACTAATGAGGCAATCATTCCTTAAAAATATTTGACAGAAAATTATGCTACCTGTAAGTACACCGGACCTAGCAGTAACTTAAGTACATAACTAGATTTTCCAGAAAATATTATTTACATACGCTAGCGTTTCAAATATTGAACATTTGAAACGTTAGATTCTCACGTACCTGTCACTAGCGTTAAAGTTATAGTTGTTTATTAAACTTTTTCGCAATTTCATTGGTAGGGCTCATGTCGGCTGCCCCTGCGGCGGTCGGCGGCAGCACACACTAATGGCGTCACGCTCACGACTCTCGCGCATCTTGCGCAGCGACGCATTCCGACATTACTCCTCAGAACCCACAATTATTATGTTAAGATATTTATTTTAAGGTCCTTAGGCATGACATTGAATATCAAATGGTTTTATAATATTTACTAAGTAGGAACGTATCATTTTTGTTTCACTTCACTGGCAGTCGTTGGATGTAGGCAGCAGTCAACCACATTTTGCTGATATGGTGATGATGAGTATTTTTTTTAATATTTTCAATGAAAAACAATCATACGCCCCTGATGGTTAACGGCAACCGTTGCCTGTAGTCGTCAGCAACATCCGTAGTATCACTAACGCATTGTCATCTGGAGACATTTATTAGTTTCTGGCTCTTTAACTGTCCATATTGCTCTTCAAATCGGAATCCAATAATGTTAGTAAGTAGTTCCTAGTACCTAGCTATCTAGTTAATTTTAAATTAAGTAAAGTAATTCGGCTATTATACGTTAGGTAAGTACCTTCCTAGCATATATGTATTTCATTTTAATGTATTGTAAGATTTTTAAAACGAATGCAACCGTTCGATCTCGTAGGCCTAGAAGACGCGTGCGCAACTGTGATTTAAATCAAAAGCTGCTACCGATTGAAAATGATTTTTTTGTTCCTAGGAAATACCTAATGACACTGCTTGGAAATGGAACCCAGGATTGCGCTCAGCATTCGCGTTTATGACTGATATGGGCAGTCATAAACGCAGCCGCAGCAGCAGCTGGTATTCTTAAAGAGTACCAGCGGTCAGAGTACCTGCCTAGAGGTAAATTACTTACGTTCATCTCATTTGAATATAAAACACTAAAATTATCTTAGTAAAAGTTGTGCCCTGCGGTTTCACCTGCTTGATTTTTAGGATCATAGTGTGCTGTTTTGTGGCCTGCAACTTTCTTTAAGAATGAAGCTATCAAATAGAAAAAGAGTTTTTCAATTGCTAGTTCCAGAGATAAGCGAGTTTAAACAAAAATAGCACTTCACCTTTATAAATATCTAAGTATAGATTATTATCATGAATTTTAAAATACACAGTAAATTATTTTATAATGTTAATAAGGACACTTTAACAGCTGTCCTCACAAAGCCTAGAGCAACATCAAGACAACGACGACAGAAAAATATGGTACCTAATTACATACACATGACGAGGATTGTCAAGCATACAAACATTATAAAATGCAACGTCCCTAAGAAGTAGTCTACTTAATGGCAGTAGATACAATATGACAAGTAACTCATGAAATAATAGGTTAAATTTCAAACGCTGGCTCTGGGCCTGTAGTGTAATTTATATGTAACTAACTGTAGTCCGCGGTTTCATTTGCATCTTAATGGAAGTTTTCAGACAAAGCCCATGCCATTCCCTAAAATAGATTATCCTTACCTTAATCCATACCTTATATCCATACCTTACACTAAACAGATTTATCCCTATACCAAAGTTTATAAAAATTGTTTAGCGATTTAGGCGTGAAAATACTATTTTAATTTACCTACTTGAGCGGCAACACAAGGTGTATATAGTTTGCTAGCATGTATTTGTGTGTGTATACTACACTTCTAATCTGTACTTTAAAGTATTCTTCAACTCGTTAAATGTAAAATGGATTGATCATCCTCGTTTTATCTATTACGTGTAGTTTGAAAATGATCATTCTTTTGTAGTGCCACATCCAGTTTCATTATTATCAACGGTTGGATACCGTGACAGTGCATATTGACAAAAGCTTTAAATCCGGGTGACAGAAAACGCATTACATTGATGGGCCTTGGCGCCACCTTGTTACACTTACCTATATTGATGACTTCATTATCTTTTTTTAGGAAAATAAAATAAGCTCGTTATAATAATAATCATCGTTATTGCTAATTTAGCTGCTGTTAAATGACAAAAGTAGCTACCTACTTTCCTGCTATTTGGTTTAAGATTTCGGAATTCTGAAAACTGATTTCCACTACTTAATCGAAATTGTTAACCCGGCAAATTTTGATTTGAAATCAATCAGGATTAAATTTTACTTAGGTACCCAAAATTTAGGAAGTTGTAGGGATCATTACTTTTTTTCTACAACAGAAATTGAAATTCTCTAAGTACAACAAGAATAAGAACATTTAACAAAACTAAACATAATAAGAATCCGTAAAAAAATCTCAACGTCCACACATGAATGGAAACTGTAACAACTCAAAATTATGAATTTTACTCGATCCAAATTAAAATCATTATCTATTGTCAGAGTACTATATCTATTGCATAATAGTTTCAATGTTAAATAAAACGTTGTTTCAAATGATCTTTGAAATGTCTATATCTTCATTAATAATAAGTGGTCAGTATTATTTTTGCCATTACAACCGCCAACTGCATTGGGACCTCAAATTTAATTACAACTCATGCCTTCGCAATTCTTAATGAATACATTCGTATCTATAATTAAATTATCTATTGCCCACTTTGGACGCCCACGCATGGGCAGTCAGTAATAAATAATAGCAGCTGATTGATGTTTCACAATCGGCTGATACGATGGTTATTTATTTATTTTTCGCTGGCGCTATGTCTGCTGTATTTCATACAAAAAACATAAGTAGAAGTTTTTATATTACGCAGATTTAAGTGTTTGATGGCAAATTCTTATAGATGTTTTAATCCAAAAATAACCTTTACGGATAAAAGTGTCACTTTACTCGCTAAAACTTATTCATAACCCTTCTGGGAGCTATGATGCAATGCTGGCCCGGAAAATGCAAAAATAAAGTTAACGCCTGATTTGTTAGCTTCTGAATAACAAACTCCCATTTTCCACCATTAGTTGCTTTTGTTAGTGTTAAAATATTTCTGGACGGCAGTAAACGTCAAGGTACATAAATTTGGCAAACTAACCTGAATCATGAATGCTTCTGGTGACTGTCTTCCACACAAACAAACATCAAACGGCACTGAGCGTCACTTCACAGTACATTTCACATGTAATCCTTCACGCTATACATGTACTACGTACGTACAACACACAAATATATTCGTGATTATATCGTGTGGAACATATACAAAGAGCGACGTTAACACGACCGCCTAACAGTCTGTGAGACCGGACACTGGGCTTCAGGCGCCGTAGAGTGGGATGAAAGATATGCGGGGGGACACATGCATGCTGAAGGATACCAAAGGAGCCGGGCAGATGCGACAGGACTCCGGAGAAAAGAGACGACTACACTGCGTGACATTTGAAAACTGTGTCTTTACACCACCTTCAGCTATGATACAGGAAAATGGTGTTTATTTTTGTAGGCACAGAGATGAGAATTATTAATATATGCTGGCGCATAGGATGTTTGGTTTTAGTGAGTAAATGTCCTCTAATGTGTCGCGCAATCCGGAGCGCTAGCTTTAAAACTAAGTTGTGTAGAGACGAGTATTGCGCGCGCGTGCTCTGTCGCTTCAGCCGTCTGGTCGTCAAATTGTGTGTCGCGTTTTGTCGCTTTTGGAGCGGCGTCGCGGTTGTGCGAGCGGGATGGGAGCATCTAGGCCGTGGGGTGGGAGGAAGACGGGGAGGTGTCACCACGAGCGCTTTTTAGGGACTTAAAGCCGGATAAGCACAAACAGAGGCGTACTGCGGATTTGTAATGTGCCGTTTTTGCGCATATGTGGGTTTTTCAGTACGTACTTGTACGCTACCAATTTTAAATTGTGTCCAGCCTGCGGTTGACTATTTGTTTCAGACGAATTGTTTTTGTTCACGGAAACTTTATTGATAAAAATAAACCAGATCTCTCTCAACATTTTTTATTCTTGCAATTTTCATTATCTGATGACGTCTTCGGAGTTTTGTAATTCCCCTCCTTATTTAATTTGATCTTATAATTAATATATACACATCATAGTGCTTTATGAGATACTAGATAATCTAACGCCTAAGTACCTATATTTTACAAAAGTCCGAAAAGCGCCGTAAGCAAAAAATTCTAATCTCATTACTAGAATCCTTTTCTAAAGCCACTTGTCCGATGACACTGGTTATATTTGGTAGAAAAAAGATGACTTTCCAACAAAAGCTCATCCAATTTCGTCACAAAGCGGTAGCGCCATCACACAATGGCAAGAATACTGTCTCAACAATGAGATTGTGACATTTTAGGTCTGTCACATTGTAGCCCACAGGAGTTGAATTATTATCGGTCGGATACAAACTAAATATCCTTTTGTGGATGTTTTTGTACGTGCAAATGTCACTGGCCACCCACACGAAGTTGGTAGCGTGAAATTGGGTATGGGATTAGCTGTCGGCAAAGTTACTGATGGTGATTATAAGATTACTGTTGCGTTTCTTTGTAGATTTAAAGTAAAATGATTGTGTTTAAATCAATCGTATTATTTTTGATGGGTATAATTCAATTATTATGTGCCATGTTTATATTTCTATGCATATAAGACAGACTTAATATGACATTCTCTATCTTTAAAACTCTCAATAATTATAAAATTAATGAAAAACACATTTCATTGCTTACTAGGTCAGCTTTGTTGGCAAAACTTAGCCATATTAAAATTCAAAATTTTTTACTATTGGTGGTTGTAGTAAGTGATGTTTGACGTCATCATCACCTGTAATCAGCATTCGATTACACTTGCAAGTCTATGATTACAACGTTACTATGATAAATATGTTTTGTTTTACTCCAAATGACTGGATTATGCAAATTTTGATAATTTTGACTTGGCAATGTTGACTGACTAGGCGATATTTGTTTCTTAAAGTATTGTTATTTGTATTTTCACGATAGGTTGCGCTACTTACCTTGTATTTACGGCCAGTGAGTTTTAAAAGTTGGCCCCAGAAGAGACATTAGCTATCTTAATAATATATTTTTCTCGGAATCAACTAAATTTGACTTAGTCCTAGGTATATGTTAGACGTCATGCGTTTCGGTAATGATTCTTCACGCACGACACTAAAACATGATTTTAATAACATCAATGCTAATGTAATTAAGTATGATAATATGAGATGGGTATGAATTTTGTGAGATTGTTGCAATAATACGGTACTCATTAGTAACAAGTGCGTCAAACATACCGGTTTTATGCCGCACATGTACGGTCAGTAAAACAAACATGTCTGTTATGCACTATATAGGTAATATTAAGTAGGTATGGGTTTATAGTTTCTCTTGCTGTACAGAATTTCATTGGATTCGCTAGAAATATGGATAACTTAGCAATTGGTTCATAAATCTATCATTTTGATAGTAAATTGTGGTGTAGTTTTGCAAAGTTTCATCTCTATAATGCTCCGAGTAGAACACTTTTACGGGCTGTCTTTACTAAAATGACATGTTCTAAGCATATTTTATTTCCATAATTATCTTTACTGAGTAAAATAAAGAGAGAAACTATAAAGTTCTTTTAAATGCATCTTTGTGTAAGTGATGTTTGCCTTAAAGATATACCTAAGTTTAATTCGTCAATCGCCATATCCCAGTAGGTAGGTACGTTTCGAAGTATAATGTAGGTAAATTTTGAAAAAATAATTGATTAAGATTATGTACCTACTTATTTAAGTTTTATGCTAATCAAAACTGAAATTAATTAGTCTTAAAGTCATTACTGAAACATTACGTATCACCTTCGTTTTATAAAACACAGTTTTAATATTATAATTACAATATCAATTACATAAATCTTTTATGTAAGTAATGAATAATACCAGAACATTTTTTTCTCGTTTTACCATTTTTTCTCCGCAGTACCTATTGGTAATGTAATTTTAATAGCCCGCGTTTGTAGACAAGTGGTTTACGAAACTCAGGGACGTTATTTATTACAACAATTACTATTGTTTCGGGATTTTGACTGATGCCCGCTAATGGCCGCAGATTATCGCGTGTCATTTGTTTAAATCAGTCTAATGCTTGTTTTATTTACATAGTTTTTGTGGTTATGACCGTTTCTTTTTGGCGAGGATGATTGCCTAAGTTGTAATATTATTGAATACCTAATATTTTTAGTGCTTTATGTCGAATTAGTTTATTCGGCTTTATAACATAATACCGTGAGTAAACACCTCCAAAAATTTTTGAAATTTTATCGGAAATATTTATTACGATGTTTAAATAAAACAATCAAATTTCTTCAGGGTTTGACATTTTAGTATTTTAATACAACACAGTGAAATGTAGAATAATATTTAATCAAAACACCAAAATAACTTAAAAATAATACCGACATTTTTATCGCGACATCTGGGCTCAAAAGCCAGCAAATTAGCCTTACGAATTTAGATCGGCCGATACACGGGACGGGACACGCAATAAAATGTATAACAATTCTTTTCTATCCACCCATGGTAAAAAAAAATCTCGTCACCTGTCGTGTCATTTGGTTCCAATAAACGTGCCGCCAAAGAGCACGAAATTAGAAAAAAAAAACAACATTGGAATCGCCCAAAAGTGACCGAACTTGTCTTATGACAGTTTGACTTCGGGACTTTACCATCCAAAATTAACATTTGCATTTGATAAGATCGTTATTGTTGTAGTTTTAAAGGTGAATTTTAAATGAAATTGGAATATTGCATTTTTTCAAGGGACATTTTTTTTCTGTTAATCGTTTTGACTGACGAAAATTTACGATGTGAATTGTTTAGTGCGGGTAAAATAAAATTCAGCTCCGACTTCATTAGTTCGTGTTTTTGTTACGTTTGCCAAGCTTTTGTTGTGTAATAATAGCTTTGGTTGTCTCCCCCTCGACTTTGATGATGCCTTCCGAATTTGATGAAATTGAAACTTTTGTGCACTTTTTCTAGTTGTTGCGTTTTTCTTCCAATCACGTGAGACACGTAAATGGCAGGATGGGAAGTTAAATAGGTGCAAATAATTGTAAGTTTCTGTCTTGTGTCATTTTTCATTTTTGAATGTCAAATAGGATTGTCTTGTTTACCTAAAGCTTTTGTGCTTCGTTAATTTCTATCGCAGTAGGTAGATTTTCGACATTTATCTTACGTATTGTCATTTACCTCACGAAATCCTGTATGAGGAACTTCAATTTTATCTACTTAAAGTTCTAATTTCAGTAACAGCGGCCTAATTTTGTTAATTTGTAACTGTAGTAGTAGTAGCAACATATACTATCATGCCTCTTTCCTTGATGGGCAAGGCAGAAATGTGTTTAACACACCCAGTTCACTGGTCATCATTTAAGTCATTGTGTGTCTGTCTAACCGTTACTAACTGATTAAACATCCAAGCTACGAGCTTCCTACTACTCTACTTCTGAGAAGTTCATAGAAAATCCCAATAACGCTTTGCTCGACTTAATTAAACCAAGACCTTACACTTAAAAGCCGTGCTTATGACTAGAACATTGAGGTGGTATAATGTGTGTAGTGTTTTTATTTTTATACTAGTCTTTGCCCGTGCCCATAATTTTATAATAGTAATAATGCAATCATCGATTCATACGTTTGAAATGTGTCAATAATGTATTAAGGCGATTTTGGGCCCCTAAAACATAATTTACGGAAAATATATGTGAATATGCTATGTCTAGTCATATACCGCGACGTTAAATATAATCTTCAACACTATCCAGATACCCAAACGAGATTCCACATATCAAGCAATCGTCCATCACGTTTTATTTTATCAAAACGCCAGTTAAAAGCTTTTAACTTAATTAACTGTTATTACCAGAAGCGGTGTTTAATTGACGTCGTTTTGCCCTCAATTCAATTGTAAACGTTATCGTAGAGGCCAATTGTTATTATTTGAGCTATCGCAACTGCTACTAAGACGAATTTCTTAACTTCCTCTGTCATATAAAGGTAATTATGATTGCTGAAATATTTTTGATTGATGGCGTTGTTGTTTTTTAAGTGGTCTTCAAAATGCAATAGTGTCTTTACACGAATATAAATGTAGTAAGGAATCTAGTTCAAGATATTTTACGAGATAAACATGATTTTAAAAGTGATTTGATTATTCTATTGAAATTGATATGTTATTGTGTTTATTTCAAAATTATGAAGACAATAAAAATATAAATGCTCAAAAAATTATTATGTTATTTAAGGTTTCAATATGAAGTATTTTCAGAAAATACTTATTAGGTAAGGATTGTTTTGATTTGACTATTCTATGATTCAGTGTAGGTATACCTATATTAAAGCAAAATGATGATCATGCAATTGACTAATAAGGGCCCACCGATTGTCTCAATCAGAAAAAAAATGGCTCCCATTTCATCTTATTTCACTAGCCGATCGTCGGCGGCTTCCAGTTACCCTTGCAATTGCAACAAATGAGCCTCCGACAATCACACACAATTGAGTTTCAAATCAGGAAAGTGTTATCTACTTTATTGTGGCTGCCTTCCCGTTCGTGACTTCATTTCCACCCGACGTTGCGGCAGTGGCAAAATTCTGCCTACAAAATTAAACACCCAACACCGCCAACATCGGTCCTCAATGCAGCCATAATTGAATTTTGATTCACGACACCAAATAAAACTGAGGACCAAAATTAAAATGCCGTTATCGTAATAAAATATACATCCAAAAAAGCCATTCAATTAACGATAAGACATAAATATAGTACGAGACAAAACGTTATAAGTTCACTGGAAATATTGTCACAGCACGCGCTCTGAATGGATTATTAAAAGGTACTATATCACGGTGCCCTTAGCCGTGTATTAATGTCGTCACGTTAGCGTAAATTATCGGGACATCCAATTGGACGGTGTCGTGACAAAGGGGCATAAATATGGGGAAGTCGGCTTTATGGGCTCTGTAAGGACACGCAGGGCTTAGATGAGAGCCTTGCGGAACCTCACCAATGTACTCGTTTATTTACGGTGACGGATCCATTTAAGGTATGACGATTACGACGGGTAATTTTTTCATTACTGTTAAGCGAAGTAGTATAATCGCTACACGTTACTTATCTAATAATAGTTGCATTATTTGTCAACGGATAGAAAGTATGCACTGTTTGAAGCACTTTCGTTAAAATAAATCTTTTGTATTTAATATTCTTTAAAAAGTGGATTTGGCTACGCTTGTGAGCTGGGGATGTTACGGACATAATTATTTTTGTACGTAATTTTTTAGATTTTCTAGTCCTTTAATACGGCTTAATTGTAATTAATAATCCATGATTGACAAAACAAATATTCATCTTAAAATCCCAAAGAACAAATTAAAACTTCAATTAAATACAATTTAAGTTACATTACTCATCGCTGATCGTTATAACATGTCGTGGGCTGTCACCAGGACCTAAGGACCAGCGGGTGGTGGCGGCAGAATGTGGTTGAGTGTCGAACGGCTCTGGAGAGTCCAATGAATACTATTAGATGCGAGATTTATTATGAATTTAAATAGTAACTATGTGGACAATTTCTGTGTAGTTCGAGATTACAATTATAGGTGTGTTTGGAAATGATGGTAATATGTTAGTCACATTAAGTTACTATTTTCTACAACAGTGTAGTATAAGTAAGTCCAAGATAAGGATAAGGATAGGAATTAGACACTACACCCTATAAGCTGAATGGGAAGCAAGATGTTGATGATAAATAAAGTCAAAGATGAGGTACCTACTTAAATTTTTTAACGTAGTAATTTAGTTTGAAACTATTATTTTTTTATTTTGCAAGTAAAACTAGGCTTCCCTATTTGCAGTTATGTCTCTTAAGAAACAATAGGTTAACGTGACTATTGCATCCCTTATTTGACATTCATAATTTTTCGTTCGTCTTTTGATACGAATAAATCCTCCATTTCACATTGCTCCATCATTTAAAGCACTATCCATATAATATGTGCGGCAATATCATACAGTTCAGTGTCGACACATACTGTGTTGGTTTAGTATACGCACCGCCGACGCTCTCCCTGCGGGACGCCTCCCATTTTTTATTCCTCTCCTTTTTTATACATGCCTCAAAGGACCGCGACTTTTGTTCTCCTGTTTTGCTCCTTAATGATTTTTTACGAATTATTAATTGTACCACGATAATACTCGATTGAAAAATGTTGATTGTTACGATTTGTAATATCGATTGTGTTTGAGATCAGGGTGGTAACGCCATGTGCTATCATTAGTGATTGACTGATATTCTGTCGTTAATGACTTATGAAGGTCTTTTGATTGGATTGTGTAATGTTATTGAGACTTAATGTCTGTCTAAATATTTAGTGCTAGCCTTTAAAAATATTACAGCATTGGCTTATCACGACTTAACTTCTGCCGAATGACCTTTTAAGTTGAGAAACTAGTTTATTTTTTCACTGATATTGTTCATATTTATAATTATAATATGATTATTCAGCTGACTTCTTTTTTAGTGCCATGTGGTCCTCTTTCAGTATGAAATGGCTGAGGATATTTTTTGTTAGCCAACAGTTGGTCGCACTTATCAGTTACTACAATAACTGCGAATTAACTAAATTAATATCACCATTATCTGTTTTATTCTGAACTTACTCAAGCTTATGTCTGACTAAAAATACATAGTTAGATGATAGATATAGATATAGACACAGATACATAGTTGCTAGTTATTAAATGTTTCTTTATAATCTTCGTATTGTGACTGCTACGTAACTAGTACTACGTTAGAAGTCTTGGGCGCGATTTCCTGGTCGAGCAAAGTGTTATTGGGTCTTTCGATTAATTTCTCAGTAGCAGCGCGTAGTTTGGATATTTGCCCGATGAATGCCAATAGGTTCTATAACATGGGACCTAAATATACCGGCGAATTGTGGGTGTACATTACACACAGTATACTGGGGTGATGGTATGGTATGTTATATTAATCTTCAGTTACCTGAGCCTGGTAGAAAGTCCTGCCAATGCCTTTAACATTTTTTTTTCAATCACGAACTATATTGAAAAAGGCCAAGTTTATTGTTGTGATCCATTAAAGTTTCCGTGTTCATAACGTTCATGAGTATACCACCTACATAATTAAACGCATGCACAATCTCATCTGGTTTCGTTACACCCGTTCCCACAGCCAAACCTTTTGTAAACGCGTAATGTGTACCAGTAATATACCGGTCCTAATATACGGCCGGCGACCGTTCTTAATACCGAAAAGCTCAACTGTAATAGCAGGGCGGGACGACACCGCTGCGGACGTCCCATTATAATCATTATAAATACTCGCGTCTAATAATTAATGGCAATTTTGATTAATCACCGTTTGAATCTGGTGATTAAGGGTTCTGAGAAGTTGACAGTGTTTGGTGAGGAAAAATGTGGACACGGACAAGGGATTGACAAGACCTACAAATAAGTTTTTTCCTTTAGTTTTTGGACACTTAAATGAGTTGGATTTATTATAAATTACAAATTATTCCAAGTAATGACTTGTAATAAAAAAATTGGGTACTAAAACATTTGACTGTTGTTTAAGGAAATTGTGGTAGTTTGTGGAGCGAGAAGATACGGTGCTCAGGAATTAACATACGGAGCGTGATATAATTTTGTCGTTGTATGATCTCGTCTCCAGCCATTGTCTCGGCACGTACCTAATAGGCAACAACGAAATTATTTTTTGGTGCACTAGCCTAGTATGTCAGCAAAATGTTATTAGAAATTATATAAGAAAGAAGAACTACCGAGATATTATATTGAGAAAAAAAAGTACATTATGTATGTATATACAGTTATAGATATCATTCTCGCCCTCCCAGCTTCGGCCTTTATCATGGTATTTTAAAGATACCAACTAATTGGGATGACATATTGTCTGCCTAGCGGCTAGCTCATCGGAGCATGATGTTATGTTTCTAAAACAGTTTGCAATGTTCCTGACCAAATAATTAAGTCAATCAAATAATTTTGTTAAGTAACAAACTTCGATTGTCTAACTTATATTATTCTGAAATCTAAATAAAAGCTTGAACAATCTGTATCATTGCAGGTGACGATCAAACAATGGTCTGTGCGCGTACAGATGGCGCCACAAGCTGTATAGCACGGGGTATCGCTCACCATTATCTATAACACTATACGCGGTGCAGAGTAATGATAAAAAATCAGAGAGAACTTAACATAAATATTTTCTGTGAAAATTAAATGAAAAATTTCAGAGAGTGACATAAGTATTTTTTAAATACTGAATACCTACATTACCCGTATCCCTTTGTTTTAATGTTATTACTACTTACTACTATTACTTATTATTAATTAGTTATCAGTATCTATACAGATTTATAAATTATATACCTATCATGGAAATATAAAAAGACTACAATCGACCAGACTAAAATGATCATACTATAAGTTGTCTTTCTTTTTAATTAGGACTGGTATTTAATGAATTTGATAGATATTCATTTGACCAGACATTATATAGTCTTTGACATTTGCGACACTTTAATAATGAATCAAATAAAAACAGTTATTCATTTTTATTCAAAATCACTTCTCTGCAGGCAAGCTACTCTACATTTTGACCGAAGGACGACGGCCGAGAGGGCCGGGCGAAACATCAACCATTTTAATTATGTTCGGGACACCATTAACAATAAATCTGTTGTTCCTATACGCGCACACACATACAAATTCCACTCTATACACGCACACAAAGAAATTAAATCGATATAATCGTGTGAGCGAATCGAGAATCGATCGATGGTCTCTACGCTCGGATTTATGACTAATTATAATTTTGTTTTAACGTTTCTCAGTCGTAAACTACTCTGTGACCAATTAGCTAATTATTGTGTTAGTGGTGTATGACAGTATGAAAATTAAATTAAGTTTTGGATGTTTTTTTATAAATATAATGACGCTAAAACTTGTTGCCAATCTACCCGTTACCATTGATCCCGTAAAGGATCCAGAAAGTTGAGATTTAAAAAAATCCTATTATGTATGTTGAATAATAAAACAAAACACAGAACGTCTATATTCTCCGAAGGCTTAGGCAGAGATGAAATACACCTACATAAGATAATATTCAGTTTTCCATAAATCGACAACATCAAAACATATTCTTTGCATCAACTGATGGATCAGGGAGGCATAATTAATTTCAGTTATTAGAATTGCTTTGGAAAAGAATCACTGTGGGCGTACTCGATTCTGAATAAAACTACATTCAGGTCTTGCACTTATTTTGTGACAAGTTGGTAAAAGTCTAATCGCAATACCAAATCTACATAACATAACATACATAGTCAGCCTATAATGTTTTAGCTAGCCACTAGCCTACTGCGGGTTGGCAGACTTCACATGCCGTCAAGAAAATCTCTCAGGCACGCAGATTTCTTCACGATGTTTTCCTTCACCTCTTAAGCGCGTGATAATTAATTATTAATACGCACATGACTTCGAATAGACAGGGGTGGGGCTTGGATTCGAACTCGAGACCTTTGACTTGGCAGTCCACTGCACTTACTCACAACTATTAACTATTTCTAAGATTAAATAACACATCATAATTCTAGTAAACAGCCGTTTATGATGTAATCTATCAAGTTAACTTCGCAGACGCATCTTATCTATCATAATATGTTAATACTCGTATGTAAATAGGATAATAAATTGTTCTATGACCAGATATTATTTTAATTAAACATGACGTTTCTGTAATCGATCACTCTTCACGAATCAATACAAAGCTGATTATTCACATATTTGCAAATTCAATTTCTTTTTGGTTTTTCGCAAGTTTTTGGTCTTTGTATATCAGATTGGGGGTACCGGTAAGTATCTACGATTATACAATATTTACAACCGTAAATAAGTATTATAAGTAGGTAGTAGGTACCTATACTAAAGAATCTTTATTTTGCGAGAAAGTTACCAAAATTACAAATTTTGCCAATGAGTACAGTTTTTGGGCAAGATAACGATTTTTAAACAAAAGTTTTAGAACACAGTTGTAAATATTATACGGTGGCCGGCACATCAGTTGATTTTGAACATAAATGCCATAATTTTAAGATTTAAAATCATTTGGAGAATTTTTACATTTTTTTTTAGCGACTGTAAAATAGGGGTCGCGATTACTACTGCCCTGAATCTAGAATGTGACCTGCAATTTGCGAAAAAATTATTGAAATTTGAATTTGGGGACCAAGCGAGCACCTTCACCCTAAATATAAAAAAAAGAGTTTAACATGCTGCTACAATTCTCAAATTGTTCCAATTAAAAAATAAATCTTTATCATAGCGTTTTCTCCAACTCTGTTGAGGTTGGCTGCCAGCCCAAATGTGGCTGAATATTTTAATTTATATTATGTATTTTTCTTACAAACGAAGTTATCTAAGCGAGAATTAATCACTTCGTCCCAAGCCTTATAATCCATCCATTTTACGCCTTGTTTATCACCATTCTCAATCAATTCAAATTTATATTTTATTTGTTTTCGGTCTCCCAAATTTCATAACGTATAATTACGCCTTAGGCATTCAAAGTTATTATAATCTTATGACATCCTCAAGTGTATTGTGACTCTTATCGCAGAATCTATTGACTTTAATTATTGTACGAGCTTTCTTTGCCAAGTTAACATGACAACTCCGGAAACTAAATCCCACTCAAATTTGAGCTTTATTTCCATAACAGAAAATTGTGCAATTATTTTTTTATATGTATTTCAGGTTGGTTTTATTGCCGGCAAATATCACACGCTGGGCTAGAACTAAGGATGTCTCAAAATGTCTGCAATGACACGTATGATGATAACCCTACGAACCCATCTGACTAACCTAGAGACACAATAAGCCCGACTTGTCGTATTGTGACGTATTCCGGTCGTACTATCGTCGCACTATGTGATAAACGAACCGATTTCGAGGAATAAGTGATAAGTTTTGTTGACAATTGTGATATATGCGTGCAAAGTTGTCGGGTGTCTGTTAACGGTCCTTGCTTAGTAATTAATCTATGTACTTAGGTATCTATCTATTGAGAAGACGGATCAAAACGCTGAATTTTTTTTCTGCAATGCGGAAAATCTAGTCATTTTTGGCCACCTGGAAAGCCGGCGAGGAAAGTCAAACTCGGACTGTACTAACGAAGGTTAGTCGGTCCTTGAAGAACCCTGGAAGTATGACTGTGTTGTTATTGAAATTGTGCAATATTGTACATAGAAAATCATTGTAGCGAGCGGCGTCTTTCACTTACATCATTATGACATATGAACTACAGAATAACAGACAAAAGGACAAAACCTTCAATAGATATCCTTCTGTACATAACTACAAATACAAAAAGGATGAAATGCCTCTATAGAAATATAATACACATCCTAAAATTGACAAAGAACGTGTAATTGGATTACCAAGCACTCAATATCTCCTTTCTAATGTCGTTCGCAAAATATTAGGCCCTTATTTTGGAAAAATACCCCTCTAAACTCGGCTCTATATACAATATTATAAAGTTGAAATTTATTCAAAAGTGTGAGTATAGATTGTCGTTTTAAAAATTCCACAATACCCGGTACACACATGCGACAAAAAAATATCACCGCCCGAAAGATGTCATATTAAGAAACATGTCAATCATATTTTTATGATGCATTCAATAAGGGCCGTTGTTCACTTGCGTAATTTTTTCTCAATATTTCACGCTCAGTTAGAGTGGGCCGGGGATTTTTTGTTAAAGTTTCGAGTTTTCGAGTATCGTTCGGAAAAATTCGGGGAATAATTTTGAACACGGATAATCGAATGCACTCGTCGATTATTACGATGATTGTAAACTGGATCGAGTATTGGCAGAGCGAGGGTTTACTTCCTGTTTTGGTTACGGTTATTATATTTGTTGTAATGTTTGTTTGTTATTGCAAATAGTAACAAAATATTTATGCTCCATGATTTTGTGGTAGGTATAATTTTTAATTACCTGTGGTTAGTAGAAAATACGGAATCTTGAATATTTGAATTCGTTTTCGAAACATGCGGAGTATCCGCTCCTCTAATGTAACATAAAATGATGAAAATTAAAACCGTTTTTGTTATGGATCATTGATTATTGACAGTAACGCTTAAGAATACAGTCCGAAGTGTACAAATTAGGTAGCACAACACAAAATTCACTTCTGTATAAGGAGCTTAAAACAGAGTTTCACTTGGTAATTAGACGGGTAACCGCTAAATGAACTGTGTGACCTCATTGTATCCCTTAACACCTTCGCATGGCCACGTCAAGCGTTTATGACTCGCATCGCATTGTCTTACAATTACCGAACATTTCAAGAAATTTGGCACTAAGAAACAACCAGTTTAACTTGACCTCCATAATTAGAAGAGTTCGTATAAAGCATAAAAGATATACAGTTCATGATACGCTTGTCTTTGGTAGGAGTAATTAGCGAGAATGGCCGGAATTGCATCGCAAAGTGCCGCTAATACATTGTGTTTTTTGTTTCTTAGTTGTGGTGTAACCCTGAACAAAGATGCTGTTGTAGTGGGTGAAATACGATAGCACGCGACATCGCCGCCGTTTTTGAGGAGGGCGAGGCAAATTGGACATGAGAGGAAAGTTGAAAGTTTTTTATGTAATTATAGCTACTACGGTGTGAAATTAAGATCAATTATTTTGTTATAAAAATTTTTTTTATAACGAAATAATGTAAGCATTAACAGTATCCACGACATAAAAAAAAACATGTTAAAGTGTAATATGCACCACGTAAAAAAGGTAGCTTCCAAAAAAACTCATCTACTTATTGATAACGAACATACTGTTTTAACTTTGGTAATGTAACATTGAAGCATTTTCTAAATATGCTAATGGGTTACAATTATATTATAACGAATATTGTGGTAGTTCCCTTAAATAAATATATTTTTTTTTTATGAATTGATATTTTCAGGTAAACTTGATTAAAAATGTTAGGTTATAGTTGGTTAGGTTGGGGTCGCATAGGCACCGCAACTGAGGCGGGCCGCGGTGTTGCATTAGCGACACTGCGGCTGAAGGTTTACGGGGCCGCGGCGGGAGAGGAGTGCCGGTATCACGGTGCGCCGCTCTCCCTGCCTTCCGCGGCCTCGGCGGGGCCGCAGCCGCAGGACTGTGGACACGGTGGGGCCGCAGGGGGAGAGGAGTGTCGGTATTACGATGCGCCGCTCTCCCTACCCTCTGCGGCCGAGGTCCGGGGCGGCGGATGCGGGGAAGTCCGCCAACCCCCGTCCCATGTTCGGGACAGGACCCGAGGTGGCGGCGCGTAGTGTTCCACGCGGGCCCGCAGAGGCGGGCCATCACCAGTCGGGGGCCGCGGACGAATTTATAGTTCCCGTAGCCCCCGACGCAGGTGCGAGAGGGAACACCGTGTGGTTTTAGTCGGTAGGTCACCCACTCTGGGTGGAGTCCGACACGCCCCGTCGCCTCCCCGGGCGGCGGATGTCCATGAGGATTTCCACACGCACAAAAAAAAAAAAAAAAAAAAAAAAGGTTAGGTTATAGTTAGGTATTATTAAATATTTCTCTAACATTTTTAATCAAGTTTACCTGAAAATAATATTTTTCTAAATATGAAAATAATATAATATACAGCTGTGGTCTTAATATCCTCAGTCTCCCCTTGCACAAGGGCTCCTTGTCCTGACAGTGCTGCACTGTGCAGCTAATTACTTTCACGTGCCTGTCCCTTCGACTGTGCCACTCAGCCTGCACTTCCTCACTATCTGATTGACGGACTACTGTATCAGATTACTAGAATAATAAAGGATATTGACTGTGACATAGCTACTTAAACTGGTGTCACTAACATGGTTAACATGAGTGTCAAAATAACATACATTGTATAGATTTTGTGTGAGAGTAAAATTTTTATTTTACAAGCTTGTCGTTTGTAGGATTTTCTCTCCAAAATATTGTGTTTATAAATAACTAGCATTCCGCCCGCGGCTTCGCCCGGGTAGTCTATACGTTTCTTTTCACTTTTCGGGAAAATATACGTCTATGTCAGTTAGGAGCTATGTAGCTTTCTAATGGTGACAGAATTTTCAAAATCAGTTTAGTAGATCCAGAGATTACCCCCTACAACGTCACAAACTCACAAACTTTACCTCTTTATAATATTAGTATAGATACAAGACTGGATGAACGCAATGAGGAAATTTTTTATGCGCTGCTTTGCTAATTGGTTATATATTCGATGCCTGGACGTAAATTCAGTAATTCCAGTTTTTAGTGTTGAAAATACATTCCTTTGCAAGGAATAAACCCCTTTCTTACCCATGAATAAATTGACCAAATTATTATTTTATTTTATATTCCTCTTAAAAAGACACATCATATTAATATTAATGTACAGACATCGGTCAATTACAATTTTATTGAATTAGTATGATACAGCACAGATACAATTTATATCGTATCTTACGATACAGAACACAAGGATACAGAAGATAAATAATAATGACGTTAAATCTAAAATCATTTTAAATACTCATCTGTATTGCCGACGAACAAAGAAGTTATTTTTCCGCGACACGCAAAACCTCTGCCCGAACATTACGGCTAAACACAGACGTCCAGCGAGTGTAATGGGGTAATAGTGACTTGTACGGGCTCAATAATTTCGTGTCATGTAAGCCCTCGCTACCCGTTCCCATGGCATTCCTCTATAGCGACAAGTTGTAGTGAGGTACCGCGCAGATACGATAGGGCTTTGTTGTGCCTCTTTCTTAAAAAAATAACTTCCAGACTCTCCCATAGTTTACACCTAATGTTTGGCCTTTAAAAGATACCTTCACCGGGTAATAGCCTAAACTCCAAACTGCTACAAAGAATTTATCACATAGAAACCCAATAATAATTTGTTTGACCTTGGAATCGAATTTAGGAACTCACTTTCATTCACATTCACATTCACGCCCCCGACAAACTGACCATTGAGGCAATTGTGTTTTTATTTAAGCTTTCCATGCCTTTTAGCTATGTCGGCAATTTTAATTCTTCTACCTCTCATCTCCTCATTTCTGGCAATAATTTTGAACAATGTACTGTCACACTTAATTTAATGAGGATGTTTGCCGGGCCCTATGAGAAACACTAGATAAAGTCTTGGTATTGTCGAAGCAAAATCGCCGCGAAGTTTTCCGAACGCTTGCTTGCCTACTCTCACATCTGCGAAATCTTAATCTTGCGAATGTAGAGGCGCTTCGAGCACGTAAATAAAAGTAGACAAAGAGAGCAATTCCCGCAAAAGGACGAGATGGGTATAAAAAGTAGCTGTCATGGCGTGGTCACGACGAAGTGAACTATGTGTGCTGGGACCGCCGACGGTATGGGAAAATGTAGAGGAATATGATAATGATGGCATGGCAATAATGCTTTTCTAATTAGTATATGTTCACGTCATATATTTTTTTAGGATTCATTTTGGGACAATAGAATAGCATAGAATAGAATGATCTTTATTTAACACCATAGAAATAATTAAGCTAAGTGTCCAATATGTTTAATCGCTAATACCGGTATCTTCCAGGCAACCTTTGGATGGACAGAAAAATAAGTGATAAAAATGAGGGGTGACATTCAATATTACTGGGTGGAACCTTTTGAAAAAGAATCGATCAGGGATGCGCAAATATCCAAACACAATTAACCAATTTGTATCGTGAGAGATTCAAACTTCGCATCATCAGAGAAGCTGATAGCTAAAGCCACTGCGCCATTTGTGTTGTGACTCTACCACCAAATTTCAGGAGACTTACAATTATATTGGATACCCTTATTGATATATTTTAGGCTTTTGGGTTTAATAAGTAGTATAAGGAATCTGATGCTAGAATAGGACCCTGACGCAACTTTGGATGGACAGGAAAAAAATGAAACATTAGGAGGGCCATGATGTAGGTTAACTAAATATTACAATAAATACAAACATGATTAGGTAGGTAATTTGTCATCGAACCAATAAACTTAGTATATTATAGAAACGAAAATGAAAACCAACAACACTCTTAGGCCACTGTAAGTGAAGTCAGATCCTAGTTTCGAAAGCTTACGTCATTTAACCACTGGTCTTCGTGACCAATCGCTCATCTTGAGTGATCCTGGTATTAATATTAATAATGGCGAAGAAAAATTAACAGCTAATGTACAGTTAAACGTATTATTTTGGATTATGGAAGCGGTTAAAGCCATGCGCATGAGACGAAGTATGAATTAACTTTAAAATTTCCTGATGTCTCTATTGGATTGATAGCGATTAAAATTGGTGCTACGGGCTCTAGAGTCGTTTGAAAATTTATAGGATAATTTTAATAGGTATACTTTTTTTTTAAAGAAAGTGTATCCTAGGTAAGCCAATGATTATCTGTAGGTATGTTTACTTAATGCCTGTTTCTGAATTCTGGGCCGATCATGGTCGGCAGAATTTTTTATGGGAAATTGTTTGCATATGCAGAGGTGACTGTTCTTCAGTTTTAGCAAACAAGTAAGTAAAGAATGTTACTTTACTCTTGTGGTTTAATGTCCCATATAGTATGTGGCGAGCCTATTGCCATTAGCCGAGCACAAATCTCAAATCCCAATCAAAATGGACAGACCTGGAAAAGGTCACTGGGAATAGTTAGATGCAGGCGGCATATAACCGGTCGTTCTGGAAGTATATCTTAAGCAGTGGACCTCTTTTGGCTGTTTTTTAAAGCTTACTAGCAATGTATGTCTCACATTACTAGTAGGTTCCTAGATATTCTTATTAACCCCTTGTATTAAGCTGCCTGCAATGGGTGGGTTTCTAAACGGCAACCACATGATCGCAAGTCCGACGCCCTAGCCATTAGACTAATTACATTTGATAATGATAAGCTCAAATCCAGTCACTAGATCTGGGAATCGAATTTTCACACTCAGCAGCAAGCACTTGCGACCATCAGATACATACATATTGTCACGCCGGTCTCCCATGGGGGTAGGCAGAGACTATAGATTTCCACTTGCTACGATCCTGGCACACTACTTTCGCTTCATCTACATTCATTAATCTCTTCATGCATGACCGTCGGTTTAGGGTGCTCGGAACCTGGCCTTTTTTAAGAACATCCGCAATTTGGTTCAGATCACTTTAAATATTTCCAAATAGCTGTAAGTTATACAGTGCAAGACAATGTATCTTCGTCCAAGTTATTTCATTAAGCGGACTCACATTCCAGCTCCATTTTTATAAGGTAGTTCATCCCCGATTACCACAACCTAGTAATTCCTGGTCAATTATTAAATGATCGGATAACAACACTAGTATTTAAAACAGTATCTTTCAAATGCTGTTTTTGTACTTCGGTGAAGTTACATTAACCGACACCGGTGGACGTCAGGTGCCGGGGACGGGCCGGTCACGATTCTTTGACCGATGTCTAGCTGAAATACTACCATCATTTCTCTGCCATACCCAATCAAAAATCTACCTTAAGCAGCAAAAAATTCGGTCCAAATTTCTTTAGGCTGTTATAATGTATTCGCTGATGCAGCTAGGCGAATTTGGTGTCTGATTCCTATGTAATAACGTTGGTAATGGTTTGTTTTGTACTAGACACGATTGAAAAGACTGCGCGTTAGTTAATGCTCTACCTATGATCGTAATAAGTAGATGGTGTGTTGAAAAATTATCGGTACCATCGGAGGCGCAATGGACGCCTGACTTTTTTGTCTCTTTATTATTGAGTTTGAAGGTTTCGATGTAAATATTACTGGATACGTTTTGCAGAACATTTATTTAAAGTTGCAGAACAAAGCATAGCATTATTACGCCTTTATTCTCTCAAAGGCTTTGGCAGAGGTTTACTTAATTAAATTCACAATTCACCAGAATTTTTGATCCCATTCAAAAGGGGGCGAGTCTTTTGTCGAGTGGGCATAAATCTGAACTTTGAGCGGCTACTGAAAATTTTATAGTAAACTCAATAAAACTGCTCGAGTCCGGAATCGATTTGAGGACCTCTAGTTTAGCAGCTGCGCTTGGGATCATTAGACTAATGAGGCAGTAGCAGGGGAGCATTTAGCTTTGTCATCTGTGAGTAATGACGACATACTTTCTATCCAAATAAAAAAAAAGCTAGGTATACTTTCTTGGTGTCACTGCGTACGTTATTCCGATTCTTGTTATCAGTAATCATCATCATCATCCACAGCCTGACCTCAGCCACTGCTAAGTATAAAAGGCCACCCTAAGTTTGTCCCATCCACCATGGTCCCGTGCCACTTTCATCCAAGTACGCCCAATGACTTGAAATATTTTGTCGAACTATCTTGAGGCTTTACGCCCTACACTCCTTCTTACATCTCTAGGCCACCATTCAGGCGTTGCCCTTTTTTTGTTGACGAGGTTGGACATGTGCACTACCCATCGCTCCAGGGAGAGCGATGGGTAGAGACAGACAGACCAGACATCATCCGAGTAAAACCAACCTCGGCGTTTTGCACTACTTTAGTGCCCGGAGCGCTTGTAGCATTCGTCCACAGACCCGGCATTGGCGGGCTGATTATGCGTGCCCTACAGGGAATTTCCCTACTCCAACTGTCGTCACTCCGTCTCGCCAAGTGTCCTGCCGATCTCCAATATATTTCCATGATCCTTCTTCCATCGTCTTGAACCTTAGTTATCAGCAACACAATATTTTTTTTCGAATAATTTCAAAGCCACCCTAGTCACATCCAGCACCAACAGATCTACGTCCAAACAAGTTTGTGATACCCGCTGCGCTTAAATAAATGTAAAATAAGCCCAGCCCCATCAAAATGTCATCAATGTTCGGCAAATAGGTGATGGCTTACATAAAACTAATATTGTTGTTTACACCGAGCCTATTAATGGTAGGTATGACTACGAGATGACCATGTTTGATAGGGAAGTTGTCCAGCTATCTGTCTGGTCTGGTCTGGTCTTTTTGCAGTTGAGATTGGTCTTTGAACGTCTCTTCGGGTGTGAAAATCCGTCTCTTACCCTTTTAAAAGGTTTTTTTATTTGCCCACCTAAACCAAGTTTAACATGAACCAACATTTAAACTTTGAGCTTTGATTTATGAACTTTAATCCAAGATTTAATCACTTCTTCTTTTTTTTTGTCCTGGTTTCGTTTCCCAGGTTGAGCAAAGTGTAATTGGGTTTTTCTATGAAATTCTCAGCAGCAGCTCGGAGTTCGAAAGTGTGCCCGGTTAGTGGCAGTAGGCTCGCCCCCTATTACATGGGACTGGTTATGTTATCACATCTCTGCACAATGGTATGTGTGTGTATGTGATGTACTCTGATCTTTATAATGTCATTGTACAAGAGACTCACAAAACTTAAAAACTGGGTTTTTCCACCCTGTTTGTCCACCCATATAGAGTCTTAAGGCTCTATGAAGAGTACAAACAAAAAAATATAGAAAAATTACATAAGTACTTACCCATTTATATTCACATACCTGATCATAAGTTTGTGGACACTACAGATTAAAAATTACTGATAGACAGACGTGATACGACGAAGACGAACGAGAGGTCAAAATGAGGCGACATTTTGACCTCCGACTATGTAATTATAATTAACTTTAAAGTTTGGTAAAAAAACATTTGGAAAATGACCGTTTCACTGTGGATTTGACGTGTGAACGTTGATAATCGCATTGAGTATTCATATTAACGATTGTAAATAATCAAATCAATGTTTAATAAAACACAATTCGATTAATTCAATTATTGATCGATACAAACTGACATTGAACGACTTTTATAATTTATCAATCAATAAAATCTGCTTGGTATTTTTTTTTATTTAATTTGTGCAAATTTGTATAAAGGTGTGCCATTTAACACCACTTAAGTATGTATATATAGTAACAAGTATCCATTCATTTAATAATAAAAAATATAACAATAAATAAATAAATTCTTACAAAACACGTTTACTCTTATGTAGTACGTTACATAGCCATAAATAACATGTATTGTATACAATCGAAAGTATTTGGTTCCATTGCAGGAAAAACAACGGACACCAATGATATACTAATATTAGATGCGCCATGTTCCTTGTGACACATAAATGACATATGATATTTAAAATTGATTCGCGCGACATAACATTTATCTCTCAATAGCTGTCAGTGCACCCTTCTGCACAATAGGTCGGTCAACGACATAAATATGTCACACACTGTTTATATATTAATTACACTTCAGATCTTCACATTGGAAGCGTACCTCTTAGCATCTACCTCTTGATAAACTATAGAGGGTGGAAGGGACCTCGACGCACAACCGCTTACCATGAATGCAGTACCTCATGATTCTGAACCCCCTTGCGTATATATTTTTCGTCGGTTATTACAAAAATAATCTGCTTTTTCATACAAAAGTGCACCCACACAGTCAAAATGTATGGAACAGCTGTTTTTTTTTTATAACCGACAAAAATATCTATGCAAGGGTGTCCAGAATCATGTTCTGAATTCATGGTAAGCATTTGTGCGTCGATGTCACTTCCACCCTGTATAATGTCATTGCCGGACTCCAAAAAAATATTACATAAGATGACAGAGGCCTCACACATTATTATGAAGAGCTTAGCTTCAATATATTTTGACATTATAAAACTGAGAACAAAATTAACAGATTAACCATTACAAAACCGTGACACACCAACAATACCCTAACTAAACGAACGCTGAATACTTCGCTTTTACTCGTGTCAACTTGACAAGCTAATTAAAAATACAAACAACTGCACCGGAGTATGAATAAGACAACCTTTAGCGCATGCTTACCAAAGACCGCGCGCGTAAGCGGTAGATACTTGTGAAAATGGTCAAGATCGTGACAATTAAATCAAATCTGTCTGACTTGATGTACCCTAAACGGCAAAATACTTGAAGCTATTGTTAGTAGATAAGTAACTGTACTAGAAATGGGCTTGTGCTCTTGAAATTCACAAGTTTTGGCGAAAACAAATCATAGTAGGTAATTTTAGTTATATTACCTGCTAGTAAAATTGTTGCTATACTCATGATTCGTTCTTTAGTAAGAAATAAAGACTGGAATAAGTACACCACAGCCACTATAGCTATGTTTTTTATTGATTCAAAGCCGTGTTCACTTGTGTTTAGAATAGGAAAGATAGTTCTGGTTCTCCTGACCACTATTTTTGTTTGAAAATCATCATTCAAAGACTTAGGAATGGTTGATTAATGCTTATTTTTATTCATTATTGTCCACAGAAAATGTATTTACAAAATATAAAAAAATAAAATAAAACATAACTCAAAATTGAGTTTTCTGCCAGCAAAACCTTTTAGTGATCGTTGTTGAAGATAGATTTTGAGGGTTAAAGGTACATTTATCTTTAAAAAAAAATACTTATTCTGTAGTAGGTATTACTTCATACCGCGCAATTTAATACTTCACTTTAACTCATTCATACCCAAAGAGCCGAACAGACGGTACTATTTGATTTATATGATTCAAGTGCGTAGTTCAAATTAATAAAGCCATATGAGAACACGCGATGTATATGTTGTTTATCGCATATTGAATAAATAATTAAACTTTGACAGTTGTCAGATTGTATGAATATGATGGCAGACCGCCGACGGGTTGGGAAAAAAAAAACAGAACTTTCTAGATACGTTGACTAGACAGAAGTTGATGAAGTAACCTACCTACAACCGGTTTTCTCTTCTTATTGCTGGGAAGGATTAGTCCGACATAGTCCGCCGACTTGCCCAGTTGGCAGACGCTCGATGAGGATTTTGGCACTACTAATAATAAAATTATAGTAAGGGTAATATTAGTAAATAATTAATTATCACGCGCTCAAACGGTGAATGAGAACATCGTGAGGAAACCTGCATGCTGAGAGATTTTCTTGACGGCTGTCAACCCGCAGTAGACTAGCGTAGTGGACTATAGTCATATCCCTCTCGTTGTAAGAGGAGACCCGTGCCCAGCAGTAGGACAATGCAATGGGTTGATGTTAAATAAAAAGGGGGTAGATGTTAGTCGCCATAGTTTCCGCATACTATATTCGATGGGGTACGTCCATCGAGGCACGCCAATTTGACCTTTCGATGCACCGACAGATAAAAAACAGCAATAATTTGTAATAGTGTTGAGAATTAATATTTCAATTCTGTCATACAGGGGCCGTATTACCACGTATTAATGCCATCATTTTTACGCTGTGAAAGAGGGACGCCACTATTTAACCTGTAGAGCGGCATCCCTCTCTCACAACCTAAAAATGATGGCATTAATACGTGATAATACGGCCCCAGGTATCGACGAAGATGTCGTTTGATACTTAAAAAAAGTTAGTTTTTGATGTTCGCGTTTCTTTCTATTTGCGTAAAAATTTCATAAAACATGGAGGACAGACCATAACCTGTTATATTTATTCGATAAATATGCAAATTAGTCAATAAAGCCGTTTAATAACACGCAATAAATGTACCTTGTGCGCGATAGTACACTGTGTAATTAATAAATTTGATTTTGACAGTTAAATTGTCAATACTGTGTGAACTTGCTTTACGAATTGTTTGTAATATACTTTGTATGCATTGAGGTATGGGACCATAATGTGTCGAGGTCGAGGTGAATGTGTAATGGTACGGAAATTCTCTTTGATCATCTACTGTACAGGGAGGTGGGTGGGATATCGGTCTCCAGCTAATTACCCCACTTGTGTTATTATGTCGAAAATTTAAATTGAAAGAAAAAATCGATCTCAGGCAGGGTTTGAACCTGCGTCTCTCTGGTTAAGTACAGGCCTGTAAAGGCAGTCGTGTTGGTTGAAAGACATAGTAAAGTCTTCAATAGATTTTGCTGACGTCGCCTGAAGACGTAAAATGTGGAAGAGAAATTCAACATCACAGGCAGTTGTCTCGGTAGCTTAGTTGGTAAAGCGTCTGGTGTACTTAACCAGAGAGACGCAGGTTCAACACCCTGCCTGAGATCTAATTGATTTTCACTTGAAATTTTCTTTCATTAAAAAAATCATATCTTTGTAATCATTTTGTATTATTTAATGCTAAAATATAATAAAAAATAAGCAGTTATAGTCAATCGTACAACCCAAAAACTTGGCAGCGAGTGAACAATTTCCGGACTTAAAACATTTTTGCGGCTCATACCAGCTGAGGCTAACGTGTGAGCTTGTTACATCTCTGCCTCACCTTTCGGAGATACAACCGTGAAGATATCTGTGTTAGACCATAGGTATTCTAACATAAAGCTTATAAATACATTTAATAAATATTTTGCTAGCGACGACGTAGAAGCAATCAGTTTTATGTCAGCAATTACTTTTGCATCATCGACTAATATTTTCTTTAGTTTATGTAAGTACATATTATAATCAAATAATGTTACAATGTTTTATAAATTACCTAACAGGTTTTTTTATGATAAATGTGAAGGATATTACAATAGGTATTATTATTAAAATTTTACTTAAGATCTCATTCAACTGCTTATTTTTTATTATATTTTAGCATTAAATAATGCGAAATGTTCACAAAGATGTGAATTTTCTAATGAAAGAAATTTTCTAGTGAAAGAAAAATTCGATCTTAGGCAGGGTTTGAACCTGCGTCTCTCTGGTTAAGTACACCAGACGCTTTACCAACTAAGCTACCGAGACAACTGCCTGTGTTGTCGAATTTCTCTTCCACATTTTCAGGCGACGTCAGCGACATCAATTGAAGACATTACTATGTCTTTCAACCAAGACGACTTACTTTACAGGTAGTTCAATGTCGAACGATGTTGTCTTACCGTATTTAACTGCTTATTTTAATTAAAATATCAGAAAAACGAACCCTGCCTGAGATCGAATTTTTCTTTCACTAGAAATTTTCTTTCGTTAGAAAATTCATTCGTCATTCAATCGTCGTTACTGTAAAATTAGGCGCATTGTTTTTTAGATTTAATATCTAGATTTTTATTTTATATATTTTAATATCCACACAAAATTAAAAAAAAAACTGTATGTATTTACCACTTTTGTGCACGACAGTCTTTGCGCATACGCAAGACAGCGTGCAAATCGATGTCACGACATCCCGGCTGGTCTCGCTGATGGCTCATTAGACGGATGCCATTCATCATCAGAACTGGTCCTGAAGGCTGAAAGGTTATCATGAGGCGAGTTCTCCGTATATTGCCGGCGATTTTTTACTTTGTGGCTTTAATTTGAGGCACTGAAAGTGACAGGTTTTATAAGATTGATCTTATCAAACTTATTCTAGGTCAAACTATTTCTCTTTTAGAATCATTATTGAAAAAGGACATAAACTATTTAGAAATGGCAAATCGGTCTATGCCATCGTTATTTACGGGAAAAAACAGTCGTCTAAGACTGTTTTAAAAAAACATGTTGATAGAACTTACTTTGTTATAACATTTACACTTAAAACTAAAACTGACTAAATAATACTCGTACTAGGTACATATTATATTCGAAGAACTAGATCACACTTTATCCAACATGAGCGGGAATTCAAACACATTGCTTTTTCCTATACCAAACGTTCCATTTCCTTTATAAAGTAAAAGAGATCGAGAACATTACAAAAAGTATGCCTAGTTTTGAAGCTAAAAATATTATGCTCAATAAAATATCGCAAACCCATTTCCTGTAAGTATCTACGATCAATTTAAAAAATATCACGTACAAGCCAATATCAACAATCAATATAACAGTGTTACGACCGGTGTCTACGACAATTTCACATGCAATTTTCTTGTTCAAACTGACCATTACTAGCTTGAGATTATATTACTACACAGAATATAAAGGAAAGGTTTCAGTGCTAGCTAAGCTGAGCTGTGTTTGATCAGCTATACTTTCATATAACCGCACCCATTGCACTACCGACGTGAACCCACTCGTAACACAAGCATTTAGCTTAGCACGAGGGGTTAACAAGAATACTAGTAATGTGTGACCCACATTGCTAGTAAGCTTTTACTTTAAAAAAAAAAAAAAAAAAAAAAATTGGTAGATAGGGTCCATTTCAGTTGTATTACTTAGCGGCTTCAGGTTTTTTATTTCATGATAGATAAACATTATGCTCAATATGTTATAATTAACTAATTACTTACTCTTTTATTATATAGTATGCAAGAATCGTAGCAACGGGCGTTCTGTAGTTTTTGCCTGACTGCCTATGGGAAAAAGGTGTGAGCGTATGTATGTAGGTACCTATGTCAATTAAATTATTTTTATAATTTAGGTAGTTATACGATAATTTAATTATAACTTACAGCAGATTCCAGAAATAGTAAATCGTAGTATTGGAGACAAGAAAATCTGCATGCTCGTTCAAATATAATTTTGATTTAAATTTTCACTGTACATCATATTTTACTACTTACTAATTATTATTTAAGATCGTTTGACCACATTGTACCTTGCTTACACATAAAACTAGCTACCTAAGTGAACGTGAAAATAATTCAGTTAACAGTTCATTAATATGTTGTTCAAATATCGTTCGTATAATGAAACCCTATACTTCGATATTTTAGTTTTCTCACTTCTCACTCTTCCATATACATCAGTAATGTTAAGTTTAATGGTCTCATATTGGACACAACGGAGACATGTGTCATCTACCAATCCACTCTGGGCCCGCGTGGTGGATTACGGCCAACTCCTTCTCATCGAGAGGAGGCCTGTATGCCAGCAGTGGGAACACTATAGCCCAATATTATGCTATGCTATGGACGCAACGAGAAAGTAAAATAATATCTTTGATAACTCGCTCATTTCTCGCTCCGTTTTCGATGTCGCCACACCCTTATGACTAAATATGTAAGAGGATAAGTCACGTAGTTATCGCCCGCGATGTGTTGGTAATTTTCGATTGGACAATCTATATAATGACTGTTTGATAGTGAGATGTGGGCTCGTTTAGTTTTATATTTTGTTTGTTTAACGACAGGGTATAGCGGTGTGATTACTTGAAATGGAAAGTCATGGTTGTAGTTGAATTGAGTCACATTATAGCGTGGCTAGTTCATCATCAGTTTTTAACTGCATTATTTTAAGAACCTTTGATAATGACGCCATGTAAATATGTCTTTTGTACAGTCGCCAGCAGGTCAAGGTATACAAAACTGTCAAATTTCTCCAAATGATTTTAAAGCTTAAATTATTTAAGATAAAGTTAAAAATCAACTGAGAAAATTTGACATTTTGTGGTAATTTGATGTGCTGGCCACCGTACCTTGATAAGACAATGTTTTTATTTTTTTGTGGTTTTATGGATATTTTTTTAAAGGCTTTTATTATTTTGTTTAGTTCTTTCACCTGTCTCGGAAGACCCATCTCAGATATATTTTCTTAAAAGGGGTATTTTTACTACTTACCTACAAAAAATTTATCTAGTAAAGAATCTATACAGCTGGCGCCACCAGGAATAAAATAAAAGTAAATATCACTCATACGTAGTGATCTAATTGAAATGTAGTTTCAAAACGCTACACGATCCTTTTTGAACTCAGTTTTACGTCACATCGACTGAAAGCTTCCCAGGTAACAAGACTGGGCATACGTCATACGCGTATAAGCGTCAGCGTCAAAAAACGTCAGTGTCTAGACTGACGCATGACGCTTTGACGCGTGACGCGACCCGCCCGTCAAACGCTACTCAAGAACAGTGAAATTTGTTCTCAGCACGATATATTCGAACATCCGACCGTATGTCACTCGGTACTACACCTGACATCTTCATGACTATTAAATTTAGGCGAAAACATCCAAATATACATAAATTGTACCCTTCAAATATCGACCTTATGTTTTAAAAAATAGGGTTCTACTTAACAGATGCTATTACCGCAGATAGCATAAAGGAATTCGTCAAGTGACTGTCTGTCACGTCTTTTGTAAAAGACCACCGCACTACAACTTTAACCTTACATCTTAATAGAACCTTAATTGAATGAGATAGGGGCTATTGTTGGTTACATGAATGAAATTTAACCTTTGTAATGCGGAGGTGGTCTGATAAGCGCTTCTTCAAACTGACGGCCGTCAAAATGTTTCAAAGCGGTCATGTGCGATGACTCCTTGTTAGCAAGTGTGTTACAATATGATAATGACTAGATAATGTTTTAAGATAACCATTTTAACTAAGGGTTATAATTTAAATATTGCGTGGGTGAATACCGACCGATTTTTTTGATCCTGCCTGTAAAAATCCTAACACACTTAGAATATCTGGGCTCTGAAAGCGAAAGTAGTGTGCCAGGATCGTAGCAAGTGGAAATCTATAGTCTCTGCCTACCCCCATGGGAGACAGGCGTGACAATGTCATCAACCCATTATTGTCCCACTGCTGGGCACGGGTCTCCTCTCAGTACTAGAGGGATTAGGCTATAGTCCGCCACGCTAGCCTACTGCGGGTTGGCAGATTTCACATGCCGTCAAGAAAATCTCTCAGGCATGCAGGTTTCCTCACGATGTTTTCCTTCACCGTTTAAGCGCGTGATAATTAATTATTAATACGCACATGACTTCGACAAGTCAGAGGTGCGTGACAATACGGAAATGGATGAAATTCTCTGTAGTAGGTCGGAGTTTGGGTTTATGCCCTCTACTAGGTATACGGGACTGCTAAACATCTGCCTAACCCTGTCAGCAATGCAGGCGTGATGGCATTTTATATTTAAGATACGGTGATCAATAGAACAGGAAGGTATAGATGCGCTTGACGTGGACAGTCTACGGATGGTTGACCTTTCCTGTCACATCGTGCCCCAGAGAGCGCTGTTTATTCCAGTCTTCATACTTCAGATAATCGTTACCCGAAAAGGCCGAAAACCATTTTATTCTTAGGATATCCGTATTGTCTAATGAGTGAAGGAGGTTTGATGGCAGTTGATTTATATAAAATACTGATACTCTGCTATACCCAGTTAGACTGGAAGCAAGTCCAATTGTCAAGGCTAGGAGATTTACAAGGCCTCGTCCTTTGAAAGGGTCCTGCGAAAACTGGATCACAGCCTGCAACAATTGAAGCAAATGAACTTGCAAATACAGAATTTAGACGGTATGAGACTAACACACTCTGCCATTTCCCCGGTAGGCAAATGATCCTTGAGGATTATCTGCTCATCAGCATACGTTCACGCCTGTATTTTTTTTTAAACTTACTGGCAATGTGGGTCGTACATTACTAGTAATCTTGTGAACCCCTCGTACTAAGCTAAATGCTTGTATTACGAGTGGGTTTACGTCGGTAGTGCAAGCGGTGAGTTTCGAACTGGCAACCACATGATCACAAGTCCAACGCCCTAGCCATTAGGCTACCGCCGCTTTTTTAATTATATTCTATTCCCAGAAGAGTTAGGCAGAGGTGTACATTTATAGTTCGCCGGTATGTATAGGTCCCATTTAAGCCCGAGCCTTATGACATCCACCGGGCACATATCCAAACTCCGAGCTACTACTGAGAATTTCATAGAAAAATCCAATAACACTTTGATATCAAGATTCAGAAGGAATTTAAAAATACACTGTCATGTAAGCCAGTCAATGTAACATTACATTACGCCATATATATTGTAACGTAAATAAATAAGTATGTAGAGAGTAATCACAAAATGACGACGGTCACGTCCTTTAAAAAAAAGATCACGTATTTCTTAACTAGAATAGTTTCTCAACATTTGACATTCCGTCGAAACAAATTGTAGGTTCGATGTCTGTGTAACGTTTTTCTCACACGATTGGAGAGCAAATAACTGGGTGCTGATGATATGGCAATATCGTTTCACGAGCTATGCTATGGGTGTGGATTGGTTCGCGCTATACGGGTGGCAAGTTTGGCCAATGTTTTATGCCAATGTTGGGTGATTGTGTCTTTTTTGTGTTCTTTTAGTTTCCAATAAGGCGGTTATTTATTCAAGCTTGGAACTGTGTCATTTGTTTTACGTGTTCTGTTAAGTCTAAGTCCAATATTACTAAGGGTGCAAGCCTTTTGGAGGCCAGCCAATTACAGCCTGGCATAGTTGTGGTGAATTGAAGATGAGATTTTAGTAGGCACGAGTCGGACATAAACTTTCGCTTCCTCAGGTAGTAGACGATTCAAGAGGATTTCCCGCTCCCATAGAAAAAGTGCGAGCTTATTGCCTCTATATGTACTTAACGAGTAACAGGCAAATAATTAGCACATGTTACTACTACGAGGTTTCAACTTTATTGCCAAAACCTCTCATAGGTAAAACATCAATCGATTCCAAGATACCTACTTCCTACGTTTCTAAATTGTACTAGAAAGAGCTTGCTAACTTTTTCATCAGTGTGTCATGTGTCTAAGTATAGCTTCGGTCATACTATCATGGGTACAGCCAATTTTCGCCTCTCATATTGGTAGCGTGTAAGTACTCGATTGTATCATGATTTCGAAATTGAATTGAATACTGTCGTACTACCCGTCGAGATTATAACGCATACATTTTCCATCTCTGTCTCTTTCTTCGTGCAAGACAAGGATAGCAGTATGGATGTTTTCGACTTCTTTGACGTTGAGTCGAGTATGCCCGCGGACGTCAGTGTCAATTTTAGCTAGTCGTGAGCAGGCTTTGTGTCAATTTTAGCCAACAAGCGGCAGCGGGTTACCTATCTGTTTCTTTATAAGGCCCATCTTTTGCGGCATTCGCGCCATGATTGCGCGCCTATATGTAATTTTAGCGATTGTTCTTAGATTGTTTTTGGTATTCTTAGAATTTGATCACACGGGGAAAATGTTAGAATGGAATTACAAAAAGCAATTTACATTCTTTAACGCCATTTTTTCCAATAATATACGAATGGGCTGCACAGGATAGAGAGCCTAGTAAAATTACTGTTTCTAAAATGATTTGATTTGTATTCTGTTTTTTATTTTTATATAACACAATAGTTAAACAAGAAAATTGGTCTTGGCAACGTTAATATAGACTATTGACCTGGAAGGGAAGATATCAGGTAGGAGGGATATATGTACTTTTGATAGCTTAGAGTATTTAATTAAGAATATTCAATTCAAACCAATACTTTTCTAAGAACTACTGCATTTTCCATATCCTTTTCAAATATAAGTCAGGATGCACGCAAATCCATTTACGTAGTGGTCGGCAGCGGTAGGATTTATTACGTTGCTAATTTAGTCGAAGATGGGACAAAATGGTAGTCAAAGTTATAGTCCAATCGACATTAGTCAGATATTCACAGGAAAATGAATAAGACTCGAAGGACCAAAATTTTATTTATTATGCATTTAGCCCGTATCAAAAGTCATGATGATGAGTTTCTGTTATTGCAGCACTGTGTAAAATAGGAATAAAAAAATATAGATGAAGGTTTGGGATCCATTGGTCATTGTCTCATCATCTTTCGTACAAAATACAGGGACTACATGAAACTCAATGGAAAACGTGAGTATCATCGCCGAGAAAATTGTTTACAAATATTTTTTGTGATCAAGCATTTCTTCAAAACTGTCTGAAATTCCATACCGATAGTAAAAAATAAATGTATTTTTTTAAAGATGCAGGGAAAATTTAGTATCTAACATTATTTACTTATTGAAAATACTTTTCATTAAAATTAAATGAAAAGTCACGAAAATTTTCAAAGCGAATAGTCATTAAACCTAAAAACTTTATAAATTTTTCCTTAGCATACGTGATGTATTCTCTTATTCTTTCCACTTGTGTTCCCACCTGTACTCGTCACGGAGCGAGCATGTCCGAGTAATGACATCGGCTACGTGCGCCAATCGTCGGCAATACGGCACGACACTGCGCAAACATGCGTCCCACGACGCAGCTGTGCGTCGCCACTGTGCCGCCACCGTGACGGTCACTTGTGTACGCAATTGTACCGGGTAATGGCGCATTTGCGTCCGATGAGACACGTACGAGCAAATCTTCATGTAATTGAGAATGTACGCTACCGTCTTGTCTGTGAAAGGAATGTGGGATTATGGGAGATTGGTGCGTTTTAGATGCCTATTTGCATTGTGAATATTTAGCTAAGTATTATTTTGTATGGGGAGACAGAACTCGGGTTTTATAATTGTCAAATCAGAGTGAAAATGACACAATTTATAGATATCTGATTTTCCTCATTAGGAAAAGTGCTTACATTTGTGTTTCAAGAAACAAAAGTTTATACTAGTGCCATTCTTTACTTAAGAAAATATATGGGACTTTGAAAGTTTTTGTGAAACGTTGATGTTAATCGTCTAGGTGCTAGTAAATTGCTGATGCGGGTAAAAATACCAGTTTTTTTACTACCGATAACATCAAACGGCATTCAATATCTTGGATATACCTACCTACCATCGTAATAAAAATCTTAAATATTCTGCTCCATTTCCCAACAATGTTTAATATTCCACCCTTTACAATGTGACATACCACTCCATTCAAGCGTGACCGTTGATCACTGGTGTGTATTCCAACCCTCTAATGCAATTGCACAGGCCTCCTCAATATGCACGACCGGGCTAAATATTTGCTAACTGATTAAAAGTCAAAGCTGTCCCGCCCGGGGCCACCGCATGGAAACAATTGCTACTCTGTTCTAAATAATATTAGTCGAGCGGATCATACGCGTCACAGATCACAGGGTCTTTTGGACCCCTTGCGGAGATAAGGGGTTGAGTTTAGTGGAGTTATAAGCGGGGATGTGTTTCCTTTTAAGAGAGTGATAACTAGAGAATCAAGAAGTTAAAGTGACATTGTAATGTTTGTGCGTTTTTATATGAATTAGTATCATTTTAAATTCCTCCTTGAGGACTTTGACAACTCCTAACTTAATGCTTGGTGTTTAAAGTGCAGCTAAAGTTTTCTGTTAAATAGGGAAAGTAAGTCGAAAATAATTTTATTTATATATTTTTTTGGCGTTACATGGATTCTCCTACAATTTTCTATATAAATAGCAACTAAGAGAATGCTTTATTGTCGCTTAAATCGGTTTTGCCACAGATTATTTCCGATAAAAATATACTACAAATCTTTCCGCTTATCAGCATGTGAGCACCCAAAATTCCCTGTCTTGGAAGCTCTGAGTTGACATTAAAGATTATGCGAGATTTATATGGCGGGAAAATTTCAATATAACCAGTACACGCCGGTGATATTAGGGAATACCGTTGTTCCCTGTTTTATGGATTTTCTTAAATTTGTTGAAACTTCGCTGCGCGAGATATAACGCTGACTGGTGTTTGGGAATTTGGAGTTATTTACTCCCCCATTTACAGTGTTTGCTATAAAATTTAATGAGGAAATAATGTGGATATTCCTTTTTTAACTTAGTCCTCTTCAATGTATCCGGCCCTGATTAAATTTATTTTCTGTCGTGAGCTCTTAGATAGCTAGAAGATCCAAATTTCGTTTTGAAGACCCGGTCACAAGGTGCAGAAAAGAGCTGATGTTAATCTTTCAGAAACACTCGTAATGCAGGAGCCATGGGCCTCACACAAAATGGTTATACTGCCATTTCGAAACATAATCTCATATGAACAGTACCTAGGTACTTTGACTTAGGTACTTACGCCTTTAAGAACTTTGCTTTTTTTTTGGCAGTAGAATCGTTCTCGATCCCGAAGTCGAAAGAATCACTTGAGTATGCTTGTTTTCTCTCGATTTTTACTTTTTTTTTTTATGGGATAACTCGGCAAACGAGCAGGCGAGCTACCTGATGGTAAGTAGTCATCGCCGCCCATGGACATCTGCAAAACCAAAGGAGTTGCAGATGCGTTGCCGAGCCTATTTAGGGAAAGGGAGGAGAAGGAGAAAAGGAGAAGGAAGGTGATTGGGGGAGGAATGGGGCCTCCGGCCCTCTCGCTCACCGAACGAAGCGCAGTATCGAAACGCTACTACTCGGACGTCGGTCTTCTGCGAGAGTGTGGTACTTCCCCGGTCGAGCCGGCCCATTCATGCTGCGAACAGCGTGGCCCTACCACAACACCAACGTTTACATCAACGTTTCGAAGCCAGAGGTACCCTAGATACATTTAACTTTGCAGTCCAAGGTCAGTTACCACTGTCTTTATAACTTAAGTATTTAATCATCCTAATTAAACAAAAAAAAAACATGAACCAGTTCAGTCTGTCGCCCCCAACCGACGGCGACGTTTGGCGATACTTTACAATTTAAGTCGTCGTAAGCTTCTTACCGGGAACCGGTCCCAATCGAGCGGCATTTATTATTTTATTAAGCTTTTTAATGTTTACGAACAGAGGAAGGTATGAGCTCACTAGAAGCGAAGATTTTCTAAAGATATTTACGCAAAAGTGGATGAGAAGTGAAGTTCATTGAAAGGTTAGGTTAGTATCTTTTAGGTCCCATGTAGTAAGAGGTGAGGCTATTAATTAGCCGGGCACAAATCCAAACTCCAAGCTGCTCTGTGAATTTGAAGAATTGCAAATAAATTTGCTTTACCTGGGAATCAAACCCGGAAATCGGCAGTAAGTAACTATCGATTTATGTGCTTTTTTTGATGAGTCAAATGGTCGGTATACTTACTAGTGGAAGGAAAACATAATGAAGAAAATGACATGACTATTACAGGCTGTAGTCGATCGTTTGCTGGACCCCTTGAGATTGCTTCTGAAGCCTGCCGACCAGCACTAGGCCAGCAAGGTAGAGTGTCACATTACCACATTTATTCTGAGGGGATAGATGCTATAATGCTGATCTTGGTCGTAGGCGAGGCCTTTCGCTCAAGACTTGGAACTGTTCATCATTATTATTCAGCCATTATCGTCTCAACGTAGGGCAAAGGCCACCCTACTCTCTTTCCACGTAAACATAACATCACGCCTGTATTCCCCGTAGGGTTAGGTAGAGGTGTACCAATGTACATCCACGATTCGCCGGTATGTTTAGGTCCCATGTTACAGAGGGCGAGCCTATTGCTATTTATCGGGCACAAATCGAGACTCCGAGCTGCCACAGAGAATTTCATAGAAAATCTCAATAACACTGCTCGACCTGGAAATTGGACCCAGGACCTCTAGCGTAGCAGTCGCGCTTAGGACCACTAGACTAACGAGTCCCTCTTTCCTCACGGTTTAAGGACATCTATTGCCAAAAATTTCAAGCTTATGTAGCCGTCTAGGCTTACTGCGCGGTCATTTGCCATTTTGTGGGACCCACTCGGTACTTTGTTTAACCCACAGCTCGTTTGACATGCGGCAGACGTATCCAGCCTAGTTCCATTTCAAGCCAGCAGCTTTTTGGCCTGTCAGTTATCTGGGGGCCTAGACAATGTCACATCGTTATCATCAATAACGAAGTTAGATATCAGAAATGTTTGGATATTGGCATAACCTTTCGATATGTCACGTGATGAAATTATGTCAAATCCATACATTTCTGGGCCCCTAGACAATGTCACATCTTCATTATCGATGACGAACTTAGATATCGGAAATGTATGGATTTGACATAAGTTCATCACGTGACATATCGATAGATTATGACAATTCCATACATTTCAGATTAATCTAACTTCGTTTTCGATATAGAAATGTAACATTGTCTAGGCATTGTCTAGGATATCTAACTTCGTTATCGATAATGAAGATGTGACATTGTCTAAGGGCCCTGGGCTTTGGAGCGCAAGACGCTATTTCTGATGTGATATTAAATAAAATATTTAGAGCAGCATATTAGCTATAGCAGCTTTAGGTGTAAAACTATCCTTAGCATTTACGAAGCAAGCATTAAAACAATGATAATAAGCTGGGCGGTGGATCGCTTTATTGCGAGAAGGCATCTCTCTCTCATTAACTTAACGATTTTGTTTTCCTTGCTTTGTCTTGCTTGTGACAAATTCCTGTAAATGCGTCAGATATTAGTCATGTCTTCAGGTCAATATAAAGAAAGATGCTGGATATGAATATTATTGGAAATACTTCCACTGCTCCTAATATTCGATCTGGGCTTAAAATAAAGACACTTAGCAGAGTTTCCCTACATTAGCATTTTCTTTTGAATCGTGAATGCAAATCTTACATGTACATGGGACTCAGAGCCGGAACAACTATAACGACCAGATGTCTGTGATCTAGGCCATGCCAATATTTGTGACGTATCGAACCCGCAATATGTACTGCAGCAGCCTATTGCTTGACAAAAAGAAAAAACTAGCTACCGTGAAGATTATATTAGGAAATTTAATGTGAAGAGGATTGTCATTTATAATTTTTTAATATCATTTTTGAAAAACCTCTCCAGGATGAGAACATAGGTAGCAGTCACTAAAGCATTATAAGAATAGGTGATGTTTTTTATTATAAGATAACTCGAGCAGGTGAGCTATCTAATTTTAAGTGGTCGTCGCCGCCCATGGGTATCTGCTATGCAAAAGGGGTTGCAGATGCGTTGATGAGCCTCTTTTAGGAAAAGCAAGGGAAAAGGAGAAGGAAGGGGACTGAGGGAGGAATTGGGCTCCACACTCACCGTACGAAAAGCAACAGTATTCATACTGCTACTTGTCGTCAATATTCTGTGGGAGGGTAGTAGGTACTACTTCCCCGGTCATGCCGACCCATTCATGCTGGCATGTAGCCATACTAGCAGGCACTACTACCTAATACTAACTGGTTAACTCCAAAGAGTTTACTCGAAATTTACAAAGAAAAACTGTGCATTTACACTCATTAGCACTTAATTTGTTCTACAAAAGGACATAAGAAAGGCCAACAAAAAGAACAATCGTAAACGCACCGATATAAAACAATGAGACAGTAATTGTCGTCTCTACAACGCCAGGAATAGGGGAGGAGTGATAAAAAGCGCAATCCCCCGGGAATCGTGATAAAAGATTTTGGCACGAGGGGAGATTGGGGATTAAACGTGTGATACTTTGTCTTTTTAAACGAACCTTTTTTTTCGCAAGTAAGACATAAAAGGGAGCTGTTATGAAAATTTAACGTGACGTTTTTTAGAGTTTTGGGCGTACTAAATAATATTTAAGGCGTACAAAATTTCATCGTGTATATACTTAGTTTAGGTACCTATATTAAAGATATTGGAATTTTAATAATTAAATCTATTGAAATACTTGCGTATTTATCTCATCATCAACCCATTTAGTGGCCCACTACTGAGAGGGGTTAGCCTATAATCAACCACGATAGCCTACAGTGGGTTGGTAGTCTTCACACATCGCCGTCGATGAGAAAATCTATCAGGTTTCCTCACGATGGCTTCCTTTTCTTAAGTGATAATTAAAAGTTAGCGGTACGTGCCTTAGATTCAAACTCGAGACCTACGAACTAGGAAGTCCAATGTTCATATCACAAGGCTATTACTGCTTCCTAAGTGAATTCTTCTCACTGCATATAAGGACTTTTTATATTAAGTTAACTTGCACTATATTGGAACATATTGCCTATTTTAGTTACCCTAAGCTCCTTAAAAGATCATTAATCTCCAATTACAACGTCTTAATCGCCAACAATACAATTGTTACACTCAACTGCCGCTTGACAACAATTGATAAATTAACAAGATTGTGAATATCCCTTGTCGTCTCCCCTCGTTTTCCGAAAAAAATATATAAAAAGCAGGGGAGACAGGATTACTTGCCCCGAGCGTCCCAAGATGTGACAGATTAGCTGGTAATTTCTCCTAAATTGATATCTCAAGAGGCATGCTCTTTTTTCCCCGAGTTCCCCTATTTTTTCCGTTTTCCTCCGAACTTTGAAAGATTGCCAGTCACCACCGTTTATCGTGGTAACTATGGAATTCTTTGACATAAATTGGACGGAGTTTGATGTTTTTGAAATTATTTATTCATCTTATAATATTTATTTTGACTCCCTCTTTAGTCTAGTAAGTGCAGCTGCTACGCTAGAGGGCCTGAGTACGATTTCCAGGTCGAGAAAAATATTGTGATTGGGTTTGAGGTTATGAGATTTTCAGTAAAAGCTTGGAGTTTCGATTGTGCCAGGTCATGGATATGGAAATAGGATCACCCCCAATTACCTAGTACCTACATGGAACCTAAACATACCGGCGAAATTTGGTAGCATCTCCCTACCTACACCTCCATCGTGGTGGATTACACTTCGGGGAATATATGCGCTATGGTGTGTTTAATATTTATTTAAAAGAAAGAGTTGCGATTTATAAATATAATTTTATAAAATTAAAAACATATAACATACCATCACGCCTGTATTCCCCGAAGGGTTAGACAGAGGTGTACTTAGGTACACCCACATTTCGCCGGTATGTTTTTAGGTCCCATGTAATAGGGGGCGAGCCTATTGCCATTCACCGGGCACCAATCAGACTCCGAGCTGCTACTGAGAATTTCATATAAAAACCCAATAACACTTTGCTCGACCTGGGGATCGAACCCAGGACCTCTAGCGTAAGCAGTCGCGCTTAGGACTAGACTAATGAGGCAGTCAAAACATATAAATTATTTTAAAATGATTTATTCGTAAAATAGTTCATAGGTAAAAATAACTCATGAAGCAAAATATATTGCAGTATGCTTATTACTCCATCGTGAGTTCCTCCTGAAAATAGGGACAGAATTATAAGCTTATGAAAACACACACCATGCCCATTAATTAATAGCATTAATGAGTTTACCTGTCCTAGTTAATACTAGTCATGTTCTACCTTTTTAACGCAAAAAATATGCCACGGTGGTCTCTCAAGTATTCGTGAAAGGTTAAATAAAACTGTAGCTGGTGAAGGTACCCTCATTACAAAACAGCTAATTACATATCATCAGCTTTTGTCGTAAATATTAAGCGCATTGCATAATGCTAAATTGGTCGGCACCGCACTGTCATACCGTGTGGCAATTTGTAGTGAATTTAACTTGGTATGTTCCACTTAGTGCAGTTGAATAATACCAGGTTTGTTTTATTATAAAGGAAATTTGGTAATTCTTTATTTGCTTGTCGATACTCCAAACTAAGCCTGCAATTTGTGGCACGAGCTATGTAACAGCATTTTGAACTTGATAGCTGAAAGAGTGGATTGTCAATTTATACTTAGTTCACTGCTGTCAATTATACGTACCTACCTAAATTTATCTACTAACCTACTAACACTACAAAGTTAGCATTGTTCCTAACCCTATATAACTCGTGTATTCGAAATAAAGATTGGTTTAATATTCAATTGCTCCAACAAAGCATATCTAATCTAGAAACGGGCTACCGTGGCCAACTTACGGGTCTTCAAAATTTTGGGTTCATAGACGCCTCAGATATTAGATATATTTAGGTGTGTCTCTCTGTGAATAAACAAAAGAAGTAGAATAAATTATACCTACCATAATTGCAACTGCTACGCTAGAGGTCCTGTGTTCGATTCCCAGCTCGAGCAAAGTATTATTGGGGTTTTCTATGAAATTCTCAACAGCAGCTCGGAGTTTGAATTTGTGACCGGTTAATTGCCGGCAATAGGCTCAACCCCTATTACATGGGACCTAAACATACCGGCGAAGTGTGGATAGTACATTAGTACACCTCTGCATTACCCTTCAAGGAATACAGGCGTGAAGGTATGATACTTGCTATAATTTAACTGAATGCAGACAAAAGTATTGTATTCCGAAAAAAATGTACAAAAATGGTGGGTTCTAAAATTTCGTATGTCACAGGAACTTCTCACAAGTTCATAGTGGAACAAATCAAAACTAGCAGAGGAGCAATTCAACGTTCACTTATACAATATTTACGCAATTTTAACATTAACCAACCTAACTTGACCTTTACATCTCCTCTAAAACATCAACAAATTCTCCAATTTGAAGATACATGAGAGATTTTCATAAAATGGTAGCACTAAATGTACATAATGTGGTCTTGGATGTTTCGCTCTGTTTAATATAAAGGCCGATGCATCCTTTAAATCGCTGTAATATATCATTTTCTATCGTAATTGGAGATATTTTGGATTGTACTCATGTTTTGATGGTATCTAGGACATCGTAATAAAGATAGATATGGTTCTGTGGCCGACGCTTATACTCTGACGTCCGTTGCTTCAAGATGGCAATCAAAACAGTACAGGTGTAATTTATAAGCGCTCACAGAATATAACAGGCTGCGTCGCTCACTAATGGATTTAAAAAATAATAATAATTTGCAACTTATTTTTTTTTTAACTGAACTGGCCTGGAGAGCTGAACTTGAGCGCAGTCTTCACTTCGGCTTGAGCGCAGTTTTGTGGTGGTGGTTGCATATAAATCCAGACTCCGAGCTGCTATTGAGAATTTCACAGAAAAACCCAATAACACATTGCTCGACCTGGGGATCGAACCCAAGACCTCTAGCGTAGCAGTCGCGATTAGAACCACTAGACTAATGAGGCAGTCTTGGTTGGTTGTGATCGATGGAAATTATTATTCATCAAATACCAATGTAGGTATTTGTACATTAATAGAAAAAATATACTAAGATATTGGAAACATCCGGCTTTTCAATCAGTGATATGATCATTTGACTGCCAAGTGGTAGGTTTCGAGATCTAATCCAATGCACGCACATCTGACTTTTTGTAATCTTAAGCGTACGAGTATTAATAAATTAATCATTATCGTGAGAAAATCTGCATGCCTGACAGATTATCTCGGTGGTATGTGGAGTCTGCCAACCTAAAGTAGGCTCACGTGGTGATCGATTAGTGCAATGGGACAAATTTGGTGATGATGATGAATTTCTAAAACTTAAAATGATTTTATATTTAATAGCCTAATTCTGGAGGAAGATTATAGGCTATTCAACAACTCGCTACAGCTTTTAGGAGCAGAGCAAAGCTATCCTACTGACACAGCTCGCTTTCTGTTATATGCAAGACTAGCTGACTCGTGCCCACTTGCCCACGTTGGACGATAGCCTGACACTCATAAATAACGATTAACGTGGCTTTCTATTGGTAAAATAATTTCTAAAATCGGTTTAGTAGATCCAGAGATTACCACCTAAAACCTCACAAACTCACAAACTTTACCTCGATATAATATTGGTACCTATAGATAAACATTAGGTTAGTCTGTTTTAATATATAGGCGTGTCATATCACAAAGATTGCGCCTGGTCGTCGCCTACGCATTGACATTTGTTTACGATCTCTGCGAGCTAAATGTTCGTTCATTGTCGCAATTAGCATAGGAGTTGTAGTGTCATTTGAAGAGGCTACAAGAGCAATAAAATACGCCTGTAATCTCTGAAAGGTTATGCAGTGGTGTACAACCACTGTTGGCCAGTATGTTTAGGTCCCATGTAATAAATAGGGGGCAAGCCTATTGCCATTAACCAAGCAAATTCCAGATTTTGAACTACAACTGAGAATTTATTAGAATAATCCAATAACACTGCTCAAACTGGAAATCAAATCCAAGACCTCAAGTCACACAGTCAGTTACAATATCGTTATCGAATACGCTAGAGGTTTTGGGTTCAATTCTTAGGCCGAGCCAAGGGTTTTACTATGAAATTCTCAAAAGCAGCTCGGGGAACCTAAACTTGCGGGCAAAATGCAGGTGTATTTGTACTTAGTACACCTCTGTATAACATTTTGACGAATTCCGGCGTGATGGTATAACATTTTGTAACAAATAATCTACATTAACATTTTATAGTAATTTTAAACCATTAATCATATTTTCCGAAAGTATCCAACAAAGCTTCGTAGCCCCGGGCGGGAACGTTTGGCTTTCGCCCCGTGAATTCACATCCGGTAATACTTCTTTTTTCAATTTTCACGTTTCCGGTGTCAAGCTGTCATGATTGTGTATGACATTCGAATTGTTTGGTATTGACAGCTCTCGGGGAATACAATAAAATTTTTGAATTTCATACAGTTGATTGAAAAATGTATCCATTGAACATACATATAAAGCAAATTACCTAGGTACCTACTTGGTTTTCATAATATTGGAATGTTATTGGTAGGTACCTAATGTAAATGAATTTAAAGTTATTTATTATATTATAGAAATAGATTGTTTTCTAGATCGGGTATCTAGTAAAAATTTAAAGAGATTGGATTTGTACCCCTTTGTTCCCATGGGATCTAAACGTACCTACCTGCTAAATCCTATCCTACTTCCTATCCTACTTCCTATCCTATCCTATCCTATCCTACTTCCTACTATCCTATCCTACTTCCTATCCTACTTCCTACTAATATTATAAATGTGAAAGTTTGTGAGGATGGATGGATGGATGGATGGATGGATGGATGTTTGTTACTCCTTCACGCAAAAACTACTGAACGGATTTTGATGAAACTTTACAGTATTATTGTTTATACATCAGAATAACATATAGGCTTTAAATTATAACGATATTTTGGGAAATTCCCACGGGATTGGGGAAAAACTATTCCACGCGGACGAAGTCGCGGGCAAAAGCTAGTACACCCATATTTGGTATACCTCTGCCTAACCCTTCAGGAAACACCAGCGTGATGGTATGTATATTATGTTTATTTAATTAGAACATCCAGTATGTATAACAGAAATATGTAAGTTTTATTGTAATTATAGTGTTAAAAACATCACTTTTTAAGGTTTAAAAGCATGCACAATAATACAAAAATAATAATATTTAAAAAACTCTTAAAAGAAGTCATTTATCATTTATTTAGGTTTTTTTTTCTCCAAACTATTGTCATACAACTTCGAGTCCTACTTACCTCGTTTGGGTAAAGAGCATGGAGTTCCCCTGTTGGCACTTGTCAGTTATTTTGAAGGCGTTTTAAAGGCCTCTCATGTGAGTGACAGGTTAATGTAGTCTGCTCGAAAAACTTGATTGATCGTTATCATTCATCGCATCCGGAGATCTTACTTCTTGATACTTTATGTTGCCCTTTACTTTTTATCTAATTTTGATCCGTGGATTCACTCTGATCCCGAAAGAACTATTTAATTATTGTAACATAAAAGACTGCCTCATTAGTCTAGTGTACCCAAGCGCGACTGCTAGACTAGAGGTCCTGGGTTCGATCCCCAGTTCACGCAGTGCTATTGGGTTTTTCCACGAAATTCTCAGTAGCAGCGCGGAATCTGGACTTGTGCCCTGTTAATGGCAATAGGCTCGTCCCCTATTAAATGGGACCAAAACATATCGGCAAAATGTGGGTGTACATTAGTACACCTCTGTCCAACCCTTCAGGGAATACAGGCGTGATGGTATTATTAGTAAAATATATCCTAAGTATGTCATTAATGGCGACCCAACGCATGCGAACAACGTGAAAAAATATTTCGGGCACCCACCGCGATCGCCAGGGTTAGGAATCGCGGTGGCTCACTGGTCATACCATCTAGTGTATCTAACCAGAAGACCCATGTTCGTATCCTATCCGCAGAAGAATTTTTCCTTCACTAAAATAACACTTCTACAAATCCATTTAGTATTTTACTTAACTAAATTAATCAAAAATGTCATTAGAGTTCAAAGACCCCAATAAACCAGTGGCGAGACTCTCCATAAAGAATCTGAACAACCCTATCATTAAATTTTGATGTAACAGAACCGTCTGTCACACTATCTTGATCGTGCAGTCGCAGCCTTATAAAGCTATTGCCTGGAGACACCAAAAGTAATTATTTGAATATTAATTATTATTGATCTACGAGTGACTTATTGTATTATGCTTGAGGCTAATTCTTTTGGTTTCTTCTTCATATTTTGCGTATACAACGGTACGGTGTTGATTTTTTATTCATGCCATATTTCAGAAGGTATGACTATACTGGTTTCTAACACTTACGCGAATATAAGACATTGAAATAAAATAAAATGTCTTACCATCTGCTTGGAACCCCATCATAGATTCCATTAAATCCAAGCACAAGACTGCGAGACCTAAGGATACGGTGAGCTCATTCCGCGTGACGGGCATAAATAATAATCAACAAAATGTAGGGTAGCTGTTGATAATTTTGACATTAGGACGACCAACACCTCAGTCCACCCGTGACCATGGATGCTGTAAAGGATCCGAAACGTCGGGAATTTTAAAAATATCAATATAACGCGATAAAATCCGTAAAAAGTAGTTTTATTTCAAGGTATGACTATGATATTGCATACAAATCATTTAAAAAAAAATACCGTCACGACTGTATTCCCTAAGGGCTAATTAGGCAGAGGTGTAGTGTAAGTTTACATTAACCCAGCACAAATCCAAACTCTGAGCTGCTTTTAAGATTTTCATAGAAAAATAACATTTTGCTCGACCGAGGAATCTACCCAGGACCGGGACAGGAGATCAGATCGTTTGCGGGACTGTTTTGCCGGTAACATGGCAGTCCCGCTTACAACCAGTAGACTTAGACGATTAAAAATTCTACTAAATATATTGCACGGAATCAAATCAGTAGGTACAGTCGCCAGCAGGTCAAGGTATACAAAACTGTCAAATTTCTCCAAATGATTTTAAACCTTAAATTGTTGAGGATAACGTTCAGAATCAACTGAGAAAATTTGACATTTTGTGGTAACTTGATGTGCTGGCCACCGTATCATGTGTAAGAAAACAAAGAAAAATCCATCATCCTTTTATATAGAAAAAATATATAGGTAATACCAATATGTAAGTAAGTAATGCGAACTCTTTTTTATTTTCTTTTTTCATTCGTAGGTCGAATAGAAATGCTGTTCGGTTTTCCAGTAAGGAAGTTTTCAGTTTTGGACCTGTTAAAGGCAATAAACTTCTTTTACAGGACCTACATCCGTATAGATATAGAGCATAAAATATACCGGCAGATCGTGGATGTGCAATATTATATACATGAATATACCTTTGCCCTCACCCTTGGTCTGTATGAAGGTATGTTTGATAATTTACCTTATACATAAACTAAATCAGTTTCCGATAAACAAACATAACAAAAATAAATTCTCGCTACCCGGACGTACGAAAGTCTCTTCTGAATCAGTCGTGAGGAATGATTTGATGATTGGAATAATGTGGTGCGCGTAATGATGGCTAAATTAATCTGTCTACTATTTGGGAGCTGTTCTGTCAAGAGGTCAGATCTGGAGTGGCTTAAGTCAAAAGAGAAAAGCGAGAATTAATAGGTCTTTACTCTCATCAGCATACCAATGTGCCAAGTGATGGGTCTCAATTACTCGTAGTGAGGATTGCACTAGAACAATATTTTCCACAAAAGCTCGCTGTTAATTTATGCCGACAACGAATTTAATAATACATACCTATAATGTCTACATCTATTTTGTTCTAAAATATGCTATATGAAAATTTCATATACATTATTTCACAGAAGATCTCCCTACTTATTTAAGTTTTTTTTTTTTCAGAAAAAAAGACAACAACTGAGGTAGGAATTTATATCCCATTTGGTCTCATGTGCATCCTTCACCTTATGTCTCTTAATTTGCCTATTTTTTCTTTTATCTGATCCATGACAGTAGGTTCTGTGTTTTTGATCCTTCTAACAAAAGTTAACAAGAGCTAAATTGAGTTAATTTATTTCACACAAATATAAAGTCCATATAAAACGATTCCTACCAGCTTCGGTTTTGAATAGTCTCTAATAATGAACGCTATTCCCAAATAGAAACTCAAGTTAAGCAATTTCTGCTGTAGCTTCTCTCTTACAAAAATTTACCCATTTTCAACTTCTTAGCCGTCATTTTTCAATTGAATTAAAATTTAATTGATATCAGAAAGTACTTAGTTTCTGGTATAACGTTTATAACTTGCACCATACTTCTCAGTCACGACACAGACCGCATGCGCGTTGGATGCGCTAAACAACTTTTACCGATGCTACCCGCTGTCCGACATCTGTGTGTCAACTGATGAGCAGCAATCTAACGTGTTGGTTACGTAATCGTACTATTCCTCTTCGTACGTTCAGGTATACATAAAATTAGGTACACTGAAGATTGCTTCGTTAGTCTAGTGGTCATAAACGCAACTGCTAAGCCTTTGCTCGACTCGAATGGACTGAGAATTTTATAGAAAATGCCAATATCACATTCTATGAAATAAATAACTACACGCGTCTGAAGTTAGCTGTTCCGAACTGCCGCACAGGTGAAATCGCTTCACTGAATGTTATAAAAAACATATACAACCTCAATTGTCATCACACCGACTCTTTCGCTAACTGGGTCCTTTTTTCTTTCCTTGTTACAAAAATATAGGTACCTATATCTGATAGCTACTTTCGCATATTAGGTACACATCTGCTTTTATTATTTATTTTATTTTTTATTTTTGTTCCTCGAAACTGTTTTGGTTACTTCTTTTGGCTCCCGCGTGTGGCCGAATAAATATTTTTCTTTCTTTCTTTTCCCTTTTAGTTATATCGATATCTTTGATCCCCAAATGGCTTCTCTCAAACAAGAAATTTTTATCTGGACAACAGATAACCCTCTTTATAACGAGTGTATAGTGATGGTTCTTGAGTGCACTAATTAATTGGTTTAGTGCGTAGATCTTCAGACTAGCTGTTTTGGTTGTCTGTAGATCTAAGAACGTCGACCTCAAAAAGGAAATGCTAGGAACGTGCTGATTGTGTTTTGTATTATTGATTAGTGAAACTATTCCTTCAGTTTTCACAGTTAATTCGAGTAATAGATGAAGGTCCCTTTTAAATTAATATTCACTCAAACCCTTTTCAATTCCTTTGTAACTATTAATACTGTCGAGGAGCTTGCCCGTGACAGTTGATACAAAACACGAGATCGCCTCGGGCACTGTATGTCACTGACTTTATGTAGATTGTACAGACGTACACACGCAGTACGTGTATATTGATTAATCCCAGAAATAAAATGTACGCAGTTATCAAATAATAGGTAATATATTAAACGGTATCTAGCATAACTCTCCGCTTAAAAAGCAGCAGAACCGAATAGCTAAAACGACAAAATAGATATAATAGTTTAACATAAAGTATTTATAACCGTCTTTTTCTAACATTACAGACCATCACGCCTGTATTCAGGGTTAGACAGAGGTGTACGTATACACACAGTTCGCCGGTATGTTTAGGTCTCATGTAAATACTAGCGAGCCTTTTGTCATTCACTACCTTCGGTACCTACAGGTTACCACAAATGTCGACTTTGAACTTATCATCATCATCATCAACCCATTACATTGTCCCACTGCTGGGCACGGGTCTCCTCTCAGTACGAGAGGGATTAGGCTTTAGTCCGCCACGCTAGCCTACTGCGGGTTGGCAGACTTCACATGCCGTCAAGAAAATCTCTCAGGCATGCAGGTTTCCTCACAATGTTTTCCTTCACCGTTTAAGCGCGTGATAATTAATTATTAATACGCACATAACTTCGAAAAGTTAGAGGTGCGTGCCTTGGATTCGAACTCGAGACCTTTGACTTGGCAGTCCAATGGTCATATCACTAGGCTATCACTGCACTTGATCTTTGACTTTGAACTTAGTTATCAACAATTTAAGGTTTAAAATCATTTGGAGAAATTTAACAGTTTTGTATAACCTGATGTGCTGGCGACTATACTTAAATAAGTTTTTTTTTTACTTGTTACTTCAGAACTCCATCATTTATGAACGATTTGAAAAAAAAAATGTTTATTTGGGAGGTTATACATTTAATTTTTGTGAAGATGTAATCACTCAAATTTTCTCAGAAGTAGGCTACTTCTGAAACTGTGAAAATGTCGACTTCTGAAAATGTTTTGGACATAACATTATTTTAAGACAACGACAAAGATATTATATTGGTGATAAAAAAAGGTACAATTATTGGTTAACAGTTTAATTATTTTAAGAGCTGGTTATATTAAGTATGGTTTGAAGGTGGTTTTACTGTTTTGTTAGTTTTCACATACCATCACGCCTGTATTCCCCGAAGGGTTAGGCAGAGGTGTACTTAATGTACACCCACAGTTCGTCGGTATGTTTAGGTCCCATATAATAGGGGGTGAGCCTATTGCCATTCACCGGGCACAAATCCAGACTCCGAGCTCTACTGAGAATTTCATAGAAAAACCCAATAGCACTTTGCTCGACCTGGGGATCGAACCCAAGACCTCTCGCGCAGCAGTCGCCATTGGAACCACTAGACTAACGAGGCAGGAGGTTGTTAGTTTTCCTTTCTATTTATATGTAGAAAGAGGTTTACATTTTGAAGGGGACGAAAGGCTGCAATCAGTTCCATTATGTATGCATGCATGGCTGCAATTAGATTTCAAAAGTACCTACATAAACTCAGGGTGGTAAATCATAGCTAGTTACTGCTTGCTAATTACCAGTGACCAATTAACCTCACTTGACTTATACCACTTTTGCCAGGACATAACCGTTTATTGGCAACTTGGCTAATTTCTCCTGCAACTGAGATTCAACCAACGTCACTTTCTATTAGGAAGGTACCTAAGTAATTTGTTCGTTGTTATATAAGTACTTTTTTCGTTAGACTGCCTCATTAGCATATGGTCCTAAACGCAACTGCTACGCTAGAGGTCCTGGGTTCGATCCCCAGGTCGAGCAGTGTTATTGGATTTTTCTATGAAATTCTCAGTACCAGTGAAGTGTGGTAGTAGGTACATTAGTACACCTCTGCCAACCCTTCGGGGAACACAGTCGTGATGGTATGTTAAACTATACAAGTGTAAAAAATCCAATAAGGGGATGCTATAGGGAGTTATAAGTTTCTTAGCAGTACAATTCATAAGAATGTTTAAAAGTGAATGAGATGGTAACCACGCTTCCTAATGATGTTGAGACCAAATAAAAAAAAAAAAATACTACTTATTCTTACAACATTGTGTGTGCAATCTACTCGCTGTACGTAAGTATTATAAGGCAAATTACATAGTATATTACAGAGATCGAAACAACAGCCGTTAATGGTATACCTACGTACATGTGTGCCTACTGGGGACGTCGTGCTCATGCGCCGGAAGCAACACTACCTTCTTTGAAAACTGAATAAACTAACAAAACACTCGAAAATTGCTCTTAAAACTAAGAAAATAAGGTCCATATAGAATGAATTAATGATTTTGCCGTGCAAAAGAGTAGAACTGTGAAAGATTTTACTCATCAAACGAAATGGAACTTTAATCTCATAATTATAAAATTTACATTTGAAATTAGGTGGATAAATGATTAATGTAAGAAAATTTTCTTCTTGTACTTTTAGGTGGCAAAGGAAATTGTATCTTGGATCATAGCAATAAGGTTGATAGGCGATGTTAAATTAAATTCATATAGGTTGCTCCTACGCATGTCAACGTATCCGTAGAGATCGTATCTGCCCTAGGTGATACAGTCGGCGTAAGACCTATGATCTAAATATGCTTGAGAACTTTGTTTTGTTGTAAATCCTTAATAATATAATAAAATAAAAGAAAAAAAAATCAGAACACCTCTATTTTTAAGTAGGGTACAAAAGAATGGACAAACATAACATAACATTACATTTTGGTATAAATAACTCCGTGAAGACTTCAATCTTATTTCAACATTGAAATAATGTGTAAAAAAATGTAATTTAAATTAAAAAAGTGATGAAATTAGCGCGGAAAATTGCAGATATATTTTCAAACAACATTAAACTGGGCATAAAAAAGTGTCCTTTTTAGCGAATTATAACTCTATCAGTTTTTATTCTCGTCGTTAATTTTCATTCTAACAATTTCTAAGTTCCTATATTAGCGGCGGCTAATAGGTAATATTTTATGTCAAATTCGATTCCTACAAATCCACCGATATCTCAATTCACACGCTATTTTTATGGCCAATAAACACTACAATACCAGAAGCCAGAACCGAAAATAAAGAGTTGAGCTATCCAAACTATAACTTACACGGGCGGCCATAAAAAACCGTTAATTATAAGGCTTGTTACGACACTGTCATCGTCTTTACAATCCATAATGACAACCCTCTCATGTACACCGTTTTCTCAGAAGTTGACAGCAAGCGACCGTGTTATAAAACTATAAAACTTGCTTAATTGTGTCCATAAAATCGGGACGGTTATTTATTATGGCCAAACCTTGACATCTTCTAATCTTTATGTTGCACTGTATAAGATTCAAAATCGTTTATTTTTGTTTTATGATAGGCTGTGAAAGCTGAGACTATCTGTCTGATGAGTGAGGAGTGAGAACTAAGATCAGGGGTTAGCCAAGTATTTAATAGATATTGGATTGTTATTGATTGCGTTATTGTCGGCTATCTGCTACTGGCCTTGATGAGGATACTGGATGTGCAGTAAATACTAGATATATGACGTAGATAGGATGTCTAAATCAGATAGTGAGAAGTTGGATTGTTTCGTAGCCAGCAACATGAATGAAATTTTATGCCGTATGAATAGAATATTAAACTTCTCTAAATGTACCTAATACTTATTCTTAGGATTTTTGAACAATAATTCAAGGTGATATAAGTCAGTGGTTTATAGATATCGAGCATTTACTGATTGCATTTTGAAAAGAATATAAAAAAAATAGTATTTGAAAATACATATTTAAGCGGCGTTTAGCCTAATGGCTAGGGCGTCGGACTTGCGACCATGTGGTTACCGGTTTGAAACCCACCCATTGCACTACCGAACCCATTGAACCCACTCATAATACGAGCATTTACCTTAGTACGAGGGGTTAATAAGATTACTAGTAATGTGCGACCCACATTGCTAGTAAGCTTTAATTTAAAAAAATATGCTTTATATAAGTAACTGGTTGGCAGGTTTTTCGGTCTCCTGACTACCACTTATGATTGTCATAGGTGTTCTTATGACAACCAGGACCGATGGCTTTACATGCTCTCCGAGGCATCAATGGGTCTTAAAACTGACTGCGGCAAGCGTAGATTAGCGCAGTTATAGCTTCACCAACTCTTATAGGAATGACCTTTAAATTATCGTTCCTTGACAAAGATGTTTTATACACTAATAGGTTACCTCTGTTTGTCTTTTTACCCCACCAGAACATTAGTTCACATGAACTATAAGGGACCACCCACACTGCGCTAATAAACGTAGCGTTTTACGAGCGTGATAATAAACGCTGTTTACAGTGGTCGCCGTATGATGCGTTGTCAACCACGGGGGTTGGTGCGTTGTTTGGACAAACGGTTATGGTACGGCATCTGTTAAGTTGTGCGTTTGGTGTTGCACTTGGGTGGCTATGGACAAGATGATCCAAGTTAGATACTTATTATGCTCTTAAAGATGGAGTATAAGGATTAATACGGTTGGTATTTATATTTGATCAGGTATTTATTACTTCTTATACAAAATAAATACAAAAAACATTATAAAAACAAATATTTACAAACAAATTTTTTAAAGAAATTAACTATTTTTTATTTTTATTTTGTACATTATTTACTTCCTGACGACAGAGACTGACTAAATATATTTATTATATACCTTACCTTACCACACTGTAGATTGGAGAAGTTTTTTTTTTAACACGAAAAGTTATTTAAGGAATTACTTAACATACCAACAGGTTAGGCAGAGGTGTATTAATGTACACCCACAACTTGCTGGTATGTTAAGGTCCCATGTAATAAGAGCCTAGCAAATAAACTGGACTGACTCCAAGCTCCAACCACGGCTGAACCCAGGAGCTCTAGGAAAGCAGTTGCGCTTAGGACCATTAGACTAATGAATAAGGAATTCTTATTCTGAGTAAAAAAGATTAGGTAAATCGTCATTCGAAACTCTTCAGCCAGATTATGAAAATACAAGGCATTGAAAAAAAAAACAATTGGTTAAGTAGATTCAAGCTGATTAAAACTAATGATTTGACATCTTAATTCATCAGCTATAAAATAAATGGACACAAAGTCTATAAAAATTAACCTCTAACTTGCAGCGATTAAAAAAAATAACATTGGATTAAAACCCAATTCAATGTAAGATCCATACAATAGCTAAGGCCTTTTAGGTTATTATAACAAATGAATAAAGAATATAATATTTTTATAATATATCAAGTTCATATTGCGATTGCGACCTCGGTACAGCCTTGGCAGTAATCACATACCAATTAACGTCCGTAACAGAAGACAAATGAACGGACGACGATACATTAATCATGTACGTATTGACGTTGCAAAGTCTGACGAACATTGTGGCTTGGCCTTTGTGTTGAGAATTCTTGGAGAGATTATAATTTAAGAACACAGGAGAAGACAGAACAGCTCTGATGTCCATAGATGAACTTTAAAAAGAAGGTCCATCTGTGGCGAAAAGTATTTTTTTATAAGCGGAAGCTGAAGTTTGATCATCTCATCATTTATTGTCCTACACTTTAGGTACGGGTCTTCTCCCAGAATGGGAAGGATTAGGCTATAGTCCATCACTCTGGCCTGTGTTGGACAAATTTACACGCCTTCAAGAAAATCTATGATGTCCTACACAAAATTTGTCGTCACTGGCATAGGAGATACCTCATAACCGCGATGAGACATATCTTTTATTTGTTAAATCGGCAAATGAGCTGGGGTCCTAGATAATGTCACATTTTCATTATCTATAACAAAGTTAGATATCAGAAATGTATGGAATTGGCATACCTAACCATGTATTTCGGAATCATCTAACTTCGGTATCGATATGAAGATGTGTCATAGGTGGGTCTAGGTCCTGTGGTGGTAATACGTAATAAAGGACATCTGCAACACCAAAGGAGTTGCTGATGCATTGCCGATTCTTAAGAACCCTTACCAACTGCAGACTATTAGAGCCACAGTAACTGAGGGGGAAGTGGCTCTCATGCACAAAACTCGTGAGTGTCGTAAAGTGTGTTATGTTTCGATATTCTCCCTTTACTTTACGACGTCCTCCGATGTAAGGGTAGTCGCCAGCCAGTCAGATTCCAAGAAGAACCAAGAACTAAGTCTGATATTTTCTAGCCTCTTACGTGATTCTTTTGATCTGAATGGCAGTAAGGAGCTGCATTCTAGCTCATCTCCTCAAATTTTCAAAAACTCTGTCCAAATAGTTGAAGATACTAACCTTTTGAGTTTTGATTACCTACTTGAAGAAAGATATTTTTATAGTCTTTGATGAAAAGGGCTATTTTACTCTAAAATATTTTCTAGCACACAGCCCCATATTAGCCTCACAGTCGACGTAATAGCGTGCAGCTAAACGATTTAGGTACTGTTTGTACTTGATAGCGTACACTGTATTTAAATGGTCTAATTACATTCAACAAAGAAGAGCTGAAGGACGACGTGAGAGCTAACAATCACATTTAAAACAATTGTTTTATGGTCATACAAATTTAAATATCGTTTGGAGTGGTCAACCCACATCTTACCCGCAATAGGCTAGCGTGTTGGATTATATACTTTTTCCCTCTCATTCTGGGAGAAGACAAAGGTTTCCTCTCATTAAATGGGTTGATGATGAATGAGCCTTGTTGTATGGCTTGAATACATGGCTTTTGAATATATGATCATTCCCATAAACGGTGAATGGAAACATGGTCAGGAAACCTGCATGAAATCTGACAGATTCTGTAAGATTTCTGTAAGAAGTCTGAAAGATTTAAATCTATCAACCCGTTTTAGGCCAATGTACAAGGTTTTCTATTCTGACTGTCATTCTCAGAGGAGACACATGTTCAGTAGTGGAATAGTAATTCAGTTATTGATGCTGATAAAAGTTGGTAATGTACCTAGATGAATTAAAGCAATGAAATAACAAAAAAAGTAATACCCAAACGTTCCGGTCAAAGCGGCCCAGAATAGTTCCTTACAACACAAGCATTAACTTAGATTAGATAGGAAAATTCTAAAGGTATTGTAAAACTAAATTATCTTAACTAGTCTTCCATTACTTATTTTAGATTTTTTAAATTTCTATTGTAAGTAGGTATTGCAAATTTTGCAGCAGTAGGTAGGCATTATAACCGCAGTCGTAAGCTTGAGATCATTTCTTAGCGCTGTGGCGGTTAGAAACTTTAGAATTTGGTTAAGGACTTCCTTTATATCGTCTTTTTTTCCTAAAAGAGCAAATAATTGTGCATTAACTGCAGAGAGCGACATTGTTACCTTTGGACATTTTACAACACTTGCAAGTCGTAATTTTGCAGACACTTGAGAAGACTGCAAACTAATAAGTAAGCGCTAATGGCTTGTTCACACATGGCGACGGTTCAAGGTGGCAAAATGTAATAGTTTTATATTTACGACACTCATTGTGTTAATGTGTTGATATAACAATAAGTTCGAGCCAAGGGGCGTATACGACACTAGACTTTTGTCGCTTACGATTTTTAAGACATTGTGACGTTACTTAAAGAATGTCATGTCGTCACGTAGGTAGGTACTCAAATTCTTTGGCGGTTGTCATAGCGATAGAATTCTGTATGAATTGAATTAATTGCATCCAGTCATATTGTCACTCAAGTAAACACTCAAGTGAAGGACCTTTGACCATTTTCCGCTTTCAACAATGATATCATCACACTTACTTTTCAAGCGGTGTCACCCGTCAACGGCATATAAAGCTCCTCCCACACGGCAAGACGTTGACTCACGCAGTGTCGCAACGAGTCGCCATGTCGCTGCGTCGGCGCACCGTGGGTGGCCATCTGATAAGCATCTAATTAAAATCTACTTTTGTCGTTGAGAAAGTTGCGATTTATTTGTCGCAATGTGTTGGCTTTTGTTATGTAAAAATGTGTTTATGTCGATTATGTGTTAAAGCATTTTGATTCCATTATGAAATAATGTCCTTAAGATTGTACCTTTAAGTTACTTTTCCAATATCTGTAAGATACTCAGTAGCATGAATAAATTCAATATCAAAATCAATTCTTACAAAGCAGCAAGTGCTAAAGCCAACAAGATTGATACGACTACTATTTCCTCTCGATCCGCACGGCAAAAACAACACACACAAAGTCTTAAAATCGCAAATACGAACGCGGCCTAAAGTATTATAATACTCAAGTGTCCTCTAGTCCATAACGGTTCGATCGTCCGTTTGTTTAACGCCTTAAAGTGACAACGACAGTATCTATTTACGATCGACATTTGTTTATATTATAAACACCGAAGTCATCACAAATACCAACTTTAGTCTACCGCTGTTTTTCTTCTACATAAATCTTATTTTTATATGTATAAAGTTGAAATTGCAAAAGTAAGACGTTTGGTGATGGTGTGTGATAAGTTGGTGTACAATTGTGATGACATGAATGTTATGAATAGAGGTCGAAGACTCGAGCCAAGAGTCTTGTAATGTGAGAAAATAATTTTGTGAATTTTATGTGTTTTTGGACGGTTTTAACTTACTTCAGTAAAGTTGAAGCGGCGATAGCCTAATGGCTAGGGCGTCGGACTTGCGATCATGTGGTTGCCGGTTCGAAACTCACCCATTCTACTACCGACGCGAACACTCTCGTACCTAATACAAGCATTTACCTTAGTAGGTACGTGGGATTAACAAGAATACTATTAATGTGCGATCCACATTGCTAGTAACCTTTTGTTTACGATAAAAAAATAAGTATGATAGATAAATAAACACTTATTATAAGAAGTGAAAGTTGATATGATATAATAAGGCAAAAATAATCGCTTTTTTATAAACGAAGACAATAAATACTAGCAACCCTATCAATAATTTATGCTACAAAAAAACAATTAAAATCTACAACCCCTTCTAATTAAAACTTAATTCTCATTTCAAGGTTCATTAATATTACTCGTTCAAAATTTATAAAGACGTAATTACACGCCCTGGTTACAATAACCATAAATTTTAACTAATCACAACACATACTTAAGGTGACATAGAACCTGTACGGCCGACTTCCGGTCAAGTTGTCCGGACCGGAAGCGGCCCGCCGCCGGAAGTTGTATACAAAGTGCGAGCCTTCGCGTGCCAAGACGGGGTAGAAGGGAAATTCGGTGAAAGAAAATTTATGGGTCTTTGTAACTTGATAGGTATTTGAATATTATGGATAAAAAAAATGTCTTGAATAACAGGTATAAGGGGGAAATATTTTGAGTCATCATAAACACTGCAATCAGAAGAATACTTTGAAGAAAATTTTATTTTTTTATGTGAAATGTCCTCCTGTAACCAATCTTTTTTGAACACCATAATATGGAACTACAATTATATATAAGGATATAATTAAACTAAGGGTACAATGGCGGTGTTAACGCTTCAAGCGATATCTTTTAAAATAAAAAATAACTCGATGATTTGTTTAAAATTATTACATTAACCTCTTTCTCTTTAATTTCCACTAATCTTTCCTTTCCATTTGCTGCCGATACAACAGAATAAAAACATTACTATCCAACCAATCTTTCTTTAAAAACCATTCCCCATTCATATCTTCCATCGCACAGTCCGACAGTGCGATTATTATGCGCGTTCAAATGGGCGGTTAGATTACTATCAGGGTCGTGAAGCAGTCGGCGATTGTCGCAGCCTACGGACGTCGCGAATGCTATTCCTGGAGGGCAAGAGGGCAGCAGAGTGTTTGTCATACTCAGGTGTAGGGCTACAGATACAGGCTATGAACGATCTTCGAGTATCGAGTGTTATTATATTGAGCTCGCAATGAAAAATATTTTGACTAAATTTTTAATAATTACATTACCTTGGTAGATTAGATTAGACTGCCTCATTAGTCTAGTGGTCCTAAGCGCGACTGCTACGCTAGAGGTAGAGAGGGTTCGATCCCCAGATCGAGCAAAGTGTTATTAAATTCCCAGTAGCAGCTCGGAGTCTGGATTTGTGCCCAGTTAATGACAATAGGCTCGCCCCCTATTACATGGGACCTTAACATACCGGCGAAATGTGGGTGTACATTAGTAAACCTCTGACTAACCCTTCGGGGAATACAGGCGTGATGGTATGTTTTTTTTTCATTAGGTACCTTGGTGTTTTCTTTAAAGTCAGGTCGGATTTAAATTATTATATTAGTATTTGGAGGAGGCTCTTCATTTGAATGTATGTTTGATGGCCCTAACAGGTAAACTATACCGTTATTAAGTCTACAAGCGTTAAACATTTAGAAATTACACTCCTACGCAATAGATATATACATATATAGCTCGCTTAAAAAAACAAAAATTATAAAACGAAATACGTTTCCCGAATGAAAAGAATTCAGGAAAAATAAATACAACATCTAGATTCTAGTAACTAATTTCATGCGCGTTTAAGTGGGCGGTTAGATTACTATCGGCACCGTGAAACAGTCTGCGATTGTCGCTGCGATTTTAATATATTAACCGTTCGCGTGTCGCTAAGTATGGCAGTGTGGCCGACGCTTTATTTGATCTATTGCTGGATTTAATTTTGTTTTTGTTGTGTTGTTTCAAAATGTTTAAAACAATTTGAAAGTCGCGGAGAGCTTTTACTAAGGAAATTATTTATTTGGTTAGTATAGCACAAGAATACCTAAGTAGGATGGGCTTTTCCTCTTCGAATGAAGCAGGTCGCGAATTTTTCAAGCGAAGCGGTTCGGTGTATTTCCGAACGACTATTTAAATATTAAGTGTCATATTGCTTGTTTAACACCTTTTAAGATTTCTGGTCTGGTCTACTTTACCCTACTACTACTTATGCATAAGTAAGTACTGTCTATTAATTATCATCCAGTATAAAATTAAATAATAGAATTAGGTATGGCTTGAAAATATAAACGGCTTGTAATAAACACATATTTTGTGACATTTATGGTTATGTAGGTAAACGCTAACCATTTAAACGCTGCAAACGTTACAAATTTCAAGCCAAAAATTTTGAAATATTTAATTACTACAAAATACTTAAGTGGATGAGAAATCATTCCTTTTAAGTACGGTATCTATTCCATAGTATTTAATGTATTTATATATATATAGGAGTAGCATAAGTGTGGTACACATACCTACCTACTGTGGTAAGGAAGATTAGAGCCTCCTGGCATCTTATTTGAAAGGCATCCTTCTCCGTTTATGAAATGAAGACATTTTGTATAGGTACCTAATTTGTATATGTTACACACTTGTTCCAGAATAACGGAAAACTGGATCGTAAGATGCCTCCAATATGTATTTAACAGCATATGGCGGGCGACCAACGTTGTGAATACAACTTTATTTATCCAAACAAATGGGTGCCACATGTCGCCCGACAATGACAAGGCCCCACATGACCAAAATAACCTGACCGCCTCATTCTAAACAATAACGTCTTAAGCGTCTAGTTTCTTTACTATCTTGGGAGGTGTGGGAGTTCAAAGTATAATAGTTGCAGCAAGAATAAGTCTGTGACACAATAAACTTCGCGATATTTATTTATTTACTATAATTATACATAGCCAGATGTGTGAAGTACCAATGCGGTGGGTTTGTAGGTATTTGTGGCTTCCGTACAAATTTACACGTCGGTATTTATAAAAATAGAGGGAGTCGTGGCAATATTTAATGGGCTCCACGACCTCCATTGATTACAGTCTAGACTTTTGTTTTCTTAAAAAAGGAAATAAGTATGCAACCTCCTCCATTATTTTATTTTACCGTAAGTAAATTAGTTAGTACATAGTACAGTATATTTGAGTAGCTCGTGCCTAAGTTATAATTGTGCTGATCAACAGATCTGCAAGGTTAAGCTGTTCCTACCGCGGTCAGTCAGTATGGATGGGTGACCATTCTTAACACATCAAAATCCTTCCGTGAATCCTCGGTCAATCCTCGGAAAGCACGTGAAATCGTCAATCCCAGTTATCGTTCGAACACAAATGACAATCTTTAGTGGTAGTCAGAAGCCCAAGAAGCCTGACAACCAATCTGTCCTTCGAATACCTATCGGTGTTGTCCAGAATTGGGTTGTGGTCTGATGGCAGTCGCTTCATGTACCTACCTAAAATACTCCGAGATTGTCTAGCAGTAAATGCTCAAATAGCATTAAGACCGCCTTTGTACCAACAGTGCATAAAGAATAATTAAATAAAATATCTACTAATATTCTGCTGCATCAGTTTAGGTTTGGGAAAAGTCTAGGAGGAGGGTGCTGATACTCCAGTCGATACCAGTCCGAAATATGTTACCCTGTCACTTCCCCTGGAGGCTGATGATATGAGGATTTTCGTCACATAAAAAAATTGAAGGTTGCCTTTTAGGTAGGTACAATCTTTCAAAATTCATTTGAATTCTAAAAAATATCTCACATGAGATCATATGCGTGTATTGTCTCACTAGTTGATACTAACGAGATGTAAACAAATCTCACTGATCTAAACTTGTTCATCACGAAGTTATAATTAAATAGGCCATGTCTTAGAGCTGGGTTGCTAGCAAGAATATCGATTTTGGACGTTTTGTGGGAGATGTAGAAAGTATGGATGAATGTAATTTTGGATTATTTTATTTCATTTAATCGCATTTTGGTGCTGTTTAATTATCACACGCCTAAAAGGGTGAAGGAAAACATCGTGACGAAAACTGCATGCTTGAGAGATTTTCTCGACGGCGTGTGAAGTCTGTCAACCCGCAGTAGGCTAGCATGGTGGACTACCTACTTACAGGATAATTCCTCTCATTCTGAGAGGACACCCGTACCCAGCAGTGGGACATATTTAATGTATATATACAGGTTGATGGTGATGATGATGACAATGATGTCTGCTCCTGTAATTTATTGCTAGATTTTTGGATGCGGAATGAAAATCCTGTACTTCTAACAGCGTTAGTCTAGTTGACATGAGTCACGGTATTTTTCTTTATCATTAAAGTTTGTAGTCATAAAATATGATTTGACAGCCTTTATTAAGCTATCACTGATCTTCCTTTGTTTTATCATCGTAGCATACCTATTTTCTTGAGAGTGAGGAAATTGTTTAACAGCACTGGCAACCCCACAAACCAGCTCTATGACGCTAATGACAGAACATCATGTCCCTCTAAGTGCTGATAATGTATATACAAACACTCGCTCAGTTCTGGCTCTTACGACAGTCCCACGGAAATACATGTTTGGACATATTAGAGCCCACTAACTATATTGGTATTTGTAACGAATCATAGTGTTTGGGAACTTGAATGTTTGGCGTTTATTAGATCGATCTAGTGAACGGAATTGTCTGTTTCCTTTAGACTGTTGTAGGAGACTCGGAAGGAACTATTAGTGTTTTTTAAACGATACTGATAATAGATAAGTGTGATGAGAACTAGGCTGGACACGTCTGCCGCATGTCAAACGAGCTGTGGGCTAAACGAAGTACCGAGTGGATCCCACGAAACAGAAAATACAAGGCGGTTGGCCTTTACGGAGATGGCAGGATGAGCTCGACTTCTTCTGGAAGGATTTGTCCCAAATATCCTCAAAACTCAAATGGAATAGGAGTAGGGAGGCTTTTGTCCTGCAATGGAATAAATAATATAAGTACTGCCTCACTGTTTAACAATGAGATGAGTTAAGGCAAAACTTTTGATCATGTTGACTCAGTGTAAGCTGGGTAGGTAAAGGCATGTGTTTGAATTCAAAAGGCCAGAGGTGTGATCTTAGAGGTATGGCTGTTGTGTTATTGAGATTGAGAGAAAGGGATGCCGCTCTACACATTAGATAGCGCCATCCCTTTCTCACAACCTAAATATAATCCCTGTAATACATTTTGTTACAGCCTGTAGATAAATAAAAGTGTAGCTATACAATTTTTTTGGCAGAATCTAATATTCACTTCTTCAAGATTTCTTTCTTTCTAACGATTAAGTTTATATCCTTTAGCAAATGAGTGCCCTGGTGCCTGCCATGATTAGATCACTTTAAAAAAAATATTCATTTAAGACATTATTGAAAATCATACGTACCAAGATTCGGGCACAAAAAAAATATAAAGTATAAAAACACAACCACACTATATTAATTACATAAGCCCACCACAACAATATCATTACACCACATTTTTCCATATTTACAAAATATGATTTAAGTGGCGGCCGCTTATCACACACCATCGGCGTAATAACCGTAATCAACACGTTTTTCGTGTCAACAAGGAAAAAAAAGTAACAAATGACATCGCCCGTATCGAAATTCGTATCTTTACGGGTAATTGCCGGAAAGAAAGGGAAAAGGAGGTTTTATGGACCTGAGTGTAACAGATAAGGGTAAGAATAAGATTTGGGTAATTTGTAGGGTAAATTTTGGGTCATGTTGTAGGAATATGCTAGTGGAATTATAAAAATTGTGAGTAATCAAAAACATTACGGTGACGCAATCTCGGTTATGTCAGTCAGTCCGGGATTTCCTGTTCTGGGCTTCTTCATAATTAGGACGTAACATATGATATACTTAATTATGATTCGTCGTGTAGGTAGATACGTTCTAGAAAACGCGTTCCATCGTGGATCGCAGGTCACTTAACAATAGGCGACCTGGTGGTCAAGCGTAGGCCTATAAAGAATAAAAAAATAAAAAAACGTTCAGAACTAGGCAGGACTATATTTTGAAACCTTTCTTTTATTACCAGAATTGACTTTCAGGGATGGGTAGTTAACTAGTTATGGTGGGGATTAATCCCTTTCCGTCAAAACGAGTGTTAGTGATAATATGTATGACGTACGGAACAATTGACGTCACATGTTCGTATATTGCGGTCTCTGTCAAGAAAAACATACAGATGAATTGAGAACCTCCTCCTTTTTGAAGTCGGTTGATAAAATTTATGTGATCAAAACTACCTTAATTTTTAACAATTTTTATTTTGTATTTTGTCTATGAAACCATAAATAATAACCTAAGTAGCAACGAGGTGTGTCCAAACCGGGAAGCGAAATCATAGTGCGATCACACAAAATTAATATTAAGAGAAAAGTTTAACTTTGTGTTCCCTAGATGGTGTTGGGATCGAATTAGATCGCGCTATGGTTTCGTTACCGCGATTTAGTTAGGCAGATTTTTATTTCATTTTTTTTTATGTGAGCATTACATCATACACTGTGATTCGTTTATTATATACGGTTATATACTACGATCCAGTTGTATTATTTACCCTCGCCAAAGAGACCCCGCGGTTATTCATGGTCCTTGGACGAGCCGGATTCGGTCGCGATAGTGTTCGCGAGTGTGTTGGTGGTCTTCGGTGGTATTGACTACCACCCTACGCGTCGATTTACTGGGCAGTGGATCGCTGTCCAGAGCAGCCCCTTCAGCGGGTACCAGGTGAGAGGTGCCCAGGAGTTGGAGGTGGAGCCGGGAGTAACAAGGAGCAGCCAGTTGGAGCGTCGTGCAGCTGAAAACTGGTCTGGATGGGCTTGGGACAACCGGAGGAGCGACGCGAAGGGAGGTGAACAGCAGCAGTACTTGGCCTGCAGAGGGCGCCACTTGTGTGGTGCAAAGCGGTGTGAATTCATCAATAAGTGTCAGTGAGTGAAGTATGGTGAAAAAACCGTGAGTACATTTTCTATGATTTCTAAAATAGAAGAATAAAATAATTATCTTCAAAAAGTTGTCAGTTGGACTTAGAAATTTACCTTGAGTTTTAATTAATTTGGACTTGTAAAAGTTTTAGTCAAAAGTTGGTTGGAACGGGGAACCTATGTCCAAATTTCCCTAGATATTATAGTGACAAAAACACTTGTGAAATTTTATAAATATTGTGTCGGAACTTATAAAATAAATGAGTGAAATACATATTTTCATACAAGTGGATATTGGACATATAGTTTAAAATAATTTTAGTACTTAACTAGTTTAGTGTATACTGTGACTTATTGTTTACTTGTGTTTATCTTTGTCAAAATGGAGTTGCTAAATGATATACAGGAAGACATAAGGTCAAAAATAACAAAGGCCAAGGCCAACTTTAAAAAGTGTCCTAAAGACCGTCTTACCTGCTCATATGTTGAAGCGCGTCTTGAGAGTTTGGAACAACATTGGCAACTATTTCATAAAACACATATCCAGATAATTAGTGAAGTAAAAAAGTCTGATTTATATAGTTCTAACTACCACAAAGATTCTGTATATGATGAGGTCGAAGAGTTTTATATCCAATTTAAAAGTGATCTCAAAGAATTTATTAGTAAAAGTAAATTATCTAGTGATACACATTGTAGTCCAGGAACTAGTAGTAGTAAAGATATTGGTAGTAATTTTAAATTACCGGAAGTTAAAATTCCTGTATTCTCCGGTAATTATCTTGAGTGGCAGACTTTTAGAGATTTGTTTGTTGGGTTAATACACAATAATAAAAGGCTGGATGATGCACAAAAATTGTATTACCTTAAGGGCTATTTAACTGGTGACGCAGAACACCTATTGAGAAATGTTAATGTTACTTCTGATAATTATAAGGCAAGTTGGGAAAAGTTAGAATCTATGTATAATAATAAGAGATTTTTAGCAAATGGCATTTTAAAACGTTTGTTTAATCAAAGGTCTTTAACAACAGAGTCGGCTACTGAAATTAAGAGATTAATCAGTACTACGTCGGATTGTTTGGGGTCAATAAAAAATTTAGGTATTGATGTTTCGTCTTGGGATATCCTTATTATACATATTGTTAGTGCAAAACTTGATAAAGAAACTAGAAAGGCATGGGAATTGAAGGTAGCATCAGATACTACGGATGATCTACCTACCTTCTGTCAGTTTAGTGAATTTTTAATAAGTCGTTTCCGGGGGTTAGAAAATTTGGATAATAAAGTAGATAGGAACCCCAAGACAACTCAAACATTGCATGTAATTAAAGAAAAGGTCAATCTATCTTGTGCATATTGCTCAGCCAATCATAAAATTACATCTTGTACTAAATTCGCTAAGGAGTCAAGTGACAGCCGTCGTAATTTTGTGCAGGACAACGGGTTGTGTTTTATATGCCTAAATAGTAACCACTCGGCGAAATATTGTAAAAATACTGTTAGGTGTCAGGTGTGTAAACGCCGCCACCATTCGTGGCTGCATCCTACTGATGGTTCGGGGTCGGTTGGTAAGGGCAGTAGTGATGCTCGCGAGGAACCCTCATCAAATGCAAAGGGTGAAAAGGAGGTAGTCACGCAGGCGGAAGGGTCGGGTAATCAAGTAGTTTCATGTCTTTCGATAGGGAATAGAAAAAAAACTATATTGTTGACTACGGCGTTGATTAACGCGGAGTCAAAAAATGGTGTCTATCGCGTGGTTAGGGCCTTATTGGACCAGGGCTCACAGGGGTCTTTTATTACTGAGTCTATGGTCCAGTACTTGGGCTTGAAGAAAATACCGTTTAAAAATACGGTACTAGGGGTAGGCGGCGAGAAGAGTACCACTGCGACGGCAATAGTAATTTTCAAAATAAGGTCTAGAACAGATCCGAGTTTTAAATTGAAGATTAACGCGTACGTTTTGAAATCGGTAACAGCACTTCTCCCAGCTACAAGAGTAACTCGGGTAGAATGGGCAGACTTCAGGGATAATGATTTGGCTGACCCTGAATATTTCAGGCCTAATAAAATTGATATTTTATTGGGTGCTGAGGTCTACAGCCAAGTCATTCAGAACGGAGTTAAGAAGACACAGAGTGGTTCTCTCTTAGCCCAAGAAACATCTTTGGGTTGGATTTTGTCGGGTTCATGTGAAGTTGAAAATGATAATAAAATATATTCACATAATATTACCGTAACACCTACCAGCGATCAAGACGAACTATTGAAGAAATTTTGGGAGCTGGAAGCGGAACCGCCGTATACTGCAAAAATGCTTAACGAAGATGAAGCGGAATGTGAGAAGCTTTTTGCAGCAACTACAGAACGAGACAAATCGGGTCGTTATATTGTAAAACTTCCATTTCGGGATGGTGATCGAAGCTGCAAGGATGGTGAGTCTAGGCTGATATCTGAAAAGAGATTTAAATGTTTAGAATATAAGTTATCAAAAAATGAAAAATTAAGGAAAGATTACACTGGGGTAATGCAGGAGTATATAGACTTAAACCATATGGTAAAGGTAGCTGAAAAAGAAAAAGGCAAAGGGTTATACTTACCTCACCATGCAGTGGTCCGGGAAGATAAGAAGACGACAAAGGTCCGTGTGGTGTTTGACGCGTCCTGCAAAGGAAAAAATGGAGTGTCGTTGAACGACAACTTGATGGTTGGTCCGACGTTGCAGGCGGAACTGCGACATACGGTAATGCGCTGGCGAAGACATCCAATTTGTATAAGCGCTGATATAATCAAAATGTACAGGCAAGTTCTTGTTAATAGGGAGGATACAAGCTTTCAACGTATTCTTTGGAGAAATAGCCCTGAAATGGAACTTGAAGAATACGAATTATTAACTGTTACCTTTGGCACGGCATCAGCACCGTTTCTAGCAGTACGCACATTACACCAAGTCGCATACGATGAAGGGCAAGACAATCCATTAGTGTTGAAAATCATTCTAAACGACTTTTACATGGATGACTTGATGACCGGGGCTGAAAATGTAGATGAAGGATATAAAATTTATAAGGATATGAAAACAATTTTAGCTAAAGGGGGTTTTCAGTTACAAAAGTGGATTACGAATAGCGGGGAGTTGTTGCAGAAAACAAAGGAAGGGAAAAGGGCAAAGGATGAGGAGGTAAAAATAGAGATGGACAATATTACAAAAATACTTGGACTTACCTGGGATCCACGCGCTGACGTCTTCCAGTATGTCGTAGAACTGCCTCTCCAGACGGAACCTGTAAGTAAAAGGAAAATTATATCAGACATTGCTAGATTGTTCGACCCGTTAGGTTGGCTAGCGCCAAGTATAATCTTAGCCAAAATGTTGATACAAAAGCTGTGGTTGGCAGGGGTAACTTGGGACGAAGAAGTTCCAGCTATCTTATTAAAGGAATGGGTAAATTATCGAAAAGACTTACCTTCTCTAATGAATATTAAAATACCTCGATGGTGTAATACTAAATCCAGTAGTGCGACGGTACAGCTGCACGGTTTCTCGGATGCCTCCAAAATGGCTTATGCTGCCGTAGTGTATATCCGAGTGGTGGATATAGAAGGTGACATACAAGTGGCGTTGGTCACTTCAAAAACAAAGGTGTCCCCTATAAAGCAGGTGTCGATACCCAGATTAGAGCTGTGTGCTGCCGTGCTTTTATCCAAGTTGATGGTGGACGTTGCCAAGGCGCTTGAAGTAAAGGGGGTCGATTTACACGCTTGGACGGATTCAGAAGTTGTTCTTGCCTGGCTGAACAGTCACCCCAGCCGTTGGAAAACGTTTGTGGGCAACCGAGTAGCAGAAATTTTGAACACTTTAGACACACAACACTGGTCTTACGTCCCATCTAAACAAAATCCAGCAGACTGTGCCTCTCGCGGTGTACCTCCAAGGGAACTAGGTAGCACTTCTATCTGGTTTAATGGGCCAGAGTTCTTAAGGCAACTGGTGATTGAATATAAAAAGCCTAAGCACCTGGCTACCAAATTGGAAGAAGTAAAGGTCCACACTACAGTTTTCGATGTTACTTTCTGGAACAGATTTTCGTCGTTATCAAGATTGGTCAGAGTTGTAGCATATTGTCGTAGGTTTTTAGTTAATTCAAGACAGAAAAAGACGAACAGACGTAGCAAAGAACTGCAGCCCTTGTGTAGACAAGAACTAGATGAGGCAATGGAGATAGGCATAAAAAACTGTCAAGAAGAAGGTTTCGCAAAGGAATTGGAAGACCTGAAAAATAAAAAAGAGAGAATAAATGAAATGTTAAAACCGTTGAATGTTTTTTTGGATCCGAAAGGAATTATACGGGTTGGAGGAAGACTTGAAATATCTCAGTTGGATTACCAAAGAGTGCATCCCATTTTAATTCCAAAGGAGTCTTTTTTAACAAAACTTTTAATAGCAGACGCACATGAGAAAACCATGCACGGGGGCCCACAACTAATGATTACTTACTTAAGAACTAAATATTGGATCATCGGAGTTAAATTGTTGACAAAAAAGTATGTAAGAGGCTGTGTGAGGTGTATTAGATATGCAGCCAAAGTGAGGACACAGCTCATGGGACAATTGCCAACATCTCGTGTGACTCCAAATAAACCATTTTTTTGTAGTGGCGTTGATTACGCAGGCCCCATAAATATTAGAGTTGCTAAAGGACGTGGTAATAAATCCTACAAAGGATACATCGCCTTATTTGTATGTATGGCTACGAGGGCAGTGCACTTAGAAGCCGTAAGTGATTTGAGCACTCAAGGTTTTCTGACTGCATATAGACGGTTTGTGGCGAGGCGAGGGCGATGTGCAGAATTACATAGTGATAACGGGACTAATTTTGTGGGCGCTGCGCGAGAGTTATTGTATTTGTTTAATCAGGAAAAGTCGGCATGCAATCCTGAATTGGCAGAAGAACTAGCAAATATTGGTACCGAGTGGCACTTTATTCCTCCACATTCCCCAAATTTTGGGGGTCTGTGGGAAGCCGGGATAAAGTCCACAAAGTATCATCTGAAGAGGGTGATAGGTAATTCGACACTGACGTTCGAAGAAATTATTACGGTTTTGGCTCAAATTGAGGCCTGCCTCAATTCGAGGCCTTTATCTTACATTGAGGATCAGGACAAGCTCACAATATTGACTCCAGGTCATTTCCTGGTCGGAGAACCCCTAGTTATGGTTCCTGATTTTAATTATGAAAAATCTAATATTAACTCTTTAAAACGGTGGCAACTAAATCAGCGCATGATGCAGGAGTTTTGGCGACGTTGGTCCCACGACTATTTGCATCAATTTTTACAGCGTCATAAATGGGCCTATAAAAATCCAGAACCATCAGTGGGCAGTGTAGTTCTTGTCAAGGAGGACGACATGCCTCCCGGTCGGTGGTTACTAGGTAGGGTCGAGCAGAAGCATCCTGGACCTGACGGAATTACAAGGGTTGTAACACTGCGCACGCAAAATTCTGTGTTTAAAAGACCAACGTCAAAATTATGCCTTTTACCAGTAACCAATTAACATTATGTTGTTTTAAGTTTTTATGTATCCTTAATAAACCGTGGTTGTTAAAGCTTGTTCTTGCAATCTTAGCATAAGTTTTTATGTAACTTGGATAATTTTTGTGTCGGATACGTACCATCAACGACATACATACCTTTATATTAGTTATTTTCTGGCATGGTGGGCGGTACTGAAGGACATTTGGCAGTATGTCCTTTGTGGGCGGTATGTCCAAACCGGGAAGCGAAATCATAGTGCGATCACACAAAATTAATATTAAGAGAAAAGTTTAACTTTGTGTTCCCTAGATGGTGTTGGGATCGAATTAGATCGCGCTATGGTTTCGTTACCGCGATTTAGTTAGGCAGATTTTTATTTCATTTTTTTTTATGTGAGCATTACATCATACACTGTGATTCGTTTATTATATACGGTTATATACTACGATCCAGTTGTATTATTTACCCTCGCCAAAGAGACCCCGCGGTTATTCATGTGGTCCTTCGAGCCGGACATTAAAACAAAAAAAAAAAGTAAGTATATATTATCTTTTCCTTGTAATACCTATTAAATTCAGTACAATGATCCCGATAACGACCAACCGTATCGTACACAATTTCCTATTACCCCCATTATCAGGCAACATTAAAATATCACCCTATACTAAACAACCCTTGTAACTCCACCATAATCACCTTTGACCCACAAGTTGACGAAATTGAGTGCCAAGCCTTATCTTAACGATCATCAACACAGTGCTTGGTTTACGAGCGAGCCCTAGCGTGTAGGTTATAAGGTAAATTTATTTCAACACTTAGGTTTTTTTTTATTAATATCTATCTGTAAAAGGAACTATGTCACAATTTGAATATTATTCAGTTTATATCATTAATAGGTAAGGTTGAAAAAAAATTCTGGAACTAGGTACCAGTAGAAATTGACAAATTATTTTCGAAATTTTATTGTTAGTCGATTTCTTGAGAAAGGTCAATTGCGAATTCGCGACCCGTTGGAGAGAAGCATAAGTTCTTACCGTATTTTTTATTAACAGTAAGTATAAGGATTCTTTACCTTGATACCTTAAAAAAAATATACGTTTGGATCTTGAGTATCTAGTGAGGACGACTAGATTTTCTAAAAGATTTTAGGTAAGACTAATGTACTACTATTTTTATCAGAAATTTGTAATTAATTTACTAAATAACGTTTGTTTATAACTTATAAAATTTACGACAACAAAGTACAAAGCGATAATGGACATTGCTGAAGTCATTATAGTTCCAACTTATTCACGATAAAAGTTCATGTTTTCATATATAACACAGCATAAAACATACTAGAGATTCCTTAAAGAGATAATAAGCACATGTAACTACATAAAAACTGTCACCACATTGTAATGACATCTACCGCTATTCATATCATTATTCCGGTCGACAGCACTCGTCGCGATCCCGACCTCTCATTGGCTGGCACGACATTTTGTCGCCCATTTGTCACCAAACGCCAACCAATCACATCCCCCGCTTTGAAAATGGAATAAAAAAGAAATGTCACTGCGATCTTCGTTACATAAAACTCTATTGTGTTACAAACCTTAGTATTCTTTATACGAATTTTCAAAATGGCGATGATGCAATTTTATCTTTCAGTTGTGATAAAATATTTATTTAAATACGACAGCCATTTATAATTGTAATATTATACAAAAATACATGTGACAATACAAACAATTTTTACACGCATCACGATGTTCCGAACAACAAAAAGGACACAATTTCGCCCCAAATGAAGCGTGACTTTTAACAAAGGGCATCGTATATGTGCAGAGCGCAATCGTTTATAACTCGACCAATTTTAGAAGGCGCTTTATTGGAGTGCTGGTGAGCATTGCACGGGTATTTTTACAAGTCCGGTTAGCAGCTCAGTGTGTCGATTGCCCCGGGTTGGTGGAAATAACACGGCTGTATCATTGTTATACAAAAGCGCAGCTGTTCTGTTCCCTGAGGGTAAAAAAGCCGTTTTGTGTGTTTTTTTCGATACGGTGTGCGTAGGGCCCTTTTAGCGGTCACCGGGACGTGGCCGCCTCCTGTTTGAGCGTTTGATACATTGTAAGCTTTTAATTTTTTTCGACTGTCTTTTGTTAGAATTGTATCTATGTATTAGCTTTGGTAGTCTGTTTGCACAATTTTAGTGTTATCTTGAAATGGGACGGAGACGATGGAGTCTCATAACATTGGTATTTATCTTTTTTTAAGCTAATTATGTTCACTCAGTATCAAAATAATGCCAATTTGTCATTACAATAAATGTGGATGTAATAACATTACAAATTAGATGTAATTATTGAAAAAAAAAATTGACTCGTGAAAGCACTGGTATTTTCAAAGGACGTCATTTTTTTTTAATATCCCCATCTACTTATTCAGATGTTGTCCCACCAATGTCCCATTCCCACCCCTTTGAGCACCCAGTCGGCCATCTTGAATAATAATCTTTTATTAAAGAGTTTAATAATAATCCTGAGACGGATACGGCAGATGTGTTTATAGCCTTAGGTGGTAGTGTGTACCGCGCTTAAATATTGCAAACAGCTCTTGAGATTTTTGTACTTTTAATAATGTTTGTTGGTAAATTGTGTTGAGAGTGTACTTGAGTGTCGTTATTAGTGTAAAGTTATCCAAGTTCATAGCTTAAGTAAAACAAGAATAAGTAGATACCTACTGTTAATTGTCATCTGGAATTTTAATTCACTGACGTCTCTAGTGGTCTAATGAGGGCAAAACAATAGATTTTGCATTGTGTCTACAATATGGCGCTTGACGGGTTAAAGGTATGTCTTCTAGCATAAATTTAAAGAGTAGGTAGGTAGGTTCCCACACATAAAACGGGACTGTAAAATGTGTTGTTGTTTTTTTCGGGAAATGTAAGTAATTGATAATTAGGGTTAAACCTTTAAGCGTGCCTAAGCTTAATACGAGTAACTGTAGCTTCATTTCGGTAAAAAACGAATATGTACTTACCAGTCTAAAATTTATTTATAAGGAGGCGGCTAACGTCTCCTTATAAATGTTAACTTTTAGACTTTAAATAAAAAAAGATGGAAACAAGCGACCTTGTTTCATGCAATCGGAAGCGTCTTCTGAAATCTTAAATTGCCCTATAAAGACCTATTTTGTCTATTGTCAAGTATTGTTTTTTTTATTTTTTATTTTTAGCCTTTTTGATTAGGATCAGGTATCCGAATTTTAATTAGTAAGCGTTATCCTAAATTCGGAATAAAAAATGATACCTAATAGAAACCTAAAGATGATTTTCAAATACTTAATCAATGATACCCCACTTGACATAGTATCAACCTACATTGATTTTATTTTTGCATTTACCACAATCACAATTCAATATGGCGACAACTAAACGCCAAACATCTTTATTGACATTTGAGGCTCGCAGGATTAAGACAAATCTATTGACATAAGAAACATCAAAATCAACCCACGCGTTTGATTTCTAGAGCGCCATAAAAACATACATAGAAAGGCTGTTAAAAACATTACCCTCTGTTGAGTTGCACAGTCGGGCAATAAGACAAACGTTGTCATTATATGGATGCGAAATATCCCTAAACCGACGAAACGAAAGAGGACGGGATATTTAATACCCTCGCGTCCCTCCAAATAGGTCATTGTATCGCTTCCCTAACTGAGGCAGTAGGGCACCCATGTTCAATAGTCATCGACGTCTCATTTTGTTTTGTATCTATGTAAAAATGGAAATTGTGATTACTTGGGTAGAGTTTTGATATCTGAGGCTAAAATTAGTCTACTGCATTATTATTTCTTTAATTGAAAATAAATTTTTAAAATATTTTTCTTTCGAATTTTAGGTACCTACTGAAGGAAATCTTAACCTATACTCAGTAAATTATTATTTTTATTTTAACCTGTAAGGTTAATCCTCATAATTAATTTTAATACCCATTAGAAATATTTCAAGGTTCAAATGTTTGTTAAGTTTAAGGAGATATACATGGTGACAGGTACATATGAAAAGAACCTAAATTCTACAAATCTTCATGCAACCTGGAGTAAATACAGACGAATAATTTTAATGATGAGAGAGTAGGTATCTACTCATTGAAAAGAAAATGCATTTCAAAACAATTTTATCAATTATTTTCACTGAAACACTTTTCTACACGACTGTTCAGGGCTGTCACGATGGTCTTTCGCTGATTTATCTGCGGGTCCGAGCAGCTGAAAGTTTGATGTGGGTGCGTTGACGCTGCCAACCCTACCCCTCAGCCCTCCGCCTACGTTAGCACCCTATACAATAATATGTATAATACATGTAGGTTCAATATCTACAGATGTATGAGTAAGCAAGTTTAGTAGACATCTGCTGTGAAACTGTGATTACTATAAATCAATAGATATATTTTTTGTTTTACTCGTAATGGCGTTGTTTTCATAATTATTAATCCCTCAATAAAGGGGCTTTCACACATCTACATGCTACGATTGAATTGGTATAGGATACTGCTGCGGTACTTTTATCAAGCTTAATTTTAGAGAAAAAAATAGTTTGGTAGCAAAAAGTCATTAACTAAGTACATGCAAAGATAGAGCTGTTAGGTACTGAAAATTATTTAGTCGACTTGGGAATCTAACCTAAGAGAGAGTTTGGAGACCATTTCTATTATAAATGAGGATAAAACAATCGATTTTGCATTGTGTCTACAATATGGCGCTTGACGGGCTAAAAAAAAATAACGTCTAGTTAAATTACTAGGAGATATGAGACTTAACAACTGAGGTCTCAAAATAAATAATAAATAAACTCATTTATTCCTCACCAAAACTGCAATAAATTAGGTAACTTAAGCTAAGGTTGACAATTATATGTATATACGGTTTTGAATCGCTGGATGAACATGATAACGCGCTAGTGATACCATTAGTTGGTGTCTATAGACTGTGGTTGCCACTTGTAATCAGGCGATCCGTATGCATATTTGTCATCTTATTAAAATAATAATAAACAAAAATGTTCTGCAAAGCATCACGTACCAAGTTTTTATTACTCAACAATCAATACCAAACCATAATCACACATCGGAGAACGATCCACGAATCCCACTGGCGCCCGCAGCATCACTCATCCAAATCTTGCCTCACCTAATTACCGAATTAAGAAATCGAGGTATAATCGTGCCCGCGAAGACAATAAAGAGATCATTAATCATGAGGTATTTGGTACAGTCGTTAATGATGATATTAGTTGTTCTGCGCGTGACTGTACGTGGGGCGAGTTAGGAACTGTTGTTGGTAAAGCTTGTGATCGTTTTAGGCCGAATCTGTTTTTATGAGACTGATTTTTTTAGCACAATAAGCTAGAATCAACATCAACTCGCACTACCTTCGTGGTGGATTAGGGCCCACTTCATTTCACCTAGAGGGGGACTGCGTCCCAGCAGTGGGAAAATTATAGGCTAGACTAGTTAACTGATTTATTGACTCATAAAAATGTTTTTCAGTTAGAGCGGATGAACTAAAACAAAATAAAAATCGGTTCAAAAATAAGAAATTTATTTTACAGAACGTTACTTCAGTAAGTGACGATGCCGTTAAGGCTCGTTCTGTGGCAATCAGTTTGACTTAAAGTGATAGAGACGGCATGAGATTAAGGTGAAGTATTTGGCCAATGCCGCAGCAGTGATAGCCTTGTGATATGACCATTGGACTGCCAAGTCAAAGGTCTCGAGTTCGAATCCAAGGCACGCACCTCTGTCTTTTCGAAATCATGTGCGTATTAATAATTAATTATCACGCGCTTAAACGGTGAAGGAAAACATCGTGAGGAAACCTGCATGCCTGAGAGATTTTCTTGACGGCATGTGAAGTCTGCCAACCTTTTTTTTTTAAAAAAAAAAAAAAACCCGCAGTAGGCTAGCGTGGTGGACTATAGCCTTATCCCTCTCGTTCTGAGAGGAGACCCGTGCCCAGCAGTGGGACAATGTAATGGGTTGATGATGATGATGATTTGGCAAATAAACGTAACATAACTTACCATAACGCTTGTATTCCCTGAAAGGTTAGGCAGAGGTTTTGGTCCCATGTACTAGCGCGAGACTATTACCGGTGAATGGTAATAGCGCTCGCTGGGCACATATCTAAACTCCGAGCTGCTACTGAGAATTTAACTCATTGAAATCCAATGACACTTTGCTCGCAGAGATGTACTTAATGGAGGTACACCCACAGTTCGATGGTATGTTTAGGTCCCATGTAATAGGGGCGGGTATATTGCAATTCAATGGGCGCATATCTAAACTGAGCATAAAACCCAGGACCTCTAACGTAGCAGTCGCGCTTAGGACCGCTATACTGATGAGGCAACTGCTTTATTATACTATTTGACCAATACATACTTAAAATATATTTCAGATTCCCAAAAAATCAATTCCCAAATCTTGATTTGGCATTCCCTTTCGAGATCTTAAAAGCCATAAGTTTACTTCTTGCAACCAGATCTAATATCGAGATATGTAGAAGGAGCGAGGGCGGGCAATCGTGATTGTGCTCTCAAGTGTTCACTCTGGCGCAATTGTTCATCATTAAGTTTCTTGTAAGGGCTGCAGATTGCGCGTACGCCATTCCAAAAGAGTTGCGGACCGTTAACATTATAGACAAATAAACGGTAAACAGCAATTTGTTATGTGAAATTTTTGAATATACGCGTGCAAGTGGGTGTAGAAATAATTGCTTAGATCATAGAAATTACTATAAGCACCTTCTTCTCCAACGTGCTGCCATCCAATGCTGGATGTAGGTCTTTTCATAAGCACGCTATTTTAAATGATCATTCACCTTCCCCATTAAACCCTTTTCAACCACCTTTGCGGAAAAAAATTGCCATCTCATTCATCATTATACCATAGATCAGATTTCAAGAAGAATGCTAGTGTAACTAGGTACTGATCTGGTTACAAAAAAGAAACAGAAATCTTCATCTTTTAAAGAAAAGTGGATAACATGGTGACCGAGTTTCGACGACCGCCTGGCGAAAATGAGCTGTCACGAAACAAATGAGAAATCAATGGGGACTCATTCAGAATTGCGATCATTTACGTTTTACGTTAATCCATCTTAAAATGAACAATAATTAATAAAAAAATTGGAAAGGAGGCATCCATAACTACAAAGTACTGTCGCCACCAAAATACTTTTGTGACAAGTTTTTCATATAAAATAATAATAAATATGCTTTTTTTTAAATTTATTTATTTCAGGCAACAAGATTTTATGGACTGTAGTCGGTGTACTGTGATCCAGTCTATTAATATTCTTATAGGTACCTACTAAGATGTTATTTAAAGTGTTGTCTATTTTATAAAATTTTCCATTACCCTGATTTATAGAATTTTCTTTCTGTTAAACTAAATTGTCATTGAGGTGTCCTGATAATACCTATTGGAAATTTTAATTATTGATGTGATAAAGAAGAAAGCAAGAAAAATAATTACGCTGATAAGAGGAAGCAACTAAATACATCAGAAACGTTTGTAGTTCTTTGCAGTTAGTAAAGAATTATCGTTAATTATTCAAAGATAAAGTAATTTATGATATGAGATCACGCATTTATTAGATCTTAAAATTAATTGATTATAGGCTCGCGAAAAAATTATACGTATTACATTAATTAGCTAACATTGGAAGTTATATTGACTGCCTCGTTGGTCTAGTGGTCCCAATCGCGACTGCTACGCTAGAGGTCTTGGGTTCGATCCCCAGGTCGAGCAAAGTGTTATTGAGTTTTTCTATGAAATTCTCAGTAGCAGCTCGGAGTCTGGATTTGTGCCCGGTGAATGGCAATAGGCTCGCCCCCTATTACATGGGACCCAAACATACCGGCGAACTGTGGGTGTACATTAAGTACACCTCTGCCTAACCCTTCGGGGAATACAGGCGTGATGGTATGTTATGTATGTTATGTTATATTGGCTCTAAGCCTAGTCTTAAAAGCGAGAACTACCAAACATATCAGTATAAATTACTCAATTATCTCAAACATATAATTAACGACGAACAACATTTTTAATAATCAATCTTTGAAACGAAAGTACAGTTAATCATAGAAAAGTATAACTCGCGCAAGATTATGTATAAAAAATAATGAGTACGTTGGAACAAGTGGCCGGGGTCGGATGCGACGGCGGGTTAAGTCTGGCTGCTAAAGCTGCGAGCAGAATATTGTTTATAGCGGTTTCTTGGTAACTGTCTAATAGTCTCAAGCACCACTATTGTGTTCGCTTTCCAAGTCGAGAAAAGCGTTGTTAGGTTCTCCATATTTGAATTTTAACCCAGTTGTTTTTGCAATAGGCTCGCCACCATAGGACCTCAAACATACTAGAAAACTGGTTCTCCCTTAACCTCCGTATCGAAGGTTTAAGAGAAATACCTGGATAAACAAATACAAGATAATACAAATAGGTACTACATAGGTACAAATTGCTTTATTTATGAAAAGTAAATGCAAGACAGAAAAAGTGCGGCTTTGAATGTGCCCAAGAAAATGAAGTTAATAAGCTCACGCAGGTTTTCTTTTTCATCAAATTGATTATGTGCCCATATTTCAATTGAAATTCAATAGTTATTCTTAGATTACATAGAAAAATACGTGGTAGATTTCTTAAAATGCGAAAAAGTATTGCAGAAAGTTCGTTTGATGATCGCTTAGCGTATAAATACACGCTTATTTCAGAGCCTCATTTATACAAGTTGCGTATACTGAAGATCGTGACAGATGTTCGGTTGATCGTGTGAATTTGATAGTGAAATATTACGCTTAAGATTTGTCGTAACTACTGGTACGGTTAGCTCGTTAAGCCTAAACAAATTCTATAATATTTTCCATGACTAGGTAATTCTTCCGAATAATATTTAACTAAATTTAATTACAACTAAAAGCACATTTTCAAATAAAATATCATTGAAAATTATAATTTCTGGAAGGATATGCCCAAAATGCCCTTGAACCGTGAAAAATGAAAATGGTATCATATTATTTTACTGATAATAACTTAATAATCTTTGCATGGAAAATGGCTAAAAAATACAAAAAGTCAATGGCATCATAGCTTAATAATAAAACTATAAAATGTTGATAAGTAGATATTTGTTTGATAAATTGTGAAGTTTAAGAAAATATTTTTATATATTCATGTACATTTTTCCTAAGATCCCTTCCATCCATCTCATTACCCATAATATCTTTACAAAGGCTTCCAGGAATCTTCACAAAAGATCAGCGCATAGTTAGTCAGCTATAAAAAGCTATGTCAGTCGCAGCTTAATGAAACAAGTTGTGTTTTATAGCCTTAAGCTACAGCTTTGTGTAAAAATATGGAGGAAATCGCTGTATTTTGTAAATCTTTTTTTATTTACGGTGGAAGTTGTGTTGTGAACGATACTAAGGCGATGAGTTTGTTAGCAGCCTTATTTATGATAATTAGGGTTTAGTATTGAAAACAATCCATAGCTAAATCCTAATGTGAATCATGTTACGATCCATTAAAAGCGGCTATCTTAGCCGTGTCAATCAATTTCATAATACGTCACCAGATTTTTTACCATAAGCTGTAAAATGTATCTTAGGACCAAATGGCTATGTAAGTACTTACAAAAATGTGTGTACTCTCACTGCAATCCGTAATTGTTTTAAAGTAAGTATGACAGCTGTTATTTTTCAATTATTATTATTTATATGTGGCTATAGTATCACTGCAACTGTAGTCGGTCTATTGTGATCACCTCTCATTGATTTAGAGTTCACCGCTAAGCCCTTGGGCTACTTTAAGCTGCAGGATTCGATTAGTGGCGAGCACCTTAATTTCATCGTGGCTTAAGATTCTTCCTAGATGAGCCCTACGCTTAAGTATTAGCGATCCACATTTCCCTAGAAGGTGAAGTGGCGTTTCGTCAGCAACCTGACACCACCTTCATAAAAACTGTTTTTTCTAGACATTCAGCCGAAAAACACTTGTAGACTCTCGGTAGGTTCTAGAACATGTATTGAATTTATATGTAATGAATAATGTATTGTAGGGTGCGCTTTAGTTTAAGATCTATGAAACAGTTCTAGCAAAAAATATGTGAAGGTACATTTTCTATTTTTATTTTGACTAAATTTTTCATTACACATTATTTTGCTGACCGTACCTGCCATTGCTGCCGAAACGAAGACGTGTGTATTCGGGCGACGAAATCATAGCGCTATGACGATAGGGAGCAAAGTCGTGCAGCAAAACCTTTTTAATTATTGTAATGTGTAACGTTTCATATACTTTCTAATCACGAGCCTCCGTGTAGAAATTACCTATGTTACGCGTCCGAGCAGATGAGCATATTATATGTTTATTGTATGTAGTCCACATACCTATGTAGGTAAGTATGCAATCTCTTACCTAACTATGTAAAAAAAAATAGAAAAAATATCACTCGAAACAGCCATTCAATTTCGTTCCTAAACATTAGCTTCTAAATCAAAATAATTAAAAAATATTTGAATTTTTGTATAGGAATATTATAGTCCTATAATATACGTATCTAAAAGATTTTTTTCTAAGAAAAGTTAACTTTCATTTTTAAATACGGCTTTTATAACATAGGCAAGGACCACATATACTTAGGTCACATTCAGATACAGGTGGAAGATATATTCCACAAAATATTAAGCACCTATTATTATTTAACCATAGTTACGTCTCCAAGGACCAAAACAACATAATCCAAAACCAACCCCATTGATGTACTGTGCCCATTCCACGCAAAATCCTTTGTTAACTGACAAAGATTCACTCAAATGAATATTGAATATAACCTGCGTTATATTTATCTAACCCTTTCGCTGCGACGGTGGGACCGGGGACCCCCGCTTAATTACCAGGATGATGGCGAAATATTAATGAAGTATCTGATACGGACATGTTGGGAGTTACAACACTTTCGGGATTTGTTGGCGACGACTAAAAGCATGCGGGCTTCATTAATTAAGGGGGAGGTTAAGAAATTGATACGTTTAAATTTTAGTTATTAGGTATTTTCTTACATAATTAGAACTTTTTTAATAAAATGTAGGTAGGTATATATTTCTGTAGTTGCATTATTATTATTAATTGTTATTTTTAGTTGATTCTACTTACAATTTATTTTAACGACTTCAAGCGTTTAGCAATGTCAAAAGTAATGAAACATTCTAAGAAAATACGGACATTGACAACCCTTTTAGTTAATTCAAAGTATAAGTAAAAGAAGAAAAATAAGATTTCCAGCATCAAAATTTATTATAGGCATTTTACAAGACTTACACAATCTGCAACATTTGTTACAAAAAGCAGACGCTCTAAAATACCTCGAATCCAAAAAGACAACCATAATATTTCATTTAAGCAGAACGAGACAACAGGCTTGCAACCCATAAAAAACCAAGCCGAACCCCCAAAACACAAAGGCTTACGCGCAATTTTGACAAAATTCACAAGCATTAATATCAATATGTAGAGCAAAAAAGGGGCCGGCAATATCCTCGGGGTCTCTCCGCTTTATTTATCAAAGCCGACCCCATATAACCCTTTCATCGTTACGCGAATTAAATTTCTTTTGCCGTCATTTCCCGTACATTATCTCGGTTAAAATCATAATGGCGACGCGAGCGCCACAATAGCGGTGCTTGTTTAGTTCCCGACTTCATTAATGTTTGCTGAAGAATTTTATTAAAATGTAACGTCGCGTTTTAGGGTTAAGGGTTAAGATTCAACATGGCGGGCGTAGATAATATAAATGTGGTATATTAATTCTGTTTGGAGTCCTTATTATTTTAATTATGTTTTATGCAATTTTAATAGTTTGCAATATAGCAATGGTACGTTATCTACTTTAGACCCTTCCTTTCATTCAACAATTCAGTAAATGAAAATGTTGATGACACTTAAAAGTATTTTGCTTGGAACTAAATTAGTACTACAATTTTGGGTATATTATATGTATGGTAGGTATACTTTAGATTTTTTAGCTTTATTGCTTAATAGTGCTTATTTGCATTATTGATTTTTTGACAAGACAATTGACGATTTAACTTTGAAACTGACAGGTTTATCTTGACAATAATATGTCTTTTACAAACTGTGTATACTCTGTCTATACTTACTTCGATAAAAAGCGATATTATATCTATGTCGTCGATTGCATGCTAGAACCTCTGAGCAGGATAATAATTAGTGATGGAGGAATTCAAACCTATAAGTGGGCTGAATAAAGTTATGTTTTGGATAAAGTCAAATCAAATCAAATTCTTTATTTGCAGAAAGCAAAGTTGATAAACAATTTTGGATACGTACATACGTACTCTAAATTCAAAAAGAGAGCCTAATATTCGAAGTCAAACTGGTGCATGAGGAGTAAGCGCTTGACCCCCCTAAGCATTGCTGTATATGAAACATAAAATTTTTAAAATTTAATTTCTCGTCAATTTATTCACCTTGCGCCTTCAATTCCTTTTATATCATTTTATTACAGTTTTATGCATGTGTTGTCGTTATTTATCTATATTTGCTATAGACGCCATCATAATTAAGTTTTATAAATAATTGGTAGATAACCTTTTATTTTACATGGTACTTTTAAAAGTTCACAATTACAATTACGTATAAAATAAGAACTTATTTGGTGAACCGTACATCGATATATATTGGAGATAGAGTGACAAGAGTTTTTATTTTATTTAGATAGATTAATTAATAACACACAAATAGTTATTGAAGGCTGAAAAGTCGACAAAACCCTTGTCTATTTATGTCATGCTATGCTTTTAGAAAAAATGAATTTTCTTCTTAATCTATTAAACAAATACAGCTCCAAAAAGTATAGCATCTACTAAATAATTTATAATGTTGCCCACTTAAGGAACTTTTCCCAGCCAACTGGCGACTTACATTATAATAATGACTTTGTTGAACAACAAACAGTTTTTCTTCAAAATTCCCATTAAGGTACCGAGCACAGAAAAATGCTAAATAAAGCGCCATCATCATAAATAAAATTGTTGGAGTTTTGGAATTTCAAATTGGTTGTTTTTTTTGTGTTCTCTTGCGGAAATTTGGAAGTATATTCCGAAAACTTATTAATCGTGTCAGGCTGAGCTACAATTAGGTATAACGGTTGAAATACTTATATAAATTAATTTGCTATCTACTTAACCCTAATAAAATATTATCGTTTATTAAATCTACATGCAATGTGAAAGTTAAAAGATTAATTTGTCAACCAACTATTGATTATTGTGGATTAAGACATACTTAATTAATACCTTATATCAAGATACAAACGCGATATAAAAGTTTTTCATTATTATTTATGTATTTATAGATAATAACATGTATAATATTTTTTTATAATAACCGCGGGTAAAACTAAACAACGTAATTAGAAAACTTCCGTCTCTCCTTTAATTTGATTTCAATTTCTACCAAATTGCCTCACCCTTTACCCTTAAAAATATTGCAAACAAAGTAATTCAGAGTAACCCTTTCAATATAATTTCCAAAGAAAGCATACCAAAGATTGTTTAAGTAAATACTTGAAATGACTCGTCCGACGGTACTCTTGAATCGAAGTATCTATCTCCCCCTCTCACCCCTTGGCTGTACGACCCCTCTCCCCTCCCCAATCGTTAGCCACCGTCTACAATATTTGCATAACTCATTACGTTGCATCCATATTTAATTAGGATATTTCCTTCTTTAGATGTTTGGACTCGCGGTAAGGATGACTGATTCGGTGCTGAAATAATTCGTCTAAAGTGAAGCTCCAGCTATACTAAGGTTTTCAGCTATATCAGCCACTATTTTTTTAGGAGCTGATAAATCATCATCATCGTCAACCCATTAACTATGCCACTGGTCTGGTCTCAGAATAACAGGGGTTCGGTTATAGTCCACCTAGTTCCAATTGGCAAACTTCACAGGCCGTAAAGAAAATCTCTCATGCATGTTTTTCTTCATCGTTTATTTATATTTCTTTCCTATTGAATATGCACATTATTGCTTAAAATTAGATATATCGGATTTAAATTCGATACAATCACTGCGTTTTTTACAAAGTAGCTAAATAAATAAAACTAGCTTCTAGCTTTGGTCAAATCTCCTGTCATTACCTCGAGTGCAGTTAATTTTCCTCAATAGCGGGTGCTACTTGTAATCGATTGCCATTTAATTCCGTAGCTGCCGGGCCTCTTACGTCGAGTCGTGAAGGCCCCAAACACGGCTAATGGCTGTGCAAATTTTAATCGTTCGCTTTTACTTCCTTTTGGTTTTAATTTACTTGAGAGTCTGATTGGTGAATTTTTGATTGAATGTGATGTACTCGTAGTTAAGGGTTTTTTGAGTAATTTTGGTCGATTGTTACAGTCTTGAAAAAAATATCTGTTAATCTTAATAGACAAAAGATTTTTGTATTTCTTAGTACTTTTTTGAAAGCTTTAGGTATATAGATAGGTAGGTTAGGATTTAAAAAATAACACATGGAGTTATTAAAACTTTTTGTCATCAAACGTTGTAGGTACTTACCTACGTATCCGCCTACATAGAACAGTAATTACCCCTCAGTTTTGACAAAGTGCACTCCAACGTCAGGATTACAAAATGGCAGTCCTTTCACGACCAAACTATTCATACAACTCTAAACTACCCTCAACTGAGATATGTCAGAAATGAATTTCGACTTTACTACCTTACAATAACATTCAGCAAACCCCAGTTTAAAAGTTTCGGAGCAGTATTTAACAGGTTTTAGGCAGTATTTGAATAGATGGGTGGATGTGTACCCCATGGTCGGTATTGACAAGTGCACTTAGGAAGAGGATTACTAAAGTCTATGGGTAGTATGTCGTGTTTTTGTGAATGATTTTATGCTACAAAGGCAGTAAAAACTGAAATACGATTAGTATTATAGGTATGTATAGATTAATTATTGCCTCAATGTATGTAATCCTTCTGTTGTTTTGTAAGGTATTTTGGTTTTAAGTTATTCAGTCAATCTAATAAGAGTCGAGGCGACCGAGAACAATACCAGCGAACAACAACCAGTCTATCCTTCGATAAATTGGTGTTGCTCAGAAATTGACAACATTACAAAATTTAACAATTTTGTAATGTTGTCAATTAGCAAAACTACAGTTTCTTCATTTTCCTATCCTGATTACATTTTTTTATCGTTTAGTAAAAATAAGGATAAAAACGTGTGCTAACGTCAGTTAAGTATACGGTGGAATGAGATAGAAATCTTTGCCAAGGGGCATTACTTTAAAATCACTAAACTCTTGTTTTAAAAGCAAGATAGGAATGTCATGATACTTCGAATGCCATAATATTTCGTGGTTTCATTTTCGATATAAATCAACAGGTAGTCCTTTGACCTACAAGGCAACACTCGCACGCTTTAAAAGTTTTATTTTAATTTTAAATTCGTTCTTTAATCGATTTTTCGTTTTTATTTTTATATCGATTAAAGTATCGATTCTGTCTACCCCACCCTACACTAGACAGTGACAGCTCATTCTTTTTCCGTGCGGGGCAACGAATGCACGCGTTCCTCTCTGCGATCGTTCAAATTAAAAATTTATTACATTTGTATTTACCGTACAATGCCTAAAAGATCTTATAAAGAAAAGATTGAGTATTATATGCGGAAAATGGAGAAGTTAAAGGATAAACACCGTTGTAAACGACGACGTCGAGACAATTCCGAGTCGTCATTCGATCAGGATAATGAAGGTTAGTAATATATCTTTATTACCGTACAAGTACTGTTCAAAGTGAAAGTCTTGATGCGGTATTTTGCCATAGATTCAAATCTGAACGCGGCAAATATCTACCCGCCATAGATTCCTAAGCGAACGAGGCGTTTGAATTTAAAATTAGTAACGGATTCGAATTACGAACCATTACTATTTGAAATACCTACATTTTTAAGGTTGTTATTTCTCTCCATTAGGAGGCGAAACAGCCTCAAAACATATTGCCTACGGTGCGTCAACAGTTCCAGGGAAACTGGACTGGACCTCCTCGTTACCCGATGAGCAGGGGGGGGCGAGGGGGTCAGAGGAGGTTCCCAGCACCAACGCGTCGATCAGCACCAACAACCACCGCGACATCACAAGCCAAACCGAGCCAGAGCCGATCACGTGCCCCAGCTCGACAGTAACGCAGGTACACGCAGGCAGGGTTCAATTTTTCTATAATTGTTGGACTTGTATAACCGATAATTTCACCATTCTTAATTGGGTCAGGAATGGGATACCTATTCCTTTTACACGGACACCATTTCAAACTCATGTCCCTCGAATCACGTGGTCATTAGATGAACAGCGTGATATGTCATCAGCTATCGATAACCTCCTTGAGCTACGTGCCATTGCTCAGGTCGTGCCAAGTTTAGATCAGTTTATGTCAAGTACGTTTCTAGCTCCAAAGCCTAATGGCGGTAACAGATTCATTCTAAATTTAAAATCCTTAAACCGGTTTATACCTAAAATGCATTTTAAAATGGAGGATAGTAGGACTGCCTGTAAGTTATTACAAAACAACTGGTCTATGGCAAATATAGATATGAAGGAATCATATCTACTTATACCAATCCACAGCGAATATCGTAAATACCTCCGATTTAATTATATTGCACCATCCTCGTGTGAAATAATTACATACGAGTTTAGTGCGTTACCTTACGGGCTAGCCGTAGCCCCTAGGTGTTTTACTAAAATTGTCCGAGAGGTTGTAGGTTTTTTACGTCGCCGTGGGTTAAAATCCGTATCTTATTTAGACGATTTGCTTTGTTTAGGTAGTAGTTACGAAGAATGTCTTCGTAACGTTAAAGAAACTGTGAAGTTATTAGAATGTTTAGGATTCGTAATAAATTACGAAAAAAGTAACTTACAACCTCAAAAATCTTGCAAATTTTTAGGTTTTATTTACGACACCACTGATATGACATTATCTTTACCCATAGATAAACGCAATAAGATATCCCTTTTAGTTCAAAAGTATTCAAAACTACCCACAGTCTCAATTAGAAATTATTCTCAGCTAATAGGAGTACTGGCGTCAGCATGCCCAGCGGTTCGCTACGGTTGGTTGTACACCAAAATATTAGAAAGAGAAAAATATTTGTTTTTACAGCAGTATGGCTCTTTTGACGTAAAGGTTAAACTTCCCCGTTGACTAGACCTAAGTTGGTGGTGGGAAAATATTTACGTAGTAAATAATCCAATAAAATCGCCCAATTATGCGCTTGAAATTTACACTGACGCATCACGCACCGGCTGGGGTGCATTTTGCAATGGGTCTAGAGTCAATGGTACTTGGAAGGATAGCGAGACTAGATTCCATATTAATTATCTGGAATTATTGGCTATATTTTTCGCCCTTAAATGTTTTGTTCGGGAACAAACTGAATGCTCCATACTGCTCCGCGTAGATAACACTACGGCGATAAGTTATATTAATCGTATGGGCGGTATTCAGTTCCCGCATTTAAACACACTTTCTCGTGACATTTGGCAGTGGTGCGAGATACGTAAATTATGGTTGTTTGCTTCGTATATAAACACGAAAGACAATATCGAGGCTGACGAAGAGTCACGTAAGGTTAACCCTGACGTGGAGTGGGAGTTATCACCCTCTGCATTTAGTTACATCGTTAAAAGGTTTGGTCAGCCGGAGATTGATTTATTCGCTTCTCGCATCAATGCCAAGTGCCACGAATATGTGTCCTGGAAACAGGACCCAGATGCCATAAGCATCGACGCATTCACAATTAATTGGTACCCAAAATTTTTTTATGCCTTTCCACCATTTTCATTGATATTAAATTGCATACAAAAGATTATTTCCGATGAAGCTACTGGTATCTTAGTTTTTCCTATGTGGCCTTCACAGGCCTGGTATCCGCAACTAATAGATTTATTAGTCGATGACATTGCTGTTTTAAAACCACACCCCAATTTAGTATTGTCGCATTTCAGACAACAACACCCGCTCCACAAGACGCTTACCCTGGGAGCAGCGATGCTCTCAGGCTCGCGTTCTCCCGACGTGGTACGCCACCAGCCGCACTACGTTTGATGCTCGCCTCTCTATCCACAAGTACTTTAAATCAATATGGAGTTTGTTACAAATTATGGTGGCAGTACTGCCAAAACAATAATTGTAATGTGTTCGAAAGTCCCATCGTGCATATTATATCCTTTCTAACTGAACAATATGAAAAAGGCGCTTCTTATGGCACGCTTAACAGTCACCGTTCCGCCTTATTTATACTTATAGGAAATAATTTAGGTGCAGACGAGAGTGTCAAACGTCTACTGAAAGGGGTATTCAAGTCACGACCATGTTTACCTAAGTACTCAAGTACCTGGGACCCTCAGATAGTGTTAAATCATATTTCAGAATGGGTACCACATAGTCAACTTAATTTGGATAAATTAACCAAAAAGCTTGTCATTTTACTAGCTTTGTGTACTGCACATAGGGTACAAACTTTATCTTTAATCAAAACCCATAATATTAAAATTAAAACAAATGGTATTCACATTGTTATCACGGATATTATTAAAACATCAGGGATAGGACGGGATCAGCCAATATTATATTTACCCTATTTTCACGAAAATCTGTCTATTTGTCCGGCTACAACGTTAATCGATTATATGTCTGCAACAAAGGACTTACGTCCTTCAGACACCGACCACCTCTTAATAACTGTGAAGCGTCCTTACAAGAACGCGACAGCACAGACAATAAGCAGGTGGATTAAGCAAACGTTGAGCGCGAGCGGCGTTGACGTGACTGTTTACAGCGCACATAGCGCTCGCCACGCTGCCACGTCAGCGGCGCGCGCGACCGGTGTAAGTCTTGATCTCATCCGAAAAACTGCTGGCTGGACCGCGTCCTCCCAAAGTTTTGCTAAATATTATCATCGGCCTATTATAGAAGAATCAAACTTTGCAAAATCTGTTTGTTTACCACTTGTTGATTAAGTGTAGGTACCTACCATAATTACATATTTATACTTACAGAAATTTGTTAATTTGTATCAAAATCGAAATACAATTTAAGATAATAATATGTATGATTTATATATTCTCGTGTTTCATTACTATGTCGTTTCCTACAATGATAAGTAACAAAACTTAATCTCTGAACATCTACCTGTTGATTTATATCGAAAATGAAACCACGAAATATTATATATGATCAAACGAACTTCTAAAGTGAAGTTCGATCGATATAATATGAGTGGTTTCATTTGAAGATATAAAGCACCCATCCCTCCCGAAACCCAGTTTTGTTACTCTGACACGAGAAGACTTGAACTCAAGTCACAACTCTAAAAAGAATGAGCTGTCACTGTCTAGTGTAGGGTGGGGTAGACAGAATCGATACTTTAATCGATATAAAAATAAAAACGAAAAATCGATTAAAGAACGAATTTAAAATTAAAATAAAACTTTTAAAGCGTGCGAGTGTTGCCTTGTAGGTCAAAGGACTACCTGTTGATTTATATCTTCAAATGAAACCACTCATATTATATCGATCGAACTTCACTTTAGAAGTTCGTTTGATCATATATTGTTATTGTTAAAAATACGACATTTTTCAAGAAATCAATGGCTTTATCACCGTTCAACCGTACCTATATGTGACCTAATTTGGCACTTAAGTCTGTCAAACTTCAAAGTCGAAAATGAAAATGAATGAATATCGGGAAATGAAACAATATGGGTATCCTATTCTTCGACCTAGTTTCAATTAAAATTATAATATACCTATGAGTGTTAAAAAAAATGTTAGCGTGCTGTTGTCGGGTCTGGTAAGACTGTAAACCGACTCCAAAATACCTAATTGAGAAAAGGCGTAGAGGATGATAATGTCATGTAAATTTAAGCAAAACTTTCCTTGCTCTCTGTTACATAATGCCGTCCGCGATGACACTAGATGGCCATGAATTCAATTTAATTCGGGGTGCCGTCATGGGAATAATGGTGTTACACCCCCATAGTGTTTGTATTATCCGTGCAATACACGTGTATGTGCAGGGGGTGAGCACATAGGGTGCCATGTATGATATTGTTGTAATTGTGATTTTGAATTGGGCGACGTCGCATTTGCGATGTGAGATCGAAAATGTTTCTATTTTTTTAATAACGGTGTTACTGCTTTTTTGTTATTATATTTTAACATTAAATAATCAGAAATTTTCACAAAGATATGAATTTTCTAATTTTCTAGGCCTACGTTCAGCAGTGTACGGCGATAGGCTGATATATAATATGACGATGAACATAACATACATAACATGACATCACGCCTGTACTCCCCGAAGGGTTAGGCAGAAACGTTATACTTAATGTATGACACTTCGCCGGTATGTTTTGGTCCCATGTAATAGGGGGCGAGCCTATAACCACTAACCGGAAACAAATCCAGACTCGGAATTACTGAGAATTTCATAGAAAACCTCAATAGCACATTGCTCGACCTGGGAATCGAACACAATACCTCTAGCATGACATATCCGAGCAACTAAAGAAATCAAACTGTATGTTTAAGAATAAAGACCGTACATGGTGACTGTCATTTGAAAATGTATTTTAGACCGTTGAGATAAAGTTTAATTTTCTTAGTTGTTCAGAAAATTTTGAACGTTCAGATTATATATTAGCTGCCTGTACACCTAAAGTTTATGATTTCCTCACACCGTGCCAAGATACAACAGGAAGGATTGAGTGTTATCCCAATAAATATGATTTACCAAAACTGTTACACTATACCACATCACGAGACAAGCAAAAGATATTCTTAAGATAACTAGGTACACGATAAACTTACAAGCATAAAAGCCCCATCTATTGACACGTCAATAGATGTGTTAAAATACATGTGTTGCAAAGTAAATTCAACATTATTTATAGGTAGGAAGATTGGTTTTGGAGTGTGGTGTAGTGTAGGCATGTGAACGGTACCTAATCCAGGATCATTTGAGACACGATCGTAACGTTTGGATACGTTTTTAAAGAGGATCTCAATAGAGTTTTGATCTAGGTGTGATTATATGATTTTAGTGTGTCACATTTTTTGCTTGTATTTTCTCATTTTGAGTGGAGACTCAATAGTGGAATAGTAGTTTATCGGGTTGATGATGATTGTAATAGTATGAAATAAGCAATAGTTCGCTTCTCTCTTACAACGTTTAAAAAACGGCTAAAATTTTAGGTAAAGTTAATCAGTACAAAATCAACTTTTAATACAAAAAACTCACAAGTACTATAAAAAACGATCATCTATTACTGGTCAAATCGCCCGCCATTACCGCCAGTGCAGTAAATTTTCCACAAATGGTTGGTTCTTACTACCTAATCTGCGCGGTCAAAATGTGTATCATTCATTTAGTAGACTAACTTTAAATTCACTGACGTCCGTAACGGCCGCAAGTAACCGAAATTATTATAGATTTTGATAAAACAATACAATAATTAGGGAACCGTTAAATGCAAAAATATTTTTGCAAATGGATTAGGTATAATTTGAAACTTGATATTTTAAAAGACAAAAACTATAACCAACAGCTCTATACAGATCCTACACAGTCTCAGTGACGCACTCTTGCCAAGAAGCTTAGCGGGTGACGTCTGCTCATCCTCTTGTGACTTAACCGTGGATATATTTAACAGACACGGCGCCAGCCGGTATGTTACGTCAAGACGTATAGAGACCGCTTTGTGAAGTACGCGCTTACGTATGCAGGAACGCACTGAACTAAGAGTAAAGGAAAACATAAGGTTGCTGCCTTCCATCTCAGCTAAGTAAGTACTAGAATTATTAGGTTATATTTACCAAGCCATTACGCCTGTATTCCCCGAAGCGGTAGGCAGAGGGGACCTTGGTATTTTTAGGTCCCATGTGATAGGGGGCGAGCCTATTACCATTCACTAAGGTGAGGTGCTTATTACTTACAGCTGGAAATTGGACTGTAACACTTTGCTTGACTTGAGATTCGAATCCAAAACCTCTAGCGTAGCAGTCGCTCTTAGGATCACTAGACTAATGAGGTAGTTATGTTGAACGGACTTCAAAGAAGAATATAAATTCTCAATAAGAATATATTAGAGGAAAGTAAGGGAAACTTTTTTTTAAATAATATAGGTATCTCTAGTAAGTACTTACCTTATAAATATAACATAACATACCATCGGGCCTGTATTTCCTGAAGGGTTAAGCAGAGGTGTAGGTACCTAATGTAGGTATACCCACAGGTCGCCGGTAAGTTTAGGTCCCATGTGGTGGGGGACGAGCCTAAATTATATGGATTAAGAATACTGTAAATGCTTTGCTAGAAATAAATAATAATAATTTTGAAAAACTTATAAACGACCTCCTAGATTTTGGTCTAATTTAAGTAGGTACAGCTAAAAAAAAAGGAAAAAACTTCAGAAAGTCGATCGGATTTTTATATTTGCACCGAAAAAGCGTCATCAAAAATCTCCCTCGTCCGACATTTCGAATTAAAACGCTGACCCGCCGAATTTGGCGCAAACAAAAAACTCTTAATTGGTAAATAAGGGGATCGAATGGCTCTGATTTCCTGGCTCCTATGTCTCGTACCAAGTAGGTACGACAGACGAACATAAGTAATGAAAAATAACTAAGTAGATTTGATTAAAACCTCTTTTTTGTCGGACTTTGACTGTCTTTACGGATTTTACTTAACATTTATGAATGGGTTGATCCGTTTGTTCATCAATTATATTTACTTCCGTCAAAATTAAGTACAGATTTTAGGTTTTGTTATTCTAGATGCCGCCAGCATTTCATACCTGACGTCCTCTTAGAAGAATAGAGTCAAATATAACATAGGCATACAGGATAAAAGTTTTTTTTAATTAATGATAGGCCTACGCTTGACTGCCAGTTTGCTGAGCGCGCTTGCCTAGGAGAAACCGATTTAAATTCATTCATTCATGCTGAAACCTGTACCTAACTATTCATTACTTATATCTATCTTTCAAAAAAGATTGCTCCTATTTTAAACCCCCAAAACAATGTCAGTAGCTCATTAAGAGGGTCGTTTGGACCCTCATGTCCAATCACGACCCCCGCTTATGGGGTAGTTATTATTTTTAATCCCTTAATGGCGTCCCAGATTTCATTACAAGGGCTGGTCTGATTAAAAGGGTGGGACCAATTTTTCGATGCTACAGGGTTGATAGCGTGGCTGATTTTATGTGCGATATATTACTTATGTATTTTCGAGTGTATTACAATGGCGATTTAGGTAATAGCCACAATTAAGCGGCGGTAGCCTAATGGCTAGGGCGTCGGTTGCGATCGTGTGGTTGCCGGTTCGAAACCCACCTATTGCACTACCGACGTGAACCCACTCGTAATGCAAGCATTTAGCTTAGTACGAGGGGTTAACACGAATACTAGTAATGTGCGACTTACACTGCTAGTAAGCTTTTTTTAAAAAAAATATATATCGTCTTATAATAAATATAATAAAAATATGTAGCAAATCGTCGGACTGATAACGCCGATTGGAGAAAAAATTGCTGTTAATAAGCATTTAAGCGTCGCAATCAATACTCTTCACCATCAACCCAAACTATCCCACTGCTGGGCACGGGGTTCCCGGGGTTAGAGTGATAGGGTAAGGCGTGACTAAAGCCTTATCCCTCTCGTTCTGAGAGGAGGCCCGTGCCCAACAGTGGGACAATGTAGATAATGGGTTGACGATGAAGTGCCTTAATACAAAGTTTTTATCTTCAACAATGACGAACTCCCTTATAAACTCCTTCATAAAATAGACTAAACTAAATTCAGACAATAATAACTAAAATAACCAGCGTAGGTGGTCTCCACGAAACAGAGTCGAACAATTTTTCAATAATTTCAAAGCCGCGATACGTAAACTAACTTAACTCTTTTACTCACATTATTACGTTATTGTTATTTTAAAACCTAGCTACTGAGCCACTAATCTGTTAGAGCTTAGGGCGTAAACACAACACGGTGGTCTCGTCTGACCACTGAAGTCTCTAAACAACATTAGTCCTGTACTTGTACTCTCCGAAATAGAATGACGTATCTACGCAACGCATTATAAGGAGTTACGATGTTTTGGAATTGTTCTTGAGGAAGTTTTAAAGGAGTGCACACATTGGCGGTGCGGCAAAGCGCGGTTTTGTGTGTAGAACTGATTAGAACGCGGTTGGGACCTCCGCTGTGTGGCGCTATGACACACAATGTTGCCTTTAAGATTATTTTTGTTAAGCAAACTCTTTGGATGAGTCTCCGTTGTCATGCCTAAAACTTGATTTAAATTTCAACTGCTCTCTCGCTCTGTGAACCGTTCACGTGCACTACTATTTTCAATTAAAAAATATGGTATTTTTATAACTTACATAGCCTGTTAATCTGTTCGTATAAATAAACCTCACGTCAATTTTAACTCGTGTAAATTTAACGATAGCGTAAAATATTCACCTCTTTCGGCTTTAAATCAAATTGAATTTAAAACTTCTCTTTTCATAAGTTCTGATTGAGTTAAATAAAATTATGCTCACGTTAATAATTATATCTAGTTACTTAGGCCTATGTCAAAAAATATTGTAACTACAAGATAGGTACTTAAATTCATTTTTCAAAAAATATTTTTACGTAAGTAGGTACTTACTTGCGCAAGTTATACTTGCCATAAGCACTCATGCCACACAAAAAGACGGTCCTAACTCCCACTTCAGCTGGTTCTCTGAACACTAAATACAAGCTAGAATTATTTGCAGAAATAAAACAAGATATTTCCCACCCCGAAGGATTCTTAAGTCCCTTTGCTAAGCACAAACATTGACACAGCCAACTCCGGTAGCTTTTAAACAGTTTGCCTCGACCACGCTAATAGATGTCCCGACAGTGCCACCGCAAACGTCGACGATTTTTTTCGAATTTAGAACGCGGAAAAAAGTTTGTGCGTTTTTTTAAAAAGGATAGTTGAAACACGCCGCTGCGTTTGACATGCTAATGTGTAGGATTCTTTATCCTAATAATTTTCAAAAATTTTGTGATGCAATCTTTAAGGTCAGATTATATAGAAACTTTTTTAAGCTTACAAAAAATTACACAGTCTCTATACATATTTAGTACCTATATTATTAGTGATATAACCATTGGACTGCCAAGTCAAAGGTTTTGCATACGATTGCAAGACAAGCTCTGAGTTTTCGAAGTCATATGTGTAAAACGGCAAAGGAAAATATTTACTAATTCTAAAGTATTTTTTTTATTATAACATTCCGAAAAGTTCAGGTGCCAAGTCACTAACTCAATGCTCACGCGAGTAATATTATTTACTAGTTCTATTCAACTACTAGTACTGACGATTGAATGGAAAAATAAATAATAACATAAAATTAGAAGCTAACTTTAAGAAAATTACAGTATCAGAGGCATTTCATGAGATTTATGATCCATTCTATGGTGTTAGCACGCCATTAAAGTACTGACATAACCCGTCATTCCCATGAATATAGTTTCTTAGATTTTATATCCAGAAAACAAAGCATTATTTTCTGTTAAGCATTATTTTGTTACATTATAAACCTTATATTCATTATTGCAAGAACTACGACAATTGAATAACGTACTAAAATAATCTCGTCACGAAAATGTTTGTCAATTTCGTCATCATTTTTTTACAATCAAAAATCTATTTTATATTTTACTTAATAAAGTTCAAAACACTACAATAAATAAGAGGTACGTAAGTATTTCATATAATTAAATCGAGATAAAATAATATTAAATACACATTGTAGTTATTTTCTCATATTTTCGTGTTTACGGAAACTAATCTTGTTTGAATTAATTAAATGTCAGAGCTTTAAAATTAATTGTTTTAAATACAGAGGCTTAATTTGTTTTTTATGACCACTATATCAACTATGAACTTGATAACTTTACAAGTTGTGGTTAAGTGGTAAGGCAACGTATAAACTCATCATGTCATCATTTTAAGGTTGGAAAACTTATATTAATTAAGTAATTATTAACATAGAATAAGTATGAATGACTGCCTTGTTGGTCTAGTGGTCCCAATCGCGACTGCTACGCTTGAGGTCTTGGGTTCGATGCCCAGGTCGAGCAAAGTGTTATTGGTTTTTCTATGATATTCTCAGTAGAATCTCGGAGTCTTGATTTGTGCCCGGTGAATGGCAATAGGCGCGCCCCATATTACATGGGACCGAAATATACCGGCGAACTGTGGGTGTTAAGTACACCTCTGCCTAACTTTTCGGGGAATACAGGCGTGATGGTATATAATAAGTATGAACTAGAAGCTTCGTCCGGGCAGGCATTTTTGCATGTCGTGTCGTGACATTCATGAAATTTTATCCCATCCCATTTTTTTTAGCCCAACAGACGGAGACGGAAGCAATGGCAAAAGACGGCATTTTTAAATTAGATTTGAGCGCTCAAACTTATCACGATATTCACAGAGTGACTAATATAAGCCTGAATATGAAACTAGTCTTTTTAAGAGTAAATTTTTGGCTTTACTTTTGTACGTATTTGTGGATTTTTTGGTAATATATATTCTAAGGTTATATATAATAAAAGCGTGATTGGTTCGACGCGTAAGTTTAGATGGTACCGACCATTTTGCATTTCTGTTAGGTATATGTAAAAAAATGTAACAATTAAAAAAATTACTTAGTTATTGACCCACCGTTACATAATAAATTTATTATGTCCGTTGAGTCATTACAGGAAATCCAAACTTGTACCTACTCGCGACGATTTCCAAAACTCGCATATACAACGAAACCCTTCGCCTGCAGTTTTTGTCGTACAAATAAAAGCGGTCACTTTACGACATGTGAACAAACTTAATACTACGCTTGGTCAACACATAAATTCATTTGGTTTCTTCGTCACAATGGACAGTGGGAGTGAATGTTAAATTTGTTTTGAGCGGTAAAAATCCGGGTGAATCACTTTGACGCATATAAGTCACGAATTAAAAAGGACAACAACAGACAAAGAAGCCATTTTGCATTGTGCTGTGACAGTCTTCCTTGTGGTGCCGCTTTGGTGCGCTTAGAAACTCGTAGAAGTGCATAAAAGTATTACCTAATTTGTATTTTGGACCTGCTCTCTACTGCTCCTTAATAAAAATATCAGGGAGTGATGAGAAAAGGAAACAAAATTTTTGCTTTAAATAAAAGATTACAAAAAATATTATTAAGAAGGAACTTTAATGGCCAGTAGAGACGGTGAAAAAAAGTGGTCAGAGGTTTGATCAAAAACTAGCGATTAATAAGTTTCGTTAGTCAGAAGGAAGTTAAAGTACTTCCTGATTCTTCTAACAGGCTGATTAATATTTTTCATATTGCTATCTCACTTGATTGGCATCAATAAATCCATCTGTCTATTGTAGTCCTATGAATAGAATAGAATGCGTTTATTTGTATACATTTTGGGTACAATAAATGCTTGACAACTTCAAAGGACTGTTAGATGTCACCGTCAATTTTATTTATAAACATTTTTTTTAAACTTGGTCATTAATTTGTATTAAAACGTTAGTTAAATTAGAGTAAACGTATATTCATGATGCACAGTTACACCTATCAGCCTTCTCTACCAATTTTTAAGTCTTCACAAATGCATCAATACTTCTTTGTACAAGGGAGTGTAAATTCGGGCCCTAAGTGTCGCCGCGGTCGTTTTAACACTGCATCGCTAATTGGACACTTAAGCTGCACCTTAAAGGGTTAAAACAGTTTTTATCCGGGGACCGAAGAGGCCGGCACGGAGCGAGCGACGGGTTACCACTGAAGTCGCCGTCATCCGTATAATAATTGCATTTTCGATTAGGTTAGCTCCGAACTGTTTATGACATAATCTTTTGATTACATAAGTCGTAGTTTAGTGATTTGGTTCAAAGTGTTTTATTTTTGTTTAATAGGAGTTTATATTACGTTAAGAATTTAGTTTATAAGTGCTAATTTCAGTAATCGGATATTCAACATTTTTGACATCTCAAAATATTGCGAACACCTAATACTTATATCAAGAATGTAACACCCTCAGTCTCCTAACTATTTGAAAGAATAAAAAAGAGAAGAGAAGAAAGAAGAAGTCTGTAGAGTACCTAGGTAGTAGTAGGTAAAGTCCTGAAAAGTGTGTCTGTTTTAGCTAGTAAATGATATGTGAAACCTCATTCCAAACATTACATACCATCACACCTGTACTTCTCGATGGGCTTAAAGGAGTACTAATAAACATCCACAATTCACTGGTATTCTTCGATCCCATTAATTCGTATTATCCAAGCTACCTACTACTGAAAAAACGAACCCAAGACCTGAGCATACTTATCAGTTGCGTTTAGGATCACTAGACTAATGAGGCAATTCAATAATCAATGCCTTAAAAATATGGCGAAGGAAACATTGTTGGGAAAATTACATGCCTGAGCGATTTCTGTGGGCGTATGAAATACTGTCCAAAGTGCAGTCCACTCAGATTGAGTTGGACCACTCTAACTCCTCTTATTCTGCAAAGAGACCCATGCCAAGTATTTCGATTGATGATATTTGTGATTTGGAACGATTAAATTTATTTAACGATTCAAATTTTGGGAAGGTAGAACCTTACATTCCCGACATAGTAGGTATTGGATCATTTGGATGTAATAGCTGTATAGGTGAACCACTGGTTTATCGATAGAATGGAATCCATTGAAAAATGAAGAAGAATAATGAAGAAGTCCGAGAAAAATCCAACCCAATTTTCTCCTGATTTTTTTCAAAGAAAGTAAGAGTATAATTGAAATCCATGTCCCAAAAACACCATAAGTCGTCACTTAACCGGAATACCATCGTTAAATATATCGTGACCATAGAATCACACGACAAACATCAAACAGAGGACATACGACAATGACATACCATCGATAATTCTATACTATAGTTATTTTTCTTATTAACAACACACGAAAAAGACTGTGCTAATTTTCAAGTCACTTTATCACGTAAAACTTGGGCTCCCAACGTTTAAATTTAAACTCTAATTCAGTGCAGCTATGGTTGGTTTTTCGTGTTAGTTAATGTAACAAAGATGTTTTGTAGAGTACAATATATTGTTACCAATTGTCGCAAATGTGATTTGTCACTTAGTTCATAGTAAATATGTATAAATGGTATAAATGTAAGTGTTAATATAGCTCAATGTGCAATAGATTATTGTTCGATTATTGTAGCCATTTTCATGGTATTTTGAGGGTTTACGTGAAAAGATTCGAGAAATAGGCAATTATGATGATATTTTCATAAGAATGTAAGTAATAATTTGATCTACGACTTTTTTGTAGGTGCTAAATAATATATTTTATATATATATATTTTGTTAGGTTATTATAATAGATTCAATGGAAAGGACGATCAAGTTTTTTATGTGTTGAAAAACTTCTATAACGTCATAACTCTAGTTGTCCTCAGCGCGACTGCTACGCTGGATGTCCTGGGTTTGATCCCCAGGTCGCACGAAGGGATATTGGGTTTTTCTCTGCGAAATTCTCAATAACTCGCTCAATATGAGAATCGCACCCAAGGCCTCTGGTGTAGTTGTTGCCACTATAGGTACCTACTAATGAGGCAGGTTGGAATAATAATCTAAGTAGGTTAATACTTAATAGTCAGCCTGGAATATTCCTGATAAACGAAATATTCCTCCGTCTTGCGTGTAGCGTGAGTGATAAGTTCAAAATCAAAGGCTATCAACACGCCTTAAAAAACACCATCACTTGAGCACATTCTATTATTGCATTTCCCTAACCACTCCACTTAGACCTGGCACCTTGAACTAATTCCTCCGTTTTACATATCACGCGGGTGGGGAGGCAGGTCGTTGTAAACTGGTCGCTATAATGAAACTTTTGTATCAGCCTTTGACACGCAATATGAGAATTATGGTGTCTTACGATGTCTCAAAACTTAATGTTTCGTGGTCTTTTGTTGAGTGGTATAATGTTCATTAATGGGAGGAGCGTCTGGTTGCGTTTTTTATATAAATGTTACTAAGATCTGTAGGTGTAAAATCTGTACATGGAACAGGATAGAGTACATGAAGGGCGACATGTTGGTGTACTAATGTACACCCACATTTCACCAGTATGTTTAGGTCCCACGTAAGGGCGAGCCGATTGCCAACCGGGCACAAATCCAGACTCCGAGCTGCTACTGAAAATTTTATAGATAAACCCAATATCACTTTGCTCGACGTGGGGATTAAACCCAGAACCTCTAGCGTAGCAGACGCGCTGAGGACCACTAGACTTATGAGACAGCAAGTTTTGAATCTACTAATTCTTATCTAAGTCTAAATTGACTGCCTCATCAGTCTAGTGGTCCTAAACGCGACTGCTGGAGGTCGAACCTAAATCTCGCTATTGGGTTTTTCTATGAAATTCTCAGTAGCAGCAGCTCGGACTCTGGGTTTGTGTGATTTATGGGTGTACAGTCAGTTACAACTGTTACCTGACCCACTTTGACACCGTCGGCCCACCTAGGGCGGGTCAGGTAACAGCTATAACTGACTGTACATTAGTACACCTCTGCCTGACCCTTCGGGGAATACAGGCGTGATGGTATGTTATTTTAAGTAAATTAATTTTCAATCCTCAAATCTCCCTATTGTCTCCATAAATCCAAAATGGCGTCTTGGCCCTATATTTACATGAATCTATAGCTTGTCGTCGGTCGTCAAGGAGTGCTAATTTGTTTTGCAAATTGGGGGTGACGGGACTTAGGGGTGCTCCGTATCGGGTTACTACGACCGAATTGATTTTACACTTCGTTGCCTTAGCTGTGGTTTGGAATCGCAAGTTAAATTTAACTTGGAAGAAGCGAATGACGCTCGATTACGTAATTACTCTGAAAAATCGTTTTTAAAAATTTGGTAGATCCTATCTAAATTTTTTTGTGTCTGGTTTAGTAGCTTAGTTACTACTACAAAATGAATGAATAATGTACCTACAGTCACCGGCACATCAGGTTAAACAAAACTGTCAAATTTCTCCAACCGTACTCATTCACAACTGAAAGCTAAAACTTTTGCTTTAAAATAGGTATTGTAACAAATAGGTACTTACTACCGAGTACGGATAGTATCGAATAGGTACTAAGTACTTATCTTTTTGTATTTTTTTTATGCATTTTGGATGCTAAGGTTATGAAGTTATTTTAGTGAAGCAATATACGACCGCGGGCAGGATTCGAACCTGCGGCTTTTGGTTAGATACAACACCGCGAGTCCCATTAGTCACATTTTGAATTTACATCAAATTACATTTGAAGTGACGTCGGTGACGTCAATTCTAAGTTTTAAGGGAAATTTCGACCTGGCCGGCAGGACATGCGCTGGCTAAGATAATATCTAAGTACCTACTAAGTGTAAAATGTCACTTTGACAGCACAGTTTTTGGCAAGATTCTCGCATGATAACGATTTTTAACCCGTCAAGTGCCATATTGTAGACACAATGCAAAATCTACTGTCCTTATGAGACCACTATGTGCATCAGTGAAGTAAGCAAAGGGTTAAGTTAAAAAAATAAATTTGCGCCTTAGGTGAACGATCAGCTTTAAGAGGGTATTTATAGGGGTAATGTTGGATGTCGTGTGATACCTAGATAATAAATGCTAACGTAATGGTTCGTGGCGTGCGAAACGCCACCTGCCGGATTAGATAACGAAACTCCTTTGGTTAATGTCTTTACGTGCCGAAATATAAGTGGTGTTGTGAGGTTTCTAGGTTGGGGTAACCGATATTAGGTTACAGATTGTCTCTTCAAGTAAGAAAATAATTTGGCTTTAGATCTGGAACATTGTGTTAAGTTTAAAACGAATAATATCTTAAATATTGACTGCCTCATTAGTCTAGTGGTCCTAAGCGCGACTGCTACGATAGAGGTCCTGGGTTCGATCCCCAGGTCGAGCAAAGTGTTATTGATTTTTGACCAGCTCGGAGTCTGGATTTGTGCCCGGTGAATGGCAATAGTCTCGCCCCCTATTACATGGGACCTAAACATACCGGCGAACTGTGGGTGTACATTAAGTACACCTCTGCCTAACCCTTCGGGGAATACAGGCGTGATGTATGTATCTTAAATAACTTTAAGCACAAATTTAAAGAACCTTTAGCGCACAAAAATCAATGAACGTAGTTTTGTACCTAATTGGAATGCAGAAACAACACGCTAGATAGATTAGGGGCCCTAGACAATGTTACATTTCCATATCGATAACGAAGTTCAATAAGTCTGAAATGTATTGAATTGGCATAATCTTTCGATATGTCACATGATGAAATTATGTCAAATCGTATGGATTTGACATAATTTCGGATATCTAACTTCGTTATCGATAATGAAGATGTGACATTGGCTAGAGCCCCAGGTACCTACCTATTTTGTTAATCATTTTTTTACGCCAGAAAAGCAAATATGGGGATCTTTATGACAATAAAAAAAATGCAAAAGAACACCCAAAAACTACTGCACGAAATTGGATGTGATTGTCACAGTTGAATTGCTTCCGATCTTACGTAACCGGCACCGCCTAGACGCCGAAGATAAAGATAAAGTCTTTATTTGCATAAAACATGGTATAAGTACATGGTGTTACAATAATTATAATAAAGAGCTTACATGTTTTGCCAGAATTGTAGGTACTTAGCATGAAAACTTTTGGGGACGGACTTAATTAAGTAACTGAAACTGCCGGTAGCGGTTATTACTTACGTACCTACCTAGTCTCTGCCTACCCCCATGGGAGACAGGCGTGACAATATGTATGTATGTATGTATGTACCTACCTATGCTCAAAACCTAAACACGCATTATTCTATAATCAGTGATTAAAATACACAAGCACCTTATATACAACCCCCCTGCACTACATTTTCTTAAACAAAAGACAGTGATTAATAATCACCGCTGAATTAATAAGCACAGTAATTGAGATGTTTGCTCACAGGCCTACGGTCGCCCCCTACAACCCTTATTATTTGAACAACGATTCATATTTAGTCAACCGTAATTACGCTGAAATACGCCATTTTGAATGTTGACGTCACTCTTTAGGGTTGTGCGTGATTATAATAGGTATGTTTAGGTAAATAGGTGGTTCTTGTATGAAAAGGATTATGATTAGGTACATAAATAATAAGTGGTTGTAATTGCTTTGACTGCCTCTTTAGTCTAGTGGCCCTAGAGGTCCTGGGTTCGTTCCCTGGGTCGAGCAAAGTATTATTGGGTTTATAATTAAACTACGATTGAAATATAAAGGGTATTCAATTTCCATCTTAACAAACTTGTACTGCGGCAACGCTTCAGCGTTTTCTAAATTGTGAAAAATGATTGAACGCTTTTTTCACAAAATACAAGCTTATGCTTAGTTTGGGAATCAGGATAAGTACCTACCTATGGCACATTCCATTTAAACTATGTCTACAAATTGTACTATTCAGTGTAATATCTCTGTGTCAATAAATATTACTTTATTTCATCATCAACCCATTACATTGTCCCACTGCTGGGTCTCCTCTCAGAACGAGAGGGATTTACTTTATATATTTATTTTTTACTTTATTTATTTATTTATAAATAAAATTCTTTGTAGTAGCTCAGAGTTTACACACAATAGACTCGCCTAAGTGTGTGTATCCAAAAAAATGCCCTTACGGTTGCATTACTGGGAAGTAGGATCATAATAATGAAATAAATATCGCAAGTTTCATGCCTAGGCGAATGCACGTCAGTCATACGAGTAGTCATATTGTAGCGAACTGTTATTTAATCATAGTAAATAATAATTTCAATTATGTACTGTCAATAGGAGCTGAGATAACCTCTCTAACTCCTTGTACAGTTGGCAAATAAAATTAACTATTTTGTTATAAGAACCATACACAAAAGCGCTGATTATTTATTAATGAGTTAGTTGGTAAGGTAACTACTTAGGGCTAGCTGAATTTTTTTTTTTTTTTAAATAATTTCACTGCTATGCAAGTCACATTATTACATAAGGTATTTGGGATCAGGATACGAGTTATAATTGAAATATTACTACCTCATTTAGTCTAGTAGTCCCTAGCACGACTGCTACGCTAGTGGTCTTGGGTTCGATTGTCAGGTCGGGGCAAAGTTTTCTTATGAAATTCTCAGTAGCAGCCCGGAGTTTGGATATGTGCCCCAAATGGCAATAAGCTCACCCCCTATTACATGGAACCTGTTTAGGTTCCATACCGGCGAACTGTGGTTACCTCTGCCTTACCCTTCGGGGAATACAAGCATGATGGGTATGTATGTATGTATTCATGTCATTCAATTAAAGGATAGGTACCAATTTAAATAAATTTTCAAGAATGCATACCTACAATAAGTATAACCTGAACCTACACCAGAATATACAACTAGGTAAATAATTTCTTTGAATGAAAGTTACTCCTTTTTCTTACTTTCCTGTTTTGCTATCGTTACTTGAAATAGTTAGGGCGTGTACACACGCGGCGCACATCACGCGCGTCGCGTGACCGCGGCTGTCTGTCATTATATTGAGCTCGGCTCAGGTGCACGACGCAATCCGGATAGTGTGCACTTTGTACAATATTCTCTAAGTATCTATACATGTTTTTCGTGAAGTTGAGGTAGAATATTACGTACAATTGGAATTTCTATTGTGAAGTGTAGGTATTAGTTCTAACACAAAATTTTGAGATGGTAGAAATCTGCAATTGTTTTCGATTTCGGTTGATCATCATCATTAACCCATTACATTTGCCCACTGCTGGGTCGTCTTCTTCAGTCAGAAGGAAAGGGATTAGGCTACCTATAGTCCATAACACTAGCCTACTGTGGGTAGGCAGACTTCGTACACGCCATTAAGTAAATCTGTCAGACATGAAGTTTCCTCACGACGTTTTTCCTTGACCGTTTAAGCGCGTGATAATTATTAATTATGGGATATAATAAACCGCACATCAAAAATACTAATTGAGATAAAATAATTGATTGAATGACAAAATTGCTGATTGAGCATGTTGTAGCTAATTGTTGTAGTTATTTATCCTTTTAATTTTACAAAAACTGCAAGCAAAAAAATCTAGGTTGCTGCTATGGTTAATACCCAGGGCCATATTCTGGTGTCGGTGTTTTTTTGGTTGAAGTGTAAATTAAGCAAAATAATTGTGAGTTCTAACAATTGAACTTGGTATATGTGGTGGCGGTTGCTATTTGCCATCAGGTAGCTCCTATGTCGGTCATCTTATAATAATAATAAATATGCAAACCTTAACGTAGAAGGCTGACGATTCGCCATTATTGTACTCTATACAGCTCATTTAAATTCCAATTAATTCGCTCTTAACGACAAACCCAACAAACAATCTAATATACCATCTAAAATCAACACAAAAACCTTTTCACTGAGTAAGTACTTATCGTTCAATTTTCATACTCAAAGATGCTTAAATGCCTGTCATTTCACGTACCTTATTATTACCCACTCATGAACCCCGACTCGAACTATTTTAGCTGAGGGTAGGAAAAAATATCCGCCCACTTTTAATTCAAATCCCCAGTGACAGTTAACACAATAGCCAGTATTAAAGGGTTAACAAAGGGCTGTGAACGGGCGCTTTCGAAGGGTTAATTGCAGGTTCGCTTCGAATATGGCGGCAGTTTTCACATTTTGTTGTGCAGTTTTTATGTGTAGGTATATAGACGGTGTCATTTTTTACTAGTTGAAATATTAAAGCAGGCCATATCTACTCGGGAGAGTACTTAGCATTCAGAGTTGCAGACTCTACCAAAAATTCCACAAAAAACATGCTGAATTTTATTTAGTTTTCGTTAATGTTTGCAAAGATTGCAACAGTCGCTTCTTATAAAATGACCTTGTTAGTTGTACGTACGTCGAATTAAAAGTAAGTATTTACAAAAAAAAAACGTAATAGCGTTGTACAGGTTATAAAATCATATTTTTTATGTATTATTCGTAAGCAAATATATTAAATAAATCCAAATTAATTAATATACCTATTATTTTTATTATATTAACATAAAAAGTAGACTTTTGATTCGGTTGTGAATATTTGTGTATGAACCTCATGAATAAAAATTGTGGTGATATTAATTCACATCGGCGACAAACGTCATTATCGACGGTAATTCGCATAAATGTCGTAAATTTGACATAATTCGACGTGCATTGCGGTTTTTGTTCCACAATTAGCGGTCGATTTAGTCGTTGCAAGCGCATATGACGTCATCTGGTCGTTATTGTGATCTGCGGTTAACGCGACATACGATTGTCGCGTGCGCGCAAGTCGGGAGAAAGCCTTATTTTATTCAATTTAATTTATTAGTATTAACTTTGATGGTTGTTTATTGTGACCTTTTGTGTTTTTTATACGTTGTGTAATCGTTATTAACTTGCGGCTTAACAGCTGTTTTATCTTATCAGTTGCAATGTAGGTAGGTACTTCAGAAGTATTACCTATGTTCGATTATTTTATACTTCGTTAACTAAAGCAATAAAAGTATGAATTTCCCATCCTAGCAAATATTCTCACATAAATTGATCGTAAATAACTGTCCGAGCCCAAAGAGACTTCCGTTAAGCTAGTTCATCATGAAAAAATAAACTTATTTTCGAATTAGTACCTACCAATTAAATTACTTGGCAGTTATTTCATACACATTTTTTTTTTTTTATTTCAGCGAATACTTAGTGTCTATTCTTATATGTGAAATGCGGCCTTAAACATAAGTCCTACTTAAATATCTTTCTTTATATTTTTTTAAATAAAAATAAGCAGAGTACCTGCCTTTAAACAAAAATAATAATCCTAAAACCTAATAAACAATTGCGAAAACGTTTCCCATTTAAAAATACTACATCATCTTAATTACAACTGTATGAGGTGTCCCATACTGCGTTATTAGGCTACGTACACACATAAGTGACGGTTGTAACAAGAAAATTAACAGCCAACGCGTCGCGACTCGCCGAAACAATTACACGCCCGTACGGTAATTTAACGTTAAATTTGCATAATTGCAGCGATAACAGGCGATGCCGCGGGCGATGTCGCGTCAACGCGTACCGGCCCTGTGACAATTACAATGTACTTTTTGCGGTGTTTACATGTTCAATTAATGCAAGGATTAATCAATTTTATGTTGGGAATATGCAGATGTGGAAGTGTTTGAGGTAGATTATTGCTTGTAGGACTGACATGTGGGTTTCATATTCTAGGTAAGTCTTTTTGTCAACTTAAAACGCTTTAAATGAATTAACCTTTTTTTTTCAATACCTACTTTTTATTTGTTTTATTTTATTTTATTAATAATATGAATGCTACCTATTTATGTCTCATAGATGCTAGGTAGATATACCTAATTTAAACGGTATAAATATTTAACACCTAGGTATACTATAATAATACTTACCTAAGTAGGTACTGATACAATTTCATGTAGATAAATAGCCATTTAAAACAATAACTTTAATTATAACTTTCACAAAAATCAATTACCATCCTACGTCATCAAAAAAAGACATCCCATCAACAAACAATAATCAATACCAATTACAAACATACGCCATAAGGCCTCGTTCACACGTAGCGACTGGCACCGGGCGGCGCGACATCGCGACACCGGCGCCAGCAATTAATCAAAGTGTCGCGCGTTTCTCGTCAAATTGCTTTATTGTCGCCCAAATTGGTTGAGGCCGGGTGATTTTCCGGTAGATTATTGTTCGTTTATTGGACTTAGTTTGGGTAGGGAAAGTTTGTTTGTGGCTTTATGTTGTTAGATACGAAGATTGTAAGTACTTACCTAGCCCCAGCAAGCAGCATAATTACGATTCTATGTTAATACGATAAAGAGGAAAGATTCGTTCGTTTTATTGTTTGTAATAAACTCTAAAACTACTAAACCGATTTTAATAGTTCCTTCACTATAGGAAAGCTACGTTATTTTCCGATTAAAATAGGCTAATATTTATGACCTCGCTGGATAACCGGGATTCTGGGGAGCCCCGGCAACTCTCCTTTTCCTTCTTATCTTCTGAAAAAACATTTTACTATCGCATATAGGCGTATAGAGATAATATCAAGAGAGAGACGAGAAAATCCGACAATTGTTTTTGTCCCAGAGCATATCGCTACTTTGCTATAATAATTAAATCTTAAAAAGTGAGCATTCGGACTTGTCACGTTATTGAAGCAAAGAAGCGATATGTTAGTCTCAAGGTTGAATTAATAAAAAAATACATCGTTATATCACGGAATTCGACAATATATCGTGTGAAAGGTCACATAGTTAGTACCGATGTCTGACTCACTACCTAGTGACCTACCTGATGCCTAGGTATATCTATATTATTTAAGTTATATTACAATTACCTGTATCGTAAATGAGAGGATGAAGAGTCCATGTGACTTTATCATTAGTCGGCCCACCTTCCAATTCCGTTTTAATTTTAACCTTAAACATTTTATATTGGACGTAATAACATAGTAGTTACATCGACATCTGTCTTATGAACTATAAGGATAATTAGAATTTTATTAACACTTTTATCAAAGAGTTTTTGCTCGCGGCTTTGCTTGACCTGTATTTTAGCAGCGAATAAAAATTATAAAATTCTAAGAAAATAACCTAGATAAGAGTACTAGTCGTACTAGGTACTTATTACGGCAAATGACAAGGAACTTACCGTCTTCATAATAAGGTTGTTTTTAACTCTATTAGTAAAACCGATGGGTCTGAAATGAATGAGGACATTTGGGTCTTTTTGGGTCATTTAATTAGTTGTTTGTCGCTTCTTATCTTTACTCCTTCAATTATTACGTTCGGGAATATCCATAAATGTGCTTATCAGCTTTGTCATAGAAAAACAATAAGTTAAATTCGAGTAAAGAATAATAAAGCAATATTAATATGACTTAGGCCCGGTCCCGGGACCTAAGCACCTTCTAATAATTCTGTTTTTTTTTAAATGAATTGTTAATTTCTCGTGCTCCGTTTTCAGACGTTAAATGTTTTTCACAACATGGTTATAACCCTTCGTGGACATGAGGTATACAGGATATAAACACAGGGAAACCCAATAAAAGAGGTACTTACATAGTCAGCAAAAAATTGCTCCCTCAATCTCAAAAAATCTCGTCGATCAATTAAAAGTCCCCACTGTAATCAAGAGTCCGCCATTTTGTCTCTGCCGCGTGATCGCACGACCAAACACTGCACCCTCCGAGAATTTGATCGACGCAAATAAAAAAAGAAGGCACGTGAATAGCGGGCTTTATTAGCTAGGAAGAGTTGATGTATGACTTTCTAGATGTGGCATAATTACAGTTTAAAAAGGCTCGCGCTAAAACTGCAATTCAGTGATTTCGTCTTTTTTAAGCAAATTTACCTGAACTACTACTGACTTCTTGTCTTTTTGATTCCTTGTCACATCTAAACCACTGCACAATTTTCGATAAAACTTGACAAAAGACACATAGTTTGCATCCTGAGAAAGTATATAGTCTAAGTAGGTACCTTTTATCTCCAAGTTTTGTGAGGTGAGTGAAATCAATGGTAACAGTTAAGTAGTAGATAAATTACACTTTAAAAGATGTTACCCTAGTCTTTTTCAATGCACAAGCGTTTTGGAATAAAAGTGACCAAGAGTCGTAAGAATAGAGTTTTTTTTAATTTAATCGCTCATGTTTTGTTTTTATTGAGGAGCCACCTGATGCTTAGCAGTCATCGCCTCCAATGGACACCTGCAACAACAAGGAGTTGCTGACACGTTGTTGAGCTTTTTTTTTTTAAAGGTTACTAGCAATGTGGGTCGCACATTACTAGTATTCTTGTTAACCCCTCGTGCTAAGCTAAAATGCTTGTGTTACGAGTGGGTTCACGTCGGTAGTGCAAAGGGTGGGGTTCGAACCGGCAACCACATGATCGCAAGTCCGACGCCCTAGCCATTAGGCTACCGCCGCTTCAAAACTGAGAAGGAATTGGTTCTCCCACACAAAAGTCGAAACACACAGCAAGGTGCTTTACGACCGACTCCGATATAGGTAGAGTGGTCGCCAGCCAATCGGACTCCAAAAGCGCCTTCCACCGAGCAAAATGTCATGGTAAATAAAGCTTGCCATTTCCAGTAAGTTTTATATCACTTTAATTAAAGGGTCAGGATACTTGAAAAGTTTAGCGGGTGCACCATCACTAATATGTGAGTGAGTTATGGCGAAAAGTGTTCTACTGTTCTGCCTTAGTATTATGAATTTATGATGTCGAAAATTTTCAGTCTCAACTTATTTATAAGTACCTATAGCAGTTATTTTTTGGCAATAATCAATGCAAAATATCTGTAAAGATATAAGTTTTCTAGTGAATGAAAAATACGATCTCAGGTACGATTCTATCTTAACCGGAGTGACGCAGGTTTCAATCCTGCCTCGGTATTTTTCTTTCACTTGATTTATGGTTTATTTAAGTTATACCTAAACATAAATAGTTATAATTATCTGTGTCTTACTTTCCTGATGTGTGTTTTTTTAAACCAGACTTCAGCTTATACCTAGCTACCTACCGACCTTAGTTACTAAAAGACGTGATGTATACTTTTCGATGACGTGGTAAAGAGTGCTGGAGGGACCTGGATGAGAATGGCACAAGATAGGGATACAGGGCGTAAAAGAGAGGAGGCTAATTGTGAGGCTAAAGTAGTTGACAATATTGCTTCAAACGATTCAATTCCATTCTTGAAACCTAAGTAGGTATACCTAATAAAAAATATATTCTTCCAACTCCTTTGTGCTAGAAAAATTAAAAATGCAACAATGACAAAACATTCTTAGTCTAAAAGCAACTCAATACCAACAAAACAGAGTTTCTTTTCCTTCATAGCAATTTAGTTAGAAAAGTTCAAAATGAAAGATGCTATCACACACGAGGACGTAATAAATTAGTCAGTTATTGAATTCAATTATCTGGGTCTGTTCAGACCGGGTTATCTGATCGTTTTGTTCGGAACTTCTGACATGACAACGTTGTATAATGAAAACATTTTTCGATTATCGATTACCTACTTTGGTATAAACACGTGCCTGATAGGTATAAATATGTTGGTATACATTTTATATACTGTGGGTCAAAGGTTGCGTTAACCAAAGATGTGTTTGAATTTTGAATAAAGTTACTTTTACATAACTAGGTAGGTAGGTACGAGTATCTACACACCCACGAATATATCTATTTTTTGTTTAGAAATCCTTAGTAACGCCATAAGCAGTGTTATTGTTAAATGTTGTGAAAAGGAAAATGCATATCATGTTGGGATTATTGTTATCAAAGTGAACAAATTCTTGTCTTCTCGATTGATAAGACAAATAGGCACTACCTAAGTATTAAATAAGGACAAAGATGAATCAATAAAACTCAAAAATTACAACCCTAATAAAACGAAAAAAATCCTCAATCGAAAATTGGAATCATTTAAATTCCAACGGTCGAACGTCGGCCATATTGCGATTTTCAATCAACATTCGATGTTCAAACGGCGTCCATTCGTGCAACTGTCATCAGGCGGACACGGACGTGACGTAACTACAGGTTCGCGGAACGGTTATCGCTACATCTCTGCAGCTACATGTGATTTTAATTTGAGGAAGATTACTGCTATAGGGATTCGAATTTGTTTTTGAAATTATCTCTTTGTAGCCCTTATAAGTAAAAGGTAAGAGAAAGATCTGGTCTTTGTAGGGTGAATGACCTTAAAGCCACATAATATTAATCAAAGCTGTCATAAATAGCAATTGAATGTCATTGGCAGTTAAACCCAATGTTTTTTTTCCTACTTTTCATAATTTATTGTCTATTCTCAATAATATTACATGATCCTTTATCCAACGGAGTCACAATAACTCTAGTTAAATATTAATCCCCATATAGAAGGCTCATACCTAATCCACAGTTCAATACCTCGACCCCATATAATCAAAATGTTGCCAGCACAATATTTCAATATCAAACGGTGCACATGGCATTACGTGCATCTGTCAGGCGCCCGCTGATTTAAAAAACGAACGCACAATGCGTTGATACACATTTGAAAGCCGGCCAGTATTTATTGGACTTTATGAATAACCTACGCATTTTTTTTTAATGTTCGGCTGAGACTACCAAAGAGTGCGGATATTATAGATGGTAATTAAGAAACGTCATAAGGTCAACTAACATAAATAGAAGCTGTATTTGTGGCCTTATTTAGTAGATCATAAAGGGTACCTATCTAAGTATAAGGTAACTACCTACATAAACATACTATTATTACTTTTGCAATCGGATTACTTTTACACTTCTCCTTTAGAAAACCATAAATTTAAGAATTGTAACTTCCTTACTAAGTACTGTGTTGGTAATATTGACCAAATCTTCGGCATCTTTGAATAACTTGGTTATATTGAAAGGGAAACGCCCATTTTTGGCCATGCTTTGCCCATCAATGTGGTAAATACAAAAAAAAATACGCATTTAGTAACTAAAATATTGCTATAAACTTATTTGTAGCAGAACTCCGGAATGGAAAGCCGATTTAATTAAGACACTCAATCGGATTGCTTTATTTTACAACTTCCGTGCTTTGGTCAATCCGTCAAATTAATGAAAAGAGCTGTCGCGTTTACTTAAAGAGGCCTATATCCAGCAATGACCGAATACGGGCTGATGATGATGATTTAATTTTACCTACAAGGAAGGTAAGTACCTACTTAGGTAAGTTCTTATCGCCGCAAAATATCAGGTGACATATGAAAATGCATCACCCTTTTTATGTTACACTAATTCTCTTCACTCTTAATACCTAGATTTCGCCGAAGCCTATTAAATCTGATATGCACATCAAAGGCTCAATATCCACTGGTCGGCGCGAGTGTCGCCGCGGGCGGCAGATGACCGCGCCATGAATTATGACGGGGCACACCGGCGCATTTACATTCGTAAATGTGATCTGTGTAATTACGGCCTTATTTCGACCACAGGCAGTTGGTAGATGGGAACTGGACACTTCTGTACTGCGATTGTGGATTGGACAATGAACTTCTATTGATTCGTTAATATTTTTCTTTTATTTGTCTTTTAGAAACTGTTCTAGCGACATATGATATGGCTGTAAGTTACGCAGGCGGTCCCTATAGGCACATGAGACTTAAACATACCGGCGAATTATGGGTCCTAATCCTAGAAGAGATATTTATAAGCTTGATTTATTAATTTAGGCATAATGCATAAACATTGATAAGTAGCAAATAGGGATATAAAAGATATGCACAACATTTATCTACAATAGTTAAGGTTGCAGAAAAATTATGGGATATTTGAACTAGCATGCTAAATAGGTACATATTTAATGCAATTTAGCACCAAATCCAAAAAATCCATTGAGAAAAATGTTTATAATCGGCTAATAGTCGGAAAACGACTTATGACGGCCTTTTTAATCCTTATACTTAAGTAGGTACCCTTATAAAGAAAATTAGATCAACTTATTAAAATTCTCTTTGAATTCAAAGGCTCTGTGTGTTTCATTATTTCTAATAGATATTATATCTTACAATACCTGAAACATTCACTAAACCCAATCATCCAGCTAAGAACCCTTCAGAATATCCATGAATTCAGTAAAATCATCAATCTATACTTTTTATGCACCCACAAACGGGCATAGCCAATCTAAAATCAGAAACAACACACATACACCAATTCAGATTGCTTAAAAGGATCCCAATAAAGGAACCAATTTCATCTTATATTGTTTGTCAAGAACTCGATTATGTACGGTGGGATAAGGATGGGAAAAAAATAAAACACAGCATGTCGATAGCTACTCACCGTGAGATCGAACTAGCGCAGCTCCTGGTTCTGTCTGTCATGTTAGCTTTAATTTTTGAGACAAAAAGGTGTCATAAAGGGAAAGTTGTTTGTTTTAAGTAGGTACTTTGATCAAGAGTCGTGTTCATCAGGTCATTTTAGTAAGTAATTATATCTTATTTTCAGTTGATGATACCTGAGACTTGCATATCTTAGTATGTGTTGGTTCCTATGGATAATTTGCAAACAAAGTTACATCTGCAACATTAATACAAACAAGTTGAGTTAAAATACTCAAGCAACTATAAAACTAACATAATTCTCCAAATAAACACACAACCTAACAACGTAACAGGCAGAGATATAACGGAATCAATTCAAACATGTTCCAAACTAAAATAAACTTTTTTCTGGCGCTTGTTAAAAAAATCTGCTTTCGTTTATTTTCCCGCGCTGTCGATGAACGAGGCGTGACATTCGAAATTTTCGGTGTTGTCAGCAGACAAAAAACATGGAAATAGAATAGTGTTGTTTGGCGTAATATTAATGCGTCTAACGGACCTCTTTTGTGTCGTTAGGGGATGTATCATTCACGTCATCGCTCATAGAAATGAATAGGTTAATGATATTAGAGCAAAAAGGATTAATAGTTCATGATTTTTCGAATAAATTTTTTGCGTTGGATTTTGAGTTTCCGGGAGTTGATTGATTTTTTTCTCAAAATTGTAAGAATCTATTTAGACGACGTCTATTGACAAAGTTAGCGGATTTGTAAATTGCTATTTAGTCTGAATAGATCCAGGTAATTGTTCGCTTTCATTCCCATACAACTACATCAAGAAATTCAATCTCATTTGCATTATTTTGGCAACAATCTGTTGTGTCCCGTCCCACTCATGTCATTTGACTTAAAAATCAATTGTATTCAACTAAGGAGACAATAGCCCAAACACTGCCAATAGACAGGTCGTGATTTGGAGCGTTGCATTATTAATAGCTCAGCTTAATAACTTAACAGTAGGTACCTACCAAAACTTAAAGTGCAACTAATACTTATACTTAGATAGGTACATTTCTAATAATTACCTACATAATAAATTACCTAATACTTAGTTTTAATATTATGGCTCCCACGTTTATAAAAAAAATATTTTACGTAGGTAAACTATTTTGAAAAAGAACATTATAAGTACCTATCTATTATTTCAAAAGATCAAACGTCTAGGCAAGCATAGGTAGTGTAGGGCGCCCACCGACAACATGGAGTGACGACTTGCGGAAGATACCTACTGACTTAGCTGGCAGTACCTACCTATCTAGATGAGGAAAGCCTAAAATTCACTAGAAGCCTACGTCCAGAAGTGAACTTATGTAGGCTGATTATGATGATGATTATAAAACCAAACGCCTAAGTGATGCCACATTACGCATGTTTGTTCATATCAGTCAAAACTCAGATCAAATAAAAAGTTAAGATGGAACTTTGCGAACAAAGAAGCGAGGCCGGCTAAATTTACGCCTAAGTAACCGTGTACAACACACAATTATACGCACACACGTATACCGTAACTATGCCTTATCTTGTCAGTCGAGCTATCGAGCTATCGAAAGCTCGACTGACAAGATAAGGCGTAGCTTACTAATACATGTGTGCGTGTAATTGTGTGTTGTACTCGGTTAGGCGTAGTTTTAGCCGGCCTCGCTTCTTTGTTCGCAAAGTTCCATCTTAACTGTTTATTTGATCTGAGAGTCAAAAGAGGTCCATTTTTGAACGCCTTTTTAGCGGTAAGGCCTCCCTCCTAGACTTCCACGAGGTCTGGTTATAAGCCGTTAGAATTCAACGACTCCCAGCAACTTTTAGGTACCTACAAGATTCTCTATCCACCACATTGCCATGTTTATTATCTAACTGTGGAAGTTTATCTATATTAGCAATAATTACCTATTTCTGCAAATAGATCTTTTATCTCAAATCAATGTTTTTTATTCGTTTTTAATTAGATGATTATGATATGTGATTCGAACACAGCATTAATTTTATCAATGGCAATATTAGTCCATCTATTAATATTGTCGCAGCCGTCGCGGGTAACATCATTAATCCGCACCAAAAAAAAAGAAAAAATAATGCACAGGTCACACAGCAAACAGCCAACACCGCTGGGTGTTTTATCGTGTTGTTACTAAACATTATGATTTAGTGATCGCGAGTGTACCGATCAGGTGGCGCGCGCATCTGCCCTTAATAACCTATTGTTTGACTGTGTTGCATATGTCTGTTCTGTCGTGGGTGATACGGCCCATGTGTTTCAGGGGTATCTACTAAGTATTGGATTTAAATGCCATGTTCTTTTTTTAAATAGGCTCGCCCCCTATTACATGGGACCTAACCTCTGCCTAACCCTTCGGGGAATACAGGCGTGATGGTATGATTGCATGTTCTTTTTTTAAATCAAAATGGGTGTCATCTAGCATCGTTTTTTTTTGGAAATTCTTATCCTTTCGCTATTTATTTAACACTAGCTAACCCGTGCCCACTTCGTTGGACGATAGTAAAATAATTTTCAAAATCGGATCAGTCGATCCAGATATTAACCCCCTACAACCTCACAAACTTTACCTCTTTATAAATTAGGAGAGATAAATACGTCCCTTAGGAGTCGAGCAAAAAGAAAAAAAAAATAGAAACTTGTATGAGATACCTATACCTAGGTAATACTTACCTAGGTAGGGTTGCCAGGTCGCCGAACCTTATAGCTTGACAGACCAGCCAGTTTGGCCGGACATTTGGGTAAAAAGGCCGGTCACCCTACATTATTGGGGATTTTGTGTCTCAGTATTTATAGGTAAGACACATGTTTTTTAATGTAAAATCAAGTTTTTTTTATTATTACCATAAATCTTATTAAATTCTAATGAAATACATAAATAGTCGAGAGTCAACTCGCTTGCGCTCGGCCACGCTCAGTGCTCGCTCGTTTGCCAAAATATGTAAAAAACGTAACAGACGACTGAGCGTCCGGATGAGCCGGACACCGTTTTTTTTGGCCGGACACGCAATCAAAAAGCCTTAACTATGTCCGGCTTTATCCAAACGCCTGGCAACGCTTTTACCTTGGCAATAATGCAGCATTTAAAGCTTTTACTTACAGTTTACAGTTAAAGTTAAAGTTTCCAGTTAAAAAAAGTTAAAGTTTACAGTTATTTGTTGTGGTAGGGCCACGCTGTTCGCAGCATGAATGGGCCGGCTTGACCGGGGAAGTACCACACTCTCGCAGAAGACCGACGTCCGAGTAGTAGCGTTTCGTTACTGCGCTTCGTTCGGTGAGCGAGAGGGCCGGAGGCCCAATTCCTCCCCCAATCCCCTTCCTTCTCCTTTTCTCCTTCCCCTCCCTTAACCTAAATGGGCTCAACAACGCATCTGCAACTCCTTCGGTTTTGCAGATGTCCATGGGCGGCGATGACTACTTACCATCAGGTAGCTCGCCTGCTCGTTTGCCGAGTTACCCCATAAAAAAAAAAAAAAAAAACAGTTCCGATAAAACAGAAGCCGGCAATAAAATATTTAACACCTAGTAAAGCCTTCTTCGAGTTTTATTATTAGTACCTACCTACCTACTTCATACCTAAATGATTGGATTTTTATCCGTGAAGGACTGTAAATAGGAATTTCTAAACTGAGACATGGGTAGTAAAATAATAGGTAGGTATATTGCCGGCTAAGATTACAAATATTTGTGTGACCCTGAATAGCTGGTAGGTAAGTAGTCCTACACAACTCGGCCTCCTCCCCAAAAGGCCTCCTTCTCGAACCCAAAATAAAATGTACCGTCTTACCTACCTAATAGGTCGACCTACAAATCTACAGCTACTTATAGGGTGTAGAAAACAATCACAATGAAACACAGTAACATAATACCTATAGGTACTAGGAAGGTACCAGTGTAGGTACTTAATGAAAAACTTTAAAACAGGAAATACCTAATAGTTACAAGTAGGTACTTAGGTTAAAAAAGTATTTAAAACAATATTCCATACAAATTAAATTGACCAGCTGACAAACTCAACTGACAAGCTTAACAAACAGGTAGGTAAACCTAAATAGGTTATTTCTTATTTACTATTGTCTTATCGAATGAATAAACCTACTTATCTCATTTATATGTATAGCTTGACTAATTAACACTAGTTTTGGACGCATCTCACGCATCTCTTATGCTGGTGGCGGATCACACGGTCATTGCTCTTTGAGCGCTATTTTAGACTAAGCACTTACGGCACACCTTGGCTACTCCATAGAAATTATACGGGGACATCAGGTCAACCTACACCCATCAGGCAGGTAAGTATAGCTACATACGTAATATATTATATGTACACTAATAGGGTATACAACTAAGTCCCTAAGTAAGTACCTAGATATAACAAAAAAAATATGTGTGCGTTCAAACTAAAGATAGGGTTAGATTCTTATATTGTGATAGGGTTGCCTTTGTATCAAAACGTGTATCTAAATTGTCTATCTAAATAACATTGTATAGGTATAATATTATCTTATTTCTAATTTGACTAATAACCCTTTTAGGTATATATATCTACAATGTACTTACACCACAACGAACTGCTGGAAGCGGTAGGGAATCTAACGATAGGAAGGGTTGGAGAGTGGCCGCGTTAGAGGTTATTTAATTAAATAATTGGCCGTGACAAACACCAACAACATTAAAAAAAAATAGGTAGGTATAGGTAGAACTGCCTATACCTACTGATATAGGTAGCTTATCAGGATTTACTCTCGAATTAACCTTATTGTTTCTCCGGTACAATAAAGTCTTAAAAGTAATTAAATGAATGCTCGGCGACGGATGTCTAATGTGGTTAGTTCCACATTCGGCCGCAGGTCGCCACCGTCCACCTAGACTCGAACCAATCGTCTGTAATGAACTGTTTTATGGTTCTGATTCTTATCGCTTGGTAGCTGGGTGTTACACCGAAGTGTAATAATAAACGTTGATTTTTATGCTTCAATCCAGGTCACGAGTTCGTTTGCCCTCGAAGATAGGTAATAAGATAATATTTACTGAGGTTCCTACCTAACCCTAGATACTAGGTAGGTACGTACTGAACTGATAATACCTATCTTCTTCCTTTGATTAAATACATTTATCTAGATTAGGAACAATAGAAGAAGATTAGAGACAACAGCTTCCAATAGAAATCTCTCATCAAACTCGATAGACCCAGTAACAGATATCTAGCTCCGCTTTCTCATTAGGTACCTACCTACCTAGTAGGTAGTGTAGTGTAGGGTAGGTACTTTACTTTAAGGATATTACCTACTAACATCAAGGCCGCGATATTAAGAAGGTCATTAAGTAGGTCATTTTCTACGAATAGGTACCGTAACCGTATTGACGATAGGTACCTAATAGGTACCCCTCATGGGTACCTAGGCCCATGATAGGTACCTATTAGGTACACAACATCAATACGGTTATGCATGCAATAACAAAATTACACTTCGGTGTAATAGGCGTTCAGCAATACTACAAACAAATTGATCCGTCCAAATTCTAACCTTATGTCATTGGTAATCTTAAAGTTCAAAATGGTGTGTCTTGTCTGTTCTCTAAGAAAATTACATTAAGTACCTCTAAGATCCCTTAATTAGCTCAGTAGGATGACATAAAATTCTTAATAGCAAAACTTTATGTTTTCAATAAGTGATAGGTAGGTAGGTACCTACTCCTACAGTAGAGAATGGAGTGGAATGGTGAACTGTGTGCCTAGTGGTGTGGATACTTACTTTTTTTTCTGTCATTCTAACTATGATTGTTTACCTACTCTATCAGCCAATGTCATAGAAGATATCATAGCAATGAGGTGCGATACCTACAACTCTCTCTAGGTAACAAAATATCCTTTAGTATCGGTAGGCTTAGGCGCTAAAGCTATTAACAAACTCTCATTTTTATGTCAGTTGCCAACAATTTTTGGCGGGACACGGGGTGTCGGGGGTGCGCGATCAATACCGGTCACCCCTCCGCCCCGCGGCGACACCCCTAACTCGCCTGACACTGTACAGAAAAATGGCACTTTGTACTTAGGCAAGGCGATTATTTAAACGGGCAATAAGGACGTGATACCTATTTTAGGGTTGGCACTTTAGTAGGTACCTAAATATAACAAAGTTTGGTTTGTAGTGAGTAGGATTGCCTCATTAGTCTAGTGGTCCCAAGCGCGACTGAGACTGTTCCTGGTCCGGGTTCGATTTCCAGGTCGAGTGAAATGTTAGTGCTAAACAATAAAACGGTTTTGAGGTTTAGTAAACTCTGACTAATAGGTTACCTACCTAAGTACCTAATTAGATTTGTATAGAAAACTAATAGGGCGATTCCGCTATACACGATTTTCGAAATGATTTTTTAAATCACCTTATTTCTAACCTTTCTTCATAACAGTGTAAAGAAGAAAGTCTAAATTTAATATTAAAATATATTTTTTTCGATTTTACTTCATATATTCATTTTCGGCCCGCTTCGAAATATTACCTTCTGAAGAATTGGTTAAACTGCAAAATCACACCAGGTATCACAGACACGAAACAGCTGTTTCTGATAGTTTTAAGTTATGTTTCACTGGCTAAACATTAAGTGGCGATATTCATATATTCATATTTGCCAAAAAACGTAAGTATTTGTTTTTATTTTTTAAGCATCACTGTCTGCAAGAAAATATTGTTAGCTTGTTGCACCCGCGATACAAAAGGTATAAAAGTTCGTTTTTTTTCACTGAAATACAGTGCTAATGTTTAGAAACTTTGTAAAAGTAAGAAGATTTCAAAATCAAACTTAAATCAGTCGTTTTTAATAGTGTAATGTTAGTTGAATTAAAATAAACGTTAACTGAAATTGGTTGCACCCGCGATCGTTATTAGAATCGCGGGTGCAACACTTTTTTCAAATAACCTTAAATGTGTGATTTATTGTATATTTTATTGTTTTGACATGCCTATAATAATATATGTTGTGTATTATTGATGATGCATATAAATATTTGTGTTTATATCTATTATATTTAGCTTTTTTTATAGAAACATCGGCTTAAATGGCACAAGAGCAACATAAAGAGTTTGCTTCGCTGACATATAGGCGAAAGTTAATAGAAAATCCTGAACTTCTTGTAGACCATCTCAGTCGTGGTAGGGCCCGTGATTCAATGAAGCAGCAGTAGCTTTATGGCTAGGGCGTCGGACTTTCGATGATGTGGTTGCCGGTTCGAAACCCACCCATTGCACTACCGACGTGGACCCACTTGTGATACAAGCATTTAGCTTAGCACGAGGGGTTAACAAGAATACTAGTAATGTGCGACCCACACTGCTAGTTAATAAGCTTTTTTTATTTAAAAAAAATGTGAAGTGAACGAATCTGAGAATGACGAGTATCCACTAACGTCTCTTCAACCCTCGAAATTACCAGCAGAACAATGCCCTAAAACGGGTATTGTCCGTGCCGATGTCTTACCGCAAGATATTTGCGCTGGTTTGTGCGTGCTCGTACAACAGTTCTGCAAATCCGGCCAAAAAACAAATACTTATTCATAATTGATACGTGGGGGTGCGTCAAAGCGATATGGATGAACATGGAGAAATAAGAGTGAAATTTCTGAAGACGATATGGTAAACAATTCACTGAAATCGAGAATGACATAGCGGACATGCAATTTAAAGACATAATCGCGAAGTTGGAAGCGCCAGAGAAAAAGACTGATAGAAATAATTATGTTCTTAAGTTCATGGAATTTTCGGCGAATATTGACGTATTTGAGAAGAAATAATTAACAAAAGTGACCGAGAAGGTTACTAATTAGTCATGAAAATTGTTTGATTTCTTATTTTGTTCCTATATAAGATTTTATTGATGTTTATATTCACTTAAATAAGACGGGTTGCACCCGCGATAATTTGATGTTGCACCCGCGATTGCTTCAAAAGTGAATAATTTAATACCTATTTTTGTTTTTCTTTATACTTTTTGGTTTTTAAATTGATTAGTTTAACGCCTTGCGAAATATTAAGGCATAACTTAATAAACATTTCACAATTAACAGACTTATGTGTTTTTGTCGTGTGATCCGGAAAGGTAGGGCCGATTTTGTTGCACCCGCGATAGCACTTTGAACCTTCCTACTGACTGTATACTTATCAAATTAAAATTCTTGTAAACGAATATAAAGCGAACACGTTAAAATGTAATTCTTCCATGATTAATTTGATTAAAAATGATTTTAATTTAATTGTTACGGAACGTTATATGCGTCTAAATGTTGCACCCGCGATAATGGAATCGCCCAATATGTAGGTACCTAAATATCTAGATAGGTACCTATCTATAAGATTAGGTAGGTCCCTACCTTTCTACCTAGAGAGATTTAATGACCTATTTAAAATACAATCCTATAGAAGCAAACATTAACACCGATACCCTACATCAACCGAAAAATCGCTAAAGATAACATTCAAATCTCGAACCACGTGGTTTTCTATTTATTTAAAATTGGAACACGTAGTCCCCGCCCATACTGTGACAAATGCGACCAATAGGCGATGTCGCACGGCCTTCGTGACATCGCCGACCAATGGGGAACGTCGCGCGCACCCAATGACATCGTGGTGACATTGGGAAAGATTGTACACGCCTCTGTCACGTGGTTCAGTGACATTTGTTTTTTTTTTGTAATCTTTTTATGCCTACGGGTAGGTAATTACGTTTCTCTTTCACTCACAACGATGAATTCAGTGCAATAGGTCATTGACTTTTTAACTTGCTCACAGTTGAGTAAAATCTAGGTATGTTTTGTAGTTAGAATAAAATAAATATCTACTTAGGTAAGTCTGACAGATCTTACAGGCTGGTGTCGAAATGCTCTGAAACCAATGAATTGCTTGCTAAAACACTTCTTGATTGATTCTTGGCTGTTTTTTTTTATAAACCGGCAAAAGAGCAGACGACCCCATCAAAGGAGTTGCTAATGCGTTGCTGGACTGCAGACTGCCAGATCCGCAGCAACCGATGGGAACTGGCTTTACCCTCCAAAAGTCGAAGCACACACAAGAGGCTTAAATAATTTAGGTGCTTAAGTACTAAGTACTTAGGTATATGTATCGATGTGCAAGGACTATAAATGGTACCTACCTATATGAGCAAGGACTATAAGTAAATTTTTCAGTTAGGAACAAAAAACTTACCTTAATAGGTAAGTAAGTATGTACCTACCTACTACTTATACCTGCCAAAGCAAAACTTACTTAAGTAGGTATCTAATTAAGTACCTGTCTAGGTATCTACTTATACTTACTAAGTAAGTTTACTTAGGCATAAGTATTTAATACTATAAATGTGTGCTGTAGGTAACGCCATCTATCGTAGATGGTTCGAACAAATCGAAATGGAAATTTCGGTTCAGTGAACTTAGATAAGCGTCACGAGATCACTTTGGAATAATTACAATTACCTACCTAAATCAATTAGGTACCTACCTAATAGGTACAAAAATAACTTTTAACAGAAATGGAAAGCCGCCTTCAAATAATAATCATAAAATAACTTTAAACAAAAGTTCTCCTTTTTGAAGTCGGATGAAAACTATGTGACTGCCTCGTTAGTCTAGTGGTCCCAATCGCGACTGCTACGCTAGAGGTCTTGGGTTCGATCCCCAGGTCGAGTAAAGTGTTATTGGGTTTCTCTATGAAATTCTCAGTAGCAGCTCGGAGTCTGGATTTGTGCCTGGTGAATGGCAATAGGCTCGCCCCTATTATATGGGACCTAAACATACCGGCAAACTGTGGGTGTACATACTAATGTACACCCAGAGGTGTACTAACACCTCTGCCTAACCCTTCGGGGAATACAGGCGTGATGGTATGTTATGTTATGTTATGTGAAAACTATGTTTTGGTACCTATACCTATGAACGTGTAAATATATACATAGGTACACACAAAACGGTTCGGTAGGTAGGATCTATATGATAAACAAACACGGAAAACACACTGATCCGCACCGGAAGTGGTAACTGCCCGGGGCGCGATACCGACCGGAAGTGATGTGCCGCCTCATCCCTTGTATGATGAAATACCTACTAGGTATAAATACCTAGATAGGTTAGTAGTTTGATATACCTAAAAAATATTAGTGGATGGTAATAATTTACCTTGTATTTACGGGTAGGTACGGCTTATTCCCGACCGCTCCAAAATTTTGTTCCCAAGCGCTCCAAAACTAAAATTAAATATTATTATTATTTTGTAAAGTCCTTCTCAAGGACTCCAAAGGCTTAGGTATGCAAATTAATTTCTTCAAAACACTTAGGTTACCTTTTTTATGGATCTAACTCGGCAAAGAAGCAGGTGAGCTACTAGATGGTAAGAAGTCGTCGTTGACAATGGACATCTGCAATACCAAAGGGCTTGCAGACCGTACCTATTTAAGGGAGAGGAAAGGTTGGAATTGAGCCTCCGGCGCTCAACACTCACCGTACAAAACACAACAGTAGGTAGGTACCCTACTTATGCATACTGTTACTTGACGTCGATATTCTGAGCCAGTGTAGTAGGTACTCTCCCGGTCATGCCGACCTATTCATGCTGGCATTTTAGACATGCCAGCGAGGCACTACTACTAGGTAGGTACTAGTACTTACCTACTTAGACTAGGTACCTACTACCTACGTACTTAGAGAAAATACTTACTACTATACTGCTACTTGACATCGATATTCTGAGCCAGTGTAGTAGGCACCTAGTCCCCCGGTCATGCCGACCTATTCATGCTGGCATTTTAGACATGCCAGCGAGGCACTACTACTAGGTAGGTACTACTACTTACCTACTTAGACTAGGTACCTACTACCTACGTACTTAGAGAAAATACTTACTACTATACTGCTACTTGACATCGATATTCTGAGCCAGTGTAGTAGGCACCTACTCCCCCGGTCATGCCGACCTATTCATGCTGGCATTTTAGACATGCCAGCGAGGCACTACTACTAGGTAGGTACTACTACTTACCTACTTAGACTAGGTACCTACTACCTACGTACTTAGAGAAAATACTTACTACTATACTGCTACTTGACATCGATATTCTGAGCCAGTGTAGTAGGCACCTACTCCCCCGGTCATGCCGACCTATTCATGCTGGCATTTTAGACATGCCAGCGAGGCACTACTACTAGGTAGGTACTACTACTTACCTACTTAGACTAGGTACCTACTACCTACGTACTTAGAGAAAATACTTACTACTATACTGCTACTTGACATCGATATTCTGAGCCAGTGTAGTAGGCACCTAGTCCCCCGGTCATGCCGACCTATTCATGCTGGCATTTTAGACATGCCAGCGAGGCACTACTACTAGGTAGGTACTACTACTTACCTACTTCGACTAGGTACTACCTACGACTCAGGTTTTCCTACTTTTTAATATGTAGTACGGAAAATCATCATGGATCCGTCTGCCGCCTGGGAAACTGATATGTTCTTGCCATCCCTTGCCCTATAGACCTATTCACCAATGCCTACCTACGTGTGTTTAGTTCCCATAGTACATAATAGGGGATGAGAGTATTGCTATTAACAGAGCAAGCTGCTACTGAGAATTTCATAGAAAAACACAGTACTTAACACTGCTCAACTTGAGATTAGAACCCAGGCCCTCTAGCGTAGCAGTCGCTCTATATTAATTAAGCAAAAAGGTAAAGATAATTAAGGGAAAATCACGCCTATATCGAGACTAGGTATACTTACCTACAGGCAACAACATCATCTTACAAACAACCTTTCACGGAATAGCAGGTTGTTTTACACAAGCATAAATATATAAACCAATGATTACCCATAATAAAAAAATAAACACCATCAATAAAACGCCCTAGAATCCCATCGCCGATAGCTACACCATAAACGTGTTGTCATGGTAATTATACCTTTTTTTCTACCTTTTTCTACTATGTCCCCATATCTTAATTAGAAGACGCCGCGAGTATCAAAGTTTTCAATACCCCATAAAATATACCCAGTGTTAGATGATCTTCTTACCCTCCCTTTGTGCGTTCAGTGATGCTTAATAGAAGGGTTAATGGGAATAATGGGAGGGGTCAAACAAAATTTGTCGTTAATGATTGAATAGATTTCTTAGAATTTGGCTTTGGGTGTTTTTTATAGGTAGATGTAGGTAAGTATGTAAGTTGGTATTAAGTACTACATTTATCAGGTGAGCGAATATACCTAGCATATATACCTATAATATACCTAGGTGCCTACCTAGAATACAGCAAAGGTTTTAAGAATTAAATAGAAAACCAACTAGTTCAGTTGCCAAATTGAAAAGTGATAGTTAGCCAAGTACCTATTATCCTAATAGTTATTTCATAACAAATCAACAATCAAATCTATGCTTTACGTCTACAAAAGATGTCTGAAAATAAAAGATCATACCAGGTGGTACTTACTAGATCAGAAATCCTTTTAATTAATTCCAATAAGACTGATTACCTATGACGGGGCTTTATTAACCTAAGTAGATCTTACTTAGAATTAGGTACTCGCGGTTAGCATATATTTTAGATTACGTTTTATTAGATAGAACAATCTGGATTGTGAAAAATTTTCAAATGAAACACATAACCCATTGGAAAGCTAAGTTGGTACCTATTTGAAGTTTGGTCTAATAAGAATTTTAGATTCCAATAGAATCACTTTTTCTAGTTAGACAAATGAAGTTCTAAGTGTTCTTACCATATGGTGCTTAAGCACCCACTAAGGACCTAGGAAGGCTGTAGATACAAAATTTTGCATTTTGTCTGTAAGCATTTACAAAGATATAAATTTTCTAATGAAAGAAACTCTCTAGTGAAAGAAAAACTCGATCTCAGGCAGGGTTTGAACCTGCGTCTGTTTGGTTAAGTACACCAGACGCTTTAACGACTAAGCTACCGAGACCACTGCCTGTGATGTCGAATTTCTCTTCCACATTTAACGTCTTCAGGCGACGTTGGTCGGTAGCTTAGCTGGTAAAGCGTCTGGTGTATTTAACCTGAGAGACGCAGGTTCAAACCCTGCCTGAGATTGAATTTTTCTTTCACTAAGAATTTTCTTTCATTAGAAAATTCATATATTTGTGAACATTTCGTATTATTTAATGCTAAAATATAATAAAAAAACAAGCAGTTGTCTGTAAGTCATTAAATATTTGAAGAGATTAATGTTGCTACTTGTTTCAATTTCAAGACTTGGTCTTTTGATTCCAGTTGTTCTGCAGAAAAAATACTTCTCAATTAAATTGATTTCTGTAATGTTGTTGTTTTGCCATATGCGCCCGATCATTCTAATAACAATAAACACTCCACAGCCTGTCTGCCATCCCAAAGCACCTCGGTCTCATTTCATGCAAAATTAACATGCCAACCTTATTTTTTGTCAACCAACGTGCGAAGGACATGCCTTTATTTATTTTTTTAATAACGGTCCTTGATACCTTGTGTGAAACAAAGTCTACATTTATATCGAAAAAGTATCTGTTAGAAGAAATTGGACCTTAGTGAGTAACATTAAGAGCGCCTCTTGAAATGAAGCTTAAATCAAGGGTATGTAAAAGGAGTTATTGGAATCTGAATTGTGTTTTCTTCAGAATAAGATTAGAAATTGAATGGTAAGAGTTAGTCGGCACGGAGAGGTGTCAAAAATCAGCAATGTCATCGCTCTACAGATCCTGAAGGAAATTGGAGCAGACTACAAAAGGATTTTTTTCACAACAAATGTCACACATACGTGATGTGAGAATTAAATGTTTTCTAAAATGACTTTTGGAATTGAAAAAAAAAAACACTTTCAAAATTAATTAAGAGTAGGATGGCCAGTTGTCGGGTCGTTTTATAAATAGTTTCAAATTTGGAATTAGGAAATTGATTTATTTAATTAATTAAAGTGTCTATCTCATTATTAAGCTTCTTCATTATGTGACTTGGAATATAAGTAATACTTTAATACTAGATATTTGATAATTCATTAGCATTGGCATTCAACAACTAGCGTGAATATAGCGAAATACCAAGTACCTACCTTACTACTTACTTGAAATTTAGCAGGTAAGTAGATAGGTTACTTATAAAGTAACATCATTACTCATCATCATCGTCATCCTCCTGCCCTGGTCCTAGTTCATTTGGGATTGGCGCAGCATGTCTTTTATTACATGCATCCCTGTCAGTCATCATCTCATTATTAACTCCCTTTTCCACCATAGGTATTTGCATTATGCATCCAGATTTTCTTTGGTTTCTCCATTTCCACTATCCCTCCGCATCCATAGATATTCCTACAGAGAATACCTTATAAGATGAACGCTTGCTATTATACTCGTACCTAGACCTTAATTACACAGTCGGTATAATTATATACTTCAAACAATAAACAAAACCTCAAACATTTCAACAAAAACACAGCATAAACTAACACTTCTTCATTACCTACATCTCCAAACAAAACAACATCACATCTAGTCTCTTACATGTCATTACCTCCCTCTGAATGATACGACGATTTACAAAGAACACCGCAAACAAAGGTTTTATTCTTCTCATCAACCAGAATGATTGCACAAAAATATTCTTTTTGTGACACTGGACGTCGACGACACTGGATGGACATTTTGTAGCAATTATCAACCGGTAATGATGTAAGGTGCGAGGCGGGAATGATATCAAAGGGATGGGATGACTCGGTCTTTTGGTGTGATTGATTCTGTGAGAACTGAAGGTCCGCTGTGGATTAAATGAGTAGGTATGTTGTTAGGTGATTGTAAGCATACAATGAGGATTGTTGTAACCTTAGGCTGAATTGCATCAAGCACAAGTACCTTCACTGAGTTAGTACCTACCGTCCCATCATCATAAATAAGGCCATGAAACATTAATGTAGGTTATGGTTATGTCTACCTATATTTGAATAAATAAATACATAAATTAATCATTTAAAGGTAATTGGGCTTACAAGTCAAATCAAATCAAATCAAATTCATTTATTTGCATAAGTAACACAGGTTTTTGGGATGTAGGTAGAGAGAAGATTAAAAGGGTTGCTCTCACTGATAACTGTAGCATACACACACCTTCCTATCATCATTATCTTATCCAGTAAGAACGCTGAATATACCAGTGTAATAAACAAAGCGATTGACATCAGACCTCCGCAACCCAATTCCTTGGCAATACCGATAACCTAATAAAAATCGTTGTTAGGGTTTTCGGGTTTAAGACTACCACCAATAGTTGTTAAATGTGCTCTTATGACAACCGGAACTGATTGGCTCCTCGTGATCATCGAAGCTTGAAAGAATTTTGAAGTGGTAAGAACGAACACCATTTTTTTAAATCCATTTCATATTATTTACTAATACCTACCAAACAGATTTGAAGTAAGTTTACCATGAAATTCAAATGTAGCCGGAATGCTCATCACTATTGCATAACGTAAACCCCACGACAAATCGATTCAAAATAAGAACCAGAGTTGATTGCACCAAATCACAAATCGCCGTTTAAATGCCACCCACATTCGTTCTAAATTAACCGTTTCGGACGCGCGGACGTCGGTGTCAGCTTGTCACTCTGTCACGTTTAAAAGCATTAACCGGGGACTTTCACCCGGTGTTAGGTGACCGGCCCTGTATCATGTTTTTTTTTTTCTTTTATATTTATTGGAGACTCCTTTGATTGGGGTTGAAAGTGGGTAAGGTTTACTTAATTTGCAAAAACATTTTCCTACCCGGTCTTTGGGGTGTGGTGGTGCGTAATGATTTTCCACATTGACTGAAGAAATAATATTCGTACTTATCGTCATTCATAATTTACCTATTTAACTTTAAACTGACATTTATATTGAGTTCAGACGTCAGCAAACGAGCAGATAAGCCACCTGATGGTAAGTGTCATTCGCCACCTGCAACTCTGGAGAATTTCCTGTTGCGATACCAGCCCTTAAGAACTCTGGAAATAGGAAAACCTCAGCAGGTAGGCCATTCCACATCTTAAAGAAAACCGCGTTACGTTCTAACATCCCTGGAGTCATTACTCCTGAGGCAGATGATGCGGCTAAGGAAAGATGACGAAAGCAGCAGTTATTTTCTTTTTATTTAGTAAATTGAATTATTTCATATACTTACCTAAGTTTGTAGAAATATAGTAAAAGAAAGATACCCAAGGTTACCTTTTTCTTTAGGCATTACGTTACCTCTCCTAATTTTACTAACATTTAAAATCTTACTGACTATCCAACTCCAGCTAAAGCCTTCGGTCAATTTCGGCTAAGTTCGGGCGCGCGGGTACAAAGGTTGCGCCGGCGCCGCATCCTGCTGATGCGATGAACTAAGCGCCCTCCCCCGCTGACACGCACTCTGTATACAGCGTGTTAACCTTTATTCGGTTTATTTTTTATTTTGTGTACGTTTGTTGTTATTTAAGTGGCACACGAGATTCTTTATAGCGCCTAGAGATGGTAATCTTTCGTTTAATGCATGAGTTAGCGGTGGTTTTGTTATCGAGCCTCTGTTAAAGGTAAGTCCGTTTGTAGTATGTAAAGGGTAATCAGATTGTGGCTTGAGCAGTAGTAGACCAAGGCTAACGTAATTGCAATGACTTTGTGACTTTGAAACCTTAGGTACTATGCTATAAATGGTTTTCATCTGAAGATGACCATTTTAATAATAATTATTATTGAGCGAGCCATGTTACTTTCAATTTTACCCGTAGCACTGCGAAGCCTTGCATAGGTAAACATGGAAAAGAATGTAGTAATTACATTATGAATACAAAAACCGAAAACTTTAATGTAAATATTGACTCTACCTTATAGAATTTACATATTCTATCCAATTCTACCTATGCCAATTTATTTAACAATTTATTCAAACTCCCTATAGAGCTTACTCGAATGTAAAATCTAATCGTATCTCCGAACACCCTGTGCACCACTCTAGGTATCAATACTTCATAATCCCATATTTCGCCTCACACCGTTTTTGTTCGTGATGAAGAAATACCATTGATTGTGGTCTATACCGATTAGTTATGGGTGACACGGGACCCCGATGTATTGGATAATCGATTCAACTTATAATCGTTCCGATCCTAATCGATTAGCCTTTTTGTGAACGGCCGGTGCCTTTGTATTCTTTTTACAAAGCAATTATGAAAGTAAAAATGGTGTGTCCTTCTGTAAGGTATTTTAAGTGATTTCATTTTGGATATCGATGATTTTGCTTTTGTTGAATATGATTTTAATTTTGCAAAGTGAATGTAAAAGTATTCAGGAATGGGACTTGGACAAGTAAATTTAAGGAAAACCTTTTCTTTTAGACTTTCAACTGGAGTTATGCACATTTAGGTACTTACGCCTAACCCTTCTGTTGCCGTTAAGGTACAAGCGAACAATATTTTCGTTTACATTACTGCGTGCTATAACTCTCTCCAGTTCTCCACCCCAAAGGGACAAAGGGCTCCCGAAGATAATTAGTTGTAACACAGATAAACATAAATCATTTGGGCTGGACGAAAAATCGTAATTTCCAAAAACGGTCGTCCGGAAATTATTTGAAAAACAAAGCGCTGGCTGACCACGCCCGCGCCGCCTCGGCTGCGCGTACGCATACTGTTCCCACGTTTAAGTAGAGCGAGTAAACTTACGAAGTTAGCAGGACATTGCCTGTAAAACTGCCACCGTAGACAAATTATGAATATCAGACATTAAAAGTCAAAGGATTTTGATTGATTAACAGAGAATATTGGTAACTCTGGAAATAATAGTTTCTATCAAATGAGATAGATGGCGCTACATGTCGGTACTAACGGTACCGGTACGGTTCTCGGACATAGATTATTTTTGGTTTATAATAAAGACAATAGAGATATTAAATTACAATAATAATTATAATAAGATAAAAAACACTTTTATCTTGCTGAGGATTGCCTTCTGCATATTGTAATGTATTAGCTACGAAGTATCAGTCTTCTTTAATCACAACAACCTACTGTAAGTACCTATCTACATTTGTGATCGTTTTGTTATCGTGTCAGCTGTTTTATTAGTGTAAGACCCCATTGTATAAGTAGGTATTCCGTATCTAAAATAAGAGGTCAACTTATATTATTATAACATACCATCACGCCTGTATTCCCTGAAGGGTTAGGCAGAGGTGTACTAATGTACACCCACATTTCGCCGGTATGTTTAGGTCCCATGTAATAGGCGGCAAGCCTACTGCCATTAACCGGGCACAATTTTTTATTATTATACATACATACATGCATATTGTCACGCTTGTCTCCCATGGGGGTAGGCAGAGACTATGGATTTCCACTTGCCACGATCCTGGCACACTACTTTCGCTTCATCTACATGCATTAATTATCATTCATCTATATTATTATTCTATTATTATATTATATTGGAATTGCTTGCTTAATGTGTTACCGTACGTACGTGACTATCCAGGGTTCATCAGATGAAATTTTCCGACTGTAAAAAGTCCTAGTGGGAATCTATCCTACAATGTCAAAAATCGTGGTTACCATAGCAGGGAGTCTGTATAACGCGATGGGCGTCACACAAGCTGCTCCGGCGATTATTAAGTCTCATGCGCCGCTTGTTGTAATTTAACGACCGCTTTGACATTAGCGGGACTGTCCGTAATTTAAAGTTTTGGTATGGAGTTACTAATTGAGAATGTCAATTAATACGAAACGTAGGTATTCTAAAATTGCTGAAGTTAAATGGAAATTAAATCCAAGGAGTTTTGTTGTAATTACGTAGCATCCTCGTGAATAGCCAATTAGGAAAATAAGGAGAGTGCTTTGAAATACGAGTAATTTATACACCACAATAATAATATAGGTAATTCAAAATCATTGATTTTAGTATTCTTATAATCTACTACTACCTACAGAAAATATTTTCAATAAAATAAAAGTTATGAGACATCATTAATTACTGAATAAGTACGTCACACCAAAAAAGGACGAACCAAACCCTCTCGCTGCGACCGCTCAAAGACACAGGAAGTTTAACCGATCGACGTTCCATCATCGTTCGAAATCCAAATTATAAATATGGAACACTTACCGGCGGACGTAAAACATTTATTCGTCTAATACGTCGTTATCAAGTGCCGCTATATTTGGATGACTTGTCGTGCGTGGAGCGATGATATATGGAGAATGGATGTGATAGTTCGCGTAGTCACCTATTCCCATTTGTCAAAGCAATCTGTCAAGACTTAAAAAAGAAGGTAGTGGTCTAGTCTAATGGTCCCAAGCCCTATTATTACGCTAATTGTACTTATATACTGGGTTACCAGGTCCAGAAAAATGTTATTGGGTATTTCTATGAAATTCTAAGGAGGTACCTAGCTACTCGGAGTTTGGATTAGGGCCCGGTTAATGGCAATAACCTATTGGGACCACCTCCTCACAGAATATAGGCGTGATGGTACATATGATGGTATTTTTGTTCTTAATTAATCTGCCAACCCTATCTACCTCATTACTCCGTGTCTAATGTCCATCTCCTCTCCTCCTTTAAAAAAAGTAACCACATCCAGCAGTAGGGTAGCATCTCAGTTACGGCACGAGTGCGGCCGCTCGCGCACATATTTATTTATTTTTACCGAAATAGACCGTACGGTCGTCGAGTGCGCCCGATTTATAGAATGCCGTGAGCAATTTCACTGGAATCCGAAGCGTGGTTTATGTCTTAATGTAGTCGCTGAAATTGTTACATTGCCTGAATGTGGCGCTTTCGTTGGAAAAATACAAGCGCCGCGAGAGGGTTAAGCGGTTTGAGTAAATGTTGGGAAACTGTTCTTGGAAATGGTGGTGGATGTTTCATTGATGAAGAGGATGTTTATGATTTTAGTTGTTATTCTGTAGTTGTGTTTTCGGGAACATTAATTTCCACTGTTAAATAATTTAATAATTTGAATTTTATAAAAATCTTCCCTAATTTAAGAAGAAAAGGATTTAAGCCAATAGTACCTAGGTAGGGAGGTACCTAAGTTCAACGGGACTCCGGGAACGGGACTAGCCAGTGAAGAAATTTGAGTTTGAAAATGTAAACGTTGAAAACGATAAAAGTTGAGTTTTAAAAATCTTACCTAGGTACGGTCAGCAACGAAAGTTTCTGAACACCGCCAAGTTTTGAAAACAACTCAGCACCAATACTTTTCAATAGAATCACTTAGGAAAAAAAATATGGTTCAGTAAGAATGTATGTAGAAATACGTACTACTTACCTACCACATCTCGGGTCAGTAAATTTTGAATAATAATATATGTTTAAGCGTTTTGAAGATTTCATCGTGTTCAGCAACTTTCATAGCTGACTGTACGGCTACACATCAAACTAAAAAATCCAGTTTGCGCTGGCCTCTTATTGTATGGAATGCCTAAACAATGCCCGATCAGCTTAGACTGGATTTGTATAGGTTGACCTTTAGCCGTGTGTAGGTACTATTGACATAAATGCTTTCTTCTTAAATAGGAAGGATTTGTCTTAGCCGTTTGAAACTTAGAAGGAAGTTATTTTTTTTATAATTAGTATTCTTGACTTAGGTACTTATGTTAAATAATAAATAGGTAGGTAGGTATAAGAATTTTTTTGGTATTAAAATAAAATTATATCAGTTAGTAATTGCCAACGCCATCTAGTTATAAAGATCTAAAAAGTTGCCTTTCTTGATTTAATTTTTTTGAAGTTTTACATTATTTTTATTCAAAACTAGCTAGGTTATCCAAATTTCAACGATTATAGGTACATAATTTAATCCCCATTCTTCAGTCTTCGTCTAAAAGTTTTCTTTAAGTACCTAACGTTCTGAAGTAATACTATTGCCAACGAACAAATTTATAGGTACTTACGTAAGTACGTATGCTATCTACCTAGGTGTCACGGTTAAACTTCTTTGAAGTATTTCAGCGTGCGTTGCGTTAATCTCAGTTTAAGCTTTACAGTATCAAAACATTAAAAGAAATAAGTCACCTTAATGAGTTACCTATTAATCTCCAATTAATTTTAACTAACAAATAACGCTGCCCAAAAATTAAGCGTAGCCCGCCGATAATCCGCGTTACCACAACACTAAATGCTAAGTGAATCCCGGATCAGATCGACCGATGGTCCGATCATGTAGGTTACACTTCCGTGTATAAAATAAATTCGTTCTAAAAGCGATCGTTCGATAGATTTACGGTCAGTTAATTCGGCTAGATGTGGACTTATAGAGTGGTTTATGATCGCAGTTGTTTTGCTTAGCGGACTTACAAGGTAGCTCGATGCGTCAGCTAGAAAGGAATTGTTCAATTAAACGGTTAGTTATGGCTTTAGTGACAGGAGGGTTAGCCACTTGTTAGATGTGAACTATTGCAAAGTGATTGCGTTGATACTTCGAGTAGGTAACGACGATTAATTTATAGTTGTGTCTCTTTAACATGTGTTTTAAACGGGTAATTTTATAATCATCGTCAACTTCTGGTACTACTGTGCACGGGATTCAAGTTTTGGCATGTCAACAAGAAATTATTTTAATGAAGGAAAAATTCGACGGTGAGCAGGATTCGAACCAGCGTCTTCTGGTTAAGTACACCAGACGTAATGACTGCTAAGTCACCGCGAGTCCTACCCGCCAGGTCGAAATTGGCCTTCACATTTTTTTTATTTACGTCTTTAAGGTGACGTCAGTGACATCTGTTGAAATGCGAGTTTGCGTCTCAACATGGAAAATGCCTAAAAAATACAATAAAAATATGCCAACGAGATTTTTTTTTTATTCAAAAGTTTACAATAACGGTGTTTCCATATTACTGAGTAGGAATTGTGTACAGCTAGCTAGCTTGTACAGTGACATTCAAAATTCTAGTATTCTGGCATTCAAAACTTTTGACAATTCTGCCATTCAAAAATACCAGAATTTCCATACTTATAGGTAATTTATGTACTTATATTCCGTTTCGATTTTAACGTCACAAACGTGTCAATTTGCGCTTGACATTGCTTGTAGTTTAGTAGAATAACCATTTGACTGGAATTACCTATTTACCTATATTTTTAAGTTATTATCAGAATAACCCCACAGATTTGCAGTGTTTCTTCAACTTTTTGTAGAGCGTGTTTAAAGAACATTCGTGTCACCTGAAAGGATTCAAATTGTTCGTCAACTGACTCACTGCTATTGAGTCTAGGAAAACTTGTCACCGATTGTCACACCACCATTGTTTACCATCATTTGCATGCCGACATAATTGCTCAAATTATGTAAATTCTCGTACCAACAAACTTGCATTTCTCAAGAAACTTAGAACTTATTGTTAAGAAAATAGAGTTGATAATTTATTTTCCCAGATGCAAAATTGTTAATATTTTGTAATAACAACGTGACATTGTTGTGTTAACTTTGCGATTTTCAGTTTAGATCGTTGATATTATCGGTTTAAAGTTGAAAATTGAGCGTAGTATTGTAAAGATAAGTTGATTCTTATTGCCATGGCCTCTTCAACTCTTGTTAATGACTTGAATTTTATTATCATCGTGTTTATTATGAAAGATAACAATCAGTTAATGCAAATAACGACGAACTGGTTTTAATTTAATTGTTGCTTGTGACGTAAGCGATAGTACCAAGAAGCTACATCTATATATATAAAAATCAATCGCCGTTCGTTAGTCTCGCCTAACCGCAAAAACGGCTTGACTGATTAGAATAATTATTTTTGTGTTTTGTTTGTCATAAACGGGTGGTTTAAGAAGAAAAATAATAGGGAAAATCTTGACAGAACAATTAAAAAAGAAATAATAATATTGGTATAGAAAATCCTATAAATGACTTGCGATATGATACTGTCATTTTTTTTTTAAAGATTAAGTGGCGTTCATGGCAGCCAGTGTCTTTAAACTCTTTGGTGAATATAGGAACAGCCTTTTTGGTTATTTCATGTGTTTTTTGATCTGGTACTTTGATTTGTGTGCCGATGTAAACCAGAAATAATACAGAATGTTGAATAAATTAACAGAATGAAGTTCATGCTCAAATTCAAGTTCTTTTTATGTTTATGTAGACCTGGTACTTCAGTTATGTGTAGGTCCCAGCTTCGGGAAGTGATAAATTAATTATTTAATGATAGTTGGTATGGAACACACGGCTACACAAACGAGTGTAGGCTGGCCTTGAATTGTACGGAAAATCTTTACAATGGGATGTCAGTCTAAACTGGATTTGTATAGCTTGATGTGTAGCCGTGTGTACAGCTAGCTGGCCCAGCAAACTTCGCTCCGCCTTGAAATGGGTTACACTCAGGCCTACGTCCTGCAGTGGACGACCACGGGATGATGATTATGAAACGAAAAAAGGGTACCTGTTGTATGAATATCGTTGTCGAGGCGGAAACTATTGTTAGCGACTGACTTCCGGGGCTAGTGATGGTGCCATCACATAACTCGTCACATCCTCTTGTTTCCTACTCCTGATTAATTCTCTTGATTAATTACTCGATTACTAATAGCTGATTTATATTTAATAATTAACTATGATTAAAACAAGGTACCTATACAATATTTACATTAATCTTAATAATTGTTATTAATAGTTACCGGTAGTGACGCCATTAGTCTTTAGTGAATACTTGCATAAGGTACTTAAATAATGTAAAGAATCCAAGTAAATTTGTTAAATATAATATTAAGTATGCTAAATAATTTATATCTTAAGAAAATAGTCTAATCATATTTTTGTTAAATAATATTTCTAAAGTAGTATAAAGTACCTACATTTTGTAATGTTGACTGAACCGTATAAAAGCAGCCGCATTAAAGTAACGATTAATCATTTGCTTTGTAACAATTGTAAATAGCGGAAGCTCTGCTGGAGAAATATAGTAATTGTGGAACGAGACTCTGAGTGTATCATTCGACACAACCCCACGGTCTGTCACACTATAAAGTATCTCAAGGTGCTTCAATAATGGGAATCTACCAGAGTGTAACCCAATATATGGCAGAACGAAGTTTGCCGGGCCCACTAGTCTAAGATAAATTGGTAATTATCTCAATGTATCTACGATAATGTGTAGTTAGGATATTGATGAAATTTTTTTAGAATACCCGCCTATTCTTAAAGTGACATGCATCGGTTTTATATAAAAGACAAGCCGATACGTCGACTTGCTCACTTTTGCTTGGAAGATCGTTGGCGTCATATCATTGTCCGCTGGTAATTGTGATAGGTACAGTCGCCAGCAGGTCAAGGTATACAAAACTGTCAATTTTCTCCAAATGATTTTAAACCTTAAACTGTTGAAGATAAAGTTCAAAATGAACCGAGAAAATTTGACATTTTGTGGTAACTTGATGTGCTGGCCACCGTACGTCGAATCTCTGTCCGATCATTACGTATAAGTAATTATTGTGTGTTTGCCCTGATATAATCCTGACTCTGTAAATTGTTACTTTGGCTTAGAGCCATGTTAAATATTTTTTTAGAACACGGCCCGTCATCATTTCAATTGTATCATATCTCTCCATATATCATAGTACCTACCTATATATCATCAACCCATCTACTATCCCATTAAGTAAAAAACATTGAGCACGGTTCTCCTTTCAGAGTGAGAGGGATTAGGCTATAGTCCACCACGCTAACCTACTGCGGGTTGGCTTGGCTAACTTCACACGCCGTCAACAAAATCTCTAAGGCATGCAGATTTCCTTATGATGTTTCCTTCACCGTTTTAAGAGAGAGAGGTAATTAGTATCTATAGATACTTACGTTGGTTGAATTTCAGCTGTCTGTATCTACTGCAGGTTACACAATAGGTATACCTATTCTATTATTAAGATTGAATTTGTTTTGTTTTCATTATTGATAATTAAATTAATGTTCTGTTACAGTATTTGCTCTTAATATATGCATTTGTATTTCCCAAAAAAAGTTTCACTTTGATTATCCACTGTAATTATATTTTTATTAAGACTTACGGGCAATAACTACACACACAGTCTAACACTATAATAACACTATAATCACCGCAATATTTACATAAGAATTAACGAAAAATACATTCATTACTTCAATAATAATTACATAGACACTTTACTAAATTTATATTTGTTAGAACTCGATTAAAATTCAAACAGTTTTACCTCAAAACATTAAAAATGAATTATTATTAATATTTCAATGTCCCAATGTCCGCCCATCGAGACATAGGTATGACTGACGCGAACAAAATACTTTACAAAAATATTTATTTCAGTGCCAAAAAGTTTATAACTTTTATTCTGAGTGATATAGAGTTGAAATACGGATGGCAGAATAAGTAAAAATAAGGTTGTCTGCAGACGAGCAGTTTTTATGGAGCACGCCCAGTTTGACGGTGGACGGAACAAAATTAAGGCTTTCGGTTAACTGTCACACTAGAAAGTTGTTATTAATTTTATTTCTGAGACAATCTAGTCGCGTTGCTTATTTATTATTTTTTTTGTTAAATTTGATGGCTTTTTCATCTTCAGTTGTTTTCAACATGTTATTTTGTATGTCTGGCAGAAGTAATGATCGGGTGACCACATTATTAAGTAAATATTTGAATTTGGAATCATGTAGAATGTTTAGTGATTTCATTCAGTGCTAATAATTTATCAAATGGGAAGAAAATTCTACCTATAGATCACTCTGGTTATTGTTCAGTTGGATATGATAATGATACTAAGCAGTGTCAACAAAATCATATTGAAACTGTGAAAGTACTAACCGACAGCCTTTGTAGGTACACTAGAAATGAAAACAATTCAATTTATATATTTCTGTGATTAAACTAACGATTTGGTTACCTAAAATCGTGTCTAGGATGTATTTTTTAATATTGACATAAGTACCATTACGACTGTATTCCCCGAAGGATTAGGCAGAGGTTTACTAATGTCCACTCACAGTTATTCGGTACGTTAGCCCCATGAAATTGAGCGAGCCTATTGACATCAACCGGGCACAAATCCTGACTCCTAGCTGCTACTGGGAATTTCATGCATACCATCACGCCTGTATTCCCGGAAGAGAATGTCTATGTTAGGCATAGGCATAGGTACATAGACATAGATGTACTAATGTACACCCACATTTCGCACATTTCACGTTAAGATTCCATGTAATAGGGGCGAGCCTATTGCCATATTTTCATAAAAAGCTTAATAGTAACCACGTCTAGCGTAGCAGTCGCGCTTTCAATCATTAAACTAATTAAACAGTTTTTAATATTAAAGCAGTGCAATTTTAATGACCGAAAACATAATGGTTGCGTCCTTTGCCTACCGGTGAGACAGTAACTAAAGGCTAATTAAAAAAAAAAAAACAACCATCCACTTAAAATGTAACGTAGCTCACATATATATTAAAATCCAGTCATAAACAGACCACACTTATACCACAGCTCTGTCACCCAAGGCTAACCCTTCATATTTCAGCCTAAAGTCAATTTAATTTAGCTTTGCAGACAAAAAACGACGATATGGGACCGAACCTCATAACGTGTCCCCGCCTCTGAGTTTCCAGTGAATTCTATAAGGTCAGTGAATTATTAACTTTCGGGACGTCGGGCCCCCTATTATAAAGTTAGCCATTGGCTATGTTCTGTCGCGGCGACAAGAGATTGTCTTTTGTTTTGATTTCGTGAACGACTCAGAATTTTGGTTTGTTAATTAGTTTCACGTTCGTCCTATTTCAAAAAGCCACTATTTTTTCTAACGATGTCTACCTATAAGTTTCTCATTCAATGTCTAAATGAACTACCTCATTTATGTACTAGCAGTCGCAGTCGTGTAAGTACTTCTCAAGTCAAGCAAGTTTTTTTAACAAATTGTCAGTAACAGCTCTGAGTTTCAATTGGCGCCCGGTTATTTGCCATAATCTCGCCCCCATGGGACCTAGCCATAGCAGCAAAAAATCTAGAGACCGGGGCAGTACGGGTAGTACAAAATATCATCGTCAAGAAGCGGTATGCATACTGTTGCGTTTCGTCCAGTGAGCGTGGAGTGCCGGAGGCCCAATTCCCTCAGTCTCCTTCCTTCTACTTTCTTCCTTTCCCTCCATTTTCCTTGAATAGGCTCCGCAACAGATCTGCAATTTCTTTGGTTTTGCGGATGTCCATGGGTGGCGATGACTACTAACTTACCATCAGGTAGCACGCGTAATCGTTTGCCGAGCTATCCCGTAAAATAATATAATATATGCGAAGTGCAGAATGCAAGTGCAAGTTGTGCTGTCATATTTATGCAATGTTCCGTTTTTGTTGGAGTACGTTGCTTTTTAGCATTGGCGGCCTTTCAACCTAAACTGTTATGCTTACAGATTCTATTTCGTAAGTAAAACTAAACGTCACCGGATATAACGTCACGTCGGTGCACAATGTTTTTGAAATTTGAACGTCCCAGTATTGGTGTTTATAATGCGGGCACGCGCGTTCTGTCGCGCGGGTGGGACAATGTTGCCAGCACTCAAAATAGATATCCTACACGGGAACGGATGCGGTTGCCAGCGCAAAATTTGCAATATTTAATATTATAAACATTGTTTGAAATTGTTATTGTTTATCTATGGAGTGGAGTTCTGGGAACAAACGCTTTCGTGGCATGTAAAGAATTTTCTTTTTTCCGTTCTGATGTTTTTCCTTGTACTGTGTTGAATAATAAATTTATGATTGCTTATTCGTCTGTCCCTGAATATTATTATTAGGTATTCCTAAGCGCAACTGCTACGCTAGAGGTCCTGGGTGCGATCCCCAGGTCTCACAATGTGTTATTGGGTTTTTCTATGAAATTTTCAGTAGCAGCTCGGAGTCTGGATTTGTGCCCGATTAATGGCAATAGGCTCGCCCCCTATTATATGGGACCTAAACATACCGGCGAGGTGTGGGTGTATATTGGTACACCTCTGCCTAACCCTTCGGGAAATACGGGCGTGATGGTATTTTAAAGCTTTCCAACTGCCAACTGTAACCAAGGATATCACAATGTTAAACTGTCAATGGATAAAAATAAATTTCCGAAAAAACAAAAGACTACAATTATTGATAAAACCAAAAACTTATGTAAATTTATTTCGACAACACAAAAGCCATTTATAATGTGAGAATTCAGAAACACTGATCATTATATTTATTACGTTTATCAAATAAGATACCATCTTACTACATAATATTTCGCAAAATAACACGAAATTATTGTCTATCTTAAGTTGATCTAAAAGGTCAAGAGACAATAGGTTGTTTGACCTGTTCCAATGACAAATAATGGTAGTAAAGTCGCCGTGTTCATAATTAAGCGTAATTGCTGCTAGTGACATCTGTATTCATTATATGCAAAGTAGAATTGCAGAGCTATCGTGGAGTAATTAACTGCTATGGTTTATTACTTAATGATTGAAGATGTACCGTGTGAATCTTAAAAGATATAAGCCCTATCCGTCTCTCACTCACTCTGACTCTCTCTTCCCAGCCATGGTAACATTATGATGGGCCTAGTTATATTTTTTTTTATGGGATAACTTAGCAAACGAGCGGTTATGCGAGACGCGCTGGACAGAAACCGGTGGAGGCAGATCATCCGCTCCAGATGTAACCCTGATGCTGACCACGATCCTCAGATATGTGGGACCGACCCTAGAGAGAGAGAGAGTTAGGTATATTTTTTTTATGGGATAACTTAGCAAACGAGCAGGCGAGCTACCTGATCGTAAGTGGTCATCGGCGCCTATGCACATTTGCAATACCAAAGGAGTTGCAGATGCAGTACCGAGCCTCTTTAAAGAAAAGGGAGGGGAAGGAGAAAGAGGGGACTGAGGGTGGAATTGGGCCTTCAGCGCTCCACACTCACCGTACGAAACGCAACAGTATGCATACTGCTACTTTACGTCCATATTCTATGGAAGTGTAGTACTTCCCCAGTCCTGCCGAACTGTTCATGCTGTCATGTGACACTACTACGACTACTTTTTTTATATTGTCTTGTTCATGACTTCTTCTTCGAAGACTTTGTATTCTGCTAGGATTTTTCCGCACAAGGTTTTTTTCTGGATCTCTACCCAGGAATAGGAAGGTATCTTTGTTACTCAATAAAAACTCACGCTTCTTAAACTCACGCTCTATGCTTTTTCTCGTTACGAATTTTACCAATGTTCTATTTAACCCTTAAAAACTAACACAGTTTTTAACCCTTTATTTTTCGCACATTATAATAAAATGAGCAGATTTAATTTATAGAGTGATCAATTAACACATTAAAGGCCATGAAAACGCGCGCTCATTACAATAATTATGGCTTATCGGTAAACATTGATTTGCAATTTGCATATAATCTGCACTTTTCATTGCTACATGAAAAGCAACGTTATTTTTTGTGAGTTATGGCTGAAAATTAAAGAAAGATGTTTGCTGCAATATGTAAATGTCGCAGCGTACTTTATAATAGCCATGAAATCGCTTTGTTTGTCATTCTTGCTATCGAAATTAGTCACGGAATGTCTCCAGAATTAGTACTTAGATATTAATTGTTTTTCGATCTTGATCGCTTTCTGCTACCGTGGCATGAAATAGTCCAGGATAGACAATCCTGGGTGAAGTTAGGGAGGCCTTTCCCTCACACATGACACATGTCGCAATGTTTATTATACTAAGTTGTTTTGAAATTCTTTTCTTGCCAGTATTCTTGAAGAAGTTTTCAATATAACAATAATATCAAACATTTTAGTATTTCAATAAAATGCCTCATAAGTCTAGTGGTCCTAAGCGCGACTGCTACACTAGAGGTCTTGGATTCGATTTCCAGGTAAAGCAAAGTAGGATTGGGTTTTTCTATTAAATTCTCAGCTCGGAGTTTGGATATTGCACGGTGAATAGCAATAGGCCGGCCACGCGAATGAACATCTACAATTACTTACTTCAACATAACTTAATCCACTCCTCAATTTTAAGAGGTGGTAGCCAAATAGCTAGGGCGTCGGACTTGCGACCATATGGTTGCTGGTTTGAAACCCAACCATTGCACTACCAATGTGATCCCACTCGTAACACAAGCATGCAAGCATAGAATACAAGTAGTGTGTGACCAACATTGCTCGTAAGCTCTATAAGAAAAAAAACCTCGTTCCGTATTCCTAACAGACGTCGAATTACAGAGACAAGCAACAAATTAAGAGATTTCATTCCCGCGGTATGCATACAAATTGTTACTATGGGAATGTCTATTGTTCTACCGTTATCTCCTACCAGATCTGAGTCGGCGACTTTGAGTTGCATCTACTACAAATTTATATCATATTGTTGGTTGTACAGTGACATCATTAAAATAATTACGAGTAATTTTAAGTAGATGGTAATGAGAATGTGGTTATAAAGATGTTCCAACAAATTATTTTGATTGTCTAAATAGAACATAAGCAACCAATAGAAATGAAACTAACCTACTTAAACGATTTGCTCCCAAAATTATATATGTTGCTCGTTTTAAATCTTCGAACCAGTGTAAGTAAGGATCCCTCCTTGCTTCTACGGGTTCTACCCAAGCAAAATATGGATGATCAAGTAGTATTAATGTCTTGCTGGTATGCCTGCATGCTAGCATGAATGGGTCGGCACGAACGGGGAAATATTACCCTCCAACAGATTGAACTACTACTAAAACGTCTACTGCAAAATCAAAAGTCTCGAGCTCGTTTCCAAGTTCGCTTGGAATATTAAACGGTGAAGGAAAACATCGTGAGGAAACCTGCTGCCTGAGAGATTTTTGCGACGGCATATCAAGTCTGCCAACCCGCATTTGGATCATCATCATCATCATCATCAGCCCATACTCGTCCACTGCTGGACGTAGGCCTCCCCTAGTGAACGCCACAGAGCCCGGTCTTCGGCTTTCCTCATCCAGTCACTGCCAGCTCCCTTCCGCAAGTCGTCACTCCATCTGGCCGGCGGGCGCCCTACACTACGTTTGCCTAGCCGCGGTCTCCACTCGAGAACTCGCTTGCTCCAGCGTTTGTCAGTTCTCCGACAGATGTGACCGGCCCATTGCCACTTCAACTTGCTAATCCTTTGAGCTATGTCGGTAACTTTAGTTCTCTGACGGATAACTTCATTGCGGATTTTATCCCTCAGAGAGACTCCGAGCATAGCTCTCTCCATAGCTCGCTGTGCGACTTTAAGTTTGTGGACCAGTCTTACTGTGAGTGTCCACGTTTCGGCTCCGTAGGTCATAGCAGGTAGGACGCACGCATTGAAGACTTTCGTCTTAACGCTCTGCGGTATGGGTGACGAGAAGACTTGACGAAGTTTGCCATGCATTAGGATAGCGTCGTGAATTATGGCCTAATCCCTCTCAGAACTCTGGACTCAGAATCTCAAAACTGGGGCAATATAATGATGATGATGATACTGTTTCGTTTGGTACGGTGAGTGTGGAGCGCCGGAGGCCCAATTCCTCCCGCAGTCCCCTTCCTTCTAATACTAACAACTTCATTCTCCAACTAATAATTATCATAGAAGAAAAGCATGCTGTTAGCAGGGACATGCTGTGCTAAACATAAGTAAATAAGGGTTGGAAAATGATGAAAATAGTTAAGAATAAAGGTCCATGTCATCATCATCAGCGCCGTGAACTAAATTTTAAAATATGTACATCCATTACTTTCTAGTACGAAAAGAGAAGGTGCTGAGGGAAAATTAAGACCGAGTTCTAAAATAACCTTTATATTTTATATTGTTATATATATATGAGCTTTTGAATTTGTGGCTTTAGAATATGTTTAAAGAACATCAATAACATAAAAATTAATATTACATTTCTCAGTGCAACAGTTCCGAAGTTGTGCACCACAACTCGACGTGAAGCCACAGAATCCATTTCACGAAAACTCCACCACCTTCTCAATGCGTCGAACAAATTGCTTCTCCCTATTCATAACTAAAGACAAAGCAAAAATTTAACTTCCATGGCATTACCAAAAACCCGAACCTAATTAACTTTGAGGGCTCTTAATTAGTCCCCATTGTAATATGACAAGAGAACCGGCAATTTTGGTACAACCTCGCGTCTTGTACACACGGACGAATAGAATTACAAGCAAGATAAAAATCCTATTGATATTCGGCACGCATTTAATTTTTTTGCACATTCTTATAAAGATCGGTAACTAATAGGTAAGTGTTCTGTTTCAATTTACCTATGCAGATCGCTGAAAAGCTTATAGTTTGAAATGTTAGAAAGAGATGGCGCTCTTGGATAATAAAAATATGTTACTTCAATAAGGGATATACGGTCAACTTTCAACAGGATTTGGTGGAAAATAGCTTAGTAGTGTGGGTGAATGTTGGATTCATAGCGACTACAATTCTAACCAACGAACTTATTATAAAGTACTAGCTTTCCGCCCACGGCGTTGCCCGCGTGTTCGTTTCAATTTAACAGCAAAATCCCCATTAACAAAATAATCCGCCATTTATTGAATTCATTTGAAAAAAATGTGATAAATGAAGAACTGCTCGACCGATTTTGTGCAAACTTCACATAAACCATCTGCTAAATAGTCCGAACAAAGACTAAACATTTGGTTTGGATAGGTGAGCCCGTTCTTGAGTTATAAAATTACAACGAAAAGTGGCATTGATTTTTATATATAGGTAGATAGATTATAAACTGACCTATCGTCAGATACGAGATTATCCGTAAAGACACCTTTAAATTGTATTGAATAAAAAAACACAAATAAATCAATAGGTATCGCTTTTATCAAATTTGAATTAGCACCATGAAAATTACATAAAAAATATTTTATATTGTCAATGGGAAGGTAAACTTAGGGAGTCCTGCAAAAACTGCAACCTTTTTCCGCGTTTAGACCATTATCGTTAAAAAATCTTTTATGCCACAATCATACATAAAAGTAGTAATTTATTTATCCAAATAAATAGTCTTCACAATCCTCAAAACATTCTATTTTTAATACAACCTGACCGTTACTAATTATTGGCAATATTTCATTGCCAACGCACCGATTGCTGGACGATCGATCAAGCCGCATGTCCAACTAATGTTTGGGTAACAAATCAAAACGAGATCTTAAAAAACGTTTAACTAAATCATCGTTTCTCTCCGAAAACTGTTTCGCTTTAGATAATTATAGGCTTCTGACCATTCTGTTTCTCGAGAGCATTCCGGTGAAGTAATCAACGCGTAAGGGCTGTGTCCTTTTCCAACAACATAAAATTTGCCATAAAGTTTTATAAGCGGACTGACTCTGTGTGATAGACATTATATTTTTCTTTTTAAATCTGGTACATGCATGATCGAAGGTGATAAGGGGCTTTTGATTCAATAAGTGCGTTTGGTGGTCAGTCGGAAAGATAATTATTTTGAAAGTCAGATCAGATTTGAGATTGAGTTATCTACTTTTTATTTTACACAAACATACCTACCTGCATTGGTATGTAGTGTAGTGGATTTGCATTTAATATTTTCTTGTATTCAAATGTGATTGGGTATTATTGATATCGGTTGTGTACCATATCAGTCAAAAGCCGTCCCCATAGATTTCCACGAGGAACTTGAAGGTTTTGTACTGCCTGCTTCAAACGTCTCCCAGCGATTTTTTACCTTACCAGGTCGTCTGTCCATCTCGTTGGACGCTGTCCTACTACGCTGCTATTTCAAGAGCAACTGATGTCAAGTGTGTCCAAATGGCAGTACGTAAGTAACATCGGACGACGAGGTGCGTTCCACGTACACTTAGCTACAAAAGGCAAACATCTGTACAGTTTCAAAATTAGAGTTCCTACCACAACTGTACCACTTCAGTCACGATGCCCAAACGTTACATAAATAAATTGTTTTGATAGATACACTTTCATGTACAGATAACGACAATATCATAAACACGTGTAAAGTGCTCTTATATTTATACCGGGACGACTTCATTTGCATTCTGGTCGGCATCTAAAGCACTTAGCGTAAAGATATGAACAGACGTGACGAGCTGACATGCATCAATCTTGTCACGTGACTCGATAATTGTGTTGCCAACTGTACTTTCAAATTAGCACAGTTTTTGTGGCCTTTATCTGACTGCAATAAGGTTGAAGTTGGGATAAACAGTTTGTTTATGAATTTATAGATCGGTTTGTGTTTTGGTGACTGATAACATTTTGCAAACTTATGATATTCACACTTCCTACAGTATTATAATCTTTATTGCTGAGGAATAGGATTCTTGTCGTAATTTATTAAGTTGCATTTGCTACTGGCGACATTCTCGCACCTTACTGCATTCGATAAAGGATCGATGCAAATTAATTTTTGAAATAATAATAAATTGGCTTGCTCACGCTTCGAAAGTAGGTTACGGTATTGCAATCGTGTAATATATAGAATTGCATTAATTTATAATATTATTATTAATATAAATATTTTCTCGTATACAGCTTTCGATAGTCCTTTGTTACTCTGTAATAAAAGCTATAACGTTATTTGAAAATGTTGACGAAATATTTATCTACTTTGTGTAAATTCATACAGTATCTTAAATTTTCGCGCTCGCCTACGGTTGTTATGCTTTGCCTGTTGGTGTCATTTAGTATTAATGATTTCTCTAAAATGTTGTAAAGCAATTAGTAGGTGGTAGGTATGCTTTTTTAATTTGATACAATTAAAATTAGTGTAACAGATACAGATCAATCTCTACGATCCCAGTTCAAGCTGAGATCGTATAGATTTATACTTTCCGTACAATTATGATGCCAGCCTTTATTGAATTTGTAGCCGTATGTACAAGAATGTATTAGTTTAAGTCCGACATAATAAGTAACCTACCTTCTCAAAGTTGATTCCACGTTAAATGCGATATTAATGGTGATAATTAAATATTAATTAGTGACATAAATATTACACAGATTTTCTACGATAGGTACAGAAATAGAAGTAAAAGCGAGTGTTATACCATTATTTAAAGCCCCAGTAGAGGATAATCTTACTTATGCCGATACAGTCACAGAAAAGGCAAGTTCACTAAAAACACTACCTACCTTATTTTGTTGCAACTAACAATAAGTAAGTATTAGACAAGCTAACAAAAATACCGATAATAACAATTCGGAGCTCTTGTCAATTAGATATATACCAAATCAACCAATTAATTGGACAACGTAGGTACCTATCACTTTACAATTTATTTATTTTTTATTTACAAGTATCAAGATGCGTCGGTGTGCCGTCAAGAACTATCGATATATCGTCACAAGTTGTCACAGCGACACAATTAGTGCGACGTTGACTTACTTCCACCGATAGAACGTTCACACGAACAACCATAAACTTGATAAGTCCACACGCAAACTGTCGATATTCGATAAAACGTCGTGAATTATATCGACATGCTGTCAGCCCGTCCTTATTTGCATTTAATTACGTGTTTTTATTTTGATTAAATTAATGTAATGGACATTACCTACTTTATTATTATGGGATCGTAAGTGTCGTACGCTTGTGGAATAGACTTAGTAGTAAAGGTTAAGTTAGGTCCAAAATTATTTTTTTAAATTTGAGTTTTTGAGAACAACAATCTACTAATAGGTAATAGCTACTATTAATACTTAATATAGATCCCGGAAAACATCTTAAGCACTGATAGGAAGAAACGGATAGCACATTGAAGTTTGACGATTCATACTAAGGGTCAGTTCACACGCGACGCGACAATGCTTGAAGGGGTAACAGTGTCACATCGCGCAGCGCGCGACATGCTTATGCGTATATATTTTTGTGTATTAAATAAGGTTTTATTTTGTTATATCTTAAAAAGTGCGCGCGGTGTCGCGACGCGTCACGTCTCAGTGCGAATTGACCCTAAGCAGCACTGTCCATCCATGTCATTTTGTCCAAAATGTTTGCAGCTTTACTTTTTCAGTGTCTAGCTTTTGCTAAAAAAATATTGTCAGTGACAACTCTTACCAAATCGCATACCCTCCAAATTACTTGTTATTTTATAGTAATTTGAAACTAAAAGCGGTATTTAAACACGTAAAGTCCGCGTATCTGCACTACGTGTAGGTTTCCAGGGGAAGGTTGTAAATTAAAATTTTCTTTTATTTTAATTACTTTGCCCGCTAAATTTTAAATTGCCTACATTTCGTCGGATATGCGGATTTACACTTTCCCCGACGGCAAGCTAACTTAATATTTGGAATTATTTCTACTGAATATTTTCTTATTTTTTATGATAAAATCGACAGAGCAGTAATCACAGGTTGCGACGTTGCACTACCAATTACCAAATAAAACAACACTCAAGCATCTGCTAATGAAAATAATTAGTATAACAAACCTCGAAAATTCTTAACAGCCCGCCTTTAAAATGACCATGCATAAAGTTTTATATCCATAAAAATATAATAGCGATACCAATTGAGTGCGATTCCTTCATTATTGGCATGGCAACACCTGCCGGGTACATCTGCGGTCATTTTATCGTCCAAAATGAATCCTCGAAAGGGGCAAGGAGGATAAAAAATATCAAAACTACTAACAAACTGTAAAAAACTCAGGCTACAGTTGCGATTGATTAGGGATGTGGACGTGTATCGATAAAGGTAATATCGCAAGTCGATTAAAATGCAAGTTCCTCGTAGTCTCTTAGTTTCGTTTCTGAATAAAATTTATGTCTTTTTTCCTTTGCATCGTGTTGTTTTGATAGAGTAAAAATCGTTTAGATAGCTGTTTGACATACGCACGACGAACCTGATGGCGTAGGTACGCACTGTATCATTAAGAAAAGTAAAGGTATCAAAGGATCCTAAAACTAACAAAATTTCACTTATGTTTTCATCATTATTAGCATCATCAATCCATTCATTGTCCCACTGCTGGGCATGGCGCTCAGAGTGAGAGGGGTTAGGCTATACTTAGTCCACCATACTACCCTATTGCGGGTGGGCAGAGACAAGATAATATTGATAGGATCCTTTTATTTATTTATTTATTTATATTTATAAGGCACACCAACAACTTATTTACAATTACATAATATGATAAGAGTTAACATAAATTATATTATTCGGTGCAAATAAGTTACTTATAGGCATGCACAGCTTTCCAATAACTTAAAATAATAAATAATAATCATCATTATTCTAAAACATACGTCAGTCAATAATCAAATTATAATTACAAATTAACAATTTTGAATTGAAATTTTAAATTAAATCAAATTAGAACAACAATAAAATACGATAATCAATATTAAATTAAACACATTAGAAATTCAATTAATAAAATATTATAGCGTAATTAATTTTACATTTCAGTTGTATAAAATATAATAAGAAATAGAAGCATAATAAGTTTAAAATCAATCCAATAAAACTAAAATTAAGATTAAGATAATCGAACGACCGTCTACAAACCGTTATCAATATTTTTAAGTTGACCTTTAAGTCTTGAAAGAGAGTCTGAAAAGATGTCAATATTGTGGTTGCCAGAGCACATCTTGTTGTAGGCGTCCATTAATCTATTCAAGGGAGCAGAGCGACCTAGATTAGTACGGCAGTTCCTGGTAACAAAGGTTTTGACCGTTCTAGCCGATCTCATTAGACTGCGACGCGGTACATCCAAGGTGATGTGTTCCAGTAATTCGGAGGAAGATGTCAAGCCATTCGCTATTTTGTACAGAAATGTTATGTCAGCCAGTGTTCGTCTCTCTTTAAGCGAGATCATTTTGAAATGGGACAGTCTTTGCGAGTAATCGGCTCTATAGGGGCATCCGTGGTCTTTAAACCTCAAATAACGCGTAAAATTCTTTTGAATGCGCTCTAAACGGTTCGAGTGGATATTGTAGGTAGGATTCCAGACTTGAGATGCGTATTCAAGAGTACTTCGGACTAGGGTATTGTAAAGTACTATAAGGGCACGGGTATTTTTGAACTCTTTGCATGTTCTTTTGATGAAACCTGCCATCTTAGCAGCCCTCTTTACAATGTTGTTAATGTGTGGGTCAAATGAAAGGTCACTACTGAGTAGTATGCCCAAATCTCGAATAACATCGACCTTACGGAGTGTAGTTCCAGAAAGAGAGTAAGATGTTGGAATAGGGTGCTTTTTACGCGTGAATGTTATTTGCTGACATTTTTTCGCATTAAGTACCATCCCGTTAACGTTACACCAATGTAATATTGAGTTTAAGTCCTGCTGAAGAAGAGTAGCGTCCTCAGGTGAAGTAATTATACGATATATCTTAAGATCATCCGCAAAAAGTGAACACTGGCTGTTATGTATACGATCAGTTACGTCATTAACGAAAACAACAAATAATATTGGGCCAGCATGCGATCCTTGTGGAACACCGGAAGTAGCGATGTACTCCGTAGATTGGTAGCCTTCCACCACCACCCTTTGTTTCCGATTATTAAGGTATGACTCAAACCACCCTAAAAGGTTCCCAAGTACACCATGGTTCTGTAGTTTCAATAATAGTACTTTGTGGTCAACCTTGTCAAAAGCACTACTGAAGTCTGTATAAATAGCATCCATTTGAAGACCCCGATCTACAGAATTACTTAGATCGTCCACGTAAGAGACTAGGTTGGTGACAGTAGATTTATTAGCACAGAAACCATGTTGCTGAGGTGCTATTTGAACCCTGATGTGGGAAGTAAGGATAGGACAGACCAGTGATTCAAGTACTTTTGAGAAGACTGAGAGTATAGAAATTGGACGATAGTTGGAAGCATCTGCCCTGTCTCCGTTTTTAAAAACAGGCACAACGTTCGCCCGTTTCCATTCCGCGGGAAAGATAGAAGTCAAGAGGGATCTGTTGAATATCAGTGTTAAGGGGAGAGCGAGATTGCAAGCACACTTTTTAATAAAGAGCGGAGGGAGTCCATCTGGTCCAGCTCCTTTAGTTGCATCAAGCTGTTGAAGTGATTTCAGGACTTCTCGTTCAGTGACTTGAATAAGATTTAGTGACAGTTGGGGGAATCTATCAGAGTTTGACGTAGGCTCATTCATAATTTGACTGGAATACGTCGTAAAGGATGAAGAGAATTGCGTGGCAAATAGATTACAAATGTCATCGCCAGTGGTAGCAATGGAGTCCTTTAGTTTTATTTCAGATGGTAATGTAGAGTGTTTTGTGTTTTTGGCTTTGATGAAAGACCAGAATTTTTTTGGATTTGACCGTAGATTGGTCTCGATTGTGTGCACGTATTTCTTATAGCTTTCCTTAATATGAACGCGCGCCCTGTCATCCAACATTCGATACTCAACCTCATCGCGTGGGTTACTGTATTTCTTCTCCTCCATCCTTCTCTTTTCTAAGTTGCCGTGCCCTACAGGGTCCATAATACATATACCTTTTGTGGTATCATAATATCAAACATGATTATAGAGTGCAATTAAGATATTGAGTATAGAGTACACATGGCTACAGGTCAACCTATAAAATTCCAGTTTAAGCTGATCTCGCATTCTAAACAATGCGCATACAATAAGATGCCAGCGTAAACTGGTTGTGTATAGCTTGATGTGTATAGCCGTGCGTACTTACATGTCTCATAATTCGAGCATTTATAGGTACTAAAATATATACATGATACTGAAATTAAATGTTTAATAAAATCTTCGAAACAACACGTTTTTTGGATATGCTAGTGGAACTAAATAAATCCTTTCAAAAACGTTAACTGAACATTTTTATCGATAAGTTCCCCTCACTAAGGCAGATGCAGTTTCGATTTGGAGTGTACTCGGAGGATAATTCATTTCCACGCCGCCTTTTAACAGTAAGTCACTGATGAACTAAAAAATAACCACAATGGACTATTGTTTCTGTATAGTTGCAGATGCACGAGCCACGAATCAGTTTGTTAACATCTGGTTAGCTTTATATATTATTATCAAGTTTTTTTTCCCTATGAATAGCAAAGGTGTTATGTACAAAGCCAACATTGATTGAATGAACTTAGATTTATAAGATAGGGCGTTGTACTCATTGAAAAACTTGTTGTAGAAAGAATTCTAGGTATCTAAGTATTCACAACCTGGCCTAATTCCTCTCGTTCTAAAAGGAGACCCGTGCCCAGCAGTGGGACAATGGAATGTTTGATGATAATACACAAACTTAACTAAATATAGAAGATAACGAAGTTTTTGGAAATAGAAAAGAAAAATTCGACTTGGCTCAAATCCGAACTCTGTGCTTTCACTAACAATTTCATAGAAAAACACTAACTTTTGGCTCGCTTTGGATTTAAATCTAGGACCTCACGCTCAGGCAATTATTTGGCAAGCAGAAAGTGATAAGGAAGAGATTTTATTTTGTACACACGGCTACACATCAAGCTATAAAAAACCAGTTTAGACTGACCTACCATTGTTAAAGTTTTCTGTACAATTCAAGGCCAGCCTATACTGGTTTTATATAGCTTTAGGTGTAGCCGTGCGTAACTACTTCATTAGACCTTTGTAATATGTATCTAGGACTTTTATTCACGGTCACCTTTTAATCGACATTATAAAACCAGTCAAAATAGGTAGAGTTAAGAATACCCCGTTAAATGAAACTCATAAACATCAAACACAGCATTACTGTCAATACTGTCATTACAGTTTTAAAAACCATGTTTTAAGACACACATTCATTATTCTGCTACTTACCATGTTAAATAAATTTGCCTAAAGCCTAAAGCTCAAAGCGTCCCAACCCCATTTTACGAGTCAAAAGTAATTTTTCAAACGTTTTCTATTGACGGTAGGTGGTAAATTGCGATGGGACTGAGGTTTCGTCATTATTTCCATTATGGATTTTCTTATGGGTATCGTAAAATTTATAGTCTCAGTGTAATTGTCTATTATTTTTAAGGCTAAATATCAGCTAAGCTTGGGTTGTAGATTTAAGTCTGGGATCCTTGTAAACTTGTAATATTGCAAAGAGACTTTAAACTTATTCGTAAATGAAAGATGGCGCTGCAGTTGTCATTGTTTGGTAAACTCTTTATTGATACCGCATAGACATGTTTAAATTCAGCAAATGTTTTGTTTGTTTTGTTCGTCAATTTTTATAACAGATTGCAAATTATCTACAGACCCACTAGTAAGGCAGTATTTGCATCATATGTTTAATTCTGTAATACAATATTGGTGAAACCAGATTGCCGTAAAACATTGAAGATTGGCGTTAATTTCAAAACTAAATGTGTTAAAAAAAATACACCGTTTTGTTTGAAGCACTTAAAGTTTATGTATCCATGCTATTCAGCTAGGAATTTCTAGAGTTTGCAAAAATAAAGTCAAAACAATTACAAATCTATCAACAAACGAAAGTAAAAGACTTACCACACGAACACCGCGGCGCGTCTCTGAATAAATGCTGGCCCATTTACAAGAGTGTAAGATATGACGTGATATAGATCACTCACAACGTAATAAATAAATAAATAACATAAGAAAAATTACACCGTAAAGCGAATGTTACCGGGGGCGCTATGACTTCGCTAGATTAGTGTGGATACGCCCCACAAATAGCCGATTTAAAAACAAGCGTTGCTATCTCTATAAAATATTTTACATTCTGGATAAATATAAAAGTCCAACTTAGAGGCAATTTGTTATGATTTTTGTGAAAATTGATTCATTTAAATCAATATTATTTCGCTGTTCGTCACTATATATCACTCAAGGGCTTATTAGGTCAAGACCAATTACATAAAAATAAACATTGTGTCGGATTCCTATTTTGTAAGTGCCTTGTTATCATTTCTCTGCCTTAGGTTTAGCTGGGACTGGGGTTCGAATTTCAAGTCAAAGTCTCATAGTATTATTGAGACTTTTTTATTTTTATAATTCTCTATTGCAACTTGGCGTTTGGATATGTGCCCGGAAAATGGCAAAAGGCTCAGTTATACAACTCTGAATGAAAAGAGCTGAAGATTGGGCTCTGTGGTGTTCCCTTAAAGAGGCACATGAAAACGTCCAGCAGTGAAAGAATACGGGCTGATGATGATGATACAACTCTGCTCTACTTTCAACTATAGGTACGCCCTGGAAGACGTGATGTTATGAACCTTTTATTGACAACAGTCATAATGATTATAATTCTCGAAGGCGTATCCATATTATGGTGTGCAAGTTAGCGCCGGGCGCAAGGGAGCGACAGGGACGGATGATTTAGAAACCCCTCGGGAGATGTGCGACGCGACCCGATATTAATATTGTGACTCCGGCATAGTACACCTGAGAAGTTCAGATCAACTGTAGTTTTTTTTAAATATTTTGTAAGTAGAAGACTAGTACTTAAAAATACCTGGACGCTACTTTTGAGATGAAAATCTCAGATCATGCTTTTCGACTATCTTTTATCGTGTCAGTTTATTAGAATAGAATATTTTTATTTCACACCAAAAATGTATGCCAAGAACAATTTTTATTTAAGGTTAAGTTCGTAGTATGGTTAAATAAATTCCCATTCAGTAGTTAATACTGAAGCGGCCTGCGCTAGACGAAATATGTAATACCTACCTACTTACCATTATTTTTTTATTCTGTGCTACCGTCAGTCGTACCTATAGCTTTGGTAATGCATGCTTTTATTGTGAGTCAATAAAAAGCAGCGAAATAATAAGGTTAATATAATTTGAATTTGATATAAGTAGGTCCTTACTATACCTACAATTGGGATAAGATTTATCAAATAAAATTATTTGAATATTCATTTGTTTGTGAAAAAATAAATAGTAAATTTTTTTTTGAAACGTTTTATCTCCGATCCTGTTCTAACATATACTACAAAATGTTGATCACTCCTTTCCCGGCACTACGTTTTGGTATCTGTCGCCTTACACCTCAAGGTAAATTGGTTCCAAAATTTCAAATTCAAATTCTGTTCCCATGTGTGCCTTGCGGCGCGTACGCTTTTAACATTGTAATTGGTCCTGTGTCGATTGGACCCCATGGTTATTGCACCCTTTGATGTGGCTTGATTGGTCCCCAAACGGTTTATTACGGATAACTGGGAACTGTGTTGGTTATATCGAGTGTATCGTTGTGTTAGGTCGTGGTTAGGTGGTGCAAGCTTCTCTTTCAATAAAACCTGAAAAAAGCAGCAAAAAGCTAAAAGCAGATGTCCTGAGTGTTACGTAAAAGTGTTTGAAAATGCTTATATAAATTTGAAGTTTGGGCCTCTATTTAAGTAGGTTTATTTCAAGGTCTTATATTCGACATAAGTATCAGAAACACAAATTCTTAGGCGGGTACATATTTTTTAAAAATTACCTAAGTAGTAAAAAAGCTTAATTGATTGGCATATTTATATTAATTTCAAGACCTAGAAGTTGATGCACACAGAGACTAAAACAAATGGGATAAAAATTCCATGTTTTTGTTTTTCTTTTATGGGACAGGGGACAAACCAGCACACGGATCGCCTGATTGTAAGCGATTACCGCAGCCCATGACCAGAGGAGTCCAGAGGAGGAGGAGACCAGAGGAGTCAGAAGTGCGTTGCCTGGACGCGACTGCCAGCGGCAAAAAAAGAACTGCCACACTTAGGTATTATGCTAACCATATCTTTCAATTTCATCTTTACTTAATCCATTTAAAAAAAACCACACAACGATAAGTTTATGCACGAAAAGGGTTTGGATACTTGTTTGGATTATTGGACTCCTTACAAAATTATAGATTAAGTTTCTAACCCAACCAGAACAACTTACAGAAGGCTCTCACTTTTCATAATTCATCCATTTCGAACCTTTTTAGACCCTGAATTTTAATACTTTAACAACCTGTTAAATATTCAAATCTAAGAAATGGCTTTCCTGCGGCTATGACATATTTAGTAGAATTTATAATTTTATTACCGCCAAGCGAGATGTCCAATAAGACTTGACCTCCACAATGAAACAATTTTGAACAAATTCGGGGTCTAACAAACTGGACTACAGTTTCGATGTTTCGGTACAAATTACTGTTTTAAGTGTTTAAGCTATTTGAAAAGAATTTCTAAAGGCGTACACAGTTATTATTATAAACGACAAGGGTTAAATTTACATTTGAAATTTTTGGTTAGGCAACACATTTGTAATACGAAATAAATGTTAGAAAATAATAAACAAGGAAAACGCTTAAGTAATACCTTTTTTTCTATTAAGTAAAAAAGTATATTCATATTTTTAAGTAGGTAGTCAATTGGTCACCAAGAATAATTTATTTGCGCGCCAATCGTCATTTTCAGAAGTAATATATATGTAGGTATATTCTCAATCCATATACCTACCTAATGTCCCACTGTTGGGCACATGTCTTATCTCAGAATGAGAGGGATTAGATTATAATCCACCACGCTAGTCTACTGGGGGTTGGCAGACTTCACACGCCATCGAGAAAATCTCTTAGGCATGCAGGTTTTATCACGATGTTCTCCTTCACCGTTTAAGCGCGTGATAATTCATTATCAATACCCACTTGACTTCGAAAAGTCTGAGGTGCGTCTCGAGACCTTTGACTTTGCAGTCCAATGGTCATAATCACAAGGTTATCACTTTATTATTATTAACCACATAAATATAATAATTTATGAAGTCTTCGAAGTAAAAATGTTCTTTGTGATTTTCCCAGGCTATCATCATTTGCTAATAAGCTCATTAAAAAGCAACTTTGTTACTTGCATCTTCAACAGAGAGTACAATGTTACTTAACTTTTTTTACTAAAACTTTACATTTTTATTACAAGTTATGCCATAAACTTGTAATATTTTATCTTGACACTAATGACTGCCTCATTAGTCTAGTGGCTCGATAGGCTGGGTTCAATTCCTAAGTCGACTAATGTGTTATTGAGTTTTTCTATGAAATTCTCAGTAAGTAGCAGCTCGGAGTTTGAATTTGTGCCCGGTCCGCCTATTACAAGGGACCCAAACATATTTAGGTACTGGTGGAATATAGGTGTACAATAGTACACCTCTGCCTAACCCCTTCGGGGAATACAGGCGTGATAGCATGTTATGTTATGTCACTGTCAACAAATTAATGCTGAAACACAGAGTACCAGGTATACATGAAAGAATGGTGAGTCTCCGGAAGGAGACCTCGCAACCTCCGAAGGGTTGCAACTACCTGTGAAAATACCTCTGACAATATCTACTTATTAAAAATTTCTGAACCAACCGACACTGGAGCACTGTGTCAAATTGGAAGACCACCCTAGAACGGCCGTTAAGACACATCTCTGGGTGGGCATAGTAACTACAGGTACCATCACCACCATCACCAAATATTAAGACCGCTCTAATCAGTAATTGTCAGTGCAAAATATACCTTATATCCTTGTATTACCGCACTCCAATGCAACTTCAGAGCGGCCATTAAGTTTGGCAAATAGTGTACATCACTCTATCTTCATCACCTTCTAGACTCTTCTGCCACGCTAGTCTACTGGGGGTTGTTAGAATTCACACTCTGTCGAAAAGAGGCATTCTACGAAGTACACCCAAACGAAACACACACAGACGAAGCACACCTAAAGTATTCCACTTATCACACCGAAAGGTGGGCTTCAAATAATTTATATCTATTCCACGAAGCACACCTACGAATATCAATTGCCATAGTGCGGGGACTAAGAAATCAAAAAATATCGACACTTTAAACAGGTAGCTAACCTGTAACCAGTAAAAATTAAAAATATCGACACTTTAAACAGGTAGCTAATCTGTTTAAAGTGTCGATATTTTTATTTCGTAGTGCAATGGGTGGGTTTCGAACCAGCAACCACATGATCGCAAGTCCGACGCCCTAGCTTCTTCTTTAGGCTTCCGCCGCTAAATTTGAACTCGATACCTGCGACGTGATAGTCTTGTTAGGCTTTCACTGCTTTTTATCTATTTTTCTATACACAAACATAAACAAGCCAATATCAAAACAGAAAATATTAAAGGTAACTTTATCCAGATAAGTGACATTGATTAGTACAAAATATCGTTCCTGGGCGGGGTTCCCCCTGCTTCATGACTTAATAACGAAGCCGTTACAAAATTATGTATGTCATAGACAGTTTGTCATGCCCCGTCTGAGATCGAACCCGGTCCCCTCCGCCGGTGTTAGCATTTGTCTTCATTTTCTTAAGGGTAGTGATGCGCTTGATGTTATGATTACTAAGGCTATCGATAAAATCGATTGAATTTGAGTGACGAATTTTAAGACACGTGTTATTCTGCTAATAATAGCTTTGTTTTATATGACATTACAAAATTGTAACTGTTTAATAAATTTCATTATACAAGGATCTATACATTTAAGGATCAGAAATCAGTACTTACCTATAGGTAAGTTCTTACGCGTAAACATTTTTTATACAAAATGCTGTAAGCCGACATGGATTTAGTAGTAGGTATTAGTGTCGCTGGCATGTTGGATTGGCGATTAGTTTCAAATAATGATAAAAACATTAGAATTGCTTTATAGGCAGCAATTCACTTAAACCTAACCAATTTTTTATGTTATCCGTCAGAGCATAAAATGTAAGCACCTACCTAATTTTGTTCAAAGTATCGACAACCCTTTTTCTTTCGGTACATCCCTAAAAATAAGGACGAAGAACATTGATATTAATTCGGGCCTCCCGTACGAAATCACGTCTCGATCTAATTACCTACTGCGACTGCGTAAACACTGAGTTATGAAATCCGCGACTTTTGCCCACCCTTGGGAAATATGTGTGTTAAAAACAAAGAGGGTAACGCCAATTAAATACTTTCGATATTTATGTCGTTTGTTTTGTAAAATAAACCGACTTCGAAAAGGCGGTAGGCTTTCACGGGGCATATTTGTATCTGCTGGGCTAGTAGCAGGCAACTGACGCAATAAATTTTGCGTTGTGTCTATAATGTGATTCGACGGGTTGGATAGATTGATTGCTTTCAATGAATGATTTAATTACGTGAGAAAAAATACCAAGTCCTTACTACCTATCACTTTCGAAGCCGAAATAAAAAAGGAACGTTCGTTCGGTGGTAATCGTATTACTTGATAAGACTAGCCTGGTTCGCTTCGGCTATTTTTGGTTTTGAAATAATTCAGAAACCAATCAATAGCTTTTTGGAAAAAAATAAAGTTTAAGGAATATTATGTATGGAATTTAATAGCAAGCAGCAAGAGTAATGACGGAGTTATGTTATTATTTTAATATTAAAATATTCTGACAATCATCACAAAAGAACTAAAATTAAATATCTGATTCCTGTTTAGTCACTAGAGCCAATCAACAGCGTTAATTAAGTGTAAGTGGGGTAAAGCACCAGGCACCCCATGACACGGCACAGTCTATAAACTGACGATTAAACAACTTTGTCCAACACTGTGCTCAGTCACAGACCTATGGAAATTTAGATATGGATCAATAAAAAATAATAAAACGACAAATATACTGGTTTCTAACACTTAGAACGAATATTAGACATTGAAATAAAACTATTTTTTACGGATTTTATCAATTATATTAAACAAAATGTAGGATAGCCGTTGATAATTTTGACATTAGGACGACCAACACCTCAGACCACCCATGACCATGGATGCTGTAAAGGATCCGAAACGTCAGGAATTAATAAAAATATCAATATTACGCGATAATATCCGTAAAAAGTAATTTTATTTCATAACGAGAAATAATTTTCAAATTTGAGTAGGTACCTATGCCATATAATGCCTTCAAATCCTATACCTATTATAGACGTAAATACAAAAATCTATTGTTTCGGTCCTGGATTTCATTGGTGAATTAATCACACACCAGTCTCACATTACTAGTAGGTATTTTTGTTAACTCCTCGTGCTGAGATAAATGCTTGTGTTACGAGTGGGATCATGTCAATGGTGCTATGGGTGGGCTTCAAACCGGCAACCACATGATCGCAAGATGACCTAGGCATTAGGCTACCGCCACTTCTTGATTGATTGATAAGCCTACTTTTTGTTTACCACGACGGCGACGTCCGTTACTATCTTGTACAAAAATAATGTCCTGTCTACCGGTTCCTATATCTACTTTATCGTTAAGAGTTCTGTCCCTGCAAGTTCGTTCGATTCAATTACAAAAGTTTGACGAGTTCGTCAGGTGTTCCCTGATCGTCTGTATTGTGGCCATGGAGATAATCATAGTAATAGAGCTGTGAACTTCTATATCTGATGGTTTTATTGTGTGTAATGAAGGCTTGGAGGGACTTAAAAGTGGTGCTGTGGTGTTTGGGTTATTAGGGATAAGCCGTTGCTTGTGTTTTCACTGGAACTCTAATGGTGTTTTTTGGGCAAAAGGTAGCTTATATCCTTCTTCAAGGGTCCTCTCTATATCTACTAAAATTCTTTAAATTTTACTAAGATTATCAAATGTTAACATCAAAATAACCCGGGTTAGATGTAGGTAAAAATGTTGTACTCCATTTATTATAAGTATTAAGCAAATTATGATATTAGGAAAATGACTCCCTCATTAGTCTAATGCCCTCGTCGAGCAGCGTTTTTTAGTTTTTCTATAAAATTGTCAGAAGCAGTTCGGAGTCTAGATTTGTTAATGGAAATAAGTTCGTCTGCTTACCTACTTGAAATCTAAACATACCGAACAAGTACATAAGTAGGTACACCTCTGCTGTAATATTAATTAGATAAAGTTCCTTCGATTAGGATTTTAGGCAAGGCCTTGCCAGTTGGATAAGACCAGCGATTACAACAAGCAACCATGCCTTCAAAGTCGTGACGAATGTCACAATGCATCGCAAGCAGTAAGTAACGCATGACAGTAATAAAATTATAAGGTATATCAAAAAATACCTTAAATTCTCGCTTGATACATTATAGGTTTATACCACAATGGAATGAAATATTCTATTTTATCTGTCGGTAATCACACGGCGAATTAACAGATACGCACGTATCAATGCAGGTGAATTCACTAGGTCACGTATGTCCTCGGAAATGTCAAAGTGATTACGTTTATTCGACGTGAAGATTACCAGCGGTGGAGTATTACAAGTAATTCGTGCTCGGCTGTTACGAAATAATTGGGTACATACGACGACACATCAAGGTTACCGTTTGCATTTCGGACCATCCGTATTTCGACGCAACTGTGGTGATTTTTGTACTGCAAATGAATGGCTTGAAGTGTTGTTGTATGTACAGTGTGTTCGATACTTTAATTATTTTGTACCTTTGTTTGTAATTGGAAACGTTGGCTAATTGTTGGTCGTGGAAAAAATGCGTCCCTTATTATCCAGGGAAACTTATTGTCCAGGGAAGTTACTTAGTCCAATAGTCTTTCTTAAGACGTCTATTAGGTAGTAATTTTAGTGAAGTATAAATACGACTGCGGGCAGGATTCGAACCTGCGTCGTCTGGTTAAGAACACCAGACGCTATGACAGCCACCGCTAGTCCCACCCGCCAGGTCGAAATTTGCCTTCATATTTTTTTAATTTACGCCTTTGTGGTGACGGCTTCGTTGTCAGGTTCGAATCCTGCCCGCAGTCGTATTTTTCCTTCACTAAAATAACTTAATAATCTTTGCATGGAAAATGCCAAAAACATAGATAGATTACGTCAACAATCGTCATCAACCCGTTAATTTTCCCACTGTTGGCTACGGGTCTCTCTCTCAGAATGGGAAGGGTTAAACTATGGAGTCCACCATGCTAGCTTAATTAGACTTACCAGATTACTGTAACCACTGGTGTTTCCCACTGCATGACAAAGCCCTGATCCCTCATGCCCCCATCTGTCTGAATCCTGTGCCAATTGGATCCAATCTAAATAAAAGTAGATATAAAGGTTAGGTTTATCGATGACTCTGCCTATCGGTCTCAGGGCTCAACTCAGCAGTAATTTTAATAAGCCACTGATAACAATCAGAGATGATAAATACATGGCAAACTCAGCTACCATTTGGGTTACGTCACTAAATTGTTAAGAGTATAGTAATAGAAAATACATAAATATACTAATATTATAAAAACTTGATAAAAATTGGCAAGGAGATAAATTGCATCTTAAAGTCCATTGTGATGTGTTATACATATTATACAGCTTAAAAACCTGTTTTCATCCATCTGTTTCTCAGCTAACTTCTTATAAAGCAAACAACGGAATTTGATACGGTTTTCAATAACACAGATATTTTCTTCTGGAAAATTATTATTAGTTTATTGCAGGGGTTCGAAGCCGAGGCGGGTCGCTAGCATAACTTAATGACAACGTGAAAATACAAAACCAAACACCTTCCAGCACTTAAAGACAAAAACCAATAAATAATGGGCACTTCCCATAGCCACGCGTCGACGTCCTCTGCGGTATGACAATGATTATTTTAAAAACCTCATAAAACAACATTATGGCTTGTACACTATACTTATACTCTGTTCGTTGCCAATTATAGGTCGTAACCGAGGGTTCGATCCCACTCGATAATTGCCACCGCGCTAAACATAAGTAGAAACATGAATTATTGCACTTGACGGTTGAATATCCAGTTAATTAGGGATTCTACTAATCAAATGTTATTAGTTTTTGGGTTGACAATTGGACGAGTGGTGAAGAATTCTTTTTTTATCGAAACAATGACTACCAAAACTGATATGGATCTCCGAGGACCGTCTAGACAAGTGTGATGAAGTGAAAACTTGCGGAAAGCAGCTAGCAGCGACTTGATGAGAAGAGCTTACATAAGATCGGGCTCTATGAAGTTCACTCTATATCTATCCTTTTTATGTTTTTTTATATAATAACTCGGCAAAAGAGTAGGCGAGCCACCTTATGGTAAGTAGTCATCGCCGCGACATCACACATGAACATCTGCAATACCAAAGGATTTGCAGATGCATTGCCGAGCCTATTTAAGGAAAAGGGAGGGGAAGGAGAAGGAAGGGTTTTGAGGGAGGAATGGGGACTCCGGCACATCGAATTCACCTTATGAAATACAACAGTAAACATATTGCTAATCGATGTTGACATTCTGTGGGAGGGTAGTACTTCCCCGGTCGTGCCGACGCACTACTACTATTCAACGAGACACTACTACTATTCAGTACTTACGTCAACAGACGAGCAGACGAACCGTCTTCTAGGTAGTCATCGCCGCCCATGGACACCTGCAACGCTAGATGACTTGCTGATCCGTTACCGAGTCTTACGACTAGTAAGTAAGCCCTTACAGACTACAAACTACCGGAGCAGCAGCAACCAAGGGAGAACTAGCTCTCACGCGCAAAAGTCGAAAAACACAAAGGTTTACAATAGACTTCAACGTAAAGGTGGTGTCCAGCCAGGGACACGCAAAGAGGTTCTACTACTAGGCGAGACAGACATGGTTTCGCCGTCTTGCGAAGTGACTATCTGTAGAGCGGTGAGGAATTGTATTCTAACCGTCCCCGATACGGGGAAAAATAACCAGCCTATATCCAAAAGATGAATACTCTGAAACGAATAATGATAATAATGATGACGATGATTGCGGACTGTTAAGCTCGTAATTGAAGGTTGAAGTTTGCTATCCTATGTCTATTCCAATGTATAATAAACTTCCTACGGAAATCGAAGAGCTACCGATGACATGCTTCAAAAGGACATTACATAAATGTATAATAAAATAATTCTTTGATATGCTGAAAGAATAATTCCTATCTAAATATTACATGACCCTCATGCTATAATGAACTTTACTATTGTTATAATCAGTTCTTCTAGGCAAGCGCTCTCCATCGTAGACCACTTCGTTACTTAACATCAGGCAAGTTGTTGTCAAGCACAAGCCTATCTGTGATAAAAAAAAATTGACTTTGAACGAATGTTTCTCACACATGCTACAAGTGCCAACAATTTTTATTTATGTAAAGACCACCATGCATGGAGAAGCAAGCGCTATAAACACTAGACTCAAAGACACCCATACATACCTACAAATTAACTTTTTTCCATATTTTTTTCACTTCCTACTCCAACTCATATACATACGCAGTCTATAATTTTTCTACCGTTGAACTCACTTCGGTGTTCGGGCAATTGAACCGAATAATTGTCAGCGTATTTTTTTTGTTTTTCTCATCATTGTATAAGGATGTGAGTGTAATATCACCTTGCTATAGGAAATTGCGACGCTGTAACAATGGTGGCATTAACAATGGTATCTTGGAATCATATCTGGAATGTAATGTTTTAGATGAGGAATGGTAGTAATTTTGTTTGATGGTACGTTTGTCATTTTATTGTTATTCAAATTTTTTATGTTATTGGCTATGCAGACGATCAGCTGTTAGTATTTCAGGGTAAGTAATTTTAAAGAGGTAAGTGTCTGATAGCATGAGGGTCTGCAATATCCACATTTTAGCGCTTTCTCATTAATGTGACGGCTAGATGGCGTTGTAGTAGTAGTTCAGCGAAGTGTGCGCATGAAGCAAAATATTTGATTTTAAAATTAATTTTTCTAGACGTAGCGGTACCAGTTCTTGATGTTTATATAATCTAAATAAGTCTTTTTAGTAAAAGCACTTACGATACCACTTCTTAAAAGTTAATTCCTTCAACAGTTTGGTATTTGGTATCCAAAAGAGCCAGATGTGTGACTCTAGGGCGGATAACAACAAGCGTAATGAATGCATGACTCGACACGTAGCGACACTAGCTCACTATTAGATGCATCATAGGGTTGTACTGGTATCGATAAATATGTCGATAGTTTTATAAATAAGTTTGAGTAGATTATTTACAGTGAAATTCATTACTCTAGCTTGGTAAGCTGTGGCATCATGTTACAATAATTAATGTCATAAAGTTAATTAATGAAGACAACCAATAAACGCTTCAGTGATTCAGTTCATTATTATTTCTTATTCCGTTGCATTAGCGGTGATTTTTGTAGTGAAACTTTGTAACTTGACGTGTTGTGTTTTCAGTCACAGTCAGTTCAGTCAGTCCTTTAGCCTTTGTATGGAAAACGTCTTAGGTGAGGAATATCCAAAACGATAAATGTTCCTACTTAGGAGCGAGAACAGCCGGTCCCAAGTAATAAAAATGGGGACCGTAGAGATGATTTATTTAGTCTTTCTTGAAATTTATTGGAAAAACAGCCTCTTAGCGTAGCTTAAACAGAAGATTCCCTATTTCAGTGCCACTTTATAAATAAGTACTTGTTATTCAGAAAATTCGACTTGAGGCCAAAGAAAAAAAAACATACTTTATATGATACGTGGGTCTAATTTAGGTTCATCTTTTTGTCTGAGACCAGCGCTTAATATACCTATGTATGTATATGACGTATAATATTTTATAAGAACACCGACATTACCATTGTCTCCTCTGTTCCCACGTCACTAGATCGCATCTGTCCAGCGCGCGCGCACCCGTTCATTAGGTCGAGGCGCGTGATTGTCATTTGGCCACGCCCCCTGCGCCCGCTTAGACAATTATTATAATTCGTATGATTACGACTTGCGTACCAACCCGTGGATGTTTTGTTTTACCTTTTTTAGTGGGTTATGTAAGAATAAGAGCACATTGGTTAGAAATTGGTGGGAGTTGGTTGGTTCATAGTTAAATGTTATGTAAATTAATGAATTATAATTCGCAGGAAAACAAAAGTTTTGTGATAAACGCTGCGACTTCGTAGATACCCAAAACTATATAGAAAGGGAACAATCAAATTTAATTTGAGATTATAATACCTGAGTTCAATTCCAAGGTTGATCAAATTGTTATTGAATTTTTCTATGAAATTACAAGTTTAAGTACTTGCAATAAACAGCTTGGATTTGTTCCCGGTTAATGGAAATAGACTTTTCCCATAAAAAGTCACCAGTCTAAAGAGGCAGTCATCATTTCCAAGAAAAAATAAACCTGATACATGGAAATGATATCCAATTAAAAGGCACATAGTGCTTGACTAGCTACAAAAACTCCAAAAAACCTTTACAATATCAGACAGCTTAATTAAAGATTTCACCATGACCCATCTCTTCAATGACACATACTGACAAAAGAACAAAGACAGATACCATTAGGTTACACAACCTCTATTTTATATTCACGCACTCTGAGCTATATAATGACATACGAAAGACCTCTAATAGCGAGCAACCAAATTGCTCTGACCGCTTGCCTCTTACACTTGACCAACTTATTCTACAGCCAACACAAAGGAGTTTAGTCTCTGTATTTGGTTACATAAGGTTGACATGAACAGCACAGGTTATGATTGCATAAATTCGGTTCTTAGTGGATCACCACGCCTACCGTTGCGACAAATGGGGACAGTTTTCTTTGCTTTCTTTTTACGTTTTAGAAATGTATACTGTAATCCGTAGTAGCAAGGTTTAATTCATGTTAGCATCGTGAGAGTGTTTTGTCATTGAGTGCATTGTTGTTTTGTTACAAAATTTAACATTTGGAGATATGGAAGTGCTTACCTATGTAGGTATATAAATTGTTTCTTACGAACAATGATATTGTGTAATCTTTTTTATGGTAATTTTGAGAGGATTGCAAGACTTGGGGTCAGTGAAAATACTGTTATGCATGAAGGTTGTCAAGTTTGACTTATGGTTAAAAAATAAGATTATCTAGACACTTGCTGACCCGACATAAGTACGTCTTTCTATCTTAGCTCCATATTTTATTCAATTCGCACTGGAATCATTAATTTTAGCTCGTGTGTTTATTAATAAACACTCCTTCAAGTTCCAAGCCTCCTTATGATTAAGTAGAACTACTACTTAATCATAAGGAGGCTTGGAACTTGTGATCACCGCCCATGTTACATCTGTAATACTTTCTATACCCAACTGCTTCATTAGTCTTCCGGTCTTATGTGAGAAGTTTTTATTTCCAGGTCGAGCAAAGTGTTATAGGGATTCATGACATTTTCAGTGGCAGCTCGGACTTTGGATTTTTACAACCGGGCACAAATCCAAACTCCGAGCTTCTGAGAATTTTGGCAATAGTCTCGCTCTCTATTACAAAGTACTGTGAGTATATACCGGTGAACTGTGAGTATATTAGTATACTTTTCTCTTGGGGGAATACAAGCATATACCTATAGATAATTACCTTTTGAGGATAGAACAACAGCAGCTTTGAGTTGACCTGTCCAGACGCACGAATCTCTTAGATAAAAGCCCTTCGCCTTCAAACCATAAAACAAATGAGTTTAAAAGTTGAACCCCTTACTACCTAATGAAGGCCAGTCCACTTAGCTTTCAGTGTAGTACTCGATAGCAAATCGATACAAAATTGCTTTGACATTTGAAATCGTTCACAAAATGTCACGACCGGGAGTGCGACAGCGCCATTCTAACAATAATTGTTCACTGCAACCATTGCTTGCAGACATAGCCAGCTTTTCAATATACAACTATGTACGTTTTTTGGAGTATGGATAATTATTATGGCCCAGCTGCCACATAGGGAAACGACATGGTGTGTTATTTTTTATCACCAACCCATTACATTGTCCCACTGCTGGGCACGGGTCTCCTCTCAGTACGAGAGGGATTAGGCTATAGTCCGCCACGCTAGCCCACTGCGGGTTGGCAGACTTCACACACCCGTCAAGAAAATCTCTCAAGTATGCAGGTTTTCTCACGATGTTTTCCTTCACCGTTTAAGCGCGTGATAATTAATTATTAATACGCACATAACTTCGAACTCAAGACCTTTGACTTGGCAGTCCAATGGTCAACTAGTCTATCACTGCACTTGCGCATGGTGTGTTAGATTTGTACCAACTTAACCCCACAGTTGTCTTCCCTTGCCTTAAGTATAGCTACAGCTATTCGGGGCATTCGCAACCACCTTCGTCATCATCCATCCTCATCTTTGTCATTTATCGCATTAATTCGTCTAGATTGGTTGAACACCATATAATATTCTGGTGTACTTTCTCGATTTTTTTGTCGTCCCTCGCCTTTGACGCAAGAAAATTAACCACTAAGCAATAATGTGTTTCCAATATTATTTCCCTTTGGAAAAGTTAATCTTGCTTGTGAAATACATACATACATACACTCACGACTTTTTCCCATAGGGGTAGGCAGCAACTACAGAACGCCATCTGCTACGATTCTTGCAAAAGTACTTCTTTTGCTTTGTCCACATTCATGCATCATACACATGCGCCGGTTGCGGGTACTACGCACCTGATCTTTCTGAAGGATCTCACCAATAAGGTCGTGGTATGTCTTTCTACGGCGTCCCCTCCCGGCGACTCCACTGCTTGTGAATATACTCGGAAAATAAGGCTCAACAACTGACGTTCAAAGTTCCGGGGTCAACGGGCTTGCTGCTGCTTGAACGACTTCTAAATACAATTAAAAAAACCTTGAATTAAGATTTAATATATTTGGGTCACAATAATCACACCAAATAATGCCTTAACTACACACAGCAAGACATAACATTAAACAAATTAGTGCATAATAATAATAATTTCGTCTTTCACTTTCTATAACATAGGTTGGTACTTATCTACCGTACTTATTACAAAACAGACAGTATAACAAGCGAGAACAATTGAACGTCACTTCGACGGCACATTCATCTAAATTAGCTTAGACATCTTTATTATGACGTTCCAATACGTAATAATGGCAGTAAGTGTAATGACATTAATAGCCTGCGCTTTGATTGGCTGTCGAATGTCGTAAGTTTGAATTGTGCGGAGGCTGTGCTATAGAATAAATAGGGCTTTATGCAGAATCGACACTCTCCAATACTTCGTCGTATGCAATAATGTGCAGTCAAAAGCATTTAAAGCAGACATTGCAGTTAGTTGTAGTAGTATATGACCATTGGACTGCCAAGTCAAGGGACTCGAGTTGGAATGCACGCAAGCACACACCTCAGACTTTTCGAAGTCAAAATCAATTATCATGCTCTTAAATGGTGAAGGAAAACATCGTGAGGAAACCTGCATCCCTAAGAGATTTTCTACCAGTGCAGTGGGACAATTTAATGGGTTGATGATGATGATGTTGGAATATTTGTAGATAATATTTTCTCAATTTTTGATTTGAAAAAGTAGATACTAGATTCAGATTTTGTTAGTGATATCGCGCCTCTCGCTAGTAATATTTAAATCTTTCTGTATGCAGTGGAGACTATTTTACTATTTTTGACGATATATAATAACCTTAATGTACCTACTGCCTCATTAGTCTAGTGGTCCTAAGCGCGACTGCTACGCTAGAAGTCTTTGGTTAGATTTCCAGGTCGACCAAAGTGTTATTGGGTTTTTCTAAATTCTCAGTAGCAGCTCGGAATTTGGATGTGTGCCCGGTTAATGGCAATAGGCTCGCCCCCTAATACATGGGACCTTAACATACCGGCGGCTGTGGGTGTAAATTGATACACCTCTGCTTAACCTTTCGGGGAATACAGGCGTGATGGTACAATCTTAATCTAAATTAATGCTATGAAACAACACAGTTACCTACTCGTGACAGAGACAGGTTTCCAGTAAATGGACCTAGATATTGTAGGACACAAGAATAAAATATAGAAGAGGACATTCGTCATTATTATCATTAGCCTGCAAGCGACTATGCAGTCCTAGTGATTGATTACTGGGCTGGGCTATTTACGTAAATGGTATATTTAAGGGAACTTATCATTACTTCTATAAAGTTGTACCTACGGAGCTAAAAGTTATTTTGGACCATTATTAATAGGTATTTAGTCTTATTACTGCGTATACTTACATAAAAAAATTTGCAATAATAAAATAAAATGACTACTTCTCATCATAATCATCATCAACTCATTACATTGTCCCAATCCTTGGCACGGGTGTCTCCTCAGAACCACAGGGATTAGGCTATAGTCCACCACGCTAGCCTCCTGCGGGTTAACAGACTTCACACGCCGTCAAGAAAATCAAAAGACGAGCTTTCAAGATTTTCGAAAACTATGGAAATTTGTTAAGATTACCTACTTAAAATGTGGTGGGACTGGTGCATCTGCTGGGGTTCGTCTCAAGAAGTACCAATAATATTCTCCAGTCCCTATTAATGTAGTGTGGGACGAACTTTTTGTTGTGGTAGGGCCACGCTGTTCGCAGCATGAATGGGCCGGCTCGACCGGGGAAGTACCACACTCTCGCAGAAGACCGACTTCCGAGTAGTAGCGTTTCGTTACTGCGCTTCGTTCGGTGAGCGAGAGGGCCGGAGGCCCAATTCCTCCCCCAATCCCCTTCCTTCTCCTTTTCTCCTTCCCCTCCCTTTCCCTAAATAGGCTCGGCAACGCATCTGCAACTCCTTTGGTTTTGCAGATGTCCATGGGCGGCGATGACTACTTACCATCAGGTAGCTCGCCTGATCGTTTGCCGAGTTATCCCATAAAAAAAAAAAAAAAAAAAAAAAAAACTCCAACGAGCTGGACAGACGACCTGGTAAAGATCGCTGGGAGTCTTTGGCTGCAGGCGGCATATAAACCGATCGTTGCGGAAGTCTATGGAGGCTTCGTTCAGCAGTGGACCTTATTTGGCATGATGACGATTGCATATTAAGCTATATTTCTCCGTTGCAAGATTAAAACAAATAAAAATTAACATTATAAAAACTATATAAATGTTGTTTCGCACATCCCACAAAACAGGCGCATATTATTATGTGCCAGTATTATTAAGTAATATATTCAAAGAACGAGATATGCATCGCATGTTGACAATAGAACACAATAGCGCCGCGGCGATACACCTTACAAATCATATTACAACACATAGGTACAAAGGTACAGTCACGATCAGATATAAGTATGTGGACGTACAAACTGTTCCAAACAATCTGAATATCAATGACATGAATTTTATCCCATTGAGATAAAGTTCAATTTCTTTAGATAAACATTATGAACAATATATTCATCCTAATGTGTTTGGTGCTGACTGTACCAACTAGGTAGATTGAAGAAACATTGTTTGACACCTACGTCATGCGGTATGCAAATTCTTTGATTCGCATTTGAGTTATCAAATGTATCAAATAAAGTTGCTCCAAAAGCCGTTAGAACTTTACCTTCCTTTTCTGAAAGACTCATTCTAGAGACAGAGGTGACCAGTAGTGGGACGGTAAATGGATTGGCCGACAATTTTCCAGCATTCTTGATTGCATGTTGGTACCTACGTTTGGTTTGAATGTCGGGTTCATGCCAACCAAAAGAATCATTAGACTATGACGATAACTTGTATCCATGGGACTATAGTGAATACTCGTGATGAACATGCACAGTTATTTCTTCTGTGAGTGCATTTAAGTTGTATGACCGTAGATGAAGCTTGAGTTGTTGAAATAAAATTTATCTATAAGATTTTTCCCAACAAACTTAGCTGCAAGTATCTTCACATGTACTCGACATTGAGCCGTGCAAATGATATTTTCCTGCGCAACGAGCGCAAAGCGCGGCATAATTATAAACGCATCAATCAGATGCGCGTGCGCTTCGCCCAGGGCGCATGCGCGTAAACGGTTATTAGTCGAGTTACATGGCGACGAGTGTTTTGCGGGATGTTTTTAATGTTATGTAACCTCGGGGGATTGGTTAAGCGTATGTTCGTAAGGTTATCATTTCAAGTGGAAAAATGATTCAGGTACAACACTTTCGCTGACTGTTTTTGAGCTTACTAATTTGCTGGCAAATTCCTATAATTTTCTCAAGTCCGATTTAAGTTATCTTTGAGCAGAAATATATGCATAATATATCTAAGTATTTTTATTTCTATCGCCGTCTGATCGTATTTTATCGTCAATATCCATGATAAGACTTCCATGTTTGCATTATAAGACTTCGTTATCCAGTAAAAACCTGGCAACTGTCGAAAAGAGAGGTGAATGGGCCTGCTACAGAATCTTAGACTAGTCAATTTATGATTCTTTACGAATATCGAAATACCTAAGTACAGCTTAGTATTGAGCCTAGATTAAGCTTCAATCTGGTTTATCTACTATATAAAAATAAGTCGGGTTTTCCTTCCTGACGCTATAACTCCAGAACGCACGAACCGATTTCCACGGTTTTGCATTCGTTGGAAAGGTCTCGGGCTCCGTGAGGTTTATAGCAAAAAAAGTCCGAAAAAAAACACGGGCGAAGCCGTGGGCGGAAACCTAGTTACCTATATAATTGACATTTAAAATATACGATAAAATGCCTCCTCTCGGTGAGAGGGAGTGGGCCCAGTGTGTACGGGTTGGTAGATATCATGAATTTTTGTTTCTAGGACATGCCGGTTTCCTCAATTATCATTGTCATGCCCAGGCGTCGAATTACTTCTGCCTTTACAGGTACAGGTTTACCTTGTTCAATGTCGAACGATGTTGCTTTACCGTATTTAACTGCTTATTTTTTATAAGGTATATTTTAAAATTAAATAATGGGGAATGTTCACAAAGATATGAATTTTCTAATGAAAGATTTTTTTTTGTGAAAGAAAAATTCGATCTCAGGCAGGGTGTGAACCTTAAGTACACCAGACGCTTTACCAAGAGACCTAAGCTATTTGTATTATCTGGAAATTCTATTTCATGAATGAAGATTAATATATTTAAATTTGAACATTATGCCAATGAAATGGAGGTCTTTTTGAGAAGGAATCTTTATAATGACCAACAAATTCCTAAATTTAGGCTCTATCGTTTATTTTTCAACCCTTCAAATCCCATAAAACCAATACCGTAAACCCCACGGTAGGTACACTATGATAAACCCAAAAAACAACGTTGTTTCATCAAAAATAAATAGGAAGGGAGCTCACACCTGCCCGGCTCCACTATTCATAGGCTGTATGCACATGACCGCGGGCTAGTTCGCGCGTTTGGATTATTCATAACGCGTAGGTGTCGACGCGCCCGTGTGAACCGCGTCTACCGATTTTGTTATTGGGACTATTGGTAAATGAATTTTCGTCCTGACTTTCAATAAAAAGGAAGATAGCAGCTTTTCGATTGATAGAAAATAATGTTTTAATTGCATATTACGAAAATGACATCTGAATAAAATATATACTGGTAAATAGAATAAGTACTCTAAGAGGGAAAACATTTCATCTACTACCTACATGAACAAATAAAATTCTCATGTATCAACATGATGAATCAGAACGAATCACGCGCACAATTTATTCAATAACTTCAAAAAATTCAGATAAAACTTCAGAAGATGACGCCTCCAAATGTCAAGTCACCTTTCCTAATGAATTAGTGATCCGTGAGTCGCCTACCTACGGAATTGAAACACAATATAATGTCAATAGGACACTAAACCGTAAAAATAAGCACTACTTATACGTTTAACCGAAATAAACCGCTTATTTTTTTATTAAAAAATAACTTTCGAGTTGCCGTTTTCTTAATTTCAACATTAAAGTCAAAATATTTGAGTTCAAATCCAAGGTTTTATTGTAATCATGTGCGTATTATTATAATTTAAGTAAGTAATTAAGGAGCGCAGTATCCTTGGAGTAAAACTTACTGATCGTTTTAAGAACACAAAATTGCGGTTTAAAACTCAAATTGCTGATGTCACGTGCAAAGTCAGACAGCTGAAATGGGACTTGGCGTTTGCCGCATGCCCGACCAACTGTGGGCAAAAGCTACCACGACTTGGATCCCGCCAGCGTGGTCAGCCCAGGCGGAGGTGGCACGATGCACTCGACTCTATTGAGAAAGATTGGGTCGCTAAAAATTCGGATAGGTCGTCTTGAAAAGAGGGAAGGGGAGGCCTTTGCCCGCCAGTAGAAAATATCTAATAATAATAAAGTGATTATCACTTACTTAACAGCAAAGGAAAATGTCGTAAGGAAACCTGTATCCCTGAGAGATGTTAGACTTCTCGACGATGTCTGAAGCATGTGTGAAGCTTCCGAAGTGTAAACATCAGGCTAGCATATGGACCATAGCCTCATCCTTTTCAATTTTAGAGACAGCCTGTCGACTATGTGACTGTATACTACATCTTTGACGTTAAAGGTAATACAATTTTTGCTTACCTTTTTAATATTGTTTCATTGGTCTAGTGGTCCTAGGCGCGACTGCTACGCTAGAAGTCCTGAGTAGCAAAGTGTTATTGGATGTTTTTATTTTCAGTCGTACCCCGAAGTTTGAATTGTGTTCTATAAATGGCAGTAGACTTGCTCCTTATTACATGGGAACTAAAAACATACAAGCGACTTGTGGGTGTTCCTACATCAGTACCTCTGTTTAACGCTTTGGGGAATACAGGCGTGATGATATGATGGTATTTAATTCTTCTAAATTCAATTTGCAGCCAGTCACATCAAATTCTGGTCAGTTGCATTATAATTTTTGGATATTTCCCTAGTTATGTTGACTGCCAGTTTGGCGCAGTGGTTAAGTTTACCTTCCCACTATAGTTGCATCTAAAGTCGTGGGTTTGATTCCCACTCGAGGCAAATATTTTCAGTTCCACGAATATTTGTTCCGCGTCGAAGTGTAGGTACTTACTGTCAGTTTGTTTAATTTGTAAAGTTGGGGAACTTTCAACACAAAGCTTATTATGTAGTGCGGGTGTTGTCTTTATAAAAAAAAAACACTATTTACAGCATCTGATGTTTGAGATTTAATTAGATTACACTACAGTCCAACACATTTCAAGTGTCAAACTTAATGCAGTTAAACATCCATTATTTTAAAAGTCCGACCTTTCAATCAACATCCAAATTCAAACACAACCGCAACATATTAAACTTTTCAATCTTTTCCCACTACACTTCACATTTTCAATAATCGTGCGGTGTATTGACAGGACACTCCAACTTTTTTAAAGCGCCTCTTTTAAGCCCGCCTTTTTTCGACTCCGGCGCACCGTTTGATCGCAGTGATTTGACAATATGCGCGCGCAAGCTTGACATACGCCGCGCATATCGAAGAAATCTCCATTAACGACAGCCGTGGAAAAAATTGACCACAAAAGACTGAATCGTCAATCGCGAGGGTGCTGCTACTAATGGGGACCCATGATGGTTGAGGTGGCGTGGAGACGACTTGATTAGTTTAAATTTTAAAACAATTATTATGGTAAGTACCATAGCAATGCGAGGTATTAATTAGAAGCGAACCAGTCCTGACCTAAGTATTTATATAACTTAACAGGGCTGTCTGAATTTTATGTTACATGCAATGTTTAAGGTTCAATAAAGAATATTTTATTTATTTTTTAATTAATAATAAAAAGCCTTAATAAATAAAATACGGTTCACCATAGGTACCTACATAAGGCATTTACATGAATTATCGCTGAATTTATGTCAAGTCTAATAACAGGAATTTTATGCAGTTTTATAACACTCAACAAATCAATCAACTATATACAAGAGAAGTACCTAATAGGAAATATATTGTTTTCGAGCACCGGGCTCTGACCAAATTTATAAGATTTCGATCTAAGATGGTAAAATAATTTTATAAATTAAACTGAACGAATGCTCTGCACTTCCCAAGTAAAGATATTTTCATTGTATTCTAAATTAAAAAAATGGAAAATGATTTTCCGCCTGTATGTTCAGGTCCCATGTAGGTAAGCTACCGCTACCACTAAACTAATGAGACAGTCTTTAATGCCATCTTGTCGATTTTACCTAAATTCCTTCCTATATCAAGTACCTACGGTCGCAATGAAACTATCAAAAATATTTATAAACACCAAAGTCCCCTCCACAGTTTTTTCTCTTCCTATCAGCCATCGTCTCTAATGAACTTCCAAATGGAAGCTGTTCGTATCAATGCCAATCAGATTCATATTTATCGAGAGCATCAAAAGGTTTTAATGGTGGTAGCTAGACCTGTTGACCACGGTACAACTGAGTTTGACGGCTTCAGATAATGGGGAAAGGTGTAAAAGGTCGTGATGCCGCGTTACTTGATGCTTCCCATGGGATAAAACTGGATGATCTTTAACGGATGTTTATATTTAAGTTAACTATAGTTAAAACTATGAACTTTTCACTTCGTTACCAAATTGACATTTCCTTAAAAGGTTTTCCTTCATCAGATAGTGACAGTATATATGAGTGTATTCAAATAGAAGATATAAAAGCGGACATTTAAGCGGAATGTTTTAAAATAATATGGATATATGATGGGTTTCATTTAATTAAAATATTTTGTTCTTTTTGGAGCATTAAAATAAAAGCCAGTTTTTTTACTATTGATTTATTGATTCTTCAGTCACTGAGAGATTCTAACTATAATTATCTACTTTCATGATACGATTGATGATTGCGTTACGCGTAGACAAACACGAAACAAGCTAGATATTATATACTACAAGTAGATTTACATGAGACTTTCTTTTCCGTAGTACGTCCTAGCTCAGGTTTTAGACAACATCAAATATACCAACATTCGTGGCACAATGATTCTCAATTTTTCCAACACAACATACATGCATATTTCATGACCGAACACCCCTACACCATCAGACAATGATGCTGTACTTTCTTGAGAAACCGTGGAATCAATCTTGAGATTGTCCTTTTAATTATGGTTCGTGGGTAATGATGGAGGTGCAGTGATAAAAGTGACTGATGCTAATGCATATTTATAACCGTTGCTTTTCTAATTCCATTTTATGAAACAGATCTTCCTGCTCGCCTTTTCCGTCAGTGAGTTTGCTTTCAATATAACCAGTTCCTTTTTTATTAGCAATGCGAAGAAAACACAGCCAACTCACTGCCTACCGTAAGGGACAAAAAGAGGGAGAAAGGAGATGAGGTGAAAGAAGGAGACTGAGGGAGGAATTGAGCCAGAGCCGGCGGTGCACAGTTGCTGAAGAAAACGCAATAATATGCATACCTAATGCTACTTAATGGCGATATTCTGTGATATCTGTAGGAGGTTAGTTCTTCCCCGGTCGTGCTGACCTATTCATGCTGGCATGAAGGCATGCCATCCAGACACTACTTCCAAGAAAAAAACACTAAATGCCTTGGCAGAAACTTATCTATTATTTAGGTACAATCGCCAGCAGGTCAAGGTATACAAAACTGTCAAATTTATCCAAATTATTTTAAACCTTACATTGTTAAAGATAAAGTTCAAAATCAACTGAAAAAGTTTGACATTTTGTGTTAACTTGATGTGCTCGCCACCGAACATGGATTCGCGCCGAAGCACTTCATCATTCACCCATTACATTGTCTCACTGCTGGGCACGGGTCTCCTCTCAGAACGAGAGGGATTAGGCTATAGTCCACCACGCTAGCCTACTGCGGGTTGGCAGACTTCACACGCCGTCAAGAAAATCTCTCAGGCATGCAGGTTTCCTCACGATGTTTTCCTTCCCCGTTTAAGCGCGTGATAATTTATTATTAATACACACATGACTTCGAAAAGTCAGAGGTGCGTGCCTTGGATTCGAACTCGAGACCTTTGACTTGGCAGTCCAATGGTTGTAACCCGCCGAAGCACTTATTTGCCCATAATACCTCGGCATTAACCCATCTCCAGGCGTGGGGGTGTGTATAGATATATTATGTACCTACCTTTAAAATTATATTTTTACATTTATTTTCGCCCTCTCATGATAAATGAAAGTCGTGTGCTTAATTTATAGCTACATTTTGCAAAACATCTGTCCGTCCATCTTAGAGATATCTAATATTAAGGATTGTTAAGAGTTCACGTTAATTTAATCTGAAATGCGCAACGAATTACAAGTGACAGAATTTCTTCTAAGTTGAATATCTAAATTACAAAATATCACACTGACAATCACTATTAATGCTTGGAATAAGATAGTTGAAAATGGGTTTTATTAACGTCTTACATTTCTAAAAGTAATTTCTTATATTATATTTGGCACAAATGCCAAAATAAGGATAAAAATTTTAGTGATAGAGTTAATTTTAGTACCCGAATTGCCTATGTGTTCATCGGCAGCTGCGACATAAACATACCATCAAGCCTATATTCCACGAAGGTTTAGGCGGAGATGTAATAATGTAAACCCGCAGTTCGCCAGTCTGTTTAGGTCCACAAATCCAGACTCCGAACTGCTACTGAGAATTTCATAGAAAAAATCAGAAATAACTACAGAAAACTCCTACTACTGCAGAGAAGAATATAATATTAATGATTACGAAATTACATATGATGTATCTTCATCATCAGTCCATTGATTGTCCCACTGCTGGGAACGGGCCTCCTCTCAGAGTGAGAGGAGTTAGGCTATGTAGTCCTCGCGTAGGAATACAATCTACCGTAACTCTAGCAAACAGTGGAGAGGTCAAACACTCGTGTGGTTTGAGTCGGTAGGTCACCTACTCTGGGTCGAGTCCCACACTCCCCGTTGTGACATCCCTGGGCGGCGGCAGTCCATTAGGTTTTCCACATGTTAAAAAACATTCTACCACCATACCATTAGTCCACCACGCTAGCCTACTGTGGGTTGACAGGGGTTGTCGAGAAAATCTCTCAAGCATGCAGGTTTTCTCACGCTGTTTTCCTTAACCGTTTCAAGCGAGTCACACTTAATGAATACCTGGTGTCTTAGAGTCGAGACCTACAACTTGAGAGTTCAATGTTCATGTCACTAGTATATTACAGGTTCACCGTTACCTTCATCAGTCTCAAAAGAAATTCGTCTCCCAATAGTCTAAGAAAAAGAAACGCAAATATATACATATCAAGATCCACACACAAACTAACCATCACACATCATTTCCACGGGTAAAAGGTCCAGCGGTCCCTAATACCGGTCTCCTCTATCCAGCCGTCACAATGACGGCTGCGCATGACTTGCACATATTCACTTCTGACGATGATGTATGTTCCTTGACCGTAATGAGCGCCGCGATATGTTGAGCGGGCTGTGTGGGATGGGGTGTAGAGTTGTAGACTGTGCCTTAAATATGGAGATTACTGAATATGTATGCAAATATTTATTGTGTAGCTGTGGTTGTCTAAGACTGTCTCATTAGTCAAGACTGCCTCATTAGTCTAGTTTTCCTAAGCGCGACTGCCACGCTAGAGGTTCGATCCCCAGGTCGAGAAAAGTGACATTGAGTTTTTATATGAAATTCTCAGTAGCAGCTCGGAGTCTGGATTTGTACCCGGTTAATGGCAATAGGCTCGCCCCCTATTACATGGGACCTAAACATACCGGCGAAATGTGGGTGTACATTATTACACCACAGATTAACCCTTCGGGGAATACAGGCTTGATGGTATGTTATGGTGGTGGTCTAGTTTTGAGCGATGGTGGCCCAGTGATAACGACCACGACTTGTGAGTTGTAGGTTCGAACCCAGATAGGCATATAATAATAATTTATACTTTGTATAAATTATTTCATCACCATTACTCCCAATACGGTTCAGGTAAATGTGCAGAACCCAGCATGTTCTAGAACCAAAAATTCGACGACATGAGACATCTACCAACCTGCACTCCCTCTTACCTCTCTCTCCCACCGGCCTCTGTCCATGTAGTGTGAACATTATAGGCTGATTAAGCTATACAATTAACTAGTTGTAAAGTATATATAAATATATATTTTTTAAAGCAATGTGGGTCGCACATTACTAGTATTCTTGTTAACCCCTCGTGCTAAGCTAAAATGCTTGTGTTACGAGTGGGTTCACGTCGGTAGTGCAATGGGTGGGGTTCGAACCGGCAACCACATGATCGCAAGTCCGACGCCCTAGCCATTAGGCTACCGCCGCTTCGTTTAAGAGAACCTATGTGTCATTTTTTTAGGGTGCGCATAAATGCGCATAGAGGCGCGCGTAGGACCACTAGACTAATTGGGCAGAGCAGACAAAATTTACCATTAAAAGCAACCAGTTTTTTCACTACATCCAAATTCAGAAGCATTTTTTTTTTATAAAACATAAACATTTAATATTTTTCTTCTAACCACCGTCCACACCGCGTAACTTTGCTTACTTTTTAAGGGTAAAAAACGCAACGCACATCCTCTATCCCGGCTTAGCAACTAGCCCATACAATTTGTCATCAATCTTTCAATGGAGTAAGTAATGGTATCCCTGACAAATGACGTCACTAATGACCTAGAACCGAACACATATCAAACTTAGATTACTTGTCTAATTTAAGGCAAACGTATTTGGGTGGCCGGCGTACTAGCTTTTTGTATTTTTATTTGAATATGGGACTTAGATATGGATAATTTATACTTTTGGTTTTTTTGGAATTGGAATATCTAGCACATTATGTGCCCTTGTGTGTGCCTTTTTTAAATGTCAAATGAATGAATGAAGGGATATTTAAATTATATTAGTATTTATAAGTATTATTATTAAAAGTTTATCAGTAAAGTTAGGTTTGAAGTGAATTTAGCTATAATTTTATTGAATAAGAGTTTCATACAATTCTAGTAAGAAAAATATTCTGAAACCTTAAAATATTATGTTTTGTATGCCATGCATAATAAGTACGAGAGTATTTATTTCCTCTAATCTCACGACGCATTTCATATTTATGATACTTACTATCTAATCTAGAAGAAATATGTTTACCTATATAAAATCATCAAAGTGACGATGAGTTCGACAATGTAGGATTGATTTAAAGAGGCTACAATGACAAGCAACTTCTCCACCCCAGCACTGTCTCCTTCCTAGACGACCACGAAGTTTTACAAAAATATCGGAATAATATTTCACAAAGATCACCTCTCCTTAAGTAATACAGATCTATTTAACAGCACTACATTTGAACAGTCACATACCCGACCCCGATCCAACCATTCAACCCACAGGGTGAATAGTGAAAAAGACATTATTCCAAATTTGAACTGCAATTTATCAAGCGATCCTCTCCTTTGACCCGAAATGTTATGACAAGATGATGTATATTCCACAGATGATATTCGAAATCTTACGTTCGGTATTTTTTAAATATTTTAAGGGAGATAATAGTGACGTGTAAGTTAGTGATGCGACATCCGGGACAATTGTTTGAGTGATGGGTCGGCGACGATTTGACTAGTATTGTTACATTTTTTTGAAAAAGGAATTATTTGCTACTGCTTGTCATCGTATTTTTCTAGTAGGTAGACTTTTTATCGTATCGTATCGTAACGTCCATAAATAACATATCAGTGTAACGTAAGCGGAAAACGGTTGTGTTTTTTTTATTACATGCGTGACACGGGACAGTTAAACCAAAGATTTAAAGTTAATCAACGCTTAAACGTTAGGTTCCTATATTTATAAACAAAAAAAAATGAACATAAAAACGTATTTTGACAAGTACAAGGAAATAATAAAAATTTTAACAGAATGTTGGAACACCGTTGGAACCAATATCACACGCGTTGACGATCTAATAATAATATTATTTAAGTCATAAGCGAAAAGCGATATTAATAGGTACCTATTTATCCACTTTTCAGTGTAAAAAATATGTCAACCTGGTTCATAAAAAAACAATAGTTAGGCTAGTCCAAAAAATATGTATCTAAAATTCATCCATTTCTTTTATATTGCCGGTTTGTGGAGTTTAAAACGCAGCCGCCTCTTATAGAAAACAGCATTGCGATAGCGTGTGGTTAGACTGAGCCAACTTTAGCTTATTTTCTTAAGCTACTGGGTACTAAGTACTGAGGTATTTAACCGTAAGCGGAAAACGGTTGTTTTTTTTATTTTTTATTTATTTACTTCAATTAAAACGGTACATACCAATTACAATAACTGAAGACTCAGAGAAACTTATACCTACTACATTTTACTTAAATAAATACAAACACGATTATACATCCTTCTCACAAAAACGCAAACATTCTGACAGTATAAACGGCCATCCATCCACAAACAAGTCACAGTCAGGATTGGCGCACAGTTTACGTCGTAACGTTCACGTTTAGAGCAGACAGCGAGCGTGGTATTGGTGACTTAGCACGCGCCATGGTGCGACACCAGGGCACGGCAAACAAAAGGTGTCTTCGGTTGCGACGGTAGTTGTTGGGAACAACACTATTACATGCGTGACACGGGACAGTAAAAGCTACTGGGTACTAAGTACTGAGGTATTTTAAACTCATCCACACTTTGTTCAAATTAATTCAATTATTTTAATCCGAATCCCATGATATTTATGAATACTTTTACCACGATCTACTAGGTGGGTATATCACTGCTGAAATACTTATTAATTTTCATGGTATTTGATTGTGACAAAAGCGTTATTCAATGACTACGGAATTGATGATTTTGGACAGTTTTCAAATTCAAATTCGTTTATTGCGAATATAGGTATTACATGAATGTAAAAAAAATAATTATTCGTTGTGTCAGTCAGTTAAGTCATTAGACGACCGTTGTGATACATTTGAAATAAAATCTTGGGCCCATAAAATCTAAGAATAAAATCGCTTCCGCTTCTGAATTAGGCGGAGGTCCCAACGGCTAAATACAAAGGGAACCGCGATCGTTTGCGGCCCAGCCTTCATTGCGCGCGATGACATTCACAAAAACAATACATCTATCAGTATACGCAATGTTCAGACAAAATATTATTTACAATATAATTTTATTTACTTAAATAAAAAAGAGAAATACTTAATCAAAATTAGTATAAGAGATTAGTGTTTTTTAGGTATAGCGTGTAATTAATTAGGTTTTAATAATACATAGGTATAGTTTAAATATTTTTTGTCGATTTTTTTGCGTCAAGCGCTTGTCAACTTTTAAACGCCTTTGCGGGGAGATCAGCCATAAGAGATGAGATGATTATGATACTTAGATGTCATGTCATTGATATTAAAGGTAGGTGCTTAAGTTATATGAAATACATAGAAAATAGGAATCTTCATTATTATTGTTTTTTTTTTCGCTGTAATAAAACTAACGCCATAGGAAATTATGAAATGGTAGATATATAAGATTAAAAAATAATTTATTAATATACTTAACAAAAATTTTTATCTAATAACCTTCAGTTGTCTACATACGCTCGTGAAATAAAAATCGAAATTGTAATTTCCTGGCAACGTCTGATCGAGGGACAACAATTTGCGGTCACCGACTGATTACCAATACGAAACCCCAACGAAAACACTAACAAAACACACACATACAAAAACCAACTCAAGTTCTGGGCGACAAAGTTGGTATTAGGGTGAAAATAATGACGGATGTACGATGTTTTAATCGAATAATCGTTTAGTCCAAATTCGTCACGTTCACCGACATCTGTCGCCTGTAATCGAATCGAAGCTCGTTCAAATCGATCGACATCGAGACGATTGCATAATTCCTTACGATGACAATACGAATCGGCGAGTTGAGAACGTGATTATACATAATAATGGCCCCCAATCGGCTAAATTGCTTTCGGCGGAGTACCGATGACATTTCGATTATAGAGATCAATAGGTTTTTTTCAATTGACGATGCTATCCTTAGTGGTAAATATTTTTTGGTCATTGTCTTTTTGTAGGGACAAAAAATGTTTTATAGCCTTCACAGGTTATTGCGCAAATTTACGACCTATGTATGAAGATGTACAATTTATAAAAACGGTCCAGCTGTTTCATAAAGTTTATTTATTGAAACATGATTCTTTATTTAAATCTAAAAATTACGAACCCATAGCATAACATACCATCATATCTCTATTAAAAGGATTAGACACCTATGTATACACTCCCATTTTGCTGGTGCTATTTAGGTCCCATGCATGTAATAGGGGGCGAATCTATTACCATGAACTGGGCACAAACCCAAACTCCAAGCTGCTACTGAGATTTCATTTAAAACCCAATAAGTAACAACTCGCTCAACCTAGGAATTGAAACTCGAGACCTCTTGCATAGCAGTCGCTCTTAGAACCACTAGAGTAATGACAGTTCATCAAATATAGAAGGTTATTTGAAACGTAACAGCAGAAATATTTACTCAAAATTTCACTAAATCACTTAAGAATTCATTAACAAACAAAGGCTCGTTGTACAAGTAATTGACGCCCTCCGGTTGATTAATAAGCCGCAAATTGAATAAGCCTTCTTTGACAGCATCAATTTTCTCCGCAGTTACACCAGTGTTACCCCTAAAAATCCACTTACAGAGTCTATTTGAAATTTTGATCGACCCCCGACATGACACCTCGCATCTACTTGCGATGTAAATTGTCAAAGTTAAATTCGAATCAGCTTACATGGCGTGAATGTGTAAAATTTTTAAATTGCAATTTTATATTTTTGATAGTCAAGGACGTTATTCTTTTTTTTTACAAAAATGATTATTTATATCATTCAAATGGAAATGAAAATGATTATTTATATCATTCAAATGGGAATGGACTGCCTCGTTGGTCTAGTGGTCCCAATCGCGACTGCTACGCTAGAGGTCTTGGGTTCGATCCCCAGGTCGAGCAAAGTGTTATTGAGTTTTTCTATGAAATTCTCAGTAGCAGCTCGGAGTCTGGATTTGTGCCCGGTGAATGGCAATAGGCTCGCCCCCTATTACGTGGGACCCAAACATACCGGCGAACTGTGGGTGTACATTAAGTACACCTCTGCCTAGCCCTTCGGGGAATACAGGCGTGATGGTATGTTCAAATGGAAAACAGATAAAGCTATAAACGTGATTTTTGCCATGACTCTTAGGAATTGTTAGATTTACCTTCTTTTTAATAGTTTTAAAACACGTCACATACACAAATCAATTGGCACTCCTCTTAATTACCTAATGGACATCATTGACTACCTTCCAAAAATGGACAACTATTTATTTCGAGACTTACAAATAGGTATTTCCTTATTTGTAATAAACTTATTAAGACGGTGCCGAGTGTGATGTTTGACAGTTGACTGTATTTTATTTTCACTTGAAGGTAAATTAGTTTACGTTTTTATGAATTTACTAAATCCGTTACTTTTTAACCGAGTTTTAAGAAGAAATTTATTTATTTTATTATATTATTATTACGAGTATTTTAATTGTTATTATGAATTCACCGATGATATTTGCGCAGTTTTGGGTCGATCTACCTATTAGTTATAATCTATTTAAAAATGTTCTTCCAGATAAAATTTTCAATGAGATGGATCTACGCTAACATACTTAATATTGTTTAAACAAATCATCTTATTTTAAAATAGCTATTATTCTAAACAAACAATTTTTCATCATGAATATCTCCATGTAAACTCATCACAAAACAGTTTACGCGTCCCCCGCCATTTTGCATGGGCCGGATTGTCTCATACGTCAAATTGTCACGGCCGGCGGACGTTGATCGATGGATGCACCTGCTGTATCAACAACCCTTGCCAACTTCATCGCTTGCAACTTGAGAAATCTGATTTATTAAGTTTGTGATGTATAGACCGAAGTGAGATCATTTTGTGAAGGCTCTAGGGGTGATACGGCATTTATTTGCATAGTAAATTTATTGTGATTTTTTTTAACATTATAGAGCAACGATCTCGAAAAAATATCTAAAAATGTCTCACAGCCCTGACCTATTCGATACTGATTGCTAAATTCGGGCACTCGATTACCGTAGTCGAGCAATTGTCTTCGGAACAGCTGTTTTAAGTCTGAGTGTTTGTGCTTTGGGATTTGTGTTTGTAAAGGGTGCCTTACGAGACGGTACGTGACGAGGCTACGATAGACATTTTAAAAAATTGCAAAAGCTGTTTATAATTATGTAATAAATAATTCCGGCTTTGGATTAATGAAACTATTATTGGATTTTGTATTCATATCTGCCTATTCCCGTCCACTGCTGAACGTAGTCCGATCACGATGGACCGACGATTTAACCTTTTGAACGCCAGAGTATAAACGTATCGCCGTACCCCTGACGCCAGGCCACTTTTTCTGTCAAATTACACAAGGTAGTGAAAACACACTAAAGTAATGATTAAATTGTTTATTTCATAATATGGTGCGACGTATATTTTGTCATATAAGGTACCCGCGGGTATTAAGGCCTAGCTAAGGGAAATTTGTAATAAAATGGAAAATATCCAACATAATCAACAAGTTTTATTATTAATCAGTCATGTACTTAAATTACTACAGAATTTAAACAAAAAATAGCGTCTCTAGCTTAAAACCAAAACAATATATAACTTTTTTTAAAACACAGTCTGTAGGCCTTATTATACTAGGGTACGGTAATAAGGCCTATACTTTAAACTATCCAAAAATCAACTTATACTACGTAAATTGGTATTCTTAAGATCAATAATCATTAACATAAAGCAATAGTAAGCATAGTGGTCTTAGAAAATTAAATAAATTGCCTTTATTCGCATCTATCAGGACATTGAAAGTCATCAGTATCTTCTGCAGTCAAACCGACACACTCTTCGTGGTACCACTTGGAGCATCGTGAGCATTGCCTCATTGCATCGTTCATTCTATCTTCTTTGCCGGCATGACACCAACTCACTTGTTTTTGTGATTTACCTTTGACGGTAGTAGACTTTTTTGCAGATATGATTTTAGCTTTTTTAGGATTTAAAGTCTTTTTAAAGTTCGTTTTTTCTTTTCTAAAAATTTTAACATCATTAAAGTTTTCGTATTGGTTATTTATTTTTCTTTTTTTACCTTTTACTTCTTTACTATGTATTTTATATCTATCTTATACGTACTCAAAGTTCCTCTTTGTACTGCTCTAACAGCTGCGATCAGATCGTCTTCTGACCACAATGCCTGTTTGGGAGGCATCGTAACCGTAAGCACTGAAAACAATGATAAATAAATTGAAAATTTATAACTACGTACACACTACCCACCAACAAACATTTTAAAAACACGCTCCTACTTATATAGTTGTTTAAAAAAATAGGAGTATAATAAGGCCTATAGTTAAATTTTATAGGCCTTAATATCCGCCAACCACGTGGATACAGAAAAAATAAATTTAAAAAATTTACAACTACAAGTCCTTTAATACGGTAACTTAGTGACAAGCATACATTCATTAATAAACGGACAGTCAATACAGGTTTGTAATAAATATGATATTTTCAAAATAACTTACGTTTTACTGGAGCCATTTTTTATAATTCGTGCCGCGTGACCGTACCGCTGAATGATTTTGACGACACTGGCGGGGGGAGAAGTGCAAGCGTTCGTCCGCCACTTCGCAGTGACTTGTATACGCTCTGAGCTTGTGTGAGTGTAACCTTGATCGTCAATAACTGTATTTCGTACATTTTTTGTTACTTAGGCCTTATTGCCCGACAGGCCTTAATACCCGCGGGTACCTTATTTGTGACGTTGACGTTCAGGGTAAGATTCCGTTTGTCACATATATGTGACAATGGCGTTCAAAAGGTTAAAGAAGGTGGCTTGCAACGGATGGATGTGAGCTGCCCAAGACCTGTCTGTAATATTTGTAGAACTTCAATGGTCCCGAAGCATACTCTTAGGTAAGAAAAAAAATGTTGATAACAATTAATGGAATCGAAGGGTGAGCCAAGTCATATAGAGAGCAAATCCCATATTTAATTTACAATACCTTTTTTTGGCCAATGGCACCAGATATCAAAAAATGACACATGAATCCTTTTGTCATCAATTTCATAAAATTTCATAAACTCAAGCTTGCAATCCCCAAGCAAATCAGAACCTTACAACATTACAATAAGGTATGCTTATATTTTCCTCTTTACGTAACTTTAATTTGGTCATTGATATTCGAAAATTTATAATATTCGATTGAGACCACCCAATGTTGGCTTGAATGGCCTCATTAAACGTATTAACCTGTCATGAACGACCTCAGCAGCTGGTGACAGGTGACATTGAAAATAAAATAAAGGGAAGGAAAGAAAATAATATAGAAGCAAGCACAGCTGCTTGTCATCTCAGATCAAATAAAAAGTTAAGATGGAACTTTGCGAACAAAGAAGTGAGGCCGGCTAAAACTACGCCTTGTCGTGTACAAACACAATTACAGGCACACACGTATACCAAAACAACGGCTTATCTTGTCAGTCGAGCTATCGAGCTATCGAAAGCTCGACTGACAAGATAAGGCGTAGTTTCGGTATTGTTATATACCTAGTGTAAAATTGTGTTTGTACATGGCAAGGCGTAGTTTTAGCCAGCCTCACTTCTTTGTTCGCAAAGTTCAATCTTAACTTTTTATTTGATCTGAGCTTGCCATAATGTGTTGAGAGTAGAAGCGAATAAGACAATTGTAGTTCCAAACATCAGACTAAGGGTAATGCCATATCTAATGGAAAATGCGTCATGAAATATGTGAAGTTAGATGTTCCGTGATTAATTTTTCTGTTCTGATGTTACACGACTGAGGATAAGTATCGCATCTTCCTCCAGTTCTGGCTGTAGTCTAAGAATTGCCAGCTGGACCTTTTTCTTTTGAAATCTAGAAAGATTTCTTGGTAGATTTTCATCGAATATACCTAATGCAGGGTCTGTATAAAATGTAAAAATGACATTTAAGAAGTAGGTACTACCTAGTGGTTTATCTTGAATAAATGATTTTGACTTTGTCTTTTAAAACGCCATTATCACTCCTTCCAATTACTTGTAACATTGATAAAAAAATATTATAATCCTTAAAATTCTGTATTTTATAGCACCTAACAGTAATCAAATACCTACCCTGATAAAATAGGAACTGGCGTTAAGAATATGAAAAAAAAGCAATCAAACTAAACTTATCGTAATGATAGTCTCACAAAAATATTGCTAGCGCATTGTCTTGTAGTCTCTTAGATCATGACGCGAGCGCATAGACATCCAATCCAAATGCCAGCTCTATAATTAAACCACATAGCTGGCTCCATATCGATAATTAAGCAGTAATAATATCGATATCGTCAACGGCGATGACGTCGGCACATCTCAAGGGACAATAGTAAATCAACGTCACATGTCAACTGAGTCCCTTACCATCTTATATTCTCATAAAAACCAGTCCAAATTGACCTTCAAGAAGCCATGACTTTAATTTTTCCTCGTATTTATTTATTGGGAGGAGTAAGAGCCGAGGGTTCTGGTAGAATGGTGGATGATGACTTGCGATTCGTCTGTCGCCTACCCACTTACTGCTAATGATAATATTAATGCTATCTCAGAAAGCAATCGTTATGACGACGTTTTAATGAAAGACAATCTCGCTTTGATTTACTTTCGCGAAATGATTTTAGACCTAGAGCGATATTTGATCCATTTTTGAAAAGTCATCTTTGTAACTTTGCCTAATTGTTTTTATAAAAGGTTGGTAGACCATTGATGTCTTATAGCTACAGATCAGCAGGCGTCGTCAAGTTCTAATTAAGTAGATGAAGATAGAATTACTGTGACTTTGCAGCAGACAGCAATTGCAGTTAAAATTTGGTAATTAACATTGGTGTTTTCTCCTTTTAATTCGTCAATTTCAGTTTAATAACAAAACTTACATAAATGTTCAAAAAATTGTGTGCGTGCATCGTCGACTACATCTTTGCTTTAAGCTTACCATGATATAAATATATAACTTCAATAAAAATATTTAAAATATTGTGTTGGTCAAAAAATAGTTCTACGAATTGGTACACTATTTCCATCATCAAATCTGCGCAAAATTTATTATTTCATCACATCACAGTCATCACCATCAGCCTATACTAGTTCACTACGAGACCTTCCCTAGTGTTCGCCATTTCACCCTGATCTTCGCTTTTCGCACGCAGCTTCTACCAGTAACCTTTCACAAATCATCCATCTTGCCAGAGGCCTACATCTATCAAACAAATCATCGTCATACATACATCACATCAAAGTAATTCGAAATAATACCTACAGTCTCACTTAACCCCAGCCTTAAAATTTAAAAATTTCCATTACAGTGCAGTGTCTTTACCCAAGTCCATTCTGTTGGGCATCCCTCGAGATCCAGTATAATGCAGCACACGATCCTAGCCGAACATTGTAGTATATTGAGACATAAATTTTTCATACGCCGGCGGCCACTTGTGATAACCTACTTGACCAGGCGTTCCCAAAGGATGCATAAAGGACTTCTCTTGTATAAGGAATCACATATTTCATAACGCTGCTGTACTAGGGATGGGATTGTGTCGATAAATTATCAGGTATATATCCACCTGTTTTTGAGGTGTGATGGATATCAGAACAATCATCATCATCAACCCATTATGTTGTCCAACTGCTGGGCGAGGGTCGTCTCGTCGCCACGCAGGCCAAATGAGGGTTAATAGACTTCACAAAACCGTCAAAAAAGTCTTTCAGGCATGTAGTTTTCAAGAGGAGAGTTTAAGTTTACATAATTAACATTGTCTATTTAAACTTTTGCCACTTCATAACAACTGATAACTTCACAACATTTTTTTACCCTAATGAGCTTTCAATATTTACTTTAAACTTTTAACTAATAGCCATGAAAATATGGGATAAATCTATCGATAATTCAGCTTCATCGATAAACTGTAAATTCCCACCCCTTATTTTCGTTCACACCCTCAATTTTTTCCCCGTACCGTCACAAAGGGCTGTAGGGCTACCGGACAATAATAAATATTTTGACGATATCGCATAAATATCCTACTTTTATGAATAGCAAGCGGCCCCATGCCATCTAAGGGCGGTAATTTCTTATATTTTATGGTCACTCCTTTATAAATCGTAGCTATTTGTATGGGATAGGGTTTCGCGCGATTTTTTCTAAATACGTAACATTCAAATTGGTTGGGGTGTAGGCTTCTTTATGACCAACGTTTTAATTTGTCAAAGGGGTCGTTTCGTGATGGCATTAGTTAGTTATTTTACGGCTTAGTTCATTGCAAACGGGAGCGTTTATCAATAATACAATTCAAACTGATATTTAATAATTTTGAATTTTGAATCCATTTTGGTTTAGTTTTAAATTTGACCAAAATGTATTTGAAAAAGTAAGTTTTCTGTTACCTATTTTTGTGTGTAAGACTGCCTCATTAGTCTAGTGGTCCTAAGCGCGACTACTACGCTAGAGGTCCTGGGTTCGATCCCCAGGTCGAGCAAAGTGTTATTGGGTTTTCCAGTGAAATTCTCAGTAACAGCTCAGAGTCTGGATTTGTGCCCGGTTAATGCTAATAGGCTCGCCCCCTATTACTAGGGACTTAAACTTACCGGCGAAATGTCAGTGTGATTGAGCACACCTCTGCCTAACACTTTGGGGAATGCAGGCCTGATACTCGTACTCGTAGTATGTTATGTTATTTAATTTAGTTTTAACGAGAGAAAAATTAAATTGAGAAAAAGGGATGGCGCTTTATAATCTGTGGAGCACCATCATCATCAACTCATTACATTGCCCACTGCTGGGCACGGGTCTTCTCCCAGAACGTGAGGGATTAGGCTATAGTCCACCACGCTAGCTTACTGCGGGTTAGCAGACTTCACATGCCGTCAAGAAAATCTCTCAGGCCTGCAGGCTTCCTCACGATGTTTTCTTTCACTATTTAATTATTATTAATACGCACATGACTTCGAAAAGACAAAGGTCCCATAGTCATGTAGGAGCACGTCCCCCTTCAATCGATAAATGATCGCAATATCACGTTGTAGTTTTGGCTTACTTCACTATGGTTGGAAGTCAGTCACCAATGTGACATTGCCGGAAATTGCTTGCAGCCCGTGATATGCCTCGGCCTGCACGCGACACCACAACTTCACTACCTGCTCCGTGATACCGAGGTGATATATCTTATATCTAGTTGTAAGAATAATGGAGGGCATTCTAGGTCAAATACATAATGGTTCTTTGCTTCAATAACGTGACAAGTGCCTAACACCCAAAAAACGTGACACTTGTTATTTACGCAAACGTTATTGAAGCAAAGAAGTAAGACGGTTTTTGGTATAAATTAAGGCGACAATGTCCATGATTCTTCAACAAAATGTGGTACCTATGTCCCACAATGATTAATTTTTATACAGTTTTTTTATGAAACTCAATAAAAAGAATGTATTTGTACCTACTCTACTAATACCTACTATATTATTTTAGTTAACGGACAATTGGTCTGCTCCCAAATTTCATGGAAATTAAAAATATACCAAAATAGCTGCCTCTTTGGGCATACATGCATGATAGTAGGTATATTAATAATCTTAAGATAGTATACCCATTATTGAAATAAGTTCCAGTTACTTACACGAAAGTCTTTGATTAAGTTCTCCGTTCAAAAAATAGAGAAAAACTGCCCTGTAATTTTCAAATCTGAGGATCAAAGATGATAAATTGATTGGAAAGCATATGATCCCTTCAGACGATTGACCCTTTGATCCTATGCCCGAGCTACTTAGCGGATTGGTCCTTTCATGTCATTCGCTTTTCATACCAAAACGGATTCTATAAAAAGGTTGATAATACGGCCATACTTTTTTATGTTGAATTGGTTGGTTATAATAAAATGGGTTGTGTTTTTTTATAATAATTATAGAGTGACTCACGTAATAAAAAATAGATAGATAGATACCTACTCATTATTCTTAATTTTACTTAACATTATTATTTATCTTTCAAAAACGTATTAATGAACTGTGGTAGTGATTGAGTTTTAGAATTAAATGGTTTAGATTTTTAGTGATTAAGTGTGATTTTAATTAATAATTAATTATCACGCGCTTAAACGGTGAAGGAGAACATCGCGAGGAAACCTGCATGCCTGTGAGATTTTCTTGACGACATGTGAAGTCTGCCAACCCGCAGTAGGCTAGCGTGGTGGACTATAGCCTAATCCCTCTTGTTCTGAGAGGAGACCCGTGCCCAGCAGTGGGACAATGTAATAGGTTGATGATGATGAAGTGAGTTTTGCACTTAAACGGTGAAACTCAAGCATGCAGATTTCCTCACGATGTTTCCCACATCATGCATGCTTGAGAGATTTTCTTGACGGCATGTGAAGTCTGCCAACCCGCTTGGGTAGCGTGGACTATAGCCTATTCCCTCGCTTGCTGAGAGGAGACCCGTGCCCAGCAGTGGGACAATGTAGGTACCTAATGGGTTGACGATGAAGTAAGTTTTACATTTACAATTGCGCGGCGCATGAAAAGCTTATGACTTACTTAGTTCAAAACCAAGATTTTGTGATACCGAGATAACTTACATAGGTAGTAAAAATTTGATGTTCGATACGATTTATAGCAAATCATAAAATCACTTTGTTTAACGAGACAAAATTACTTACTTTACTTTTGCATTAAAACAACGATGTCCTAAGGCTTTCGCTGAACTTATTACGAGCCAGTCAGAAAAAGTGTTCAAACAATTAAAAACATGATTGGTTCTACATTAACAAAGAAACTTTTTCATAAAATACTCATAAAACTTTGTAGGCTTATTAAAAAAATGCTAACGAGGCTTGCCAATTATGACCTCTTTGACCAGTTCGAAAGGACTCCCCTTCCCCTCTCTCAACAAACGATCGCAGATCTTTCTGATGTATTCTAGTGAAATTGAGGGGTCATTTAAAATTGGTTTTGCGAAACCATCAACTGAAAAGGTAGGCGTGGTCGGTTAAAAAAGTGGAAAGATCAAAGGTCTTAATGTTTTTGTTGATTTTGTCATCAGTCGCCTTTATATTAACCTTTTATGGCTGTAAGTAATGGTCTTATATGGCGTCATTGTCATAATAATTCATGAAAATATAATACTATATTTTTTCTAAACGTTGATTACAACCTGCTATAAGTGCCTGAGGCCGAATTTTTCTTGCGCAAAAATTACTATAAACACTAACTTCTGTCTTTAAAAATATTTTGCAAAATAATATGTCAAATTACCAGTAAAAAGGTAAGATAATATCGTTTGGCAATGAACGGTGTTCATGAATGGTGTTAACGTCACCTTAAGATGTAGAATATAGAAAAAAATCGACATCACAGGCAGTGATCTCGGTGGCTTAGTTGGCAATACGTCCGGTGTACTTAACCCTAGGGACGCAGCTTCGAACTCTGCCTGCGGACCAGGTTTTCTTTCGCTAAAATGTATATATTTATGAAGCTTAAAGTCTAGGTACTCTAGTAAAAACTTATTGATTTGCACGAAGGGTTAGAGAAAAAAATTAGAAGGGTTCTCTACACTTCTAAAATTTATCTTCCTTAGAAGAAGTAGGAAAAAGAATATATTTTACTGTAGCTGTACCAGCTTGGCACTGGTATCCTATCAAGATGAGAGGGTTTAGGCTATAGACAAGGTTGTCTATATCCTAAACCCTTAAAGCTAGTCTTCTGCTTGTTGGCAGACTTCGCAAGAAAATCTCTCAGGCATGCAGGTTTCCTCAACACGGTTTGCCGTTACCTTCTATTAATAGATACCTACGCACATAACTTAGAAAAATCAGAGGTTCATGCCTTGAATTCGAACTCGACACCTTTGACTTGGCAGTACTTACTCTTTAATTGGAGTTATAGGAAATCCATAGGTATCTCCTTTCAGAATTAGAGAGGCAAGATGTCTGCTTTCAAATGAGTGCACTTCAAATAACCGACCAAGACAATACCTAAACTTTTCACCGCCTATCTTTATTATTTTTAACAGCAATATCTTTTACTGAACATACAAAGTTACAACGTCACAAACCAACGCCCGTCAAACTTCACTGCCGTCGTAACAAAAAATTATTTCCACTTGTCTTCCGTACATACGTAACAGTAACACATTTACCGATATTAGGAAGGAGTTAATCACTAATTAAATATAGCGTGGCCACACAACACGGCATAATGTCACGCATGCACCTATTGGCTGTTATTGATTTAATTTTTTGTTATTGTTATGTAGTCTATTGAAAAATATTTTAGCTATTGGCTGATATTGATTTCATGTTCTATTTTATGTGGTCTATTGAAAAATATTTTAACTCTAAATAACACTCCGAATATAAGGTAAGTATAGGGCTGAATTTCGTTTTACATTCGGTCTAACCGAATTTCAGCAACTTGAACCGAACTTCGGCATTCGGTCGAAATTAGGTTTCAATAAAAAAAAACATATTTTTTATGGGATAACTCGGCAAACGAGCAGGCAAGCTACCTGATGGTAAGTAGTCATCGCCGCCCATGGACATCTGCTATACCAAAGGATTTGCAGATGCGATGCCGAGCCTATTTAGGGAAGGAGAAGGAAGGGGATTGAGGGAGTAATTGGGCCTCCGGCCCTCTCGCTCACCGAACGAAGCGCAGTAGCGAAACGCTACTACTCAGACATCTCTTCTGCGAGAGTGTGGTACTTCCCCGGTCAAGCCGGCCCATTCATGCTGCGAACAGCGTAGCCCTACCAGAACAAACATCTCTTAAAATTAATAATTTAAAATAAACAAGTCTTAAAATAAAAATCATGCCAAATTACCTAACATCAAAAGACATAAATTGATATAACACTAATTATTGAATCTGAAAAGACAAAATTGTATTGGACTCGCTTGGCTGTCCACAACAGCAACCACCATAGTTACGACAAACTTCATAAATAAAATATAAAACTAAGGTTATGACTAGTTACCCAACAATGGATATATGTTTTTGTTATTGGTACTTACCTACTTACAAATTAAGAGTGAAGGTCGTCGCGTTGTAAACAATTAAAAACCTAATGTCCTTATCTAACAACAATAAAATAATTAATGTCAGCGTAATTAGAAGATACTAGTTATGTGAACATGTTTTAACAAAAAAAAAACTCTACGCGTCATTTTTGAGTGATTTTTTGCTTGTAAAAAAATACCAGTATATCTTGGTCTGCAGCGAAATAAGAAATATTAATTTAATAACGTGTAATTATTAAGAACAGCACATACTTACGCCTGTATTGTCTGAAGGGTTAGGGAATACTATACCTATCTACTGAGCTCCCCAACTAATGGTTGAGCTATACGATGTATGCGTACCGTTCAGTCATTATAGTCAACTGCCCTATGGCAGTTTAGGTGAAATGAAAGAGCCATCTCTTTCTTCAGGCTTCAGTTTAGATTTTGCTCTACATTGTAAAGCTTGCGTTTGTTAATTTATTTAATCTCGTATACCCGATAATACTACTTTCTGAACGTTAAAAGTTTATCTTGGTGTTTCTTTTCAGAGGTCATCAAATAGGAAAGACATTGACTTGTAAAAGTTCTATTTTCTATTTCATCATCAACCCATTACATTGTCCCACTGCTGGGCACGGGTCTCCTCTCAGAGCAAGAGGGAATACGCTGTAGTCCACCACGCTAGCCTACTGCGGGTTGGCAGACTTCACACGCCGTCAAGAAAATCTATCAGGCATGCAGGTTTCCTCACGATGTTCTCCTTCACCGTTTAAGCGCGTGATAATTAATTTTAATACGCACATGACTTCGAAAAGTCAGAGGTGCGTGCCTTGGATTCGAACTCGAGACCTTTGACTTGGCAGTCCAATGGTCATATCACTAGGCTATCACTGCACATTTCTATTTACATTTTCCTTTCATTTTCTATTTACAGAAGTAAATATAATTTATATAAAATATTATATAATTTTTTATATTTTCAAAATTAAGAGGAAAATCTTCTGGGTGAGCTCCCTCCAATGATGACGCAAGCAAAGATGACGTCGATCATCTTTGCCTCGGCGGGAAGTTAAGAGCAAACCCAATTTTAATAAAAAAAATATCGAAAGCAATCGTAAGCGTTAATACTAGCAATTGACAACAATACTTCAAGTCTACAAGTACTTAAAGTATGGTTGTCAATTGCCAGTAGTGAGGTACCAAGTTATACTCGCCAGTATAACCAGCCAGATTTTGTAGAGGAACTTGTCTTCAAATGGATGTCTCATCTTGGGAAACTCTATTGTTCATGTAATTTGCATCATAATACCTATCTTGTAAAGCAACGTTCACGTTTTTTTAATGGGCCATATATTTTTACGAGGTAATTAACCGAAAAAAAGATTTGTTAAAATTTAAAATATTTTTTGTTTTAATACGTAGGACAAAATAATGTAATCTTATAAATTGATCTAAAATTAGTTTGATATGATACGATACTTTATTTCTGTAAATAGATCCTTCAACGACACCTTTACAAGTCAATGATTTACAAAAAAAAAAAAAAAAATTTTTATCTGACGACCTCCGAGTAGAAAAGCCGAAACAAACTGAAAGAGAGAGAAGAGAGTCATGGTCTCTTTTAAAGTCCAGACAGTACTCATATTTATAGTTAGGTTATTAGTGTCGGTTAGGTATAAATCTTCTTCCTGTAATGATTGTGGTGGATGTCACGAATCCCATAGCCAGGACTATAGGGCAAGGGAAGGGAAATGATGTTTTTAGTCGGTACAAGTCCGACAAATCTACCGTGCCTTCTCCCCAGGTTACACGATCCAGGAGTTTTTTTTGTAAGTACCAAAAATTTGGAAGAGATCGATACCTTTTGTACCTATCTATATATTCCAAGTCTTAAGGTTTCGACACAAGGTATATATCTTCTTCTTAGAACCATGTAACTGCCTCATTAATCTAGTTGTCCTAAGCGCAAAGGCTACGCTAGAGGTCTTGGGTTTATTTCCCAGGTCAAGACAAGTGTTATTGGTTTTTTTTTATTCTCAGTAGCAGCTTGGAGTTTGACTGTGCCCGGTGAATGGCAATAGGCTCGTTCCCCATTACATGGGACCTAAATCTCTTTTCTCCTTCTCCTCCCTTTTCCTCAAATACGTTCGGCAACGCATCTGCAACTCCTTTGACTTTACAGATGTCAATTTATGGCAATAACTATTTAACAGGACCTGATAGTATGTTATTACCATGTCTGTAAAAAATCTACTTTAAATTTAGCATTACAGTCGTAGAGACTGACTTGACTTGAATATGAACACAGTCAAGTGAATCCAAAGTAGTTATTATCAGGTCACAGTATGATACGTTCACTGAACAAGGGTGCGCGCCGAGGCGTATTTGACGAACGAACTTGTCATGCTCTGCGACCACTCAAGTGTCGTTAACATGTTAATTAATATAATAAATAATAAGTGAATAACCTACAAATTAACTAAAAACCACAGAAGTGACTGGGCGATTTGATTCTTCGCTACGAGTAGCGACTGAGGTTACTGCACGAAAATTTACATAATTGTGCATTATGTTTGGTGCGCCTGCGATTTCTGTTTTCTTTTTCTTTTTTCTCGGATAAGAGAAGACTCGTAGTATACCTTATACCATTAGCTGTCTGCACGTGGAAGTCCCAAGTCAAAACCAATCCAACCGTTTTGATTTTATGTCACTCTGCCGAAAATTCTAGTGTTTTTAATTCTGTTTTCTTCATAAATATAAATTTTGGTGACAGAAAAATTCGGCCCCAGGCGTGGTTCGAACCTTCGTCTCTCCGATTAAGTACTTTTGTCCGTTTTTTATATAAAAAATACTTTATTTACAGGTCGATCCAACAGATATTCTTCAAAATAATAATTTAAGAATATAAGTAGTTCAGCTCCAGCCTTTCAGTGTCACTGCTGTATTTTTATAATTGCTGCCGGTATATTAGATGATAATTCACGATGTAGATACCTACGAGTAGTATAGGGAACCGCGTGGTCTATAGGAAAATGTGATAATGACCGTAAAAACCAACTTTTTCAAATAGACACAGTTTTTTTTAAACTAATGAGGATTCAAAGCGTAAGCATTGTAGGATATTATTAAAATTCTAAGATAGTATAATTAATATTAATTGAACTGAATTTACCTAATACAGACTTATGACAAATCATGGCTCTCAAAAATTGTCACTTGTAATTGTATAGAGCTCTAAATAATTTCTAATAACATATCTAAGTGGGATGTCGTTAAAGACGCGAGGTGAGGGTGCGCGGCGGCGCGTGCGCCACCGCCGGGTTTGTCACGCTCCATGACAATTGACGGAAAAAATCCACTGAGCACACCTAGTAGGGTTGTCCAAGGTGAATATTTTTAATAACATTAAATATATGTATCATAATGGTTTTTTTATACCCACCTGTTTCTCTTATTACGGAAACACGTAAAATGAATAATTAGATTGGCCATGGCGGTGTGGCGATTTAATTACTTTAAGGATATCTCGATACTTATAGGACGTGAATTGAGTTTTCAGCCAACAATTCTTTCAGAGTTCAGAGCCGTGTTTACATTCCGTTTCCATTTCAATATTGGATCATCGACGTCGTCAAACTAAATAAGGTCAACACAACACTAACCAGGTAATGATTTTATGTTTTGTTATATATTTTTTTGTTCAACCCTATTGGCATGGACCTGTTACGTGGCGTGCAGTGGACGGATATAAGTAATCACGATCTGTTAATAAATACCATTCTCCCTCACTGCAAGGAGTGCGGTCCACTTACGACGAATTAGTAGGAAATAAAAAAAAAATCACTATAAATATTTTGATAGATAATGTAGAAATATAAAAAAAACCTAATCGGTTTAAAATTTTTATGATTCTTTATATTAATAATAAGTCTGTAGTAAAGCCGTTTCTGTAATCGTAAAATAATTGGAAAAAATAAGTGGAAGTGACTTAATTCACTTTAGGAAAAAATATTAACGAATAAGGTTTCCGTTATAAAATATTGCGATTGAGAAAGTATTTTGTAATTTATCTGTATGTATCTATACTACCAATGTCTTATCTTATATTTACACTATTTACATATTTTACATTCCAAAAGAAAAAAAAAAACAGTGGGCCGCGACTAGGCGTCAAAGTATTCCTCGGCATCGCTGTCGTCTGGCATCGTTCCAAGAAGGCTGGCAGCATTGCCACGTTGAATGGCAATACTTATACGCTCCCCTAGGAATAAGCCAGCCCTCTGATCACGCGAGGCGTCGACCAGTCTCCGAGATATTTCGTTGTGGAGAAGACGAGCACTCGGACCCCATGACCCGAGCTTTTCGACCCCAAACGGCTCAAATATATAGCTGCCCGACAGGTTGCTATATTTGCGCCGTTTGAGAGTCTCCGCGGCAGCAGCAGCAGCGCCAGCGCAGCCAGCTGAGCTGGGAAGATGGGATGGAGCAAGGGTGTCGACACAAGTTGCATCCCACACCAAAGGCCTACCCATTTTCCAAGGCAAAAGCGACATACCATCTGGTCTCTTCCCATCGTCACGTGACAAGCCATTGGGTTCTAAAACAGCTGGTACGCCGGCGGTGGCAAGAGCACGACGGAGAATGTCGTTAATGCTGGCATGTTGTGCAATGCGGCCTGCACTCCTGCAACATGACAGGCCATGATATCTATACCAGTTTTTTTTAGGTAGGTAACTTAACAATAAGGTGTATAGCAACAGTAAGATAATAAAGCAAAGACTGATGGTTTTCTTATTTTTAGCCTCATACCTTTTCTACGAGTACCATCATCATATCGAACAATAGAGGTATTGAACTACTGAGATACTGAACAAAAACTTCCCCCAAAGATTTCTACAAGGGCCATTTATTTGCCACTTGCAGCCAAAAACTTCCAGCGACACTTGCCAAGTCGTCTATCTGTCTCTTTAGAAGCCGTCGTACGCTGCGTTTTGCGGTGCGCAGTCTCCACTCCTCATCCTCCGTCTCATTTTTTTGAACAACAGTAATTTCCACAGCAATGTTCACCGTAGCAAGACCGCACACAAGATCGTCACAAGTGCATATTGCATTATTCATGCGGTCGGCCGGCCGCGACGGTCACACCGTCGTCCGCAAGAACGGAACAACACTAGCGTTGAAAAAATACCGCACTATCTTCAGCCGATTGGGGTTTAACATGCAATTGTTTGTTGACTTTACTTGGAAATTGTTTTTCTTTTTCCTTAGAGTGCATTATGGGTGCGATGTACTAATAACATTGCACTGTTTATTAGTGATGTGCACAGTGATTTTTGAAGGTATGGAGTAGGTATATAATTTTCTTTTTTTTAAATTAATAATTCTTATGTTTCATGTTATCATCGATCCGTTTACGGTCTTAGTTTCAATATATATTTTTTGTAGGATCTTCAAACTATCTATAAGAATTTGGTCTCAACTCAACTCTGAGCGGCCATGGAGAATGTCCTAATGGAAAACCCTAATTACACTTTGTTTGTCACAGGAATGGACCCCAGGACCCCATTTAGCGGCTGCGTTAGCTTCAACTACTGAGGCAGTAAGTAATGTTCCTACGTAGGAGATACATAATCATCACCACTGTACCTACACAAATCAACCTCGATACCTACATACAAATCATAGGGACAATTTTAACTTCATAATGTTTGTAACTCGTTCGGCGTAGGGATCAACCCTGCGATTATTGTTTCGCCACTTGTCGTGATTTCGATTCTGACCCGAGGCAATTATTGTAATATAGTAATATTTGTTTTGAGCTTTTTCGTTTGTTTATTAATAATTTTGACTGCCTCCTTAGTGTAGTGGCCCTAAGCACGACTGCTACGCTAGAGGTCCTGGTTCGATCCCCAAGTCAAGCAAAGTGTAATTGGGTTTTTCTTTGAAATTCTCAGTACCCGGTTAATGGCAATAGGCTCGCCCCCTATTACATGGGACCTAAACACATCGGCAAAGTGTGGGTGTACATTAGTAGGTTTCTACACATCTACTTAACCCTTCGGGCAATACAGGCGTGTTGCTATATATATGTGTGTATATAGTTCCAGAAATAAACCTCTATGTCCTTAAATTGTATATTATTTGTAAATTGTATAAACCTACCCAGTTCCCCGTATCTTCAAAAAATGCTACGTTTTCTACATGACATAAGTACTTACTTAAAGTTACCTACTTTGTATTGTAAACATAGATACTAAAACATAGCTATATTATATAATTTAAGCTTTAAACTGTATTATCTCCTTAGCAACTAAATTTCTAAAAAAGTATTCATATGCAGTGAAGTCCACTCAACGTTGAAGAACGGTACGGTTCGCAAAAAAGTATGACAAAAATTATTTTATAACTCAGTAAATTCGAGCTTGGTGATATATAAATTAGCTAAAATAATTAAACATCCAATAAACTTCCCTAGAATCTTATTATAGCGGAATAAAGTTCTTAATTGCTGAATATTTAATTTTATGCCGGTACTTTTAAAGTGGTTTTTTGCTAAATGCCTTGGACAGTTCGCGGTAAGGTCTGCAAAACGGTAGATTGAACGATTTCGATGACGGCACGATATTATAAATCATTTTTGTCAAATGTCAACTTCTGTGGTCGCCTCCGTTTTGGGTTTTTGTTTTTTTTTGCGGACCTTATTAGACGCTGCTTGTTTACTGTTCAATGATTTTCAAGGATACCGGTTCCAAATAATAAAATATGGTTCTAATAATTAAATGCAACAGGTATTGCTAAAACCAAAAGCCGGTTTGTTTTAGCTTCCATATGGCAGTAGCAGTGATAGCCTAGTGATATGGCCATTATGCCAAGTCAACCACCACGAGTTCGAATCCAAGGCTTTTCGAAAGCATGTACTTATGTTTAAATTAATTATCACGCCTTCAAACGATAAAGGAAAGCATTGCGAAGAAACTGGCCTAAGAGATTTTTTCGACGGTGCGTGAAGTCTGCCAAACTGTATTAAGCCAGGCGACGTGAACCTAACCCAATTTTGAGCCCAGTAATAGGAACGGTAATGGGTTGTTGAAGATAATTATAGAGAGAAACCTATGACTATTTATCGGGCACAAATCTAAACTTCGAACTCCTACTGAGAATATAATTAAAAAAAACCTAACCTATAATGTTAATTGCTGCAACTCCTATTATTCATACCTCATCAGTCCGACCTGCGTTCGATTCCCTGGTCGAGCAGTGTTATAAGGTATTCCTATGAAATTCTCAGTAGCAGCTCGGAGATTGGAATTTTGTTCGGTGTGGATCGAACTGCGTATGTAGGGTAAACTTCTGCCTAACCCTTCAGGGAATACAGGCGTGATGGTATGCTAGTGAAATTTTAATGATTACTTCATTGCACTTAAATCTGTCAAATGAATCCCAAATTTCCCGATCAACATCTCAGTGCAGGGTAGGCAAACATTTTTTGAACTTTTATTGTTGAATTCTTCTAAACGACCATATTGCGCACATCAAAGGTTCAGTTGGTGCCGTGTTTATGAGAAAGTATGACATGATAGGGACAAAGTTAAGAATGTTAATTGATAGCTCCTCTTTGATACCAAACGTAAACAGGGGGAGTTTTTAATTTGATGCGCTTAAGTTTGTTTGTTGAACGAGATTAAAATCATGTTCACGTGTAGGGAGTTCCGATGTGTACAAAAAAGTATACCTATATATTTATAGATGTTTGTTTTTATCTAGTCTTCATAAATGAAAAAAGTAATAAATTATACTTTTTAGTAATATCTCTTTGTAACATACATACCTATTTAAAATTTTCCATCATTAGATAGGTATTTTTACATAGGTATTATTACAAAAAAAAACATTTAAATCAACATATTATTAATTAATGTTTTCACCGCGCTGAGTTTGTATTTGTTGGAGCTAAACTCTGACACTACTGCACAGATTTTTATACAGTTTTCACGAATTAAAAGAGGGATTATCTACAAAGGTCAACGGCTATAATTTGTGACCATACAATATCTGCAAATTAACATAACGAAAGATAATCGTTTCCGTTTAGTCATAACTTTTTCACAAGAAGATATTTTTTTCTTTTAGACACAGACGACATGCCGTTAAATCCACTCTTATTCTATATTCAAACATAATCCAGGACAACAATTATGTTGTTAAACCTTAGCCATATTATTCCAACGACAAAAATAACGTTGTATAATAACTCAAGAGCCCATCCCTATTATTAAGCAGTTACAAGTACAGTCACCGTCAAAAACATCATACGACAAAAAGTGGAATGGTTTACACGTGTCTAAAGTACACGGTTCATTGCCCGAAGCTAAATTAGTACACTTCCTAAAAGTAATGTTAAGGTATTCGGTTTATTTTTAATTACGGATAGTACGTTCGTTGAGTGCACTGAGTAAGCGTGATGATTGAAAGAGAAGAAATTATGTGACAGTGTCTTTTGGAGCGATGAAATATATGTATCAAAGATTCTATTAGTTGTCACTGGTTGTACTAGTAGTGCAAAAGCAGTTTACAAAGCAGAGAGTGCGACTGATTTTTTATTGGTTGTTTTTTTATTATTAAATGATTTCTAGCGATGTGGGTCGCATATAACTAGTATTCTTTTTAAACACCCTCGTGCTAAGTTAAATGCTTATAGTACAAGTGGGTTCACGTCGGTAGTGTAATGGGTGGGTTTCGAACCGGCAACCAATTGATTGCAAGCCCAACGCCCTAGTCATTAGGCTACCGTCCCGTAAAAAAGTTGGCATAGCAGTAGCAGACGAACAACCTGATGTTAAGTAGTCATCGCTACCCATGAACACCTACAACACCAAAAGAGTTGCTGATGCGTTGACCCCATACGAACTGTCAGAGTTGAAGCAACTGAGGGGAAACTGGCTCTCCAGTGCAAAAGACGAAACTCCAATGTGCTTTACAGAGATTCCGACGTAAGCCAGTCGGACCCAAAAAGTTCCTACCACTGAGCAAAATCGGTTTCTTTTAGGCAAGCGCGCTCTATTATAGATTGCATTGTCGCTTAACATCAGGCAAACTGGCGATCAAGTGTAAACCATCATGGTGTTTTTTTTAATACCACATTCCTATGTACCTACACCTTTTGCAGGAATGTTTCTTCGGAAAAAGTCTTTGTTAATATTGACGAATGATAAAAGCTCTTCAGTCTAATATAAACCGGGAATTCTTCTGATAACGTAGCGTGATAACTATAGACAAAAGTTTAGTGAATTCCTACGATTTTGGCATAATAGTACTTCATGTATCCTATTTCTAATAAGTAAATCCACTGACAGATTTGTTGATTAAAATAATTATTTATTACATACATTACATACCATCACGCCTGCATTCCCCAAAGGGGTAGGCAGAGGTGTACTAATGTACACCCACATTTCGCCGGTATGTTTAGGTCTCATGTAATAGGGGGCGAGCCTATTGCCAGTAACCGGGCACAAATCCAGACTCCGAGCTGCTACTGAGAATTTCATAGAAATACCCAATAACACTTTGCTCGACCTGGGGATCGAACCCAGGACCTCTGGCGTAGCAGTCGCGCTTGGGACCACTAGACTAACGAGGCAGTAAAATAATTATTTTCTGTATAAAAATCGAAATATCCAATGAATACCTAAGTACCTAGTATATTTTTATATAGTGAGTTTTTCATTAATCTTAAATTACAGGTGCAAGGGGGCCCCTGTAACTGAACTTACACATACAAATCGAAGCTTAATGCGCTGTTCACACTTACTCATCTCAACATCCCACCGTATAATAACAAAAAAAATAAAACAAGCCATCGTTAATTCACCTAAACGAGGCTTGTTTGTTCGTGTTTGTAAAATATAACCCAAAACCGCTTGCCGGGCTACTTGTTATAGTTATTTTAACGATCAGTCCAATTGAAGTATGGGTGGTCTAGTCATAAAGGCGAAGTAAGTCAAGACCGAAACATACGTGCTTTGTAAATATAGCTTTATGGGTATGATGCGCTGATGAATACAAGTTCATGTTGGGTAATTGTAATTACTTCGCGCACTTCCACGTTGAGCTCACCCTTCCGCATGCCATAGCGCCTGTTTTCTACGAAGTGGTAGGCAGAGACCTACTTAATGTAAGTACACCTACAGCTCGCCGATAGATATGTTTAGGTCCCATTCCATGCGATCCTATTGCCAGTCAACGGGAACATCAAACTCCGAGCTGCTACTGAGAATTTATGATTTATTCAAGAAAGGTACTAATCTAATTCATTGACTAAAAAAAATAACTAATTAAAATTAAACTAAACTAACTAAACTATATTTATAAATAAAAGAAAAATTAAAAAAGGGCATCAAAAAAACTCCTCCGCATCGCTATCAGCCAAGGGAATTTCATATACATTAAAGATATAATTATATCATCACGCCTGTATTCCCCAAACGGTTAGGCAGAGGCGTACCTACCTCTTATGTACACCCATACTAGTCCATCGGTATGTTTAGGTCCCATGTAAGAGAGAGTGAGCCTATTGCTATGAACCGGGCACAAATTCAGACTCCGAGCCGCTACTGAGAATACCTATCATAGAAAAATCAAATAACACTATTCGACCTGGAAATACAACCGAGGACCTCTAGCGTAGCAGTTGCGCTTAGGACCACAAGACTAATTATATAAATATACCGGCGAAGTGTAGGTGTATACATTAATACATCTCTGCTTACCCTCCGGGGAAAAACAGGCATGATAAAAGTAAGTAAGTAAGGTGATATAAAATTTTAAAAAGTATCCATGAGCCACTTGGCCACCCATGGTGCCCATTAATGGTGTATTTTGTGGTCTACTATGGTAGCAAATGGTGATCCTTTATACTTTTATAAACCAAAGGAATTGATTGAAGTGTGATTTCATTGTTGTGGTTCATGGCATCCCTTTAAGTATATGATCAAATGATTTAAACTCTTCTAAAGATTCTTTAGAAGAGTTTTGATTTCCTTCAATTTAGTTAAAAATAATAAGTTACTAACAAATCAGATAAATATTTACACCTCTGCCTAATCCTTTAAGGAAAAACAGGTACGATGATTATGTTCATTCTAATCAATAAATAAAATGCATGACTACTATCTTCTTGTATTTTTTACGCATTTTCCATGGAAAGATAAGTTATACCTAAAGTTATTTTAGTGAAGGAAAAATACGGCTGTGGGCAGGATTCGAACCTGCGTCTTCTGGTTAAGTACACCAGACGCTATGACCGCTAAGCCACTGCGAGTCCCACCCAGATGCAAATGCATGACTAGCTATTTTTTAACATATCTTTATACAATTATCTTTCACTTATACAGAATTTATAATCATATATAATGTATTGATAATTTAATATATTATATTGAGCGCCCACTTTGCTGTACCATATATTCATTGTTAACCCATTTATTATCCCACTGCTGGGCATAGGTCTACCCTCAGAGTAAGAGAGGTACTCCACCACGCTAGCCTACTGCGGGTTGGCAGACTTCAAAAGCCGCCGATAAAATCTCTAAATTAATTTATTTAATTCATTAATATATGAATTATTGAATACGGGGCTCAGCAAATACCCCAATCCTGTGATGCTATTTGTTGATGAGAGTAAATAAGCGCTAGTATAGCAGCCGAGCGCTGCAAGCAGGAATAGCCCTTACGGTGACCAGATATTGAATTGTTTGATAATAAGTACCTACCTATATGTTAAAGATAATTAAATTAAACTACTTAGATACCGACGACAAATCGATCTTTGACATATACCTAATGTTTCTTTTGAATGTTAAAAGATTGACATTAGACAAAGATTATCAAAAGTAACGCATGTCACAGCGTTTACGGCAGTAACAAACAAATGTATACAAGCGAACACGTGTAAAGTAACAAAAAAGTCTAAATTTGTCACTTGTGTAATGTCCCGAACGCAGTCACTATGTCAACAAACAACGTTTGAGATATTTCAGTCCGTCCGTATGTCCGTCGTTCGTATACATTACGACCAAAAGACATCTGACGACGGACTATCAATCTTACAATAAATACCAGCCAAGACATCACAAACAATCCAAATAATAAATTAAACAGATATAAAAGTAACATCTGAAAATTTTGAACGAACTTTGTTTTCATTAACTGTGACTTTAGTGGACAGGCTAATTCTTTTACGATCATTTTATATGTTTTCCCCGCGTTTCGACATAGCTCACATGTGTTACTGCGTATTAAACGTGTTATGACATTATATGAGACGACTAGTATCATTTTTAATATGAAAACAGAGGTTTAAAATCATTTTGGACGTTCGTCAGAAGCTGTGGGACGTCAAACAAAACGTTACGCTTTGACAAAAAGTTAATTAGGTAGTAAAAATGTGTAACGACCTCTGTGTCACAGTAAAACTAAACAATATAAAACGTCCCGGTGTTTCTTCAACGTGCATAACTTTGTTTTTTTATTCGCAGTGACGTCAAGGAACTTTTAAATGTCGAAAATTCTAAAATTACTTTTAATTAGACAATTAAAAAGGCGAAGACAATCACCCACGAGTTGGTAACATGAGAAACACAATATGTTGTGTTACCAAAATAAAAAAATATCACTGAAGTAACAAACAAGCATAAGGTCAGCCTGATGGTAAGGGGTTACTGTATCTTATGGACGCTTGCAACACCAGGGATATGGCTCGTATGTTGCCGACCCCGTAAAAGAAAAGGAAGAGGAAGGAGAAAAGGTGAATGAAGGGGACTGAGGGAGGAATTGGGCCTCCAAATATAAAATGCTTTTCCTCAAAGTAGGTATATATTGCTTATTGAGTGAGTATCATAAGGCGGATCGTCTAGCGTTTCGTTCTTTTTTTGGTTTTTCACAAATTGTTCGTCTATAAAAAATTCTAGGATCATGGCGGTAAGAATTGCAACATTAACTATAACTTAGTCATTCACATTTGAGTACTAAAACTTATACTTAAAAATCGCTATCTTAGCAGATAGTAGTAATGGCAATTTTGGCCAAATCCTCTATTTTACACTACCATTCAAAAAACACTGCGAATCAAAAAACCAAAAAGAATATAGACTTTGGAGCCCAAGGCCTTAAGAACTACGCTTTTGTAAATCAATATAAAAACCTTGTTAAAACGTCTACAGTACCTACTTAGATATTTAAAGATCTCAAATTGCTAGAAAGCTGCAAGTTTGATCAAAAATTCTGCTAAAATATAGGCGATTTTATACGAAATGTTTTCAAACAATACCTACACAATCAACGCAAAAATAAAAAAACAATCACTTCTCAATGACAAGAAAACATAACCGGAATCATTTATCATCCCGGGGCATAAACAGCATATAAATTAAACTGGCAATCCACCAAACCGATGCATTAGCATCAAGGTAATGAAATGAGGTGACAGTTACGTTAGTAAGCGCCCCGGGCCTTCCATTAACCCATTTGAGTATATATCTTCATATGAAGAAAGTCATACAAGTAATGTTGAAACTTGGAGTGAAATTAGCGCTTATTGCAACTTCAATAGTATTTCTTTAAATGGAAGACGAAATTGAATTTGATGATTGATGAAACTGATGTGATGAAAATGTTGTGAAGTTGGTGGATAACAATAGTTATGATTTATACAGTGATAGCATTGTGATCTTCTTGGTGTCGTGGGTACGATTTTTTTTATACATAGTTAAATACTCTTTGCCCAAAACTTAGCCACCCCTAAAGCATTGTCAGTGGCAGCGCAGAGGTCGTCTATACTACAGGTTTCAAGGCATAGAGGACAGGATAGGAGGTGAGCCATAGTTTGCGACACAGCTCCACATCCGCACCCTGTAGCTGCTTTTTCGAGATAACCACATTTCACTAAATTGAATTTACACCTCCCTACTTGGGTTCGGAGTCGGTTTACTGAATTCCAGATGGGCCAAGAAAGGTTAAACCATGCGAGGAGATGCTCACATGGCAATATGATCGTTTGTCTACCAAATTGCGAGTCAAATCCAAAGCATTTAGGTATAATAATGATTCCTGTAAGTGTAATTGGTTTTTAGTAAGCCCTTGCTAAGTCTAGACCTTGTTAAGTAATTTGGTAAAAACCATAAGATTGACGATTATAGTAGCTCACTGGTTAAACTCTTTTGGGAGTAACTGGAGTTTTCTTACATTTTCAGTAATTAAAATTTATAGAAATAATGAAGGAAGTAGCAAGTTAAATAATGTGTTAATAATGTTTTTCATGTGAATTATAGGAAAATTAGTAAGTTGGTTATTTGATGGATTAGAGGGCTATAATTTCGGGTATTATAATTATTGTTAAACACTTTAATCAATTCAGTTGTGGAGAAGACAATTCAAATGCAATATTGAATTTGCCCTCCACAAATACCAAAAAAACAATAATTGACTATAACATGATCAACTTATGGATCAGGAGGACAATTTTAGATAATATTATGATACGATTCAGTAGTCGATTCTGAACTATTTTCAGTTCTTGCATTTATTATGCTACACATTGTATATACCTATAGAATAGAACGTAATTTCCCAACAATAGATGACGAAGACAATCGTAAAGTTCCGCCGCGTGCGACAACTCACACTTTACAACTAGGTATCAACGCCAATAACGCCTGTCCTATTTCCATCCGGTTATACATGTCTACTAATTTATAGTGCTATAAAATTTTACTTGTCACTCACCCGGGATTTATGTCCCGTCCGTCCTAAATGTGGTTTCTTCCGCTGACGAATTTGCTCATGTCAACGTCTACTATAAACAACATTTGAAGCGTGCAGCGTAGGCGACAGAGGCGCCTCCGAGCCATTTGCAGTCTTCCATCTGTGTCGGAACTACGCTGAACAAAGGAGTTTGTCTTCTGACGTAAAGTAAACAAAGTCTAATTTCCTGGACATGTCTTTACTGTACCATTTGTAATACAGCGTCCCACAAGGTACACATTCGGGCCGCAATTTAGGTCTTATTGTTTGTGCTTGTGAATTGAAAGTCGTGTGTTTCTGATCAGATTAATGGAACCCTGTCGAAGGTGTGTGATGTAAATCGTGCAGGCGGCGCCGGCGACGACGTCGGGACGCCACTGCTCATACAAACAACCGTCGAAGCGTATCGAGGAAGGATGCTTAACACTTGCACCTCTAATTATATCCATGGAACGCGTTGAAGAAACAAACACGTCTTTCTAGTCTGAAAATTCGAATGCGTTGGAGATTTAGTCGGTGGAAACAAATGATCTTGTTTATGATGTACTATATTGTCTTTTACAAGAAGATATATCGATGTTTAATCTACAAAAGCTACTGCAGCACCATTTCTCCACAAAATCGAAAGTCCTTCAAGCCAAGCAAAGCGTTCTCAATACAAAACTTCCTACCAAAAATAGATACAATAAAGACTAACCACAAGACCATCACAGGGCGTTTGAGAAGTGTCTCCTGGAAAAATGTTTTTAAAACGATGTAAAAGTTTCTCAGAACACGATTGAGGACAGGTTTGTTTATGTTAGGAGAAACAGACGTATGTCATTCGAATGACGAGATGACGAACTTCCTCCAGAATGCCAGTCATCGAAATAGATGTGTTGGTAATAAAATTTGGATTTGGGACAGGTGAGCATAAATTATATGGCCAGATGTTTGCGAAGTTTTCATTGAATTAATATGTAACTTTATTGCTTACACAATGAAGGACAACTTAGAAAATAGATAAAGTTTTAAACGGTTTAGAATTTTTATATAAATGATTCTGCCTACCCCTGTGGGAAACAGGCGTGAGTGTATGTATGTATGTATGTATGTATGTCCTTTATAAAAATAATTATGTTACTATTAGCTTCAGATCTGCAATTTTTAATACAATAATGTCATGATTAAAATCATTTTATGGTTTGAAAATAAATTTAAGAAACGAATTTGTCCAAATTGAAAGAACAAACGAAAATTGGGATCAAAATGTAAATAGTCGTCAATTTGTAGCATTTAATAAATAGGTTACCAAAATGCAAGTGCTGAATCAACAGCGATTAATATAAGCTTTAAAAACAGAATCACTAAACTTTTCTGAATGGAAAACCCTACAACATCCGACAGTGTCACTCTCCCCCAATTTTAAAATAACAAATGACGGACAAACCACATCAAACGTTCAATTTGTTAGCGACACGGAGCCATTGACAAAATCCATTAATGTCTACGCGGTATCTCGGCAATTAGTAAACAAATGAGCCGAATGACAGATCGAGATTGTGGACGGTGTTGGCACTGTGACAAGCCATGCCGGTGGCACGGTTAAGGTGCATGCAGCATGGGTAACAATTAGAAAAGAAAATTTACTTAAAATACAATATCTGTGAATGAAAATAAAATAAAAGAGATATAATAGAATGATGGAACAAAACGCCATGCAGTTAGAAATATAAAAATAATATTTCATGGATAACTTTATTTTATTTTTCTGTTTAAAGGACATTAAAAAGATCTAAGCCAGTCTATTACACAAAAGATAAGCTTTAAATTTTTGCTTATAGAATTTTGCGATGCGGTAAGAAAATACGGAATTTACAAGATAGCAACAAAATTTTATGAAGGTAGCCTAATTCATTAAGTTATTTGTAAAAGCTGTATTATTTTATAGAAAATCATTATGGAATGGTTGAAATCATGGTTGAAATGCCAATAGGACCAACTTCTTAAATGAATAAAAAAACAATAATATTGGAAATGAGTTTAAAAGGCACTTAAAAAGTGATGCTAATAGGAAAATTTTAAACAGTTGGTAATCTAATGAAGTTGGTGGCGCCAGGGACTAAATCCATTAATTTCTAGGTGGTCTCGCCAATTAGTTAGCCAATGAGCCGAATGTCTAATCAAGATTGTTGATAATGTTGGCAACGTGACAAACAGTGCTGGGTGGCAGATAAAGGTGGATGTAGACTAGAGGAACATATTGGACAAGAATCAAAGTTTTTTTTTCAATAGCCTAGTTTTTTGTTAGAAGGTTAGAAACGAATAGAATTTGAAATACCATTAAATATGACATAATTTTATAAGTAGGGGCTCTTAATCAGTTACATTTAGCTGGAGGTTTACAAGTTGAATTAATGGTCTTCGCTTAAACATTAGTTTGGCAAACGTTAGCAAAATAAAACGAATATGCTTATGCTTAGTAGGTATACAAGGGGAAGCCTTTGCCCTGCAGTGAAACACACTACACAGGCTAAATAAATAAATATACACATGGACCTGTGCTTTAATTATGAAAGCAAAAAATTTGTATTTACTTATTTTTGTTAGCTACGCCAAATTACATCTCCACAATTCAAAGTGCGACATCCCCCTTAAGTAGCGTACGTGTGGTGACAGCACCAACACATGTCACACTGTAAAAACATCAAGATAAATCCCTGAACCATTCACTGCAGCTATTTTAGATTAATGACGGCCAACAGAAGACAATCGGCCGTTTTACACCGAATTAAAGTTGATTTATTTTTTTAAGGCACGTTTATTTGATTGCCTGGCGACTGTTTGTACGTGAAGGTTTGGTGATTAAGTTATATTTTTGGATGATGTATGGAGGTTGGCTTATTTAAGTAATACTTACCTTATTTTATGTGTTGAGCGCAGCTAAAAAATTCGGCACCTGAAACAGATTTTTCAGAATTCTGAAATTAATGACCGATAGACAATGTAGGTGTATAAATAAGCATGAAATGTTGCAAAGGAGTTTCTTATAAAACGAAGTGCTCACAGAAAGACGGGATTTTGGGAAATTCTCACAGGATTGTGAAAAATTTGACAATTGCGAATAACAGCACATAATAATATAAATAGATAACTCCATTTATAAAAAGTTGTAATCAAAAAGGTTGAGTAACAGTTGTGATCAAAGTTTCTTATGATTACCTATTTCCATGCAAATTTAGAAATTCATTTTCAAACTACAGCAATAAAACTTAATACTAATTATCAAAATGATCCCTCAATGACCATCTGAACTAAAATATTACCAATCAAGCTTAAACTCAATCTTACAAACGAAAAGATCCAAATTCAATTGACAAGTTCTTAATAGGAGCCGTCCGGCATTTATCACGTTTCAATAGTCATGTTTGTCGCATCTGATTTGAGTCAATTAGTACCTTTTTATTCATGTTGGCGTTAAACATCACTTTAGAATGTCAGCATCGAATAACGACCAATAAATTTAACTATTTAGTTTAATTATATCATGTTATTTATTTTCCTGCTGTGATTTATTAGTTGTTTAGTGTTAAAGTGTCAAATACTAGATGCGTGGGTGTTGTTAGTGTGTTGTTTGTAAAATTGTGTGGGTTTTTTTGATTTTGTGAAGTTAATTTTAGGTCGTTTGAATTCCACACGTATTAATATTTCTGTCGGCGGCTTCGCTCCCGTAGACGTATGTCAAGACTTTAATCAGAAACTTACAGTTGTGATCTCTTCTTGCTATGGATCTGCATTCAGAGAAGAGAGAAGCTAGCTCCATCTTAGGATCTGTTTAACTAAATAAGATACTTTAGTTGTTTTTTTTTTTATGAGACAACTCTAAGGAGTAGGGAAAGGAAGGAGAAAGTAGAAGGAAGGGGACTGAAGGAGGAATTGGGCCTGGGCCTGTACCGCAGTTTTTAAGTTGGAGTACAAACAACTGCACTGTGTCCTCTTAAAAGAGTAACCCGAACCTACCCCCCCCACCCCTCTTAGTTAGTGCTCATTTCTGTGGAATTTAACCCTACGTAGCGGATTCCTATTGAGCCCTTCTGTTAACCTTGCTGGTATAAGAATAACTGGGCAACATGATTTTGTGGCCGCATTATCTAGTGTCGACCAATTACAAGGGAATCAGATTATTGTCGACAAAATATGACTGTGACCACACACATTATAATGTTCATTAAAAAAACTTCCAATATTGACTCGAGATATTTCGTAGCTTTGTATTTTTGTCTCTGTATCAGTTTTGGTAAAAACAGATGTCGGAAAGAAAGCCACTTGACAAAGAGACGAAGAATATTATCTTAACCTTTAGCCCAGTACTTACTACTGTATCTTTGAGGTGCGCCGACGCACTTAGTAACGCATTAAAAATAGTACCTACTTGTGTCTATTGAATTTAAAAAAAACACTGACTAGTTTCTGTGTCGCAGGGGTTTTGCAAACTCACAAAGTACTCAGACTCGAGACATATTATGTTGAACACAAACATTTTTGTCTCGAGTGGCTATCGAACCCATGACACTAGACGCAACAGTAGTGATTGGCACATTGAATGTGATGTATTATGAATAAAACATGCTTTGTTAATGCTATAAATTTATTTCATTAGAAAATTAATATCTTTGTGAACATGCTATTTTGATTAAACGGAAAATCAAAAATTTCTGCGCTTAAGCCATAATTATAGACATCACGACTGTTTTTCCGGAAGGGTAAGGCAGAGATGTACTAATGTACACCTACAGTCCACCGGCATGCCTAGGTCCCATGCTAATAGGGGGATAGACATGATATAATATATTTAATTGTTGAAAATTATTTCTAATAGTATTGATTGCCCTGAAATTCTTAGTTAAATAGGATTTAATGTCCCCAAAAAATCTGTGTGACACCATACACCCATTAGCTTGACCCTCGCATCATCAAATTATCGGCAGAATAAATTCCTTTGGCGAGGTAGCAAGACTTTAACCTTTTGAACGCCAGAGTATAAACGTATCGCCGTACCCCTGACGCCAGGCCACTTTTTCTGTCAAATTACACAAGGTAGTGAAAACATACTAAAGTAATGATTAAATTGTTTATTTCATAATATGGTGCGACGTATATTTTGTCGTATATTTGTGACGTTGGGGTTCAGGGTACGATTTCGTTTGTCACATATATGTGACAATGGCGTTCAAAAGGTTAAACAATATTTGTAAGTCACATGATATCGACATTTTTAACGTTAACATGGCTGCTAAGGTAGGTACTGCTAGGTTGCTAAGCCGAGACTTCTTTTCTGAATATCAAGTCTGACTTCAATCTTATTTATTTGTTAAATGGTTAGGGAAAATTATTACTGTATGTAATGGTGCTTATGAGCGAAGACCTATAATTGGCTTTCTGATGTTATATTCGATTCTAATTTAGTGGAATAAGCTGTTGGTTTTCCACAATAAACAAATAATTAAATACAATTATTAAATAAAAAAAGGTTTATAGTAAAACGACATTACATAATTTTTCGATGATGCAATTTTAATCCTTTACTTCACGTAGGTGCTTACATACAGAAAACTGAAAATTATTAATCTGCACAGAATAGTAATTATACAAAAAACAATTAAAGCAATATTCTTCACCTTTAACTTAATTAGAACAATACAGTGCAGTGCAAAATAAATAATACGCGTGTCGTAACGAGCTCACTTTCTTCTGTGGGCATGACGCGTGAACAGGCTCATGTACACTTGGGTGCATTAATTGTTTCTGCCTGCCAGTGTATTGCGCAAAAACTTCCGTTTTGTGAAGTGTACTGCGGATCCAATATACATTTATACACGACTGTACCAGAGTCGTAATTTTGAATGTATTCTTTATTCATCGCAGTTTCCGTTAATTGTTTTAAATTTGACTCGTATTCAAAAACAGTAATGGATGTTATATTTTTTTTCGTGTATCAATTGAATATTAGTAGACATATGTCAATGAGTATATAACAAGCCCGTATAATTAGTGTTACATATATTATTATGTTTTCCTATCATGTGACAGCTTATTAGCCATTGAAATGCATTGTTTGTGTCAAGCTTACTTATAAGTAATATATAAGTAAGCTTGACATTTCAGATAATCTGAAATTTCAGAGGGATGTAAGACGTTATTATATTTAATTATCTTTACCTTTACCATTAATTGGTAAAAAAAGTCAATAAACACGCTAATTGAAGTCACATAGTTTTTTTCTAAGATTTTGGGCATGTTTGCAATGGTGTGAAAATGTTTACTCACTACTTTAATTGAAATTAGTGACAGTGATGACACGTGGTAACTCACAGCCAGTAATTTTTTTTTGACATAGGAAGGCCCTGTACCTACGTGTGATGTCTTATATCCTTTCTTAAAATGTAAGTACTTATCTCCTTATTAAATGTTATCAAAAATTGTTCAGCGGTTTAAGCGTGAAAAATTAACAGACAGAGTAACTTTCGCATATTACTTACCTTGTGAAAAATAAGAATGTATTAATATGGATGGTATAAGACAACGTCATTATGAAATAATAAAGATCTTGTTCCTGTTACAATACAGACTTAATTCGCTTGATTTAGTATATTATACAAACCTAAGTTATTTGTAAAATTTGGACTTCGCATTATTCTTCAAAGAAAAAAAAAACTACTACAAATATTATTTAAAAAAGCACAAGGTACATCGCTGACGTCACTTTACACCCGTCAACATAACACTTTGGAAGATCAAAGAGGTTTAGTAACTAGTAATAAATAAGACTAGTATATAAAACATGAGCCGACATTTAATTCGGATTGTTTAAAATTAAACATGTGTCGATCTGAAAAGCGTGTTCAGATCAAAAAACTTGATGAAATGAATAATGTTGGAATCATAGACTGGGATGAAGCAAAGAGATTGGATTAAAAGAGTATATTCAAAAGCTTATTGAAGTTAAAAATACTTTTCACTTGCTGTACCAATGATATCCCTTACAGAAACTCTTTAGTGATATCATTTGTATCGATTCTAATCTGTTCAAATTTGTAATTGATAAATCAGTGACGTGTAGTCTAGATTTATCCGAGTCGGTACTTAACTATCTTGATCAAACTAAGATGGAGACATCCTAATTGGAATAAAAAGTAAAGTTTTTTGTTTGGAGCAAACGGTAACGGACTGAAATAATAATGAATTGCGGAAGGCAGCTGGCAGTGACTGGATGAGGAAAGCCGAAGATCGGGCTCTGTGGCGTTCATTAGGAGAGGCCTACATCCAGCATTGGACGAGTGTAGGCTGATGATGATGATGGTAATTAATTACTTATTAGTATTGTAATAAGGCGTCTTATGGATTTTTTTGCGTTACATTGATATTATTTAATTCCTGACGTTTAAGATCGTTTACAACATCCATGGTCACGAGTAGATGGGGGTGTTAGTCGTCCTAATTTTAAAATTACTAACAGATCCTTACATTTTGTTAGAAAAGAAACCATTACTTTAGGGAATATAGTAGTGGCTAAAGTAATTACTTCTGGTTGCTCAATGGACTGTCATAGTTATTATTCGGATGGTTCAAAAAATATTTAGGTATAATATCCTGACATTTTTATTTATTTATTTTTCATTTCTCTGGGTTTTTGTTTGGCCGCTCCATTGCTTGTGCAACAGTACCTACGGTGCACACTTAGTTAATTTCAGCACCTAATTTTTCCTCCTTCAATGACTTCCAAATGTCTTTAAGCTGGACAAGGCAATCTTAACGTTACAAAGTAAAAAAAAAAATACCACACGTCGATACTACATGTACGTTGACTCCAGCGGTAATCCAAACAAAAGCACAAATGACAAACGGTACCCCGAAAAAAATAACCGATGACTCATACAGCCTGACCAAATTGGATACACGTCGGAGGCTTTAGAATCCATTGGTCTCGATGACCATCTAAATTTGGATGGTTGTCAGCCCACCCGGGCGTGAGAGCTTGTATTTGTTTACATTAATTTTTACAGCGGCCGCGACAGAAACCAGAGCGAGAGCATCGGCTAATTATAGACGCGTTTTAAGCTTACCACGTGGGGTCGTTGACGCGCCCTCGCACTGTAAAATGTAATAGAAATTGAGGAGTTTTTGAGGTGTTGAGATTGGCAGGCGATAACACAAGCTCTAACATTCAGAACCGTATCATTTATCGGAGAAAACTCACCTTGGATTAATCCACAATTGAATTTTTCCAAATATGTGATTCAGACAAATATTATTGCAACATATTGATCCAAATACTATTTTGTACTATGCTACAAAGCCCTCGATTGACGCACAAACACAATAGGTACGAGAAAAAAAACTAATTGACCGAAAATTACCGTCCAACTTTTTCTTTAAATACCTATTGAATATTTTCTCCTCTTTTTGAGGAATTAAAATCCCTATTAACCTAATATAACTAAAAATACCAAAGGCATACGTATACGTACAGGCATTTTCTTCGGCAAAAATAAAAGGATCTCGTGCAATTCTAAATAGTCCATAACATTGGTAAGTGAACACGAAGATCTGGTGTATATCTCCTGAAACATCTTGTTTCATTATTTAAAATATTTCTGGGCTAGATGTAAACTAAATTCAACGTTTAGAAACTTCTGTTTTTATATCAAAGAATTCGGATTAGGTGGGCGCACGTAAAAACATATTGTTATTCAGTATTCCAGGAAGATTTCACCTTGTACGCCTAACTTGTCATACATTCCTACCACTGATTAGCATAACATAGCATCACGCCTGTATCCTCAAAGGGTTAGGCAGAAGTGTAGGTAAGCACCTATATACTGCAGCATACACACAATTTGTTTGCTATTTGAACGAGTAAAGGCATGTACAAAAGGGGGATGTCCAAACTCTGCTGCTAAGATTTCATTAAAAACTCAAATAACACCGCTCGATCTGGGAACTAAGCCAGGGACTCAAAGCTCAGTACCACAACCGCTGAGTGAACCAATATTTTTTATATAGTGATATCTTATTCAAGTTTAAACGCAAAAAAGATTGACCAATTCAAAATATACTTACATAGTTCAGCCGATCCCGCAGGACTAGTAGGTACGAGTGGTATCAGTTGACTAAAGAGCCAATAATCGTTGAAACAAAATTAATAATTCTACATAGTTAAATAATCTGCAGTTAACCTATCTCAATTCATTTTGTATTTGCATAGCGTGAAATAAACCTGTCAAGCAAAACGGTTTGCCTTGATTTATTTCAGAGTAAATATTATACAAAGTAAGCTTGCCGAGATGTGTATTAACTTACACAGATATGAATTACAGATGGTGTAGGTTAGGAAAACCAGCAGGGTTTATTGTATTGATTGTAGTGTCTCGTTGGTCTAGTGGTCCCAATCGCGACTGCTACGCTAGAGGTCTTGGGTTCGATCCCCAGGTCGAGCAAAGTGTTATTGAGCTTTTCTACGAAATTCTTAGTAGCAGCTCGGAGTCTGGATTTGTGCCCGGTGAATGGCAAACGGCTCGCCCCCTATTACATGGGACCCAAACATACCGGCGAACTGTGGGTGTACATTAAGTACACCTCTGCCTAACCCTTTGGGGAATACAGGCGTGATGGTATGTTATGTTATGTTATTGTAGTGCCGTAGATAGAGTTTCCGTGCCCATTTTATCACTCGTGCTTGTAACATACATAACATCACACATCACGCATAACCTTAAAGGTAGGAAAAAAATATTTTATATATTTTTTAATTACAATAAATTTATAATAATCAATAATATAATAGTTAGTTTATAATACACAAAGGCAAGTTTATATTTTATTCTTAAATGTTATTTTTTTATGGAAATGCAAATGCATTTCCGATCTTATTGGAAAAGGTTATTTCTCTATTTAGATATTTTAAAGATACTTTTACAATTCATTGTTTTTTCAACTAGTTGGCGCAACCGGCACGCCGGAGAGTCTCTTTTCAAGTCCGGACAATAGTAATATTACCAGATTTGTTAGATATAGGTACAATGTAGGGCAAAATCAGAACAGGCCTTTTGACGAAAGAGCCATAGCAGCTTTGAGTTGACCTGTCCTAACTGACGGCATGCATGCTTTAGTTATCGCGTGGATCAACCATTATTTACTTGCCATTTAAAATCAATTTAATTCTTAGTTTTTATAGGTTGGTAATTCCAAGACGTAGCCCATTTGTCTGGTCGGCAATGCGATGGTCGTTAGTTCGAACTCAGCCGTGACCAATGTGTTTCCCCAACCATCCATGCAGTTTGAATTTATCACTGGTTCCAAACGGTGTTTGGAAAGCCCGTTAAACTTCTACATTAAGTCTACAAGTTTTTTTATAAAGACAACAATACTGAATATTTCTTTGGGAGTAAATTCACTCAGCTATTGAGCGCACCGAATGTTTCATCAGATTCTACATCTTAAGGTGATGTCAGCAACATCTATTCACATATTGCGAGACCAGGCTCGACCTATTGTGGAGTTCTTAAGCAAACAATCATAATTTCCTTATGTCACTGTCTTTTAATGCACAGATACTTATCATTATTAGAATTTAAGGAAATGAGAAATACTTATTGACGCACATTATTATTAAAGATAATACATATATCATAGAAGCGTCGGTAGCCTCATGGCTAGGGCGTCGGACTTGGGATCATATGGTTGCCGGTTCGAACCCCACCCATTGCACTACCGACGTGAACCCACTCGTAACACAAGCATTTAGCTTAGCACGAGGGGTTAACAAGAATACTAGTAATGTGTGACCCACATTGCTAGTAAGCTTTTAAAAAATATATATATATATATATATATATATATATATATATATATATATATATATATATATATATATTACTATGTCCTTTGACCGACGCGAAATATTTTATAACATTAGTTAAAGCTTTATATTTTTTCTTTCATTAAAATTTATATCCTTATAGATCATAATACTTACCTACTGCTATTCAAAATGTATCTGATGTAATCATAGGTACTGGAAATGTTGAATTCATTTAGTTGCATCGGGAGAAGTGTGTTTTATTTTGAAACTTTTTAAAGTAATTTTCGAATATATGATATTGAAAAGTTTTATTTAAGAAATAAAGTTATTAACGTTCTTAATTCAAACTAATTATTTTAAAAGTTAGCGCTCATTAAATATAATCAATCACCCTGTATCGATGCAGTGACAATATTCCAAGTAAACGCATTCCGGGACAAGTGGACCGGTAAAGGCGGGGCGTCGTTCTACTGAATTACACGAATTCCCAATAAAGTCGAGACAAGTGTCCGTAAAATAGCCGACCGCGTGTGGTCACCGGATGCGTATGAATGGGTCATTGTCGACGAATGGGACGTTATTTGCAATGATGCAGATGAACTGATCGGGTTGGAGGAATTTGCAAAAGACGACTGAGGGAAAAGAACTTCTCCCAAAATACAAACTATTTAGGGGGAATTTGAATGTGATGAGTAATTGCGTATAAATGGGACATTGTCGATGAATAGGGCATTAATTGCAATGATGAAGGTCAAGGTTTGAAGTGTCGGACTTGTGATCTCGGGTTACCTGTTCGAAACCCACCCATTGCACTACCGACGTGAACTTGTAAAACAAACATGTAGGTTACCACGAGGGGTTAAAAAGATTACTGGTAATGTGTGACCTACATAAATTGCTAGTAAGCTTTTTTTTAAAATAATAGTTTTAAGTGACACTAGTAATATACCTACATTGCCAATAGGATTTAAAAAGAACTGATCAGGATGGAGGAATTTCCGAGAGACGACTGAGGAAAAATAAATTCTCCCAAAATTAGAATAATTTTGGAAGTAAGTATTTATTTACGTCACTATGCTTCCATGTCCACTAGGATGCGTAGGCCTTTGCCTAATCAGTGTGTAAGTATATTTTTTTGATTCTAGGTTCAATGGTTCGGTACAGGTTTTAAATTAGAATGCCCCAATGATGAAATGAGATGATGTAAGTACTATACCTTCTTCAAAAATTGATCTGATATTTTTCCTTTTTCATTGCACAAGTTGGATTTCATCAGCATCATCAACCCATCTACTGTCCCACTGTTGGGCTCGGGTCTTCTGTTAGAGTGAGAGGGGTTAGGCTAGTCCACCATGCTAGCCTATTAAACTTTCCGCTTTTCCGATTGAAACCGCTTTTAGTGAACGCAACACTAATTAAGTACACTTAAAAACTAATAGATAAATGTGCAGCTTAAGCTTAATTGACATGATTTTGTATGTCTGTTAAATCTGACTTGGGCGGTTAAAAGGTTAATAATAATCTCCGCAAGATACATACAGCATAATTGTGAATACTCACAAAAAAATATGATCTCTCTCAAGGTCACAATAATTAAAATTTGGAATACAATGTTACGAATGACGATAGCATCAAAAACAATAATAGCGTCAAAATAAAAACTCTGTCAAGTGTTACCTCTTTACCTGTTAAAAAACTGATTTACACCAAATCCTATCTTAACCACTATGTAAGTATATATTTGTTATAGTGATAATCACAAAAACAGCTATTTTTTAAAATGTAGATTATTATTAAAATATCACTGACAATGCAAATACAGAGACAGAGTTAGGGTCAAAGTCAAAATTATTTTTTCAAGACATAATTATACTTAATATTTAAGGCTTTACTAGCTAAAACAATCATTTCAAAAATTGATCGTATTATATCGGATATTATAGGTATAGATGTCCTTAACAGGGTTCCGTGATTAAATCTGTTCAATTAAACTACGGAATCTTCAAAAACACTTCAAAACAGCATAGTCACACGTCCACCTGTCGTAATTGTTTTAATTGAGTTTTTTTAATTAAAACCCGGTCACGGCGGGGATGTCTACATGCCGTATGATTTTGATATGTATCTCTGTAATTGGACGGGTTTTCTCAACTTACTGCTGTGACGAACGTTGCAAGGAATGAAATATTGTGATAGAAATTGCTGGTAATACTTATGTTATGACGTAAGTATTATATTTGTGTTCAAGGAAAAATGCCGATTGGAATATCTATGCTAATATTATATTGAGAAAAGATTTGTTTGTTTGTAATCAATACATTCGGAAACTACTAAACTGATTGAATTTTACTGACAGAGTTGTAACTGAAACCGGCTGTAAGATTTATCTTACGGAAGAAACCTAGAGGCCCTGCTTCCCTCCCTTTTTTATTGTAAGGAATCATCATCGATCATCTGCGACCCGGGAAGGCGGCAAGGTCTGCTTCCTCCCTAAACATGGACAGGGCAGTCCCCAGCGGCGGATGATAGAGACCTCTAAAAAAAAGCACAAATACAATGTCCAATTAGTCAATTAGAATTGATTCACCAAAATCACAATCTTTATGTTAATCTTGTATCATAATAGACATTTAACGCAACTAGAATCTTGTTATGAAACTCTTACATCAGTAATTTCATTATATCATCTGACGACCTCAAGACTCTGTCACGAAATTTTGTGTAACTAATGTATTTTATAGCCTTCTCCTTTTGGGCAAAATTACAATCGATTTTGACATTCGTATTATATTGCATTTTTTTGATTAATATAAATGCCAATTCATCAAACCATCACGGTTATATTCCCCGAAGGGTTAGGCAGAGTTGTACTAATGTATACTCACGCTTCGCCGGTATGTTTTAGGTCCCGTGTAATAGCGAGCCTATTGCCATTAACCGGGCACAAATCCAGACTCCGGGCTGCTAAATAATTACATAATTTACACAGGCATCAATCGAGCACAAATTCAAACTATGTCTTATTGTTTTTAAGCCACAATAAGTCTTGTTGTATACCTTAATTGTGCCTTGACTGTGACACATATCAATCTTATTTCTTTCTTTTCTTTCTTTAATACCCACCCATAAATTAATGAGTGTTAAAGGACACTAATAAGAGAAAATACACACACAAACAACACAAATGTCTAGCGAAACATAATGTCAAGCAATTGGTGACGACCTCCTATGGTCCTAGTCTTGAACAAAGGACAGTAATAAAGTATTATAGATATCCTTAAAAGACTTCAATTACGTGTTACTTTTTAGGGTCCCATAGCCCATAAGGAAAGAGGAATCCTTTTAGGATCACTCCGATGACTGATTGATAGATGTCAAAATACGTTTAGTAACGCAGTCAGCATAGCAATAGTAGTATATTCAGTGTTCTTCTTCTGGTGTTTCTCCAATGACTGAAGGTTGGCCATTAACGCTATGATAACAAATATTTCTTCTTATCTTTGGCAAGGTGGAACAGCTCAGCAAGTCAGCAGTACTCGTGACTCCAGTTCATTTGCGAATGTTCCATTACCAGGACGGTTTTCTTCGGCCAACACCGCATTTCCTCGCCACATTGTCAGTTTTTTTATATTAATTCTAATTATACACTGACACAAATAATACACTTGCTATAAAAAATGCGGATATTTATGAAACATATTTTGACAATCGCAAGTAAATTAAAACCTAAACGGTATTTATTTCCTGTTGACCTAGAAACATTAATATTTAGCAAGAAGTAAGGTCAAAAGATCGCTCTTTGGGGTAAGCCTACTGTAGTGTTTGTACTTCTATATCTATTTAATAGATATAATAACACTGTCTCACATACATAAGCAGTAGCCGACAGCTTGACTTAACAGCTTTCAGTTGGCATAATGGCAGTGTGACCATTGCCTGATATAAACATATGTCATGAGAGATTATGGGAGACAGAGGAGAGGCTAGTGCTTGGTGTATTGGTGAGCCTGTGAAATAATTGTTATATACTAAATAAGAACACTACACCTACATTCAGCAATGGACAGCAATAGGTTGATATGTTAATGATGATGAAAGTCACAACATAAATAGGTAAAGGAAAATCATTGGAAAATCGTTAATTTGAAGTTATCTTCGAGACTCGATTTCCAGTACGGAACCCTCGGCTTGTGACGCCGACTCGTTCTTCATCTTTTTTAATTATTTGTTACTGCTACACCACACGAATACAAATGAGACATTTCAAACTACTGTCATGTAAGTAATGAGCTCAAAAAACAACTGAACATCACATAAATTAAGTCACACAACGGAAGGTGCAGGCAGAATTGCTACAAAGATAACCGACAAACGTGACATGCCCTGTCATATACAATTGTAAGCCCTGCATCACACGTTCCACTGGTATCTACCAATTATAAAATTCTCTAATTAGTCCTTTTATGGTTCCTAAAAGTGCCGCTTGAAAACTACCAACGGTCACCCAATAGATGAGTGTCGCATTGCTATACGTACGAATTTAATCGCGGGCGGCAAGCTTTGTGACGCGGTAGACGCAAGATGGCCGCCGTACATCAAAGGGGCCGCCAGTGTGAGGCAGCCGCGGTAAAATGTCACCGCGCTCTATCAATTAACGGTTATCCAATGTTAATGTGTTATTGATATCGGAATAGCGAAGTCCGTATTACCGTAGCTTATTCGATTTTTTGTGTGGTTTAAGTGATAATTGGTGAGCGTTTAAGAAATTGAATTGGATACGTTACATCACATTAATGGAGTGTAATTACTGTGGAAGGAATAGTGTGACATTTGCTTTATGGTGGCTGTTGATTATATATTGCTCCGTGACCTGGCCCTATTATAACCATTTTATTTTTTCTTTAAATGTCCTTCACTATGATCTATAATATTGAGTGCAATTACAAAAAAATGCTTACGTATGTGAAAATTTTTACACTTATTTTTTGTGTCTTCGAATCCTTAACACGTGATATAAAAGCCAATCGATTTGAGGTTGAGCAAAGTGCTATTGGGTTTTTCTATAAAATCAATATCAGCATAAAGATTGAATTGAAGTCCGAATCATGGCTACGGACTGAGGATGTATCAGTGTCTACCCTCTTTCTAACTTGACTATACCTATTTAGACGAGAATCATAAGCTTATCATTACCAATATCATTCCATTTTAGTTAAAAAGGTTGATGATGGTAATGTTTGCTAAGAGGAGACGCGTGCCAAGCAGTGGAACAGTACCTAAAATGATGTTACGGCCCCACCGTTGGACAAAAGTCTCCGCTCAGAATGATAAAGCTAATCCACCACGTAGGCCTTATGCGGGTTGGCAGACTTCACAATCTGTCGAGAAAATCACATAGGCTTTTTTGAACCCCCATATTATAGACACAATGAAATTCTATTATTTCGGTTTCCAACGACCAGTATGGTGGTCACAAATTCGAGCAAGCGAAACGAATGAACGAACTTGAGATCTACGACTATAATAGGTACTTAGTTTTTTTTTTATAAAAAAGCTTACTAGCAATGTGGGTCGCACATTACTAGTATTCTTGTTAACCCCTCGTACTAAGGTAGATGCTTGTATTACGAATGGGTTCACGTCGGTAGTGCAATGGGTGAGTTTTGAACCGGCAACCACATGATTGCAAGTCCGGTGCCCTAGCCATTAGGCTACCGCCGCTTCAAAGTAACTATACTATTACGCGTTAAAATCATAAAAACCGCTGTCGCTTATAACACACACCGTGCTCAATTTTTAGCCGTGCGTTCTGGAAACTAGGCTCAATCGAGCCACGATGGACAAACTAATGGCCATAACAAATTGTTACAGACGTACACATGGCTCAGATGTGTACAGACTAACAGAACTATTAATTTTATTAGTTGTTTTGAAACCGGCGCGCTCCGACTCCGTACGTTATTGAAGGTAATATTAAGAAACTGTGGGAGCAACTGTTCTAGATATCGTTGAGGATATAAAAGATTTTCTTGTCTGTTCAAAAGTATCTGATCATAGAAAGGAGGTTGTTAGGTACTTTTTTTAATGGGATAACTTGGCAAACGAGCAGGCGAGCTACCTGATGGTAAGTATATTCATCGCCACCCATGGACATCATGCTGAGCCTATTTAGGGTGAGGGAGCGGAAGGAGAAAAGGAGAAGAAAGGGGATTAAGGGAGGAATTGGGCCAGCAGCCATCTTGCTAACCGAAAGAAACGCAGTAGCGAAACGCTACTACTCGGACATTGGTCTTCTGCGAGAGTGTGTTACTTCCTCGATCAAGTCGGCCCATTCATGCTGCGAACAGCGTGGCCCTACCACAACAACTCTTTTTACTGTTTTCTTAGTTCGTTCTATGCCTACCTCGTATAGTGATCGTCATCGCGACTGCTACGACCTCCAGCGTAGCAGTCCGATTCCCAGGAGTTTCCTTTTTTAAGGTCACTGTTATAAGAAAAAATACATTCATCATCAATCATCCATTAATCCATCAATCTCTCATCATCATCGGTCTCCTCGCAGAATGAGAAGGATGAGGCTATTATAGTCCACTACACTAACCTAAATGCAGCTCAGTGCAATTAATTTTCAGGTTTAATAAATTTCTTATTAATTAATAATTATATTATCGATTAATATAGATGATTGTGTCAACTATTTACTAAACAGTCTAAAGACAATCTAGCTAAATTATTGACTTCAAAGGACGCATCGATTTCCTAGACGGGCCTTATAATAGCTAGTAATTATTTTAAATGCCGAATTAAGATAAAATTACACTTATTAAAAGACAAAATTGTATGATGATTACAGGCATAAGATTAATTGTGTAACTAATTGATACAAAATATCGAAATGTTGATTACATTCTTGGGTACCTATAAGTTGATACCTATAAGAGGATATTTAGTGGATTAATTAAAGCCATAAGGACTGCCTCATTAGTCTAGTGGTCCTAAGCGCGACTGCTACGCTAGAGGTTCTGGGTTCGATTGAGCAAAGTGTTATTGGATTTTTCTATGAAATTCCCAGTAGCAGCTCGGAGTCTGGATTTGTGCCCGGTTAATGGCAATAGGCTCGCCCCCTATTACATGGGACCTAAACATACCGGCGAAATGTGGGTGTACATTGTTACACCTCTGCCTATCCCTTCGGGGAATACAGGCGTGATGGTATGTTATGTTATGTTTTATAAGGAGTGTACTACACAGATTTTTTTTCGCGAATTGTCCCATGTGTACACACGTCTACAAGTCAACCTATACATTCCAGTTTAAGCTGATCTCGCTTTGTATAGGCTCTCCATAGAATGAGCGGCCAGCGTAAACTGGATTCGTTTAAGACATACCATCACGCCTGTATTCCCCGAAAGGTTAGGCAGCCTAGTATTTTTAGGTCCCATGTAATAGAGTGCGAGCTTATTGTCTGATCACTAAGAATTTCATAGAAAACCCCAATATTTTTTTCGACTCGGGAATCGAACCCAGGACCACCGCAGCAGTGTTAGGGACCATTAGACTAATGAGGCAGTCACTAGCAAGCACTAACGTATTATGGAGAATGACCACTTTACGCGCTCTCCGAGTTACTAAGGAGTTTCAAAGGATGTTAAGATTGGTCACCCATCCAAATGTTGTCAGTGACAAGCCCAGCTTAAACTTGCAGATCGTTTGATCAGTATAGTTATTACTTAGCCGCGAGGTCTTACGCTTATGTGTAGATATATAATCAGACTAACAAAGCTGTCAATCTTTAATCAAAACTAAATTATAGAAAGTGCAGTTACACAACGTAAATAATATTTCTGTATCATAAGTCTATCCGTCACGGTTAAACGTGAACATTGGGAGAACCCAGATTTATCTAACAAAAATATGTTTAAATATGTTCTGTCATAACTAGGAAAATCATCCATTCGCCCCCTAAACTTTGCCCCCTTTTAGTAAAATAAATCGTACGCACGGCTACCTACACAGCAACATATACAAAACCAGTTTACGCTAGCCTCTTATTGTAGGGGAAGCCTTTACAATGCGAGATCAGCTTATAATGGATTTGTATAGGTTGACCTGCAGCCGTGTTACATACCATATTTTACTAGAAGAAAATCCAAATCTCGGAGTCGAGTGACGCATACACTGACTCAATATTATGTTCTGAAGAACTCTTAAAATTATTATTTTTTATAAATGTTACTTACATTTATAAAAAATAATAATTTTAAGAGTAGGTAGTCGCTACTACTGTTTTCAGAAAATGTAAAAGTACCCTACTTTAATAACATCTTTACAAAACGTCTTATATTGATTTATTTTCAAATTAATAATATTCTAAGTTTAAAAAATAATATGAATTTAATAATGGATCTTATTATTGGATTATTTGCGGATTAACAGTTACCGTCACTTTACCATAACATGCCTATTTACAAAAAAAAAATATCACGCTTCAAAAACGTATCGGGAGCCCAATTTCTCTTAATGACAACATGAAAAGAAATTAAAGTTCGTACGCTACGTGTATTGTATGGCATGCATTATATTGGTATAATGTGATGTGTATAGCAACAGCAACAAAAGTAATTCGTTATTGATGGCGTCCGAGATTGTAGCATCGTGAGGGGACGAACTTATATGTAGCACCTTTAATTACGCCGAGCTTTTTACACGACACGATTTTCAAAGATGATAGATACGATTTATGCAATAATGAAATACCATAATTATTTAATTGAATCGTGCAGTACAGAAATAAATTTAAAGACTTTTACAGCTTACGTTCTATTTTTTCAATTTTAATTCCGGTTCGTAACCCATAAAGATAATAAGGAAGTCATAAACGGCCGAAGTAGATAAATAAGGTACAGCTCAAAAACGATAATCAGTATTGATACGGTGGTTTACAATATACTTAGGTCTTAATAACTCCACATCATTATGATATTTAAATGCCCTAAGCATCTTTTCAATATCTCTAGGTAAGTAAATTTAATCAATACATTAAATGAAAGAAATTGTATGTTATAATCACTGTCATCAGGCTGGAATTTTAGCATTTTTTACAAGCTGTTGCCCGCGTAGCGCAGCGCATCGGTGTCAGGGGATACCGCTGCGCTGCGCTACGCGGGATGCTATAACGACTAAATTTTTTAACCATCTCTAACCACTTTTTTAGTATTTTAGTAATTCGTAATTCTAGTATATTCCAGTCTATATAAACGCTAATGGAATATTATTAATGAAAAGTAAATGATTATGATAAGTACTGACGCGGCGGGACGACGACGATTTCGTTCCGACCTCCGACAAATCGTGAGCTCTAAACGCTTCAACATAGAGACAGATACGAATGTTCTCCATTCACAGTCCAGTTTTAGATGCCGCTACACAATACGTAGATCGGTGGTCACAGAGTAACAGAGCGGCAACATTTAATGACCGCTGTTGTCCAGTTACTCATGAGGTATGTATAGTTTCGTCACTAACGTTATGTACAGGAACGGAGTTGCGTTTCTATGATGCTGTTTATGTTGATGCAATATTGTTAGATGATGACGTAATTGTTAATTAATTGGTTTGTTTTGTCATTTCGTTTGTTCACAGTGTGCTCGAGCCAAGATTTGGAGATTTTGGTTGAGATTATCAGTTAAATTTCTACAACACATCATTCAAATTTGGTGTTTCACCAAATGACAACATGAGTGTAAAGCTGCTGTTGAATGATTTCTTTTGCCAGGATCATAATACCTCAACATTATCATAATCCCCAATAAAATTATAATAAGAAAAAGAAAGCTTTTCTGACCAGAAAATTGAATTCAGGACCTGAAACCTAAAACACATTATTTGCAGTTCGTCTTACATAAGACAGTTTAAACCTAAACAACAAATGAACAAAATTCTAAGATGTCGCAGCTAAAGTTCCATATCGACACTTAATTAAGAACGAATGAAACGTCAATTTAAGATCTCGTAAATTATCAATAGATCTGCCGGGTTATGCTGTATATCTATACCTTGGAGAGTGCGAAATACCTTCGATCCCTATTGTCACACGGTTTTCTATGTCAATCTTTAGCGTCAGTCAGAAGTTCGAAAAGCTGAACAGGCAGTTGAGTCTTAAGATATTGCGTAGAAGGTGGGTTGTGGAGGTCTGATGAGTCGCATCTTTGTTAGAAACTGATCCCAACATAATTGGGTATGTTGATGGTATATCATTATTAGTATTCTTGTTAAACTTTAACCTCTCGTGCTAAGCTTAACTACTACGAGTGAGTTCACGTCTGTAGTGCAGTGGGTGGGTTTCGAACCGGCAACAACGCAAGTCCAACGCTCTAGCTATTAGCCTACCGTCCCTTTAAATCAAATGCAATCAAGAGGCTTTCAAAAGACCTTAGCAACAGAACAGATTATCATCAGACATACAAATACATACTATTGCGTCCAAATTCACGCCGAGTTGGCCAAGTCCCATTAGCATTTTAACGTCAAAATACGCAATAAAAGTGTCTTGCCACCAATTATTCGGTATCAAAGTAACAGTTATATTAAACCAGATCGTTCTATATCAGAACATCTGTTCGTAATAATACAGGAAAACAGAACAATGCTCCGCTTGACCTCATATCTTGAAACAAATCTATGTCTCCGGTGGAGAATATTTTGGACGGACGTTTTAAAGGGAAACTCTGGTCGAAATTAGAATTTTTTGGGTGTGGCGGAAGGGATGAGAGTCTGCGATCACTATTTGATAATATGAAAATTTCTTAATAGACGTCAGAATAAAAAAACTGTAGGTAACGTACTTTCTTCATCGTTACTTTACTTTACTATCAGCAGCTACACAGAGTGGAGTATTAGCTACCCTCGATCTATTTTCAGAAATAATGTGGAAACCCTTAGCCCAGTCTGTGATGATACCTATTTGATCCTAAGTATTTGGATAACGGTGCTAGAGGAAGTTGGAGGTAGAAAAAAAGCAAGCTCTTCAGATCATCTTTCAGTGTGCTCTATTTGACACAGATGGAGACTACCACAGAATACAGTACAAAATAATAGCACCTACTACATCCAGAACGGACACGCCCATCCCTAATTTGAGCCACCTTTTCGTTGCAATGTTAATTGTTTCTAAAACTAGGGTCGGCTGGTGATCAAGTGCGAAACAAGTAATAATGAACACAACAGCAGCCCTACCAGCTTAGCACACGTTTGCGCGTGTACAAACGTTATCTTGCATATGTAATTGTAAGTAGTATGTATCGTTATCGGAAATATTCTAAAGAGTCTTAAGGGCGTGGCACTATAGATGAAAAGATAAAATAAATCAAAATATAAAACCTGCAGTCGCATCATAAAAGATGACATTTTCTTGATTTTGATTAATTGATCGTCCTCTTGATATTCCAAATCGTTTAAAAGTGCACAAACTAGTTAACATTGACAAATTATGCACTTAGAAACTGGTTAGCATTTGAATCTTGTTTCCATGTGACAGTAACATATCGTAATCCGTTCTATCCTAATCCTGAGTAATTCTTAAGAAGACTATTAATTTAAATAAAAAAATAAGATAAAATTAATGAGTACAACTATCGCTGCATCCTTAAGAAATCGATTAAAATAATCATACTCGGATGAAGACTAACATTATGTTTTGTTTTGTTTCAGATTTCATTACTAAAATGGGAACGCTGCTGAATTTCACTGCCGGAATCTTTGTTTCCCGAGACATACAATTTGGGTATCTTCAAGACGAGAGTGAATAGGTTTCTTCTAGGCAAGCGCGCTCCATCGTAGACCACTTCGTTAACATCAGGCAAGTTGTGGTCAAGCGCAAGCTTATCTGTGATAAAAAAAAGCAAATTTAATTATGGAACCCGTGCAACAACTACCAATATGTGTAGACCATTCTTAAGACATCGAGACTCTTCAGTGCCTAGGAGTGCACGTTAAGCCCTCAGTTCCGGTTGTCGGAAGACCAAAAAGCCTGACAGCTAGTGTATCCTCAGAATATCGGTATGGCCCCGTAATTGGGATGCAATTCGGAAGTCACTTCGTGTAAAATACTTATCGGTATTCAGCCACATCTGGTTAGACTAGAAGACTAAACCCAATATAGTTGGGAAAAGACTAAGAGGACGATGATAAAGAAGCTTTAAATTTGCGAAAAACACGAGCGAGTTTAAGCCACCAGTTTTGTTTTTCCCGCTAATCGCTACCGCTTATAAGTGGCACCACACAGTCCGACATACAAGGTGTTATTATGTAAATGATGAGAGCTCCGTTTCGGCTGAGTCAATACGGCGGGAAGGTAATCGACAACACGTCCAAGCGCCGCTAGTACCGCCTCTTGTATTTGGTGCCAGAATTGAATGACCTCAGTCGACACAATCCTAGATTTTATTTAGATTTCAGATTAAAGGATTGGAGCTTCTCATGAGCACACTAAGGCTTATAAGTAAGCCGCTGTTAATTTTGAAATAAAAAAATCTGTTTAAATAACATAACGGCGAATCGGGTCATATATTATTGCAAATCTGGCTTACCCTTCGGAGAATAAAGGCGTGATAGAATGTATAAAACATCAATATGCTGAATTGAATAGACTGGACATAAATTAGAGCCTCATAAATGCACAAAATGTCACTTAGGGAAACAACATGTTAACAATACTACCGATACGGCAACATCTTGCGAATGACGTCAGGTCACGATGTTCTGCGAAGTAATTTAATCAGAGTTAAACACAGTGACAGTTGCACTGAATTATAGCTTATCGTTATGACTAACAGAGGTAAAACAGAAGACTCCGCTCCACAATCCATACAAAAGTAGCTTAGTCCTATCTTCAATTTTAACCAATGAAACTCATTAAAATTTTGCGGTAACAAAATTATCATTAAATACGTGGTCCTTGTGTACGTAAAACTTCATTTCAATATTTTTGTTAAAAAGTTACACGAGCTCAAAGAATGGTTATTTTCGATTAAAAACGGCCCAACTTTATGCTAGTTAGCTTTCAAGATAATAGAAGAAATAAAACTGTGGTCTAGTTGTTGCAAACATGCATGTCGACTGTGAAAGAGTTCAAGGCTGTGATTGGTTTTTGGATTCAGTCAGTCTCGAAAAGGAAAACCCTGTAACATTGATTAACCCGACATCAAACCCAGAATCTCACGTTCCACTAACGACATATAGAATTATGAGGCAGTTCGGTGTTCGTAAAAAGCTCCATCTGCAGTGTTCGTAAAAAGTGAGTGTAAAAAGTTGCATACATTTTCTTTTCTACTTGCACGTTATTTTCATCACAAGCTTTTTTTTTATTTAACCTTCTATACATTTTCTTGTGTCCTCAACGACTTATTGTCTTCAGTTTACTTGCTTTGTTGAACAAGGTGTAGTCACAGCTAGGACACGATTAGGAAAATTAATACACGCACTGTCGTCATTAATCTTCTTATTAACATTAATGGCACATTGTGTGGTGTACACCTCACAATGTCCCATTAATGTCTGACGTAGATACACGTTTTTTACACTATGGAAATCCCCATTCGATGCTCATGATCTGAAAAAATTAAGTGGCCTTCACTTGACCTATAGTCAGTAAAAGATTCAGTATTCATTTCTTTTATTAAGAACAACAAACAAATACAGAATATGTAATACATAAGAAAGAAGCGGTTGGCGATAGCTTAATGGCTAGGGCTTCGGACTTGCGATCATGTTGCCTGTTCAAAACCCATCCATTGCACTACCGAAGTGAACCCGCTCGTAACACTAGTATTTAGCTTAGTACGAGGAGTTAACAAGATTACCTGCTAGTAATGTGCAACCACATTGCTAAACCTTTTTAAGAAAAAAGTGTTACAATTGGATATCCAATTACTAACGCTATATTTACAAAATATGTAAGACATGTAAATTAACGTAAATTAATTACCGTTGGAGCAAACGAGTTCTCAACCGGAGACCACGTCTAGGCAAACGTAGTGTAGGACGCCCGGTGGTCAGGTGGAGTGACGATTTGCGGAAAGCAGCTGGCAGCAACTGGATGAAAAGAGTTGAAAATCGGACTCTGTGGCGTTCACTTAAAGAGGCCTACGTCCAGCAGTGGACGAATACGGGCTGATGATGTAAATAAACGGTACCTATCCACAGTAAAAGAATCATCATCATCATCATACCATCACGCCTGTATTCCCCAAAGGGTTAGGCAGAGGTGTACTTAACCCACAGTTCGCCGGTATGTTTAGGTTCCATGTAATAGGGGGCGAGCCTATTGCCATTCACCTGGCACAAATCCAGACTCCGAGCTGCTACTAAGAATTTCATAGAAAAACCCAATAACACTTTGCTCGACCTGGGGATGGAACCCAAGACCTCTAGCGTAGCTTGGGACCACTAGACTAACAAGGCAGTCTAAGAAAAGTACATATTTTTTTAATTTAAAGCGAAATATGCACTTTTGTTACATGATATTAGCCTATCAAATTTACTCTACCTAAAAACGAGACCATTTCCGATGTAATTTGAACATATTTATTAAAACTAGTGGTCGCCAAGTGGTTGAAATTCGACCGCAATGCACTCTTTCTCTACCATGAACTTTGATTATGCCAAATACTCTTCCGTGCGCGCAATGTGCTTAAAAAGGGATACAAAGTTTTTGCTTCACATTATTAATAAATATTTTTTTCCGTAGGTACTTACTTTTTATTGGACAAGATGTTTTGCATTTTTTATCCTCTTATTATCCAATGAAGTACTTAAATGTCCGACGACAATTTCCCGGACTCTAGCAATGATGATATCACCGCGACCCAAGAGTCAAGGTCCTTTGTAATAATAATGTTCAAATGCACAATCATTAAAATCATTGTATTGGTTTTTATCAATGTTATTGAGGATCTCTTTATACGGGTGTGTTTTGTGATAAGGAATTGTTTGATGTTTTTTCTTGACTATTTTTTTATTTAAGTCCAACGAATGTGCCGTAGCACCATTCAAGGAAAAGGCAATCAAATTACATGTCTTTTAATTAAATTTAATTGAAAATTTGGACACAATCAGCCAGCTTTGCAAATGCGGAGTCTAGTGACATGACCCATTGAACTGCCCAGTCAAATGTGAAGAGTTCGATTTCAAGGCACGACTTTCCGAAGTCGTTCGGAGTTCGTACGACGTAATTATCACGCGCTTAAACGGTGAAAGAGGAAACCTGCATGCCCGAGAGATTTTTTGACACCATGTGACATCTTCCAACCCGCAGTAGTCTTGCGTGGTCGACTATAGCCTAATCCCTTTCGTTCTGAAAGGAGACTCATGCCCCGCAGTGGGACAATGTAATTGGTTGATGATAAACTACTTTTCAATGGCAAGATCAAATATATTTCCAAACTTTTTCGTATCCGTAATGATACAATATTGTGTTGAGTCCGGCCTTAAATTATAATTATGTATATGTATGGAACTAACCAACCATGAAAAATTACGAAAAGGTATACCTAAGCTTATTATATTATATATTATTATATTAATTAATTTATCTACTTATTTTTACAAAGATCGCTGTCAACTTCCGTAGTCAACAGTAGAATCTAAGAGTACTTCAAGAAACTTCTTTAAAAAAAATCCAATACTACGGTCCCTGACACGTTTTTTTGCATCAAACTAGTTTCGTGGTTTTTTAGTCCATTTGATTACTAATTATACGACCTCATGTCGATAGACACGTCCCGATGGATGCGGAGATGGACGGATGGACAAACGCTTATAATAATTATTGCCAATCTACTGCGACGATCTTCGCTTCATCATTGCGTACGCTTTCATCTGTTTGACATCGACTGGATGTAGTATATGCGATGTGGAGATAAAAATTGTGGCATACCTACTTAATTTTTAACATCATAGGCTATTTTGTATTAATTGGCCTTACCATAACTCAGATGGAAGAAAAAAGTAAAAACAGCTATTCCATTTTGATTAATATTTACACGAATTATGATTATGAAGTTGTATTAATATGTAAGTATAAATATTATGTTAATCTATGTTTTGCTATCGATGTTTTAAACAATCCAACAATAAAAAAATACGTAGGTATATTTTAGCTTTATTTTATTTGGAAAACTTACATAACAGTCAGCACAACTGCAACATTCGTTACAATACAACATTGATACAACACTAAAACATAAACTCATAAAATGGTCAATATAATAGTTCAAAATCTAAGAATTAAAATGTCTATTTGTACCTAATAAAAAAATATTATTAATAATAATCATTTAACTTTAATTTATTTTCCCTAAAACAATTACTTAAAATTCATAATATAAAAAGTCAATTTTGTCTTCAAAGAATTCCCAGCATCTTTAATCCATAATTTTCCATATACTACAAAATGCAGGCGGCATATTTTTTGTCACAGCGGCGATAAGATCGCCGACGGAGCGATCGGCTCACAATGGCCTGGTAATTGACAAACCATGACTCGATAAAGTCAAGGCCCGGGCCACACTTGTCTCCCATCACGTTTACGTGCGATTTGATTGAATTCTTTAAGGATTAGTGGATTAATACCTATTTGTGATACCACGTTTTTTTAGTTTAAGTTGATTTCAAGCTCTGTTTGCGGGTAATGGTGGGATAAGGCAATCGTTTTTTAAGAAGAAAGAAACCACAAAAAAGGAATCGGTTTGTACGAAAACCAAATCAGTCCCAGATAATCAAAAGATTCTACTTATGTGGAATAAAAAAGTTTGATCATACCATCACGCCTGTATTCCCCGAAGTGTTAGGCAGCGGACGTGTACTTAATGTAGGTACAGGTCGCCGATATGTTAAAGTCCAATCTAATAGAGAGCTAGACATTAGACGTTTGCTATCTACGGGCACATATCCAAACTCCGAGCTGCTTCTGAGAATTCCATACAAAAACCCAATACCTAACACTTTGCTTGACCTGGGGATCAAACTATCGGTTAGGACCACGAGACTAAGGAAGCAGTTAAATTTTGGATAGTTTAATAATACAATGGTCCTGGGTTCGATTCCCAGGTCGAGCAAAGTGTAATTGAGTTTTTCTATGAAATTCTTAGTAGCAGCTCGGAGTCTGGATTTGTGCCCGGTTAATGGCAATAGGCTCGCCCCCTATTACATGGGACCTAAACATACCGGCGAAATGTGTGTACATTAGTACACCTCTGCCCAAACCTTCGGGGAATACAGGCGTGATGGTATGTAATAATACACGAAAAAAAGGCAGGAAAATCATTTTCCAAGTTTTGGGTTAACCCATATGAATTAGCGCAAACATTCCAATCCAATACTTTGAAGGATGATAAACAGATGAAATTTATCATACACACAAACACTCGAAAACATGACGATAAATCGTAACACGTCATTCGGACGTATGAGAAAAAAGAATGAAGTCTGTAAAATAAAATTCGATATTTTATACGTCAAATATCGTTAGGTGACTTCGGGGAAAGAATTTTAATCATATTTGAAGACACAATAATGACACGTTGATACATAAGAATTACATTCTCAAAAATGTCTTTGGCGTAACTAATTATGAGGTATATCTCAAGAATTATGATATTATGTGCTCAATATTGGTCTAGCACAAGAAATATGGATATAATAAAAACGAATAAACAAATATAGAAATATGGCCAATGGTAATAGATCTGACTTTGATTCATAGGCATATGCAGCTAAAGCAGTTATTAATTAATTAAGAAAATTATGTGCTCATTGCCTCATTTGTCATGATTACTGCAATTATGATGAAAAAAGTTATTGAAGGAATGTCAAAGAACTAAAAAATCTAAAGAGTACCTATTCTGCTTTTAGATTGCATATCAACATGTGAGAATAGCTGCTACTCTCTGAATTTTAAAAATGGAACAGAATGTGTATGAAATAAACTGCCCGCTTATAATATTTCCACTGGGACACGGGTCTCCTCTCGGTGGGAGGGAGTGGGCCGTAATTCACCACGCCGGCCCAGTGCGGGTTGGTAGATGTCACATGTCTTCGAATTTTTGGTTCTAGAACATCTAGAGTTACCTCATGATGTAAATTATTTGTGATTTACATAAAGTAAAAGTGCAGTGATAGCCGTGTGATATGACCATTGGACTGCCAAGTCAAAGGTCTTAAGTTCGAATCCAAGGCACGCACCTCTGACTTTTCGAAGTCATGTGCGTATTAATAATTAATTATCACGCGCTTAAACGGTGAAGGAAACATCGTGAGGAAACCTGCATGCCTGAGAGATTTTCTTGAGGGCGTGTGAAGTCTGCCAACCCGCAGTAGGCTAGCGTAGCTAGACTATAGCCTAATCCCTCTCGTACTGAGAGGAGACCCGTGCCCAGCAGTGGGACAATGTAATGGGTTGATGATGATGATGATGATGATAAAGTAAAAGGCCTGTATGTCGAATCCGTTACTACTGGGCCACCACCGCTCCTGGTATCATATTGGAAACGGAACCAAAAATGCTGCTAAAAGTATTAAATTAAAAATATTAAGACGTAACAATGAATTATAATAAAAAGTTGACAAGCTATCCAAAGACAATTAAGATTGATCACGCCTGATAGAAGTGCCAAGTAATCAGGTTACTAACCAATATTGTTATAATTTGTGTGACATTTTATTTATTAACTGCAAACACTCAGGGGACCAGTCACTTTACACTTTTGTCTGATAAATATTAAATGAATCAAATAACACATGCTTTACAGTCTTTTTCATTTAGGTGAATCAACCCAAATAGCACTATTTTATCTTTAAGTAGTTACTTCAAAACTTAGTACAAAAAGTTAGTACATTTCAATGGCGTTGCACTTAGTGCCCACTTTAAACTAAAAGCACCAAATGCACGAAGCCGTGTCATTAAATCTGACCACAAATAACCAACTATTATGCCCATTATAGCCAAGACCTTCCAACTAATTTCTGAAAAGCTTGCCCAGCCTTCAACACCTAAACGATCAAAAGTCGTGCCCGCGTATCGTTGAAACGTTTAATCGGTTGCCTTCCGTCATACATACACACACTTCCGTCATTGATTGCAACCGACCTCAACATCAGTTATTTAGATGTCACGACCGATTCTCGATTCGAATCACGATCGATAAAGGTCATGGCTAATACATAATAGCGTTGAATACTTTTCGGTACTGTCCACGGGACGGCAATAAGAATTTTTTGTATTGCACAGAGTAATTAAATCGCATTTCAAAGGTATTTTATCCTTAAGTGCGATAATCTTTTCGGGTGTTGATTCGTTAGGCTATGGTTGCCTGAGGTGAATAAAGACAAGTATAATTTGACTGACAGATCTTTTGTGATGACCATAGCGTATGATCATTAATCATACTTTTTTGTCACCTGTTCGCTAACATGACGAAATTATGTTCTTTGTGACGGCATTGTAGGGTGCTTCTTGATCATGGGAGCCTAGTCATCGCGACCCATAATTAGTTTTTAAATTGGATGCCGAGCAAAAAACCAGAGAAGTCCCCGTTATTATGTTCTAACGAAATTTTTATTTGGAATTTTTCATAAATTGGATTTGACAAATTACTGCGAACCGTCGATCAATTTATTTGGTAGTTAGTCATTACTGGTTTTCTTTCTATCAGAGTTCTTATTGTAAGCTGAATTTCATAGAGTTGACGTGTGATCATAGATCATAGATTTGCGGTTTATAATTTTGTTAGGGATTAACTGTTAAATCTTATTTTAAAGCTTTTTACACCCGTGTTTAATATCTTAATAATATTAACTGAAATTTTACTATGTTAGATACCAAATTTTTTTTTTGACAGTGAACATGAGTTTACCTTCTGCCTATATCTATATATTATACCCATGATATTACTACAAACTTCTTACTTTTATGTTTTTCAGAGACAAATAATACCATTCTCATCATGATCATCATCAACCCATTACAATGTCAAAACAATTCTACTACAAGTAAATTTAATTTATTTAATGACACTACAAAGTAACCATTATTCGTTTAGTTAAATTTGTGTTTAATCTTTTGGATTAATATATTCATCTTTAACTTTAACTAAATAAAGATCTCTATTAAACTTAGCAGTATCTACTATGACATCATAAATAGCACCTTGCACCGCAGACTTGTCTAATCTAGCGTCTCGAGTGTTGCGTAGAATGATTTGCTCATTCTATTAAGTAATACAATCTTCTAGTGACAAATTATTTCTCCCGGTTTCGGTAGCGATAAGATCCGTTAACTTGAGAGATTATGCAAAGTGATTTATTGTCTTAGTCGCCTTGCTGTTGCTAAACAAAATAAGTGTTGCGAAATTAATTTTAGTAGATATGATGTGGCTTGAGAATGAGGTTGAAATTGAAGATTATTTCCTGTATTAATTTGTTGTATTTGGAAGCTTAGATTCTTATGTTACTATACTAGGTAATAATTTTGTGAATACTGAAACAGTTTAATCTGAACAAACATTTTCTTTAAAGGTGACAATACTTTTAGTTGAAATTAACTTTGTGAGTCATGAGGCGGTTATCGAAAAGATAATTATGATATTTGTAGACTTTTGTCACTATTTCAATAATTATATTGTTCATATCATATTGCCAATTAACATACCACTGTTGTTCCCTTTTCCTTTTCTTATTGGGTGGTCTATCTAAACTAATTTCCATATTTACAAAAATAGCACATCTAATAGCACAATCACCATCAAACGCAGTGAATAAACATATCCGACCGAGTCCCGTCAATCACAAGTCATGGAAGAATCATTCCGCTTGAAAATGGAGGCATTCAGCTGAATATAAAACTTAATATGCCAAAGACACCCTTCAGATAAGCGCCATTATATTCAAAGTTCCACGAACAAGACGTCAATGCGATTTAAATACGTCTCTCTTAGGTATCCCACGTTACTGGGGCCCTTAAGTATGAGGTAGAAGAAATTGTCTACTTCATACTAAAAATATATTTTTTCAAGCTTAAGCCATTTGTTGTTTTCATGTCTAGTATTAAGGTGGAATTTTATAATTACTCTTGAAAAGAAAAACAAATCCTGAAAAAAAAAGGATATCGAAATAGTTTCCAAAAATAAGACCATCGTTTTAGCAGAAAAGTTTCGAAAAAGCTCGATATTTTTTAGTAAACTTTCGCCCGCTAACTTCCCAGCCTCAAGTCTTCAGTCAAGAAACAATCGGCCTGGTCGACGGGGACCGCTCCACTGTACTGTCAATCGTATCATTAAGGAACCTCGATGGAGGGTCACACATCAACCAAGCACTTCATTAGCCACTCTTCAAAGTACGTGAGACACATTCCAGATGGATTTCGCAATGCTTAAGTGGATAGGAGATTGATGTATAATGGTGGGAATTAAGCTTGGTGATTTTTATTCTCATTGTTGGGAATAGAGCATGATATGGTAGGATTAATGAGATATTGGTTTTGAAAGTTAAATGAAATATTATATCAATAGTAAAGTCACTAACATCTAAGTGCAGATCCGTTTGGTTGTCAGAAATCACAGGCCCCAAAATAGTCCCTTGCGAATTCCGGGTGAGTTGAATAAAGTAGTGCATTATAAATGATAGATATCGAAGAATTTTTGTTTATCCCGTCAAATATTGAAGCCAAGAGCTACTTTCGAGAATGACAGACTATTTCAGCATCGAGTTACAAAAATATAAAAAGAGTATGTCATCTGGACGCGTCAGTTCCAAATCGGTTATAGGAAGTTTACGCATAGACACATTCACATTTTACGAGTTTTTTCATTGCATAATAAAACCATTTTCAAATAATTTCTAGTTTTGATGGCATATGACGGATGTTTCTATCTCTTTGGAGATTCATTTCGTATTGAATTTTATATGTTTTTAAATCGTTTGTAATAAAAATACATAGTAATTTTATTATGACTAGGTATGTTATTTTCATATTTTTTATTATTGTATCGACTTTTAAGTCTGTCTTTATAATATCATATGGCTTTCGCTTGATATTTTTGATGTAGATTGCCGAAAGTTCTACAAAATGTACATTCGTGCTTTTCAAATATTTATAGATATTCATTTAACAAAACTTGTAGATAACGAATCTGCCAGAAAATATTTTAATTTGCTTAGAGTAATAACTGGGCTTAGTTTTTTTTGAAAAGTAAACTTGTTTGAAATTTTACCAAGCTTATCTTGCTGTACCTAGCCATGTCAAGGAAAATAAATTATGAGATGCCAAGTAACATTACATTAAATATTTAGTCATTCTTCACAGTAGGCAAATAAACAAGACTAGTAATAGATTACAACTTTCTTTTCGTCTAGAATATAATACTTAATATTTTTTTAAATAATCCTAGCTGCTTAAGATGACCCAAAATATTCGTTTCTTGAGTATATAATTTCTCAGTATTCTCAATATATTCTCCCACATATCGACCATCTAAATTTTTATTAATACTTCATTTATCTCATGACAGTTCGTTATACTCGTAACACTTCCCTGTGACCCGAACCAAACGAATGCATACAAATAAATATCTTCGAAAACATGACTAATAATCCTTCAATATCTTCATATTGCATATTCAAAATTGAAGTAAAAAAAAGATGTACTCTCACATCGACCTGTTTGGGCCGTCTATCAACGTATGACGTACTGAGAACCTTGTTGTGCTACTACAAATATCAAGATTTCTTAAACTTGAGCTTTAGTGCTATTAGTTATACGGTCTAATGTCAGGTTTAACGTATGTATAACGTATGTTTGTGTTGCACGTCGGGATGTCAAAGCGTCGCGAACGAGCGCCGACGCAGGACAGTCTCGTGCTGAGAGTAATCTCAGTCGACCTCGCGGCTAGGGATGTACGTTAACAGTGAAAGTATCGATATCGAGGAGGTACACCTGTTGAGTATGGTTGGTAAGTGGTTCGTGGTTTAAATAAGTTATGTTATAGTGAAAACAGATGTTCGAAAATTTATTCATTATTACTATTATGAACTACATTTGTCCTCTAATTTTATTATTAGGAAGTCGATGGTTGGCTGAAGACCTCAATAACGCGAAGAAGAAGAGGATATCTTTGAAAAAATATTAATGATTGGAACACTAGAAGAGTGCATAATTATTTTGTACATTTATGTTCAATAAATGATTAAGCTTTTATCGATATCGATGGACGAAGTGATGGGACAACATCATTATTGTCTCAACGGGGCGCTCGGGTCAGAGAGTCGAGACAATCTGTCAAATGGAAAGAATCACACACGAACGAGCCGAGTCCCGCAACGCCGCCCTATTAATCATATTTCGACCTTTTTTTACCATTTCCGAACGTGTGTTCTCTCAGATAATGGCTACTATTCTGACGGCGAATTCACAAAGACCTTTGTCAACCGTTAATTAAATTTTAAACTTTATTCTTTAAACTTTAAAGTTCGATATCGATCGGTAAATAACAATGTATGGTGGGCTCCAACAAGCGGTAAGGTCTTTTAAACAATACTTGTCGTTTGATTCGAGATGTCATGTTTTCTGATAAAATCTTGACGAAAATTTCGTTTTGACGGGGTCAAATTTGGTGCGGCCGTGTTCTTCAATTACATTTGACATAGTTGAGTCCGCAGTAATGTACGTTTGTTTGTGTTTTTAGATCATCTATCTGATTAGTCTACCGATTTCGAAATGTTTTGACATGGCGAATTATGACAGGTATTGTAGATTGCGCAAGAGTGCTGGCTGAAATAAGTAGTTTAAATTTGAAGCTACAAATTCAACCTTCAAATGTCCGTGTTAAAATTTCAAGATCATAAGCAAGATAACGATTTGAAGATAAACGATTCTGTGAAGCTTAAACTTAGATCTCCATGCGTCAGCACCTCTTGGTGCAAACTATTAATACGGTCTAATATACCTACTTATATCAAATTATTGCCTCATTAGTCTTATGATCCGAAGAGCACAGTGTCATTGAAAATTTTAAAAGATAATCAGAGAATATCAGTTCCGACAGCTACTCAAATAATCGTTATCAGTGACATAGTTTGCAGATTCAGTTACATCTTCGTATTCAGCTATTATCGTCACTCTGAAGGGCAAAGGCATCCCTCCTTCCACTTATCTCATTTCACAGTTCAGTTCTACGACCAATCCCTCCAATATAGGTCTAGCTTCCACCGTCGGACTTTGTGTGGTAATCCACTCATGATTTTTAAAGCAAAACAAATATTATTAATTAATTAAGACATCGACATTAAGTCCAAAACAGCACCTCATCAACTCACCGGTGACATTGGATACAAAGCCAAATTAATATTTCGTGACAATTCCATATTAGGTGATGCCTCCAAAACTCACTGTTAATCATCTCCGTCTTACTTCTATCCAACCATTGCTAAACTTGGCACACATCTTTACTTCCGTGAATATAAGATTCTAATTTCTCTGGCAAACGTTTTATGGTGTGTTTTGTACTGTTATTGTACTTGACATAGATTTTAGTTTGGTGCTCAAGCTTATAGCCTGAGGCGACATGTGGGCGATACCGTTGACATTTTGTGTGAACTCCGTATTTGAACTTGCTTCAAGCTAGGAGCTAATGTCTATTCATTTATCTTCGCTTTGTCTTTTGGAGTATAACCCATTGATCTATACATCTACAGCATACCTAGCTAATGATTTAAGCAATGTATGTTATAGAGGGTGTAGTCACTTGAAACGTCATCCAGACCTAAACATCTAAAAACACTAACTTATAAAAGTGTTGTTTTTATACTTTTTACTGTCTTTACGGCAATAAATATAATTATATTTTAGTGTAGGGAAAATTTGACTATAGGCACGGTTTGAACCTGTTGACGTGGCGTCAGTGATATCTATTGAAAAGCAAGAATGCAAGCAAGCAAAGATGTCAATTGACGTCACCTTTAAAAGTCAAATTCCGACCTAGCAGGTGGGACTCGCGGTGACTTATTTGGTCTTAGTTTCTGGTGTATTGAACCAGAAAACGTAGATTCGAATCCTGGCCGCACTCAATTTTTCCATCACTAAAATAACTTTATAATCTTAGTATGGAAAATGCAAAACATATATAAAAAGATAATAAATATAATTTGTCATCATTTATAAGTAAGGCTAAAGCTATCCAGACCGAGATGCAAATACTTAACAGTCAAAATTGGAGCATCTTTAACACCATTTTTTGTACTATATTTAGGTACTAGGGACTCATGATCATTGCCATTATCTTCAGCCTATAAACAGTCCTTTGCTGGACGTAAGCTTACGTTATCACCTTGTCCTTGGCTTGTTGCATCCATTGATTAGTTATTTACTTGTGATTAATTAGCAACAATAAGATTAGGCCTTTTATTGTTTTCTTTACCGTCAGTACTTAATGGTGAATAGAAAAGGATTTTAATAATATTATTATTTCGAGTTTATCGATAAATACATTAATATTCAAGCCTTATATTTTGTGCAGCCGTAACAAGGAAAATACGTAATACCCATCCATCTAATTCCTATACACATATTCGATGCGTGTATAAATGACAGGTTCTTGGTTGATATGTATGACCTTAAGGTCACCGAGGTCTACGATAGCATCGACGTAGGCCCGTCTAATTGTGACATCATGGTTACAAGTCATCAGTCAGATTTTGTGACCTTAGTATTGGAGCTGATGTGGGAAGGTTAAAAGATATGTTCTTAAATGTGGTCCCTCAGTTTGCAATCGGTATAAAAAAATAGAAGACAGTAATGAGTGATTTCACACACATGGTGATATGCTATTTGATGCATAGTATTGTAAAAGATATACTTATTAGTAGTTTATTCTTGAAATATTGGTATTGCTTAAAAATTGGGTTATGTAAGCCTGATGGCAGTTATTTCGTGTAAATTTTTAATATTCAGCCGCACCAATCTCTATATAGGTATTTGAGCAAATAGAAGGATGATGAATTATTATTACTCGAAAGGAAACCCTGAAGGAATCAAGTTGTTAAGAGCCTTCGACAATGGTATTTACAAGTATTTCACTGGCTTTAAAGATAAAAGAAAAGCATCGTTTGAAAACATGTAAATAGTGTAGGAGGACTTAATGATTTGTTGAAGGTATGTAATGCCTTATTAATTTCACCTGACTCCTCTCAATCTGATAAACCCTATTAGGTCTCTAACCTATGTTAATTAAAATTAGATAAAGTCAATAAATTCAATATCTTCTTCTGACTATTAAGCCTAGTATATATACTAGGTACCTATATGTAATTACAACAAAAACGTTAGGTACTTACATGTCCCAAGCGAAACGTAATCGTGAACATAGTTAAATAATGATTAGTCACGTCTAAAGATAATCAAATCTATCAAGTAGGCGTCTCCTGCGCATGAGTCGTGAGAACACCGAAATTGATTTCTTATTAAACGTCATTTGTCATTGACTAAAGTTTTTGTTTGGATATGTAATGTGTTATCATGGTGCTAACGTTTTCCTTGTGTTGTGATGAGTTTTTTTTATTATCTTCGGGAGCGGGAGGCTCCTGTCATCTGCCTAGATTATTTCAACTATACAAAGGTTTTTTTTAAAGCTTACTAGCAACTACTAGCTTGTTTACCCCTTGTGTTAAGCTTAATGCTTGTGTTACGAGTGGGTTCACATCGGTAGTGCAATAGGTGGGTTTTGAACCGGCAAAAACATGATCGCAAGTCCAACGCCCTAGCTTTTAGGCTACTGTCACTTCAAATTGCCGCCGATATTGTTTGAAGGAAGCCTTTACTCAGCAGTGCGATAAGGGTGGGCATGGATGATGATGATGCTGATCCAGAGATTGTAGATGTTCTCGTATATGCGCGTACAATAAATAAAACGACATAATAGTCCTTTCAATAAGGCGACCACCGACACAATGCGTTTAGCCCGTAATCAAATGACATAAAATAAACAATATGCTTTGCGAGGCAGTTGATAAGCAGTTGCTCTACCAATACACGATACCTTATTTGGTAATTTTTCATTGGAAAATCTTGCAGCAGTTCCCGAAGGATCTAAACTTGGCATAGGTACAAATTAATCTCGAAGATACAGACACGGGTCTAGCTAGCGTATAAATTATTAAAGCCATAGATGATTAGTGCTCTAAGTATTGTACAGAAACCAAATCACAAACGAAACTGCTACATTCATAAACAATGACACATAATGTTCTTTTTAACAAAGACAATGAATTATACCACTTATAATTAAAAGCGAGACTTTCACCACAAACAAACGGTTCATTATAAGAAAAAAAATGTAACAACACATTATGCAAATAGAACGACAAATAGCTCTTGCTCAATATGAATATAAAATATTCTCAACTTAAAACAATACAGCATTTAAAAATACAAAACCCTTTCTTATCTCAGTCGACATCCACGAAATGTTGAAATGTCGCAAGACAAAAGAGCGTGTGAATCTGACTCTTGCTTCATAAAAAAACGAGCCAATAACTTACTCTGTCCGTATTATGTGACGGATCGGTCATTTTAAAAATTATCTAGCTCTAGGCAATAATTGGACAGTTACGAAACTCATTGCATAAGTTGGTCACATCACTATATTTTTTTTACTTCATGCTCTGTACGCACGCGACCTTTCTAATGTCCAGCAGAACCATCTTTGTTTAACTTAACTTGATCTTAATTTGTGTCAATTACTTTTATTTCGTTAGCATAAAGTTCATTTTTATCTAGCAGTGTAATTGAGGATGGTAGTGAATGATTGTAACACATGACATGTAGATCACGAAGTGGATCGCATTCTAAATTAAAAGCAGGTGATCTTTTCTTGCGAGATTTTATTTCGTTATTGACATGAAGATTTCGATCAAGAAACTCTTGTCCACTGAGGAAATAATTAATGAGGAATAATTAATAATTTTTTTACGGTCTTAACATCTATCTGTTTCATCGAATTCAATAAAACTATGGTCCAAGGGCAGCATTCAATGTCTTGTCACTTGAGAATTTTTAAAAAGAATAATGATATTAATAATACATTATGTATCACAAATAAAACATATATAAAATAGCTTTTCAAGCACAAATAATTAACTATCAATATTTTTTGGCCAAGTTAAAATTACTGTGCGAATACGTGCAGTTTACCATAATTTCAAGATGGAGAACTATGTATAAAATTACGCCTCAATTATTGACATTTTGAACTTGATATGACCGTATCAATATTGTTGCATTATACCAAATGAGTTCAATGGTTCATTCAAGTTAATATTATCAATAACTCCTGCCTGTGTACCGGCAATTCCTATAGAGTGGTCTCAAGTTCTAATTCTATTATTAATGAAGTTATTTTAATCAAAGACGACTAGATCAACAAACATTCTTGATATTTATAAATATCTATCTACATTTTTTAATTCTCACCTGCCCTGCCAGAAAATCTAAATAGAAATTATCTTCACTATTAGCGTCACTAATAAGGTTGACTGTAAATGCAAAATGTTAGCTAAGGTACAACTTAGGTAAACAAGTAAAATATGATAAAAACCGAAAATCCCACACCGAAGACCACCCTAAACTACTTCCTAGTGATAAGCCTGGGAAGAAGCGTCCATTCATATATCTATATCTAAACTAAAGGCAAAGTAACTTTCAATGTTCTGAGCATAAGACATTGTCTCGGGTTGCGGTGGCGGTTGGACAAAAGACTCCACTGTTTATTTGCCGCCCATACCCTACCTGCGGTTTATGGAAATTGGTTTGCATGTAAGTAATTTTCTAAGACGGACCGACGACCGTTTTCTAAAGGATATTGTCTTAGAAGTAAAATTGTGCTGGATATGGTATCTCATTTCAAATTTGGGAATAATCAAGTAATCTCATTTTTCAAGATAAAATGAATGCATTCTGTAAATGTTTTATATTTTTCAACCTGTTAACAATTGAGTATGAATATTTTTTCTTATTTTCTCCGAAACATTTAGTCTTGGAATCGTGTTGTGTGATCGTTAGATGGTCACAATCTATGATATATGAGCCCTTCCTGTTGTTTCAATATTTATTATTATTTATTTTATTAATTCAAGTTGGCCTATCCTATTGTAGGTGGATTGAAGGGTCATTGAACACTAAACAAATTATGTATCACGTTCTTAACGATTACCAACTCTTTAAAACATTTAAATTATTTATTGGAAGCATATAATAATAGTTTTGAATAAGTAACAAAACTATTTTCTTCATACCTCTTCAAATATATGTATGTCTCTCACCTTTCTACTGCCCATCCACAAACCTGACCAAATTGAGACACACCGCACACCACAGATTTCTGACCGAAATCGTGACTTTTTCATTTCGCAGCTTCGATTCAGAAATTCGCTTTTCATGTCCATAGATGATTATTTCTTAACTTCCTCGCAGGATGGATCGTTGAGGTTAGATTAGTACGATTACTTTGTAATTCTATTACGAAGAAGATTTGGTTTTGAGAGTCATGGGTTGCGGTCCTTGCTAGTCAATATAGACTCTCAATTTTTCTTTAAAATTGCTTTTGGGATGTTGTGATATTTTCTTTCTGCCTCATTGTTACCTAAACTCCTCAATTTCCTCGTCTTGATATTAGGTTTTTCTATTAGAATATTTTTAATACTAGCTTGCAAACTGCCTCATTAGTCGGTTGTAAGCATGACTGGTACGCTAGGTCCTGAGTTCGATTCACAGGTCAAACAAAGTGTCATTGGGTTTTTCTATGAAATTCTCAGTACCAGCTTGGAGCTTACTACTCGGAGTACTAATTAATGTACATCCACAGTTTGCCGGTATGTTTAGATCCTATGCCATAGGGAGGAGCCTATTGCCATTAACTTAACCCAGACTGTGAACTGCTACTAAGAATTTTATACAAAAACCCAATAACACTTTACTCTTTGCGAATTGAACGAAGCAAGCGCGACTGCTTTGCTAGAAGTTCTAAGGACTATACTTATGAGGCAGTAGATTTCCAACTCAGTAATAAAGTAAAAACAAAACAATGTGGACAGAAAAGTTGTCAGCTATGTTCAAGTCACCTTTCCGATTCCCCTCTGCTTTTCTGTCGGTACAATATTAATCTCGGGTGTCAACGGTACACATTTGAAGATCGAAACTGTGTTTGTTACAATTGATAAGATAACGAAGTTGCTTCAAAAGGCACATAAAATACAATAACTAAAAACATTCCTTAATATTGATATAATTAACATAAATGTAGGTTTAACGTCACATTTTTGTGTTTAAATTAGAAAATGTTTTGTTTTTTATCTGATAGCAATTACTTTTTAACATAACATAACATACCATCTCGCCTGTATTCCCTGAAGGGTTAGGCAGAGGTGTACTTTTGACAGCAATAAATTGATGTATTGTAAAAAATATAAATTTATGTTCATAATTTTCTTCATATTATTATAAATATAAAATGATAGCGGAAGTAGAATAAAAAAACATCATCGTCATTTTACCTTTTTTTACTTTTTTTTTTACTTATTCGTTCAATATACCGAATAAATCGGTATCTAAAGGATGAATGAATGAATGAATTATGAAATGAATGTCAGTATTTTGGCTGCTAATAGCCTAATAAATTGATATTCAGCTAAACGTGCTACATCGATATTTTGATGCATTACGAGCTTTAAGGTGCGAGTAAATGTTTTTCAGTTAGTCTTTAACTCGTAATTTCCTAAGACATCAAAAAGCTATGATTCCATATCGCTAACTCTTATGACTTGAGCAGTAGTCGAGATTAGAGTAGGGATCGCGATTATTAACTGTCGTCTAGCCGTGCGAACAGCTGATCAATCATACGTCCTTAAGATATTAACGAAATAACGTTTCAGAAGAATTGTAAAGGAAACCTTATTGTTTTGTGTTCTACTACGCGTGAAGTTCGATTCCCGGGTCGACCAAATTTTTATGAGTTTTTCGATTAGATAATTCTCAGCAGTAGCTCGGAGTTTGGTTTGTGTCTGGCTAATAGGCTTGCCCCCTATAACCCATAACATCGAACCTAAAACATACGAGCGAACTGTGGATAAACACCTCTGCCTAATCCTTCGGAAAAAGACAGGCGTAATAATAATATATGTAGGTACCTATCCATACTATTTTACTACATCCATACTAATTAATGTAATAATTATAAATGCAGACCTAGCTCTGTTTGTTTGTTTAACACGTTTTCACGCCTAAAATCCTGAAGGCATAGAGATAGATTGGACTCTGGAGAAGGATATAGGCTACATTTTATCTCGAAAAGTCCTTTGCAATACGAGCGAAACCGCAGCAAAAGCTAGTGATATTATAAAATCACGCTAATGGGTTACCAAATGGTGTATGTAATCCTTTACAAAAATCACATCACCAATCCATGGGAACTACCCACGTGCTTTCAAGTTCATGCCGTGATTACACTGAAGTAATGATAAACAGACAATATTAAATGACAATAAATCGATGGACACTCCACTGATAAGGAGTTGATAATTTCCACGATAGCGCTATCAGTGACAATGTTATTGCAAATTTATTGTGTGAAGTGCACCGACTGACGTAGGAATTATAGCGAGTGTTGGAGCGGCCGCAACTTAAGAGGGGACTCCAGTCCTGAGGACTTTGAAAAATAGGTATTTGAAGAAACTATTGCCGTCACGCTGCACCTCCAGTGTCTCCCCGTAAAGTGCGAAAAGGACAACTGCAGCTTAGGATGATTTTACCTTCAAATACCTTGACCAAAAGACGTTTCGTATTCTGCTGTTTTCTTTTTCAAAAGTAGATTGATCTAAACAAGTTATATATCAAAATTTAGAGGAAAAGCATGACTATGCTTCTAATATATTATTTTCTGTTAAAAAAAAATTAAATTTGTCTGATAATCGCCTGAACGTGACGGTAAAAACGGGCTTTTTTCGAGTTTTTGAATTGTGATATTTTCTTGTGAAATTGTTTTTTGAAAAAAAAAATGAAATAATAGAGGCCTGTCTGAATTAGATCTAAATTATTTGGAAAAATATAATTGCTCTAGAGTCATTATCTACGGTGAAAACAGCAGAATGCGTTTGTATGGAGAAAGGCTCACTAGAGTACCCTCTTAAGAGTTGTAGGTCGTAAGTTCGAACCCAGACAGGCGCTATACTTTGTCTACATTATTTCATCACCGGTGCTCCCAAAATGGTGAAAGTAAACATCGTGAAGTTGGCATGTCCTAGAACCAAAAATTCGAAAGCATGTGACAACTCCTATTTCGCACTGGGCCCGCGTGGTGGAAGACGGCCCACACCCGGCCCATTTAAGAAAATACAACAAGAAATAATTTTTAAGGGCTAGGTATAAAGGAATTACATACATACCATAACGCCGGTATTCCCCGAAAGGTTAGGAGGTAGAGATGTCCTCATAAACCTACACCTCGCCAGTATTTTAAAGAAAATGAACAAGAAATAATCTAGTTGTATAATGTGTAAGGTGCTTTATAACTGTGACAAGTGCTAGGCGTTCTCGTAACCCACAATTAGAGTCGAGAGTGGAATGTACCTAATTTTATAAAAATACGCACAAGACAAAAATATCTGTGAAATACCTATACGATCCGATCCGATCCGATGGATCTATATATTATTAAGACTTACTTTGTTTCTAGTTCAAGTGATTTTGTAAATCTTTGAGAAATAAATACATGAATATCAACTGTAAATATCTACAGTAGGTAATATCATTTTACTAATGTTATAAATATCCTACAAATATTATAAATGTGAAAGTTTGTGAGGATGGATGGATGTTTGTTACTCTTTCACGCAAAAACTACTGAACGGATTTTGATGGAACTTTACAGTACATTATTATTGTTTATACATCAGAATAACATATAGGCTTTAATTTATAACGATATTTTGGGAAATTACCACTGGTTTGGGAAAAATCTATTCCACGCGGATGAAGTCGCGGGCAAAAGCTATAGTCAGTTATAAATCTCCCAAACATTACAACAAATAATTTTGCCAACAAACCTACATACATTTCACCGCAGTAATGTCTGTCTGTCGCAGTAAGTGTATATCTAATTAGTTGGATATAAGGGCTCATGTCACGTGCCACTCAAGTGGACATTGATTGCGGTCCAAAAGACCGGGGAGACAATAAGTGGGGTAAGTTCACTATTGCGCTTTTTGAGTTTGCTCTAGTAAAATATATTTGTGTTTGTAATAAGGAGAAAATTGGTTTTGAAGGAAACTCTAATCAGAAAAATCATGTTTTTTTTTAACATTGTATTCATCATCAACTTATTTGTACACCCAGAGTTCGTCGGTGTGTTTATGCCCCATGTAGGTAATAGGAGGCGAGCCAATTAACCAAACATCACAAATTCAGACTCCGAACTTGCTACTGAGAATTTCATAGCAAAACCCAAAAACACTTTGCTCGACCTGGGAATTGAATCCATGACATCTAGCGTACCACTTAGGAAGGACCACTAGACTACTGGGAGAAATATAATAAAAATTTCATTAATTCCTCTTTTGCGTATAAAAGTAAAATTTCAGAGTTAAGTCACTTTACATCAAAGCCGCAAAGTCACAAGACGTCCTAAGCTTTCGCCCGCCCTTGCTCTTTACTCAACAATGAGAATTCCCCAAACATTCCTCTACAATTAACTTCTGATAAAATAAGTAGATCTTTATGTGACACTAACGGACAATTAATTATAAGGAAAATGAGCTATACGTATACCTCTAGATTAGTTTTTTTTATTAGCCTGTATTGTCCCACTACTGAGCAAAGGCCTCCCACGGAATAAAAGACAAGCCGATACGTCGTCAACTCGCTCTCTTTTGCTGGGGGTTTCGGAGGCGACGGGAGTGTGTCATGGATGTCATGTCAGACACTTGTTCGCTGGTATTGACGTCGAATCTCTGTCCAATCATTACGTGTAATTATTTTGTATTTGCCCTGGTGTAATCCTGACTCTGCAAATTGTTGCTTTGGTCAAAAAACCACGCCCTGTTATTATTTCTGATTATAGATACACATTCATATTAAGTTCATGACCCCTATGTGTTTCAGCAGTAACAACCCACAGAAAAACAACCCCTATCGCCTTCTAATGACACCTCACTATTATCAGAACCCCACGAAAAACAAAGGACGTTGTAAGCAGCAATGGCAATGATTGACACCGCCATTATCGGTTACAACACGCTTAAGTTTGCCCGGCCCGCGTAATCCCGGTATTATTGGAAAATGACCGGGAGAAAATGATCCTGGTAAGAATTGCGTCACAAAGCAATGTACTAAGGGATGAAGAACATTGAGGTAAAGCTGAACAAAAATAAGCAATAACCAACCTTTTTTACCTGACTATGAAAAAGGTGGGGATAATTTAGATTTATATTTTTTGTGTGTTTTAATCATGCATGAAGTGCCAGGATTGTAGCATGTGGAAATCCATAGTCTCTACCTACCCCCATGGGACACAGGCGTGACAATATGTATGTATAGTATGTGTTTTAATTTGAATTTGTGGCCGGGTTAATGGCCAGTAGGATATATTACATGGGACCTAAACATACTGGCAAACTGTGGGTGTAGGTATATTGTACTTATAAATCGGGGACTACAGGCGTGATGATACGCTGTGACTTTTGTAATGTTCTTTGAGTGTACCTGTGTGCCAAATCAGCGCTCCATTTTTACAAGCCTCTGACTGTAAATACCTAGGTATTTAATACCGGTAAACTAATTTCAATTGTTTACTACCTTTATTATTTCCATGTTAATTAAAACACCTTAATTGCAAAAACAGTGACACCGTTCCCCTGTACGCTTTCCTTACCGCGGTAAGAATTAATTATGACCCGTAATTATGATAATAGAAATATGAATTATAAAACTAACAAATAAATTAGGTAACTACTATGAAGTACCGGACAAACATAAATTATGTCTGTTTTTATTACTGTGTTGCTTTAAAGTATTACGTCATCGAATTCTTTATTCACTTTTCAAAGTAAAATCGCAAGTATTTTAAATTCTAGTGCATTTTTTATCAGAAGCAAACGGAATATCTGTAATGTGCTCTTCAAATTGTAAGTTAATAGTAACATAGTCTAATAATACACACTCTTAAATGGAATTTCCTTCGTTCAAAGCATTACCATATCAGTCATTAAAGTACTGAGAAATCTTATCTCACAATGACCATTTCATTTATTTTCGGAGACACAGGAGTCATACCACCTGCACTTGAGATGACTGAAGCTTTTAGGGAAGCATCAATAGATTCTGATTGTGCCACTTCAGATTCAAAACCAACCGATTTTCAACCTTAAGCTTCAATGATTGAGTCCAATATTAAAGCAAACGACAATGTTGCTGACAAATCTCTCGAAGTAAATGAAACTGAATGAGAAATTAGTAAAATTGTGCTTTACGGTGTTTATGTTGCAGTTGATTTCGGCCTGTTTGGTGATGATATTAGTAACGTATAGTCCGTTGTAAGCAAAATTGAGCTCATAGAACTTACATATACAGTTCAATTTCGTTGTGATGTTGATAAAAGTTTCTTGGCGCCACGCTTTGTCATGCCGATACGATCTATATCCGGTGCAGTTTCGGGATGAAAATATTTTTACTTATCTTAAGTGGTTGTATCTGCTTATTAATTAGCTTTGGAGGGTACATCTCGAGCTGTCAAATCAAACACTTTGTCGGTAATGTTCGATCTCTCTTAGCTAATAGACGATGATTCTTTGAAAAAGTGACGTAGTCAAACTTAATGTTATGTCAAAATTTGAGTGAGCAATCATGACAGAAAAGCTTTTAATTTGAAGTTTATGTCATTGATATTACTATAAATATTGTAGAGCCAGCTATGGTCATATATAGAAATAATATTAAAATTAATGCTATCATTTATGAATCCATTAAGCTGGTTTATAAATAATTATAATTGCATTAATTGTCAAAGATTCTAAATATAATCAAATCTTCGATGATAAGAATCTTGACTAAATATATATTATGTATACATATTGAAATGACTGGTTGGGTTTCTCGTTGTTTTAACGTTTATAAAAATAATTTAATTGACGTCACCTGACTTGAAAACATCAACGTAATCAGGTACATAGTTATTTTAGTGAAGGAAAAATTCGACTACGGGCAGAATTCAAATCTACGTCCTTCTGGTCTAAGCCTGACTGACGTCACCTCAATTACGAAAATTCAAAACGTCAAGGCAAATTTCGACCTTGTAGGTGGAGCCCCGGTGGCTTAGTGGTCATAGCGTCTGGTGCATCTTACCAGGAGACGCAGGTTCGAATTTTGCCCTCAGTAGAATTTTATCTTATATTCGATCTGCAAGTTTAAGCTCCGCCCACCGCTGTCAGGCTGTGAATGAGTCACCATACCACCATTTTTGTTGTGGTTGGGCCACGCTGTTCGCAGCATGAATGGGCCCGCTTGACCGGGGAAGTACCACACTCTCGCAGAAGACCGACGTCCGAGTAGTAGCGTTTCGTTACTGCGCTTCGTTCGGTGAGCGAGAGGGCCGAAGGCCCAATTCCTCCCCCAATCTCCTTCCTTCTCCTTTTCTCCTTCCTTCCCCTTTTCTCCTTCTCCCTTTCCCTAAATAGGCTCGGCAACGCATCTGCAACTCTTTTGGTTTTGCAGATGTCCATGGGCGGCGATGACTACTTACCATCAGGTAGCTCACCTGCTCGTTTGCCAAGTAATACCATAAAAAAAAACCATTCTTAACACAATGAGAACCCTCCGTGCCTCAGAAAATACATAAAGCCGTCAGTCCCGGTTGTCATACAAGCACCTATGACAATCGTTAGTGGTAGACGTCCGAAGACCAAAAAGCATGATAGCCAGAGTCTATCCTTCGCGTATAGGAAGGTTTTGCCCAGACATTGACAAAAAATGTCTCATGGCAGTCGCTTCGTGTACATAACAATACTTATATTTAGACACGTCTGGTTAGATAGGAAACCAACTCCAATATAATTGGAATAAGGCTATGAGGATGATGTTGATTAGAATGTTATGTTATTTTACTCCAAAATCACACCCCTTAAATAACCCCAATTAAACGATATCACCAAATCAAGATGCACCTACCGTTAACAATCGTCAGCTTCACTCCTACTTCCTGCATTACTGGAAGATAATACATAGAAATTGTGTATTAAAGTCACCTCATAAATATGTATATGTCTCGGTCTGTGGTCACCGAGACGCTTGCGCAACTGTACCGTGGTAGTGATGGCCGAGAACAGAAAAACTGTAGAGTCAGCTTTGGAACTGCATTTATTTATTATTATTTATTTGTGGTACCTAGTGTCTCGCTGGCATATCTACGTGCCGGGCATGAATAGGTCGAAATGACCGGGGAAGTACTGCCCTCCCACAGAATATCGACGTAAAGTGGCACACTGATGGGTTTCGTACGGTGAAAGTGGAGCGCCGGAGGCCCAATTTCTCCCTTCTCCTTTTCTCCGTCCCCGTCCTTAAAGGGCTCGGCAACGCATTTGCAACTACTTTGAAATTGCAGCCGTCCATGAGCGTCGATGACTACCTACTGACCATTAGGTAACTCATCTGCCTGTTTGCCGAGTTATGCCATAAAAAAAAATATTTTTTGCTTCAGGTATCAGGTAAATCTAATTCCTCTGTTATACCTACCGCCTGTCTCACATGGGGGTGTTTTCTGTCGGCGATAAGTTTATACTCTGGCGTTCAAAAGGTTAAGAACATCCGCAATTTAGATTATTGTATGTTTTAATTATTATGTATAGAACCTATCTTTGTCACTACCACAATATATTTTGATATGATCGATTCCACTGCATTCTATGTCCTTCACTTGACGAACCAACGTAATAGAAAAAGTGATAGGTGGTACACCGCGCATCTTATCACCGTTTGTTTGACGGCAAGAATAAAGCAATGTGTCTTGTGTACTGGTTTTATGCACTTTTCAATGATGTTTTTAGTTATAAGGTGCTGAGGTAATATTGTTTTTGTTGCCGATATGTTAGGTTGCAGAATCGAAGGGTCAATTTTGGTAAGAGGTAAGCCGAAGCAATATTTCTTACCTTGGATACTTATAGGTAACTTGTTATAGTGGAAACATATAGGTAGTAATTACATTAAAGAAGTAGGTTCTACGGAGCATTCACCACACAGCTAAACGAACATATGTATCGTGATAATCATAATTATGATAGTAGATATAGTTAGAAAATATACTTAAATTAAATTATCAATATATGTATGTATAGGTAATTGTATAGGTAAGTACATCTCCCTCTCTCGTACTGTACTGTGCTGTGCCCATCAGGGTCCATAATTGATCCTTAGTTTTAAACTTACCATCTGTTTTAATTTGTATGTACATTATGGAATGCAATAAAGAATTGAATTATGCTTAAAAATGTTGCTGGATTACAACATTTTTTAAATTGTTTGACAAAATATAGGTATTTTACTATCTCCTTCTACCTTATGATGGAGATAACGATATTTATCTTCGACCAATAGGTACCCGCTCAACGAAAGGTATCAGAGCGCCGGTTCAGACTTCTCGTAATAACAATAAAAAATGCATTGTGTTGTTTAGGAAGTTGACGTGAAAACTGGGCTTAGATAGAAGTGATTGTAGGTGCCAGGATAAGGGAATCGAAATGAGGAACACAGGTTGCGAGCCAAAACCGACGAGAGAGCACGAGCCGTGACCGGCCGTTCTCTGAGGAGCGTTGTGAAGCACTGAAAGGCTCTGGATCGTTCGGAAACAAGTGGCCTTTCAAATTAATTCTAGAACGATTCTAGAATTATTCTGACATAATGTGGCTGTGTGCCAGGCTTTCACTCCCTAATGCTTTATTTATTTTTAATAAAACACTAAAACCTTCGTCTTTATTTACATAAAACCTTTATAAAAACTATAATTAGTTCCGCGCGTCGCCACCACTCTGTAGCGGTGCCACGCGTCGTCAACAGTGATTACACCGTCCTTTACCAAATTCTAAAATAACATCATCACGCCTGTATTTCCTGTAGGGTAGGCGGATGTACTAGTATACACCCATAGTTCGCCGGTATGTTTAGGTCCCATGTAATAGGGGGCGAGTATATTATCGAATTAACCGGGCACAAATCTAAACTCCAAGCTGCTACAGATATTTTCATGGATAAACCTAATCGCACTGCTCCACTTGGGAATCGAAGCCAAATCAATGGCGTAGAATTCGTCGCATTAATGAGACAGGCTAAATTATATCTAAAGTTCTTCTCTTTTTTTTATTATCAATATTTATTTCTTCGTTGTTTATATAAATATTAAAATGACGGCTTCTCCTTATGGAACCAACTTTGTGTTCAGAATCTAACTCCTGAACCAAAATCCTCAAGATAAATCCTCCGAAATGAATTCCAAAATTAAACATGTATTACATTAATATAACCCAACGACTATTGTTGCAGACATAGGTATCATCAGTATTTATCGGCTGAAAATCTTCTCACGCCAGTCACAATAAATGTCAACAAAAGGAAATGGATTGTTCTAACGCCCGGTCATACCCCTTAGTAATAACAGACAGAATAACAATTATTATTGTCCGTCAAATAGTCACACGCTGTGACAATGTAGGTACGTAAGTTAATTAAAATAATTAAATTTCAGTCACAATTTTAATGATATTTTTATCATAATAATTTTCTTTTAATGGTGTGGTATCTTGACATCTCTGACGAGTATTGTGGTAATTTATTCATTTATTTAAATAAAAATAGTATTCAAATTTGGAAAACCAAGTTTTATGTAACCGTTTTTGTGTCGTAAGTAGGTACTTCGCATAATTACTGCTTAAAAACTGCTACGATGAATATGTATATCATATACATATAATGTACTTATATTCATTTTAAATGAAACTGTCATAATAACCACAGTCATTTGTGTAGACAAACTAGGTAGAATGATTAAAGATAGTGTTTCTTATTAAAAGTGAAAAAATAACATATACTTACTTATATATACTCTCTGTCTTAACTCTCTCTATATAAATGACAAAACAAAAAAATACTTATACCTACCAATATAGACAACAATTTAATGATGGTCTACGTTATGCCATATGACAGAATCAATAAAAACTAAGGAAGAAATGGTAAAGGATATTTCCTTAGTACGAACCTATAAATAAGATACCTACAAAATAAATAGGTAATTTTGGCCTATTTTTTGTCGAGAATCTAACAGAATATCTACCAATTATAGTATCATTTTCTGCTCAAGATAACGAAGACACACTTCCCCAACTCGAAATCGCTCAATCTTTTCCTTTTCCCATAAATTAATGACAAAATATGAGCAGCTCGCGATACCATCGGTCCGTAAATAAGGTCATGCATTTTCGCATCGAGGAAGGACGGGCTCGGTCCGTAACACCGGCGGCGCGGAAGGAAACTAGGGAAGTTACCTAACATCGGTCACGCCACGCCGTTTTAGGGTTAAATGCACGATGCACTATACATTATTACATTTGTTTATGAAGTGTAACTGATACGGTGTTGATTTCTATAGTCGGATGTCGGGATTTAATGTTTTTTTATGGTTTATTATCTTTATATATATAATACTACTGTACGTGTGTATGTCACTGAACTCCTCCTAAACGGCTGGATTGATTTGAATGATTTTGATGATGATGCAGATGGCGCTGCAGTCGGTTTTCTTTTAATATCATGCAGGACAACGTCTGTCGGTTCCGCTAGTAGTATATCGTTGTTTGGTATTCCTAAGGAGTTGCAGTTGCATTTCCGAGCCTATTAAGTAAAAGAGCGGGACAGGAGAAAAGGATAAGGATGGGGACTGATGGAGGAAATAGGCCTCCGGGATTCCACACTCGCCGTACGAAACGTATGATATCAATATACCGCGATGAAAAGGTTTTTTTAATTACGTAATAGGAAAGTAAAAAAAAAACAGTAAGTTTTCCATAGTATTTAATTCTTAAATTCTGAATGGCAGTGAGAAATTGTATTCTTACCTATCCCCACACACAGAGTTAGGGCTGATTGACCCTATTAGAAAAGTACTATTAATTTATCTTGTCTAATAAACATGTTTACGATGCCGACAATGCCAGCCGGCCTATCACAAGATGAAAGCAAAACCTAAACCTAACAGTTTTAGTAATAACTTCATTACATTAGTTACATTATTAATTTATTTCCCTTTGCCGGATATAAATACCGACAACATTCGATAATTATCTATGAAATTAACATGTTTGATTATGATTGATTATTGATTTGAAGACATATTTAGCTTACGTTACGATTTCCATTGATCACCTTTGACTCATTAAATGATCGAAACTCAAATCAAATAAAGACAGAGAATACTTTACTTATAAGCTCAAAGGAAAAAATGGTGTTGAGTTACTAATCTTTTGTCTGATATTAAATAATCTATCAGGCCTGTACAATGTACTTATCTAATAAACTACCTACGTGTGACATATCAATGGAAATGTATACTGAGAAAAACGGACGTAACATAGGTACAAATATACACCAAAATCTCACCATGAGGATTCTATTTTCGGAGCAGAATTGTCTTTAATAAAATACTGTTCTATGTAGTTGAAAGACGAACAATAATTAAACTTTCCTGATACCGAGAAATAAAATACAATCGCGGATTCCGAAATAATTTGAAAAAAGAACTGCCAACTGTTACTTTCATCACGTAACATACTCTTAATATGTCTTTACCCATAACCTAACGAATTTTAGTACAAGATACGCACAACTAGCTTACACTGGTTTGTGATTTATTAGTGTTCGATTTTTTTTTTATTGTTGGTTGTTACTAAGTATATTTTTTAAGTTGGTAGTTCATACTTGACAGTTGATTCATTTTGACTGATTTACTGTACATATACCTACTCATGTACCTACTTAGGGTGCAAAAGTCAAATATTTGGTGATAATTAATTACAATCAATCAACAAAACAAAATGTCAGGAAATATTTTTTGAACATTTTTAGCACAAGACGAAACAACCTATACAAAAAAAAACTAGCCGATTTTTTTTGTATAAGTAGGTTGTTTCGTCTAGTAAGTTCTTAGATGGTATACCTAAGCATTTTAAATTTTTGATGAGGAATGAGATATGGGTAGAATTTGTATGCCATATCTGTTTGTGATGTCACAAGTCGCTTTAGTTGTCTTATAGCTGTCTAGCTTAAAATTAAAAGTCTTACAACTGCCACCACTTGAACCAATTTTAATTTCGTTTTTGTTGATTGGCTACATTGATGGTAAACATTTTTATGAGACCATAAAATAAAAAACATTCAACTAGCTCATTGAAGTACAATTTGTTATAAAAAATTTGATTGTTAATCTTTCGACAGCCAACCCATGAAACATCTCCTTGTCTATCTGTAACTTTGCCCGTATTAACTTGGCGTTTCTGAAGAGCAGATAAAGAATTCACTCAATCGTATTTCACGTATGTAAGCAAAACCGCGGCTAAAAGTTAGTTCTCTACAATTAAAACCGACACACAGGTACATATACATAAAACTAATAACACACGAGACATTTTCTGAACAATTGCTAAATACCTGTATAATTTACTTCAACTTTATCTTTTATCTTTTACCACAGTGTGTTGCCGTCTTACAACGGGCGTCGTAAATATGTGTAATGTTGCCTTACTTTGTAGTGTGTACCGCCTTTGATACTAGACCAGTAATGAGCTTGCAGATAATTGCTGTGTTGCTTATTAGAAAACCATTTGGCCGTGTCCTGAAATTTTCAAAATTATATAGGCAAGACGTCGTCGGTATTAATGCTAATTGCGATGGTTATCGTAAATAAAATCTGTTTTGTAAAATATGCGTAAAATCTATTAATACCGACTGTCATTAAGACAGTGAGCAAATGAGCCTTAATAACTAAGTTCTTACTTTTTTTTATAAATGCTTACTAGCAAGGTGAGTCGCATATTATTATAAATCTTGTAACCCCTCGTGCTACGCTACATGCTTGTGTTACGAGTGGGTTCACGTCGGTAGTGCAATGTTCGAATCGGCAATCATATGATCGCAAGTCCGACGCCCTAGCCATTAGGCTACCCTCACGTTGATAACGCTTTGACAGTAACAACGTGCGCGTGATGATTCAGTATTAACTGGTAATGTTGTCGTCTTCAGGCTGTAGTTTCCGCTGACCTTCAGGCGTCCTGTTCGCCTGCTTCTCATATTAATATAATTTATACGATTAAAAAAAATATAAAACGCTACAATCAACAGGATTAAGTAGTGCACTTGTTAATCAGACGTTTCCAGGGTTAGGCTACATACATAAGCATATTAGAAACCGGTGATAGGGTTCTTGGGAAACCTCTGATTCGTGCCACCATGCCATTTCACTTGTCCGTTTTTTTATATAAATAATAACTTTATCTTTTGCTTTCCAAGATACGGAGGGTCCTTGATATTCAAAGAATGGCCATCGACCTATAAATTGATCACTTTAATCGCAAATTAAACTTTTAGATCACTTGATCAGCAAGTCAAATACACTTAAACGAACTCTCAGTGTGATAATTAACTTCTAGCCACTCCACCCAAGAAAATCTATCAGACTAGCAAATACATAAAAAAAAGATTCCTAATATTTTATTCGTTCATAATTCTTGTTACTTAATTCACTTGTCGTGGTAAATGACCATCTAGGGTCCAATTATAAACATTAGCATATAGTGACTGGCGACAGAGTTCTCGGCAACGCTCGGCTGCGTTCGCCAAGACATTTCACTTGTGCGTTTTTAGTTCTTATCGCTGCGGTGGGTGGCACCGACTGCGGTTAACTTAATTAAGAGTTACAAAAGCTCGTTTAAAAAAAGAATGTCTAGTTAGGTATAAACGTGTTGGTCTTCTATCAAAAGAAGAGGCACGTAAGGTAAATACACATTACACCATTTACTTGTAATGTAACGTGCTAACGATATTTTTTGAAATTATCAGATGCGATGCGTTACCTATTATTAAAATTAACTTACTCTTTTAAATCATGATTCACAAAAAAATCGAATATTATTTTCGTTGGAGCGCATTAAAATCGATAACATATATAATATATCTATTTTTAACCCCTGTAAAGCCTGATTTTCTGAACACTCCTGGAATCCATAGGTTTTATTGAAGAGTAACATACACGTAAATGCCTAATACATTTAGGCTCACCTTTAAGAAACTAAATTCATGAAGCTATCTAAGGTAAGGAATTCAGAATTAATAAAAGATCAGGTGAATGAGTTATTTAACTGCGTTGTAATGAATGCATTGCACGGTTAAAAAAGGACCTTGTACAGGCATATTTTGAATAGTTTTTTTTAGTAATTGCGTCATTAGCCTAGTAGTCTAATGACTGAGTGCCATATTCTAGGTTTGTTTTCAAGCGTTACTGGTTATTTTGACGTAATTTTTAGAAGCGGATTGGGAGTTAAGATTTCTGCCTGGTTAATGACAATAGAGGACCCTCGTATTGCATGCATGGGGTCTAAATATACGGGCAAACTGTAGATGTACATTTGTTACACCTCTCCTTAACTTTTCAACAATACTTTATGGTATGAAATACTAAATGCAACTAAAAATTAATGGGTATTATTATCCTATACATTTAAGCGGTCTCCATAAAGATGTTAACAATGTGTTAAGTTTTCTGACCCCAATAGGCCAACGTAATTGACTATAGCCAATAATACCTCCTAATCTGAAGGTAAGGTATAGGACAATAGGGCTAGAAGATATTATTATGATGATATATGCGAAGAAATCATACTAATATCACAACTAAATAAAATCTTACCACACCAACATTAATGCTACAAACAAAAATAAAAAATACTCGTCACTTGTAAACCGCATAACCCCATTAACCTTAACTTAACCGACGGTTAAACTACCCACCGTTCTTACGTTTTAATTAAATAAAATCAGGTGAGCTGAACTAATGAATTCAGTTGTCGGCGACACACTAATCACGAAGTAATTGTGTGACCGTTTTAATGCTAATGTAATCGCTCGATCGTCTTTCCTGTCGCAGGTCATTTTTAACGCCAGTTAAGTTTTTCTTTGTCACACGGTGGGAACAACCTTTGGGTTTTATTTATACGTCTTCATATGCGTCGTAAATTGTTTATTACGCTAAATTCCTGATGTAATATCGTCATCCGAGCTTTTGTTTTTTTTTTTCCAAATCTGTTGGGTGTCGGCTAACCTGTTGCGGTTGCATATCAATATTTTAATTTACTGACACCCATAGATATTGAATTGTGGCTATAATATGGGGCTTAAAGGGTTAAGCGAGGTAAAGGCCATCAGTCCTCAACAGTTCAATTTCAGGGTGTACATTGACTTGAAGGATAAGACAAATAATCTGGATTTTTGGGCTTATATCTACCAATAATGATTATTATACCTAGATGTTCTTATGACAAGGCTCATAAAGATCGATAGCTTTACGCGCTCTTCAAGGTTCGGCGGTATCTCGATGTGTTTAAAATGGTCACCCATCCGTAAACTGACTGCATCAGGCGCAGCTTAACCTCCTCAGGTAAGTAATTAATTTATGACTACCTATGGAAATAAAATTATTTAATAAAATATCTAAACAGCTTTATTTTATGCAGATCTTTTTGTAAATGTCACCTTTAAATTGTAAATACTGTTAGACTATAATATATATAATGGCAAAAATTTCGAAAGATTGTGAACCGTCAAATACTGCTTACAATAAAACTCATTATTTTTCGGTAGATTATAATCTATCGAAGTGGAACCGTCAAATTATGAAATGGCCTGCAACGGAACGCAGCTCGCGCGCTGATTGGGTGACCATCATCGCTCATCATCATCAAATCAATTTGACCAGATAGGTGGCGCTATATAACGCGCAGGACAAAAACGCGCCGCTAATTTTTTTTTTTTAATATTTCCTTCTTTCTTTCTGTTGATCGTAGGAATCAAATTGAGGACAAAGGCCAGCTCCCGTGTGAAAGGTCGTGCGCATATGTTCGTTCTACATAGTAATCGCTAAACGATTATCATTAATTTTGTGTTCATATTACTTGCTAGCAATTTGTTTACGGAGACGGGCTATTCTTCATCTCGTAGTGTGTATTGACTTTTTGTTAATCAATTTTATTTAAAATCAGCTGCCGGTTTCTTCATGTTGTTTTAACTATCGTTTTTCTTAAGTTTAATAAAATAATATCACGCCTGTATTCCCCAAAGGGGCAGAGGTGTACAAATGTAACCCACAGTTTGCCAGTATTTTCAGGTCCCGTGTATGGTATGGTACAGCGGGCTATTTTCCGCATTTCCACGGCAAAAAGCGAATTTTCAGTGTAGATCCCATGTACTAGAGGGCCAGCCTATTGTCGTTAACTGGGCACAAATTCGAACTCCAAGCTGGTACTGATAATTGTATAGAAGTATAGAAAACCCAATATAATTTAGTTTGATCTGGGAATCGAATCCAAGATCTCTAGTATAGAAGTCGTGTTTATGAACGCTGGACTGGCATCGTAACATACCGGAAAACTGTGAGCGTACACCTCTGCCTAACCCTTCGGGGAATTCATGCATGATTGTATGTAATGATACACTTGTGACAGGTTTTTTTAAGACCAATATATTATTATATATTATCTGTAAGTCTAGACAAATTTATCCAAACAAGCCTTTTATCAACAATATACCTAGAGGCACTATCATTTTGTTCATAAATCGTTCTATTACTTATATTTGGCGGTGCCATGATAAATACAGTCCAAGTATTATTTACGACATATTTGATCAGATAACTTGATGTCCGCTACAGCTTTGGGGCCCAAATTGGTCCAGTAAATCATGAAGGAAAAACTGTGATATGAACTGTTGAACAATCTTGATATATGTGGATTTTTGTTAATATCTATGAAGCAGATATAATTATAAGTATTGAGACATTGGTTTGTACTTTGTGTCTATTTTTGGCAACTCAAGTAGAGTTGCCAAAAATACATATAATTCACATATACCTACTTACATATATTAAAAAGAAACTGCAACTGAAGACTGCCTCGTTAGTCTAGCTAGTAAGTACGCTTGAGGTCCTGGGTTCGATTCCCAGGTCGAGCAAAGTGTTATTGAGATTTTCCAGGTTATTCTCTGTAGAAGCTCGGAGTCTGGATTTGTAATTGTTAATGGCAATAGGCTCGCCCCCTTTTTATTACATAAATAGGTGTACATAAAAAAAAACCCGAATTACACTGCTCGACCTGGGAATCGAACCTATAGCATAGCAGTCACGTTTGCTAATAAGACAGTTAGGTTTGTTTGTATTGCTTAAAACTAGTTTTCAAATAAATGAAATACAAAAAGCCTCGTCTCTTATACTTACGCATATTATGTTATTTAATACAACCAATATAGAATTCAAACCACTAAACCACAAACATAATCATTATATTGGGCTCTCAATATCCCCAAACGCCATCACTGCCACCCCTTCGTAAGATAATAGTCGTAATGAACCCGTCAATATTGCTTACAGCGACAAGATTTATGACAGGTGACGTATCGTATATGTTGATATATCTATACTTCACTACATAGTATAAAACAAAGTCGCTTTCTCTGTCCCTATGTCCCTTTGTATGCTTAAATCTTTGAAACTACGCAACGGATTTTGATGCGGTTTTTTTTAATAGATAGAGTGATTCAAGAGGAAGGTTTATATGTATAATACATAAATATTTTAGTATAGAAAAGCCAATAAACCACGCGGGCGAAGCCGTGGGCGGAAAGCTAGTATATTATAAAGCGGAAGAGTTTGTTTGTTTGCTTGAACGCGCTAATCTCAGGAACTACGGGTCTGATTTGAAAAATTCTTTCAGTGTTGGATAGCTCATTTATCAAGGAAGGCTATAGGCTATATATCATCACGCTAAGACCAATAGGAGCGGAGCATACATGAAAAATGTTGCGAAAATAGAAAAAAAAAAATGCAGAAAAACCGAGAAACCACGCGGGTGAAGCCGTGGGCAGTAAGCTAGTCGTATATATAGATATATCACAGTATCCATCTTGATTTAGATTGCATTTACTTTAGGAATTAGGTATTTTCCGAAGGCTAAGTACCTTCGTCGTGTAAAAATAGTTTTCACAATATTTAGGGGTTCGAAAAATAGTATTTTTAAAGTAAGTTTATTAAGCTAGTATGGCATTTTTAGAGATTTCATCTTCCTTTACTTAACAAAAATACACTCACACTTTTTCCCACAAGGATCGGCAAAAACGCTATTTGTTACGATTCTTGCATACTTCTTTTGCATCGTCCACATTCATAAAACTTGTCATAATCACTCGCCTGACTATTCTGAAGGATCTCACCAATAAGGTTTCTATAAGTGTATATCTATATTTTGAAGCGGCGGTAGTCTAATGGTTTGGGCGTCGGACTTGCGATCATGTGGTTGTCGGTTCAAACCCACCTATTGAACTACTGACGTGAACCCACTCCTAATACAAGCACATATTCATTCATAGGTGCGTTTAGCTTAGTACGAGGGGTTAACAGGAATACTAGTAAAAAAGTTAAAAAAAAAAATTATAAATATCTCACACTTTATATTAAAACAAATAGTGTACTATTTGTTTTAATGCCTATTAAGTATACGTTTATCAAAGTTGTAAATGAACCTGCATCAATAGATAACATACAATAGACGGACAAGGACATTCTCCTCATGTTCTATCAGTACAGGTGACCTTTATACAGCAAAATCTTTAGTTCAGTTGCCATTTACTTTATTACAATGGCCACATAAAGCATAATAGGCGCATAATCTCATCCATTCTTTCAAGACGACTCGAACATTTAAAATCAAGATAACATGTTACAACAGCACCAAACGACGACGAACAATGACTAAATGACCCGTGAACCAAAAATATCTGTCAAAACACCATCCATCGGCTAGTTGACGACTCAAAGGGATCTCGTTTCGTAAGGGACCGGCGATGGAACAATAAGGCTAATTTTCGTACAGCATTGATTGATGGCCAATCCCATTCCTCAGCTGACGTGACAAACGTTGATGCTTTGAATAAAGTTCGGGACATGACAATGGATGATATTAATATCAACTAAATGGGTGTTGAGATAGATTTGGATTTTTGTGGACCTAAGATTAATTAGGGTTGGTAAATATTTTGTAAACTCAAATTCAAGAAGGATGAGGTGCAATGAGTCAAAATGATTTAAGCCACCAATAAAACCAATAGAATTCCGCTTGGTATATTAACTCTTTCAATGCTTAATGCTATTGTGTATTAGATATTATACTATATCATATTGTCCATGATTCAAAATATTGTTAATATCAGCGCAGCATAATGGTTTGAATTAAAATACCTTCACATATACTTTGAATAATAAAGGTAATATAAAGTAGCTAGCAAACATAATTAATAGAACATACCTGAACTAAATCTCGAAATACCTTTCCTCATAGCAGAATAAAAGCCGTTAGTGGAGCCAGCTACCGTACCCTTAGAGGTCACAAATAACAGTACAGCTCGTAAACTAGTTGCCGCATTAACCATAACGAATAAAGGCACTAAAAGCACGTCTCGATCGTCCCTGAGGGCCGTTTCGGCTGTCAATGCGAAAATTTAAGTTCGCCACACCCATGCACTCTGAGGGGTCGACCTTTACGCCCTTTGTCTCAATCGTTGTTGCTTTTACATTCCGAGAGTCCATTCCAATTGTACTCAGTACAGGATTAAATAAAAGTATTTGGTAGTTGATTTCAAATTTTAGTGCAGCAAAATTTTGTGAGATTTTTCTAATGTAATTAATAACTATTGTCAACTGGTTTTCCTGTATTTGTTACATAAATATTTGAAGTTGCTGTAGGTACTAAGATTTTTTATTTCATTAGTGCATATTCATCTTTTAACAGACGAATCAAGTTTTGATAGTCTAGTGATTCTTAAGACTAAGTAAATAAAACACTAAAAAGCTCGATTCAAAAGTCAATCAACACTCAAAGATTCATTAATCTCATCTCATTTGCGACTGTCTTAAATTGCATAACGTTTTTTAAAACGTCTAAGCTATGACATTGCTTCTGATCGCCTCAGGGCCAGATATCACATTTGTTTATATTTATATCTCTTTGATTCCATTCATTTGCTGTCCTATTCAATAGAACAACAGACCTTAATTCCGACAACAGTTTGTGTTACATCTGTTCTAATCTTGTTGTTCAAAGGAATGTGTTACCGAACTCGGGCGGCCATCTATCTTGTTATAACGACAATGTCTTGATGTATTTTATCACATTTAGCCCCGGTAGAAATATTTACTATCGCTGACCAGTCTACGATGATCTTCCCCGTCTCTCGAATTTCTTTTATAGATGAAATAAAAAGGGAGCTTGTTAGTTTATCTACGGGTCATACAATGTTGGTTTTTAGTTCCGTGACCGTGGTGTTAACGGTCTTATTTGTCATCTGTCAATTTGCCTTCTATTTTTGTTGGGGAATATGAAAGCTTTCGTTTAACTGCGCGTGTCGTCGGCGGTGTTTTGTCATCATTATTTTTGGCTCGCTCATAATGATTATTGACAGGATCGTGGACGCGGTGGATTTTGCTTTTTAATAACACATAGTTATATTTTAGCCCTTATTTATAACATCGCTTGATAAATTGAGTTGTATTTTAATCTCCGTGTGGTTTCTCAGAATTTGTGGATATCAATCAATTTAAAATAATTTGAGTGCAAATTATTTTTAGTTTATAATTAAATTAAAACATACGTTATTCATCATTACCTTTCTACTTGACCGTTTCTTTGGTCGAAACGAAAACGTTCCCATTCAAAACGAGTAATCAACTGAATTAAAGTCGAATCTGTATCGGGAGGCGAGCCCAATCTTGCGGGGTTTACGCCCAATTAATAATCTTTGCGCTGAGATTTCCAAAGTTCTATACATATCTTGAATTCAAAAATTTAATTATAAAATTATGTAACTAAGTATATAATTTTGTTTGCTTGTATCATTTATTATTGGAGCCATACACACATAAATCATTTTTCAAGGCACTATTTACGCAGTGGCTCAATGTTCTGCTTCTGCGCTACTTGCTGTGAGTTCGGTTACCGCACAGACACAATATTTGTAAAAATAATCCTGAGTCTGGGTGCCACGTTTAAGGAATATTAGAATATTAGTAGGAATGTTAGAATAAAATTAATTCCGCAGTTCAAACAATTTATAGTATAGGTAAATACTTACTTAAAGAGGTTTATTTTTTCTTGAGATTTTCTCACAATAGTATTAAATTACTATATACGTAGTAAAATTATGATACCTATAAAATAGGTACTAAATGTTGTAGAAAAAATACCTAGTAAAATAAAAAAATAAAATTTCAAAATGTTTTCAAATCACCCTTTCAATATCAATCTTTGAGAGCCCCTGGTATTAGGGCTGCCTAAAATTTAGATCCGTGGCGCAGGCACATCATGTTTAATTAACTAACCCCCTTCAAGGTGCGTTCCCTAAATATAGTGACCGAAAAATAACAACCCTCGTGTGCCTCCGATTTTGTGCTTTTTTCTTTGCGTTAAATGCATGTAATAGGTATGTTTTTTGTTCTAATATTCACTGTTTATAGAATAACATTTTAACACGGCTTCACCCGCATAGGATTATTATCCCGCGGGATAATAAATAGGCTATGACATATCTGCCGCATGTCTAATGAGTTGCGGGTAAGACTGACGACAATCTGGATGCCACAGAATACCCGAAGACGTCGCGGGGCTTGACCGACCGGCTTGACTTGATGGGGGGATGACCTTGACTCTTACTGCAAGGGCTAGATGCAAGAAAAGGCTGAAAGCACTGAACCGAGAAGAGTGGAATAAGGAAAGAGAGGCCTTTGCCCTGCAGTGGGACGATTACGGGTGATATTCATTAAAATTAAAAGAATAAAATTATAAAATCGGATTAGTACTTTTAGAGTTTATCGATTACAAACAAAGATTGAGTTCGATTCAGTTTTAAATAAGCACTTACCTATATTATGTCGTGTCTTCAGGAGCCGTGGTTTTGACAAGGTTAAGCTGCGCGTGCTGCGGTCAGCCTGTGGAGGATGACAATGACTTATGATATCTTCACACAACATTCATAAGGCAATGATGATGCAAAAAATATGAATGAAATATTAATTATATTTTTGGAATATAACAAGATACTATCACGCCTGTATTCCCTGAAGGGATAGGCTGAGGTGTTGTATACTCAATACAATCTATAAAATGCGCGGAAGGCCGCTAACGAACATCTATATTGACATTGACGCGATCGGTACACACTAGGCGATTACATAGATATCAACATTCGATTGCACGGAAGATGATAATATATTGACTGATGTTGCATACAAAAGGTACTATGATATAAAAACATTAAGTATCGATTTACACCAAAACAAAGGAAATACCCACATAATATATCTTAATATAAGGTCACTTCGAAAACACTTTAATGAAATACTAATATTCTTAGAAGAGAATAGCTACAGAATAGATATACTAATTTTAAGTGAAATAAATATCAAAAAGGAAGAACTGATTTTTTACCAAATAAAAGGATATGATACTCATATACTGACGCGGGAAGTAATAAGAGGAGGAGGTATATTAATATATGTAAAGGAAGAAATCATATTTGAAGCCCACGGACTGAACACCGGCTGCTTAGAAACGCTTCATGGTCAGCTAAAAACTGGAAAAAGGAGAAAAACGCATATAATCGCATTATACAGGCCGCCACAAAAGAATAAAATAATATTCATAAATGAACTACAGACCATCATAAAGACTATCCCAAAAGATGAAAATGTTATTGTGATCGGAGATACGAATATCAACATTTTGAACAACGTAGTAAATCCAATAACGACGAAGTACAAAAGCACCTTGTGTGAATACGGCCTGCAGTGTGTTATACCAAGTACGGAAACAACGCGCGAAGCGATAGTGGATGGGCGGAGAGAGACGTCATGCTTGGATCATGTGTGGGTGCGAGCGGGACGCAGCGAGTGCGGGGCGACATCATTCGTCCTTGAAATGCAAGTGTCGGACCATCATGCAGTGGGGATATCGTTAGAATTGTGTGAAAGTGAAGAAGCTAAACTAATTAAAAAAACTTTTCACTCTCAGGGTGCGCGAACAGTTCTTAGTGATAAGCTGTTAAAACAAAAGTTTGATGCATATGACTGGTCACAATTGTGTGATTTATCATGCCCGCTAATATTGTTTAAAACTTTATGTACAGTGTTTGATGAATTTTATTCGTCTTGTACAGTAACTATGACGGTTCGAAAACAAAGAAAAAGAGAACCGTGGATAGATCACGATTTGTATTCAATGTTATTACGCAGAAATTATTTATTTAGAGTATGGAAAGCGGAACCTAAAAATATGAATAAACGTTTAGAATACACTAAATTTAGAAACAAATTAAATAAAATAATAAACGAAGCAAAAAATAGACATCGACAGAATGAAATATTAAAATGTAATGGGGACTTTAAAAAAATATGGGCAAACATAAATTCGTGGTTGGGTAGGCAGAAAACTAGTTTAGATAGTGTTATCATGAAACACTTGGGTAAAGTGGAATGTATCAGTGATATATGTACAAATTTTACACAAACATTTACGAAAGAAATTCATGATATTAAGCATAATTGTAACGTTAAGTTTTTAGATAGGGATAAATACGTACGTCCATGTAATGTTAGTTTTCGATTTGTTAAAGTGTGTTCGACAGACGTAGAAAAAATAATAAATAGGTTATCGAGTGAAAAATCACCTGGTTTGGATGGCATACGAGTTGGTGACATTAAATATTTGTCTAAAAAGATTAGTCCTATACTGGCGAGCTTTATAAATATGTGTCTAACGAAAAGTGTATATCCTGACCAGCTTAAAAATGCTATAATACGTCCAATTTACAAATCTGGATGCCATTTAGAATACGTCAACTATAGGCCAATAGCAATCTTATCGGTTATAAATAAAATTGTCGAAAAAACAGTTATCGGACAAATTAGCAAATTCCTTGAGTCTCATAGCATACTCTCCGAGACCCAGCATGGATTTAGGAAGGGAAGGAGTACTATCTCTGCCCTATCAAGCTTCGCGGATTATGTGAATGAAAGCTTAGATTGTGGGAAACAGCTGATAGCTCTTTTCATCGACTACAAAAAAGCATTCGATACATTGGATCACAACATGCTCTTGCAGACGATGGATGAATGCGGAATACGCGGCCCCACCAATAACTGGTTTAGAAACTACCTAGATAATAGAAAAATACGCACTGTTATCGGTGGAGTGGCCGGAGAAGACGCGGCAGTGAGCTTGGGTGTGCCTACCGGCTCAGTGTTTGGGCCGGTGGGGTATGTTATGCATGTAAACGGTGTATCAAACGTGGTTACCAAATGTCATGTATTTATGTATGCCGACGATATGTGTGTGATTTATGCTTCTAAAAATATCTCGCAGGCTCAAACATGTGTTCAGGTAGATTTTGAAAATATCACAAAATGGGCACATGACAATGGCATCATACTCAATTTCAAAAAAACAAAATGCATGCATATACATTCACCATACAATCAGAGCGCGAAAAATATACACAGAGATAATCTTACCATAATAGGTCATACATACGAATGTTTACATAAAAACAAATGGAACTGTAGATGTGATATGCTCCAGTATGTCGACAACTTTAAATACTTAGGTCTAAGAATTGATAAAAAATTTAATTGGGCAATGCATGTATCAGATGTTTGTACTAAGTTGAGATCGGTGCTAGGCAAGTTTTATCAGCTAAACCGAATACTAAATATAGATACATTAAAAATTATATACTATGCCCTAGCAGACTCGTTGATCAACTACGGACTAATAGTGTATGGACGAACTTTTGTAACACACTTAAAAGACATAAAAAATCTACAAATAAGATTGTTAAAATACCTAGTAAATAAGAAAGCTAAAAAAATGTGCAACAAGGAATATGACAAGTTATTTCCTTTATGTAAAATTCTACCAATAGAAAAAAAAGTCAAATATTTAATAGGCTTAGAATATTACTACAGTGATAAGTTTAAAAGTGTTGTCGAGAATAAATATAATACCAAAAGAGCTAGAGAACAAAGACTGACAAAACCAAAAGTGACCAATTTTTATGGAGCAAGGACAAATAAATTTATGGTACCAAAAGTATTTAACGATATAAATATATTAAGACAGGGCCCTAGAGTGAATATTAGTATATTGAAGAAAAAACTTAAAGATACACTGTTGAATGGTATGCCTAAGATATGAAAATATATAACTGATAATGGTAGTACTTACATACATAGTAGCATACCTTTTGTTGGTATTATTAATATTTTGATAATACATATTATAATGCAGGTTAGGTTATGTTAACACATTAAGAGCGCATCTCGCCGTTAAACAATTATGTTTGGTGAGTATAAAATGTAATAGACCTAAGTTACGATTGTAAAGTAAAATAAATTAAAAAAAAAAAAAAAAAAAAAAAAACATAGATTTCATTGTAAATAATTATTTGCCAAAGGTAAGAGCTGCTACAAAAAAAATCACAGAAAGAACCCAATTGAAAATACTTAATCTGGGAATCTACCCTAAGACCTCTAGCCTAGCAGTTGCGCTTGAGACCACTAGACTCATAATAGTATTGTTTGTAAGAGCTATCTCGAAATAAAAAATATGTACCTACATAATGTTAAAATAAAAAAAATATATAGATCTTGGCAGCATCTACTGTTAGTTCCAATTACAAGATTTCAGCCTTTTATGTGAAAAAAAAAAGTTTTATATTGAGTTTCCTTATTTAAAACTATTATTAAGTGCAAATACTACTTTGTATTTGTGATCAACCAAAGATAAAAACTGGCCAGTGTTATTTTTATTTGATGTTTTCCTTTTTCAAAACTATTAATAACATGACGAATAACAAGTTTGATTAAAGTTCAATTTTTGTCTCGCGTTTCGGTTCTATTATGGCCGGTTTCGGTCCCATTACCTGGTACCAATGTAGTATCTTTAATCCCTATAATTAGAGTCATCCCACACCGAGTGATTGATAGCTGTAGTTTGACCGGGAACACGGCATTGGAATGGGAATCTAATCACTTTTTATAGGGTTCAGGGAGACTGCGCAATGCGCATACGTTGTCGTTTTCCACCCTTTAGTACAATCAAATACATAATAGTTATCCTAGATCTATACAATTAGATACCTGGAAAGAGGTAGGTATAACCACGAAAAATAATAAATGTTGAATACCTACGTAAATTTATGTCAAAACGTAACTTAATTCATTCATATTTTATACCTAAATAAAAACTACATTTGCATATTTGCTTATACAACATTCGCTGCAGAATTAGAATAATTAAACATGTTAATTAGACAAAATTGAAGTATAGAGAAGAAATTTAGTATGTATTGTATATGTAGGTAGGTATATGTTTTTATAAAAGTAGGTTGTTATTTTTAGTGATTACTTAATCTTTTTAGTCCTTATTTTTAAATCCGATTTCGTTAAAAAACACTAATAGCTACACTTTACGCCTCCCTCAGTTGCAAGCACACCCCCTTAATATAAGGAGTATATTATAGAAACGCCTATCCTTGCTCACTTTTATTAAAACCATGTAATTTTATAAAATGCCTCCCAATTTATCTACGAAATCGTGAACCTTAAACGCTTTGTTACCGAGTCGTGCGCGGGAGTCGATTTTTTACAGACCATCCCCTAACTGATTGTATTTTTTTGCTACCCAAATTAAAAGTTAATAATGTTTAATGTATTTAAGACTATTGTCCGTAATTTCGCTCGTGGCATCTTTTCGACAGACTTATAAAATAGTTTAATGACATGACTTAAAGATATGTTACCGCAGAAAGATATAAAAAATGTTAAAGACATTCACATAATGATGATAATTACCGCAATTTTAAAGAAATTCTTGAGAGATATCTATGTTAAGTGGTCGAATGTGCTTCGGCAAATCGATGATAAATGACGCCGAAGAAAAATACGAAACAAAGATCCAATAACGTTTTAGTCTATGCTACATAAAAAAACACTCATTATTCTTTCTAACTGAAAAATTTGTTACACGGAAATTATTAGGTAGGTAGGTACTAAGAATTTTTAATTTTCTTTGTATAAAGGTATTTAATGTTAAATAATAATATAATTATGACGATTTAAGTTTTAAATAGCATCTTTCGAGTGTTAGAAGCGTAGAGAAGTACAAAATAATTCTTTTAGGATATATACCTAGAAATGAGTAGGTATTTAGTGACTGAGAAATGAATACTGAGGAACCCCGAACAATTTTCGGGAAAATACGCAGCTGAGTTTCACCATCCCACCAAATACGACAATAACTAAGTTCCATCGTCACCACCTTGATGGTTGGCAGTCCACAACAGTCCAATTTACACAAAATATCATACCGAGAGCATGTAAGCTACGGAAAAATCGCCCTGCGGCAGTATTCCCGAACCAATACGACATGGAGGCCTTTAAGAAAAGAGCATACACACATTAAAAAGGCCGGCAACGCATTGGTGACAGCTACAATGTCGCTGATGTCCAAGTGATCCCAAGCGCGACTGGTACGCTGAAGGTTCTGGGTTTGATTTCGTTATGTTAATGACAATCGACAAGACAAGATGGTGAGTGGGTATACATTACTAGCACACCTCTGCCTAAGCCTTCGGGGAAAATAGGCATGATGTTATGTTACCTAGCATTCGAATAAAGAGTGATTTTTAAATAACGAATCCATATTTGTACTGATACACTTTTCTGAATCCTTATTCTTTTTTTTAATTTATCACCGAAAAAATCCAATTATCGAATTTGGTGGATCATCATAAAAATGACGGTCACCATTATACAATATCACAGTGAAATATTTGGAATATCCACTAAATTGCGTCTTTCGGTGATGGTAGGAACAAAAAAATCTTTAAAGTCGATTTAGTTCTTTGTGTAAAAAAAAGGGCGTAATTACGGTCACAATGCGGTGGTTAGCCAGGCGGCACAATTAGATTTTGACGGGTCCGTGATAAATGGTTGTCTTGGGTGCTGTTAACCCATAAAACCCAAGAGACGCGTCGAGGTCACTTTGAAAATTATTTTTTGGTGAAATTTAAGGCGGTTCTTACTTTCGCGCGCATTTTTCTTATAAAGTCGTTCTGAGTTTGAATTTCAAAACAAGAATAGTTATAAAAAGTTTAGTTCCTTTTGTCTTCATTTTCAATTGTTTTATATTGTGTTCTAAATACGATTCAAATTATAAATAATATAAAAAATAGTTTTATAATTTGCAATACTTACCACACTTATGTGGTTGCTAGTTTTATTTAACCCTTTGACCGCCACGAGCCTTGACAAGAATTTATACTGACACGCCACGCCATATTGTACGCCCAAATTGTAAGTCCATTCTCTAGTGATGGGACATGTTATAAAAAATAATATTTTCGATTGATATTATACATAAAATATTCTGATTTCTTTATATAATAAAGCACTTCACTTATGAAATTAAAAATAATGAGTGAGGATTACCGCATCATTATTGATTTTAAAACAAGAAATACGCAGCTACAAATATTTTTTTATAGATAATTTTCCGTCACTAGCCGACGCTTTAAAGCGTCGATGGCGTTGGAAAAGGGAATTTCTGTCATGAATTCACACAGAAATAGTGGTGTTACATAGCTATCGATGTTTTTATTTTATTTTTTTATTACATACCAAATCTTAATAGGGAATAAATAGTAAAACAATATAGTAAATAAATATAATTGTTTTATTAAATTTTCAAAGCTGCTCACCTATTAATGTAACATAGATAGTAACAAAGACGATTTCGTCTTTGTTATTAATTCAACCACCAATGTTGGTTTTCTCATGATATTTACGAAAACATATGATACACAGAGGAACTTTACACACTTCACACCAAAAACGTGTTTCCTTCCTCTTTCTATAAAGACGACAACACAATTTACACCGCAGTTTTTTTGATTCTGGTAAATATGCGGGCATATGGCGAGCAGCATTTCCTAATAGACGTATTGGTTGATCAAGGGCTCGCGTCGTAGTAGGAAGAGACTTGTCCGCGCCGTATTTTATAATAATTTGTGAAATTACCGTCAATTGGTATTTCGCGAAACAAGAGCTATCGTCATGTCTTAAAACTTTGCAGAAATAGTAAGAATTTAGTAAATGTAGGTCAATCACGTGGAAAAATAGTTTCTTGTACCATTTCGTCACTTTTCTTATAGTGTGTAACGAACTTAACATCATGTCATTTGTGTCAACTATTCCCATATTTTTATTGTAATCTAAAACGCATTCTGGTTTCATTTTCGGTAAACCAGTAGAATGGTCGATTTTGTTACTAGGTCCCATCTCGTCTTTATGTAAGGTGCTAATCATAAAAACATCTTTTTTATCGTGCCATTTTAAAGCCATCATGTTATTACTGAATTTAACATCCCTTTCTCCCCTTTTTAGTTTTCTGAATTTTGGCATATCTTTTCGATTTTTTCTTACAGACCCACATGCGCCAATATTTTTATCCAATAAGAAATTAAATAATTTGGGGCTGCTGTACCAATTATCCATATATATTATTCTGTTTGTTGAGTAATATTTTTGTATTAAAGTAAGAACTACAGATCCAGTGATGCCTAAATCCGTATTGCGTATTATTTCGGTTTCTTTACCGGTATAAACAATGAAATCTAATATGATTTTAGTTTCAACATCACATAAAACAAAAAGTTTAATACCAAATCGATTTCGTTTTTTCGGTAGATATTGCTTGATAGTTAATCTTCCTTTAAATGGCACGATACTTTCATCTATACACAATTTTTGGAACGGAATAAACGAGTTTTGAAATTTTTGTCGCGCATCATCTATCACTGTACTTATTTTTGTTAATATTGGATCACTTGCGTGCCTCTGCCTTGACTCAGAAAAATTCAACATACCTAGTATCATAGTATACCGATTCCTGCTCATTAAAGTACCGTAAATTGGCGAGTTCAATAATGGGTTAGTCGACCAATGCTCTTCAATTGTCAGGCGGCTGTTTCTTGTCATTAACATTGTAATTGCAAAAAATATGTATATTTCTGACACGGTCACGTCCTGCCAAGCCTGCAGTCTCGAGTGGTTCCTTATATCTGTGTTAAGAATAAAGTAACGATGATAACGATTAGTAAAATACACAATTTTTTTAACCAACTCTTCGTCCACAAGCTTCTCAAAAAACTCCAATTCACTAGTCGACGATGTTATATTCAATGACGGTGAAAGACCACTATAAAAAGAATCAAAATCAGGTTTTTCAATTGTTAATGGTTGACTTGACCATTGTAAAGAATTTGACGAACTGGTACTTGGAAGATTATGAGTTTCACCAAAAACATTTTCCGGGGTTTGTAACGCGGCCTAAAAAAGAAAACAATAATAAATAATTTAACTAATAATAATTAATATAACTAAGGTTAGGCCATACATTACGAAATTTGTAATTACTCACCTCCAGTTCGGTGTCAATTTCACTATCTGAGGCGGATTCATAGGTAATCCCAACATCATCAACACCTTCCAAAATCCTCAGAAGCTCCTCGGTATCCATATTTTGTAGTAAATACACAATATTGCAGAGTTTAACAGAAAATTTACTTAATAACACTGTCCGCGAGTCACTTATTGAGGACATAATATTTATGTTTTCTCTTCGAGGGTAAGTCTATAAAATAATATTTTGTTCTACCCACACATCCCAACACTACAAATAACGGCGCAAACGCCTATGACGTCACAAGCGGACGCTTTAAGTCGTCAATGGCGATCACAGTAGATACAATTATGCGAGGAATAGTGCCGTGAAGGACGTTATCGATATTATTTTTATAATCGTCAATAGTGTTCATGACAGCCGGGAACGACGGCTTTACATGCTTTCCAAGGAACAGGAATGTATTGCCCCAAACTTTTGGTAGTAAAAATAACAATAAATACACACACATACATAATAAAGACACAGTATCCATATAGTACATTATATAGTACATTTTTATTGAGTATCCGCCGCTAAATCTATTTCATCAAAATGAGAGTTTTTGGCCATTTGTAAAAAATTTAACATTTTTATATAACATCGCGTACGTATACATGGTTTTATGTACATCAACTCTTCATTTAATAATTGAGAGAAAAACAAGTTTCTTTTATCATTGTCTTCATGATTAACACATTCCGAACATGGTTTTGCTGTCTCAATCTTTTCATTTTTTTTTTGTCGAGTTGTTCCTGGTAAAATGCTAGGTGATGGTTCTCTTTGACGCTTCATATCTAAAAAAAAGAATCACAAAGAGTTAGACAAGTGTTTTTAAAATACTTTATTATACAAATATGTTAATGCAGTTTTTCTTTAAAAATAAATAAAATCCTTCGAGTAAAACTTGCGTTTTTTCAAAATGTATTATAGATTCTCTTCATGTCCTATAGGACATTTTTAACAGGACAATTTATAGTACACAGTGGAAATAAAAGTATACTTAGTTGCCCTGTGTACTAAAAATTGGAAAATAAATAAGGCATTTAATTATCAATGAGCCATGTTGCTTAGAAATCGATTACCTCAGGCTCGTTCAAAATCATATCTCTCAATATTTAATACTATGTCGTTACAATTATTTCTATGATCATAAATTGATCTGGTGATTTTCACGGCACTAATAATTTTTTGCACTCCACGTTAAGTTGTTTAGCAAAATACCTTATTTATTTTATTATAACTTAAGATTTCAAGCAAAAACGAGTAATTATTACTCAATAAGTACTTACCTTTATTTTTATCCATACCGGTTAATCAAATTTGTGACAAAATAATTATGCAGTTTTTAGCACCAATAAGCTACAAACACCAACAACACAACAATCCGTTACTAACGAAAGAACATTATAATCGTACTAGGTAAAAAGTTATATTTTTTAACCTACCCACTTACTGCGTAGAATATTATTTTATTTTGTGGGTAGTCACAACACTAGGTGACGCTTTTAGACGTCATTGGCGTTCAGGAAGGAGCTCTGAATGATCATTTATTGACGACAACATTTTGATATGTTTCATACATAATTAGACACTTTCTTTTTTTACTTTTTGCATAAATATACAGATCAAATGTAAAATTAACCATTGCATCCGTAATCAGTACAAAAAATCAACATTATACGTAATTTTTTGTTAGTTGAAAATGCGACAGATATTGACGTCTTAAGACGTCATTGGCGTATGAGGAAAATTATTCAGTGACGCTTTAAGACGTCGTTGGCGGTCAAAGGGTTAAATTAGGTACCTACTAAGAAAAAATTAATTTTGAATGACTTTACCTTAATATATTTCAAAATAATATTCTATAAGCCACTCCAAGATTTTTTTGTTCCAAAGGATAATTCACTAACTACGTCCCAACTTTATTATTAAAACGATCGTTTCCCTAACCGCGAATTATCAAATTTCTACCATCTTGCCCTAGCATTATCACATAAGTCCAAATGTCTCGAGGTACCATTTAAAACAACCAGTATCCAATGAGCCCCATAAAACACTGAAGTCGGAACATCTTTAACAACATGACGAAGAAATGTTAAAGTGACTTGGGGTCTTTGTATATTGGTCACTTTAAAACTCTGGCGATTAAGAGAAAATTGCAAAAGATTACAGACTGAACCATAATCCAAGAATCAACTGTAATTATAAGTATTCTCTTAAAATTCGAGCATTAATTAGAGTATCAGTGATTTAAGACGGCTATTTCGTACAATATCTAACATTATGGTATTTTTGGATAATCTACCACGATTTTTTGGCGTTTACTGGATTTTAATTGTTTTATAAATAAATTAAATGTTGTTATTGTTGTTTTTCGGTTCCTTTGTATTAAATAAATAAATGCTAGTGTTTATTTTTTATGTTTCAGATTTACGGGTCATACGGATAACATCCCTTACATACGTGAAGGTTATCTAAATCTTTGATCAACATAAATATTTAAAATCCAGTCTACCAAGAATTAGGTGAAGCATAGTCACTGTCGCGTCTAGTAAATGGTTAATATGGTATACTCTCTCGTTATTTCTTAATGTATATTATACATTGACTGCCTCGTTGGTCAGCAGTGGTCCCAATCGCGACTGCTACGCTAGAGGTCTTGGGTTCGATCCCCAGGTCGAGCAAAGTGTTATTGAGTATTTCTATGAAATTCTCAGTAGCAGCTCGGAGTCTGGATTTGTGCCCGGTGAATGGCAATAGGATCGCCATACGCCATTACATGGGACCCAAACATACCGGCGAACTGTGGGTGTACATTAAGTACACCTCTGCCTAACCCTTTGGGGAATACAGGCGTAATGGTATGTTATTATACATAAATGCTTTCAAGTCTCACCCATAATATTGGCTAGGGGGCAAGCCTATTTTCACTAACATTAGTAAGTAAGTTATTAATACTGTTTGTTTTCCAAATAAAATAAAATAAAATAATCGGCACAGATTAATTTAAACTCCGTGCTGTTACTGATAATTAATTTCATAGAAATAACCCAATAATATTGCTTCTATTAAGACGATGGCGTTTTATGTATTATTTCGGGCAAATTATTACATTATTTTTTGGCATAATCGAAAACACCTAGATCAATTTTATTCATAATAATGTACTATATGTTAGTATTTTGTTACCATTGTAAAATACATGTCATTACTTAGAATTAAATTATATCCATATAAAATTCCAATTAAAAGCTTTCAAATAAATCCCTTAATATGGTATATTATAATGCAAAAGACTTTTATATAAAAAAATGCAGTTTGTAAGTTGTACAGTTCTGGTAAACTGATATTAATATGTAACAGGTTCCAATGCGCGCGCGCCTGTTCCTAAGAGCTGCCCACTGGGGCGTGACGTCGTAGATTAGAGCAAAAACGTGACGTCACAGTCCGCTGCGCTGTTAAGTGTTAGCTTCTTTGTAGCGGACGATGATAATAGGTAATATGAGTTGTTGATAATAATTGCATCATTGGCCTAGTGGATCCAAATACGGCTATTGAGCTTGGGTAATAGCCATTGGGCTTCGATTCCCAAGTATTGTTGGTATTTTCCATTAGAAAATTCAATGTAACATATTTTCGCAGTGACGTGAAACATGACAAACTCATTGTTATTTATGTTTTTTATAATTGTTCTTGAGACAAAAAAAACATACGAGCATTTTTTATATGGGTAATTATTAGGTTTAGGTTTAAAGAAATTTATTCTCAAAAAAGACATAGTCACTTACATGAGAACGTATTTGAAAAGTAATTTTGTAGTTCACTGGTGTCGCACTATTAACACATTTCATAAAATATTTATATTTCCTTTATTTATTTTTGATTATTTATGTATTCTCCTTTTTTAATTACTCTTGGTGCAAAAGTGCTTAATGTATTAAAATATCTACAGCATTTTGCCGACAAAACGACTTAATCTACCATTTATAAGCTGTCTAATTTAGAAACACAAAGATCCATAAAATAATCCATCCATCCTCAGGAATCAATACAAAATTTCATTAATAATAATTAAAAAAAACTCAAATATTCAACAGCGTAATTATAGAGGAAATAATATAATATTGCACTTGACATTTAACTCCGTGAACTGTGTTTCAAATGCACTTAATGCATAATTAGGTATAGTTATTTGTATTTAAATTTTAAAAACACTATTGGCATCGTAATTGAATCATGATTAGACGTTTTTTTTACTGAAGCAGCGCGTTTATTCCTTCAGTCCTTCGTTTTGTTTCAATCGACCTACAAAAATATTCATACTTTTGTAGGTCGTCAATAAAAGCGGTTTGTAGTTTAAGAATTTCATCCTAATTTATTCATTCATGATCGGAAATCCATTTTCTGTCCTACTCCTAAACGCAGGCTAGAATTTATAGATTAATATTAAAGATATATTTTTTTGCAATGTTCTAACTTTTGCTTCATGTTAGCTAATAAATTTATATTACGTTTGTTAAGTCTTGAATGCAATCAATTCAACGATCTTCTACGCTTTCATCAGTCATATTATTAATTAACATTTTAGTATAATGACAAAAGTTTCGTCTCGCGTCACTTAAAGAAATAAACGCTATAACGATACCCATTATAAATATGGAATACACATCAATATGCACCAACCATACATGTATTGTGCTTATGATAATATAAACCATCGGTTTCGCGGAAACACAACACCAGTTACTAAAACACCCCTAACCATTACTTGCATTTCTATCACTTTTTACTTCATACAAACAATTTATTTCTTTATCCATTTCTAAGTCTTTCACGTAAAAGTAGTCGTATATTAAGAAATCCCACAGGAAGGTGTCGTCAGTTTTTACTTGGCAAGACATTTAATTACGTAGTTTATGAATAATTCAATTGTTCAACATGTGGAACGGTCACAGCACGGTGGTGGTAGCGGTCAACTCGATCCGCTGTAAGATTTCGAATTATGATGACCACTTTTATTATACGTTGCTTAACAACTTAGATTGATAGAGAGATTAGAGTTGAAAAGTTTTCCGACGCGTACGATGGCACTTAGAATAAATTTTGAGAGTAGTTTGTGAAGTTTTTTTTTCCACAATTATTTGCTGTACGTGTCCACTGTGCACTGACTTCTATACAATTACCATTCTTGTGTGTTGGAAGGTGGATTTGTTACCAGTTTAACTTGCTATTACTTTTTATATCTACGTGGATAGCGTGGATGGGTTCGATCCCCAGGTCGAGCAAAGTGTTATTGTGTTTTTCTATGAAATTCCCAGCAGCAGCTCGGAGTCTGGATTTGTGCCCGGTTAGTGGCAATAGGCTCACCCCCTATTACATGGGACCTAAACATACCGAGGAAATGTTGTTGTACTTTAGTACACCTCTGTCTAACCCTTCGGGGAATACGGACGTGGTGGTATGTTATGTGAATAACAATTCTTGTTACATTATTTAGAGTGATTAATGAATATAAACAAAAAGTTTATCAACAAATCTAAAAAAATAAATCCTTAACGTTGTTACTACGTACTCTGGATAATAGACAAAACATCACCTCATGATTCATTCACAGAATTATTTCAATCAAAGAAAATCACCGACAATCAGCGAAAATAATGACGCAAAAATATAATAGAATCACATCGAGATCTGATGATTCATAAATAATTATGTATGCTAAAAAATATTTCTGCGAACTATCACGCTAAGGTCCGATGTCCTCAGGCGGCCATCAGACAGGAATAACAGCGGCGAGATGGTCACATTTCGAGCAAAATTTTTGACATTCCGTCACCGCCCTCGGATGAGATGTTAAAAAGGTTTACATGGTGCGACTTATAATAAAAAAAAAAAAAAACTACTAAATCACTTTTAACATTAAAATAATTATAAGTATTTTTATGCTAAATAATTCAGCGTAAAAACATATATAAATTAAAAATATAATTGCGTTAAATAAATACATTAAAAATATAATTGCGTTAAATAATTAAACTTTAAGCTTTAATTGTAATTACAAAGCTACGTTAAAGTACTTAGATACTTTTTTAGAATATATTTACCTACGGACGAATTGGATACAATATATCAAAAACAAGCTGCAAAATTACAAGTACTTAGTTCAATTAAATAATAATATGGACATTTAGATAGTTACTGTATGTTATTCTGCCAAAGCTGCAGTCGCTTGAAATATCGGTTTTTGACAAGTGTAGGTAATTGAAATAAAACTACTATTTTACGGATTTTATCGCGTTATATTGATATTTTTAAAATTCCCGACGTTTCGGATCCTTTACAGCCTTCATGGTCACGGGTGGACGGGTGGGTGTAAAGGTTCCGAAACGTCCAATTTCTAATATTCGCGTAAGTGTTAGAAACAAGTGTAGGTAAGGTAAGGTAGTTAGCGTCTTAGATGACAAGTGGCGTTACTTAGCCATTCCTGAGTAATGAACCGTAAATGTCAGATTTAATCGGGTATATTCTGACGTAGTATTATTTTTCTACAACACTTTTAACAATACAATACATAGTATTTTACAGTCAGTTGGCAGTAAGATGACAACCCACCGACATGTATAGTCCATCATCATAGGGCCAAATACCCTTGCCCAGCAGTGGGATAATATAGTGGCTAAGTTATGACTGCGCTGCTCAATAGATATTTTTTATTTAAATTATTAGTTAGATATTCGTCAGATGTTATTGTGTAATAGTTTTTTTTTATATATTGTTTTGACATAACATACGGACTAGAAGAGTTCAATTTGAACCTTGCGCCTTAACCTCTGGATAGACAAATTTAGTATATATTTTGGAAGTATTCTCTACCAAGCAGACCGCTCTGTCAACTCTTTCAACTTTCATCGTCCTTGCACGCCATGTAAGCCCGTCTCGCTAAGTCGTCGGTCCCCGCAGGCGACGGCATCGGATCTGCATAATAACACGCTACTCGCGCCTCAGAGCAAGTCTCCGCATTTTTGACAAAATACTTTCCTTTGTTTTATTGAGATCACTGCATTATTTTATAAGTTACTTGCTTTCCGCCCGCGACTTCGCCCGCGAATTCGCCCGCGAAACAATAAAAACAAAAAAAAAAAAAAATTCGCCCGCGACTTCGCCCGCGTGGAGTATACGTTTATTGTTTAATGCCACATTATAAAAAAATAAACAAAAAAGATAGTAGCTGATTCTCGTACCTACTGAATATGCATCTAAAAGTTCATAAAAATCGGTCAAGCCGTTTCGGAGGAGTATGGTAACTAACATTGTGACACGAGAATTTTATATATAAGACTACCCGTTGCTCGCGGTTTTACTCGAATCCCAAAAGGATTATTTAACTATCTAATCTAGTTGACGGGTAGAGTAGGTACCAACTGTTCTCCTAGATAGGCAATTCAAATTCAAATCTTTATTGCTTTCATATGTACATAGGCTACTAAGTAACCCGTGTTTAGGAGAGACAGTGTCAGTGACAGTCTACATGACACGACATGATAGGGGTATCATGGATGAATACAAAAAAAGAAAGCACATGAAATAAATATTATGGTTTATTCCACTTTTTACAAAGATTTAAGGTTTTGAAATATGAAATGTCTGCTTTATTAGTTTAGTGACGTCCTGTATGTTTAGATCCCATGTAATTGGAGATTCAGACTCCGAGCTGCTACTAAGAATTTCATAGAAAAACTCAATAACACTTTGCTCGACCTGGGAATTGTACCTACGTCTCGCGCTTAGGACCACTAGAACTGGACAGTGAGGCAGTTAATCTTCTAATTATTTTATACCTAATTATTTATAGGTACCTATTTAAGTTACTGTCATATCGCTATTTTTCAAATACTTATAGAACATACTATATACCTACCTACTTATATATGATTTATCGAAATACTCGCATATCAAGAATCATACCAATAAAGATTCTGATACTAAAAAAGTATCATTCACTACGGATTCAGCGCACGTAAAAATAGACCGTTACACATATCAGTGTAATCATCAACACAGCACATTATCTACGACAGCTTTAGCAACCTCGGTGAAGCAACATGCAATCACCTAACCGTGACTACCTACTGACCAACCAACATACGTTTACAATTCCAAAACCAAAACATTGACAAATATGAAGCTTATTTCCAAGACAATAAGAAAGTCTTAATTATGAAATTATTTTTGGAACACGCAAAATAAACTTTGTTAGAACACCCAGCTATACCACAGAGTAATTACAAAAGAACAAAAGCCAATCACGACAATTGATGCACTACACATTCTCAGTCGAATATAATTTATGCTGTGGCATATAAGTTGCGGATGTTACGGTATATGAATTTGTCGCTTCAAGTAATTGACAGAACGGAGTCGTCCAATGGAATAGCGCAATGCGGACTGGTTGCAAGAGACAATAGGCTTGGTACATTATATACTACATAGTGTGGTGGTTAGATGGGTAATTTTACGGTAAGTGCTTCTGACAATAGCCTCCTACATGTAAACAAAAGGCGCATCTGACTACGCATTGTTCTCTATTTAAATAAATTATAAGACAAAAGACTAGATAGCGTTCCAAATTCGAAATATTTCAAGTGAAGCTATTGCTTGTAATTTGTTTTTTTTTAACTGACGAAAAAACGGAGGAGGTTGTCAAGTCGACGCGTATAAATAATTTTTATGTATGACCACGCATAACTTTTTACAGATACGATTTTTCATCTAACTGCCACATTAGTCTTGTAGTCCTAAGCGCAACTGCTGCGTTAGAAGTCCTAGGTTTAATTCCCAGGTCGAGGTTACTTGTTACTGGGTTTTTTATGCAATTCTCAGTAGCAGCTCGGAGTTTGGATATGTGCCCCGTTAATGGCAATAGGCTCGCCCCAATTACATAGGACCTAAACATACCGGCAAACTCTGCATGTACTACATTAGTACACCTTTACTTCCTTCCGGGTAAACAGGCATGATGGTACATTATATTATATTCTACAGGGGGCGACAATACTCCATCCATCAAATAGTACTATCAGAGCAGAGAAATTAAAGAAATCATTTTAATTTCTCTGCTCTGATAGTACCAATTAAAGTGAAACATGTCAATAAACCCTTTAACTATTTATCGCTTAAACATTTAATCAATATAACATACATATGTGAAAAGACCACGTCTTTCCATCCATCACGAATTATAAATTAAATTGCTAACTTAAATTTACTTGTTTGTCAAGTAGAAAAACTTTCTATAAAATTGGTTTTATAAACACCATCGTTAATTGACGCATGACATGTATGTAGATTATATAACTCGATTTCTAAATATTAAAAATAATGAATAGGTACATATACAAAACAAGTTTTGATGGCACGATTGCCATAATGACTTTAATCGTTAGATATCTTCTTAATCGTGTAATGATTGAAGAGTTGTCCTTTACAATACTTAGGAATAACTAGCAGTAAAAGACAAGTCTACACACACGTCACCTCCTGGGTCAAAACAAATTCATCAAACTCTCCGGAATTTTATATATTATAAAGACACAACTTTTAAACTAAGTATAATGGATGATTCACTATTTGTGAAAGGACATTAGTTCGCTATAGGAAGTATATTTTTTTGAGAATACATATATTCATCATCAACCCATAGTATAGCTGGGCACGGGTCTCTTTTTAGAATGAAGGGTGGACTATAGCCTACTGTAGTCCACCACTATGGCAACACAACGTCGAGAAAATCTAATGCAGGTTTCACCGTTTAAGCCAGTGATAATTTATTATTATCTAATACCCAAATGGTTACGAAAACTCAGAGGTGTGCTTTGAATTTGAACTCGAGACCTACGGCTTGGTAGTTCAATGGTCATGTCACTAGGCTATTACTGCTTTTTAAAACATATATAAGGAAATTATTAGGATATAATAATGGTAAAACTAACATAGATAAAACTACTAGAACAAGAGAAAACGATAAAATAGCTAAATTACACTTCACCAATAAATAAATTAATAGACAACCAACTATTTTCTAAAATGCTTAAAATCTCACGACTATATTCAATTCTGTGGGAAAATCATAAACATAACAATTTGGTAAAAGACACATCTTTGTATTTCCTCGTATAAAAGAAGCTATTGGTGATATTTTATGTACCCATAATTTTTTAACATAAAACTCCACTATGCGAACAAAAAATGAATCCATATTGGCACTTTCTAAATATATTATTTAACCTAATAACTCGAACAATTAAAACCAAAATGGTAATGGCAGATATAGTAATGATGCCTACCAATAAAACCTTTATTCACGCACAATTTAATCGATAGTTAAAATCGATCGAGTACTTAATTGCAAGCCTTTCGATTCGGATCGTGTATTTCTGTCATTATAGGGACATATCGAGTAGTTAGAAGACATTTTGATGGATATATAAATATTTTATTATAAAATAATTATTGCTGTGAAGGTGACGGTATTTTTATCGAGGTCGATGGATCGAATAACAGTAAAATGCTCGAAGTTTATCTAAATAGTCGTAACCGATAAAGATCTTGTCACGTTGTGCTCGTAAAATATAAACTATTTTGAAAATAATGTCATTGTTATTGGTGTTTGAGAAAATATCGAGCTTCTAACAGTTATAAAGGAAAACTTTGATTTTATCAATTGTATAGAATTAATGCTGAATAGAAACGTAGCTTTATCTTCTTTTACAATTACGTTTGCAATCAATTCAGACAAAAATGTAACCCAAAGGATGATTCGTTTATTCATTTATTTGTAACAGTCAATTACATTGAAATGGATAAAGCTATTGAATTTAAATTGGTAAAGCGATATACATTGCTAATCGACATAGGTTTCAGTGATCAAACTAAAAAACTAGTCTAAGATTCTAGGAACTAGAACTTGACCATGCCATAGAGGTATAAATTTGTTGGATTGACGCGGACTTGTAGTGATTTGTAAAAAAATATGAGACTTTTCCATCGATACTATACTTATGAAATTTTTAGCTTTTAAGAAATAAGTATGTTCCATCCCATCTAAGCAATTACTGTAAAGGATTTTGCTGTAACTTTAAATTTTAAAAATCAAGACGAAATAAATAAATTAACACAGTTAATGTTGAAATTCCCACATTAAGATAAAAATCTATCAAAGATTGACAAAACAATGACAGTCGATGCATCCAAAATGCACACCATCTCAAAACTCAAAGATCAAAAGTTAAAAGCAACACTATAAAAATGGTAAACGAACTAGCTTATCTGATGACGGGACCAGTTGTGGGCAATTTAAATTAATGGATTTGTCATCGCAATTAATTTTATAGGAATTAATATGCGAGCGGCGAACGCAAAGAGTTATTTTTTATGTATATAAATTGACATATAATGGAGTTTGGACGATCTATAGAGCGGTGACGGCAAATTGATTGACAAATTGCGTGACGAATTCAAAATAGGTGGATTTCTTTTGAGTGTGTCTGTTGTAAAAGTCGCTTTTCGGTGTCGGGCCGGTAAGTGGGATGGTAGCGGCGCGAGAGCATCTTCTCTTTGACGACAAGATCAACATTAACAATAATATTGACGGAGCATTATCTTTAGTTCCTCAAGAGAGACATGGTATTTGTACAGTAAGATTCCCTTCAGGTGTAAATTAAGCTCAAAAGTCTAGTACTGGTGTAGTAGTCTCTCATTTTATTTCATTATTATTTGTAAATATTATTATTTTCAGAAGTACCAAATCACTAATAGCATTTCAAGTACCTACTCGTATTCGATTTAAACAAAAAAAGATTAAAAAAAAAGATTGTTCATACTAATATGTCGATATAAAATAATTGTATTAACAATGGTATTGCTTTTGATGATGTCATAATCAGATTTGTACTACTTATGAACAAGAATGTAATGCATTCTTGTTCATAAGTAGGTATTGAGACGAAAAAATGCGATCAAATAACCTGATAATGTATAGGTGTGACTCCATCACTTGAATTAACACCCGATCTTTATCTACTACACAGAAAAGACACAATGCACTTAAACATAAGGCCAATGAGACTAACTACCTATCCAACATTAAAAATATCATCTAAACAATGTTTTACTACTAGATATCTCTCTCGTTTCAAAGGATTAATAAAAAAAAACTATATTGTCTTCGCGCAGAGCTGTGTGAAAAGATGAAGATCTATGATATTGAGTAAAAAACAAGTTTTAATAATCATTTTTTACAAAAAAAAATATGGTGACTACAGATTTGAATTTTAAAATGACATTATAAGTTATTATAATTAGTATTTGATCGTTGACGTCTTTAAGATCAATTACGTCATAGGATTTCTCATGACGACATTTTTTATCTGATTTTATACCTACATTGATTGCAAGTTTTATCCATTCAATTATTTTTTCAAATGGTCGAGTTCTTACGCGGATTTCAAAGCCCCAATCTTTAGTTGTAAAAGTCTTAGTTAACGGTTTGGAGTTCTCACGACAGATCGATCCCGATTACGAGCCACGTTCATTATTAGTCAATCTGCCTTATTGAAAACGAACGCCGCCTTTGATCGTCATTATGTCAATTTCTCTATATCGAAGCCAATCGTCTAATGTCTTCCGAACTTTATTGTTTTTTTGGTAATTAGCGGCGTTTCATTCGATATTTTTAATTATTGTACACCTCTGTTGAAGTACTATGAGGTTATTAAGGAAACTTTAATAGTGACGCGTTGATCGTAATTGTATGAGAAGGCATTCAATATTATGATCTGTTGTCTAGTTGATACCAGTTTTAGTAAACTCTATGAAACTCCCACAGACGATCGTTCTGTGAAAATGCATATATAATTATGTCTGACTCTTCGTGTTTTATTGATTCGTCTTTCGACAGAAGGGTAACAATAAATCAATCGTGAATGATTTCACTCAACGCTCAACACAGATCTCTGGAATTGAGACCCCACTATAGTCCATGGATCATCCTTAGTGAGCTAGTAGTCTCAAAGATTAAGTTTTAAGTGCAAATCATCAGTCTTCACGAACTTTCAAGATCTTTATGTTTGCAAACTATAATCACGATGTTTTCCTTCACGGCATCAAATTAATATAATTTAACAACCAATAAATTAACACGGACATACATGAATTTATCAAACAGCTCATGCATTGCGACATTGACATTCCGACACAACACGCTACCAAAAAATCTATCTTTTAATTTATTTAATTTGCGCCTCTAATTACACACAATCATCATTGAACGTGATTTTTCGTGACGCCTCTGACTTACAAGGTAGTCTTTTGTACCACCGTCAATGGTTGTCAGACATATGTTTTGCTCGGTAACCTTTTCAAAAACCAGTTGGAAAAGACCTCCAATCACACAGTACAAGCCCTCTTTTTGATCCAATTAAGCGGTTATTCAGGGGGACGAGACAGTCCTAGATAAAATGGCTGCTCGATACCATTATCGGAGACTAGTAATCAGGCGTAATCACAGAACAACGAATGATTTTTCGTCGTGACGTGGTTTTTTGTCAAATTATTTTGTTGGTCTGTTTTTTCTTGTCTTTTTACTCATGGATTTTTGATTCAATGTCAAAGATCGTCGTACGTTCGATTGACAACAAATTATATGTGATTATGTGTGGTCAGTATAAAATACAGCGTAGGTAACGATATTTATCCGTCTGTGCTCACATCCTGTTCAACTCGTCTGTAATCACGCAGACAGATTAGAATAGATGACAGTAACTTTTAATGAATCTAGACAAATGCAATGGTTTTCACCAAATCCTTCTTTTGCTTTTTAATGACTTACCTATTGTGACGAATTAACTGAATAAGCACGTGAATAATATGAAAACGGATTTAAAGCAGAATTTCCAGTTCAAAATATAAATTCACAGAATATCCTATTCTCAAAAAGTCTTGTTTGTTAAGAATCCTTATAGAACCTAATCGAGTTTTTAATTACAAGTCAAAATATTAAACAAGTCTCACCATAATATAACTCGTCATCAAATAACGCATACGTTCTGTCGTAGAATGTACCCAAATATATTAACTGTGTACATAGATACAGCTACATAAACGCAGCCTCACATACAATGTACAACAAAATTATATACTTAACAAGCGATACCCCCTCCATTGAATGCGCAAGCGCAGGTCGTTAGGCTTAAAGCAGCATAAATAATAACATACGATTTAGCAGGAGGAGTGCAACCACTATCTAATGATCAATGCGAGAACAATCGCCATTGTAGCGAGCTGCCGCCGGCGGCCTGTCACTGGGTGGGTGCAGTTCGGTGCCGGGTCGTGCAAGTGATGTAATGCACGATTATCTTGGGAATACGACATTATTATTTCGTTTAATGCGCGGTTTAATGCTGTGTAACTGTAGTGCGGGTTGTGGTCTTGTAAGTGGCGGTTGTAAATTGTTAGGTGTCCTTTGTAATTTATGATGCAGTTTACTAGGCTTTAGAGTAAATAATTTGTTTTATTTTAAGAGAAATTGATAGAATAAGGCTTATGATATCAATTACAATGATACTCATTTCACTTTGTATTTATATTACATATTGATTTAATGCCATTGTTAATGTTTTTTGATTTATTAGCTGAATTTTATAGTATTTATTTCATTATTTAAAATGGACTAAATAATCTGATAAGTAGGTAGTAATTAATCAGCATTCATCACATTTAAGTAAATATATTTATTAATTTTATCATCAACTCATTATATAGTCCTACTACTGGGCACGGGTCTTCTTCTATAATAAGAGAGCTCAGGCTATATTCCACCACGCAATCTAGAAAATCACTCAGGCATGCGTTTTCTTAAACACAAGATAATTAAGTATTGAATAAGACTTGGCAGTCCAGGGGTCATCATTATCACTAGGCTATCTCTACACTACTCTTCAGATGAAAAATATATTAGAATAGCTAAAGCAGCTTAAAGTAGATATATATGTTTTTATAAAAAGGGACACAGATACCGTAGTAGTTTTAATCAGTAAAACGTTTGTCTGGAACTTATTTGATGATTGCAACAATCATTTATATTTCATAATCACAATCGATAAATTGTCGAATCCATTCCATTTCCAAAAGAAAAAATATTTTATATCAAAAACAAAAACCCAGCACAAAAGTTTACTGCACAAGACTAAGAAAGAAAAATAATCAGTTCTCAAAGCAAATGCAAGGGACATTCTTATCACCAACTTCAGCACCTTAGGAGAGCTTGAGGTATAAATCTGAAGGTATCTGGAGGCGCGGACGGGTGGTGAAAGTTCACTCGCGTATCGGCGCCGAAGCCTGCGGGCTGCAGCCTACGCGAGGGGTGATTTTAACTAACGATAATATTACGATATAAATATAAAAGAAGTGAACTTTTTCTGCAATGTATAAAGTGTTGATCATTGTAATATCATGTTTTTATATTATGGTAAGTAATATATACATAAATTGTGATGTAAAATTGTGTACCGACTTTTTGTGTAATATGTAAAAAATTGTCGCATAATGTGTAAAAAATACATTCAGAACAACGTCAGAAGAGCATCTCTCATCAGATAAAAAAAAATATTTTTATGTAAAATATATATAATCTGATATATCAGATTTCTTTGAAATAAGTATTCAACTTTAGAATGATAATTAAATCTTTCGTTACAATTTACTGCTGAGTAGGTATCACTTTTTAGCGTATGTCACAACATAAGATAAGCTAGACTAAATACCTACTAGCTAACTAAAACACTTTAAAACTTTTTTAAATAACTCTGATATCATAGAAAGTACCTGTGTCAATCGTGAAACTATCGCAATATTCTCACTTGCTATCGTTTTAAAACCATTTCACCTAACATCAACTCCCAGCGCTGCATCACCCACAAGTGCGGTGGACAAGCGATAGGCCATTAAGGATTTATTGCCAACAGATTGCTATCATTACTCGACTCTGGATTATGTTGTTTGAATACGTTATTAGGACCTTACACGTTGGTGGCTTTAACTCTATGGATGTTTTTTTTTCTAGAACTATACGTAATTGGTGCCGCTAATGTGAGACAAAAATTGCTGTGTTTTGCGAACTAGTTGAGATTATTGAAAACTGTTTACATAAGTCATCGATGCAGCAAGGTTGATTAAGCTTTATAAATGACTAGCTTTTCGCCCGCGTGTTTTCTCATACAAACTTTCATCCCCTATTTTATCCCCTTAGGGGTAGAATTAATCAAAATCCTTTCTTAGCGGATTTCTGGATTTCTTAGCTTCATAACAAACTCAGAGAATCATGGTCACTTACAAAGTCCAGACATAATAGTATCAGAATATGTGAATGTTACCTATAACGCACGGCAATGTCTTGGCAATGGCCAACCTTTTGAAGACAGAGTCACAGTGGGTTTAAGTAGATATACACTATACGTAACTTATAGTGCCATAGGCTAAAAGAAAGTGAACATTTCCTGCTTTTCAATATCATTTGAATTTATTTTCTCTCTCTTAGACTCTCTATGTGTTGTGTTTCCTTTAAGGAAACCTACATTCTCCACGATAAATTTCTTTAATTTTATGTAATATCTTTAGCATAGGAAATTCTAACTGCCTCGTTAGTCTAGTGGTCTCAATCGCGACTGCTACGCTAGAGGTCTTGGGTTCGATCCCCAGGTCGAGCAAAGTGTTATTGAGTTTTTCTATGAAATTCTCAGTAGCAGCTCGGAGTCTGGATTTGTGCCCGGTGAATGGCAATAGGCTCGCCCCCTATTACATGGGACCCAAACATACCGGCGAACTGTGGGTGTACATTAAGTGCACCTCTGCCTAACCCTTCGGGGAATACAGCCGTGATGGTATGTAAGTATGTAGGAAATTCTGCATAATCTACCCGTAGATGTCTAAAGTGACTGTCAGATATTTCTGAAGTCACTTTAGACGCAACACGAAGCAAATTCCCAGTAATGTATCCATAACAGTCACGGTACCCATTCGTTTAAAAAGTTACTAAATTCTAGTCACCCTACGTTGTTTTATAAATATCTTTCCTCATTATGTCATTCAAAGTCAAACCACACATACCTCGCAAGGAATATGCGAACTTTTACAAACATACAATTATTTATTATCATGTACCTTGATACAATCGTTGCAGGCTTTCGATTCATCTACTTCATAAGCCTCATCATACGAGCTTCTTCATGGGTTTAGGATACAATAAATCTGTTTTTTTATAATCCAAAATACTTACAAAGATATGAATTTTCTAGTGAAAGAAAAATTTGGTCTCAGGCAGGGTTTGAACCTGCGTCACTCTGCTTAAATACACCAGACACTTTACCAACTAAGCTACCGAGACCACTGCCTGTGGTGTCGAATTTCTTTTCCACATTCTACGTCTTCAGGTGATGTCAGCAACATCTATTGAAGACATTACTATGTCTTTCAACCAAATAAACTTCGTTTACAGTCAGTTCAATGTCGAACGATGTTACCTTCCCGTAAATTCATATATTTGTGAACATTTCGCATTATTTCATGCTAAAATATAATAAAAAATAAGTCCTAAATACTTATTCAAAAAGTACATCTAAAGATGTCGCTTAACTTTTCCCAATCAAGAATTATTCCAATTTCCACCCATACTTCGACTATATAACACATCCGTTTAGTTTCCCTCTTTTAATTGCGATCCAATGAAGCGCCACTAATACCCTCCTAGCGACCCTTAACTTCCCCTGAGCAGGGTTCTTTGTACGACTTGAATTCGGTCTCTTAGATAACAGTTTGCGAATCGATTGACGAAAGTTGTAGGTCAAATTGTTAGATCACTTGTTTTGTTTTGATTGGATATTGTTTTTGTTTTGTGGTTTTGTGAATTGTTTGTTTTGCTTTTGTTTGTTAGTTTTCTATAGGAAGTGGTTGATTTATTTTTAAATACTAATAGGCTGAACATGGTGGATTATATAGCCTAACTTTTCACTCACAAATATTATGTGTACAGTGGTTTATAGCTATTACCTGACTACCACTTAGACCCCGCCGGCCCACCTAGGGTGGGTCAGGTAATAGCTATAACCCACTGTACTAAGTTTGACACAAAATTGCAGCACATGCTAAGTAAATTAACATATTGTACAGTCGATACTTTCTTTTTCCAAAAAAGTATTTCATAAAAAAATCTCTTAAACATTCTCGTTACGATTTTTGTTCCAATCGGTAGTTCTAATCCAGTTTCCCTGGATCTCTCACTGGGCTAATCTAAAGATTGCTTGAAAATTTCATCAAATAGAGTCCATATCCCTAGGACTCCCAGTCTTTCATACATACAACACACATATTTTTTTATATAGATTTCATTCGAGGCATTTCATATTACAACAAATTTTAATAAACTAACCATCAGGCCTTTACAAGGCAACTAAAACACTGAATCTTCAAGCCACGTTAAGCCACTCAAACTTCAAAGTCAGATTTACTTCGAGCAATAAAGCCGGACAAGTGTCCTGAGAAATCTCGACCGCCCCAAGCATGCTCGGAATGCATTCCTGTCACATCGCTGACTCCCCCTTTACAGAAGGTATACCTACCTACACTAGGCATAGTTTGTAATTGCGTCTTAAGTTTGTTAAGGACTTGGGTATAAGGGACTAATGTTTGGATGTCTTGTGAGTAAAAGTATAGACACATAACATACCATCACGCCTGTATTCCCCGAAGGGTCAGGCAGAGGTGTACTTAATGTACCACAGTTCGCCGGTATGTTTACGTTCCATGTAACAGGAGGCGAGCCAATTGCCATTCACTGGGCACATACCCAAACTCCGAGCTGCTACTAAGAATTTCATACAAAAATCCTGGGATACCTGGGAATCGAACCCAGGACCAATGCATGGCGGTCGCGCTTAGGACCATTAGACTAATGAATCATCTGAATTTTTCGCGTAATAAAAAAAATTACAGTAGTTAGTACCAATTAAATCTGTGAGATTATTTTAACAAACTATTAATTAATTTCAAATAAACATAACCTATATATTAAAAGTAGCTACGATTCATAGTCGTGAATTAAAACTTTTTTAACTGTTTCTAAAACAATAATAAAACCTGTGATAAAAGTTATCACCAACAATGTTTATGTAAATCTGACACAGACACCCATCACCATTGCCTTTAATGTATTTATAGCATAATACTGTATAACACATACATTACGTCTCTTTTGCGCTAAGGGTTAGGCAGAGGTGTCCTGCTAATTTTCACCCATATTATTCATGACATTATTCATGTCATCTTCATTAACAAAACTCTTTATTTCCCAAATAAGTTCTCGGGCCACCAAAACAACTTAAGTGGAAGACACTCATCACAAATCCCTGAAGGATCTTGAACAAATTAACCTGTCGCCGGTACTTCTGCACAATTTGGCACACACGGCGATGCCTACGAAAGTACACGAGGAAAAACTCATGTGTTTGATGTCGTCCAAACAGGTATAAGTGCTTAGCTTGGTAGGGTGCGAGAGAAAGCGAGACGAAACGCGACAGGAGTATTTTCTAAAATAAATAAACATTTATTTTAGAAAATCTTTTTCTTGTCATCACTAACATACAACGTCACTCTCTGATGCAGTGCCCATCACACACACCCTCTCATACAAATACACATTCACACACAAACTGACACCTTGTTTTATGGTATAACTCGGCAAACGAGCAGGCAAGCTACCTGATGGTAAGTATACATCGCCGCCCATGGACATCTGCAAAACCAATGGAGTTGCAGATGCGTTGCCGAGCCTATTTAAGGAAAATGGAGGGGAAGGAGAAAAGGAGAAGAATGATTGACTGAGAGAGAAATTGGGCCTACGGCGCTCCACACTCACCGTACGAGACGCAACAGTATGCATACTGTTACTTGACGTCGATATTCTGTGGGAGGGTAGTACTTCTCCGGTCGTGCGATCCATTCATGCTGGCATGTAGACATGCCTATAACGTTTAGTAAATATAATTCCTACAACGTTTTTGTAATCAATTATTTAATAGATTCACTCTTGTTGTTAAATCGCTTGTACTTTGGACCCAACCTTTTCCTGCGATATAAAGAAACGCGAGCTTGTCCTTCACACTAAGTGATGGGGCGACAAGCCAGGGCCGTATTACGATGACGAATTACTAAATAAATTACCTCATTTTTCCGACGTACGTGACGACATAAATGAAATCACTTCCCTGTTTTCCTCAGGTGTTAAATGGAACAATTTGTAACAGCTATTTTCGTTGTGTTCTAGGAAAATTGCGCAGTTTTTCCAAGAGTAATTTTCATGGGAATAAAAGTACAGTTTTGATTGTCAACATAACTATTTATCTTTTTATTTGAAATGAAGAGGAAAATATTGAATTATGTTTTTTTTTTGCTTTTCATTAACAAGACTGTTTTTACGTTTTGAAAAATCATTTGTAATTAATTTGTCATATACCTTGTTAAATGCCTTGTTTAATTCAATTATGATTCGTTCCTAATATTTGAACTTAAACATACTGATGCATTACTTCAAATATTCTTACTGATCACAAGTTACTGAACTTGTAATGATAAAAAACATTTTAGAAAACCAAAACAATCTGATCTTTAATGAAAAATATGCAAGGAGCTCTTCTTCAAAACAGTTTCTCTTTCAAAGACTAATATAGGCTCATGCACTAGAACTGTTACTAATAAAATTGGCTACATAAGCCACATGCGAGCTTACCAGCGACAACAGAGTCCATAAACCCGTCATCGCGAACGAAGCCGGCCGGACCAATCATCATCATAAGTTTGTATTTTTTAATCCCTTCACTATCAATTACAGAGTAAATTACAATCTCCCAAGTCCGTCCCCCCTTGAAGGACATATGGCATGACACCGAGAATTCGCTGTACACCCCAGAAAGGTAATTACAACGGCTTGATAGACAGGCCGACCCTTTAGTTTATACACAACTACACTACTTAAAGACATTTACTGGCGAATCGAATTACTTTTTAAAGGATGGGAAAACGGTCAAGTTGACTTAGTGATGTCATGTGTGTTTATATCATTGTTTCTGCTAGCTTCGCGATATTTCTTTCATAACTGTTTTCCCTGAAGGGTTAGGCACAAGTGTACTTGATGTCGTGGAGTAATGGTAATGAGGTGGAGTGATGATTTGCGGCAGGCGGTTGAGAGCAACTGGATGAAAAGAGCCGAAGATCGGGCTTTATGGCGTTCAATTAAAGATGCCCCGTCCAGCGGTGGACGAATACGGCGTGATGGTGATGTACTTTATGTCCACCCACAGTTCACCGGTATGTTTAGGTCCATGTAATAGGGGGCGAGCCTACTGCCATTCACCGGGGTTATCCAAACTCTGAGCTGCTACTGAGAATTTCGTAGCCTAATAACATTTTGCTCGACATGGAAATCGAACCCAAGACCTCTAGCGTAGCATTTGCGCTTAGGACTGCTAGACTAATGAGGCAGAATTTTTACTATCATTCGTCTACGTATTTACAGTTTCTTTCTTATAGGAAACGCATTTAACTGGTTGGTTTAAAGCTTTTTGGGCTTTTAACTACCACTAAGGAAATAAATGTATAGTATCCAAAAAGAAAAAAGGTATTAGATGGCTACCTCATTAGTCTAGCAATTCTAAGTGCGACTGCTACGCTAGAGGTCTTTGGTCCGATTCCCAGGTCGATAAATGTTATTGGGTTTTTCTATGGAATTCTCAGTAGCAGCTCAGAGTTTGGCTATGTGCTCTGTGAGTGGCAATAGACACACCCCCTATTACATGCGAACTTAATGTACATTACCTACATGTCTGCCTAACCCTTCGAAGAATGCAAGCGTGATGGCATGTTAAGTATTAAATAATATATCAATTAACAGTAGCTATTTCATCATTAATAGTGTGACCTTACGACGCTTGTCTCAAATGTAATGGTGAGATTGCAAATCTTATAAACCTTTGTTCCATTACCATACAAAACGCACATTTTAATCCACACAAGCTTAGATTGATATCTTAATGTAAAATACTTGTAACATACATTATTACTATTGTTCATGCAAATTTCGAAACTTCAACACGGTGAATGAAAACACATCATCAGCTATACAAAACGTCGAACAATCAGCTAATAGTTGCAGTGAATAAAATATTAAAGGCTCCTTAATACACAGAAACTATTGTAATGCGTTGAGATTATAAACATGTTTAGGTTACGCTACATAAAGTCGTCATGCAGCTCTTTTTCTTAAAAAAAGAATACTTACCACTTTATATATCATACCATCAAAGGGTAGGTAGAGGTGTTCTAATGTACACCCACAAATCACCGGTAAATATGTTTAAGTCCTACGTAACAGGGGGCAAGCTGCAATGGACTCGCCTTCTGTTATGAAATTCTCAGTAACAGCTCGGAGTTTGGATTCGTGCCTGGTTAACAGCAATCAATGGGACCTTAACATACCAGCGAAATGTGGATTACATTAAGACACCTCTGCCTTACCCTTCCGGGTTATAGACGTAATGGTATGTCCATGCCACGCTAATGAACACAATGCCAATCCCAAAGGGACTTATATTATTCAAAAGCTTCATAGCATAATTTATCCCAGCGTAACCTAACAATACTATAACCACGGCGTCGTGACGATTACCATCGATAGAAGTAGTTAATAGCTCACCAGCTTTTAAATAACAATATGGACACGCCCATCGCTATTAATGTATTTGTAATCGATGCGATCTTTCTCAGGGATCATATTGTATACAGGAGTCCTTTCAAGGCCTTTGAAGGCGGTTCGGATTCCTGTTAGACTCATCTTATAGCGGAATGTCAAGATATTTTGCAGGTTTATCCGAACCCCAAACGTTTGGCTTATTAAGTTTCAACAGTTGACCCAATACTACAAAACTATGTGTTCTTTAATCAACCCTGGAAAGCGCAGAAAAAACTAGAGTCATCATCATCATCATCATCAACCCATAAATTGTCCCACTGCTGGGCTCGGGTCTCCTCTCAGAATGAGAGGGATTAGGCTGTAGTCCATCACGCTAGCCTACTATGGGTTGGCAGACTTTACACGCCATCAAGAAAATGTCTTAAGCATGCAGGTTACCTCACGATGTTTATCTTCACCGTTTAAGCGCGTGATAATTAAGTATTAATACGCACACGACTTCGAAAAGATAGAGGTGCGTGCCTTGGATTCGAACTCGAGACCTTTGACATGTCAGTACTATGGTCATATCACAAGGCTGGTGACTGGTACACTTGTAACTTGGAAAAATCTTAAAAACGCCCGTAGTACGCTTAGTGATAGGTGATAGGTTCTAGTGCCCGGCTATCTTTTTTTTTATTTCGGTTGAACAGAAGTTAGACAGAAGTATACTATTTGAACTCCATAAATTACTTGAAAATCCTATTTCCTTGTAATTGTAATCCTATTTCTAACGTATTAATTACCTTCGGCGATCCACTAAAAAGGCCCCGTATGTATTTGAAGGCAAGTGAAATGCTGGAACAGTTTGCCTGCGGCCTGCGCCCACGTGCAGATGGGCTTATACGTCTCCTGTCTTGCTAGGAACATTGAGATTAGGCTGTCTACATACATAGCGGTTACATTGCTAGGAAGAAATGCGCGTTTGTTTGTGAGTTCAGGTATTTTATTTTAGCAGCTTTGAAGTTATAGTAGTGTCGCGCTGGCATGTCTACGTTCGAGCATGAATGGTTCAGCATGATCGGGGAAGTACTACACTCCCACAGAATATCGATGTGACTTAGACTTTAGAAGAGACCATGACTCTCTGAAGTTTCGAGTCAGAGGTAACGACCCCTGAGAAAAAATACCGAAACAACTTCGGCATTGACGACTGACGACGCCATCTACTTAATAAAATGTACCTAAAACCTGTAAAAGCAGCTTAAAAGATCTAACTATCTAAATATAATTTAGCATCATGTACATTTCATAGTTATGACACGATAAAAACCAAACTTTTTGATTCGATGATGTTTTACGCGCTACAACAACAAGCTTCGAACGTTCAACCGCTGATCTGTAACCAGCCTAAAAGCCGCGAGCTTGAGACCCTTACGCGGATGCAGCGCAACCTAATAATTTCTTAATGTCATGCGCTCTAAAGGGAATTATTGTTTTGTATTACAATAATGGTGTACTTAGATACTTAAGTACAGATTAAATGTAGCCTTTCCCATTGACGTAGTGCCTTCAGTACAGTACAGTATGTTACCGTTATCCCCATAACGATGAGTAGTTTTGCGTACATGCATTTCAAAACACAATACCTTAGAATCTATAAGACGCTATAAGCTTATCTATTCACGTTAGGACATCATAAGTATGTGCGGATGAATTGAGCCGAAGATCGGGCTTTTTGGCGTTCACTAGGAGAAGCCTACGTTCAGCAGTAAACGAATTTAGGTTAATGCTGATGACGCTTATTCCTTGCCACAGCGGCCACTCAATTGTAAAATTATGAGTTAGGTACCTAATTATTAATATTTAAGGGAAGGATGTTGTAATATTTGATAGTTTATTCAAAATTGACTTGCTACAGATTTATTATGTCGCCCAATCGCGAATTCTCTAATGATTCAAGTTATGAATATTTATTATACAATAATGAAACAATACCATGTCCTTAAATCAACATGCCATAAATTATGTCCTTGCCTTAGCAAGGTTTTCTTGAATCATATGCTAAGCATTCTAAACTTTTTTTATATAGGTACGTTCCTGATAGCTCGGTTTAAATGATATCTCAATTCTTTGAGCTATTAAGCCAAGCTGCTGAAAAAGCCAAGAAAGCCTGAAAATATAAATTACGAATAATAAATTGGATTACTCGAATTCAAATGTTCTATTTATATTCTAAGCATTAGCGTTTCTTTACTAAACGTTGGTGAGATCTTATTTTCGCCCGACCTTTTCCGAGACCGTGCCACAAAATTAGGTCGTTTTTTATAATGTCGAAGCTAAGTGTTATGTCACGACGTTTAATTATTTATCGCGCAGCAAGCAGTGGCAAATTGGCCTTATTATCATTTTGAAGGGAAGATTATTTTGTAGAGACGTGATAGAGCACTGAGAGTTTGTCACGTAGTGTACCTAACTGTTATTGGATTAGTTTGAACTAAGTACAGTTTGTTTGTTGGTTGTTATATTTGACGTTACTATAGATTTGTTGTGTTTTACTTATAAGAACAAGGAACGGATGATCTTTTATTTATTAGAACCAGTTCAGAGTAAGGTGCATCAGATATAATTATACTTATATCAACTTCATAATATCATCATCACTACATAGTATAAAACAAATTCGCTTCCCGCTGTCTGTCTGTCCCTATGTATGCTTAGATCTTTAAAACTACGCAACGGATTTTGATGCGTTTTTTTAATAGATAGAGTGATTCAAGAGGAATGTTTATATGTATAATACATACATATTATAGTACGGAAAAGTCTATTAAAACGCGGGCGAAGCCGTGGGCGGCTAACAAAACCTTATTCTACCCTTGAAACTAACACGACAGTGCAATCAATGGACTTGTAATACAAATCAGCATCATCATCTCTTGTTGAAATCAGATCCGAAATAAAATTAAATTAAAAGTTCCTAATAATCAAGTAAACAGTTTTGATGTTATTAAGAAGTTGGATAAATCTTACTATAATTACCGGGTGCAATTCCCAAGTCTAGCTAAATTTTATTGGGGTTTTCTATGAAATTCTCAGTAGATACAAGCTCGGAGTTTGTTTCTACTTAATAATAAGTATAATGTTTGTCCCCTCTTAAATTTGCCCTATAACATAGCGGTAAACTGAGTCTTTATTAATAACTACACCTCTGCTTATCATCCGGGGATACAGTCATGATGGCACGTAACCAATTTTAAACAATATTTCACACGTATTCGCGGAAACACGAACCGGAAAAACACGAAGCTGTCAACACAATGTAGGCTACGCCATTTTGTCACATCGGCGTGACGATCGCGTGCACAGCGCGCATGCGCGGGCCATGCGCACGATTCGATTTCGCACGTCCATCTGACACGAGAGATAGCAATTAAGATTTTTTTCTTATTGTTAGATAATATTTTTCCGGTCCATGAGTGTTCTAAGAATAGATTGGATAAATTATGTGGTATGTCGCGAAGGAACATGGAACAACGTTGCAATAGTACTAGTAACATAACCATTACAATTGTTACGTTTTTTTTTTAACGTCTGTTAATAAAAGTATTTTCAATCACCCCTGTGTAACTGATTAGGTTCATATAGGTAGGTACATCCTGAGGTTGAACTGCCAAAAATTTTTAAAACTGTTTGTACTTCGGTCCTTTTAAACGAACTAACTTTACTAAGGTGTTTTCCGACAGCACAAGTCGGAATGGTCACCCATCCACATTTTAACCTTGACAATTACATATTACGGGTGCCTGCCATTTTTCCGAAAATTTTCATTACCCAAACAAATTTTAGCAACCTTTTTTATACAATTGCAATATTTCGAATGATTTTAGTACGCATATTTTTATTTGGTCAAATTTTTACTTGGCAAAATATAACCAAGTATAATGTCATTATGGCATTTGGTTTTTAATCAAATAATTTATTACAGCAAACAATCTTAAGACAATAAACGTTTGGTGGTATGATTATTTAAGACAAAATTTAGGATAATTTCTTCTTTAACAAAAATAGGTAGGTTAGGTTAAAACTGTGACCTCCTACCAGAAACGACTTGCATTAATAGAAAAAAGAGATATTTTGGCTTATTTGATTTTGCGTAAAAACTGTTATTCCAACTGAAATATTTGACTAAATAAAATTTTTTAAAAGTACTAGGTTATAGTTTAAACGTTCATTTCCCAAACATTAGGTTTGCGTTATAATTTTTTGTGAATAGATTTTTTGCAAAGTAGGTAATAATTTGGATAATGAAATTATGCGAAACATTTTTTGGGAAGTGAAAATTTGTCAAATTCCTTTCGGTCAAACAAGGGAGACCCATACCTAAGATAGGTACTGCCAGTCTTCTGGGCACGATGCCGGACGACAGCGATGCCGAGGAGTACTTTGACGCCTAGTCGCGCCCACTGTTTTTGTATTTCTTTTTTTTTTTGTAAAATATGTCAATAGTGTAAGTAACTGCATTTTAATTATTAACCTTATTTCTAAATAATAAATAAAGAACTAGATAGGTACCATAATACCTAATAGGTAGTAAGTACCTAGAAAACCGTGTACTTAACCGTGGAACATTATTTAGCCAAATTGCAGTACGTTATGATATTTAACAATATCTAAATGCTGGCATTGTCTTCGGAATTAGACACGGGCTGAGGCTAAAGCCCTAAGCCTAGAAATCTGCGTAGGTGTTAGGCACATAGAATAATGATTTCACCTTATTTTGTGCCTTAGGGTCCATGTCAGAAATGGTGAAGGAAACTTATGATCCTGATGGTTTGTGAAAGGGGTCAAATAATGTTAGTCTAGATTGTAGAGTGACAAGCGGATCGGCTGACTGTGACATCCCTGAATCGATTCTCCAACAGGCAAAGTATTATTAGATTTGTCGTTGAAGAAATTCTTATTAGCCGGGAGTTTGGGTTTGTGCCCAGTTAATGCCAATAGACTACTAATGACTATCTCATTAGTCTAGTGGTCTTAAGCGCGACTGCTACGCTAAAGGTCCTTGATTCGATCCCCAGGTCGAGCAAAGTGTTATTGGGTTTTTCTATGTAATTCTCAGTAGCTAGTGCCCGGTGAATGGCAATAAGCTCGCCCCCTGTTACCTACATGGGACATACCGAATACGCGAACTGTGGGTGTACATTAGTACACCTCTGCCTAACCCTTCGGGGATACAGGCGTGATGGTGTATTATGTTAAGTGTGGTTTTTAATGGGTACAGTCTACTGTCTACTTTTGATTCTGACATACTCCGCCGCCTCTCCAGGATGCACATAATCCAAGAGGATTCCGTAATGTTTAAAAAAAATGTGTGATAAAGAGGAAAGATTTGATTCTTTATTTGTTTTTTTGCATTAAAAAGTCTCTGTATGTCCTGGACCGATTTTAAAAATTCTTTCACCCAAAGTAAGCTACATTATTCTTGAGTGACAATGGCTATATAATATTATATAATATATATATCCCTCCACGCGGGCGAAGCTACGAGCGAAAAACTAGTGTAAAATATAGATATACCCGCTTTCGGCTAGAAAGCCGATTCCAACAAATTTGAAGAAAGGTGAGCGATTTTAAATTACAAAATGATCTTAAATTTCTTGACCAGTCTACTTCATAATCTGTGGCCGTCAGCTTAGTCATAGGTAACGACGCTCGGGGCGAGTCAAAATGGTCTCCCAGAAAGATCACTTTGTGTAGATAGTATGAGCTTAATTATCTGTAACTATACATGGTTACATGTGAATTTTGACCCTAAGAAGGACCACATAACACAAGGTACTCTTTCGAAACTTCCTTATAAATTGCAAATTCCTTAGAAAAATAATTATGAAGATCATAATAATTCTGCGACCAGAGTTTTTTTTTATTGAATAAGCTTCGATGTGCCAGGCGCTAGTGTCGGTAGCTTAGTTGACTAAAGCGTCTGGTTCGGAGTAAGTAAGTTCAAATCCTACCTGCAAAAAAATTACTACAATAACCTTATACTTGAACTTCTATCTGATCCTAAGCGACAATACAGCTCATGAGCATAACTCTCAATTTCTTCCATGAGTTGGGCACACTTCATACAAATATGAAACTACAATATCGATAAAACAAAACACGCTATACGCAGCCGACATACACCTAACCCGAATCAATAAAATTCGGAACCCCTTAACATAGCTAACACAATTACTATTCGGACACGACAAGTAATAAAATAGCAAAAGAAATGGCCATTCGACACTCCAGGCTAAAGACCTCGCTCGGTATTCTTCTCAGCAACCCTTGAGACCCACAAAGGGAAAAGAGCAAACACTTTAAGCGAAGGACCGAAAATAGAGAACGTATTGAGTCGCGAAATAAAATAAGGGTGTGTGGAAATTCTTGTACTTGAGATGTGTATAGAGCTGTTGAAATGAGGTGTGACAAGATAGATCATTAATATACTCACACACGAACTAGTGTCAAAATCCCTTTTCAATTTTCCCTTTTACAATAATAATCATTCATTGCAGGTTAATTATAATCCATATCATATACCTATTAATGTAATGTTAATGTATGACACAGATTCTGTTTTAGTCGCAATAACGATTTTATAAACACCCAAAAATATTCGACGTGGAATTGAATTTTAAGACGATGCTTAGAATTAAAATATATTGAATCTAGATCGTACTCTTGAAACAATTTCTCAAGTCTTAGGAACTAGAGAAGTAGTTGAGCAATTTTTATTCTATGTATTTGTATAGGTAAGTACTATATTATCAATATCTTAGTCCATTTTTCCTGACCTCTTACGATGCAAAACACAAATCCCACTTTCCTCTTAGGTATCGCATAAAAAAAATATTTTTTATAATACAGTATGCGGTAAGATTAGCTCTATAAACGTATAGTGAAGTGGACAATAAGCCTGACCGCAGGTGGCGTTTGGATCTCGCGAACTTTTCAAATATTTGCCATGACTTTCCCATGGATTTGTTCCTTTTTCCCCTTTTGTCCGAACTAACGTTAACATTTATCTACCGAAGCGGATCAAGTATGCTTTGACACGACGGCACGAATATCTTTTGACGAAATATTTGTACGGGACCCGAATGTTTGAACTTGTTTCGAAAGGTTTGATCCGTAAGCATGTTTTGATTCAATTAAATTTTAAATCTGGGTAGCATTATTCTATTGTGGTGTTTGTTTTTTTTTTTTGATACCTATTCAAATGTTTTTTTAATCAGGTTTCGATTAATTTAAGGTTGTGTCAAAACGCTACTGCGAACTTTTCAGAAAGCCCTTACATAATCTAAATAAGTAGGGCTGTGCAATAACTATTGAGATCGTTGAAAATTGTTGATGTTATGGGAGAGGGATTGCGCGGGTATCGATATCGCTTAAGAGGAGTGTCCCTCGCGAACGCAACAATGTTGCACAGTTGTCGCTGTCTCTATCCCTCGCGATGCGAACGCGTGCCCGAGAGGAGAAACAACAATACATTTGCAACATTTTCACGCGTATTTCTTATGTTCCGAATTTTGGAATTATTTCTCCTATAATATTGTTAATACGTAAAAAAAAATCTTGTAAAAATATATTCACTATATTATCTGGGTTTCTTTCGAATCAGAATGTTTCTGTATTGATACATTGTCGAGAAATACTAGCATAAAGTTGGGCCGTTTTTCAACGAAAATTGCCAATCTTTGAGCTCGTGTAACTTTTTGACCGTATATTGAAATGAAATTGTACACTACAGGAACACGTATTTTAATGATAAGATTGTTACTGCAAAATTCCAAAGACTTTCATTTGTTAATATTCAAGATAAGACCAAACTACGTTTGTATGGAGCACGGAACGGATACTATCCTCTTAAAATGAAATTTAAAAAATCTAAGTACTTTAATATTTACTTGACAGCACTACAAGCGGTGAAATTCTAGTGATATCGACTATAACGTTACTATTCGTTAATGTACGTGAAAACGGTGAAGGAAAACATCGTAAGGAAACCTGCATGTCTGAGAAATTTTCTTAAAGAAGACATTAAATTTGTTGATGAAAAGTGAAATTAATTTTAAAAATAACTACCTATAGCATTAACTTAAATAGAATAGATACATTCACAAACAAACATGATATCATAACTACAGCAATTATTACCTCACGCCGTATGGTCCTCTAACCAGCACGCACTTGCATAATCGATTAAAACACACATCGCGATTCCCGCTCACCGATGGCCATCACTAATCTCCTAAAATGTTTGACATTTTGCAACATTGCAATTATACGGTAACACTTTACCGCGAGGCATGATGCACCTGACCTTATACAAGATTTTCAGTTCCTACAATCGAATTTTGTGTATTTTTTTATTCCAAATAAATCCATTGAACAATTGGATCCCATTATGGCAAATTGATTTCCTCAATGCGTTGAATGTAACGTCAAATTGGACAAAAAGTTAACCTGTGCAATTAGCACTAAGATAAAGCACTTGTTACTACCGTGGGAGACTGATTTTTTTAGGCTGTGGCCCAAGAGGGTTTAATTATTATCTGCATGTATTGAGTGTTTACAACTTTTATGCTTGCTGTTTTTATAAGTGTTGTTACAGATTCTTGTTGCGTTACGTCATTGCATAAAATTGTATACAAGTTTCGTCACTTTTTTTTAAATGGCCATAGAGGAGCATGGATTTATGACGGGTGGTGGAGTAGATAACTTGTAGATGGATTTGGTAACTGGTAGAAGGGTTAATAAGATAATGTTGATTTTATATAAAATGTAGTATGAATCTATTTTTTTTTTTCAAACAGAAAAGATCATCAAAGTAAGGTAGATATTCTGACAAGATGCTTATTTCAATCATTCACTTATAACTACTAAATGAGTAGGTACCGACCTCTAATTATTTTCAAATATATATAATATCAAAAAGCTTATAAAGAGACAGAATTGATCATAACAGTTATTCATTAAAAAAATATGAAAATCATCATCGAAAAATACGAAATCATTGAATGGTCATCACTATTATCACACATAATTACACGAAATTTCATTCACACTGCAAAGACATTTCCTACTAAACCGGCTCCTATGACTTAGGCCTCACAGTTATGCGAACAATCTATAATAACAAGTGATAATCGTTCGTTCAGTCAACGTTCGTGTCAAAAGCTCAGAAATTAATGTTCGCAATCACCGCTAGAGGCCAAAGTGAGGCCGAATGCCGAAATTCTCACGGCCGCACCCAATCTACGCGGTGCATTACGAATTTGTCATATTAACTCAATTGCCGAGCGGAAGACACGACAACTCTTTTAGTAGGGATGTGACTGTATTCGGCTTTGCGTGTCGGTTAAAGAATGTCGAGTCACTAATGTCATGGAACGAGCGACTCAATACAAGCGCTCATTATGAGTCTGACTGTCAATTGGTATGCGAAATGACTACAAGTAAGAATCATTTACCCGCGTAACTTTTTTAGAGTTAGAAAAATACAAAATAATATGGTATTATAAAATACAAATATACTCGTATTTTTAGAGTTTGGCACTTCTGTCGATCAATAATAATCAATGTCATCAGTGTAATGGATTTATATTCGAAATCCAAAAATCAGCTTGGTAAACGCTCGCAATATCTTCGTATTAAGTAATTTAATAATTAGTTACTCATATGACAACATAACACAATCATTGACCATAAATTTGAACGTAAACAATTACTTCAAAACACTTAATAAGTGTAATAAACAATCATTGCCGATTTCGTACACTAATACATCGATAACTTATTGGGCACATCACTATTTTCGCAACCGGTATCTGCGACAAAGATAAATGCTTGCAACACTAGCACGTTTAAGCTATTACCACAGGATATAAAATATTCTAAGAATATATTTACTCACTGTTGTTTACAAACATTATTGTTAGTATTTAATCTTGACTGTGTTGTATTATTATGTTTTGAACTCGATTCAGTGATTCATTCAGTCATTGGGAAATACTGAGCTTAATAGTATTTTGAACTGCGAACTGCCTCATGGGCTTAGTGATCGCATGCTCCACTGCACGTGACGCCCCAGGTTCAATTCCCAGGTAGAGTAAAATGTTATTGGTAACCTAAAAATATATACTCGTAAACTGTGGGTGATGGCTTTTTGGTGTGATATAGTGTGTGATGGTATGCGTAGTTTATTTTTTGTTGATTATAAAACCAATTCTGATTAGTTTTTTCCATTCGTCTCAGTTTTCTGGATCTGGTGACCTATAGCTCTGGTAGAAGGATGCTTGCGTAGCATGGCATTCATCTGCATGCTATTTGGATGAGTGTTCTAGTCTATGGCAATTAGCCGAACACAAAATGTCATAAGTCTAAATCCCGATCTAACACCGAGTTTATTTCGTTTAATAGAATAAAATTATTCCTCCGCTTTAACAAAAAGAAAATAAAAATCATAACATACCATCATGCCTGTATTCCCTGAAGGGTTAGGCAGAAGTGTACTAAATGTACACCCACACTTCACCGGTATGTTTAGGTCCCATTTAGTAGGGGGCGAGCCTATTGCTTTAAACGGGCACAAATCCAGATTTCGAGTTGCTACTGAGAATTACTTACCTATATATAAAAACCCAGTAACACTGTTCGACCTGGGGATCAAACCCAGGACCTCTAGCGTAGCTACAGTTGCGCTTAGAACCACTACACTAATGAGGCTGTCAACAATAAATTCTATTTAAAAAAGGAAGGAAAAATTATCTATAACATGATGTTGTGAGACACTATGACAGTTAAACACACCACTACGCATTTATGACGATACCAAGAAATATGACGATGATGTGCGCCGGCGCTACCTGTCATCCCACTAGGTACTCTTAGCCCCTTCGTCACCTCTTACGTCATTCATGGGAAAAAACAATCCGCTGCCGGATCCACACGACTTCGTGATTCTAGCCTTCCAACCTCAATGTAATCGCCGGACCAATAACTGACATTAATGAACAACGCAAATGTCATTGCATAAAAATCAATGCACATTCTTTACAAAGTTTTTTTTTAATGACTGATAACAGGTGGTGGAGTAAGTAGATTGGTATACATAAAACAATATTTGAGCGGTCTTGGCCCAGAAGTAACGACCGCGACTTATACTAAGAGTAGTTCGTAAGTTCGAACCCAGTCGCTTTACTTTGTGCAAAAATTTCATTACCACTGCTCCCAAAAACGGTGAAGGAGGACGCGAGAATACCAAATTCGAAGACATGTGACATCTACCAACCCGCAATACGCCCTCGTGTTGGATTACGGCCTCTGAATGAGAGGAGGTCTGTGTTACAGCTGTGCGAACCTTATATTATTAAAATGATGACAAAATTTTGTTGCGGCGGTAGCCTAATGGCTAGAGCGTCGGACTTGCGATCATGTGGTTGCCGGTTCGAAACTCACCCGTTGCACTAGCGACGTGGACCCACTCGTAATACAAGCATTTAGCTTAGTACGAGGGGTTAACAAGATTAGTAAGCTTTTAAAATATATATATATATATATATATATATATATATATATATATATATATATAATGATATTCACTAGCGTATCAAAGATACCATCACGCTCGTACTGCCTGAAAGATTACGCAGATAAATATGTACAGCTACAGTTGACCCCTACGGTTTACCGATACGTTTTAAAGTCCTATTTATATTTATTTAATTTACTGCCTCATTAGTCTAGTGGTCCTAAGCGCGACTGCTATTCTAGAGGTCCTGGTTTCGATCCCCAGGTCGAACAAAGTGTTATTGGGCTTTTTCTTTGAAATTCACAGTAGCAGCTCTGAGTCTGGGGTTGTGCCCGGTTAATGGCATTAGGCTCGCCCCCTATTACATGGGACCTAAACATACCCGCGAAATGTGGGCGTGCATTAGTAGGTACACCTCTGCCTAACCCTTCGGGAAATACAGGTGTGATGGTATGTTATGTTATATTTATATTTATTTATAGCTGGTGAAGTTGACCCATTAACTAGGAACAGACTCAAACTCCAAGCTGCTACTGAGAAGAGAAGAAAGAAGGAATTTCTTTCTTTCTTCTTCTTTCTACTGAGAATTTCATAAAAAAACCCGATTACTCGACGGTATGGTACGGTACGAGTGGTATTGGATTTTTCTATAAGATTCTCAGAAGCAGCTCGGAGTCTGTTTTTGTACCAAGTTAATGGTATCTTCCCCTGCTACATGGGACATAAAACATACCGGCGAACTGCAGGTGTACATTAGTACACTTTTGCCTAACCCTAAAAGGAAAACAGTCATGATGGTACAAGATTAGGCACATTTTCTTATGTTTTGCAATTAGTAGATATAACCGAGATTTTGACCCATATATTTAATCGTCTGTCTGTTCAAGACATTCGCATTAACTTCAAAACCCAGCAATAAATTAGATATCATTTATTAATACACTCGGACGTTTTGTAGGCGTAGTGCTAAAATTTTATGAGCAAATTCAACCTGATGCAATCTCGCATGGGAGATTGTCGCGAAACCAATCCCACGATTCATTTACTGAGTTACAACATATTATATTAAAGTGTATTTAATATTAATTGCTTAGATAGTATTAGTTGTACAATAAATTATAAGTATTAATCTTGTGTGACGATTTCATAAACAGAGAAATAACTACATATTGTATAAGACTGTATACTGCTGTTTCCGTTTCCGCATTTAATGACGGAACTCCAAATTGAAATAGTTCACTGACGGTGGCTCTGGTAGAGATGGGTTAGTGGCGAGACATTTTGGGCAAAAAAAAGCCCTGTTACACCTAGATATGTTTCTGCCAAGGCATTTTAGGCAAAAAAATTAATGCACGGGCATAAACCCATCTATTGTTGCTGTGAACCGAAACAAGCGGTCTGGAGCGGTGGTGGCCCAGTAGAAACGGCCGCGATTTCCGAGTAGGTCGTCGGTTCGAATCCAAGCAGGCACTCTAGTGTGTCACCATTGCTCCCAAAATGGTGAAGGAAAGTATCGTGAGGAAACCGGCATGTCCTAGAACCAAAAATTCGAAGACATGGCTATCTACCAACTTGCACTGCGCTCGCGTTGTGGTTTACGGCCCATTCCCTCTCACCGAGAGTAGGCCTATGTTCCAGCAGTAGGAACACTACTTATAGGCTGATTATGATGAACCGAAACGATAGATTTTGCATCGTGTGATTCAGATAACTCTCAGTTAAGAGAAAGCATACTTCCATTTAATGAATTTGATTAACCATCCGTTAACTTCTCTATTATTCAAATGAATCGATCATCATCATCAGCCTATATTAGTCCAGTGCTGGACGTAGGCTCCCCCTAGTGTGCGCTAATTCACCTTGTCCTCTGCTTTTCGCATCTGACTTCTGTCAAATGAATAGTTCGATACTTTTTTTTTTAATAAAGCATACTAGCAATGTGGCTCGCACATTACTAGTACCTATTCTTGTTAACCCCTCGTACTAAGCTTAATATTTGTATTACGAGTATTGTATTTTGATTATTACGAAACGACTATTAACGCTTCGGACATAGTCGGCTGTTCTCGGCACTCATGTCCTTGCTATGCCAAATTTTAAGTCGTAACAAAAAAATCTTAGGATGTAGCATGTTTTTGAGCAACAATGGGACTCAGTGTGTCATGCTTTGCCCACATTAGTGATAATAGCGTGACCGTAGCGATTTGGCGGGACCTGTCAAAGTTCAAGGTTATAAAGTGACGTTTACAATAGACGAACAATCGTCGCGATCGTTAGAGAATATTAGTGGCCGCTATGAAGATCAGTTTCTTGGAACTCGTGACAATGTTGCTAGATCTTTAGTAGAGATTGATAGATCGAGACGTTATTATTGTCTATTTTATCATAACAAAACTCGGTAATAATTGTGAATTCGCTTTTGCTTCGTTGGGGATTTATTTTATACTTGCCATGTCCCGCGGTTTTACCGATTTTGACTCGCTCCTCGGGATCGTAGCGTGATGTTAAATAGCTCATAATAGTCCTCATGAATTGGACGATCAAATGCAAAAAGATTTTTTCAAATCCGACTGGTAGTTCCAGAAATTATCATAAACAAAACCAAAACATAATCTAAACCATATAAATCAATGTTATCAAACAAACAAAATCTTCAGCTTTATTATTTTTGTTTGTTGAGGAATGTAAGCAACAACCTTTCCTATTAAATACAAACAACACAATACCTTTTCCTATTAAATATGTGTTAATTTGCCTATTAAACAATAATTCGATAATTATTGAAACAGGTATTATTGTTCTTATTTTTCAATTGATTTTATACTCACCGTGTAGAATATACGATGATATTTATATTATTAGCAACGTTATATTCAAAACTATTGACATCAATAAAATACAGGGCATTCCCTTTCACTTCGATGGAAACGCGTCATCAACGCACAAATTGCTTGACATAACTTAGCGCGTTCATTTACCGTGTAATGTTGAACGCAGCGATCAGTAAGGTGAGTGTGTGCGCCCATTTATTTACCTTCGTTGCACTGTTAATAGTGTCCCGAGGCGCTTTACTCGTTGATTGAGACAATTACAACTGATTGCAGGCCAGTCGCAGAGATTGTGTGACTGTGTTTTTTAGACTGTGTCTTTTTATGTGATTTATGCCAGAAATTGTATTCGCGTGTGAGATTATTTCGTGGAATACAAGAAAGTAAGGCTTGATATTATAATTATGCAAGTTTTGGTGTCTTCAGGCGGAATGGGGCTATTGTTTACTGTGTTTTGCTAGAGGTCATTGGAGAATATGTTTTACGATTGTAGTTTCAGAGTATAATAATGTTTAATCATTATAATTAGGTTTGCATATTAGCCGAATACTTTCGTGAAGGGTCAACATTCACTGTAAGTTACAATTACAGTATTCTTTTGAGTCACTTTTAAACTCTGTTTTATTCGCTCATAGAAATTTTCACTGTGATGCTTCGTGACATAATATGATAACATAACATTTATCTACCATCATCATCATCATATCTACCATAAAACATACATACCATTACTTAGGAAGTGTATTTACACCCTCAGTTCGCCAATATTTTTAGGTCTCATGTAATAGGGGGCGAGCCTATTGTCATAAACTGGGCACAAATCCTAAGTCCCCGGTTATGCTACCGTGGGTTTCATAGAAAAGCCTAATTAAAATTTAACTTAAATCTTTTCTCAGCCTGGGAAGCTTAGTACCACAAGACTAATGAGACAGCCTTATTTGCTCGTAGCGAATTTCTCAGCTCGTCTTCGTGAGCTAATAAAACCATCTGAGTAACTAATTATTTGAAATTTCCACTCGTTCGCTAGAAAAGTTGCAACTCGTGGCCTTTTAGTTAGCGATCACGGGCATACAAAGTTAGTCACCTACAAGTCCACGAGACACAAACACATATAGCGTAGGAGTTCGCATAATTAAATGTATGCTTACACTAATGAATGATAGTACTCATTGTCAATGTACATCGATATCTGTATTTGGGTGTGCTGAGTCAATGGACTGTGGGCTTTACATGACAGTGTGGTAATAGGTCAACGTTACTTAAGGCGACTAGTCTTGAAGACGTCTTTTGAGAACACGGAAAACCAAAAAAGAAACATTTATTATTATACAAAATAAAATTGAATTGCTGGAATTGATGCTAAATTATGAATAATGGGTTATCGTTGTCCCATTAACCATTAACCCATTACATTGTCCCACTGCTGGGCACGGGTCTCCTCTCAGAGCGAGAGGGAATAGGCTATAGTCCACCACGCTAGCCTACTGCGGGTTGGCAGACTTCACACGCCGTCAAGAAAATCTATCAGGCATGCAGGTTTCCTCACGATGTTTTCCTTCACCGTTTAAGCGCGTGATAATTAATTATTAATACGAACATGACTTTTGAACTCGAGACCTTTGACTTGGCAGTCCAATGGTCATATCACTAGACTATCACTGCACTGTTATCTCTCGTAGTGACGTATTCCACATTGGGCACCCGTTTGAACGGCACCTGAGTGAATGGCACCTGAGATATTCCACATACGGCACCTATGGATATTTTGCGCAGGTGCCATTAGTGGAATAATTTATTATTTAAAATTTCATTCCACCAATGGCACCTACGGATTAGTAGGTACTAGTGTTGGGATGTTTATTATTTATCTTAGTTAACTTTGTCATATTAATGGCATATTTTTTTAATATGACACAGTCGGTAAAATCAGTCTTGAGTTATTTATTATGTACTATAAACAACTAAAGATATAACATAATATTTACTTAAATAAGCACAAGTATATTTTTTAAAGTTCAGCGCATAACTTACTTGTGGCTAAAAATTTTCAATAGATATTTTATTAAAAACGCAGTTTTTCCATACAGTGACCAAGAGAAATAAACCCATTTTTGAACTCTTCTACTATATTGTTAATTAATTGGTTCCTACGTTCTGCATATTTTTGTGATTTTGACTTTTCCATTTTTCCGCGGATTTCAGCGCAATTCTTGCAATTTTCTTGAAGAACCCTTAAAATCTTTGCCAGATTCTTGCTACCATTCCTATTGATAGCTTTATTAATCACAGAGTAGTATGTCTCAGGATAATTATTAGTCTTGTGAGCCTGACCGTAACAACACCATTTGTTTGACCAGAATCTGTGATCAATCCACTGCGTTACCATGAAATCATTAAAATGTGTTATGTTTATATCGTGTGGATTCTCACTCATAATGTAATGTTTTATTATCATGTTATTATATTAAACCTTCGATCGAACTATTAAACTTACTACTGATTTTAATCGATTTTTTATTTTGACATCCTAAAAATAATAAACATCCCAACACTAGTACCTACTAATCCGTAGGTGCCATTGGTGGAATAAAATTTTACATAATAAATTATTCCACTAATGGCACCTGCGAAAAATATCCATAGGTGCCGTATGTGGAATACCTCAGGTGCCATTCACTCAGGTGCCGTTTAAACGGGTGCCCAATGTGGAATACGTCCTCGTAGTTTCTTATATTGTGCTTACGCTGATAACTTGAAACAAATATTTTTAATAAATATAGTAAAAGTTTGAAGTACTTTCCCCTACCTACTACTTTTTCATTTCCGCCTCGAATGAAAGTGAAATTGATCATTTCCCATAAAGATTTATCGTCTATATTTTATGATCACATTAAGTCAATATCTTCACACCATATTAGTACTTGAGTGACTCAATAGGGTAAGTACTAGATGCTAGTGTTGTTATATCAAAATATTAATAGTGCGTGACTTAGTTTTCTCGAGACACATAAATCGGCAGCAACGTAAATTTATGTAATATTAAGCAAATTGAAACTTAAATTGTATATCTAATACCTAATAATAAATGTCAGATATTTTAATGATAAGACCGCCCATTGTACCATTTTATGCTTTATAATTTGTACTTGGCATTAGTTTATGGTGATCAATAAAGAATATTCTATTCCTTTATACCTATTATTACAAGATCTCATTGTTGGTCAATACACTCTTGTCAGAAAAAAGTTGAATTTTTAATTTATCGTTTGATAACTGCAAATAATATTTATGCTTTCTCACCTATATTTTGTAAACTACAATAATTAGCAGCTTGCTAACAAACCTTAATAAATCCAATGGAGGTTGTATGAGTCAGTGGTGTGGGTACTAGAAGCCAGTGTTGTAACAGTACTAACCGACACTTGACTCGCCTGTGTCAACACGCCTACGTAGCCTGACATCCGATCCGTCTCTTAAGGCACGCAGCCATTGGGATAAAATAGTTTACTAGTTCCATACGTTTCTATATTCAAGAAAAGAGAAAAGAGAAATGTAGTGTAGCTGGTTCCTTTTCAATGTAACAATGTACGCTTTAAAACTTTAAACAAAAAGAGAGTATTTTTGTACAAGGCAGAGTAATTCTTTTATTTCTATACAAAATAAAAATAATTGCTTCTTCCATTTACTGTGTTTTTCCAGCATCTTTGCTCTATTTATCGTATTAATTATTTCAAAGCACCCTATGCAAACGTTATATACCGCAATCCCTGAGTAACGTAACCACATATTATTTATCTGTTTAACATAATAATCATAAGTTTTGCAAATATTATTTTTTCTTTAATAGGTACCTATCGACATCGTCTCCACAAAAATATTTTTTAGCAAACAAAAGTTTCATTCAAGTAAATTATAACAATGGATGCAGGACTATGACCTTAACTAAATCCTGAATTATCTGATATTTCATTACAATGATAAAACGTTTGCCGTCTTAGTTTAGTGCAACTATTCTAAAGCTTTACACTTTAGTGCCCTCGTGGGCCGATGACTCATTTTGACACTGTCGATTCCATTCAGACAGACGTTTTAAGAAGACATATTGCTTAATTACTAATCCTGACTATTGTCGTTGATTAAATAATTGTTTAAGATTAAATAACGTATTGAATTAATGATTTGGGCTTTCTGCTTTTATAGATTACTAACTGTTGCCCGCGGTTTTACAACTACTCGGCTTGTAGTTGAGTTACCAAATTTAAGGTTAAACCTCCAGCAATATAACTGTGAAAATTTATTTCATTCATTCCGAATCCAATTCAACTTAGTAGTTGTTGCGTGATGTGTGTACACACATAAAGATAAAAGAAGCCCAATAATGTTTTGCTCAACTTGGAAATCGACTCTGGGTGCTCACACTCAAACCGCTATTGCAACTATTGGTCCAGGGTATCTCCACAAAAATTATGTTTTTTTTTTTCAATAAAAAAAAATCTTACTGGCACAGTGGGTCGCACATTACTATCATTCCTGTTAACTTGTGGTTCACGTCGGTAGTTTAATGGGTGGGTTTCGAACCGGCAACTACATGATCGCAAGTCCAACGCCCTAGCCATTAGGCTACCGCCGATTCTCAAATAAGTATATCATGATATAAAGTCAAAGCCAAATGTTTTATTTAAATTAGACCATTATTAGGTTATAGCCCGTAAGTTTTGACTTTCGACCGGTAGTTACTTTCAAAATAATTATCAAAAACTAATTGCGTGGTTCAAAATATTATAGTGGTTCTTATAGAAAAGAAACGGCAAGAAACTACACAGATAAGACGCTTTTTCGAATGATTGCGTCGACTGCCTCATTTGTCTAGTGGTCCTAAGCGCAACTGCTACGCAAGGTCCTGGGCTCGATCCCCAGGTCGAGCAAAGTGGTATTGGGTTTTATCTTTGAAATTCTCAGTAGCAACTCGGAGTCTGGATTCGTGCCCGGTTAGTAATGGTATTCAACAACTTCTTACATGGGACCTAAACATGCCTACCGGCGAAGTGTGGGTGTAGATTAGTACACCTCTGCCTAACCCTTCGGGGACTACAGGCGTGATGTATACGTCGAAATTATTCTAGCTAGGTATATATTATTTACCTACTACCTATTTCATGTGACTAGATCACGTTTGTGATCAGTCATGTCTCATGGGTTTTTTTTACATGTTTTCCTATAAAATGGATGACATTTGAAATATTTCTTCTTGAAATATCACCGCAGTTAATGACGTTATAAGCAAAAAAGACGCAACCAAAATTAAGTTGAAATGCAGGAAGAATTGACTAACATGATTATAATCTGATGTTATTTTTGGTTTTAACTTAAAACATATATTTACCTAAATTAGCATCTAGTATTATTGGTACGATTGCCTTGTGAGTCTAATGGTCGTAATAGCGACTGAGAAGGTCCTGAATCCGATTCTCAAGTCGAGAAAAGTGTTAATGGGTTTTTTCTAGGAAACTCTCAATAGCAGCTTGGAGATGGGATATGCGCCGGAGCTGCCGGTTATTGGCAATACGCTTATTGGATCATCATCTGCCTATATAGTCCACTGCTAGACGTCGGCCTCTCCTACTGTATGCCACAAAGCCTGGTCACCCTCATTGAGTAATTGATAATAAATAAAAACAATATTACCTATACAATATTGACTATCTCATCAATCTAGTGGTCCTAAGCGTGACTGCTACGCTAGAAGTCCTGGGTTCGATCCCCAGGACGAGCAAAGTGTTATTTGGGTTTTTCTATAATTCTCAGTAGAGGTCCGATTTTGGGTTTGTGCCCGGTTAATGGCAAAAGGCGAAGTGTGGGTGTACAATAAGTACACCTGTGCCTACCCTTTCTGGGAATACATGCGTTATGGTATGTAAAATACGTAACATCTTCAAGCAAAGATAGCTGGATCAATATATTAATATGGACCTTACCGACACGACTCACCCATTCGCAAATTGATTATCATTGAATATTGATCGTAAATCTACATTTAAGGAGATCAAATACAATTAATGCACATAAATATTCGGATATAAATATAATATTATCTAATAAACATTAAATATTCATTGAACTGCCTCACCATATTAAATTGACAATAATATTGCATCGACTGTTGACTATAACTTCCCACGTTTAATATCGTTTTTGATAAACATTAAATAGTTAACTGCCTCATTATTTTAGTGGTCATAAGCGAGATTGCTATGCTAGAGGTCTTGAATTCGATTCCTTTTTCAACCAACTTCAAAAAGGAGTAGGTTCTCAATATGACTGTATTTTTTTGTTTGCTACCTCATAACTTTGGACTGGGTGAACCGATTTGGAAGATGAAGGCGGTTTTACTTCTTTATTAAAAGTAAATTTATTTTATACTAGGTTCGGAAAATCCTTCTGGATGGTCGTGAGTATGTCGGACTCGTACTAACCGAAAACTGAAGAAAGAAAGAAAGAAAGAAAGAAAATAAATTTATATTAGTAGTAGTAGCTGAACTTGCCTTCCCATGCCTTATAGTCACGGCCCTGGGATTCCTGACATTCACCACGACCATAACAGGCTAGAATCCAGCTAACGGACCTCTTCAGTAAGCGAGGCCTTGTCTTGCATCTTGCAGAGAGGCGCACGTGTGGTTAGCATGTGCACTTACTAAGGCAATCTTCTGGTCCAGACCACAGCTTATGGGGGCCGAAGGTCTGTTCACACCCTCCAGCGCCCCTAGGGAGAGGTGGGCAACTCTCTCCCGTCAAGTAGAGTCGATAGTCAGTATAGTTGTTATTAACCTCCAACGCAAAAACGATGGGGTGATATAAATTTATCGTGTCTGTGTGTGTCTGTCCGTAGCATCGTAGATCCCGAACGGATGAACCGATTTTGCAAGTGAATTAGTCGGGAATATTCATAGCTATGTTTGATGAAAATCGGTCAAGATGTAAGGAGGGTTTTTTTTTATTTTAAATTTAGTAGTTATTGCTCTATGAAATTCTCAGTAGCAATTCAGATTTGTATCCGATAAATGGCAACAGACTCGCCTTCCTTATATTTAGATTAGACAGTCAAGTAGTTTCCTTAATGTAACTAATATTAGAGATTATAACCTAATTTATTACATAGGCACGAGTTTCCCCTTCACTACCGTATCCTGATCCATAAAATCCAATCACTACTCAAATCCATTGAAAATTAAGGAAAAATGCATGCGGAAAAGCATCACGCCTAATTGGCCAATCAAACACGCATGCCATGTGGTCGCAAGTCGTGACCACGCGCACCTTCGAAGCGTGGTGATCAATTTTTATAACCACTGAATAATCACTGTGATTGTGGTACGTGATTTGTTTATTATTGTTCGTTAGGTTATTTAGATGTTTATGTTTTGTATTCCTGGGTTTAATGGATGGAAATATTCTTGTTATTAACAAAGACAACAAGTGACTTATCTAATACTATCTGAAAAAAATTTATCTAATACTGTCTGAATTACATCACAGAATTACTCCAACAAGAGTAATTCAACGACCACCTAACAGATTAGGTACAATCACGAAATACAGTTATTACTTATCAACTTATTAACCCACTGTTGAACGCAACTGTAGGTACACACAGCAAAAAAATCTAGTGTAGGTACGCATCGAGTGTGGACACATTTGCAGGGAATTGTTTTTGATATTATTGGGACTTTAAATTACTTATTTCAACAATAAAAATAAAATGTCAATGTCAATTACTTATAAATAATTAATATAGTAGGTACTATTTTTTTAAAAAAAAAAGCTTACTAGAAATGTGGGTCGCACATTACTACTACTAATCTTGTTAACCCCTCGTACTAAGCTAAACGCTTGTGTGACGAGTGAGTTCACGTCGGTAGTGCAATGGTTGGGTTTCGAACCGGCAACCACATGATCGCAAGTCCGACGCCCTAGTCATTAGGCTACCGCCGGCGCCGCTTCTATTAGGTACTATGCTAAATCATAGATAATAAATAATTTTATTATTGCACTTAAGGCTTATTTATAACACAAAAAGAAACTCATATGAATTAACATACAAATTTCTGATACCTAGGTAATAATATACGAATATTAAAGGTTGAAATAAAACTGCTTTTTAACAGATTTAATAATAAATACATATCGTCATAAAATCTATATTTTTTTTAATAAATCCTTTCAAATATGTTCGGGAGGTTCTTTGTACAATATTCTGTATACCTACTTATCTTTTCTGCCAACTGTACCAATAACCTTGAGTGGTGATCTTTCGTGAGAGAGTTCCAAGGCAAAAGACGAACACATAAATTTTGTCACAAATTGCGAAACTAAGTTACGTTTTAAATTAGATTGCTTGTAACTCAATGGTAGATACACTTTATGAAGAGGTCACGCCTCATCGCGCCTGGAGGCACCTACAATTACTTATTATTGTGCCAAATTGCTATGGGAACATTTTTTCTAAGGTAGAGATATTTTTTTTATTGAGATAATCATTTATGAAGCCCTTGATGATTAGTAGTTTACCTCATTGGTTTTAAGTGTCACGAGAGTGATTACTGAACGCGAGATCCAACGTTGGACAATCAGGTCAGGTAAAGCATTATTGGATTTCCTGTATTCTCCTCGCAATGTTTGTACACATGAAAAATTTTAAAAAAAGAATGGAGGTGTTTAACTAACACAGGTCCTCTGCCCATCCCTTCTAGAAATATATGCATGACTATATATTTCTGTCTCTGCGTCAATCTAAAGTTGTTAAAAGTGTCAAGTCAAGTCAAGTGGTTAAAAGTTCGCCTTTGTATACAAAAACGCATCAATCTGTGTCAGTATATACTGACCTGTCTTTGTATGTAAAGCCTAATAAGTGCGAGTTCAGCTTTACTGGAAATGTATACGTTGATATGTAACCGTGTGTACCTACCTACTTTATTTATGCATAAACAATTAATAAAAAAACTGCATCATTAGTCTAGTGATCCTAAGCGCGACTGCTAATTCTGAAGTCGAGCAAAGTGTTATTGGGTTTTTCTATGAAATTCTCATTAGCAGCTCGGAGATTGGATTGGCTCGCCTATTCCTTGGAACCTAAACAGGCAAAGTGTAGGAGTACCTACAGTAAGTCACTTTTGCCTAATCTTTCGGGTATTAGGTATGCACAGGCCAGAGAGTATGTAAAAAAAATATACGTATTGTTGTGTTTATAAAAACAAAATCGTGCTTCCAAACTCAATCAAATATAATTAATCACTCAAAACTGGCCCATCCTTCAAAATTCCATTGACCTTTGACCTTAAATCAAGGATTACAATGTTTTTATTCTTAAAAGCCGTTATGTTTGAATCATCATATGAGTTGTGCTACTGGTCTTGAATCTGCTATGATAGAAATGATGACATTTTTATTAATAGTCGGTGCGTCTTATGATGGCACAGCGAAAGAATGTCCGAGTAGTTGCCGGTTCAAATTTGCATCGGGTCAACTAAATGCTTAATCTTAGTCAGGGAGTGTTGGATAGTTTTGAAGATATATCGGTGTCAAAGAATGCATGACAAAAGATAAATAATTATTCTGAATCAGTAGCTCGTAGATCAACTTTAAAGATTATAAGGTGAAAATATAAATAACATGCATTACAAAATTATAAATTTTAAATCACATGACAATACCAAGCTTTATTAGTTGGTTGCGTCCATTTTAGGACTTAGGACTAATGAGGCATTATTTTAGTGGTCCTAAGCGCAGCTGCTATGCTAGAGGTCCTGGGTTCGATCCACAGGTCGAGCCAAGTGATATTGAGTTCTTCTATGAAATTCTCAGTAGCAGTTTGGAGTCTGGATTTGTGCCCGGTTAATTGCAATAGGCTCGCCCCCTCGTCCCTTACATGGGACCTAAACATACCAGCGAAGTGTGAGTGCACATAAGTACACCTCTGCCTAACCCTTCGGGAATTACAGGCGTGATGGTATGCTAATATATAATTATTCTAGATCAATAACATCCTTATAAAATGCAAGGATGCACAAGTGATGTTTATAACCTCAAACATCAATTAATATTCAATACATTTGACCATTACCTACAATTAATGTCTGATGTTCAATAAATATGTATGTTTATGTTTTACATTATGATAAAATACATACTTGAACAGAAAATCAATTTTATATATTCTGTCAACTATTGATTAAAAGATATAAATTACTTAAATCGATTGCATAATTGTCTGCAGTCGTTTGAGTCTTGAATCGTGAATAAAGATAGCGATAAAAATCTGTATTCATCGTAAACTATATATTATAAGCGACGTAAAGAAGGTGGAGGTTTTTAAGTTCTATTTTTTTTTGTTTGGACTTAACCTCTTCTCGTTCCTACCTCGTTCTTACCTCAGGACTCTATCATTGAAACGATAAGAAAATTCTGTTTCTTTGTGAGGAAATACTTCCCAGTTAAATTTGGTGCAGATGAGATCACCCAAACTTCAGAAAACAACACTAACAATACCGTTCGCAAAACAATGACATCGTCAACATAGGTAAAAAAACCTAGTAATGGAACTACTCTCAACTCACAATTTAGGTATTTGATGAGATAAAGTCTATTGTGTTGCAATGGGCAATATTGAAATGAATGTCATCTGCGGCTACTTGTGTCACTAGAAATATTATTAATATTCATAGTGATGGCCAAAGAAATATGAAATCCTTGTTGATAATCTCGTAGGTATAACAGGGCTTAGAATGTGCGTTAATACAAGATCAACTAGGTCACTCGGAGAAACGTCACTAAAATGTTATCAGCCAATGAATTTTCTTTAAAAAAAAATACTATAATGCATTACTACAATAGCCCGATTCACGTAATTAAAGCCGTAGCGATGTCGCAAGAACTTAACCGTTGAAACAGTTTTCCAATGTTATGTGAATACTGTCAAGCCAACGTTTTAGAACCAATCTCGCCCAACGAAAATTTGTGAATACGGTTCAACGATTTTTCAATAGGACGACTACTAAATCGGTCCGATCGTCGGATGTGAATAGGAAAACTGTTTCAACGATTAAGTCGCTGCGACATCGCTATGGTTTTAATTACGTGAATCGGGCTACAGTTTTCTGCAACTGGCTTTAAAATTATTATCTTAAAATAGCTTAATAAGCGGCGGTAGCCTAATGGCTAGGGCGTTGGACTTGGTTGCCGGTTTGAACCCACCCATTGCACTACCGACGTAAACCTACTCGTAACACAAGCAGTTGATTCTATCGTTCCGACCGTTCAGTGTGTAGGTATTGAGTTGTTGCATGTTACACTCTCATCTCAAAGCGTTTGTACTCAGGATGACTTGCACATTATACTTGTCTATATACCCCCCGACGTATCCAATATCCCACTGCATCTGAATGACATTGGGCAAGCTATAACGGACGCAATTACTTTGAACGGTAATAAAAATTTTATTCTTATCGGTGATTTCAACTTACCCTGTTTGACATGGACGGATGAAGGTTTTTCTATACAAAATAATTGTAACTGTTCGCTGCAAATGAGAACTAATGCTGCTTCCTTTGCAGATGAATTAAACATTCTCGGTTTTTCCCAATACAACCTTATCACAAATACTAACAGCAGGACTTTAGATCTATGCTTTTCAACTATACCTCTCCTTGTAAGTAGAAGCGATGATCCCTTACTCCATGAAGACTCTCATCATCCTGCTCTTGTCATAATGGCTTCCGAAATATTCTTAACACCCTTAGAAGAAGTGTACATACCACGACGTAATTATTATAAGGGTGACTATGGGGAACTGAATAAACATTTTAACGGGATAGATTGGGATGATAAGTTATCTGCTAAATCGGTTGAGGATGCTGTTGACTCGTTTTATAATGAAATTAAAATTGGTGTGGAACATTTCATTCCCTTAGTTTATAAACCAAAAAATCATAAATATCCGGTTTGGTACAATCGAGCTCTTATTAAAATCATTCGTGAGAAAATCAAAATACATAAAAGATGGAAAAAATATGGTAACCCCAGGGACTACTATGAATTTGCATTACTGCGTTCTAGACAACGTGATGTTGAAGCATCCTCTTTTAAAGGCTATATAGGTCAGACCGAGAAAGCGATTAGTCACTCTCCGAAAGTTTTCTGGACCTATGTTAAATCTAAGAGAAATTGCAGTCAATATCCTAAAACCATGACATTGAATGAGGATACATTGGAGTCCGGTAATGACATTTGTACAGCTTTTAACAAATACTTTCACAGTGTTTTCGTTAGCCCGTCCATGCCCTCTGCGGCTGCTACGTGCAACTCTAATGAATTCAACGGCTCAGCTAATGTCCTATCTAGCCTCGATATCACTGATGACGATGTACTTAAGGCTTTGCGTGCGTTAGATACAACCAAGGGCCCCGGTAATGATGGATTGCCTCCCATTTTCTTGCATAATTGCGCTGGTTGTTTAGCATATCCTATAGCTATATTATTTCGTAAGTCTATGGCTGAGTGCGTCTGTCCCTCCCTATGGAAAACAGCTCACATAGTGCCAGTACATAAGAAAGGGCCCAAGATGGATATTAAAAACTATCGTCCAATTTCTATTCTTAACACTCTTAGCAAAGTTTTGGAGAAAATCGTCTATAATAGTATATATCCAATTATCTCAATCGGTATTGGCCAGAGCCAACACGGATTTGTTAAGAGACGGTCCACAGTGTCTAACTTGGCCACGTTTTGTAACTTCGTTTTGCATAATATGGAAGCGGGTGGTCAGGTTGATGTGATCTACACGGATTTCGAAAAAGCATTCGATCGTGTGGATCACGACATCCTGCTCGCAAAGCTGCAAAAACTTGGGATTCATGGTGACTTGCTGAGATGGCTTAGTTCATATCTGTCTAACCGATCGCAAGCTGTGGTAATGGGAGGTTTTAAATCTGACTTCGTAAATATCCCCTCCGGTGTTCCTCAGGGATCCTTACTGGGTCCTCTTTTTTACTGCGCATACCTATGTGACATTCAGTCTTGTTTCAGTTCCGCGAAACATCTCATGTACGCCGATGACATGAAAATATACATGTGTGTAAAATCCAGACATGATTGCGTACTAATACAGCATGATCTTGAGGCATTATACAGGTATTATCAACATAACAATATCACTGTCAATGTCTCAAAATGTCAATGTATTAGCTTTACCCGTTCCAGACATCCAATTAAATTTCCTTATGGATTTAATAATAATGCTATCGAAAGGGTTGATGTAGTCAGAGATCTTGGTGTAATGTTAGATTCTAAATTACTTTTTAACCACCATATTGATAACATTACCAATAGAGCCTCTCGTAACCTTGGTTTTGTGATGCGTACTTGTAGGCCTTTCAGGAATTGTCACAGTTTAAAGATAATATACTTTGCATATGTGCGTAGTATTTTGGAGTATTGTAGCCCAATATGGTCACCCCAATACGAGGTATATATTAAGAGAATAGAAAGTCTACAGAAGAAGTTCATTAAATTTCTAAATTACAAATCCCGAAGACGTCATGATTCCTATGCCCGGGATTGTAAACACTATGATATGCTTCCCCTTGTGGATAGGCGTAAGATGTTGGATATGCTTCTGCTCTTTGACATCCTACGGGGTCGTTTGAACAGCAGTGATCTGTTATCATGTATAGATTTCTGTACCCCAAAAACACGTACCAGACATACAAAATTATTCAGTATCCCTAGCTTTCGCACCAAATACGGGAGAAATGCTGTTATGACCCGACTGCCTCATATCTACTCTTTGAGCTTTGAAGATGTCGATATATTTCATTTATCAAAACAATCATACCGTAGACAGCTCAAAAAGATATTGTTTAATGAATATGCTTAATGAATATATTGTGTCAATGTCATTCTTTATAAACTAAAGTATGTCTTTGATTGCTTCCAGATATTATGATATTATAATAATTTGTTATTTCCTTTTTATCAATATCCTTGTTTATACATACTTGCTGCACTTCGCCACTTTCTGGTTATTCTAGCTTTATCAATGACGTGAAACTCTGTAATTGGCTAAGAGATAATTGTTATCATCTCACTATCACTGTTCAGTGTGGGCAGACACAATGAAGTTAGAAACATTATCGCAATGACATTAGACTGTGCATTGATGGTGAAGTGAATACTAAAATCATGTAAATTAGTAATAAGCTGTTGAGTTTCCTTATATAAATAAATAAATAAATATCCTGTAGACTATTGGAGGAAGTTGTCTACAGGATACAATCAACTTTATTATATTGATATGACACAAATTTCATGTTTCTTTCACTCTCACTTTCAAGCGAAGAGTAACAATAAAAAATAACACAACCGTTCATCAATTAGGTACTTATCTTTTCAAATCTAGACTCAAAATTGGCCTCGCGAAATGTCTGGCCGCACCATTTTTGATCGATGGCGCATAGTTTGGTAACATTTTGGTACAATTTCACAACTGCAAGTCGATGGTACATGGGCCATTAGTGCGTGTTGCCAAACTCTATGATTCATGATGCTTCGTTCATTGTCTCTGCTTCGTTTATTTGTTTTGTATGTTTTTAGGGTTCTGTTTGTACTCGTGTGTATTACAGTTTAAAGTTATTGAGTTACAGTGTACTAATACTGTACTATCTTCTTCTTTTCATCTTTTATTCTTTTATTGACAGTGTAATAAAATGGCTGGGGCGTCAGACTTGCGATCATGTGGTTACCGGTTCGAAACCCACCCATTGCACTACCGACGTGAACAGACAAGCATTTAGCTTAGTACGGGGAGTTAACAAGAATACTAGTAATGTGTGACCTACATAACATTTAAAAAAAATATTTTTGTTTTGTACCTAAAGTTTGTCTGTAAGTATGTTATACCATCACGCCTGTATTCCCAAACCTATTAAACCTTCCCGCAAAATTAGTATTAGTATAGAATATGTATGAAATATCGGTTTGTGACGTCACAAGCCGCTATTGTTCGCTCTCTGAGTAGAATAAAATTAAAATGCCTATAACTTCCTTATTTTTCGACCAATTTTAATTTTGTTTTTGTTGATCGACTCTATTCACGGTAGCTATATAATTTTATAAGACCGTAAAAAAATACTGGCCTATCCCCCCTTTGTTTATCAGAAAGTAGATACGGAACCCCAAACCAAAATCGAACACGCTTCACCATATTTTTCGTAACACAGAACCCAAGTGTTTGCCGTAAGTTTTAATGCACACGTGTTGATTGGAGTAAAATAGTTCACTGTAACTTCCTGTGAATAGCTACCATTGTGGTAATTAAGTTCGTTACGTAAAATGCTGAAAGTGCTTACCAAATCAAACCAATTCGTAAATATTTCGTCTGGAAATTTTCTTTGCCGGAAAAATATTTATGTATGTCTAGTATCCATCGTGCCTGTATTCCCCATAGGGCTGACAGGTGTAATCTCACAGTTCGCAAATATGTTTATGTCCCATGTAATAGAGGGCGAGCCGATTGCCATTAACCGGGCACAAGCCTAAACTTCGAGCTACTTTGAATTTCATAGAAAAACCCAATAACAGTTTGCCCGGGAATCGAATCCAGGAGTGATCTACTAGATTAGGTAGCTAGAATCTATGTGTGTGAAATGTAGTACCCCTGTCAAGCCTAGCCGAGAGAAGCAGGTCACTACCTACCATTTCTCGAAGCGTAAATATTTCTGTGTTTATGCAACCGACCCTCAAAATACAAAGTTCATTCTGAGCATGCGCAATTTAGATCATCGTTTGCCCATCGCCCATCGTTATGCCATTGTTTAAAAGTATGATAGCCGTCTTACATTGATCGTTTCGATAAACTAATCGATTGATGTTAATCAATATCGAATGTATTACATATCTACATTTCTGATGATCTATCGTCACTTCGTCCCAACCACGATTCGGTTGAAGGTTATACAGGGTGACTGGTGAGATATTAACGATATTTAAGGATACTACTCGGTATTCGATTCTCGTTCTAATTCTGTTATAAAATAGGTATGCGGTCGCCAGCACATCAGGTTTCCATAAAATGTCAAATTTTCTCAGGCCATTTTTAACTTAATCATTTATATTTTAAGGTTAAAATTATTTGAAGAAACACAGTTTTGTATAACTTGACGTGCTGGCGATTGTACTTAATTTTTAGGGTTCCGTAGCCAAATGGCAAAAAACGGAACCCTTATAGATTCGTCATGTCCGTCTGTCTGTCTGTCCGATCGTGTCACAGCCTTTTTTTTCGAAACTATAAGAAGTATGCTGTTGAAACTTGGTAAGCAGATGTATTCTATGAACCGCATTAAGATTTTAATACAAAAATAGAAAAAAAACAATAAATTTTGGGGGTTCCCCATACTTGGAACTGAAACTCAAAATTTTTTTTTTCATCAAACCCATACGTGTGGGGTATCTATGGATAGGTCTTCAAAAATGATATTGAGGTTACCAGTATCATTTTTTTCTAAACTGAATAGTTTGCGCGAGAAACACTTCCAAAGTGGTAAAATGTGTGTCCCCCCCCTGTAACTTCTAAAATAAGAGAACGATAAAACTGAAAAAAATATATGATGTACATTACCATGTAAACCTCCACCGAAAATTGGTTTGAACGAGATCTAGTAAATAGTTTTTTTTTAATACGTCATAAACTGAATATTTTGCTTGAGAGACACTTTCAAAGTGGTAAAATGTGTGTCCCCCCCCGCCTGTAACTTCTAAAATAAGAAGACGATAAAACTAAAAAAAATATATGATGTAGATTACCATGTTAACTACCACCGAAAATTGGTTTGGACGAGATCTAGTAAATAGTTTTTTTTAATACGTCATAAATCGTAATGATACGGAACCCTCCGTGCGCGAGTCCGACTCGCACTTGGCCGGTTTTTTAACATATTTCCCTATAAATACTTAAATGGAGAGTAGATATTATATTCCCAACTCGCTTTGCTGATTCAGTAATGAATCTATTGTGTGTTGATAGCGCAGCACGTGCACTGTGTTGCCGCGCGGTGTCCATGCGTTGCGTAATTAATTAATTAACTTTCAGTTACGTTTACTAAGTAGTCATTTCTTTTTATATATGATCGACAAATATCAAATCCTCGAGTATCAGTCAATCTGTATAATGTGCTCCGAATAATGACTCAGGTAATGTGCCATCAATTAATATTATTATGAAATGTCAAGGAATATTTAAGTCTACATTACTTACAATGTCATAGAATGCCCAAATTCCAATAAAGAAGGTCACCATTAAGCCTAACTAATCTAGTCTGCGATCAAAGAAACACACTATATTTTACATAATGGCTAATAGTGTTTTTGTAGCAAACTTTTTGTAGCAAATTATAATTTAATTCAACTAATGTGACCACTGACAATGTCAACGCAATTTAGGTTATGCACACACTATGACGACGACGATCGTACGTCCGTGTCGACGATCTACTTTACGTTATCTAATTTTAAATGAGATTTATTAAGAAATTACTGACTTGAAATCTGATAAAGATTGAAGACATCGATTTTATCGCGGATTAGAAATACCAATGTATTTTCCATGTTATTTTGTAAGTATTGGTAAAAAGTTATTTACCAAATTTGAAGAAGAAAGCGCATCTTTAACAATATGTTATAATACTTCTAAGTTGGTCTCATAAAATATAAATTTTGTTGCTTGGTAAAATTACCACGGGTTCTGAACATCAGACACACGAAATGTTTGAAGTCAATTTTCTTTCCCTAACAAGTTATTCAATAGGTAGTTACTATATGTTTAACTTTATTTAAATCACTTACTTATTACACCAAAGAAATCTTTATGTTAAATTTCGACCAGATCTGTTTGTGTAAGTACCTATATTATATTAGAAATTATGTAACTAGTTTGTGTATATTATTTTAACATTGGATAACACTTGTTTGAATTTTATTCTGTCAAATCAACAAGCCTTTAATAACCTATGCTGTATTTATGAAATACGATAATTTGAGTTAATGTATATACATGTTACGCTTTATGCAATCGACGCGCGGTACGTCTCATCTATACAGTGTGTGTACTACCTAACTCGAATCGAATGTCTCGCAATCAGTTGACAGGCATGAAGGCTGCAGCGCTGCACGCCGCGTGACGTCATCAGCCGTGATTACCCGCAATTGTCATCAGTGTGTAGGGTTGCCTGTATGTATACTTTAAAAAAACCAGTTTCAAAAGGGTTTTAACACCAACCTTAATAGCTAAATGGTAATCAAGTGACCAGACAATTAATTATTGCATCTATAACTATATAATTATGTCAAAGACAGTAATCCTATAATAATTAAGTATATCAGAGGGCTTGTAGAGAGGCGAGATGTATTGCCCCTCCAACCAAAAGGAGGATCTTCCAACCAGGCAGGTGTTTTTGCCTGGCGGGCTACGGCCCGGCGGTTAATGTCGGGCGGTTGTATCTATGCTAGTCGCGCGGTAAACTTACTACGAAAATCGAACGTCTAAACTAATGAATAACATACAAAAATCTTGTGACTTTACTATAAGTACCTAGGTAAGTACCTCTTACCAAACAACATTTGGGAGTAGGGTCAACGTGAGGCTAAAATATCAAAAAGTGGAAAATCGGATCTATCGTCATGTCGTGTCGGAACGGTTTTCCGACACGACATGACGATAGATCCGATTTTCCACTTTTTGATATTTTAGCCTCACGTTGACCATCGTTGGTTCATAGTTGGTAAATTTACGATCGTCAGTTGAAACTTCGTATTTCAATTTTCGGAGTAGCCCCCCTGGAAAACAGTGCACAGCCTTTGATTGAATAATATGGGAGTACCTATGTATAATTTACATCACTATTATTTTTTATTTTATTTTTCAAATACAATTAGTTCACTGACTCAGGTAGTGGTGTCATGAGGGCAAAACAATAGATTTTGCATTGTGTCTACAATATGGCGCTTGACGGGTTAAAAGTAACCATTGTTAAACTCATAAAAAATGGCTTAAATTACCGATATTTAATAAATATATATTGCAGTAAAGGATCCGAAACATCGAGAAATAAAAAATATCAATGTAATCCGATAAAATCCGTAAAAAGAAGTTTTATTTCAATGTCTAATATACGCGTAAGTGCCAGAAGCCAAATACATATTTCTTGAAATCTTAAATAAGAACATCCAAATCAGTTAATTTAAATGTTGTTTGCCGAAATGAAGAATACTTAAATATGCACATAATCATCAAAAAATCTAGAATATTTGAATTCTTACCAACTTAAAAGTAATAAAATACTTCCATTTTAAATAACTTTGAAATATCCCATCTATGAAATATCTAATCTAATTGACATTTCTCTCAGTTAATTGATTTCGTGACAATATTTATTGGTTTAACTAATTGGTGAATTAAATATAATAAAATAATAATTGAATATTACTTATCTGTATTTTTATATGCTATTTTAATAGATTTTGCATTTATTACGTCCGAGCACTCTTTATAATAAACTGGTTAAACATAAAATTAGAATAGATTTAAATAAATAAATAACATACCAGCACGGGTGTATTCCCTGAAGGATTAGACAGAGGAATACTAAATGAACACCCAAAATTCGCCGATATGCTTAGGTCCCATGTAATAAGTGGCGAGCTTAATTATCATCAACCCATTACATCGTCCCACTGCTGGGCACGGGTCTCTTCTCAAAATGAGAGGGATAAGGCTACAGTCCACCACATTAGCCTACTGCGGGTTAGCAGATTTCACACTAGGGGACGAAGCCTGTTGCCATTGAAATATATACCTAAGAAACTCATACCTAAGGTTCTAAAATTTTTGCCGCTAAATAATGTCAGAACATTATTATGTTCCAATAGTCCATGAGATCGCTGAGCATATGGGTATTAACAACTGACGGGCTCGTTGCTGAGTAATAATTGCGCTGATCAACAGATCACGGTTAAGCTACGTCTATTGCGGTCACTCTTTAGATGGCTCTTTTCATGACTCCTCGGTGCCTCGGAAAGCACATAAAGCCGTTTAGTGCTGCAAAAATCCCACATACAATGGCCTTCTTCCAATAGTCAAGGAAGACATCTAGGTCTTCCCACCATCTTCTCCGTGGTCTACTGAGTCTCCAGTTAACTATCTCAGGGCTCCAGTTCTGAGCAACGGTTTGGTCAAATCAATATAACATCATGACTTTCAGAAACTAAGCGTTTTGCGTCTACATTTATAGTGCGTACTGCTCTATTATGGAACTCTCTACCGGAATCTTTGTTCCCTGAGACCTACAATTTGGATGTCTTCAAGACGAGAGTGAATAGGAATCTTCTAGGCAAGCGCGCTCCATCGTAGACCACTTCGATGCTTAACATCAGGCAAGTTGTGGTTAAACGTAAGCCTATCTGTGATAAAAAAAAACTAACACCCTTATTATTATTATTGGATTATTGGTGAGATCCTTCAGAAAGGTCAGGTGTGTAGTACCCGCAACCGGCGCATGTGTATAACAAGATGTATGAATGTGGACGAAGCAAAGGAAGTATGCAAGAATCGTAGCAAATGGCGTTTTGTAGTTTCTGCTTACCCCTATGGGAAAATGGCGTGAGTGTATGTATGTATGTATGTACTAACACCCTTAGTTAGCTCGTTTGTTTAGGGCCCTATCTAATATAATTAATATTATGCTGAAAGATACTATATCTCAGTACAAAAACTACATAATATAGGCCAAGTTGTCGTCAACAGAACTGTCAACCCTAAATCACTGATGATCACCGCGGCCTTGGCAATAGTCACGAGTTGACAGAACACCGTCGTTTGTTAATTTTAGTGGAAAACCGACCGCCGAGCGACGAGCTAATCAGGTGACGAGTAGTTACATCCCAGGCTGTTAAGGCATGAGAGGTAGCGGGGAGCAGGTTATAATAGAATTCAATTACGTGCTTCTAAAAAATATGTTAACTTTATTTTTAACATGAATATTTTATTCTACGTTCACATATCTAACACTGAACTGTTCAATAGCATTGCTGGTTTCAGGAATCGAATACACGACCTCACCTGCAGCAACCACCAGTAAGCACCCTACAGACCATTCTAGATAAATGAGACGGTTAATACCCACATAATACTCATCATGAACTCATTTACGGTCCATCTGCATAATAGCTGAACTGGCTGACCTATAACCTGATCCTTCTGACTCAGAATGAGGATAGGGTATTAGTATATAGTCCACCACGTTAGTGAACTGCGGATTAGCAGGGCTCCTCACGATGTTTTCAGTCACCGTTTAAGCGAATATTAATACGCATATCATTATAAAGACTCTGAGGTGCGTGCCTGGGTTTCGAACTTCAGACTAACGACTTGGCAGTCGAATGGTCACATCACTTATAGGCTATCACTGCTTAGATAATAAGAACTTAATAAATTATTTTATAGAATATAATTACGTCCAAATCTTCTAACTTAGACCAAACCAAAACCCTATCTGATCCGTAAATTCGTATTGATACGCGCATTTTCTATGCAAATGTCGATTACTTTAATTGAAATGGCCTTTGCCTGTATTTATACGTACACGATGAAGTAACGCAATATTGTTTCAAGATAGAGTTTTTTTTTATAATGTCGTAAAACAACTAATTCGCATCGAGGACACATATTAAGTGTGGAGATAGATTATGTGTAAAGAGGTTGTAATATTAAGTTTAATCCGTGAAAATGTTAGGCAATACAGTCACATAAGACTGGCTGGCCGTTTTTTTTTTTATTATATTGGTAAAATACTAACCTCATTAGTATGACATCAATGTTTTACAATAGATCGTGTTTTGTTTTTTTTTCGCTTCAAAACGGGTTTTGATATATGAAGTTTTTTTTTAATTTAAAAATGGAACCTTTTTTCTAGTATGCATGCAGTTTTTTTTTTTTCAATTATTGCAGTAATTTGTACCTCATTGATCTGATGATTGTGAGCGCTACTGCTACGCCAGAGGTCTTCGATTCCTAGGTTGAGCAAATTGTGGTTGGGTGTTTCTATAAAATTCTCAGCACTCACAATTTATATTTGTGCCCGTAAATGACAATAGTCTCGCGGCTCGCCCCCTATTACTACCTTAACAAACCAATGAACGATTGGTGTACATTAGTACACCTCTGCCTAAACTTTTGGGGATTACAAGCGTGATGGTATGTTTCATCCGAATAGATGGTAAGACACTAACCAGATTTAGATGGAGCCGCCATAGAAGTATACCCACCTACTTACTTATCTATTCGAAATCACTGTAAAGACTTGATACGCGATATCTTCACATAGGTCAACAACATCCAAAAACAAACAAAACGAATTGAGAACTTCCTCTTTTTATAAAATCAGTTAATTAAAAGAATACAATTTATCAATCAGCTGTTACATCTACTTACAAAATGACATTTACTTAACCGGTTACCAGTTTTTACCAAATCGATAGAATAATCATTCACATCTGTGAAAAACCAATAAATAACATTAGGTATGTCAAATTTACATAATCAAATCGGTGTGAAGTTAACAAATTTTACTATTTAGCTGACCAACGTTATTATGTATTATGATTTATAGACTTTAACTTCGGATTAGATTGTCTCCTTAGTCTAGTCGCCCCAAGCGCGACTGCTACGCTAGAGGTCCTGGGTTCGATCCCCAGGTCGAGCAAAGTGTTATAGGGTGTTTCTATGAAATTCCTAGTAGCAGCTCGGAGTCTGGATTTGTGCCCGGTGAATGGCAATAGGCTTGCCCCCTATTACATGGGACCTGAACATACCGGTGAAATGTGGTTGTACTTTAGTACACCTCTGCCTAACCCTTCTGGGGAATACAGGCGTGATGGTATGGTCAGTAGTTTTCATAACAAACAAACAACAGTAGGAACAGGAACAGTATTCTAAAAATCTTTCTTTTCGGGTTCCATTCAGATCCAGACATTTTAAATACTCATTTCTACTCTATCCCCCAATCTTCAATAATCAGAAACAGGTTTTATCAAATTTTACAATAGTATAAATGATTATCGACTACAGAAGATGTCTAATCATGTTGCATATGATGCGAACTCTGAGGAGCCTAGAGAAAATTTTGCCTCCTCTCCTCTCCTGTATACATAAAATTATTGGTGTAAAATATCGACATGCCATACACATATATTTTTTAATGAAATGAAATGAAATGAAATGAAATTTATTATTTGTAAGAATTGTAGTAAATTACAGTTGGTTCAAATTAAGTAAGCACTAGGACAATTCGCTAAATATAGCATACAAATTTAGATTATTTTTACAGTTATTCAGTTTAAGGAACAGATATTATTTATTTAAGTTTAAGATACTCATCTACGGAATAAAAGGATTTATCGATAAGCCATTTAAATAAGGCTGTTTTAAAACGATTAATTGGAAGTTCCTTAAATGTTACAGGCAACTTATTAAATAGTCTTATTACCATGGGAAAACAACTCCTATGATACAATTGACTTCTCATAACAGGAAGTGTCAGTTTGCTAGGATATCTAGTATTAAATTAAATAGTATCACCAAGACGTTGAAATAGATACGAGTGTGATTTAACAAATTTACAACATTCGAAAATATATATACCAGGAACAGTTAATAACTTTAATCTTTTAAAGAGAGGTTTACATGAGGTCAGCGGTGACACGTCACAGAGAGCGCGTATACACTGTTTTTGAGCAATGAACACTCTATTTATTAAGACAGAGTTACCCCATAGGACAATGCCGTAACTAAGATTGGAAGCGACATATCCATGATAAGCTAGAAGGCCTGTTTTAAGGTTAGTTATTTTAACAAGTCTCTATAAAGCAAAGGCAAAGCGATTAATTTTTTTTGTTACCTTTATTATATTATATTTTTGAAGCGGCGGTAGCCTAACGGCTAGGGCGTCGGACTTGCGATCATGTGGTTGCCAGTTCGAAACCCATCCATTGCACTACCGACGTGAACCCACTCGTAACACAAGCGTTTACCTTAGTACGAGGGGTCAACAAGATTACTAGTAATGTGCGACCCACATTGCTAGTAAGTTTAAAAAAAATAAATTTAAAAAAAAATCATGTAGAATATTGGCATGCGGTCAAACATTAGTCCGAAAATATCCTCAACTTTTCTCCAATTCATAAGCTCTCTAGAAAATTTTGCACGGAACAATGTGCGTGCGCATAAAAGAATCACGTACACCGTTACGTCACGTCCTTTTCCTGCAAATTGGGAATTCACACGCTTGCACGGTGTCATTGCAATTAATATAATTTGACATTCGTCTCGCTGGCCAATCTTTTAATTTTTTGTGTTCCATACGATGGATAGTTGAAATCGTAATTGCAAAATTGAGACATACCGTTGACAGTCACGAATAAAAAACAAGAATTGTTTTTGTCTGCAATTTTTTTTACTTTTTTAACTGATTTGGCAAGTCGATACGTTTTTATTGTCATCGTTGTAAACTAGGGACTATTTTTTTTATTTGAAGTTGGGTAAACTACACTCAATCTTACCTTAGCATAACATTTCTTATTATTTTATATCTAAGTATATGGTGCCTATGAAAATGTTTCACCAAATAATTAATATAAAAAATAATGTATATATTTGCATACTAAGATTATAAAGTTATTTTAATGCAGGGAATATTCGGCTGCGGGCAGGATTCGAACCTGCTTTTCCTTTACCAATATAAAATATAAATATGTTTTAAAAAAAAACTATTGCGCCACAGGCAATACTCGAACTTTAAACGGTTATAATGTAATTCTAAAATGGTCATGATTTTTTCATATCACATTATTTTTGTAAGTCTACCTATAATTCAACAATTTATGTTTTGCCGTTTCATGCCTATAGAAATAAAAAAGAATAATTCTTTTTGGTGAGATGTGTCGGCGATTTACAGTAGTTAGCACAGTCAAAAAAAGCACTTGTACAAATGAATAAAGATCTTCTTCCTTTTTGAAATCGGTCAAAATTCATTCCAATTTTGTACTTAATGTCGTGATTCAGAAAAAGTTGTTAATCACTTTTGGCGTTCTAGACTTTTACTATAAAAACAAAGTATTGTGGCGTTCGTGACTCGTCTGCATCCCGTTATTAATACATAATTATTATCTATTCGTCTTTTTGCCGTCTTAATTAAAGGATTCTAACTGTTAAAACTAAAGGAAGATATAAATCACAGCTTAAAGCTAATTAAGAGATTTTCAGATGCACCGCATATCTATTAGCGGTGTTAATCACTTGTTTATATTTTAAAATATTTATTTTAAACGTTTTTAAAAGAGATTTTGTCATTTTATTTATTGATTTCAACGGTTAACACACAATTTACATTAGGAACAAAACTTATTCACACTGCCAAGAAATTAATTACAGACAGATGCGTTTTTATAGTAGCTATATTTTTGGATACTTGGACAACTTAAAAATAATGGTTGCTACGGGCTAAACGGTCCTAAAATGGAGGCAACACACTGAAAAAAGCAGCGTAGAACGGCCTACAACGAGATGGAGAAACCTCCAACGTCGCTTTTATTCAGCAACGGTGCAGTATGATGGTAAATTTTGTTGGGATCAGCTTCCAGTTTACCCAGATGTGGCTGAATATCAGTAGTTCTTTTATGTTTATTCGTCGGCAAACGAGCCACCTGATATTAAGTGGTCATCCCCGCTCATAGACACGGAAGAATTGCTGATGCGTCACCGGGACTTAAGAAGAAAAGGTGAAGGGGCTAAGGAAAGAATTGGGCCTCCGGCACTCCACACTCGAAACGCAGCAGTATGCATACCTAATGTCGATATTCTTAAAGCCTACTTCCCCGGTCGTGCCGATCCATTCACGCTTGCAAGCAGGCATGCCAGAAAGACACTACTACCTACTACAGATCAGATTTCCGCACTCCAATTTTGTCTCAGGTTCGGCGTGTCCTAAGGACAGACTATGAGTATCTTCTGAAAGAGGAATACTAAGGATGATATGATATATTTGTAAACCAAGAGACTGGATAGATGGTGTAGAGAGGCGAGATGTATTGCCCCTCTAAGCAAAGGGAGGATCCTCCAACCAGGCAGGTGTTTTTGCCTGGTGGGCTACGGCCCGACGGTTGATGTCAGGCGGTTGTATATACTCTAATCGCGCGGTAAACTCCACTTGCGCGATTCAGGATTTTTGAACGACGTAGTTTTCATGTAGCGTGCTAGATGTCGCTACAATGGGTTTACCTAGACCCCACCTGTTGATGAACCCTAACAACGATGGTAAACACATTAATAATCTATGGGACACGCGGAACCCGAGACAAAATTGAGATTTTTTTAATCGTTCTCATGGAATGCGCGTCAACGCGATTTTTTTATGCGTATAAAATATTTTATGCCTTAATACTAATTGGCGATAAGACAAGTTTTACAACAATTGCTTACGAAGCCGTAACGGAGACAATTTGAAAGTACCATCACATCACACAACTTATCGTGTGTCATGGAATATTTCTAGCTCTGTGAGATTGGAACAGGTTTTTTCGAAAAAACCACTTTCATTCAGACTTTAGGTACCTAGTCGAGACATTTTAGGAATTGCAAAAACAGATAATGTATTTGTCTTAATAAGTAGTTCGCTGTTTTTAAGTGCCACTTAAAAAATACTAAGATTATTAAGTATATGTATAATGATCCCAGGGATGTGGCGTACGGCGATGGCTAGACAGTTAAAGACCTAAGACTGTGACGCGTACGCAGACAGGGAGCAGACGAGGTGCGGGCTCGACTTTTTAAAGCATATGGAATAGAAAAGGCACGGACATGACGCAGTCGCCAAAAGAGATGATGGTCTTCAACAATTACGGTACCTATGCCCTTGCCCATACCTCGTCTGGACGCGTCCTTGCCCCGTCTTTTCCGTACGTTTTGTTATAGGGCGCAGACGAGTAAGCTTTATGTCTGCACCCAGACTTTTCTGTATGTTTGGAATCGCGAGTTTACATACATTTTGTATGAAAGTATTTCAAAGGGGCGACGTGTCTTCGTCGTACGTCTTTTCTGTCTGGCTATCGCCTTACAGACGTTGCACAAGGAGGGGATTGGGGTGGTCTTTAAGAGGAAAGAGTCGCCCTCTCCATGTCTACAAAGGTGGTTTTCGTGAGTAAGAATCTAACACTCTTCAGTCTAACCCCCTCAAACCGGTCGCCTTTTGTTGCCCCGTAAACAAAAATGAAGTATAAGAAGTCTGATATTTTTTTTAACAGCTCAAATGACCACTTTTTGTGGGACCCATAACGAGTGACCATAATATCTCCACTACTTAGAAGACATTATGTACTTAGAAAGTGAAATTGGCTGGTTCTGGAATCCAAAACCTGATTTGTTGAGTTGCACAGAAAGACCCATTTATAAGTTCATAATCATAAATAAACGCACAAACACATTTCACAATCGAAACCTACAATCCATATAAAGAATTCTCAAAATCAATCTTCATTACGGTAAACAGTTTTAAGAACCAAAAATTAATACCGACACCTTTTTCGATAACTTATTTAAAACATGAGTTATTTCGATAGCGTGTTAAAAAAACTTAACCAGTTTACAATTTCGGACGACACCTACATGTGATAGATAAAGACAGAACTACCAGTTTCATCTGACAAGAATGAAGAGAAAATAACACTTCTTTTGAACGCAATATTTTTCTATGGCGAGCTTATTTCCATTAACTGGGCCCAAATTCACTCTCCAAGCTGATATTGAGCATTTCATAAAAAGAACCAATACCACTTTGCTCTACCTATATGGGTTAAAAATTCAGATAACAGTTAAAAAAAATCCCTTACTGGATTTTGACTGTTGTACTGCTTGTGTCAAAATAAACCAAGAGGTCTCGGTCCCATGAGGAATACACTCTGACACCAACGTTCACGAAGAATTTCCATAACGACAATAAACTCAGAGAATATTGGCTTCCACGGGTAATTCGACGATCTGCATGAGTATTGAACTTCTGTTTGTTAATATTTGTTGACAAGATTTAGTATCGGCTACTGTGGGAACTGGGTCGGTACAATCTTTATTTTGTTGTGACACGGCGGCGCAGGCGCCGGTTGACGACAAACATGTGTGGTGTAAACAACGAGCGGAAAGATTTGTGTAAAAGAATTTCAGAAAATCCTGAGAACACTAATCTTATGTTCAGAATGCCATCCAGCGAAGAAGAGTTGCCTTTATCTCCAGGGTTGATGCCTGTGGTAATACTATTATCAGTAGTCTGGCTGAAAGCCTTAAGCTATCAGAAGGATATATACGTGGGTTGGCTACTGTCACTTAAGAAAATGAATTTGTCACATTATATTGTTAATTTTATTTATTTTAGTTTATTTTAGTGTATTAATCCTACTTAATTTCTTTTTGCTTTTGACTAAAATGGATCGATGTGCCTAAAATAAAAGAATATTATTATTATTATATTATAAAAAGGTTCTCGAGTGGAGACCACGCACTGGAAAACGCAGTGTGGGACGACCTCCAACAAGTTGGACAGACCTAATAAAGATCGCTGAGAGTCATTGGATGCAGGCAGCATATAACCGGTCATTATGGGAGTCTATGAGGGTGGCTTTCGTTCAGCAGTAGGCTGATATGATGATGATGATGATGACATAATTAGTAACAGAAAAAAAAACCTGGACAATAATTCTAAGAATATGAACCAAAGCATTATCATAGTGTAATGAAATCTAATTACACTATGGCATTATTACTAGTGTTAATCGCTACCGCTTAACCCTTGCGTTTACTATCGAGACGTTTGACATAAAATAGTTTATTAGAAAGAAGCTCCAATCATTCGTTACCTACGTGACTTCATCTCACTCGATTCAGTTAAACGACTTACAAGTAGTATTGCGGAGACAATTGGTACCAAGTATAAAGTGGCTTGCACTTGAAAAGACAAGTGCAAGAGTGGAGTTCGCGTTTGGCAAACTCAGTGTGGGATACCCTACGACATGATGGCACCTGTGGCAGAATGAAGCAGCGGATAGATGAGAGCTGCCCAAGACCGGGATGCTTGGCGCTCTTTCGGGAAGGCCTAAGTTCAGCAGTGGACGGCAATAGGCTGATATGATGGGATAGTGTCTGTCTATTCGCTTGTATAAAATGAATGTCTGCGGTAGATTTAAGTCTTGCAATAATTTAATTGCATTTCTAGTCATTTATTAAGTTTGTTTCTGATTAGGATTTTTTTTATCGATGCATATTGTGACATTCATAATGTATACTCAAAAGGTCATTCGTATGATATCCACAAATGAACAGTTTTTTTAGCTTTTTATTATGGAATGAAAAAAGGGAAAAGGAACTAGTGGATCTGTAGGATTATCATCAGAGGTGGAAGCTTTGCTTTTCTTTTAAAGCTCTCTATACAAAAGATTGGCGCATATAATGTAGTATTTTCTTCTTGATTTTATCAGAGAAAAGCCATTGAAGAAGCTCTTTATGGCCGGACATTTCAAACCGATACTCTTTAGGATAGGAAAGGATGCTACTCTACAAATTTAATAGTGCCATCTCTTTCTCACAACCTAAAATGTTCGCAGCAGACACGTTCATTAAGTATTGTATATTGTTTTTCTTTTAGCCTCCACTATCAAATGAAAGACTTTGTGTTTTTCCTCCTACTTTATTTTCATTACTATTTGTATGTTTCATACCTATCAAAGACAGTCTCGTAGTCGCACTGCATGCGGTAATATAAAATGAAATTAATACTGTCATTCAATGTCGAAACACCAGATCGAGATTGAGCTCACAAAAACCACGGCGAGATGTCATGAATGTAATTGTTTTTTCTATTTAGGATGTCGTAGGCGTCTCTTTGTATTTGTTGTTCTAGACTATTCCAACTGCAAGCACAGTGTCAGTTTTGTTAGAAAGTTTATAAGGCTCTCCTTGTACACTGTGTTTTGTTGTGTTGACTGTGTTAGTAATTGGAGGAATGACGAATTTAATAGTAGACTCCCGCTGGCTTCGTCATGTTCGATTGATAGATGATACGAGAGAAGGTTTATCGTCCCGCGGATAACGAGGTTTTTTATCATGGGACCTTTTAAGTGAGAATTGTCTTCTTATATAAATTGGATTTTTATCTGTGTAGTTTGTTGCCGAGATTGGAACATTCTCGAAGGAAGTTGTCGTGTTATTAAAGCTATTTATTTTTAATATTGACTTCGGTTGTGTTCTTAGTTTGAATTTTGATATCCGCTTCGTTCTTAAAATAAAAACTTACCGACTGTGTTCCAGTTCCATTCTTCCTAAGATGAATATATTATTGGGATCGTTTTTTGACGACATGGCTTTCGAAAATCTAGAACAATTAAAAGCATCATCAATTTACATTTCCGTAGAAATTTTAAATCATACCTTATTACTGCATACAAACCAGATAATTGGACCAATATATAAATTTCAAACACAACTAACATAAAAATTCATTACACTGCCTTAGTGAAAACAGTGGTCATAAATACATAATTATTTTAGTTTCATGGGAATGATACAGGCAATTAAAGGCTTCATATTCCAGATAAGGACTTTCATGGAATATCATATCTAAACAAGTAAACACGTAAATAAATAATAAATACACATTTACCATATAAATTAAAAAAATACAATAAATTAAATGTATTTACTATTTTGCCCTAAACTTATATTTGCGTGTTCCTAGATAGATTCTAGTCTGGGTGCACTAACTGCGCGCGTGTGTATGTGTATGTATGTATGAACGTATGTATGTAAGTTCGGTTACAGTATGATTTCAAGAGAATTCAAATTTGTAAAGGACAATGTCTGTTACGTCAGCGAGTCGTAAAATAAATATACTCACCAGGAAATCTTAAGAAAAATACCACACACACATCATACCTAGGTACAGGAAAGTAAAAAGGTGTCACCTGACTATTTAATTATTAAGGTTTCCTCATATTATAAATTAATTAGTTATTTTTTCCAAGAACTTGTAACTTATTATGTAAATTTATGATAATCGTTGTGATTTCCATATTAATATAAATTAAGAGACACTGAATCACATAACGGCGGCAGTAGCCCAATTGCTAGGGCGTCGGACTTGCGATCATGTGGTTGCCGGTTCGAACCCCACCCATTGCACTACCGACGTGAACCGACTCGTAACACAAGCATTTAACTTAGTACGAGGGGTAAACAAGAATACTAGTAATGTGTGACCCACATTGCAAGTAAGCTTTTTTTTAAAAACAGAAAAAAATATTTAGGTATGTATGGTTTGAGGGCCCATGTAATAGGGAGGAAACCTATTGCCATTAACCAAAGTCAGATACGAACTTCGATACTGAGACTGAAACAGAAAAACCTTGCCTAGTAATGAAATCCCTCCCTTCGGCTCATCACTACCGAGCCCCCAGATTATTCAGAAAATCTGATAAAGATTTGACGTAACAAATTCAGATATACTCGTACTGAGGTATTAGTGCCAATCGTGCTTCTTGGTTACTTTTAGAACCTTATCTTACATCTCCAACCAAAGCCATACCAACCACAATTTATAGTAACAAGCACGAATTACGAATCACTCGGCAATTAGTAAGAAACAAATCGCTATTGCTATCAAATGTTTAGAGATATTTATCAGCGCGAGTTAGAGTTGCACATGACATGTAATAATGCATTCGCTATGCTAATACCAACGCTGTGTATAATACGCGACGTGCGAATGTCCTCGTTTGGTGTAAAGGACGTGCGCGCAGATTTGGTTCGGTTCCATTATGAGACGATACGATTTTTAGGGTTCCGTAGCCAAATGGCAAAAACGGAACCCTTATAGATTCGTCATGTCTGTCTGTCTGTCCGATCGTGTCACAGCCTTTTTTTTCGAAAATATAAGAACTATGCTGTTGAAACTTGGTAATTAGATGTATTCTATAAACCGCATTAAGATTTTCACACAAAAATAGAAAAAAAAAACAATAAATTTTGGAGTTTCCACATACTTGGAACTGAAACTCAACATTTTTTTTTTCATCAAACCCATACGTGTGGGGTATCTATGTCTTCAAAAATGATATTGAGGTTTCTAATATAATTTTTCTCTAAACTGAATAGTTTGCGCAAGAAACACTTCCAAGGTGGTAAAATGTGTGTCCCCCCCCTGTTACTTCTAAAATAAGAGAACGATAAAACTAAAAAAATATATGACGTACATTATGTAAACTTCCACCGAAAATTGGTTTGAACGAGATCTAGTAAATAGTTTTTGTTTAATACGTCATAAACTGAATATTTTGCGCGAGAGACACTTCCAAAGTGGTAAAATGTGTCCCTCCCCCCTGTAACTTCTAAAATAAGAGGACGATAAAACTAAAAACAATGTATGATGTACCTACCTAGATTACCATGTAAACTTCCACCGAAAATTGGTTTGAACGAGATCTAGTAAATAGTTTTTTTTAATACGTCATAAATCGTAATGGTACGGAACCCTCCGTGCGCGAGTCCGACTCGCACTTGGCCGGTTTTTTTATTATACGAAGTTGGCCAATAAAAATACGGGCGACAGCAGACGCTTTGGTGGTCCTATATTGCAAGAGTTTTACCACTTCAAAAAATAATATAAATAAATTAGAATTAAATAGACGCTGGCGATCATCGAGATCGCCAGCGTCACTTTCTGCTATCGTGGTATAAAGAAGCCCAGGATAGACTATCCTGGACAAAGTTAGGGAAGGCCTATTCTCAACAGTGGGACACACTACATACTTAAAAAGAAATTGCAAATAAGGAACAATAAGTACTTATAAAAACGATCTTAATAGAAAGGAAATCTTTTCAAACTTTTGAATTTAGAACTGAACGCAATCTTAGCGGGAGAAGCAAAAGGTGGAGTTTTGGAGAAGCTAGAAAGTTAAATATAGCTTACACTAATCTATTAGTACCTAGTACCAGTAACCTAGGACAGAAGAATTCTAAAAACTGTAGTAGTACCTAAATTATTGATTGCACTTAATAGCATAATTATTATTAAATAATCATGCTATTAATTATAATAAGTATATTGTTTTCTTCATTGATATGTCACGAGTTTTCAAAATAACGTCCCTAAACAAAAGTTACAATGGAAACAAGCAACCGATTAGTCACAACACAATCAGGCATTTACGCAAAAGTAACGCTCAAAGAGTTCACGACTTCTCAGCAATTATACTAGGATCGGGACTCGAATACGTCATCAATTCATGACTAAATCACGATACTGACTAACTACGTTCCCATACAATCATTAAATATAAATAAACATATTCCAGTAATGCAATAAGTTTGTGATAAAGTGAGATCATGGAATGAATGGCACAAAATGATATGCACAATTGTACACATTGAGGTAATATGGATTACAGACAACAAGTAATTTAAATTCAGAACACTTCAATTCAAACGAAGAATGAAACTGAGATGACCGAATGACGCACCACTAACTTCTCAAAATTTAATATGTATTTTTTTGGTAGGTACAGTTTGTTCGAAATAAGTAAGCCGATCGGAAGTTAGCCATTCCGAACTACCGCGGTGATAAAATCGTTTAATGAAGTGTTTTAATACATAAATAACGAAATTAGTAAACAAAATAATTAGAAATGTGAAACATATACGACTCTAATTATCTTTTCACCGACTCTTTCTATTAAAATTTACCACTTCTAAACCACTTGCAGACAACTTCCGATCGGCTTACTTATTTCAAACAAACTGTATAAACATTTTCAATGATATACGTGTCAGTGACAGAAGAAAATGAACGCATTCAGAAGACGCGGGTACGAATCTTACCTGAGATAGTTTTTTTATTTTTCTGAAATTTATAAAATGTCTTTCCCAAAACTATGTTTGTAGTAATACAGGTACATCTTTATGAAATCATTACATTAATTATCACTTGCCTAAACGGAGATTCCGTAACATGAACACATACATTAAAAAAAACACTGGTTTTAATTTCAAACCTACTACTGAATATTTCACTCCGAACGCGATCCTTCAGGAGAATGTTACAATATCACCAATTACCATTTAGTGACGCAGGTAATACCTCAATGTATGCCTGAACTGTATTGTTAACAAGAATGAATTCAATTATAACGCCATTAAAGGTAATAAATCGCTTAAAGTGACGTAATCTAAAGTCGATCTAGGAACAAGAATTCTGATGTCAGGTGCTAGCATTCTCGATCAGTTAGGAGTATTGCTGTTGATTCTAAAAACGAATAATTTGAATAATTTTGAATAATAATTTATTTCACCAATATATAGCTTAGAAACATAAAACATAACATAACATCGCCGTCCCCGGAGAATAAAATGGTAAAGACCAAAACCATGTTATGTCATTTTTGAGATCTATGGGTACTAATACATCTACTCAATTTTTTTCGTATTTTTTATGCATTTGTTTATGGAGTTACAAAATAATTCATTAGTATTCACAGATTTTACCTAGGCCTAAAATTACTAGAAAAAAGATGTTAAAAAATTAAAATTTCTAAAATATTCCGAATGTAATAAAATAAGCTTTTCTTAAAGCTGACATTCATTTGTCTACGACCAGTATTAAAGAAGGAATCGACAAAAACATGACTGTGTTTTATTTGTCCGAACTAGGACAAGCCTGTATCTCGGCATACAGCGCCAAATCCTCTGAGAAGAAAATTGTTTTTACAGCCATACTTACACATTAGATGTTGAATGAGTGAGTTGCAAGACATTACAGAATATAATTAAAAATGATAACAATATAATTAACTAACTAGCTTATTACATATATTTGTTGTTTTTCTACTACCCAAAATATATGTGGGCATCAAGTGAGTGTAGTTTCGCATGCTTTTATCCTGTGCTATCTCCTTACTGGATAGTTATTTATGTATTTCTAATTATTGCGCGCGATTTCACTGCCATCCTATAGCCCTTTTTGAGACAAAAGTAGCCTATATCCTTCTGACTAGACTAGTCTGCCTCATTAGCCTAGTGGTCTCAAGCACGACTGCTACGATAGAGGTCCTGGATTCGATTTCTGATTCAAGCAAAGTGTCTTGGGTTTTTTATGAAATTCTCAGTGGCAGCTTGGAGTTAGTGTTTGTGCCCGGTAAATGGCAATAGGCTCGCTCTCTATTATATGGGACCGATATACTAGTACCTGCACATCTGCCTAACCTTTCGGGGAAAACAGGCGTGATAGTATGATACACGAACTTCTGTGAACAAAATGCACAGTTGGAGGACAAACCATACATTATTTTATGTAGGTACCTAATAGTCAGCATCTCGTGATAAAACTCACGTTTCCATTAAAACGATAAATTCGCTAAACTACTGTCTGTCAGCATTTTAGCTTCCCTAACACATTCATTCGATACATTAATTGATGCCAAAGTACCCACTTGTTTATTATTTATTATCTTAGGAGGAAGTTCGGTAATCAATTTTTATGTTAGCTAATAAGTAGTTTGTGTAAAGTTTGTAAGTTCAAAGTTATTTCTGAATACAAACGCATGATTACTTGTTATTTTTTATTATATTTTAGCATCAAATAATGCGAAATATCGGCAAATATATGAATTTTCTAGTGAAAGTAAAATAATACCATTATTAAATGAGACCACTGCTGTAGTTAGCCGGAGGGACGCAGGTTCGAATCCTGCCGGAACCCGCATTTTTCTTTCACTAGACAATTCAGACGTGTGATTATTTAAAAACATAAAGTTAACTCAAAAGTAGTATAAAAACTCCATGGTACGAGAATGTCATCATCACCATCAGTATCATGAAAAGCATCCTCAATCAATAACTTACGTATTGGGATTATAAATGACCTCTGGTGCCGTATTCCCACGTATTAATGCGATCATTTTTACTTTGTGAAAGAGGGACGCCACTATTTAACCTGTAGAGCAGCATCCCACTCTCACAACCTAAATAATATTGATTGATGAATGATTAATACGGCCCCAGTACTAGATTGAGTCAAGTTGGAAGTGGATTCAGTCAACACTCAAAAAGCCACAACAAACATTTACCTAAAACTTTTGATAATTTAAAATGGAAATTTCAAGAACAGAATAAAGACACAATATTGTTTACGTAGCTATATATCTAAAGCGACAACCCTACAACTACCCACACAGTACATCGAAAAGTATTCTTCAAACCCTATCACCAAGGGGTAGAGCAGATAGCAATAAATAAATCAATGTCGAACACATATCCTGTCTACTGAATAAAATAAGTGTCTTTGAAATATACCCATATTATCGCGATACATTGCGGCAACCCTACATCGTGTACAGGGTGATGTCAAACCGCACTGTCACTTTTGACAGCTGTATGAATATCTGACTTTTTTAATGTAAAGGAAGATGGATTGATGTTGAACAGGCGAGAAATATTTGTAAATTTTTTAAAGTAGAAATAGAATTGACTTGCGTTTTATTACGGGTACAACTGAATTAAAGGTATTCTTTTAACGTTAGTTTTACTTATCTTGAAGAAAGGAAATAATTAAAAATACCATCATTTGTGTCTTATTTTGCACAAATGTATCTAGAGGACTATAATAAATGCCGTCGAGGAATATTAATAGGTAATTTCGCTCGAAAATATCACCTTTGGATCCGTCACTTTTGGACGTCCAAACAACTTTAAGCTTCAACCTGCAGCTTAAGCTGCTTTGCTGAGGCAGATTTATTTATTTTTAAGTTTTTGTACATAAACATTGGTAGGTCCTTATGAATAGGAAAGGAGGAAAAAAAAGGTTTGTTAATAAATATATTCATCACCCATATTTATTAAGTCCCAAGACAGAAATTTATTCCAAAAAACTGCAAATAAAACAAAAAAATAACAAAAACCACGACTATAATACAACATCCTTTAAGTTACTGGACAGTCGCAACAAAAAGTGTTAAATCTCCGGAGGTCGCGATTACCATCAGATGGACAAGCACATTACTTATGTATGGCGACGGACCCTGGCACGTATATCACACCCTTCGCGGCTAGGGTTTTAGGGAGATTGGCAGAGGAGACAATTTCCTTATTAGATTACTATAGTAATTTTATGAAACTGAAGAGTTTGTTTGTCTGATCGCCCTAATCTCAGGAACTACCAGTGTGATTTGAAAATTAATTTTGCATTTTGTAGCCTTATTCTTGAGAAAGGTGATAGGCTATTTGACATCACGCTATGACCTTTAGGAGCAGGGCAACGAGGTGAAATCCAGGGTACAGCTATTGCTAAAATAAATTTGTAACCTACTGTTATGTTTTTACCTACAAACTAGGGGATGGAGGATTATTTTCCCCAGCAACATAGTGAAAATTAATACGAGAACATAGATAGCTGAACGCTTTTGAGTAACAGTTTACGACAATATAAGAGTTGACACTCAAAAATATTTTTGTATGTATGTATCTTTATTAAACTTTTTCAAAATTTCATTTTTAAACAAGGCCCCACAAAACCGTTTTCACGGTTTGTCTGTGGGAACATTTATTTTGACATGGTAAAATGCAATCTATTAGGATATTTGTTTCAAGTCTGAATGTACATACTTTGTGTCCGTCAAATCTATGTTTGTGAAATCCTCCGCAACTTAGGGCTTGTTTCCTAGTGACGAGGTGTCTTTGAAAGAAAGATACCTACTAATAAAAAATAAACAATAAATTAAAAAAAAAAATACCTCCAACAATTGCGTTGTATCTCGACCGGTTTTTAATCAAACATATATAGCTAAGTACAGTCCCGACTAATTCACCTTAAAAATTCACCAAACACCCAAAATCGGTTCATTCGTTCGGGAGCTACGATACCACAGACAGATACACACACAAACAGACACGACAAGTTTATAACACCCTTTCGATTTTGCGTCGGGGGTTTAAAACAATGTATAGCGGACTTATGTATCACTAGATTCAGAAATCAGGTAGTGTGAAAACCCTAGATCTTTGGTGCAAGCATTAATACACAAAATGCATTTGTATTAGAAAGTGTGTCAGTTTAGTTCAGTACGATATCTGAACTGCATCGCACAAATAACCGCATGTCTGTTTGCTTAACCTGTTATTTGTCGGCAAACGTCTATAATTCATTAATAACATCAACAAGATGTCCACAGCTTACTCTTGAGTTAATGTAGGATATATGAAATAATTTAACATAACATACCATCACGCCTGTATTCCCCGAAGGGTTAGGCAGAGGTGTACTTATGTAAACCCACACTTCGCCGGTAGGTTTAGGTCCCATGTGACAGAGAGCGAGCCTATTGCCATTAACCGGGCAAAAGTCCAGACTCCGAGTAGCAGTCGCGCTTGGGACCACTAGACTAATGAAGCAGTTATGAAATAATTTTGTTCACCCAAATACAGTTTGTATTAGGAAGCTTAGGAACTTCTATAATCCTATTTTATCAGAGAGATCTGTGCCCATAAATGGGAAAATGTCCACTTCTGGGTAAGGGCTGTCTGATTAGTCTAGTGGTCCCAAGCACAACTGCTAGAGTTCCTGGGTTCGAATCTCAGGTCGAGCAAAGTTTTATGAATTTCTCAGCAGCCGCTCGGAGTCTGGATTTTTGCCCGGTTAATTGCAAGAGGCTCGCTCCCTTATTACATGGGGCCTAAACACACCAGCGAACTGTGGGTGTACATTTAGTACCTACACCTCTGCCTAACTCTTCGGAGAATACAGGCGTGATGGTATGTATGTTATAGCTTATTTCCAATACTACTTTAAGAACTATAATTTATGTAGCAGATCTTTGATTTCATGCGTCTAAATTGAGATATGAATTCAGTCTCAGAATGCCCGTGTCAATCCGGTCGCCTCTGATACATTCTTATAAATAAAATCGGCGCCTACGCCTCCCAATATGCGCATTGATCTCCAACTAAAGCCGCGTGATTAGGGTTGTATGAAAGACGTTCATTCAGCTTTGCAATTTATTGCTATATGCTATTTCTATATTGCTATGTGGGCCAGGACTATAAATAAACGATCACTATTATTTAACTGATAGTTTCCGATTTTTTATATCCTAACTTGACTAAAAGTATCAATCTACGATCTTGAAGTATTTGATACGACAAATTGGACAAAATTGTGGCATTTTTTCTAATACTGTACAAAATGGTGATGTTTTGATAAAATTAATTTATTTTTAATGGAAATATCATACACGACTTATATTTATAATTAAACTATGATCTCGTAATATTCAACACGACAAATTGGACTATACTATATGTATAATTTTTAATAGAATTAGGAGCTTGATAAAATAATAACAAATAAATTATAATGAGATATTTAAATAATAATTATAGTTATTGAATTACTTATTTATTATTAAATATCTTTATATTTACTATTATTGATTCAATTATTATATTTTATTATTGTGACTGTATATATTCACCCACAAAATACAGTCGATTTCATTATTTTGAGAGTTGGTGTCTAAAACCAATTGAATTTCAATAATTTTTTATGTCCGTTTTAGTTAAAGAATGTCTGACGATAGATAAACGATGAATTGCTATAAAAATTAAACATAGGTGACAGGGTTGTCAAAAATATGAGATAAATAAAACAAATAGAGAAACCGTTTTCTGGTAAAATACAATATAGTGTAGTATTAACAAAGATAAAGTGTAACCAAAAATTAGCAAGCACTTGTTGGAAAAATTGATAGTCTATATTAATCTATTATTAACGATAGTATTGTGAAGTCGTGTTTTTAAGCGATTGGAATTAGTTACCAATTTCTGGGTTGTGTTAACTCACACCAAATAATAATACACTTGCTTGCTGAAACGTAGAATGAAACGCTGTTAAAACCTCTACAGAAAATATTTCAAAAGCACATATTTTCAATGTTATGGAGGAGACTAGCAATGCAACAGTATAGGGTAACAAAAAAAGCATTTATGCTTCAGGGTAATCGTTAAAGAACAGCAAAGCTTTAAGAATTAACTCCATGCCGCAAACCCAAAATATACCTATCTACAATAAAAACAACAGTCACAAACTACCTCATCAGTCTAGTGGTCCTTAGCTTGAGTGCTATGCTAGAGGTCTTGGGTTCGATTCCTGGGTCGAGCAAAGTGTTATTGGGTTTTTCTATGAAATTCCCACTAGCAGCTTGGAGTCTGGATTTGTGCCCAATTAGTAGCAAAAGGCTCGCCCCCTATTACATGGGACCTAAACATACCGGCGAAATGTGGGTGTACATTAGTACACCTCTGCCTAACCCTTCGGGGAATACAGGCGTGCTGGTATGTTATGTTTTATGTTTCTATACAAACATAATTAAAATATTGTAGGTAGCCCTGGCCGGTCGATGTCGAGTGGGCATATAAACGTCACGTATCGACACAAACGCGATACAGCACTTGGCTCGTGCTCAAATTGATATTGAATTTATTTTCAATTTTAACGCGCCCTCCTTATGTGTATAGAGTAGCGAACGCGGTCAGAGATTGGATAATATTGAGATATTAATAAGATTGTATACAACCTTTTTATTTAAAATTATATAAAATTAAGTAAAACATAATGATATGAATTTTCTAATGAAAGAAAATTTCATTTGAAAGAAAAATTCGATCTCAGGCAGGGTATGAACCAGCGATTCTCTGGTTAAGTACACCAGACGCTTTTACCAACTAAGCTACCGAGACCACTGCCTGTGATGTCAAATTTATCTTATACATTTTACGTCTTCAGGTGACGTCAGTAACATATCGCATTATTTAATGCTAAAATATTATTATATTTTATTTTTTATTAAAAATAAGCAGTTAAAGTAAAACATAGATACCTACCTATATAAAATCTACCTGTATTAATAAAATATTTGTCTCCACTTATGCGTGTATTATAAAATAATTTAAATTTACAATTACAATATTGGTTTGTTATAGAGATGTGCGTTAAGTTGTAAGTTGGCGTAAGAACAATATTCCCAACAGTGGATACAATATTGCCAACATTTCACTACTTAGCTGTTGTTCATTATTCTTTAGCAATTTAGGCAAGTGAGAAGCCTACCTACCTACATGAAAATTTTAAATATCTTAATTACCACAGAGTACTTATAGTCTCCTTCTTTTATCAAATTCATAATCACACACGTAGACACAATTCAAAATCTATTGTAATGTTTTGCCCTCATGAAACGACTACGTGCATCACTATATTTAATTAGGTACTTAATTAAATTGCGGTTGGCAGAGACAGAATAATATTGATAGCATCCTCCTCTCTTCTAAGTTGCCGTACCCTGCAGCGCACATAATATACCTTTTGTGAGAATATGCTTCGTCTACTGGAATGCCTAAAGTGTCCGTATCCTTGTGGCTACCTACTGGGCCCAAATAATATAAAAAAAAGAAAAGATATATATTTACAAAGGTGCTTCCCATTGACACGATAAGAAGAAGAAGACATCTAACAAGATTATGGAGTACAATAAAGATACTAGATAGATAGATTAGATAGATTATTCTTTATTGTACACAAGAAGCAAAATACAAAACAAACGTAGTAAGTAGGTACAATTTTGGCGGTCTTATCGCTAAAAGCAATTTCTTCCAGACAACCATTGGGTGGAAAAGATTGGTTAAAAGATAATGGGCTGTTGCAGGTGTACATAGTAAATAGGTATTCAGTAAATATATACTTAATTATAGGTATGTTAAATATTATAAATGCGTTATAAAATGTAAATAAGATAAATATCATACTAATAATACTATAAAAATAAATATTATACTAATAATACTATAAAATAAATATAATATATAATATAATAATAGCTTATTTCGTATTAATTAAACCGCACTCAATATCAACTCTGCAGCCTCTGAAACACGCTACTCTGTAAATGTTGACAGTGAACAGGCGCCACCGCGGATACAAACGTCAAACTCTATTTCTGTTGCGACTGTGGTGTGCCCGATACCACCTCCCTTCGCCGCACCTTCCCCCTCCAACACCATGGAGCAGAGATCGAAAACCAAAATGCCAATGATAAGAAATTGTCGTGTTGTCGTAGGCATGATTGAAACGTTGCATAAATGTTGTCTAGCCCTTACATAGGACTTAAAACATACCGGCAAACGAACAGGTGTAGTTACATGAGTAGGTACTTATATCTCCGTCTTACCTTTTAGGAAGTAAAAGTAAATAGGTTTTCTTAAGATCGTAGTATTTATTTGAAATATGTTTTTTATTATGTTAAGTGATAATGTTTTTTTTTTCACCTGGACCTCGGTAATTCTATAATAAGTAAATTATTTAAATCTTGCTGGCAGATCATCATAATTATTTTTGTTATAAACACCTAAAGGTTTATCATCCCTGCTTTAGAGTTTGTCCCATAAACAAGTGCGCAATGTGTTTTTGTATGGATTTTACTAAAAAGAACTATTTTAGATTTGGGTTAAGATGTGCGGTGGGCTTTGGTAGAGATTTATAAGGTTAGAAATAGGTTGTGGTAAGTGTGATGTAGTGTTCAATAGAGTTAAACATTCGATGGTGGTTTGCTGTGATTAACTAATCGATTGGCGTAATGATCGAGTAGTCAACTTCTGCGGTACATTCGGGGTCGATTCCCGTACGCAACAAATATTGGTATGGCCTACAGATACTTAGTTGTTCTGAATCTGGGTGTTAATAACGCATGATATAAAATAAATACTTGTGTGTTCTTTCGTTCAACAGGCAAAATTCTACAACTGCGGAATCCCAGTGACTATTTCTACTAGTTGAAATACATACTATATACTAAATATACTACCGTATAGACCCGGACACTAATCTAAGCTCGAATTTAATAGAAAAACCCAATAACATTTCGACCTGGGAATCGACACCAGGGGGCCTAGACAATGTTACATTTCTATATCGAAAACGAAGTTACATTAATCTGAAATGTATGCAATTGGCATAATCTTTCGATATGTCACGTGATGAAATTATGTCAAATCCATACATTTCGGATATCTAAGTTCGTCATCGATAATGAAGATGTGACGTTGTCTAGGGGCCCAGGACCTCTAGCGTAGCAGTCATACTTAGGACCACTAGATTAATGACGCAGTCATATATTTTAAATACGCAGTAAAATAATATTTGCAAGAAGAACCATTTTCTAAAGCGCCAGGAGAAAGTATTCGTAGTTTTTGGTAACGTCCTCTCTAAAAAAAATATCACATCATTGATCCTATGCCTGAAGGTGCAGCATCTGAGCGTGTGGTCCTGGATCCGATTGCCAGATATAATTAGTTTTAGTTACTTAAATCTTCGAGGATACAGGCGTGACGGTATGTTGTGTTAAGATAAAAAAGAATAAAATGCACACAAAAACATATCCTCCCTACACGACAGTCGCATCTAACAGGCTGCATCGAAACTTTCAAAAGAAAGTCACTTAACAGATATTTGATTACTCAAACAACAAGCAACACGCACGCGCCAAAAAAATAAACTAGAAAAAAAAAGTCCGAAAGTCACGAGAATGAAAAATAGAGATGTTATCTATTTAACGATCACGATGCTTCGAGTCGCAGGCGCAACCGTGACAGATTGCGACAGATAGCCACTGCGCGACAAAGGACCAACTCGCTTCGAAATTGATTGACGCCGTGATATAGAGGCTTTTTATTTAATTTTTATGTGTTGGTATTTGACTGAAACGAGAACATTGTTAGGTGAAAATTAAAGACGAGACAAGATATTTCTTGGTCTTTTTAATTAGATGTTAGATGACATCAGTTTTAGAACAATGAAATATGATAAAGTTATTGACTAAATACCTACAGTATACCTAGATACTTACTTTACGTGCCTACAAGAAAGTGAAGGCTAAATTATATTCCTCAATTCAAACAACGTAATAAAGCAAAATTTATATCCGAATAATATAAACAAAAATATTTACAACCAAAAAAGTAACCGGTAAAAAAGACACTCGTAAAGAATTTTCCAGACCTAGGAATTGGAACCTTTACCTTACGCTTTGCAGCCGACTTGTGACCACTGCATTTAATAAGTAAATAGGTAATATACATACCCAAATCAACCAATAGGCTCACTCCCGATTCCTTGAGACTAATACATACCGTCAAACTTTGGGTGTAGATTGATGATTGTATTAATACAGACGTGATGGTATGAAGTTAAAAAAAGTTACACTTTTACGGATATCATCAACGTATTATACCTATCGTGCCACTGCTAGGCTCTAGAGAGATTAAGCGATAGGTACATGCTGACCTAAAGCAGGTTGGTAGGTCACACGCCGTTGAGAAAATATCAGGCATGCAGGTTTCCTCACACGACTTCGAAAAGTCAAAGGTGCGTGTCTTGGATCGATTGATTGAACTTGAGAAACTCTGAGTTCGCAGGTGTCATGAATACTAATGTATTTATCCATCTAAAGGATAGATTCTGTACATTTAAGATATTTACAAGACAAGTTGGTTAGAGTATACATTCAAGCAAATATAGCCCGAAAACAAAAAAGATTTTTAGTGGTTAGCGCAATACGACTGAACAAATTTCGAATTTTGTTTTCATAGGTCAGAATGCTAATTCTCGGACTTAAAACCTGCTGTAAATTTTATCTCAACGAGTTAAACAGATCAGATCCTGAGATACAGCTTGAACTCTCTGTTATATGCAGATTCATAGAAAGGAGAGATCAATACTGTTGGTTTCTTAATACATTCTTTCTATTCGTCCATGGGAGCGAAGCCGCGGCTAAAAACGAGTTATAAATATTTTTGTTCTGTAAACAGCATTGTTTTTTATTCTCGCATCTGTTCTCTCTAACCTTACAAAGGCAAAAGCGTCACCTGACAATCTAAACAACTAGATTTAATATCATAACCGGCGCAAGTCACCTATTTTTGGCTACCAATGCCATGTTATTTCAATGCCACAAAAATATTCACCAATGCATTCTCGCTGCCAATATTCCATCATGTCATTCCTGTCTTTCAGATTCGACAATGGCATGTATTTTTAGAGACAGCTTAATTTGTTGGTATTTCTAAAAAGCCGTACTTATAAACTGTTTACTGTATTTCTGGCGTAGATAAATAGCTCGTTGTTGCTTAGTGATATGACCATTGGACTGCCATGTAGCAGATCTCGTGTGCGAATCCAAGGCATGCTCCTTTGACTTCGTAATAATTGTGCATATTCTTGGGGAAACATACTTGCCGGAGATTTTCACGAAGGCGTACGAAGTCTGCCAGTTCGCAATAGACAAGCGTGGTAGACTATAGCCTATAGACTATAACTTCTGTTACTCTGAGAGAAGATCGGTGCCCACTAGTGGGACAGTGAATAAGATATAAGACCTACAGGTAGCTGTTCCGGGCCTGAGTGTTTGTGTATGGTGGCTATTTGTTTTGTAAATGTGACCACGATGCAGAAGAAAAATACTTCGCTTCGTTTAAAAAAATGTATCTTCCTGTTACATGCTGTGTAGTGTGGGTGGACATCAGTACATCTCTGCCTAACCTTAATATATGCACTACGTTGATAATTTAAAATCGATTTTAATTCACCATGCCTTCTCTAACGAACCGAATAAAAAATACTCCCCTCCGTCACCAAACTCTTTCTAACGCTCAAAATGATGTGACGACATCAATTCAGTAAAAAGCATGGAATTTATACTCTACTAGACACCGCAGCGCACACGTCAAAAATGTCACTTCCGCGTGTCAGGGCTGCCTCTAATGTTCGGTGAATTTTGCATGTGAATACCCTTCACGCGGAGCGGTAATATGACAAGCGACAACCCTACTGTGTAGAATATAGGTCCGTCTCTGTTTTGTTTCGTATTGTTTAGCAGGATGTGCCGTCGGAAGCGATGTAATATGCACTGTTTGTTTGACTCCTCATTAACTGGGTTTTGTCGAAGTTACAGGTTAATCTGTGTTTAAGAAATAAACGATAGATTTAATAATAGTAACGCATGGGTATCTAAGGACTCTGCATGTTTCTAGAATTCCACGGCTGTGACAAGCTAGATAAGGATAGAGCAAGAAAGAGCAAATGCGGTTTTCTAAAGTCTGACATACCTACCCCACCGCCTTCTTTGACGGCAGACTTGGGCTTCGACCCATTTGTATTATTTTCAATATAAATAAGGCTACACATCATTGTAAAGAAATATGAATACATACATAGACTCAAAAAACATAACCCTTCTTCTGGCGTAGTCAAGTAAAAAGTGACTTCTTACCGGCCTAAAAAAAGTGGCCTCTAAACGTTGAGAGTCCCTCAGGACTCTCAACGTTTAGAGGCTTTTTGGAGAACTTCGATCTTCTATAGAATGGAGAACTGCTTAACCTGAACTTAAATAGGCACTATCTTTACAAATTAACAACACTACGAAAACGCTATGAAAGGTACAGTCATGGGTACCACCCAAATTATTTGAACAGAAGGTGGTTTTTTTTTCGAATAAAAGTTAATTCCAAAAAACTCTAATGACTTGCCAATTCTCTAGCTATCAAATATTACTACGTTTGTTCATCTTCTTTCCTTTCTTCCTCTTTCTTTTCTTTTAAAAGAACAAGCTAACAAGTACTCTTTTAAAAGCTATATCACCACAACACTAATAGCCGTGAAAAGCATAATAATGTATCGACTCGCATCTCCCAACCCTATGGTTACTAACGTCACGTTTATGGAATTCACCCCTTGCTCCATGGTGTGGTTTTATGGTTATCTGTATTTTATGGTGATATTTTTTACTGATTTTACTAACCACTTTTTTTGGCAACGATACTTTTGCCTATCAATAGAGGTAGCCTACACGTCACAGTCAAAGTAGCCGTGTGTACGTCTACAGGTTAACCTGTACAAAACCAGTTTAAGCTGATCTCGCATTGTATAGGCTTCCTATAATATAAAAGACCAGCGTAAACTGGTTTTGTATAGCTTGATGTGTAGCCGTGCGTACTTTTTGAACGTAATTTTTACAATAAATCCACCCCCCAAAACGCCCTCCATTCATTGCCTCATAGTATTTTAGCTGGGAAGAAGAAGCGGCACAACAAACTTCCCAGCATCACATTCCTGTCTGTTCATTTTACTAAGGCGTTACAATTTGCATATATATTATGTAAAGATTGTCAACGAAAGTACACCATACCTACATAGGTATTATAAACATAATACAGGATGCAGATCTAGTCACCTACCCCTTTAAAAAGGGTGTTTCTACCCTTAGTATAGTAAGGGATTATTATTATTTTATAATATAGTAGGGGATTAGTCATGGGTACATAGGAATACAGGCGTGATGGTATGTTGTTTTTGTTTCAAAAACGAACATCTTTTGTTCTATAAGTGGAGAAAAATACCAAAAAAATATTTACTAGATAAAGACTAAGTAGGATAAGATTAACTAAAATAATAGTCAGTTAATTGAAAATATATTTTTTTTGATTTTTTGAAATACAAAAATGTCTTCCTCAACCAATCACCCAGTACAACAGGTCATACAAAAATGATAATTACCGAGTATGAGAGAAGTATTTAAAAAATTTAAGGCAAAGGCAAGGACTCGCGGTGGCTTAGTGGTCATAGCGTCTGGTGTATCTAACTGGAAGACGCAGGTTCGAATCCTGCCCGCAGTCAAATTTTTCATTCACACCCTGCATGAAAAATGCAAAAAGATAATCACGCAGTGATTATGCCACCCTCATTGGGAAACAGTCGTTAAATAACATAATAATAATAATAATAAGACCCTGTTCCCCATGCCGGTGGATCCCTATTTTTTTATATTTTTAAATGTTTTTTTAATATAACGTATTTTATATTAATGATGAAAAAAAATATTTAGAAATAAAAAAAAAATATGTATTTAAGTGAATAAAGAAGATAATAATAAATCAATTCTTTATTTAAGTAACCATGACTCATTAATGTTAGTATTACTTAAAACTATGTTAGTAACATTTCATAATCTAATTTATATAATAATTTATTGATCTCACCGCTGCTTCATCCCATGCGAGACGGAACAACAATGAGTCACGTATGAGCAATCCAGACGCCCAGCAATCATACTCAGGACACTGTTGGAGCTGGCCCACACCCTGCGCACCAGAGAAGCACACCTCTTTCGCATGATCGCATAAAAGCAATCTACGTGTGCGTCAGCAAACATCCCCGATGCGCTACAGAAGCGAGGCAGCCCCACCAGTATCCTAAACGCGTTATTGTATTGAACGCGGAGAGCGCTGTACGACTTCTGAGTATGTCTGGCCCAAAGGCTGCACGTGTAGAAAGAAGTACAGTAAGCTCGGAAGAGTGTGATCTTTACCTGAAGGGAACAACGCGCAAACCTACGGGCCAGCATGTTCGCTCTGATCGACAACGCTCTCCGCTCCCGTTCAACATCGTCATCGTCTTGGAGGGTGGTGGTCAAAATGTGGCCCAGATATTTAAACCTAAAAACTCTGTTTAATGGTATCCCATTGAGTGTAACAGGTGGTATAGCACTAGTGTTTTTACCCCCAGCCTCGAAAACCATGATTTCCGACTTTTTACAATTATATGTCAGGCCATGTTGTTCTGCGTATCCTTCACAATGGGCCACAAGTTTCCTCAACCCACAGACCGAGGCACTCAACAGCACCATATCGTCTGCGTAACTAATATTATTGACGCAGACACCATCTACATGGCAACCGACTCTGATGCTGCTAAGTTCCTCAATCAGCTCATTAACATACAGGTTGAAGAGCGTAGGTGAACTTAACCCCCCCTGCCTTACCCCGCACTCCAGTCTATATGGTTCAGATAGCTCTCCATTCCATCGTACGTTGTTGACCTGGCTTCCATACCAATATTTAAAAATGTTAAGGAGTTCTTTTGGCAGGTTAGTGTTTTCTAATTTTTGCCACAACTTATTGTAGGAAACCAGATCAAATGCCCTAGAAAGGTCCAAAAAGCAGGCGTAAACGGGCGTTCCCCTCTGCGTATAATACGTGACAGTATGCTTAAGACCCAGCACTGCAGTCTCCGTCGACAGCCCAGAACGAAATCCGAACTGGTTGTCGTGAAGGCTGATGACATAGCCCAACTGAGTGTTAAGCACACTGTCAAACACCTTTGACATTACCGTGGCGAGTGAAATTGGCCTATAATTGCTGCTGTCTGCAAGGTCCCCAGTTTTGTTTTTAACAATGGGCACAACAACTGTACGCATCATCTCATCTGGCATGTAACTATGACTCAAACACTGAGACAGACATAATGAGACTAAGTTCTATTATCTGTAGCTATAATGATACTTATTTCCCATTTGATACTTTACCGACCTAAAGAAAATCGCGCTACAGGGCAAGAAGACTATGATGCAACGAACAGTTTATAACACAACTTAACTGAAGCAAATTAAACCTTCAATTAGAGGAAGTAAGTGTCTGTGATTTACGATTGTCGTTGACCCAATTGCGATTAATTAATACACGTTTACAATTAACACTAATACCGACGACTACAAATTTTCCGGAATAAGAATAAAAACGAAACCTATTTGGTATGGTAGTTTCTATCGATTTAGATCTCTAGATTTAGATTTCTGGTAATAATATATGGAATCTGCCAACACCAAAATAATATATATATCCTAATCCCTATAGCATTATCCCTCTCATTATAAGAGGAGATCCATGCCCAGCAGTGGGATAGTGTATTGGTTGATGATCCCAATAACCAGTTTATTTGCATAAAAATTACATAACTTTACAAAGTCCTGCATTTACAATGTACAGAAACAATGCACACATAATATGCGTAGTATTACCCATACCACGCTTCACACGAGAGCCGCTACAGTGGAAAGTGCGAGTCTCGGTCGCAAGCAACTCGCCCGATAACGTCTAATTGACGGGCCGCGCTCAGATTAAAGTCAATATCTGTCGATTTGCGAGAACTGATAGTACCGGATTCTCACGCTGAGCAAAACTTTCAATTGTTTTATGAAAAGTGTTGCCAACAATGTATGACGTTTGTAGATCACGATTTTTGGGGCTACTACATAGTAAAAGTAAGTTATTTAAAGAACCGTTTCTTGGTCTCTATTTTTTATTTTTTAATAGCATTATTAATTTATTATTGTAAATCAACCATACTTAAAACTTGTCCCTGTCACGAGCGAGCCCAGCAAAGGGATATACCAATGCGAGTTGATGATAACCTATAAAATTAGCGAGGCGCATAAGTATTTTTTTTTTATTGTTTTTGAAAGCTTACTAGCAATGTGGGTCGCCTCGTGTTACGAGCAGGTTCACATTGGTAGTACAATGGGTGGGTTTCGAACCGGAAACCACATGATCGTAAGTCTGACTCCCTAGCTTATAGGCTACCGCCGCTTGTCGCCATTTACCAAATTTAAAAATAATACTCTATACTTAGTTAGTGATTATAAATTAGTCAATGGTTGTCAAAAATATTAAGTAGGTACTTATTTTTTGAAACGTTTCACCTTGAATATAACCTACCCACTTAAAATTTTGCATGCTTTAGGAAACCTACCGTGACAACCACGACACCGTAGCAAAATTTATTCTTTTTTGTTTTTCTAAAGTCATGCACTAGTGATGGGATACTTTTCGATAAGAAACGGTATTCGGGATGTGTCGTATGTACAAAATATTTTGTGAATGTGTATTTTTTTATTGCTTGTCCTTTACTTTCGCACGTACTCACGGCTACACATCAAGCTATACAAAACCAGTTTAGACTGACCTCCCATTGTAAAGATATTTCGCACAATTCAAGGCCAGCGTCAAAATAAGTAGTACCTCCCTAATAGGCTAATTATAAAACAATGATATAGGCTAGCATTGTGCTATGACCTAAATAAGTGTAGCAAAATGAGCGCGATTAATGAGTGTCAAACTTAAGTGTCGTTATGATAGAAGAAATAATTTAAAATAATTTTTTTACAAGCTTTAAGCTTATCACGAGGGATTAACAAGAATACTAGTAATGACCCACATTTCTTTGACTGCATTTTTATTTACAAAAAAAATGATCCACGTTTATAAAGAACAATAAGCACAGTTTTTAAAATCCAACACAACAAAGATTCGGTATTTTTGTACCGAAATCTTGCCACGATCCCATCCCTAGTTGTGGCCGTATGACGATAACATACCGAACTAAACAGACACTTTATTCATATGAGTAATTCACCTCGACATTTAATTTTACACGAACACGGTAATTAATAATTGACTAACGTACACTGTCGGGTAAAACTTCTCAAAATTTATGATTGATCACTTATCACCTGTTTGTTTGCATAACTACCTGCTTGATTTTGTTTATGTTATGTCTTGAATGGTATTATTTTCATACTGCCTCATTTGTCTAGTGGTCCCAAGCGCGACTGCTATGCTAGACATCCTAGGTTAATTCCCGGGTCGAGATATGCGTTATTGAGTTTTTCTATTAAATTCTCAGTATTTCACTTGGAGTTTGGAATTACCATCATACTATATGCCTATACACACCTTAGGGTTGGGCAGAGATGTACACTTTGTAGATAAACCCACAGTTAGCTTATATGTTTAGGTCCCATGTAATAGGAGGCAGCCCATATCCAGATTCTGAGACTGAAAATTTCAAAGAAAAAAATAATAATATTTGCTCGTCGTGCGGATTAATTTACTATTAATAACTCTACTTTTAGACAGCGGCGTATAAACTTATATCATGCACCAGAGTTTAAGTAAGACCTCCAGCAATACAGCTGTGAAAACCGCATCCAATTTCGTGCAGTAGTTTTTACGTGAGTGGCGTACAAACACACCTACAGAATGCCCAGTGAATAAACAGGTGCACACATCCCGCTGGAAACAAAAACAACTATTTTTATACTTATACATATAATTCAACTAAGACCTTGTCCCATCTGGAATATAAATCCAAAGCTGACAGTGCTGCCAACATAAAATACTGTAAGTGACGTGTGACGGTTGGTAACCCTGATCCCAACATTTGACGGCTCAATTGTCTTTGATCACAAATACGTGAATTATTCAACAGATCTCGCGTCCCTATGAAAGTTCATAGATCAGATACGTGGAAAGCATGACTAGAAGTGGCATGATAAATTTTATTATATATCATAACATTACATACCATCACGCCTATATTCCCCGAAGGGTTAGGCAGAGGCGTACTAATTTAGTTTTCCCACAGTTCGCTAATATGTTTAGGTCCAATGTAAGATTGGACAAACCCATTCCATTAACCGGACAAATCCAAACTCCAAGTTTCTCCTGAGAATTTCACAAAAACACCCAATAGTACTTTGCTCGACCTGGGAATGGAACCCAGGAGTTCCAGCATCGCTTGAGACCACTAAACTAATGAGGCAGTTAGAGAACTTGAAAAAAATATAATTGAGAAAACAAAAATTCCCATTAAAATTTACAGAAGTAACTTCAAGGGCCCCAGGCATAGAGCTAATAATTATCCGTTTGAACTCCTTAACAATTCTTAAAGAGATTAAAAGAATCATTATATATTCTCACTTGAGGGACGAGCCATTTGAAAGAGACAGGGTAGATTAAAGCCGCGCTTCAGGCATTTGGTTTCTTCACAGGAATATTCTCCATTTCCCAAAGATTTTCCGGGTATAAATTAATTAGGTACACAGAGCTTTTGACTTCCGAGAAAATTGGAGTTATACAACGTGGCCATAATAATTACAAGGCCTGAAAGTAGTTTGTTTAGAATCGACACTGAATCAATTACAGCGGTTTTTTAACATAACATTGGTATTCACAAAGAAATGAATTTTCTAATTAAAGAAAATTTCTAGTGAAAGAAAAATTCGATCTCAGGCAGGGTTTGAACCTGCGTCCCTCTGGTTAAGTACACCAGACGCTTTACCAACTAAGCTACCGAGACCACTGCCTGTGATGTCGAATTTCTCTTCCACCTTCTACGTCTTGAGGCGACGTCGGCACCATCTATTGAAGACATTACTATGTCTTTCAACCAACACGACTGCCTTTACAGGTAGTTCAATGTCGAACGATGTTGCCTTACCGTATTATGCTTATTTTTTATTATTTTTTAGCATTAAATATTGCGAAATTTTCACAAAGAAATGAATTTTCTAATTAAAGAAAATTTCTAGTGAAAGAAAAATTCGATCTCAGGCAGGGTTTGAACCTGCGTCCCTCTGGTTAAGTATACCAGACGCTTTACCAACTAAGCTACCGACACCACTGCCTGTGATGTCGAATTTCTCTTCCACCTTCTACGTCTTGAGGCGACGTCGGCACCATCTATTGAAGACATTACTATGTCTTTCAACCAACACGACTGCCTTTACAGGTAGTTCAATGTCGAACGATGTTGCCTTACCGTATTATGCTTATTTTTTATTATTTTTTAGCATTAAATATTGCGAAATTTTCACAAAGAAATGAATTTTCTAATTAAAGAAAATTTCTAGTGAAAGAAAAATTCGATCTCAGGCAGGGTTTGAACCTGCGTCCCTCTGGTTAAGTATACCAGACGCTTTACCAACTAAGCTACCGACACCACTGCCTGTGATGTCGAATTTCTCTTCCACCTTCTACGTCTTGAGGCGACGTCGGCACCATCTATTGAAGACATTACTATGTCTTTCAACCAACACGACTGCCTTTACAGGTAGTTCAATGTCGAACGATGTTGCCTTACCGTATTATGCTTATTTTTTATTATTTTTTAGCATTAAATATTGCGAAATTTTCACAAAGAAATGAATTTTCTAATTAAAGAAAATTTCTAGTGAAAGAAAAATTCGATCTCAGGCAGGGTTTGAACCTGCGTCCCTCTGGTTAAGTACACCAGACGCTTTACCAACTAAGCTACCGAGACCACTGCCTGTGATTGGTTGAAAGACATAGTAATGTCTTCAATAGATGGTGCCGACGTCGCCTCAAGACGTAGAAGGTGGAAGAGAAATTCGACATCACAGGCAGTGGTCTCGGTAGCTTAGTTGGTAAAGCGTCTGGTGTACTTAACCAGAGGGACGCAGGTTCAAACCCTGCCTGAGATCGAATTTTTCTTTCACTAGAAATTTTCTTTAATTAGAAAATTCATTTCTTTGTGAAAATTTCGCAATATTTAATGCTAAAAAATAATAAAAAATAAGCATAACATTGGTATGTTATGTAACCCTTGAGGAAATACAGGCGTGATGGTTCACGCATGTATTTCCTTAAGGGTTAGGCAGAGGTGTACTAATGTACCAGTGTAGTAATGTCCCATGTAAGTAGGAGGCGAGGCTATTGCCATTAACCGGGCACAAATCCAGACTCCGAGCTGCTACTGAGAATTTCATAGAAAAACCCAATAACACTTTGCTCGACCTGGGGATCGAACCCAGGCCCTCTAGCGTAGCAGTCACGCTTAGTACCAATAATGTGGGTCGCACATTCCTTATGTATTCTTGTTAACCCCTCGTACTAAGCTAAATGCTTGTATTACGCGTAGGTCCACGTCGGTAGTAGGTACAATGGGTGGATTTCGAACCGGCAACCACATAATCGCAAGTCTGACGCCCTAGCCATTGGGCTACCACCGCTTATTTAATTAACAATTAGACTTAGGTAAAAACAGACGGTTCTATTTCTCCACAAGAATACTTTTTTAACGATGCCATATTCAAGGTTACACTGATAGTTTTTTTGTTATATACCTACTGTAACATTCCTTCACAAACATTAAGTGTAACCCTACATTATCTTAACACAAATTTTTACCCCCGCTCAAATCCTTAAGATCCCGAGGATTTACCCCGAGGCTCACCGTTATTGTACATTTTGTCAAACGTTAATTAAGAAACTGTGTGCCTCCACGTTATCTGCGACTGAGAGATTAACTTTGAAGTTACTCTGTACTTATACTGTGTCAAAAGGAAGTTTTCCTATAGATTTGTTAATTAATAATGTAAACATATCGCCTTTTTGGCGTAAAAGCGAACAGAATATTCAACAAGAACAGTTACGGGCGACATCTGCATGGGTAAACTCGTGTCAATCCAGTCAGAACTTAAAATCTATGAGAAGAAAATAATGAATAGATTTTTATTTGTGTCTCTAGAATAGAAATTGAAGGGTTAATAATTAATTAGAGCAGCACAATGTTATGCTATCTTTTATAATATATGTTTTTTCTGCTTTTTCTCTATCTTATTCTTTTTTAAAGACAAACATATTATTTTACGTCAAAGACTTTTACGTTTAAGTATATGAAAGCAGATAAAATTGCCATCATCTACCTACTTTCTTCTTAACCATTCTAGGGCTTACAATCAAAGGTTTTGTTTGTAAATAACAGAACCGATTTTAATTATTATTTCACCATTAGAAAGCTACCTTATTCCCAATTAACAAAAGCTATATTCATTCCAGGATAACAGGGATCCTATGCGGGTAAAGCTGCAGCCAATATTCTGTATTTGTGAATTAAATACCTCAATTTTACATAAAACCACCACAAAAACCTTAAATAATACTAAGTTAACATGCGTACTGCTTACATTACTCTTGATCTTAATATAGCAGTTACAGTAACAAGTAATAGACAGACAGTGCCGCAAGGCAAGTTAGTTTGTTTGTGTACAGTTAACGGTTAGTTTATTAATTAGGGTTTGACAAACTGTGCGGTTCAACCCTCCGTCTAACCTTTGTTTAGTTATGAGCTTGGGAATTTAATACTGTTTGCGGGGCATGACAATTTAGGAACAGATTGCAGGGTAACCAAGTGTGATTGTTCTGTAGGAAGCGTAGAAAGGAGTTTAATTACGAGCAATGGATAGCGCAACAAAAACTTTTTGGTTTTCTATTTTATGCTAAATTAGTACCCATTGTATATCAAGGTCAAGGAGGTCAAGTTTAGCTAGATTTTTTTTGCTTACTTTTTTGTTTTATTTCATTTAGCATTAAATATTGCGAAATATTCACAAAGATATGGATTTTCTAACTAAAGAAAATTCCTAGTGAAAGAAAAATTCAATCTCAGGCTGACGTCGCCATAAGACGTAAAAGGTGGAAGAGAAATTCGACATCACAGGCAGTGGTCTCGGTAGCTTAGTTGGCAAAGCGTCTGGTGTACTTAACCAGAGAGACGCAGGTTCAAACCCTGCCAGAGATCGAATTTTTCTTTCACTAGGGATTTTCTTTAATTAGAAAATCCATATCGTCGTAGATTTTTTTTTGCTTGATGATAAGACAGAGGTGTTTTGTCCCATGAAAAAAAAAAGTCAAATCGTCCCATGCAGAACGACCCTTGCACTTAGACACACCAATACGATTGTTCGCGCAGCTACACATCAAGCTATACAAAACCAGTACTTATGCTGCCTTGAATTGTGCGGAAAACGCTTACCATGGGAGGTCAGTCTAAACTGGTTTTGTATATAATAACCATAATAGTCTACAGAAATATGGATGTTCAGAATTATATTTCCTAAATAAAAGAAGGTAATAGGTATTTAAAAAACTCACGTATCTGAAGATCACTCATCACCTTCACAAGATTTAAAACGTCACACTTAATTTTAAAACTGAAGTTAAAGTAAATTTACATTATGTCCAATGCACCATGCTTACCTACATGAAAAAATATGTTACTTTATACAAAACGATTTACAAATTACACACACACACACACTCACACAAACACCATAACTATACGCAAGTCCGGAATACAAACTGTCTCAAATTATGCCTCTTAATAACAATCCCGAATAGGTACCTACTTTTTAAATTCACTCATCACGATTTAATCCCTACGACTAAACAGGAATAAAATAGTACCGTCTACAATATCCCTCTTTGTGACACATTATAAACGGACTACCAAAAAAAGTAAATCCTTTTTCTAAATACCTTCAATATACAGTCACACCAATGTGATTTTTTTTAAGCTATGGCATACGGTATGATTCCTCACAAGTACATGTTTCTATCTATCTTTGAAATTAATATTTTTTTAACTAACATGATTATTTAAGAGATTCTATATAGCATTTTTAATATAACACTATTCACCAAACGTGTCCAGTGGCGCAATCTATTGGCACTGTCTAAACAACGATGTTATGTTCAAGAACAGGTAGTTCAAAAAACAAGAACATTTATGAATCCGTTCTTTTGTTGGATGGATACTGTGGACCTTGATTTTTATACTTTAGTTTGCAAACAATTTAACTAATGATAATTAATAACCCCAGCCATAAATATCTGCAACATCAGAGGAGTCGCCGATGCGTTGACGTTTAATTTTTTTATAATACCCATTACTATTTTAATTATTATTTTTATACAAGTATAACTTTACATCTTTAAATATTTTATTCATGCAATCGGGAGCAGTGAACAAGCTACCGGTGGTCAGGGCTCCAAAGAGAGAAATCTATTATAATATATATTTTCTGCCCTGCTATAAATATTTTGTTTTTTTTGTTACGGTTAACATATTTTTTTTCAATTATTTGACCACCGAAAACGTTGACTTGTTGACGTCAAGTGATTGGTCCAAACCCTATAATTATTGAAGCTATGTGCACAAACTTAGGGGGGCCTATGATGATGATGATGATTGACCGGTGTTCATAATGAAGATATTTTTTTGGGAGTTGAATATCCTCTTGGATCGTCTGCCACCCAGGAAGGCGGCAGAATATGTCGGACTGGTAACTAAAAACTGCATAATATAATATTGGCCATGGGATCTGCTATATTGAGTATGCTGAATCATTTTTATAGGTCCCTACTTTATAAAAGAATCTGAAAAGTAACTTACGAGTAAAAATTTAATCTTAATGAGGTATGTAACTTATTTTCAAGTTTGTCCTCTATTACATGGGACCTAAACATACCAGCGGACTGTGGGTGTACTTTAGTAAACCTCTGCCTAACCCTTCGGGGAATACAGGCGTGATGGTATGTTTCTTTTTAGGTTTTTTTTTTATCACTGATAGGCTTACGCTTGACCACAACTAGGTAATTATAGAATTATGTTAAATATAAATATCACAACCTGCATCCATATCATATCGTCGTACCCGCAACTACGAACCCTTGTTACAGAACCCTAAATAATTAATATTTGTACCTACGTCGCCCTATTATTAAATCTTGTAGTTTCGTATAACAATTAGTGATTTCTCACACTGATGGACAGACAATTTTAATAATTATAATAGTCCGAATGAAGTACTGTTTTTTAATCAATGAAATAATGTCTGCGTCATTTGGTCTAGTGGTATATTTTATCCTATTGAGATAAAGTTAATTTTCTTTAGTATTGTAGATAATTGAGCCAATCAAATTCTCAGTAGCAGCTCGGAGTCTGGATTTGTGCCCGGTTAATGGCAATAGGCCCGCCCCCTATTACATGGGACCTAAGCATACCGGCAAAATGTGGGTGTACATTTGTACACATCTGCCTAACCCTTTGGGGAATACAGGCGTGATGGTATGTTATGTAGATAATTAAGCCAATGAATAGGTATCTATATATGATAATGATGGTAACTTCTACACTTGCACACACTGTTACCATAGACTCATTAATCCTTAACGCTACTGCTACACTTATATTCTTCGGCGACTTTTCTGTAAAATTCTCAGCAGCAGCTCGACGTTTGGATTCGTATTTGGCCTATTGCCATTAAGGCAATAGGCTCGCCTATAACGTGTTCATCTCCATACCCACCGTAATACTTACAAATCTTCTGTCCCTCTCTTTCTGCCGGGCAGATGTGTCACCTATCAGAATGAGAATGGTAGGGATAGATACACCTATTTCACTATTTTTTTAAATCTTGAGGTAGCCTATAGGTATTATTACATCTGGGGAAACATACCTTAACCACAGATGATATAAGGGAGCTCACCCCTAAGAAAATCCTGCAGTTTGTAGTAGCTGCAGGGTTTAGCGGTGGCACAATATACCAACTGCGGTCGCAGTGATACTACAGTACAGTCATAAGCAAGAATAAAAAAATAGGTATTTTACTTTACAGTTGCAAATATTTAACCCTTTAACCACCCAAATCGGATTTATCCAATAAAAATGTTTTTGTAACTGATAAGATTGATATATATACCACCATATACTTACCAATGAAACAAGGTAGGTATAGGTAATCTTGTTTTATTTTAATATTATGTCATTTTATTAGTGTGTTGGTGTTGGCCGAATATATTTTTTTCTTTGTTTCTAATATATAATATTATTGTTAGTTATTATTTAAAAGGTCAAAGGTTTTAGTGCAAAGGTGTTGCATAGTATGCTGATATTAAGAGCCTTTTCTTTATAAGTTTTTTAGGATTTAGAAGTCATTTTTGTAGATTATTAATTTGCTATCCGTCTTTTTTTTACTGAATAAATATACATAATGATCATTGAAACAGTACTACAACTATTAACAGTACCTACAGGAATAATAAAGCATAACAAATTTAATAAGTACCTACTGCTGCCATATATTGTTGTTTGTTTTGATTTTATTCCCTAGTAGTAATATTACCTAAGGCTATGCCTAGGTGTAGGTTGTTGGCTAACGTGGACTATAGCCTAACCTGTCATTCTGAAAGAAGATCAGGGGACCCGTACCCAACGTTAGGTCATTAACCTTTTGAACGCCATTGTCACATATATGTGACAAACGAAATCTTACCCTGAACGCCAACGTCACAAATATATGACAAAATATACGTCGCACCATATTATGAAATAAAAAATTTAATCATTACTTTAGTGTGTTTTCACTACCTTCTGTAATTTGACAGAAAAAGTGGCCTGGCGTCAGGGGTACGGCGATAAGTTTATACTCTGGCGTTCAAAAGGTTAAATAGGTTGATGATGATAAAGAGGTTAATATTTAAATAGGTAAGTATTTGCTTTTCTCACTTCGTGATATACGGCAGTATAAATATTTATTTAATGCACCTATAGTCTATAATACTACTTTTAAATCGTACAATTTTATTTAAATCTCGCATTTTTTTTTTTATTTTCTTTCATAATATTTCTAATGTGCCGCTAACGACACATTATTACTTTCTCCGTAGTTTATAATAACATAAAATAATATTGAAATATTAATTTATTCAAATGGCTACTGTGAATTTAGTTGTATGCTATTATAAACTTGTTTATTGATTTATTCATAGCTACAAATTGAATGCTGAAATTATCATATTGTTATTGTAGTTGCATTAACGGGTTTTGAATAACAATCGTTTCCAGAAAAGAATCAGTAAAAGGCTCGGTTAGTCAATTATCCAATCAAGCTTTAAGGCCACTTTTACTTTAAAACCAAGCTTTGTTATCGTGAAAGGGTACAAAACTACAAAGTACTGCGTAGGCAGATGCTTATTATGTTTCCAGTTCACTTGCTCCCCACAACCATTGCTGCTAACAAGCGTAACCAGATTATCTCGTCAATAATTCGGCACACTTACCGCACAAATAAAAACAATTGTAATTTTTTTCCTCAATGAGTTTATTGCGCCAGAACAATAAATGAAGCTGATCATAATAACGTTTACTTTCAACATCAATTACGAATACTCTACACGATATCATGTCGTACGCCGAGTCCATTATTAATATTTATAATATTCGAGTTCTTATTGCACTTCGCTTCACAAACCCCAACTCAACACCCAAGCTGCTATCCCTATTAACTTACAGTTCGTGGGATCGATAATTACGATATATTTGTCTAAATATCACAAGAAAATACAAAAACGAAATACGAAATAGAATTAACACAATTAAAATTATTAACAATTAAATATACAGAGTCTGTGTCGCGTTAGGACGTGAGGTATCACCAGGGTGAGCGCGGGTGGCGCCCCCGTCATGAAACGGGGACGTGGTGCTGGTACAGTTGCTCCTGGCGCTCACAGAGGGAGGTCATCTTCTTGAACGACTCGGAGGTCTCGCGAAAAAGCAGGTTCGCGTCGTCCCGCGGGCGCGCGTGCGCCGCGTCCAGCCTCCCCGGCGAGATCACAGGCGGCGACGACGCCGACAGCGGCGAAAGCGACTCCCGCGCCGACTGAGCCCCCGCCGGCGCTCCGTACGGACCACCAGCTTGCGGTACCCCGTTACCCATCAGAAAGGGGGACGGAAAAAACCCGCGCTCACCGAACTGTGGAAACAGTCCCGCTTGCAGCGCGCTCAAATTCCGACTGTAGAATTTCATCGTTTCAGTCACGTAGCTAGGAAGTTGAGCTGCTTCCTCATTACCACCGTATCGCAGGCTTTCTAGCGTTGATGCGAGCCCTTTTATATCTGCATATAATTTATTAAGAAGTTCTGCATTGACTTCGAACGCTGGTCTTTGTTCCCGTCCGTCTGGTGAGCCAGTGGACAGCAACCGCCGATGCAGGTCAACGTTCGAGCTGTGTCTGTCTCGACTCCGCCGAGAAGGGAAGGCGGCGTCACAACCGTTCACCTCGCACGGATGTAGCAATTTCAAATGATCGTTTCTGTAATGCATACGCAGCGTGAAGTGGTTCTGAAATACTTTCCCGCAAGCGGTACATCGATCTGGGTTCTCATCATCTATGGGTATTTCTAGGTCATTGATATCTGACCTGTCATCTGTCCTGTCGCTGCTGGCTGAGGGGGACCGCGCCCTCGCCAAACGCTCTTCCAAAGTATGCAAGTCACTCCCGCTGTCGCTCGGGGTATAGAGGTCAGAACGCAATCTCAATCCTTCACGGACAACGCTAGGGGCACTCGACTCATCGTCCGATTCACTCTCAGCCTTAACACGCGTCACCGATTCCGAGTCCACAATAGCCTCCTGACCGTTCTGAAATGGCTCCATATTTTCAGGCTTTTGTTTTTTGAGCGATAAAGGTTCTTCCTCAGCTCGGCTTGAGCCGGGAGTTGACAAGTTTCTAAATAAATCCGCGTGATATTCTTCATCGGACACAGTATATTCATTGTTTTGTGAACACCGGGTGGGATTGCCGCTCTTTCTCTTCCTTTTATTGGGGACCTGGGATGACGTCTTATCGTCCGAGGCGGTGGGGTCAGCGCGGGTGTTAACACTATCGGGTTGCACAACAACGGGTTTGGTATCGTCTCTATTTTTATTAACACTCAAATCTTCGGGTTCATCTTCGTAATTCAGCCTCTCCACAACCGGAGATTCAGTCCGAGCATCGGATTTATCTTTGTGATCATCATCAGAGACATCGTCGTTAATTTCACTAAAATTGTTGGACTCTTCTTCATGCACAACATGAGGTCTGGCAAGATCAAGTGCACTACGTGGATGTTCATCTGGATGTGGTAGCTTTCTGTACATTTTTTCAATTTCACTGAAGTTACGGAGGTCATCAAGGGGCACACGCGGAGGCAGAGGTGTTGGTCCTGGAGGACCAGTGAGAGGCGGTGGCAGCCGAGCAGCCAGCTCAGGTGGTAACAGACCAGGAGGAGGTATAGGTAGCCGTGCCAACGCAGGCAGCAACGGGAACGGTTGTGCAGATCGACCATCGTGTGCGGATATTTTACGTCTCACATGTGGCGAATGCAACTTCGGGTTGGGGTTAGCACTGTGCCGGTTTCTTGAACGCCGCGAACTAAACATCATGGTGCATCCTTCCACTGTACACTTGTGCATCTCTCGCAGGTGCACCGCCGAAAAATGAATTTTAAGTGCGCCTTTATCGCAGAAAGTCTTGAGGCAAACATTGCACTGAACTCTTTTCTTGCCAGTCGCGGGGTTGACGAACTGGACACCGAGACCGAGAGGCCACGGCGCCGGCGGCGGGTCGCGCCTGTCCAGCGAATACTCGGGTGACCGTCGTTCATCGCTCTTGTCGTCGTCTCTGCCACTGAAGCTAGCGCCGAGCTTGCGGAAATCGAACTGAGGCGCAGGTTGGGTCACTCGAGGCATCATAAAATAGTCCAGGCCGGCCGGCAAGCCGGGAACCGCACCGAACTCTTTGGGTTCCATCACGTCACTGTCATAATATGCGCGCGTAGTACGAAGCGGGTGGCGCGCGTCGCGGCCGCTTTGCGACTGAGGACGTGCGACACAGGTGACCGGGCGCGGGCGGCAAACGACAAAGGCCAGCGGTGCGGGGGTGTGAGGGCGGCGTGGAGGGCCGGCGCGGGTGAGCGGCGGGGGGCGCGGGGGCCGGCGGGCCGCAGGTGGGAGGAGCGAGCGCTGGGCGGAGCGGATCGATGCACGGTGGGGACACGCGACACTCGCGCACTCAGCCACTGTAAACACTGGAGAACTAAAGCATCGCATGCCGTTACGTAACTAGGCACATACGCCACGATTGCACATAGACATACATGAACTATTGCATACCAACTAGGTTCCGAGTTTAATTATAGAAATGTCGACTGTTGCGTTCTGCTCATCATCTATTTCTATAAACCAACAAAAAACGAATATCCACCCTGAATATTTAAATTCCAAAATTACTTCAGAGTAGGTACTTAAAACTGTTCAAATATTATTTCAATAACATGCAAATATTTTTTATACGTAAGTTTCTACTCAATAGATAAACTTCTCTCCTACTTGGATTGAAATGCGAAATTCTAAAGTTGAAATCCGTAAAAGATGGTGTTTCAGTACATCGTTAACTTTTTTAACACCATCTTTTACGGATTTCAACTTTAGAATTTCAGGAATCGCTTTTCAATTTATAAGCACGTTACGCAATTTATATCCTACTTACCTAAGTAGGATATAGGTAGATATTGAAATAAAAACGACATACCTAAATAGGTGTTCGGGCGTGATCGTCTACCATCGGGTATTCAGATTACTCTCCATTTATACCTACTTAGTTTAAGAAGTTTAAGAAACTTACCTACAGTTTCTATAACTTTTTAAACTAGGTGATGAGATACCTACATAGGTACAATTCTGTTGTTTAATTTAAAAAACTAAATAGTTAGGTAGGTACTAGGTAGTAAGTATCTACTTTGGCAATCAGCGCTGCGGCATTTTGTTATGTCGTAGCAATATGCTGAGATAAGGCCTGTTCGGTTCTCATGCAGGGATTTTTTTTCTGTTTTCTCAAACTGTTTTTGTTATTTCTTTTGGTCTCCTGCGTGTGGCCGAATAAATCTTTTTCTTTCTTTCTTTCTTACTTAGTAGCTAAGTAGGTATACCTTTATTTTTGTCGGGGTTGGAAATGCTTTTTGCACTATCCACCGTCCTGGGGAGAGCGATGGGGTGTGTCGGACTCCGCTCTGAAAAGAGCGATCTACCGACTAAAACCAACCTCGGCGTTTCGCGTCACCACTTCAGTGCCGGGAATACGGGAGCGTTGTGACATTCCTCCGCAAAGTAGGTATACCTATGTTAAGTTTGTGTGGAATTTCTTAAATCGCATCTACCTATTTTAGATTCACAGACATAGGTACCTAAATACTTACTTATATAGGTATATGGCTAAACATCTTCAAATATTATAATACCTATCTTGCATGCTCTTGTCCACACATGTTTTACAAATTAATATGATTTGATTTGATTTAAATCATACCTACCTATACCTGGGTATGTTGGTAGTTATCTTACCTATTATTAGATATTCATTCTGTAATTTACTCATTATTTCCAATTTTAAATCAAATCAGGTACATATCCGGTAGAGACCTACCTAGATATAATACCTAGGTTTAGGTATACGTAGTAGGGTAGGCATAGATGGTACTATCTAGTTATAGAGTAAGTAGCTAAAATAGCAATACACTCGTGTTTACCCAAATTTATTATAGATATTGCTATACACCTTAAAAAATTTAAACTGCTTATAAAGCTCTCCTTGCTCCTCGGAACACATAAAAATACTACTAGCAACGCCATCTATGTTCACACAAACGAAACATACCCACATCAATGAACAAGCTTCACCTCAAGCAGATCGCGCTGTCAATAAATCATTGTTCTATATTTGAAAACGTTTTGAATCGTGTTAAAACGAACAAGCTTGGCGGTTGTAATAAAATAACGGATTTTTTTAAAGTTTTTTTTTTATTTGAAATTCAAGAATGTTTAAACTATTTGAGCCGTTTTGCTTTGAATAAAATTTAACTCTAAACGACGAATAGATAAGTGGTTATGCGGTTTTTATGATTTTTATTGAGTTTTTTGAAAAGGATGGGGCAACCATTGTTAATAAATGAAAGTCTATATCTTTCAGTCAAAGCCGTTGTAGGTAGCCGGTGCAGCGTGCTTTTCGGGTGCAATGACAACCTAGCGATATGACTGCCAAGTCAAAGGTCCCGAGTTCAAAAGTCATGTTCGTATTAGTAATTAATTATCACGCGCTTAATAGGTGAAGGAAATCATCTTGAGGAAACCTGCATGCCTGAGAGATTTTCGGCTCTTTGGTCAACTGAACCCGCTCGAACTCGTCCCGCGGGATCAGTTGACCTAAGCATATTTTGAATTGGTCAACTGATCCCGTTTCATGATTTTATAATTTGTATAGACACCGAGAAAAGTGTTAAACATTAATATCGTAAAAAAATATTACGAAACCGCAGACGCATTGCATTCAAATAAAGTACATTTGAAAGTCCCACTGTGAGAAACCCACAAAGTGGACTAGTGTTCTCAAAATAGAATTAAAATACGTACATATACTAGATGTATCGCTTTTAATTATATTGAGAAAAATAATTTTCTTTTTCATAATGATCATTGAAATCGGTTGGCGTGATATTGAGATATTCTCCCATTTGTCGGTTTTCTCATGGAATGGAAATGGCTTTGAAATAAAAAAATAATCATCAAAATCGGTTCACCGAGTCGAAAGTTCTGAGGTAACAATCATAAAAAAAATACAGTAGAATTGAGGACCTCCTCCTTTTTTGAAGTCGGTTAAAATACCAACGAGGCGGTAGAAAATTGAAATGGACACATTAAAAAATATATAAAAAATAAGCCACATATTGTCAAATTTTCCGAGGGTTTAAGAAGATATGTCTTTTACAACTCTAATACTCTCTCTACGGCGCCGGCGCTGAAAATCCCACTGGTCTCAAACTTTCAAAGAGGCTGCTTGAATCCGTCAAACAGAACACGAAAATTAATATCAACTACTTAAAGGCCAAGTTAAGACATTGCTTCGAAAAAAAAGATTTTGGCTTTTAGATACTGATGAGGTAAGTGCACAAGCTACACATTAAGCTATACAAATCCAGTTTAGACTATTCTCCCATTGTAAAGGTTTTCCGCACGATTCAAGGCCAGCCTATACTGGTTTTGTATAGCTTGATGTGTACCCGTGCGTACCTAATTGTTATTATGTATGTATATATATTTTTTTAAAGATGGATTTACAGGGCCACTGTGCACTCGGTTTTAAAGTCTTAAACGCTTTCCGCACGCCTGTACATAAATATGAAAAAAGACAATAGAATTTTGCCAAATTTAAAAGCGGGTTCAGTTAACAAAAGAAAAATAATAAAATAAATTAACTGGTCAAGTCATCCCGCGGGATCAGCTTGAAGCGGGATCAGTTGACTAAAGAGCCAGATTTTCTTGGCGGCGTGTGAAGCCTGCCAACCCGCAGTAGGCTAGCGTTGCGGACTAATCTAATCCCTCGCATTGAGAGGAGACCCGTGCCCAGCGGTTGGACAATGTAATGGGTTGATGAAAATATCAGCGAATTTGGGATCATCAAGAGTAATTCTCTGATTTCTAACTAGAAGGCGTGTGTTGCGTCTTATAAATGTTTTGATTATAATTCCTACATATCTTTCCATACTTAGGCTCATTGGATATTATGATTGCCTACAATTAGAATACATTCTGCCTTGAACCAATTTCCTACCAAATGTCCCATTGGTTTCTCACCAAAACATTATTTTACAAATAAACAGTTTCGAATCTTGCAACAGTTGAATCTGAAGCCGGAACTAGTCCAATCTCTCTCGTTCACAGATAACAGTCAGTTACCCAGCGTTTCCACTGACGACAAAACATGTTGCAAACAGCTACCTATCCCACTCACTTCCACTCACTTCCACTCACTTTTTAACCCGCGACGCAAAAACGACGTGGTGTTATAAGTTTGACGTGTCTGTGTGTGTGTCTGTCTGTGGCATCGTAGCTCCCGAATGGATGAATCGATTTAGATTTTGTTTTTTGTCGGTGAATTAGTCGGGAGTGTTCTTAGCTATGTTTGATGAAAATCGGTTGAGCTATAATGCAATTGTCGGGGGTTTTTTAAATTTAGTTTATTGACAGTTAGGTACCTACAGTCGCCAGCACATCAGATTATACAAAACTGACAAATTTCTCCGAATGATTTTAAACCTTAAAATGTTAGTGATTAAGTTCAAAATCGACTGAGAAGATTTGTTATTTTGTGGTAACTTGATGTTCTGGCCACCTGTACATAGAGTTAGATAGTTGTTTGTAACATGATTTTTCGTAAGTGGAAACGCGGGGTAACTCTGTCTTACTCCCAAAGAGTGACTTGGATATCTATCCAAATCACTCTCGTCACTCACACAAAACATGTTAGTTGTAGTTAAGTGATAGAGATGGCATGACATTTAGATGAAGTATTTGGCCAATAAACGTAACATAACTTACCATAACGCTTGTATTCCCTGAAAGGTTAGGCAGAGGTATACTTAATGTACTCCCAAAGATTGCTGGTATGATTTGGTCCCATGTAATAGCGCGAGCCTATTACCGGTGAATGGTAATAGCGCTCACTGGGCACATATCCAAACTCCGAGCTGCTATTGAGAATTTAACCCATTGACATCCAATGACAATTGCTCGCAGAGATGTACTTAATGTTGGTACACCCACAGTTCGACGGTATGTTTAGGTCCCATGTAATAGGGGGTATATTGCAATTCAACGGGCACATATCTAAACCTTACAAATCTTACAACCTGTTTTGTTGTTGATGCGGGGTTAGATAGATGTTTCCAACATGTTTTGTCGTTAGTGGAAAGCGCGGTGTTATGTTTGATCGTCTGTTCGATGTCGTATCGCACGCGCCCGATTATTCTCGATCTCGGTAACAGTTACGATCGACTATCGTTCCGCACTCCACGCGTAAACATCGCGCTTCTAAAGTGTGGTCTAAGCCATGAACAAATTGTTCATAATTCTATCAGCATTATAAATTAATAATGAATTCCTTTGACAATTTATTTTTGTTGAGCTATCAAAATTGTTTTTTGCTGTCTGACTGTCTTATTAATGTAGTGGTCCTTAGACAGATTGCTACGCTAGAGGTCCAGGATTAGATTCCCAGATCAAGCAGTGTGGCCATGGAATTATCTTACTCTTAAAAATCGTTGTCGTTGCAGATAGTAATGTAAATTTTCAATTTTGCCAGAATCCACTAAGTAATGTTACTCACTCTACCTACCTACCTATATCGATTTTTAAGCAAAATTTTTAATACTCAGTGGTAAATACATTATACATAGTTCATGTTTCTATTCTGACAATTACGCGAAACGATACGACTTACAATCGTTTTCTATTTTCTACTTAATTTTATTCTATGTCAGATTTTTTTTATGTTTTTATAAAGCTTACTAGCAATGTGGATCACACATTACTAGTAATCTTGTTAACCCCTAAGCTAAATGCTTGTGTTACGAGTGGGTCCACGTCGGTAGTGCAATGGGTGGGTTTCGAACCGGCTACCGCCGCTTCAAGATTAGACCTGCAACTTACATTCGTGTAGTGGTCGTGTCGCGACGGCTACGCTTGAGGTATTCTTAGTAGCGGCTCGGAGTTTGGATTTGTGCCCGATTAATAGCAATAGGCTCGCCCCCTAATACATGGGATTTAAGCACACCGGCGAACTGTGGCTGTACACCTCTGCTTAGGAAAACAGGCGTGATGTTATGGTATTATTTTTACTTGGGTATAGTTTAAATTCTTACAATATACATATTAAGTATAGTAACATAACATAACATACCATCACGCCTGTATTCCCCGAAGGGTTAGGCAGAAGTGTTCTTAATGTGCACCCACACTTCGCCGGTATGTTTTGGGTCCCATGTAATAGGGGGCGAGCCTATTGCCATTCACCGGGCACAAATCCAGACTCCGAGCTGCTCCTGAGAATTTCATAGAAAAATTATAGTTAAGTATAGTTGATGTCGCAAATCTGGCAATCTGCCCTAAGGTCGTTTTCTATTTTCCACTTATTTTCATTTTACCAATAGTGGTAAAAATCCGCGAGTCTCTCACAACGTACACCCTAGCACAGTCACCCATATTATACTCTCGGTTTCGCGGTACGTAACATAAACAGCTCTCTTTTTGTCCTGAGTAATCCGCCTCTGGTCAACGTTGATTTTTATATTGGCTTGAGTGGACTATACACTGCAGGCCATCGTTATCTATACTTATAAAGCTGAAAAGTTTGTTTGTTTGTTTGCTTGAACGCGCTAATCTCAGGAACTACAAATCAAATCAAATCAAATGTTTTTATTTCAAATAAGCTTTCACAAGCGTTTATGAAACGTTATTGACTCTAGTTGCACGGTTCCAAAAAGTTGATCCCATGGAGAAGAATCCGGCAAGAAACTCCATAGACACTCTTTTAAAATATATTGTTTTAACATAATTTGCTGGTACATTATGCCGATAACAGGATGTGAGTGCATTGGAGGTTTATGTCATAATTAGCCTGAAGTCGGGACTAAAATTACAAGAAGGTTCTCAGCAAATGAGAACGCAATGTCAAACTAAAACAGATACACTATGTGTAAGAATAAGAACTACGGGTCCGATTTGAAAAATTATTTCAGTGTTAGATAGCCCATTTATCGAGGAAGGCAATAGGCTATATATCATCACCAATAGAGCGCGGAGCATAAATGAAAAATGTTGCAAAAACGGGAAAAAAATATATAAAGAAAAGCCGAGAAACCACGCGGGCGAAGCCGTGGGCGGAAACCTAGTTTCTTATAAGTACTTTTAAAATATGACAAAGTACAAAACGAATATTATTACAATGAATCTTTATGAGCAAATAATAGCGATAAAAACATGCATGATTTTACTCATACTTTTCTTGTAAGATATTTTTGGTACATATAAAATCATGTATGTAGATAGTAATACAAGAACTTCCTTTAACAAGACTGATATAATGATACAATCGAGAAAAATAATTCGTCTTATATGATACAAAAACGACATTTATAGTAACTTCTGTAAGTACCTTAGGTCTAACATAAGACAGTAAGTATCTATCAAATAACGCTCAAATAGAATAAAATAGAATAATCATGATGTAAAATTATTGAAAAACTATTAAAAAACTATTGTCTTATAGTATTCTTCTTTCTATTTATTTCTTTTAAAATGCGAAATGAGTATCACACCGATATAAAAATAATTTATAATTAAATTAAGTTAACCAACTTTATTATATCTACATATAAATTTCATTTAAATGTATCTAAATCTACCTTAAAGAAGCACATAGAACCGCGGCCCTGACTGACTTCGCTTCGAAACTGAAGACAATTATCGCGACCTTGAACGCAAGTTTCACTTATATTTGTTATTGTTTTTATTGTGGTGCTACGGCGTAGTACGCTACTACTATACTACTATCGCCATCTGTTATGCATTTTTGGAACTAATGTAGCATTTTACGTAGCGTTGCATGAAACGTCCATATAATTGAAGTTTTTATTTTAAACAAAGTCAAAAGAAAATTATTAAATATATTTCAATAGGTGCTGACTAAGTGCGCCAATTGGCTTAGGTTGCAGTGATCCCAAGCCTATTATTTTTAATTGCTCCCTTCTAAAATTCTCAGTAGTTGAAGTTCGGATTTGTGCCCGGTTAATTGCAATGAGTTCGCCTCCTAAAAAATGGGCCCTAAACTATGATATTACTTAAGAATAGGCACCTCACAGTACAATTACACGACAGGCCAGAATAATGTGCACGTTCCCTAACCCGATCCGACCGACATATTTATTTTGAAGAGCGCCGTATTTTGTTTGGATTAAAAATATTTCTGGCTACACTTGCACACGACACTGTACGAAGTATCGCCCTGTACAGAACTGGCATACAAAATTATAGACACGTGCCGACATACTGTATACTTTTTTGTGGCCTGTGACGCACGCAGGTCAAGTGAATTCTTGAGACTGATTACTCTGTATGTCATGTAGATCAGTTTGAAGGTTTATTTCAGGGAGTTTTTTAAATGGTATTTGCTATTTGATCGGAATGCGGCACGTGGATTTTCTAGTACTGGCTGAGTAGACGGTATGAATGTGAATGAATGAACATTATATGAATACATTAGTTAATTTTGGAAAGAAGGAAGCCGGAGCAAACAATGCTTACCTTGATGTATATAATAAAATGTTTGAAATTAACAATCTATTGTCAATCTGGGCAAGTACGACTTAACTAAATTATACATTTGTTTTCAAAAACTAGAACGCTTTTACAAATTAGCTTCTTAAATTTTTTCATTGTTTCGGCCACGCTATCGGATTTTGGGCGTGAAAATTCCCATGATTTTCTTATATGTTAATGCAAAAAAATATATAAGACGCCAGTCAGGAATCATGTAACAAAAAAGCTATTGCCTTAATACAAATAAAATCGTAACATTTCCTTAAAACCTTTAATTTTTTATGTATATTTATATTGAGAAAAGCAGTTTTATGCGATTGTAAATAAAGATACTTTAATGAAATTTAAGACCAAGGCGTTCGCTCTTTTATAGTTAAATAAAAGGCTGTACTTTATTTAACTATAAAACTTAAAAATAAAGATTTTTTTTATGAAATTTTGTTTACAAGTGCGAACGGTAGGTACCTACATGTAATAGACAAGCAGGTCTTTTATAGTTAAAAATAAATGTCTTTCCCTAACTATAGAAAGAAATGTAAGAAGAATGGGAATTAAATAATATAAAAATAACGCGATAAAATCCATAAAAAGTAGTTTTATTTCAATATGAACCTGTAACTTTAACATCGCTTTTCATTTATTACCTATGTCAACATTCATCATTCAACAATTCGTGTCACTACTTCATCTTCATTCCCTTTCCTTCATTCCTTTTCCCACCAGAGTAAATGTGTCTTCAGTGAGTCATATAACCAATACCAACACGTAACACTTTAATTGAGCACGCGCAGTTAACCATGGATCGCGTGAAAATCCACACATCCGGCTGAACGAACCACCTGAAATGATTGAAAGAACCAATCGGCATATTCTACCTAATATTTTTGTGTGCCTGTTCGTTACACTAGGAGAAAGAGTTCAGCTAAGGTGATGATGATAATGATTTCAGCAAAGGTAATGATTTTAGCTAAGGTAATGATTTCAGCTAAAGTGGTGATTTCAGAAAAGGTAATGATTTCAGCAAAGGTGATGATTTCAGCAAAGGTGATGATTTCAGCTAAAGAAATGATTTCAGCCAAGGTAATAATTTCGGCTAAGGTAATGATTTCAGGTAAGGTAATGATTTCAGCCAAGGTAATGATTTCATCTAAATTCAAAGGTAACCATTTCAGCTAAGGTAACAATTTCGTCAAAATTCTAAGGTAGGTAATGATTTCAGATTCAGATAAGGTTGGTAATGAATTCCACATTACGCTTCTCAAGGTTACATCAGCAATATCTACTAAATGTCAAATTACTACTTATGTCCTTTTAAATTACTTTCATAAATGCACGCATATTAAAATATCAGCGCATTACAATTTAAAAAACATTACCTATTGTTTTGTGTGTAGGTGCCTGTTGGACCATAGCCTAGTTCCTCTTATTCTAGATAATACCCACGCCCAAAAGTGGGATGGATATCTACCTTTTATTGCCATTTGATCCAATAATCATTGAATAACATAGGAATCGTAGATTATTTTTTTCAGGAAGTGTAATAAACTCAAAGATATAAAAATAATCATTTTAAATCTCTTCATTATATTATATCCATGACATACTTCTGTAAAATATCATATTGTTGTACTTAAGTTTGATATTTCCTTTTTTATATCTAATCTCGTGGAAATCACGAAGGTTTCTTTGAAATCTGTAAATCAGGTCAGTTTCCGGTAAAGGAGGTTGGAACAAATTGCTTTTGTGTATTTATGAGCGGTTTTTTTTTATAAAGATTAAAAATAAATTTACTTGATTTCCGATGACGCACCCAAAATTTAAAATATTTCAGACAAAACAGACTTCCTAATTAGTTAAATGGTCCTTAGCGTGAATGCTACGCTAAAGGGTTTGATTCCCAGATCGAGCAAAGTGTTATTGGGTTTCGCTATTAAATTCTCAGTACCGGCTCGAGTGTCTGAACTTGTACCCGGGTAACGGCAATTAGCTCGCTCCCTATTACATGAGACTTCCACATACTGGCGAACTGTGAGTGAACATTAGAACCTACACCTCTGCTTAACCCTTCGGGGAAAACAGGCGTGATGGTAGGTAAGTATGTGATTTAAACAAAAACTGTTAGATAACTTATAAAAATTGATCTTGCAAGGAAAGAAATCTGGTTTGCTAATAGAACAATCGCCTTCTGTAGTTGTGTTCTCGTCAAGACTCTGAGCGAGCCATTCCGCTATCGCTACTGCTACTGCTACCAAATTACACAAAAAATTACATGACCATTACTCACTCAAAAACATTCATTAACTCCAATTAAGAACACAAATTAAGCTAATACAATTGTAATTTTAACGTAAAACATGAGGTTTACAAGATGGCCGCCGCCGAAATCCGTAACACTTGACAATCAGAGCGTTGTTATCGCGTGCGCACGCGACGATGTATCCTTGACTTGCTTGTTCGAACAAAGAATATTAGTAATTAATATCATTGGTGCAAGGTATTGATACCTACTGTACATGCAGTGAAGCGTTGGTAGACTACTAAAACAAGAGAGTTGATTCTCTGAGAAATATTAAAATCACTTATTCAATAGCTGTAGGTTGCCCCTGGTCCTGTTCCTGGATTCGATTCCCAAGTCGAACAAAATGTTTATGTTGTCTATAAAATTCTCACTAGCTGCTTGGAGTTTGGATATGTGCCCAGTGAATGGCAATAGGCTCGGCCCTTATTACATGGTACCTAAACATAGGCGAATAGTGGCCGTACCTGAGTTCACCTCTGCCTAACCCTTCGGAGAGTGCAGGCATGATGGTATTTATGTACGTAGGTGGGCCTACTGCCAAATGTTGCTGATTACCTAACTTCAGCTGTGCCGTTTTTGACTGATCAAAAATTCTTATCTCTACGGTCTAATTGAAATAACATAATATTTCGACTTTGACTTTGAGCTGCCTCATTAGTCTAGCGTTCATAAGTACGTCTACTGCGCTAGAGGATATGGGAACCCAGGAGGTTCGATTCCCAGGTTCAGCAAAATGTTACATTAGATACCTATCAAACCAGAACACATGAAAGTCTGCATATTATTGCTTAAAGGGAGAATAATTGGCAATGTAGTCGTAACAAATCATATGAACTCATCATCAATGTCTTATCATCATCGTCATCAACCTATAACAGTTGACTGCTGGACGTAGGCCTCCCCTAATGTACGCTATTTCACTCCGTCCTCAGCTTGTCGCACCCACCTTCCGCCAGCAACCTTTCACAAGCCATCACTCCATCTTGCTGTGCCAGAGGGCGTCCTACACTACGTTTGATAAATCGCGGCCTCCACTCGAGATATCGTCAACCCCAAATGTCTACTCATAAAACCCCAGCAAATTGTCTACCACGTTTAAACTTTGTGAACAATTAAATTTAGATATAATTTAATAAAGTAAGGGTTCAACCCACCAGTCAAGAGCGTTCATAGCCACGATGAGTCAGAAAATACAGGGCTATGATTGACCAAAAAGTATAATATAATAATAATAAGTGTAAGTACATATCCAAATCTCTAAGTTCGCAGCCCGATCAGACAATGGCCACAGTCGACACCGAGCGACTTTCAACACGCGTGCCTTGTAGTTGGATGCAAATAAAAGGCCCTTTGAACGGGTCCTTTGCACACTGAAACACACCCTGCCTCGGTCAGGAAGAAAAGACATGTGTGGTTTTAAAGTACGAGTCCGAAATACCCTGTCACCAGGTGAGACGATCGACAAGGATTTTCCGCCCACCAAAAAAAAACACCAACTGATCCAGAAATCGTGGGTTTAACCCAAAAGTGTCGACTACCTTACAAAGATGAGGTAAAAAGTGTAGACACCTAATGTTGCACGTGTCTTATTAAGTATTATAATTACTATCTATTCTTTGTTCATGTCCAATGTCAGCTCTTGTTAATTCTGAGTGCGGAACTCCTAATTAAATTTAATTGTCTTTCAAACAATTCCGCCACCAACTAAGTAGATTGCCGCCCCTGACGAAATCCGGCGCAAAAGATATATCACCCAATTACATCAAAAGCCGCGTATTACGAAATTATCGGAATTAAAACGGTGGCAAATGAAATCGTATCCTCTGCCATCAGACCTCCAAATGGATAATAACAGGACAAACGCCTAAGTTATTCTAAATGAAGAAACCAACAAAAACGAATGCTACTTTATGTTTGAAGCAGTAAGGTTGTAATTAAATTGGGTGCGGTAACGGTTAGTTGGAAGTACGATAATTTATTAAGTAATTCGGTGTGTGGCGCGGGAGTCGAGCCGTGTAACGGCCCTGCGGATGCTACAAGTAAAAGCAATGATACATCGCGGATTTCGTCGCGACTTTGCTGTGTTCCATTTAGCACCGTAAGACTTTATTTCAAAAATTAAATCGATACATATTATAAAACAAAGTCCAGTCAAAATGTCGGAAAAGTCGCCAGGGAGCTTTACGAAAACGCTGCCTTTGAGATAAGTATAACAGAACAATGTATGGTAGAAAATTCCTCTTGTCTATTCATAAAAGTCCGCGACCGTCCAGTCGGGGCACCCTTCCTTAACAAAATTATACTTAAAGTACCGTAAACACAAAACTTGGTAGCTATCTGTCTATTGCCATTTTTACAACAAAACAAAACACCAACTTCACAAAAGAATACAACAATGTCACTTCTAAATCATTTTAAATCTACTATTATTACTCTACTTCTTATTATACTTATTAACTCGTTTTTAATCGGGTACAATTTCGGAATTGAATACTAGATCAATAAGGCAATAACCTACCGTTTTTTTAGGCTCTCAGAATTAATAAGATACCTATTTCAGATTTTTTTTTCTTTAATTTGATTATTAATTAATAATTGCAGACCCAACTCCGCGGTCCCAAAAGGACTGCACCAGCGGCGGCAAGGCGAGGACGTATGTACACACAGAGGAAGTGATTCAGGCGAGGCCTGCTTGTTCAGCGAAGCAGTGCGCCGCTTGCGCAATAACCCGCGAGCGTCCACTCCCGCGCACGCGATGCACCACTTGTAATGTCCACTTGTCTGCGCACTTGAGAACCGAAGGTAGATTTAGTGGTCTGATTTTCAAAAACCATCTATTATACCAATCGGTAACTTTACGATTTACGTACTGAGGGACTGGATTTGTTTACATAGAGTCAATGTTGAATATTTATGTATTTATTAATAAATTATAAAAAAAAAACTTTATTTGGTAATATTGCCTAATTCATAAATTTCATCATCATCATACTGTTTGTCGTTGTCCAATGCTGGCTATAGGCCTCCCTGACGGTGTTGTGCTTGTTTAATTTATACATATTTAAGCAATACTACTTAGGATCTGTGGAATGATCTTCCTTCAGCGGTTTTTCCGAACACACACGACACGGGTACAACAAGGTCCCCGCTTTCCAAATTAAATGCAATAGTTTGAACGTTATTTCATTGCATTTAATATCACACACACACACACACACACACACACACACACACACACACACACACACCATCACGCCTCCATTCCCCGAAGGGTTAGGCAGAGGTGTACTAATGTACACCCACACTTCACCGGTATGTTTAGGTCCCATGTAATAGGAGGCGAGCCTATTGCCATTAACCGGGCACAAATCCAGACTCCGAGCTGCTACTGGGAATTTCATAGAAAAACCCAATAACACTTTGCTCGACCTGGGGATCGAACCCAGGACCTCTGGCATAGCAGTCGCGCTTAGGACCACTAGACTAATGAGGCAGTCAATTAATTTAGTATCATCAAGAGTTAAATATAAAAAACCGGCCAAGTGCGAGTCGGACTCGCGCACGGAGGGTTCCGTATCATTACGATTTATGACGTATTAAAAAAACTATTTACTAGATCTCGTTCAAACCAATTTTCGGTGGAAGTTTACATGGTAATGTACATCATATATTTTTTTTTATTTTAACGTTCTCTTATTTTAGAAGTTACAGGGGGGGGGACACATTTTATCACTTTGGAAGTGTTTCTCACGCAAACTGTTCAGTTTAGAAAAAAATATATTAGAAACCTCAATATCATTTTTGAAGACCTATCCATAGATACCCCACACGTATGGGTTTGATGAAAAAAAAAAGTTGAGTTTCAGTTCCAAGTATGGGGAACCCCCAAAATTTATTGTTTTTTTTTCTATTTTTGTGTGAAAATCTTAATGCGGTTCATAGAATACATCTGCTTACCAAGTTTCAACAGCATAGTTCCTATAGTTTCGAAAAAAAAGGCTGTGACACGATCGGACAGACAGACAGACGGACATGACGAATCTATAAGGGTTCCATTTTTTGCCATTTGGCTACGGAACCCTAAAAAGCTTATAAGTACCTACTGATATTATTTGTCCCACAGTATTCTTGTTTCAATATGATAAATAAATGAATTGTTTTAACTGTTTGGATGTATTTTCATAATCATCATATTTTTTGTTTAACTAATACGTTTTTCTTTAAAACTCTTATGTGTCTTTATCTATAATAAGTGAATGATGTTTGTGATCTCGTATAATTAATAGAGCACTCTGATTTTTGTCCCTGTACTTTTTTATTTGTGCTTGCGTATCTTTTGTTGGAGATCCAAATAAATTAATAATTGATAAATAAACCTCAGCCAATAGACGCCAACAGCAACACCACGCGTTCTCATCTAGAGACATGTTATTAAGACTCATTTGCCCAGAAATTTCAATCGTCATCCTCGAAATCGGAATGCAAAAATGTGAGAAAATTATTGTTTAGCAGCAGAATTTTAATACTAAAATTTGCTGTATTAGAGAATATTTTCGAACCCTCTTAGTATAACGCAAGTTTAGCATATATTTCATCAGTATTGCAACAAATTACCACCCTAAACAATGACTGTACTCAATGTGACGACGGCGTGAAAATTTATCGTTTCTGCTTGTACCTTTTAAGAGGTCTCGCGTCGTAAATGTTGGAGACGCTAAAATAGGCATGAATCCGGTAAAAGCTACGCGAGAGAAGTCGTTTGAATTATAAAAAAGAAGGTAACTAACTATTTGCGACTTTGTTGGTGGTTTTTTGTATATTTTTATACTTGAGTTCTAAATCTTGAAGTAAGTTTGATATGAAAAACAAGTTACTTATGTACCGTCCAAATACATTTAGATAATTTTTCCAAATTCCAATTTGATCCAAATGTCGTGCGTCATTTTGTGCGAGAATAAAAACTTGTTCTTTCTTTCTTTCTCTCAGATAATGGAAATACGCATAATAATAATATACCTACATCTTTATTCAAGTTACCAAGACTCAAAGGGCTAGTAGTACTTACAACTATGTTAGTAAACAAATTACATATACAAATTATGCATAATATCCCTAAAAATTATTAAAAAATAACAGTCGGTGACTTTTTTCATATCATGATCTTACATTTCGTTAGAAGTTATTTCATTTACTAGAATTATTTAATATTTACAGAGTTGAGAGAATAGAGATATAGATATAGAATTTACCAGGCCAATGCAGCGGCAGTGTCGGGAGAGGTCGCCCTAGAAGGACATACATCATTTCTTATCGGCGATGTTCTCCAAAAAGGTCGGTGCGTAGTACTCGCAACCTTCGCGTGTGTAAGAGAAGATGTATGAATGTAGAAAAAGCGAAAGAGGTATGCAAGATTAGTAACAAGTTGCAGTCTATAGTTTCTGCTGTGGGAAGAGGCGTGAGTGTGTGTGTATGTATGTATTTAGAAGGAAATGGGACACTAGGGAACGCCTACGTCCTGCAGTGAACTAGTATAGGCTGATGATGATGCTAAAAGAAAGAAACACACTTTTATTTCCACTCTCTTTCTGCTGAACTCCTCTCCAAACTATCCGTAGCTCTCGACATCTTACAGTGTACAACTCACCCTGGGTTCATTAAAAGGTTGTCGTTTAGCAAAAGCTCAAGTCACTGCCATCATTTATTTTGTCGCACTTACCCGCGACATTTTGAGTTTTCATTTCGCGTCGACACACTCATTAACTGTGTCGTTAACTCATTTTATTTGTGAAACTTTAACTCGAGTCTTTAATCATTGAATATTATGACAGTGTTTAGTTTTGGCTCGGCTTTTAAAGAATACCGACTTACTATTTTTTTAAGTTATTTGATCATGCTTTTGGGAATAAAGCACCATCACGCATGTATTCCCCGAAGGGTTAGGCAGAGGTGTAGTAATGTACAGCCACAACTCGCCGGTATGTTTAGGTCACATGTAATAGGGGGCGAGCCTATTGTTTGCGTTTGGGATTATTTTGTTTCATACTAAGCATTCTTTCCTTCAGTCTTTAATTGTATAATCGACATGACATATGCCAATTTGTAATGTAATATTATTTAATAGGTATCTTTTAATTTATATCGTCACCGCTCCAAAACGGTCAAGAAAATCATCGTGAGGAAACCAGGCATGTCTTAGAACCAAAAATTGGACGACATGTGACATCTTCCAACCCGCGCCGGGCCCGCGTGGTGAATAACGACCCACTCCCTCTCAGCAAGAGCAGGCCTTCGTCCCAGCAGTGGGGAAATTATAGGCTGATTATGCTTTATACATAATTTTATAATGTAAGCGCGACTGCTACAACAGAAATCCTTGGTTCGATTGCCAAGTCGAGAAAAGTGTTATTAAGTTTTTAATATTAAGTTAGTATTATGTAAATTAGGCTCGCCCTCTATTGCATGGGAACTGAACATACCGGCGAACTGTGGATGTCCATTAATACACCTTTGATTAACCCTTCGGGAATACAAGCGTCATGGTTTGTAATAATTATGCATTTAAAAAATCAATATAAGTACCTAAATAAGGTTCCGTATATCGGTAAATTAGTTACCTAATTATAATATTTTAGTATTTTAAAGGTAATGTGTAACTTCGGATAATTTTAATAAACCCAGTCATTTTATTTACTATATTCCTTTTGTTTTTGCTGCAACAATAAAGTCGTTTAAGGGTGGTTATCCACTGACTCGAAATAATTTTTAATGACGAACATTATGCAAACACATTAAGGGTATCACCCTCGCGGGCTATCGAATTTGGAGGTGGTACAAGTCACAAAAGCAGAGCGAGAGATAAAAGGTCCAATAAGAAGAACTCCATCGAAAATCCATTAAAACTATATGGATATATCGAAGCATAACACTGCAAGATTGAAGGTTACGGTGAGCTTATTCTGAGTGCCGGGATTGAATAATAATTAACAAAAATATGCACCTGTTAATTATTTTAACACTAAGACATCCAACACTTCTGTCTACCCGTGACCATGGATGCTATGCTACATACTTTGTCTCGCTCTATAACCTCGAAATACTTAGGAGTTCGAGAAACCATAATGAAATTTATTCGTTTTTTATTATTACATAACACAAAATATTACATCCCCTATTACACCAACCAATAAAAAACTTCTTGCTTAAAACTTCGCAGACTGCCTCATTAGTATTATGGACTTAAGCGCGACTGCTACCCAAGAGGTCCTTGGTTCGATCCCCAGGTCGAGCAAAGTGTTATTGGGGTTTTCTAGGAAATTCCCAGGAGCTTGGAGTCTGGATATGTGCCCGGTTAATGGCAATAGGCTCCCCCCTATTGCATGGGACCTTAACATACCGGCGAAGTGTGGGTGTTCATTAGTATACCTTTGCCTAACGCTTCGGGAAATACAGGCGTGATGGTATGCTGTTATGTTAAAACTCGCTGCACGCTATTCTTATAAATACGCTTCGGTCCAATCGCTTGTCCCCCAAACACATTTTTACTTGGCATCTTACAGACTACTGCGTTCGGTAGCAGTTATGACGTAATGTCTTCCAAAACGTCGTAATGCCGTGACTAATCCGGATTAAAGGGACCTAGGGACGTTTAAATTAAAATGGCTAGTTGATTACGAAAAAATGGATATTTTATGATATTTCTTTCAAAGTATTTTTGTCGGGTCAGCTGACGCAAGCAAAGACTGAAATAATAATGCCACCAATAAAACTGACAGATAAGCCTCTATCATATCTATAAATCCTAAATTTACTATGGTTTGTTGACTTTAATAAGAGACACTAATCTTTGGGTTTGTTCGAAGTTTCATCATTTTTTTTATTTTTTTTTAAATGCAGGCTACTACTATATAAGCTAGCATACAGGTAAGGGTTAGGCAGAGGTGTACCTAATATACACCCCTAGTTCGCCTGTATGTTTAGGTCCAATGTCATAGGGGCGACCCTATTCCCTTTAACCAGGCACAAATCCTGATTCCGAGCTGCTACTGAGAATTTCATAGAAAAACCAAACCATACTTTGCTTGACCTGGGAAGCAGTCGTACTTGGGGTCACTAGACTAATGAAGAAGTAAATTATATTGTTTCATTAAATTCGTGATGAATATGTAAACAAAATACAGGCACGATAAACTATTACACGGTATTACTACCACAATAAAAAAAACCGCACCCACATTCATTCATTTTCTTAACGATTAAATGTAACTTTTCCCTATTTATTAGACGTTTCCTAAAAAGAACAGCACCCTTATTTTCCCTTCTATGTCCCAACAATAGTATCGTGAATGAAAACAAGCGATTGTTAGCTTGACGTGTTCACAAAAAGCCGGACATGTCGCGAACAAAACCGATCAACAAGTTGTTTTAACCCTTGTTACGCTTGTCACCACGAAATACTAAGAAAATTCAAATGTAAGCAATTTTCAACTTTATAAAAAAAGCTATAAGAGCAATATTCAATGTAACTCACAATCCTAGTGGTATCATAGCTTAAATAATACTTAAAGAATCTAAAATCGAACACACAGTATGTCAATTTTGTTTTTCTAATTTTATTACTCTATGATCGGTTCAACCCTCCGAATGCAAAGGGTCAATATTAGAGGGGAGCGAAAAAAATCCACGCCGAGAAAAATAATAATAACACAGACTTATCGCCTTTTCGCCGTGGATCCTTACATAAATAATGATAAAAGGAAATTAAATCAAAGTCTTATTAGAATATTAAAAGTTTTGTAGGCGTTTTTTTAATGTCTCTCGCGGTGTTTGGGGATGCATATTTCACTCAATTTGGTAAATGGAAAGACGGTGTGTAAGACCAGCAAGCTGTTAGAGGGTTGGTTAGTTGGTTTTTAATATTTTTTTCGGTTATTAAATGCATTTATTAATTAGAAAATATGACGTTTATAGCGTCGTTACACGTTTGTAGTTTTTATATTTTTTTGTAGGTACAGAAGTAATGGAGAAATATTGGTAATTAAATTAACTCTGTTTTTTTTATGATTTCGTTAATAGGAATTTGACATTTTTTATTTGGTCTTAATGACTCAAGCACAAAGGCTGCAAAACCCGGTCGTCTTCCAGTCGAACTAGATACAGCAGAATATCAGTATTCTGCTGCCATAGACTTCCTCATTACTGCTGCCTCATTAGTGTAGTGGTCCCAAGCGCGACTGCTACGCTAGAGGTCCTGTGTTCGATTTCCAGGTCGAGCAAAGTGCAATTGATTTTTTCTATGAAATTCTCAGTTTGAGCTCTGAATGTGCGCGGTAAATGGCAATAGGCTCGCCCCCTATTACATGGGACCTAAACATACCGGCGAAGTGTGGGTGTCGGTACATTAAGTACTTACACCTCTGCCTGTCCTAACCTAACATTAACGTATTAATCTTTAAAGAAACCTAGGTATACACTACTCAGCCAAGCTCAGTTGTAGTAGTGTATTCCCCGTGTAGAGGCCGCTGTCGAGTGCCGGCCATGCGTCTTGTCTTTACCGGCCCGACCGCGCCCCGGATGTATCGCGTCGTATACACCAACCCTAACCATTTTGATACTTGCACTTAAAACAATCTTCCTAAATATAGCTAGGTTATTAATAAGGTAATACATACCATGTTTTTTGTATCTCCTCATCATCATTAACCCATTACGGGTCTCCTCTCAGTAGGAGAAGGATTAGGCCACCAGTCCACCACGCTAGCCTACTGCGGGTTGGCAGACTTCACACGCCGTCAAGTAAATCTCTCAGGCATGCTGGTTTCCTCACGATGTTTTCGATTTTCTTGTATCTATCTACCATGTATTGTGACACTTTGCGGGTGCACTGCAGAGCAAAGGCCCCATTATAATACTTAAAGTATCAAAATCTCTCTCCCTCACTATACCACGGTCAACCATTAGGGAAATCTGCGCGGCAGCGAGTGCTGTTTAATTTATACGCGGGAATATTCTTAAACTATCGGTTTTGTGGTCACTGTGGCGATTCGGCCTTTATTTATGTTCGGCCTCGGCTTCGGCCGACGCGGAGCCGAATTAGCGGCCGCTCTCAAGGGAATGGAACCGCTCTATTTTGTGTTTAGAAATGTTAAGACGAATTGTTATGCTAGTTTTATTTAACTTTAAATTAAAATTTAAACCGTATGGAGTGTCATCATGAACTTTCTTCAGTATTCAATATAATATTACGAAGCACTGAGTCTTGTACTTCTGTAAGTACTACAAAAAAAAAACTAAACATAAGTACTATATTATTATTTCCCTCCCCCTATGACATGGGCCTAAAACTTCGGCGAACTGTGGATGTAGGTACATAGTATACCTCTGCCTAATCCTTCGGGGAATATAGGTGCGATGTTATGTTAAAACTAAAGATAAGTCCTAATCTTTAGATAAAACTTCTGTTACTGTTACCCTCCAAAAACTATTATAAATGAATAAAGTTATTTTTAAACTCCTTAATAACAAATTTATCTTACAGAATCTTGGTGTATCTATAATCATCTACCAAAAAATATCCACAGCGACCGCATAAACCTTATATTAGACACCTCATACCAAATTCATTACGGACCCAATTTACACATTTCGGTCACATTTCATATTGGAGGCATAAAAAGCCAATTTTGGGCGAAAAAACGGCACAAAAGCCAATGTGTAACATACGAGGGCATAATATCAATTTGCCTTTCATACAATATTCATGACACGGAACGGAGTCATATAATTTATATGTTAGAAACAAATTCACGAACGATTTGGCGGAGTTGCGAGGTAAGAAGCGAAATATATTCACGGCGCGCGGTCTGGTGGGCAAGCAGTGGCGGTATTATGCATGCGAGGTATATGCCACTCTAGGGGGCAGTTACTTATGCCACGTATATCTGAATTTGAGAATATTTTAGGCGGAGGGTTGGACAAGGATTGTAACTCCAATAGTTACAAACATTTTTTTGGAACGTTTCCTTAGTGCGGCTTGCTGTAGAAGCTGCTTGCGGTAAAGCGTAAGTAAAAAGCGTTACTTTTCGCAAGACGTTTGATTCCGTCTGGACTTCTGGAGGAGGATTTTATCGTCAAGAGTTTTTTTGTGACTGCTACATGAATTCTTAATTAATGATGAAACCGATGATGACAAAAAATAGAATGCATTTGTACCTTAGTAGTGTCAATGGGAAAGCGTTAGACTATTTTAGTTTTTTCAATTTAAATATATGTTTATCGCATCACATCCCTTGCTTGGTCATTACATAACTTTCAACACTAAATAAGATCATTTCGAAATTAGGTACCGGTACTTACTTAGGTACCTAAAAAAAGGAGTTACAACTCTATTCGCGCACCCCTATACTTTTTTCCGTGGGTTTTCTGCTTCATTATAATTCGCGACATACATCATAGGTGTCAAGATGTCATGCCTCATCCACAATGCGACAACACGGCGAAATATGGCGGCAATTTTCTTCTTTTTAAAGAATATTGGAGAGTAATTTTTCGTAAAAAGGAAAATAAAGGTTATTTAATGCATAATGATCTCAAACCGTTTTATCTTTTTGGTAGATGTTAAAAAAAACAGGAAACAGTTTTTTGTTCGTCATTCACAAGAATTAAAAATATTTATTAAAAAAGAAAATAAAAAAAACACTTGCAAGATCATTACAAATCGGTTATCGTGCCCAGCGTTTGTATGTAAATTGTGGCGCTTGCTCTACAACTCATTGAAGCAAATCTCGTCTAGCAATTGATACATAATAACTCAATGTCTTGTAATTAAACTATATCGACAAATGGTTCTGATTAGCTGAGCCCGAGGCGCGGCGCAAGCGGTGATCGAGCGAAAGCAAACACTGACCGCTCTGCAATCCTTTGACAAGGATTGAGTAAACAGAAATATCATTTATACGAGCAAATGGAAATGATGCAGACCAATTTTTTATTGAGAGAGATTAAATTTTCAACGAAAACTTTGTGACGGATATTTTTTTATCCAGAGATGACGTAAAAATGGCAGAAAAAATGATTACCTATGCATTGGCAGCATTTCTATATCTCCTCCAACTAAGCGAAACATGCTACGGGTAGTTTTCTTAACATATCAAATAAGACAGATTCGAAATTTAACAACTATCTTGTTGACCGAACCACTTAACCACTAAGCACGATTTTTTTTTAAGTATACTAGTAATGTGAGTCACACATTACTAGTAATCTTGTCAACCCCTCGTGCTAAGCGTAATGCTTGTGTTACGAATGGGTTCGCATCGGTAGTGCAATGGGTGAGTTTCGAACCGGTAACCACATGATCGCCAGTCCAACGAGCTATACATTATTTTCGAAAGTCTAAATTAAGTCTTCTACAAAACAGTCAATAAATAACACCACCTAAACAGTCCGTACTTCTAAATTAGCAGTAAAGACGTCCAAGGTACCCCAATGGAGTCTGAATAAACCATGTGACGTATTCCCATGGGGCATGGTGCGGGATGAGCGTCTAATGGCCGGGCGACAGAAACTCATTATGGGTTAGTTGTTCTTCCAATTTGGTGGCCGTGCGCACAATGCTTGATGATGGACAAAGTTTTAAGTTCATGTATTGATAACTGTGTTATATTAAGCGGGAATAAGGTCACCAGTGTTTTATTTTAGCCGTAAAATTAACTTTGATTTTCGGATTTATATTAGACTAGCTTTCCGCCCACGGCTTCGCCCGCGTGGTTTCTCGGCTATGCTGCATTAAAATTTTTCCTTTTTTGCAACATTTTTCATTTATGCTCCGCTCCTATTAGTCTAAGCGTGATGATATATAGCCTATAGCCTTCCTCGATAAATGGGCTATATAACATTGAATTTTTTTTTTTCAAATCAGACCCGTAGTTCCTTAGATTAGCGCGTTCAAGCAAACAAACAAACTCTTCAGCTTTATAATATACTAGCTTTCCGCCCACGGCTTCGCCCGCGTGGTTTCTCGGCTTTTTGGCATTTAATTTTTTCCCGTTTTTGCAACATTTTTCATGTATGCTCCGCTCCTATTGGTTAGCGTGATGATATATAGCCTACCTCGATAAATGGGCTATCGAACACTGAAAGAAATTTTCAAATCGGACCCTTAGTTCCTGAGATTAGCGCGTTCAAGTAAACAAACAAACAAACAAACTCTTCAGCTTTATAATATTAGTATAGATAAAAAAAGTATAGACTAGCGTTTTCAAAAGGAATAACTTCCTACCTATCCTACCTAACTCGGCTTCTAGAGGGCGTATCAAACATGTTAAATCACAAGCAATACAACGTTATGCAATTTCGTGCAGCAGTTTTTGCGTGATGCATATACAAACATACATAAAGAAAAACATCTAAAAATTTATGTTTTGGCTTCCGTTGCTTTAAAAAAGACGCCCCATATTAGTTTTCTTCAATATCTATACCGTACGAACATTGGCCTGTTACAAATTTTATTATACGAGTATGTATGAATAATTATACGTAATGAATATACGCAATACTAAAACTCACAAACGTAATTTTGAGAAACTTTATCCGTGCATTTTTAACTAGACCAAGAGCGTCATGCGTTAGCCGGTAATAGGAAAAGTCGGGGAGGCCATTAAAAGTACAACCGACTAAGTCCTTAAGCATGAATCACATGGTTTCTTCAGACACCTGACTTCACTTGTAAATTCCCATTGTTAAGGACATAGTAGGTAATTCGTAGGTTTTGTACACGTTTGATCAAATCATCATTGCTTTTCCCAACTATAATGGGTTCAGTGCAATTAGAACCAAGTGATATGACCATTGGACTGCCAAGGCAAAGGTATCAATTTCGAATCTAAGGCACGACCTCAGACTTTTCGAAGTCATGTGCGTATTAATAATTAATTAAAGGAAAACATCGTGAGGAAATCTGCATGCCTGATAAATGTCCTTGATGGTGTGTGATATCCCGCTTGTTTTCCCGTTCCCAGCAGTGGAACAATATAATGGGCTGATGATTAATGGTGTCGGTTTCCAGTTTTTCTATACTATCTACAAAAAAGGAAAGAGCACTCCTCTCTCAATCCCCACCAAAAACTTATATCTTATAACTTAAGAAGTCGATTCTAATTATTTTTTTGGGGAAGTCCAATATTTGAGCATCATTTTACAATAAGCCTGTTTTTCAATAAATGGAACATCAGTCAACTACCCTATACAAGGGTCCTAAATTAGTTCGTAGTTCACACACGTCAAAGTTGAAAACAACGCGGGATCACTTTTAACCCTGTTACTACATGTTTGTAATTATTTCCGGTGAGTGAGCATAATGCTTTACCAACTAACATATTGACGGGTGACGGAGTTACGAAGTGCGGACAGTGATTTATTTTCTGTTTAGGTATCCGGATCAAAGGACCAGAACCTACACATAATTATTTGCTTTCATTTTATGCCAAAATAAACAGTGATAGCCTAGTTATAAGACTATTGAACTGCCTGCAAAGATTTTTTAAATCATGTGACTTTTTTGATCGAGTCTTAACAAACATTATTATCACTCACATAGACGGATGAAGAAAAACATCGTGAGGGAACCTGCATGCCTAAGCGATATTCTCGATGGTGTGTGAAGTCTGAGAACCCGCAGTAATCTAGCGTAGGAAAAAGAGGAAACGTGTGCTCAGCAGAAGGACATTACATGGATTTATAATCTTTTTATTTTTAAGAAGCCGCGCTTCCAAACCAGTGCACCATCCTACATGTGAAAATTTCTGTTTAAAAACCCACTCCGGATAAAGTAAAAAAAAAATAGTAAAGAAGTATTTTATCCATTAAAGAGATGTTCACTCTCTGAGGGGTAGGTTATAAAGTGATCCGTCAGAAAACTAAAGTTACAGTAAAACCAACAAAGGATTAGCCAGCTGAAGTGGCAATGAGATGACGACATCTGTCGGAAAACTGACAAATGCTGAAACAAACGAGTTTTCGAATGTGGGTCTGGTGGAGTGAAAACTTGCTCAAGGCAGCTGGCAATAATTGGATAAGGAAAGGCGAAGATTGGTCTCTGTTGAGTTTACTAGGAGAAGCCTATGTACAACAGTGGACAAGTAAAGCCTGATGATGAATCCGTACATCATTAATTTTAAATAATTCACAGTTTGTAATACTCATTTTCCTTCGTAGCTCTACACAGTAGTCGGATTACAATTGAAGGGTATGTTTCTATAGATTTTCACGCCCGAGGCAGTGGGTGAGCGCCCTCTGTATTTTAAACTAAGCCAACACTGGTCTGTGTTATTTTATGTAGTAAAACTGTTACCTATAGGTATAGTCCGCACTATTAAATATAAACACGATAAAATTTCTAAAGATATAAATTTTAGCGAAATAATAATTCGATCTGAAGCCGAATTTGATACCGAGATGTTATGATCTTCTTATTACCTAAAGGATTCCTTGATATTGTTTATACATCTTACTCAGAAAATAAAAATGAATATAAATACAAACAAAATGATCTGCAAGTGCTAACATCTCAATCATCCATTCATTTCTTCATTCGCCGCCACGTTGAATGTATTGAATGAACGAACGATACTATTCGCGAGCTATCGCTTGTCGATCTTCTGTCGCTGATCTACAATTATTGGCCATTTTGAAAATACATCTACAATACATACAAAGACAATTTATAGTAATTAAATTATTATTTTTTAATAACGTTTTAAGTTCCCGACTGAAATAGTTGATAAACACATACATATGAACCCAGATTACGAACAGAAATCATCAATCATTTTAAATTATTAAATATATATATTTTTAATGTATGTATAAAAATATACTTAACGTTTAAGTCCAGCTCTACCTAACCTTAAAAAAAATACACTCATATTTCCAGTACCCAGTACAAACATAATTAGCCAGTATGTTAATGTCCGATGTAATCGGGGGCGAGACTATTGCCATTCACCGGGCACATAGACTAGAAGAATATAAGTTAAAAGTTGCAAATATTGCTTTCGACTACAAGGACGACGACAAAATAATACAATGATGACGTCATATATATACAATGAGTTAGTGTAGTGTAGGTAACAAATTTTCAAGATTCGAATGTGACTATAAAATAATATTTTGCGTCCATTATAGAACATTCATTGTCAGTTACATACACCACCCACGCAAGAGATTGAGACGTTAAGTTAACACGCTTGTACAAGTATTATAATTTGAGAACATTACCAACGCTATAATTGCATACAAGTTTATGCAGTGAAATAATTGTAGGCTGAGTCATCGTGCGAACCAGATTGCCGAATGGGAGATGTAACTTTAACATAATATACACTTTTTAGCCAAATATAACCGACTTCAAGCACTTTGTGGTGGCAATTTTATATGGACCTGACTAAAAAGTAGCTATTTATATTTTAATGGAACAAAGATCGAAGGACCAAGAGAAAAATGTTCCTCAAGCAAATAAATAAAATAAGTATTGCGCCCAGCACTGGACGATAATATCCTAACTACGCCGAACGAAACCGAACGTCACATTATTAACTGACACATAAGTAGTTCACTTTTTAGTTTATAAGTAGGTATTATTAATTACCGATGTGATGGTAATTACTAAAATCTCAAAAACTATAACTAGCCTAAAAGTTTGCTGCAAATGATACTGGGATTAACAAGTGATGAACGTGTATAAAATCGGGGTACACCATGGTTTTTTTTTTCTTTTTCAACCGACTTCAAAAAGGAGGAGGTTCTCAATTCGTCTGTATGTTTTTTTTTTTGTATGTTTGTTACGCGATATCTCCGCCAGTTGTGGACCGATTTTAATGATTGTTTTTTTGTTTGGTAGGTCATACTTCAGAGGTTCAAATTTTATCGAAATCGGTTAAGCAGTTTTGAAAATATCAACAAAAATCTAAAATTTGTTTACATCGATGATATTATCGTTTACTCCGAAACATCGCTGTCTTATTGGAGCAGTGCGTTTAGTTGGCTAACAAGTACTTCTAAACAAACTTTCCACTAAAAATTACAAAATAAAATTACTTTTATCAAAAAAGTTAAACCGCCTTCAAAAAATAATAAAATAATTTTGTCTAAAACAGTTTGGGAAGTCGGTGGCGAAAATAAAAGACCCACTCAAATAGAAGTCACCGACTTCCCAAACTGTTTTAGACAAAATTATTTTATTATTTTTTTAAAAAAAGCTTACTAGCAATATGGGTCACACATTACTAGTATTCTTGTTAACCCCTCGTGCTAAGCTTAATGATTGTGTTTCGAGTGGATTCACGTCGGTAGTTCAATGGGTGGGGTTCGAACCGGCAACCACGTGATTGCAAGTCCGACGCCCTAGCCATTAGGCTACCGCCGCTTCACTTCACTTTAATGAAACTTAATCCAGATATCAATTTTAAACGCATTAAATTACAAATTCTGTAAAGTGTATGTTCAGAGTTAGTTGCGTATCATCTAACAAAAACAAACAACACTTCATTTGATTCTAAATCACCTTTACGACAAAACTTCATCCAAGAAAACTCAATATTTATTTGGAACTCGAAAATACTTAACCCTTCGCAACTGTGGGGCTTGTTAGACCCTCGCACATCAAATTACCTTTAACCCTTCACGGTGGAAAGTTGTAAAATCTCGAAAAAAACTCCCAAAAGACGTCTCGAAGACAACATCAAGGACATAATTCATAATGAAAAAGTTAATTTTCACGGAGCGAAAACTCATTTACATATTTTTGTGTACGATGTTCAATTATTTGAGTGTGCGCTTAGGTACTCTTTCGTAGGGAACCTTAATAGCGGTCCTTTGGGCCTCATTCCGGACGGGGAACCCTTTCGGAAAATTAATTTTTCTTAGCCAATTAGCGAACAATGTTAAGAGCATGTTCTAATATTGATCTGTATCTTTATATAACTTTTTAAAATTAATCTTTGTTTGTCTTTTTGAGTACCTAGCATTTGAATACAAGAAACAATGATAGCATTATGATCATGGAATGCCAAGCCATAAGACCTTATGATCGCTACTAAGTTTTTTTCGCTATTTTTCAGAACAACTATGACAGCGTTCTCGAAGACCCTAACATAGGACTAACTTAACTGACTCAAATAACTCTTTTAACTGATACAATTGGCAGTAGTTTATTGAAAAGCGTTTGATTCCTCTACGAAAAAATATTATTTGTGTTTATAAATGCACCTAACTATCTATGATATTGGAAAAATTATTGCGAGAGGAAAAGTTTAAAAAAACTTTAGGTAAAGTTTTAAAATCTGTACAGTTCAGTGATATCGTAGTGACAGGACCATTGGACTGCCAAGTCAAAGATCTCGAGTTATAATCCAAGGCACCCACCTCTGACTTATTAAAGTCATACATACCATCATGCCTATATTCCCCGAGGTTTAGGCAGATATGTACTTACTACACACTCACAGTTCGCCAGTATTGAAGCGGCGGTAGCCTAATGGATAGGGCGTCGGACTTGCGATCATATGGTTGCCGGTTCGAACCCCACCCATTGCACTACCGACGTGAACCAACTCGTAACACAAGCATTTAGCTTAGCACGAGGGGTTAACAAGAATACTAGTAATGTGTGACCCACATTGCTAGTAAGCTATTCTATTTTTTTAAAAAAAGTATGTTTAGGTTCCTACATAGGAGGGGGCGAGCCTATTTTCATTCACCGACGACATATCCAAACTCCGAGCTGCTAGAGATTTTATTATGATGTGCATAGAAGGTGAAGGATATATCGATAGGAAAACTACATGCAGCATGCCGTTAAGAAAATCTCTCATTTCCTTGAAGACTGCGTGTGACGTCTGCTAACCTGGAAAAGGACTATTCCCTCTCGTTCTGAGAGGAGACCCTAGAAACACACAAGTTCTTAAATATGTTTCCTATTCTTAACCCATATGCAACTAATATATGTACTGTGGCACAGTATAGTACTATAGTTATTTGAGTATGTGGCGGTGTGTCTCGATTTGTCACACCCAATTATTTTAATGTAGGCGCGTGCCCCAAGCTATCAGGTCACAACATCTTCTCAGAAGGGCCAATTGCGAACAGTGTGTACCCATCATGGGCTATAGCACCACATTTTATGACCATGCATAATGTCTTACTTATACCCGAAAGCGTCATAAATAGGTACTTGATTTTCACGCTGGATTGAAAATGAAGTGAGACAGGGTAGAACACTAGGTACATTTTTTATAATGATAATGATGAAAAGGATTGCAATGATAATGCCTCTTTTCTTAGAGAACAAGGTAAACCAACGAGCTCGCCTGAAATTTTAGTTTTTTTTTTTAAGCATATTATTATTTAATCGTTTTCAATAAAAAAACGTAATCTATACATACCATCACGCTTGTATTTTCGAAGGGTTAGACAGAGGTGTACTTATGAACACCCACAGTTCGCCAGTATGTTTAGGTCCTATGTAATAGAGGGCGAGCCTATCCTAATGGCAATCAGGCACAAATCTAAGCTATGAGCTGCTACTAACAATTTTATAGAAAATAACACTGCTCTACCTGGAAATCTAACTACTAAACTAATGAGGCACTTTGTTGCCCCATACCTAAATGTATTTTAATTCACTATGTGAATGAATGTGAAAGAGAAATTCGATATCACAGGCTTTGGTGTCGGAAGCTCAGTGGCTAAAGTGTCCAGTGCGGAGGGAAGCAGGTTCGAATCCTGTCGGAGATCGTATTTTTCGTTCACTGAAAAACGTATCTCTTTAAAGAACTGAATAAGGAAATGACTGAAAAACGAGTATGTATTTTTTTAACTCCCAGCTACTTGAGATACACGAGACATTGCATGCATAAAAGACTCCTTTCGAAAAATACTGAAAGGGCCCTTTTGACCCGCCACTCTAATTGAGACCTATCTACAAACGACCCACTCAGACGCTATTCAAGATACAACACGTATACATTTTAATAAATGTATCGCCGGTGAATGGGTGCTTTTATCAAAAAGGAGCTTGCTTACATAATGTAAAAAATATACAAATTAAGTGTAGGTGGTTGAATGGGCCGCGAGCGAAAATAAATGAATGGTTGTGAACGCGAGCAGTCCGAGGGTTAAGTATACAATATTGGCGCATTGAATTAAGATGTTACTTAATAATACCTGCAAGTGCTTCAAGTAAAGAGGTTTTAAAAATTTAATTTTTGGGACTTTATAATAACTGTGATCGGTCTTACTTAGCAGCTCTTAACTTCTGGCAAATTAGACTTCGGTATTTTAAAGAGGTTTATAATTTCTTTGTTAAAGTACCTACCACCATTGGTATTTACTGCAGCCCTATTGTGTCTATTGGATCCAATATTCAGTCGTTACTTACATAGTTGTATCAATAGACTGCCTCATTAGTCTAGTGCTCCTAAGCGCAACTGCTTCACTAAAGGTCCTGGGTTCGATCCCCAGGTCGAGCAAAGTCTTATTGGATTTTTCTATGAAATTCTCAGTAGCAACTCGGAGTCTGGATTTGCGCCCGGTTAATGGCAATAGGCTCGCAATACCAAGTTCCACGCTATCTATTTTCCATTAAGGGGCCTGCGCAATGTGTGTCAAAATAATAATAAAATTCCAAATGTTATAAAGAACATTGAATCTCATATGAAAATAAATTTAAAAATGCACTCCAAAAGTACTTAATAAGAAAATGTTACTATACTATAAATGAATATTTAACCGATAAACAATTCTAAGTAAACATAATTAAACTCATTACATTGACATGATCCATTAATGTGTAATGTTTACCTATTTAATATTATATAAAATAAATCCCTAAGTTTTGTCTGTAAGGATATGATAATTAAAAATATGAGTCATATTTTAATACTTGAATTGTGAAACGCTAGCCAGTAAGTCTGATTAATTTTAACAGATGTCTTTGCTGTGCCCAAAGACGGTCCATAATGATACATTTTATACTTAAGTTTACCACCAAATTTACATTGTGGAACTGCAAATAAAGAATATGAATACAAAATAGAAAGATAAGAAGAACATTTTATTCACTGCTACATAATAAAACTATAACTACATACCATCATGCCTGTATTTCCCGAAGGGTTAGGCAGAGGTGCACTTAATGTACACCCACAGTTCGCCGGTATGTTTGGGTCCCATGTAATAGGGGGCGAGCCTATTGCCATTCACCGGGCACAAATCCAGACTCCGAGCTGCTACTGAGAATTTCATAGAAAAACTCAATAACACTTTGCTCGACCTGGGGATCGAACCCAAGACCTCTAGCGTAGCAGTCGCGATTGGGACCACTAGACCAACGAGGCAAAACTATAAATATGTGCATAATACAGCTAAGCTTAAATTTTACTGCGGAAGTGAAAAGACTACTGGCTCGCTTGGACAGCGGGGCGCTTATAGTATGTCGCACCCGGTGCAAACTTCAATTACTAACAAAGAGAGACACGAAAAAATATACATAATTAATATTGAGCAAACCACAGCAACATCTATTGAAGCCATTCCTTCAATCGATGTTGCTGACGTCACTTGAAGACGTAAAATGTTGAAGAGAAATTCGACATTACATGCAGTGATCTCGGTAGCTTAGTTGGTAAACTGGTGTACTTAACCAGAGGGACGCAGGTTCAAACCCTGCCTGAAGCCGAATTTTTCTTTCACAAGTATATTCATACAATAGGTACAATATTTTGAAACATAAAAATAAAAATCGCTTTCACATAAAAACCGGACCCGAAAAGGTTGAGTTTCTATACTTTTTCAGGGAAGTGAACAAAGGCGAGGGTAGTTAGGAAGGCAGCGTCAACTCATCCCTACCCCCCCCCCCCCATGGGGGGACGAGATGCGCCGTGCCTTGTCGTTTTATAAGTCATTATGCCTTTATATCTCTTAATACCGTTTAGGGAGATGGTAGGCTAAAATATTCCTCAAATATGTCTAATTAAATAACTTTTTGATATTTTCCAAAGGTTTAGGCAGAAGAATACCGATGTACAAAAACCTTCACCGATCTATTTAGATTCCTTCGAGCCTCCATTCCTTCCATCGTCATTTGTCTATATGGTCACAAATCCCAACTCCAAGCTGCTGTTAAGAATTTCAAATAAAGATCTAATAACACTTCGCTCGATTTAGAAATCGACCCCAGGAGTTCACGCACAACGCTTATTCTAAGCAAATGCCGTATAACATATTACCTATTATAGGTCCGCCTTATCCTAATACTTACCAACATTCTTTTTCTTTAAGTCTCACTGAAATTGTCTCATACTATTTGCCATACCACCACGCCTTATATTGTACCTTTTTATGTCCACTAAAGCCTCCCACTTACGTAATGTAGTCATAAAAAACATTTTCAAACTGAACCCTATTGGTGGAAAGTGTCGCGTTGGGCGTGGCGAAGGTTTTGTCGCCAATGGGCGTGGCAGAGCGAGACAACGTCGCGTTGTCACTGCGGTGCCTTTAAAAAGCCTCCATAGGGAGGGGGTATGGATTATGTACCGAATCTTATATGTTAGCCATAAGACCTCTGAGGGTGGATCATATTCTCCATACAGTCATGTAGAGTTTATACGTACATTCATTTAAATTAACAGTAAATATGAATTTAAAGAAACAATTGCTGTATTTTCTATTTGAAACAATATTCATAGTAGACATGATTCTTAAAAGCCTAGATTAAAAACATGATGAGAAAAAAATTTAACCTGTACACATCCTCCTGAAGAATGGCTTCGGAACAAAGGACCAAAAACTAAAACTCCCACCAAGTCAGCAAACAATAATAAGCTATCAATTGAAACACTATCTCAAGCTAAATACTTCCAAACTAAACGTTCATTAACACTTCAAAACTATTACAACTTTGAACTTCACTCCCATTACCTACCTACTCTATAATAGATACCGTTCTATAAAGAAGGACAGTATCTCTTCCCAGCTAAAACCGGAGATAATCAGGCTCCCAACCTAAATAAAAGTAAAATAAACATAAAAATAGCAACATAATATCACCGCCCAAGACCGGGCGGGGTGGCAGGGCGGGCGGGGTGCGGTGGGCGGGCGGGGAGGTAGCAAAAAGCTCAAGTGCAGGAGGCTGTATCGATCCACGGACGGCGACCGGCGACATGGCCGGGTCACATCGATGGCACTGGCACTTTGTGGTAAGCGGAGCGGGAGCGATAAGCGTTTGTGTACAAGCGGAAATTAGTTTGGATTGGTAGAACTTAAGAGTCGCGAACTTGTGGAATACGAGGCGTAGGTACGGCGTAAGTGTACAAACTTACCCACACTTCGCCGATGTTTAGCGAGCCTCTTGCTACTAACCGGGCACACATCCAAACTCCGAGCTGCTAATTAGAATTTCATCGAAAAATTCAATAAAACCTGACCAGCCTCATTAGTATAGTCGTCCTAAGGTACCCTAGCAAGGATTTTAGTACACATTCATGAATCTGTATAGATACTATCGCGGTTCTTATTTGCATGTAGTCAAATGTGTTATAGAACTACAATTTGCAATTTGAAAAAAAATATAGGTAGTCGAAGGTTTCCTAAAAGATAGGATTCCAGAATTTATAGGAATCCTTCGCAATATAGCCAATGACCACTAGACGATCCGTATGCTCGTTTTTCATCTTTTAATATGATCAAAAATTCCATGTTTATAAATCCAGAAACGCATAACCAACATCTTATAATCAAATCTGTCAAGTCAACAATCGGGGACGACTCGACACTTCCCTAAACAAAAGACGCGTTAATTCATTCAAAACATAGACAAAAGAGGCTGTCACATTGCAAAACAAAATCCAACGACACCAAGGGGGATCAAAGGGAATATTAACTTGGAATAGCTAATACAGGAAACGACGGTGTCTTCTAAATCATTCAGGACTCGCATTTTGTTCGCGAATGATATTAATAACTGTTTTCTTCGTCTCCGACCAATTACATTGTTGTCCGTATCACTGCTAGCGCGATTATGGCAAAGATTAAGTAGACAAATACGTAGAAAGGACATGATGTCATTTACATTTATTTTCTGCGTTGTCAAAATACTTATTCTAACTTTTTTACCATACTTAAAAAACAGCATTACCAGGTGTAAAAATATACACTCAAAGTTCCGTGGTATGTTGTTTAGGTTTTGTTGAACTTATATTCCAATAATTCCCAAAAAACATTCTGGTATCCGATTAAGGTTCAAACTAGAAAAACTAGCGTTATAGATTAATGTTTTTTAAGGTTCAGATATTCAAATAAATATTTTAGGTATTTTAAAGTGACTTAGTATTATTTATCTCGCAGCAAAGCTTTTTTCCCCTCATACAAAATGCATTCTCTATAATCTATCCCTTCTACACAGATACCCATGTCTATTCTTACTCTGTGGCCCTGCCTCAAGAGAGGCTAATTTGACTCGCGACAACCGGGCGATTAAATTTTAATATTTGAAAAGCGAACTCGAGATGCCGCGCGCTGTATTATTCGATGGGGCTTTGTCTCTGTTTTTACGAGTACAACTGTAACTCGGTAGCTACGCTGTGCTCACCATTACTTTTTACGCGCCTTTTCAATTGTCTATGGATACAGGTGTTCTTTTTAAAATGTTTGTTTTTCGAATTTGGAATTGTAATTTCGAAAAGTTTAATTGTGTAACAAAGTGATCCAAACTCTTTGTAGTCTGGTCCTTACAAAACTGTAACATTTAAGTATCTTATTAGTACATTATCATAAATATTAAAAGTAGGCATTAAAAAAATTTACTATCAAGTAAATTTTATCTCAGGAATTAGAAAAAATACATTTTGGTCTTTCACTCGTTATAATTAAAAGATTTTAATTAAGGGAGCTGTTAGGTTTTGACATCCCTCGATAAACAAAGTCAACATTTGACAAGTAATTTCTGCAGATAACAGAAGAAAGTATTTCTCTTAAAGAAGAAAATATAATTTCCAAAAAACATAAAATCATAAGATACTCCCTAATTTACTTCCAAACGGTAAATGTTCAGTAACAAATATTTGGTAATATTTCGCCAATTACTCGGGGCGAGTGCCAAACAGCCATGGGGTTCGAGTCCCGTAATAAAGAATACCAATCGGGAGGTCCCTGGGGAGTGCCTGACCTCCTCAGAAAGGGGTGAGATAAAATACACGTTCGATAGCAACGCTTTAGTATTTTTTCAATTAACTAAATAGGGTTTGCGGTTTTAGGCGATTTCTTTAGATGTTGGGGAAATAAAAGGATCTTTGAACTGATTTTGTGATTTGTGAAAGTAAACGGGTTAAAAGCTTCACAGATGTAATCAATTGAAGAGAAGCAATAAGGGACTGCCTCATTAGTCTAGTGGTCCTAAGCACGACTGCTAAGCTAGAGGTCCTGGGTTCTATGAAATTCTCAGTAGCAGCTCGGAGTCTGGATTTGTGCCCGGTTAATGGCAATATGCTCGCCCCCTATTACATGGGACTTAAACATACCGGCGAAATGTGGGTGGACATTGGTACACCTCTGCCTAACTCTTCGGGTAATACAGGCGTGAGGGTATGTTATGTTTATGTTAAGAAATAAGTCTGAATAATGTTTATGTTGATGTCTGTAAGAAATCAGAGTTTTTTTTTTTTTTTGCCATCCAAATGAGAAGAAACTGACTTGGCTCCTACAAATAAGAGCCTAAGTAGGTTCATAGGAGGAAATTAACTTTCTTTTATAACACAATTTATTAAAAATTTATTTTCACTATTTCAATCCAAATTAAACCAAGCACTAGCCGTTTTAGCCCGCCCGGCCAGACGGAGTGACGACTTGCGGAAGGCTGGCAGTGACTGGATGAGGAAAGCCGAAGATCGGGAACTGTGACGTTCACTAAGAGAGGCTTAAGTCCAGCATGATGATTAGACGTTTTAGTATTTCTATATATTCAATGTTGCAATGCAAAAGTCATTTATATGTAAGTACCGTAAAACATTGATGAAATACAAATTATGTGCTAAGTGTTCTTACATGTGTATGCAATACATCTTTGAATCTTCCGTAACAAAGGAAAAAGAGCGCGAAAATAAATCAATACTTTCACTCATTCCCATTCATGGCCGAGCCCAAAAAATAATAGCTAATAACTCTTAAATATAATGTTCAGTACGGTTTAGGATGCGTTGGGATGCTTAGTGCGACTTAGCATGCGATACGCATCCCGGGGCAGACAGAATAAAACATATCCTTGGGCGTAAAACAGGTAGCCAGCAATCATTCAATTTGGTCGCCACCGCAGGGATCAGGGCATTTTGATACTTGTGTGATAAAATATTCGATATATTAGGATTTAATTTTGTAATTCGAACATGTATCGCTACTAACCCAATAAGACTATCGACAAGATTGAAATCTTGATCCAGAAAAACTACCTTTTATTAGTTTAGCGTTATACCTATGTGCGACTGTTACACTAGAGGTACTTGGTTTCATTCCAAGGTCGAGCAAAATGTCATTGGGTTTGGATTTGGTACCGGGTTAATGGCAATAGGCTCGCTTCATGGGACCTTAACATACTAGCCAATTTTGGGTGTAGATACACTAGTAAAACTCTTTCTAATGCTTCGGAGAGTAGTTACAGGTGTGGTAGTGTAGGATATGTTCTAGAAAGGAAACTAAATAAAAAAGAGGGTTTTTTTGTCCAAGCATCCACTTCTGAAATCGAACACTTTTGTCCCTAAAAGTTAGCTTTACTACCTAGCTCTCGTATCTACAAGGATGCCACTTAGCATCAGTGTTCTCAAAAAACAATAGTTCCAAAGTAAAAGTATCAACTACGCTCGCAAACGCTCAAACAAAAATAACGCCAGCAACCAACAAATGGTTGTTTATTGAAATTCGGCGATTATTTTAATAGGACATCCGGTTAAAACGCGATGCGTAGAGATCATGCATTAATGGCAATACACAGAAAACAGGCGAAATCTTCTTGTATTAGAATAATAACAGGTTTTTCTGAAATCTCGGCTTTGATTTTGGTTTTTAATTAACAAATTGGATGCTTTAAGGTCTAATCTCGTATGCTAATGTACAGGTGGATGTGCGATACGCACATTTATTAATTAGAGGATGATACAAAGGTATTGTTTTACGGACCTTACTACTTTTATTACAGTCAGTATAGCTCTTGATGGAAATCGGATGTCGAAGAAATACCCGAAGCAATGATTAGATTTGAATCAATGAGGGTATTAATTCTATCAATCTTTTTTCTGATGAAAGTCAAAAGGACCAGGCCCAAAGGTATGGTGTACATTATGAAAAATATAATGTGTAAGGTGTATCCAATCTTCTTTTTAACTATATTAGCGTTTACATTAGTAAAATAAATAAATGAATTTTGTCTCTATGTCTTAAATAGTCTTTCAATAAGTTTCCTAAAGTCAAGTAGGTAGTTACATAAAATACATAAAAAAATATATAAATATATACCTAACGAAAGTTATCACAGATAACGAAAACAAAACGTAAAAGTAAGAATCCTTTACTTCAATAAGACATTAAAAATGGTACTTTTAATCAGAGAAAATGCAGTTCCACGCTCCAAAAAAATATTTTTAATAAGACAAAATCTTATTAGGTATTATAAGGTTATTTATATTACAATGTATGAATAAATATTTTAAAAATAAATGATATTTATTAGGTACCTTCGGACAAAGTATTTTTTTTTCTGTTTTATATTGTGAAGAGTTGGGCAGGACCTTGGAGGCTTATACATATATTATATCAAAACTAAAGAACAAAATAAGTTGCTGACTTTTCAAACCTCCAACTTAAAAACGCCACATATTTGCAAATCGTTCAACCAAGCAATTTTCCCACCGTTCCAAATCTTCCCTACCGAGCTAGGTTTGTCCGGAGAATTCCCAAAACGCCCAGACGTGTCCGAGATCCCTCAGAAAGGGACTTGAGATCCTTCTTCATATTGGGACATACGATCAGAAAGACGGACCAGCGATGAGAAAAAATAAAAAGTAGTTGAAATCCTTTATTTTGCGGCATAGATACTCATTGTAAATATTAAATCAAATTTTAAACAGGTATTAGCGTAGCACATTTATCGCAAAAGCAGATGGCTATGAGCCCATTTGAATTAACAATTATGATTATTTTATTACGAAAAAAGGTTTATATAATATTATGTATATAAAAAGGTTTTTTTTTTCAAAATCAAATTTAACCAGTAACCTGTGTCAACTTACTTTAACTTACATATTGAACTTTTTTTATCTATTGTCAAAAGTGTTAATAATATAAATGACGGTGAACGAGAATAGTGATAGTATTAGTTCGTCAGTTACAAAATGTAAACAAAAATATCTTGCTCCAAACCAAAAAAAAATATCTTTCAAACGATCCCCCTGACTTTTTTCCACACTACAAGCAGGATCAACTTAACCAACATTTTCTAACGTACAAAAAGGCTGTCCAACCAACCCACCAGTGCAACCCACACACAATACCCACGTATGTGTCACCCGTCATTTGGATTGTCGCTTTTCATCACACGCCGAAGGGGACTCAGAATCCATATTGACCCTTAGTAGTGGCATTTTGTTCCAAGTGCCCATTATTTTTTCCTTCCCATAAAGGTTATGGTAATGCCATTTGGATGGGGTTACGGACTAGGGTTGGGAAGTCGTGTACAACAGATGTTTTGAGCCGTTTCACAGTTAGCTTCGCCTTAAGATTGCGATTTGAAGGACATGTCGTGAATAGAAATTGCTGAACTATTTTCATGGTTGAATGGTAGTTAAGTGTTAAATAGTTTATTCTATGGCTGTACGCGACCGTTGCTTTATATGTGCCTAGGTATATTTCGTGTATTAATCTCTACACCGCAAAATTTTAGTTATCTTAGAGCCGAAATAAATTGGTTAATTAAATCATCAACATCACTGACACAAAGAAACTTTAATATTAAACAATACCTATAGGATAAGTCACTGATTTAAACCTTTATTTGATAAGAATATAAATTATTATTTACTTGGTAAATATTCAATCCTTACTATCTTGACCATAATATACTCGTATCTCGTATATTGTTTTTTTAATCTCTTTTCTGCTGCATGATTTTCTAGTGGATCTCTGAAAATCAACATTCGTGAAAATGTCGTTATACAATAAGTATATTTCTGCTCCTCTCCAAGGGTCTGCAAGTTTTCCACAAGTTATTGTACAAACTTATCTCTTGCATAATGGATATGCCCTGATAGGTTTCCGTAAGTGATTGATAGAGTCCGTCGTTCACTGTACTCTGGTTGAAGTGGGTGATTTAGATACTGGTTAAATATTTAAATAAAAGATAGCGAAAGGACCAATAATAATTTCAAATTGTACCAAATCGAACTCAAAATATGGATGGTCTTTCAATACGGTAAATTTCACCGGTCTATTTTAAGACTTATTTTTATGCCAAAAGTAACACATACAGGAAGCAGGTATACAATCTACAGCAGTACCTATTAAACATAAAAAAATGCTTACCTTTTGATTAATTGTAACCTTTCTTAACATAAGCAATAACAAACACATTCAACATTTACTTAAAACTAAACTAATTTATTTCTTCTGTTAAATAACGAGTATCAAATCCGCCTTCCGTAACAGTCAGTGATCTGATCAAAAGTACATCTCCATTAAAATATATCAGTAGTCATGGTATGACGGATCGGCACGCTTTGTTGTGCTAATGTTGCCTCGGTGTTGCCATGTTGCCGGCCGAATAATATATGAAAATAAAACTTTTTAATGTATCGGTGGCGTACGTACCGAACGACCATTGAGAATTCCCTGTTTCGGAGCAAAATGGCGATTAGATTAGGATGAAACACAAAAACTATTTATTTAGTTTGTTAATTTATAAAGTTACGCTTCCCTTTCCTTGAAACACAAGTTAATACACTTATTGATTTCATGACTTATTTAAAAGGTTTTTTTTTATTTGAAATAAAAACTTTTAATACTTAACACACAATAGTGTGTAGCTCACACCTTAAAAAAGGTAAGCACTATAATGTATGATTTTCACAATATAAAAAGCTTTTTCTCAATAATTTTTCTTCGACTGCAATCAATGGCATTATGTAGTTTGATAAAAAGAGGTGGTTTGCCTCCAAGCTTGAAAATTTGAATAGTAGATGTCAAATATAACACCTATGTGAGTTATATGGCGGCTGACCGACTTCATGTGTACCTAGAAGTATGCATTGACTATTACGTGATGTTGCGCAACTTATTTTAATTGCCGCTTACTATGAACATAGCGCATCAAATAACAATACCTATAACATTTCCTGTGACTCAAAACCAACGCAAAACAATGCCCTCTGTTCTATCAGTGCATCACAATTAAAGCTGCCATCTTTGCCACGTCACGATTGTCTATGACAAATGACCTGTCAATCCATCTGTCTACAACTCCCTCGTGGAGTTGTAGTAAAGATTGTACGAAAGAAATTAATGTTCTCCCTCACGCCTCGTTACTGGCGAGATGGCGGGAATGTGACGAGTTTTGTTTTTGGTAATTTTGAATTTGGAAGAGCAGTTCGTCAGCGATTCTTATTTTTTTCAAATGACTTTTTCGTTTTCATCAGGGCTTGTAACAGTTTTTTTTTTTAATGTGCCTTGTAGATAAGTCGCGCGCTAATAACCGTATACGTATTCTACCTCTCGACTTTCAAATGTCTCTTGATTCTTCAGTGTAAAATTTTCATTTAATAGTCAGCTCAGATGATTAATGGCTAAGAAGTAATTTACATATAAGTATATTTTTTAAGAAAAGTGTACCTACTTATAATTAGGTAAAAATATGAAGATTCTTTTCAACCCTACTGAGTAGGTAATTGAAAGTTAGGAGAGACAGTAAACAAAAAATAAATGTACCTAAATATGGCCGCAAAATTACATCCAGATCCAAATAAAACCAAATAAAAAGCACATGCCCACGAAATTCTAATCTATATAATTGCAACGCAAATTCAAAAGCGATAAAAAATTGACACCAAATACTACAAACAAAAAGAATCGAACCGCAACATAAACAGATTCCGAAAGTCAATTTCCAAATTGCACCGCGAGTCGCGACTATAAAGTCAACCCTCCTTAATCCAATCACACCCCGTCCTTGTCAACGTTTTGTTTCCTCTTTTTGATAAACCACCACCGTAACAAGAACTATAAATAGACCAACGATTTCCCCGCTGTCAAACAATTGAGTTTGAAAAAGAGAAACAGGGAAGATCTTGACGAAATGGTCGCTGAAATAAAGGAACGCTCGAAAAAGGTTGAAATTGTTTTTGAAAAAAGAACACACGAAGAAAATAATCCATTTAGTCGCACGGCGCAAATGCCTCTGCCGTTAAGGGGATGCAACACTAAAAAGATCAAAAAAGGCATTCACATTCGAACTGGGATTCTATTATTTGGGCCAGTCAAAGCCGGGGGCTCGTTTTAAATGTACTTAAATTCAATTCCTATTTCCGTAACGGAAATGTTTTACTTTTTAATTTTTCGCATTCGGACTCGTGGGTTGTTTTGGTTCATTCATAGTTAACGTGAGTGATCTTTTGTAGGGGCTCTTTTGAAATTGGAGAGGGCTGTTTGTTTCTTAAAAGGGAGGTTTGTTTCTGTCTGTTTGATTGTTTATGTGTATTTATAAGGTATACCTACTTTAATTTTTGTTGTTAATGAATCGATCATACATACTGTCAAAGAAGTTCTTCTTAGGTATGTACTTGTTTACGTCATTAAAATAAATAGATTTTAACACTAAAGAAATAATTTTGCAATCGGTACAATTTCAGAATCTTCACTATCAATACTACTGGGTATGTTATTATCCTCTATAATTACCCATTATTTTATTAAATATATAAAAAAAACTTTTACTAAAACTAATAAAACATTCAAAATATAACATTAATTCCAAGTTAACCCGAAAAATGGGGCATAGGTACATTTATTAACATGTTGTCAGCGACGCCGGAAACAAATTGCCTTAAACAGGACTTTGTGTCTGCTACCGATATTAAAAAAAACACAAGAAAACCAATTTCCACAAATTTAACATCACCGTTCCAAAACCATTTTTTGTACCAATATCACTTTTGTGCGAAAGGAATAAAGTTCTTATTTTAATTTGTTCCTTTTTTCAACGATATAATGTCATTAATATTTTAGGGTGAATCTCCCAGTTGTAGTCACGCGGTAAGGATTTGTCTTCGCGACAGGAGGTCGAGTTTTCCACACCCACCCACGGGAACATACAGCTAATATCAGGTACACCTCCTTCGAAGATTTACTTGATAATAAATCTGGACACCGAAAAAATACTTCAGTTTAAAGATAATTTATTTCTCAAAGAACATTACATAGTTCACTTAAAGAGAAACTTAACTAAATTACATTTATTTAAATTTATTTCCTGGCGCTTAAATGATCTTAGTATAGTTACAACTTGAACTATTCTTCATTACAATGACTGAGTTAATTTAAGTAGGGCTATGTGATCTCTTAACCTTTTTTTAAATATAGGTATGCTTATAGATTCTTTTACATTTTTAGGTAGACTGTTGTATAGCCGAACTCCTTCAAACTGAATGTTTTTTTTACCATATAAAGTCCTAATTAATGGTACCTCTAAATCATCTTTTCTTCGTGTGTTGTATGTGTGTGTTTTCTTTTTAAACGATAGTTTTGTGTGAACGTTGGTTGTAAGAATTTTCCGGATAAGCATGCAAGTGTGATAGATATATAATTTTTGTATGTTAAATAATTTTGTTTTTTGATATAATAATTCTGTAGGTGTTAAGTAATTGTAATTGTAGAGGACTTTAATGATTTTGTTTTGTGTTCGTTGTAGGTGCTTTTGATTACTTTTAGCAGCCTGTCCCCATATTTGGATTAGGTATTCTAAGTATGGTTTGACTAGTATATTGTATATAGTGTGTCTCAGTTTGTAAGGTACGCATTTTGAAACATTACGTAGTGCTCCGATTAATGGTATAATTCTAGATCTAACATAGTCTATGTGTGCTTTGAAAGTGAGTTTATTATCTAGAATAAGACCCAGATATTTTTCTTGATTTGACTTTTTTAATTGCTGACCATTAATTGTTAGGTTTTGGAAATCCTGTATTTTTTTATTCTTTGCAGAAAAAATGATGTAAGAAGTTTTGCTTACATTGATAGTTAAAAGATTTTGAGTAAGCCATACATTTAACACATTAAGATCTTTCTGAGCTTCAGTGATAATGTTGGTGATGGAGTTACCAAAATAAAAGAGACATGTGTCGTCTGCATACAATGATATGTGTCCAGTCAGTCCAATGGTGCTTACATCGTTAATATAAATAAGAAACTAACGGTCTCTAGTAGATTTTAATGATTAAATATTTACTGTATTTACCAATCTATTTTATGATCTACAGGTTTTCTGTAAACACATTTGTAAAACTGTATTTTCCAGGCAAAGGTAACTTACCGATGCTGTCAGCTAAAACTAATAAATAAATAAAATTTATATGGGATGATTCTCCTATTCAAATAACTAAGATACTTCACTATTTTCAACCAGAAGTTTACAGTAGAAGATATTCATCTATACTAATATTATAAAGCTGAAGAGTTTGTTTGTTTGCTTGAACGAGCTAATCTCAGGAACTACTGGTCCAATTTAAAAAAGTTCAGTGTTAGATAGCCCATTTATCTAGGAAGGCTATAAGGTATATATCATCACGCTAAGACCAATAGGAGCGGAGCATAAATGAAAAATGTTGCAAAAACAGGAAAAAATATTCCTTTTAAATTCAGAAAAGCCGAAAAACCACGCGGGCGAACGCGGGCGGAAAGCCAGTCTACAATATGACTTAAAAAGGTTAAGAATTCGAGAACTTTAACTTGGCAGTCCAATGGACTCATTATAGACTATCACGCCACTTACAAACATCTATCGCTATTTTTTTAATTTCTAATAATAAAATATTTTCACCGTAACAAGAATAAGGAAAAGCGAGACATTAAAGGACTTCTTCCCCCTGTCGAACGTTTGTGTGGCATCCCACAAATGTCGTGGCTTTGCTACGAAATTTTGAAATTTTCACCACTCAAACTTTTAAACAGATAATGTTTCATTCTTCGTTAGGTCGGTGTGCCAGTGTGATACTATATAACTATAATAAAATAGCATTGCAACAATGTTAAATACTGTTTCATCGAGGTGGCATTACACGTTGTTTTAACTGGTTGATGGCAGCTCTGAAAGAAAGAAAACAGAGGCTGCATAATTTCTTTTTTTTAATATCAGTTACACTTTTTTTGTAAACAGGTGTATCTACTTTTAAGAAGCAAATTAATACACAGTGGAATATTCTGTAACAACATAGTGCAGTGATAGCCTAGTGATATGACCATTGGACTGCCAAGTTCAAGGTCTCGAGTTCGAATCCACGGCACGCACCTCTGACTTTTCGAAGTCATGTGCGTATTAATAATTAAAAAGAAGTAAAAATTAAAAAAAAGTAGCCTTTTCCAGGCAACAAAACACACTCTAAGTAAAATATATTATATTAACATACACGTATCTTCATCTATGCTTGATGTGGAAGTTAAGCATAACATTAAAATAACAGAAGTTCCCCAGTCTTTTGTTTGTGGAATTCTTTGCGAGCGTTGTGCGCATAAATTAATTTTAATTTTACATCTCTGTCGCCGCAGCCATTTTGTTTTTTGTAAAGCTTTGATGAAGAATGTTTTGTCAACTTGGGAATAATCTTTTGATTCTTATTTTGCATTCTTTCTATATGAATCTTTGAGATGTCTTGTTTTTGTTAAGGCGGTTACAATGAGTTGAGTAAACGTATTTTTTTTATTATGATTTTTTAAACTGCCTCATTAGTCTAATGGTCCTAAGCGCAACTACTACGCTAGATGTCTTGGGTTCTATTCCCAGGTCAAGCAAAGTGTTATTGAGTTTTTCTATGAAATTCTAAGTAGCAGCTCGGAGTTTGGATATGTGTCCTGTGACTGGCAATAGGCGCGCCCCCTTTTACATGCGACCAAAACAAACCGGCGAACTGTGGGTGTACATTAAGACTCCTCTGCCTAACCGGTACGACATGGCAACCTTCAAGAAGCGAGCCTATTCGTATCTAAAAGGCCGGCAACGCATTTGCAACCCCCCTGGTGTTGTAGGTGTCCATGGGCGGTGATGATCACTTACCATCAGGTGACTCGCTTGCTCGTTTGTCTCCCTCTACCATAAAAAAAAAAAAAAAAAACCCTTCGAGAAATACATTACGAGTATTAGGTAGGTACATTGATTGCTTAGAAAAATAAAAACACTGCTCTCTTGAGTTTCACGCAAAAATCCGTCCCTATTTTACCAAAAATAGTTTACCAACGCAAACTAATCCGTATGTGGCGCTATCGTTGCGACATCCGGCGGGGATGGCGACCGCTCGCGTCATTTCCGCTTCCGTTTGCAGGGAGGATATAAATAAACGGAGCGTGTATCACACTTTGCGTGAAATCAATCGCCTGGTTAATATGCGACGCGATTTATTTGTCTTTTGTTTTTGCGCATCTTTCATGGTCATCACATACACATACACATCAAGCTGTGAAAACCAGTTTCGACTGACCTCTCATTGTATATGTTTTCCGCACAATTCAAGGCCACCCTATACTGGAAGCCGTGCGAACGTACACGGCTACGCCGCTGACGTTGGCCTGTGATTGTATGGAAAACCCATACAATGCGAGATCAGCTTAAGCTGGATACGATAGGTTAAGCTGTAGCCGTGTGTACTTAGACATAGGACGGCCTCATCATAACATCACATCTATATCCAAGAAGGTGTAGGTAGGAGTAAAGTTTTACTGATGTAAGTATTTTTGGGTCCCATGAATTGAGGGTGAGCCTATTATTAAATACCTACAAACTCCGAGCTGAGAATTTTCATAAACACACCATAACTCTTGCTCAAACTAGGATTCAAACCCAAGACTTATGGCTCAGCAGCCTTGCTTACAACCACTATACCAATCAAGCAGAATCTGCCTTATGAAAAATATAGTGTCCAACTCTGCTATTTTTTACGGAAAAAAGGAATAAATATATCTAACACTACATTTATAATATGTCCCATTTACACGATACTTAATTTTTAAATTTAGCTTTCAAATATTAAATGTAGTGCATTTAATATAATTTTTTATAATTTGTTGCGTTTGATTTTTTATAAAGGAGATAAAAAATCAAACGCAACTTAGTCCTACATAAGTAACTGCTTATCAAACAAGCAAGCTAATATTAACATCTGTATAAAAACAAAAGGAAAGACGAACCAACAAACTTCCACCATACATCTACAACCTACACACAACCAGCTAATCAACCAAAACGAATTCTCCGAAACTTTACTACGACGCACTTTATTTCCTCGTTTTCTGTACAAAATGACGGACCATTCCATCACGGGGTGAAGCAAAAATACAATAAGTAGTAGTTTCCTTGTCCCCGGGACCTCGGTGACCCAAGGAGGTCGTTTGGCAGGCGGGCTAATGAAGCAGCGTATTGGCAGGGCGCGACCAACTGGGCTCCATGAGTTAAAGAAACTAGATACGACGAGGTTAGGTGAAAGTACAGAAGTGGATGAACGAATGAAGGTTAGCAATAGGATTACCCTACGTTTATGGGTCCTATAGATGACCTTCATTCGAAACTAAAACTAAAAATTAAAACTAAAGCTACTACTGCCGAAATAAATTAGATGAAATTTGGTATGAAGATAGTCCGAGACCCTAGAAAGGACAAACGATAGTTTATATCCCGTTAATCATCATTTTATTTGTTTTTTTAATAAACCTATAACACCATGAAACTAAACGGCGGCACACAATTAAATAAGCGGACAAGCCAGTCAGGGTAATGCGTTGTCAGACGAGCAACCGGCACACCTATGATAAGTGGCAACCTTCACCTGTAGACTAGATTGTTCTCCTAGCATTGTCTAAATAATGCGAAGAAACACAACCAAACCGCTAACTGCCGTAGGAAAAAGGAAGAGAAAGGAGAAACTAAGGGAACACTTGGGTCTCCGGCGCTTCACCGAACGAAAGGCAACAGTATGCATACTGCTACTTCACGTCGATATTCTGTGGGAGGGTAGTACTTCCTCGGTCACGACGACCCATTCATGGTGGCACGTAGACACGCCAGCGAGGCACTGCTCATAGATGAGGCATTAAGTGGCAACGCTGACCAGATTCCAGACCAGTCACATACAACTGGCGAATGTATACACCAAGATGTATCAAAGGGAATGGAGCAAGTAGCGTAGGTACTGTTTTTTAAACCCCTCCCCAATTTTACAGGAATCAAGTCATGTGACGCGGGGGAGATTGCAAACATTATTAAGGGACACAAATTTGGTACAAAGAAACAAGTATCTATGGAACATATTGTGTTAGGGTGGGGACCGAACATGATACTTGAGAGACACTGAGTTGTATTTTCACATTCTGCAGTATGTACATCCAGTAGCTACTAGGTCCATGTATGCGGGGACGGTCGGACATTGGTTAATTACGTGCGATAGTCGGCGGCTCCTCACGAGAGAATGATTGCCGCTCTGTAACGACGCTCCTCGCATAGACCAACACTTACTAAGCCACCAAAACAGCGATTTATTTTGCAAGCATGAAGACAGACGAAAACAATGATGATACCAACCTAAAAATACTGTCAGCTGTCAAAAACCCGCCAACCATGCGTTTCGTTACTGCATCAACGCTATCAATATTTCCTTTACCTTAAAAGCTCTAAGGAAGAAAACAAGCCTGTTAAGACTTAATTAAGTATGAATTAAAGATGTAGTACCTTGATATACTATCAGGTTAAGAATATGGAAGCAGAAAAGAGATTTGAAGGAATATCCGGGCACAAATCCAGACTCCGAGCTGCTACTGAGAGTTTCATAGAAAAACCATCGGACCGTCGGTCCCTATGTATGCTTAGATCTTTAAAACTACGCAACGGATTTTGATGCGGTTTTTTCAATGAATAGAGTGATTCAAGAGGAAGGTTTATATGTATAAAACATACATATTATAATACAGAAAAGCCGAGAAACCACGCGAAGCCGAGGGTGGAAAGCTAGTTTTCTTATAATACGTTTTTCCCAGCCGCGATCTTTCTGGCCGCATGACGTAGGCACGTACTCGGTAATGTCATTCGGCAGTCGGCACAACAACTAGTTTATGGAGGCATTTTGTTGTCCGCACAACATCTCACACCACACTGTGTTCCCACATATACTTGTCTAGCTATACTTGTTTATCATTTTCTACTGTTTTTCTGTTAATTTAAGAATAATCGCCAGTGTAAAAGCGAGACTTTTGGGGGGAATATATGCAGCTAGAATTGGGTACTTACAGCTTCTTTTCAGCATAACCTTTAGAAAAGAGGCTTATTTTGTGTTTTTTCATTGGTGATCCGGTCCATGCTCTACACTATTCTTGCTTATAGTAAAAAAAATTGTCGAGTCCAAATCGCTCAGATCTTATCCTTAGAACTTTAGAAAGAAACCTCTAGAGCCAGCTAGGACTCAACTAATAGGCTTAAGTCAATGCTCGACGCTCATTGGATAAGTTTTTTGGACAGTCCAAATCAGCACTGCAGATTTCATTCGTGGAGATACCTACCATAAATAACCTCTTTGGTAGTGTTAGCCGTCTGGGACTTTGCAAAAACAACGAGACTACACTTGTCATTGGTCAATTCATAATGCTGATTAGCAAAGATTTTCTTTAGATGCCAGAGGCCGTATTACCACGTATTAATGCCATCATTTTTACGTTGTGAAAGAGGGACGCCACTATTTAACCTGTAGAGCGGCATCCCTCTCTCACAACCTAAAAATGATGGCATTAATACGTGGTAATACGGCCCCAGTTATAATATACTGTATACGTTACAGGTGACTGTACGTATAGGTACAGTCGCCAGCTCATCAGGTTATACAAAACTGTCAAATTTCTCCAAATGATTTGTAACCTTAAGATGTTCATGATTAAGTTCAAAATCAACAGATTTTTTTTGTGGTAGTTTGATGTGCTGGCCACCGTACTTACTTACAGTTTGTTCAAAATAACTTGGCTAGTCTGAAGTTAGCCGTTCCGAATTGCCGTACCTACTGGTAAAATCACTTTATTAAGTGTTTTATACATAAATAACGAAATATTTAAGAAAATAATCACGAATGCGAAACATTTACAACCCCAATTGTCTTCATACGGAGTCTTTATATTAAAATTTACCACTGCAAACCCACTTGCAGGCAACTTCAGACTTGCCAAGTTATTTTGAACGAACCGAAATTTTTCGTTGCGGACTGTATGAGGTAAATTGAAATTGATACACTATCCTGTGAGATGTTGAAGGTATTAAGAAAACTCAACCAACCTTGATCCACAGCCGCCTAGGGCTTCAGTATTGGCACTGCAGTCAATATCACAATATCACAACACATTCACAGCAGTCTGATAGTGTCCAGAGAGGTCTCCAACAATATAATATCTTCACGAGTTAAATTACGAAACAGTCACAAGCAGCGCGACGAGAATAATAGCATAACGTACGCTCACCGTCAAACGCTCGACCGAAAGCCGACAGCGAATACAAAATTAAAATGAAGTTTCTGTCTACCCTCTTCTTCTCTCAGGGGTCGAACAAATAGTTATAATAATGATTATTATTTATTAACATTATTCGGTTTACAAATTTGTAAAGATTCCAGACCTAGGTCAGTACAAGTGCTTCAGGAGTCAGTGAGTTCTTCCTAATAACATGCTGCTTGAAATAAAACTACTTTTTACGGATTTTATCGCGTTATATTGATATTTTTAAATTCCCGACGTTTCGGATCCTTTACAGCATCCATGGTCCATGGAGAAGATGGCTGGGTCTTACCATCTGCTTGGAACCCCATCATAGATTCCATAAAATCCAAGCACAAGACTGCGAGACCTAAGGATACGGTGAGCTCATTCTGCGTGACCGGCATAAATAATAATCAACAAAATGTAGGGTAGCTGTTGATAATTTTGACATTAGGACGACCAACACCTCAGTCCACCCGTGACCATGGATGCTGTAAAGGATCCGAAACGTCGGGAATTTAAAAATATCAATATAACGCGATAAAATCCGTAAAAAATAGTTTTATTTCAATGTCTACTATTCGCGTAAGTGTTAGAAACCAGTAACGTGCTGCTTGTTTAGTGCTGTGAGGAATTAGTATTACCTAAGTATTGATTTAGGCTGGGTGCGAAAAGCGGAGGACTGGGTGAAATGGTCCACGTCCAGCAGTGGACTAATAAAGACTGATGATGATGATGATTATGATTGATTGAGGTTTCTCTGATTTCATAAGAGAAGGTACGGTTATTCATTTATCAACCTATTTACAGGCCCACTGCGGGTCTCAAAGGGCTTAGGCTATAGTTTCACCACGCTAGCCTACTGCGGGTTGCCAGACTTCACACGTGAAGTTAATTTTACATTCAGTTCCAATATCGCAACAAAGTGGTCATCACTTTTGTCTGAAATTATCCTGTCGTACATGTCAAGCAGCACAAAAGAGTTTATGACTAATAAACTTTAAATGACACGCACTCCCAAATCAGTATGACGTAAATAAATGTCGAAAATTAAATTAAAAGCACAGGCCGACCATTAATAACATCGAACAATTAACTCGGAACAAAATATTCGTACATCAATCTAAAAGATCATTAAACTGAATTCTACCGAAACTCATATGTCTCCCTCGGGCAGGTACGGGTACCCTCGATGCAAGCGAACAAGTGACAAACTCATAAACATTTGTCACTGAACGGACTGTCCGAGTAATTGCGATCCAGCTACACACCCACCAGAATCACTTGACCCCTGATTTCATACCAATCAGCCCCTCATTATCTGTTATTGTAAGTACAGGAAGAGAGGTGGGTAGGTCATTTGAATTTGGTATTCATATTACTTATTGGTGCCCCCAAACGTTTAACCGATCCCGTTCTAAATTTGAACAAATAATTTACGAACGGTCACTCTTGACTCTTGAAGATAGGGTTGCCAGTAACACTACATAAGTAGCTACCTATCTAATTCGGTATTTATTGCGACAGCTAATACCTTAAAATTTAAGTTCAGTTGATCATACATACTAGATCACTTAATTGTCGCCGACACTCGTGTGAAAAAAAGAAAATATTTAAACATTTAAAATGCTTAAAATGTAAATTGTCGTATAAGTTGCGTTTAGTATCAACCCTACAGAGTCGATGAATAATTTGGTGTATGTCCCGCGAACGTGGGCCGGCTGTGCTCATTATTGATGGGGACCTCGTCACAGCATCCCGTCGTCATTTAGGCCATACACAGTCATTTACCAGTAGGCTAAGTTCAATCAACGTGAAAAATTTGGCCTATACTTGGCCCAGCTGCTGGCTCATTTGACTCATAGATCTCGCGACTAATGATTGTAATTTCCAATCCAACTGCATCCAGTGCATTTTTGGCCTTACTGAGCCCAACAAATTGCTTGTTATTTAGCACAAACAGGGTCTATATATGGAGTATATATCAGGCTCTGGACGCTCTGCGGGCGGAATTTTGTATTCCGGAATCTGAAATCTGTACGGGCAAAGCCAGTTAAGTACAACTTTATTTGATGACGAAAGCTTGTCAAAATTTTCTTACTCTCATGAAACATGAAAAATAATGCCATAAAATATAAATTACTCTCTTTATTGTACTTCTGAGCTTCACCTGGAGGGTACAATTTTAAATCGCCTAAATTCAAAAAATAATAATAGCTATATAAAAATTGTGCAACATAATGTGACCGCCATAATCTGATAATACCTATAATTTCCGCTCATAAGGATCGTTAAGGTCGAATTTAAATAATTTCCCTTGGCATACTACATGGAATTTTTGTTAAAAATAAAATGGAACACGAGTAGCGATGAAAATATATTCAAATCGCTTTTTTTCCTTTTATAAGTTCCCGACTTTATTTAAAAAAAAAGCTTACTAGCAGTGGGTTGCACATTACTAGTATTCTTGTTAACCACTCGTACTCAGCTAACTGCTTGTATTACGAGTGAGTCCACATCGGTAGTGCAATGGGTGGGTTTGAACGGGCAACCACATGATCGCAATTCCGACGAACTAGCCATTAGGTTACCGCCTGCTTCAATATACTTATGTGTGCCATTTTAGTCCTCCTGTGATGGACTATATCACTCAAAAGTATTTCCAAAGTTTTGATTACAACATTAACTTAAACAAACCTAGTATCTACCAAGGAAAATTATTACTTATCTAGGTCTATTCAATTTTTTTTTTTAATTTATGATGTGTCATTGGCAAAGGAGCCAAGAAAATAACATTGTAATTACTTTTTTTAATAGTACGAAAAATACTTATGGATGCATCGTCTGCCACCTGGAAGGGTAGCAGAGTGTGTGGGATATTTACAGTCGCCAGCAGGTCAAGGTATACAAAACTGTCAAATTTCTCCAAATGATTTTAAACCTTAAATTGTTGAAGATAAAGTGCAAAATCAACTGAGAAAATTTGACATTTTGTGGTAACTTGATGTGCTGGCCGTACTTACTAAAAACTGCACTTGTCTTCCCTTGACATAACGTCAAGACGGAATTATAACTGAAGCAATAACACAATATACATTGAATACAACTTAATGCAAGAAACTCAAAAATAAAGAGAAAAACAAAGCCGCTTCGAAATATAAGAACATTATTATCATACTAACTTCGATGTAGAAGATTACATCATACTTGCGAAAACAAAACAAAACAACTGAAGATTGCCACGTCCGAATCACAGCACGGGTTGCCGAGATAATTAATGTGAAGACGACGTTCCGTGTCTTGTGGACTACCCCCTTCCTTCCACCCTACCCCCTTGGGAAGCCATGAACGCTGACCGCAACATCTTGTACTAGAATCTCATAACATTTAGGTGCAGTAGAACGTGGTAGAACTAATTCCAAAGAATATGTAGCTGGTTGATGGCTTCCTTTCTTTTAAAAATAGAACACATTTTTAAAATGTTTGTTCCAAAAATTCCAAAAACGTGTCTGTTTAAAAAGTGTGCCAGTTAAAAAAAATATTCTGAATTTAATTAAGTAAAACCTTATAAAAACATGACGTTAATTAATAAGACTAAGTAAACCTATTTGTCTGGATATAATCTGTAGCTTACTAGATACAAGAATCTAGGCTTTTCTTCTTACAAATTTAATTAACTCCCTACTTAAGAAATTTTAATAAATAATTAATGTAGCCTATTTAATTAAAGAGCTATTGTTAAATTGATTAATTCTGTGAAGAGTTAAGTCGAGATAACTGTTGTTTGTTTATGATAAATACCTTAAATAAGTTTGCCAACCTTATTAGATAGATACTTCTTGCTAAACTGAAAAAGGTCACGCTACACCTACACATCTACCCACCCTCTGCGTGTGGGACCTCGCAGTAGGGAGTCCGTCTGTCCTTCCAGTAATTACACGTGCGATTGTCTTGCGTGACCGATAAATAACCGCCATATTTATTTGGGGACTGTGACAAACTTATTTGCGAGTGGCAACCCTCGTCTGTGTTTTTTTTTTTTTTGTTTGGTGTATGATAATAAAATATGAGTTTCTTGTGTTTATAAGCTACGATAAATGTTGTTAACATAAGAATTCACAACTATTTATTAAAAATGTCTTTTTTGTACAGTAATTGCATGATATATTTATATAACATAACATAACATAACATACTATCACGCCTGTATTCCCCGAAGGGTTAGGCAGAGGTGTACTAATGTACACCCACATTTCGCCGGTATGTTTAGGTCCCATGTAATAGGGGGCATGCCTATTGCCATTAACCGGGCACAAATCCAGACTCCGAGCTGCTACTGGGAATTTCATAGAAAACCCCAATAACACTTTGCTCGACCTGGGGATCGAACCCAGGACCTCAAGCGTAGCAGTCGCGCTTAGGACCACTAGAATAATGAGGCAGTCATATATATATATATATATATCATTTAAATATATCATAAATTTAAATATTATATATTCAAATGATAGCTGAATACTTAATTGCATTTTATATATCTAGTAACTAGAAATATAAATAATAGACGCGTTTTACCTGAAATAAAACGCATATTAAATACTTACCCTTATTAGAAGCTTATTATAATGAGAAGGCACTTCCGATTTCCGTTGTATTTTACATCTTTTTCTACCGTATATCGCTATCTCTTTCGCACATCTCAGGCGTGGGGGTGTTGGCTACCTGATGGTTCCAATCACCCTGTTCGTCATTGCGTCGAATTATACCAGGCAGAGATAAAAAGTAAGCTTCTAATAAGGGTAAGTATTTAATATGCGTTTTATTTCAGGTAAAACGCGTCTATTAAACACTTGACCGTTATTAGAAGCTTATTATAATGAGACCTGTTTGTTATCGCCTGGTGGGAAAGAGCCAATGTGAATTATTAAATTAAATAAAAACTTGAAAAGGAAAATATTTTTAAATTCTGTAACAAGATTAACAACATACTTCACCGTGTCTTAAAATAAAAAATCAAGGCAATAAGGTATTTTTAACAATTAGAATCCATTACACAAATGTATAATTTTTAATTACGTATTAACTGTCACGTAATCTATTATATTAAAATTAAATCATTCTACAGGTTTAATTATGGAGGTTATTGATGAATTATTAGTATGCATAATAATTTCACAGCGATATAATTTTCGAAAAGTCTTAACCGGTTTCCAATTTCCCCTACCTAGAATATCATCAAGGGGTAAATGATCAACACACATTTTGGAAGGTACCGCGGATCGCACGCTACCTGGAGTTTATGTTATGACAGCTCATCTCATATGCGCCTTGATCCACCCTGCAATTACAGCTCGAGAGGCAGGAATTGGTAATCTGCGCAACGGTATCAATAAATTTGATGATTCAGACTTGATACGTTTTTAATTCAGTATTGCTATGGTTTAGTAAACAGTAAGTACACATCCAGTAAACAGGATATAAATTTTGTTTATTAGGATTAATTAATAACTTTCATCCAGACTGTCATTACGCTGCCATATTATCACTGCAATCTGTCTTAGATCCAAAGAGAGGCCCAAAAAATAATAGAATCAGTATTAATAAATACAATGATCGTCCAACAAGGTCAGGTCGTAAATTCTTCGAGCTGAATATAATATAAATAAGGTTGCTGTATGTCGAACAATGTGCAATTTTGCTACTGTCTACTGAATACTTACATGTCCCAGACATGAGGTATCGCAGTCTTGGGACTTTTCAAAGAAATAGATTTTAAAATGTGTTTATGTTTAACCAGAACATCTTCACCTAATTTACTAGATAATTGGTATTGCATAAGGTGGATATAAAGTTAAAGTACAAATCTGCTAGGAATTGATTTAATTGGGCTCCGTTGGGCCGTAGGATTAACGTTATTTTGCAACCTTGTATATTTCCCAAGTACAGCCGCCAAGATTAAAGTAAAGGTATTGGGTCTCGTGTCGACAAGTAACAGTCTTAAATCCGTCAGTGTAAACGGGGCTGCGATGGCCCGGGACATGAGATCCGCTCTCCAGAAAAACTTTTCCAACGTAGCAATACAATCAGATAAATTCCTGTGGCCTGATTTCAGTGCATTAGGACTCGAGGAACTAGGAAAACTCCAGGCGGTTCCCCAGCGGTGGAAACACCCATGATAATAGGAAATTCCAAGGTACGCTGAAAGCATCGTGACTTAACGTTTCATGATCGTGAGATCAAGGGTACGTAATTGCCTACTATTCGTGCTGTTTTAGATACGAATAGTTAGATCACGGGAGTTCCCATTTTCAGAAAAAAAAGAAAATATTTCTGTGCAGTTCGGGAGTAGGTGCCATTCCGGAGGCTAACGAAGTCTGGACAGGCAATCTGCGTAATTGTTGAATTTTCCAGGAATATGATAAACTCTATAGTGAATCTGATACTCGTCCAGGACATACAAAATTTGAAGGGTTGTGAGAGATCTAGATCGAGAGAGCGCGCGATTGCGGAGATAAGCTATCGCGGAACGATTGTCTGATTAGATCAGAACTGAGACATGCCATCTGAATATGTCGTCTTACCGTCGTCATATATGGGTTTAATATAAAATGTGTTTAAAGAATAATGTTCAATCATTCTGGTCAATGCTTGTCGCATGCGATTCTAGAACTTTCAATATCGTTAACAATTCCTTCATGGCTACTGAGCTCTGGAGATCCTTTAGTGTGAATTTGTTGCTTATTATGAACTGCGAGACTGTTTACAATAGCAGCAGACTTGCGACAGCGACTAGCCGCTGACAAGGACTTGCGAGTCCAAGGATCCTAAATAATGCCGAGAAAGTTTATATATTGTTGTAGGAACAGAACGTTCTCGGATTTTATTTGAAGAGCCAGAAATTGTAGTGCTCAATAGCATATTTAACTAAGCCTTTAAACCGTTCCGATTTTGATATATAAACAATGATCCTTACACCCTTTTGTCGAAGTACTTTTGTATCTAGTTCATACGACACGCGAATATTTTCTGTGCTTAGTCCGAAGGGCTCGCAGGTCATTTTTAATAATCTACGTAAATTAGACGTACGAACCGTCTTTGTAAATGGGCTATCGGATGATTGAAATAAGCCTGTGCCAAGTCTGCCTTGCACATCCATTTTCGGGGTTAGAGGAAATCCTGCACACGGTACATGTTTATTAAACGGAATCGGTCTTTTACGAGACTAACTGATTCCATAACCTCAGGTTGAAAACCGGACGATGTGTCCCGGCGCTCTTTGGCACTAGAAATACAAAGCTATACAAAACTTGGAGAAGGATCTACTGCTTTCAGAACGTCTTGCTTTTTTATTTGTTGAATGATTGCAGACATAAAAATGTCTCAATTCTATTGTACGACGCTGATAATGGGAGTTTTCATGAGTGGTTTTTGTATGAAGGGTATGCGATACTCTGTTATTATTTTAAGTTTTATTCACAGTTCCAAGCGGGAAGATTAGCACACCACCACAGTACTTACTGATGTCAGCGAGTCACTCTTTTTTGTTGCTTGTATTGTAAGAAGGTGAAAAAGAGCGCTTCTGGTCTCTTTCATTTGGGTGCCTTGATCTCGAACCGCGAGTTCGAAAGCTGTATTAGATTGGGATGGGAGTGCCCTCGGTAGCATTATTGTGCCCTTTTGAAGGGTCATTACCCTAGCAGCAGGAACTGGTTCACAGCAGTAGCCAGAAGTAACAAGCGGTGGTACGTAATGACAGGCGTGCCCGTGCGAGGGTGTGCCGTACAAAAATACCAGGTTTTGCTTACGAAACATTTCCACTATTAAATTGTTTGGTTGCGATGAGTGTGAGCAACAGTAGCTGGCACACAGTAGTAGCCAGAAGTACCACGCAGTGGTACATTATGACAGGCGTTCGCCTGCAAGGGGTGCCATACAGAAATACCAGATTTTGCTTTCGAAGCATTCCCGCTATAAGAATTTTTGGTGGTGATGAGTGTAAGCAGCAGGAGCTGACTCACAGCAGTAGCCCGAAATATTACGCGGTTGTACGTTATGACAGGCGTGCCCCTGCGAGGGGTGCCGTACAGAAATACCCAGGTTTTTCTTTCGAAGCATTCTCGCTATTAGATTATTTGGTGGCAATGAGTGTGAGCAGCAGAAGCTGTCTCACAGCAGTAGCAAGAAGTACCACGCGGTGGTACGTAATGACAGGCTTGCCCCTGTGAGGGGTGCCGTACAGAAATACCAGGTTTTGTGAGAGCGACCTCGGTCATTCCCGCTATTAAATTGTTTGGTGGCGATGAGTGTGAGCAGCAAAAGCTGGCTCACAGCAGTAGCCAGAGGTACCACGCGTTGGTACGTATTGACAGACGTGCCCCTGCGAGGGGTGCCGTAATGGTATACCAGGTTTTGCTTTCGAAGCATTCCCGCTATTAGATTGTTTGGTGGCAATGAGTGTGAGCAGCAGGAGCTGGTTCACAGCAGTAGCCAGAAGTACCAAGCGGTGGTACGTAATGACAGCCATGCCCCTGCGAGGGGTGCCGTACAGAAATACCAGGTTTTGCTTTTTTACTCGTCAAAAAAACCTTTTTCTAACGCCGCCTGCTTTGTCCAGAGCAGCAGTAAGAGCTTGATAGTTTGAAGGTGGTATTTTATTTAAAGCCACTTTTACTAAAAGATTTCGAATACGTCTGAGAATACTATCCCTACTCTTTCTTCAGCTCTGTGGCCGCAAGTCATTTGAAACAGATGTGTATAGACTTACCTTATGAAATTCACCTTATAGAAAAAGTTAAGTTAAAGTTATTAACCAGTGAGTTAGACTAAGCTAATAAAATACGTAATGTATTTAGAACAGTTAAGCGATGGATTTATTTTTTGTTCAAGAATACAAAAGTTAATCCCTGCGTAGGATTTATCAGAGTAAGCCAAGTGGCGTGTTTTATCATACGCCTTCACCTCTTAGTTTGTTTCTAGCTCTGTAAATCCGGGTGAATGGTTATAACAGCTTTTGGGTGTCAGCATATCGAATATGCGACCACGTGCTATTAGGTATCAAATCGTTGAATCTCATTAAACATTTTTGAATATTCCTACGGTGTGGCTGCACCGTGAGATCTTTAAGTTTAGACTCAATATCAAATGACAGATGCGGTATCACTTCAGTATTTAAGTTACAAGTATACGATAATGCCTGCGAGGCATCGTCAGAAAGTCCTCGTAAAAGTCACGACTAACGTCGGAGATACATGATATATTATCATTATTACTCAAGTAGTTCCTATTAATCCATAAGCACAAACCTAAACGGAAAGAAAACATTTCAAATACGAAGGAAATAATATTAATAATTTTCGGGTAGAAAATTAAACAGTTGAACATTAGATAAAACTGTAAAAAGAAATTATACTGGTTAAGTCGGTAGAAAAATAAAACGGTTTTAAACGATAAAACCGTAATATGTAATAGCATATTACGCTTAATCATATTAAATAAAGGTAACAATATCGAACGGTAACACCGTTAAATAAAAATAAAAATATTATAATAAAATACTTGTGCAACTTACGTGTAAGTATTATGTAACACTTTTAAACAATATAATATTTCCAAGGTAGGAAATAACTAGCACTAGGAGCACAAGTTATCACAACGGAAATTGTCAAGCCAATGACGAACAGGGTGATTGGAACCATCAGGTAGCCAACACCCCCACGCCTGAGATGTGCGAAAGAGATAGCGATATACGGTAGAAAAAGATGTAAAATACAACGGAAATCGGAAGTGCCTTCTCATTATAATAAGCTTCTAATAACGGTCAAGTGTTTAATATGAATACCAAATTATCATTAGGTATACCCATCCCATTTATTACCTAATTTAGAATTGCACCTAAAGATGTAAACATGTTTGCTTACTTAGGTATTCTACTTCGTCCAATAAATACACACTCAAAGGAAACCTAAGATGCAAGAATAAACACTATTATAGTTGTAGAATCAATAAGGTCATTATTTTATTCATCATCAACCCATTACATTGTCCCACTGCTGGGCATGGGTCTCCTCTCAGTACGAGAGGGATTAGGCTATAGTCCGCCACGCTAGCCTACTGCGGGTTGGCAGACTTCACACGCCGTCAAGAAAATCTTGCATGCAGGTTTCCTCACGATGTTTTCCTTCACCGTTTAAGCGCGTGATAATTAATTATTAATACGCACATGACTTCGAAAAGTCAGAGGTGCGTGCCTTGGATTCGAACTCGAGACCTTTGACTTGGCAGTCCAATGGTCATATCACTAGGCTATCACTGCACATTATTTTATTATTTAAATTAAATGCGTTTTAACACCTGCCTCGCTACATGAATAAAAAATGTGATGTCATAGTTTGTGCTAGGCCTTTCGTCAGGCCATACCATGGGCAAAACAGCACCGCCAAAAACAAAAATGATGGCCATCAATACCCGTAAAGCACCTGTAGGTAGCCTTAATGTTAAATTAGGTGATCCATCTAACTGCAAGGGCGCTAAGGGTCCAATAAATTAGTTGGGGACACCCGGGATAATAAACACTGCTGCGAAATGGCCGCGCCAAATAACTTGTTAGGAGTTGCCCTGTCTCCCCTATTGACTAATTACGACACTTTGTTTCAAGCCACTGTTGGCACCGGAAATTATCCGCTGAAGTTTTCACAGCTGACGAATTGTATGAATACTTTGCTGTAAAGTTGGTAATGGCATTTTGTTTAATTGGCTGATAATTTGAGGTTCAAGAGGGAATCGATTTAGAACATTTCTTAGAAAAAAGTTATAATTTACGCAATTAGGTTAGTAGTGACAGAAACCCGCTAGGTTATACTGTTTTAATTTAAATCATACTGCCTGTATTCCTCGAAGAGTATGCAGAGGTGTGCTAATGTACACCCACACTTCGCCGGTATGTTTTGGTCCCTTGTAATAAGGGGCGAGCCTATTGTCATTAACAGGGCACAAATCCAGACTCCGAGTTGTTACTGAGAATTTCATAGAAAAACACAATAACACTTTGCTCGTTCTGGGAATCGAACCCAGGAGGACCTCAAGTTGCACTTAGGTCCACTAGACCAACAAGGCATGCGAAAACTTTAGCTTAAAATCGTATCGTAACAGATGTCAGTATAAATTGTAAATTTTTGTAGTTTTCACAGTTTTATACTTTTCAACCGACTTCAAAAAGGATGAGGTTCTCTTTTAACTATGAGTTGAGAATTCTGAATTTTCACGTTGTACTTATGTCGCAATTACTTGTGTCATGTGCCTTTTCTTTACAGTAACCGTTTCTTATACCGTTCTTGGAACGTTTCCCTAAAAAGTAATACTAGGGTTGCCACGACATTGCATACTTTTGTAGATAGTCTTACAGAAACCCATTTAAAATTCACAATCGAGCCACCATCAAAATTATCAAAGCCAACATCGAGGCAAAGGCATCGCATCTATCAGCCTAATCTACGTAGCTTGCGGCACCATGCACATAAATCCGTTGGCGGGCGCCGCGTAAAGTAAGCCGCTTGTCGTACAAGGATGCCCACTCAACGGCGATAGCTGCAGCAAGCCTTATCTCTAAGGTGACAATACTGCAAGTTGTGCATTGTTGTAAGAGTTAATGTAAGAGTATGGTGCAATTTTTAGTGCGTGCTTTGGTTTTCACGGTAAATAAATATGCTTTAGATAGGTTTATTCTTTATATATTTACTATAACATTAGACAAAATATTTCGGCGAAATAACGACAGCGATTGAGTTATATTGTTGAAACCACTACATTTTACGTACCTAATTATCATGGCTGTAATACACGAAAGGTTAGACAGAGGTGTACTAATTGTTTAATGTGGGTACACTCACAATTCGCCATTATTAATGGAGCGGCTACTGCTATTAACTGGGCACGAATCCCGACTCCGAACTGATATTAAGAATTTCATAGAAAAACCCAATAACACTTTGCTCGGCTTGGGAATCAAACCCGGGAACTGTAGCATAACAGTTGCGCTTAGGGCCACTAGACTAATGAGGCAGTTCTTCAATACATTGCTCAATTTCTTTTGTCGTACAAACTTAAACACAACAGCTGCAGCAATGTATAAGAAAGGCATAAAATTATTGTAGGGTGACAATATTGTCCGTATTTCTCGGTACAGTCCGGTATTATCGAATTTCGATTTACGATGTTGACAATATCTGTTGAAGCTCATGTCGCCTTCTCGTATTTTTATCTTTTGTTCTCACAATGTTTTGTGGAATATCTGCTGTGAAATATACGAGTGGACACCCTGAGGTTTTGTTACAAGCTTATTTAAGTTGTGTAGTTGACATATTTACTGTGTGTAAGTTCTGGAATAATTTAATACTCAGTGAACTTTGGTTCATGATTGTATTATTTTAAATAAATACTAGTGGTCGCCCGGTGGTCGAAATTTGACCGCAATATTTTTATGCACTCTTCTATACGACCGTTTACCTTTATTATAGCAAATCTATCGTGCGCGCAATTTGCTTAAATGGTACAAAGCTTTGCCTTTTTCTAGCCGTGACTGCCCCATTGCTGGGCAAACACCCAGGCCTATCTGTAAATTATACCAAAAAAAAAACAAAAAACAAAAAACGAGAAGATGCAACTGAGACTGTCTAATGGAAAATTTCAAATTACTGTCCTCGACCCTGAAATCGAAACTAGGACCTCACGCTTAGCAGGCGCTTTTAGCAACCAATGAGGTAAAACTTATAAACAAGAAAATTTCCAATACCTATTGGGCACCATTTATAGGTATCGCGAATAACGACGGACGGTAAAAGCCGGGCCAATCATAACAGTGTTTCACTCAACGTGTCGTTAGTATGAATGTTTCAGTGCCCTGATGTATGTCGATCATGTCTTGATATGGTTCGCAGAGAGACTGATATGTCCTTCAAGCAGGGAACGGACTTAGGAAATACTTATTCAAACGAGTTTAGAACGTTAAGGACTTCGAATTGCCTTAAAATCACAGCAGGTTTAGGAAGTCTTTATTACCAAGTTGAATAGTGAATCTAAACCATTCAGGGACCCACTATATCACATAACAAATATCATCTAAATCGCTCCAGCTGTTTTGGAGTTAAGTGACATACACGTAGGTATAGAAGAATTAGAAGTATAATGATTGGCACATGTTGTATTGACTCCAGCTCCAGCTTATGACAACGGCTGTTGAGTGATTATTGTTCTACGTTAAAAATGAGACTGTTTCAGCCATAAAATTTTGGTATATACCTAACATTATATGCATGGTTAGCAGGATCCTTTATGATACACGATTTCGGGAACATTACAAAGAAATCTGTAAAACGGTTAGGAAATAAAATTAGCTTTAAGATTAATTGTGCACTGAACAGGCATTTAAAAATGTACAATTAAACTATTTTCCTAATAAACTTTTTTAAACATGTCGTTCTAAAACCTGACTCACCTGAATATTTTTTTGATCTAAAAGTTATTATCTCATCCCCAAGTCCGTCACCAGAACCGGCCATCAATACTAACGGTCCCACCCCAAGAGACTCGTAGTCGCAACGAAAAATCATTCCAACGCTAAAATATCAATAAAAAACAAGCGCCGAGCACTACGCTTGGGACTCGTTGAGACTCACTCCAGAATTACAAACGCGCTTCAAATGCGGCCCTGCCCTTTAGTAGGACACTTTATTTTTTTGTAATGGTCATGTCGGTGCGTTACGACTTTACGAGGTTGTACACTCATGTTTTTTTTATAGCTGGCAAAGAAGGTTTTGCGTGTGAGAAATCCTGAAAAGCTTCGAAATTTAAAGGTATTTGATCGAATACCTAATCGAGAAACCGAATGGGAACTTTTAAATCGATATTTTATGAGTTCTATTTTTAAATTTGTTGAAAGGCGACTTTACTGATATTGTATGTATTTGTCTTGTCTGTAGTTTCACTCGCATCTTATAGGACTTTTGAGACGCAAGGTAGTCAGAGGTGTACTTAAGTACACCCACAGTTCGCCAGTATGTTTAGGTCCCATGATTCAGATTCAGATTCAGATTCAGACTTTATTTGCTCAAACATGTGTGTACATACAATTATAATGAAAAAATGCATGCAAGGTGTTATAAGTACATGGAGTTGTGCTAACATGTTTACCATATTGTCATGGTGTACAAATATTTATTTATATTTAAAGTTTATATAATTTCAATAAAGTTGATAAACATTGAATGTATGTATGCATGTAATAGGGGACGAGCCTATTGCTACTCACCGGGCACATATCCAAACTCCGAGCTGCTACTGAACATTTTATAGAACATAACATAACATACCATCACGCCTGTATTCCCCGAAGGGTTAGGCAGAGGTGTACTTAATGTACACCCACAGTTCGCCTGTATGTTTGGGTCGTATTATATGTCATTCACCGGGCACATATCCAAACTCCGAGCTGCTACTGAAAATTTTATAGAAAAACCCAATAACACTTTTCTCGACCTAGGAATCGAACCCTAGCGTAGCAGTCGCGCTTAGGACCACTAGACTAACGAGGCATTTTTGTAAAATATCACTAACATTATACATTCATATCCATGAAACAATTTCGACCCATACAGCTAAATGTCAGATGAGTTTCCGTGAATATTCTTTTGGATCTCGAGCACTTTTTACTACGATACTATTTTCATTCGGACGGATCCCGAATCCTAAATACAACCCTGTCCCATAAAAGGGACACTTTATTTTTTCTTAACGACCATTATTACAACCACATTTGGGAGTTACATTTACCCGTGTCTTTTTATTGCCATAATATTGTGGTGGGGAACGGAAAATCACTTTGATCGTGTGAAAAATTCAAGAAGTTGTTCCAGAATTTACTGTAATTTTATTAGGATTAGATTTGAAATGTTTTGTTGCTTATAAATTGACGTATAAGTCACATTGAACTTATGTCGTTTAACGAAAAGCACTAAATTGTTGCATAAGTAGGTTAGAGGTTTAGTACGTTTGACTGAGTTTGACATCACCTTAAAGAAGTAAAATGTGGAAGAGTAATTCGACATCACAGGCAGTGGTCTCGGTAGCTTAGTTGGTAAAGGGTCTGGTGTACTTAATCAGAGGGACGCAGGTTCAAACCCTAACTGAGAACAAATTTTTCTTTCACTACGAAATTTTCTAGATTATTCTATGTTAGGTTTAAACATGGATATAAGTCACTTATCATCATCATCATCAACCCTTTTATGTCCCACTGCTGGGCACGGGCCTCCTCTCAAAGGAGGAGGAACCAGCTGCAAGATACTCACTTGCATCAATATCATTCTAAAGGTGAACAAAGTTGGGCTAAAATATGAACACTAAGCTTATCTGTTAACTGCCTAGTTAGTCTGGTGGTCCTAAGAGCGACTGCTACGCTAGAGGTCTTGGGTTCGATTCCCAAGTCGACCAAAGTGTTATTGAGTTATTCTAAGAAATTCTTAGTAGCAACTTGGAGTTTGAATATGCGCCCGGTGAATGGCAAGAGGTTTGCCCCCATTACATGGGACCTAAATATATCGTATAATGTATGTACTGTAGATGTACATCTACAGTACATACATTAAGTACACCTCTGCTTAAACCCTTCGGGGAATACAGGCGTGATGATACAGCTTATCTTTACGTGTCATTTTTACAAAAAATTCTAGTGTGAAAGACACATTCCTTGCGTGAAATCAAATCAAATCAAATGTTTTTATTTCAAATAAGCTTTCACAAGCGTTTATGAAACGTTATTGACTCTAGTTGCACGGTTCCAAAAAGTTGATCCCATGGAGAAGAATCCGGCAAGAAACTCCATGGACACTCTTTTAAAATATATTGTTTTAACATAATTTGCTGGTACATTATGCCAGGATATAACAGGATGTGAGTGCATTGGAGGTTTATGTCATAAGTAGCCTGAAGTCGGGACTAAAATTACAATTGGGACCAAAATTATAAAATTATGAACTAGAATAACTATAAACTACTTAGACATAAATGGCTACGATGTACTCACATTTACAGTTCCTGTTTATATAAAGTGGTAAACAATATACAAAATAATTGAGAGTGAATAAAGTAACCTCAGGTTGCCAGGGAGACCACAAGTGCACCCGTATTTTAACACCACACATTTTTATCGTCAACGTAGTCCTTGATTTTGTAATATGCTTTCTTAACAAGGACCGATTTAACATAATTTTTAAATTTCTTACTGGTGAGATCGGTGACAGATTTTGGAAGTTTATTGTAAAAACGCACACAATTTCCTAGAAAGACCATGAATTTACCGAAACTAAGGGATTACAATATATTTCATCAAAAAAAAACAGCCTCATTACTCTAGTGGTCCCAAGCGCGACCGCTACGCTTTAGAACCTGGTGGTTGCTCAAAGTATTCAATGTGCTATTAAGATATTATATGAAAATCTCAGTAGCAGCTCGTAGTCTGTATTTGTGCCCGGTTAATGGCAATAGGCTGGACCCTTATTACATGGGACCTAAACATATTGGTAAAATGTGGGTATAGGTTGGTAACTTATGCTCTTCTGCGTAACGCTTCGGGGACTAAAGGCATGTATTGAAAACTTACCTAGATAATTCTTGTAGACAAAGACACGATAGTACAGTTTGATCGAAATAACTAAGCCTATCTGAAAGTATCCGCAAATGGTTTTGCACTGATCAATTTTAATAAAAAGAGTCGGTATAAATACAATTTTGGGTCATGTATGATTCACAGTTGTTATTATTTTCATTACTAATTTCGATATTTATGTATAAAACCACTTAATTAAAAGATTTTACCAGCGCGGTAGTTCGGAACGGCTAACTTCAGACAAGCACACTTATTTTGAACAAACTGTATAAGTTCATATAGCCAATCAAAAGTACCCACAGTACATTTTCTCATAGTTCCCTATCATTGTAAATCGAGGCACACTGTCCAAGACACTGGTGTCTCCCCTATCTTAAATAGTGGCGGCGGGTTGCCGAGTGGCTATTTATTGGAGGTAATTAAAAAGAAAACAGACAAAAGGCCCGCAGCTGACCAGAACGTGCACAGAACACTAAGGTAATCGTAGTGATGGGATTCGTTATCGATTCGTCAATACTTTGTAAGTAATCGATAGCTAGTCAATAATTGAGTTACTCCTACGAAATTAAAAAATATTAAAATATTCTGTAACGTAAATCAAAGACATTTTTATAACATTTTATGTATGGGTAAAGGAAAAATTACACACCTAACTATAATAAATAACAATAATCTGTTTACTTCAGAATATAAGTTCATTTTGCTAACAAAAACACAACTTAAAAACGAATTTCAGTACCTACTTACACATACCAGAATACAAAAGAAAGGCTTGATACAAAGTGATATCTTGACCCATATTGGTGTATGATGAATTAGAGAAATGCTTGTTTTTTTTGCATAGGTAAATTAAATGGTTTCTTAGCTTAGCTTTTTGAAATTCGATAAATAACATTTCCAATCGATAAAGTTAAGAAACGAAATTTTTCCCATCACTACCTAACTAAAGATCACAAGTCGGTCGTACGAAAGAGGACTTTTATCAGTCGCGACCGATACTAATACTCCTAGATTCCAACACCTTATTTATTGCCACCCTACAAATTACCACTGTACACTTACACCAACTATCACTCCTATTTTGTACAGGATAAGATTTAATTTTCTTTGTACACGTACTTGAGTAACTTTGCAGAAAAATGCTCAGTATATTTTTGCATTGAAATAATTCTTATTCTTAAGACAGTAAGGAAGGAATTGCTGTGATGGATTTATTGTTATGTTTGTTAAGAGTGACCCTTGGTTTCGGTGAAAAGTAATTGACAAATAAGTCATTTTTCATCGGCAAAGTGCGATAAATGGTGGAATTTGACCAGTGATTGATTATTTTTTTAACACTCGGTTTGAGATCAATTTTGTGAGTTGAGTGTTTAATTCTGTGAATCAACCAATGCTGGGAGGGTCAGATAAACATTATGGGTAAAGTATTTTCTATATTTTTCCTTATAACCTTTACCGAAGAATTTTGAACAACATTCGAACTCTGCGTGAAGCCTATTTATTCTATCGCTTATTTTTAAGTAGTATATTTAATGCTAAAAAATAATAAAAAATAAGAATAATACTTCTTTTACCTTATAGTGTCTAACCGTCAGTTCTAAAATACATCACATAACTTTTTTCTTTTGAATGACTGCTAGTTGTAGTTTTTCTATGAAATTCTCAGTAGCAGCTCGGAATGTCGGGCTCAGGCCCGTGCCCCCGAATCGCAATAGGTTCGACGCCTATTACATGAGACCTAAACATACAGTAGGGATGTACTCATTAAGTACATCTCCACCTAAACCTTCGGGGATTCGTCACGGTATGTTACGTTATAGACTGTCTCATTAGTCTAGTGGTCCTAACCGTGACTACATCAGAGGTCCAGGGTTCGATCCCCAGATCGAGAAAAATGTTATTGGGGTTTTCTATGAAATTGTCAGTAACAGCTCGGAGTCTGGATTTGTGCCCGGCTCGATCCCTATTTCATGGGACCTAAACATAGCGGCGAAGTGTGGGTGTACAATAGTACACCTTTGCCTAAACCTTCGGAGATTCGTGATTTCTTCGGTATGTTACGTTAAGGGTCATCATTTTTTTCCTTAAGAGTACTTAGTAATCTTGAATGCACGTTGCACAGGATCAGTAACCTGAAAAGCGACAAATGTAAATAAAATAAACTATATACCTACGTAATATCTCAGGTACCCAGCCAGAATATAGAACAGCGATACATGACGTATGGTACGCCGGGGAGCTGGCATATATCAACAACTTTTTCGCAACACCTGAGAACTTTTGCCACCAACTTGGAGCTGCCCAAGTATGACACGCCAACTAACTTGTGAGGCTCCTGTGATTTATGAGTTCAAGATTTTTTTGGTAACGGCTGAGAATATTATACTTAATACCGATGGACGAACACTCAAAAATTACAACTTTAACGTTTTAACGACAATTGAAATCCTTACTGGGATTTAAAAAAGTTATCACTTTTGAATTTCGAAAATAATTCGAGAGACCTCCAACTTTTACTGTGATGGCCAATCAAAACGGTTAAATATATTACATTATGCAATTATGACAAAGATAGTACAGCGTTCAGCCAATGGCATTGACCAAATGCCATTGACATAACCTAACAAAAATTTTGTATTTCGAAGCTATATATAAGCTTTTTTTAGGGACAATGACAGTTCACCATTTATGAAAATCCTTGTTGTGATTAGGTTTGATTCGAAGAGAACCAATTATTTATGCAAAATGCAGTAACAGTGCAATTTACATTGAAATAAAAACACTTTTTATTAATTTTATTGCTATATATTGACCGCATACATAGACTGTTGCCGATAGACTTTAGATTCGAAATTCGAATTAGAAAAAAATTACACTAAAAGGTTTATCTGTTTAACAATACATAGGAGAGGTTACCCATCCGCAGAATAACCTAATTAGCACAAGCAGCTTAAAATGTCGTACATTAGGATTATAAAGAGGTATCATAAAAAATAAACGCCTTACATTGTATACCAAAAAAAATCGAAGCCATCTTTAAAAACTATAGCCCAGTAATCGATAAAATCTTCACACGCAAATGTTCCACATAAATAATAAAAATTGCGATCATAAAGACAATTGATACGTTATGAGTGGAGCCGTGTTGGCACGACACATATTTATGGTTAGTGGGGCTCATCGACACGGGTTCGATACCCGGTTCACGCAAAAACGCGTCCAACACATCGCGAGCGTAATATAATGTGAAATGATCGTTCGTAATGTGTGTACGGTGCAAAATATTATGGTGCAACTGAAACGGTGGGGAACGGACTCTACATTAAAAATATAATAGAAAAATATATTTTTAAACAATCTCCTATTATTTTCAGGATTTTGCCTGAAAGCAATAAATGAAGACAAAACATAACGTCGAGCCTGAATTTCCCGAAGGGTTGGGCAGACCACATCATGTTACACGCAACAATTCACCGATATTTTCCAGATCCCAGTACCTAATAGCTAACCTGGCACAAATCCAAATCCTGCTCTTGCTTGACCTGGCAATTAATCCCGGGACTTTACACTCAACAGCCATACATGCGACCAGTAAGATATGATGTTTTCGTAACATTTATATCTGAACAGGAACTTATGAAGCGCACAGAGCGTCATCTTGAAACACTATATCTAATTAATGTATATTGTTAATAATGAATCTGCAAGAATTAACTCGCCTGGATCAGTTGAAATCCAAGACTACTAATGCAGCATGATTGCTTGCCCCTAAAAATTTTCTACGCAACACTTTCAAAAACTTAAAAGCAGCAAGTAAAGCCACTTCCCTCTACAGCCGCCGTCATCGTCCCACGGTGAGGTTACTTTATAGTCTTGTCATATCAGTTAATGGCGCGCGCCTTTGTCGTAGCGCCGCCGGCTGCCGGTCGCGTACATCAGCCGTATCGCCGCGACATCGGACGACACGGAAAACCGAGTAGAGCAACATTCGTGTTGGTTGCATTATTTTATTTACGATTTTTGAATTTCGAAGATGAAGATAATTTTGGTGGGGAATACCTATTCAGTCATTATAAAAGTTCCAATGAATTACCAAAATCTAGTCTGTTCTTATTTTGTGATGCCAATAATATGGCCAGTTTTGTAAGGCATAATGCGACGAATATGTTTATAGATGCAAGCAAACATTGAAAACCAACGACGAAACATCGGTCAGCAGTGTCAGCATATTCTTTACTTAGGTACTCAACCTATCTAACGATGATACAGTTCCTTTGAGACACAGGGATAGTTGAGCCGCTCAACTATCCTTTAGTTCTATTTCCTGATCTATCCTAATATTCTAATTTAAGTAGTAACCTGTTGAGGACACTGCTAGAGGCATTTATTAACAAAATTTTAAGAGATAAAAACTTAGCTTTATTATTCGTAAAATAAATTGAATTTCTTTTTTATACAAAAAATATTCAAATTCAAATTTTACTGAATCACCTAAGTCAATAATTTGAAAGTCGTTTAGGTATACCATCTCTAAATCAAAGTAATATATTTTTTGCCCAGGTACGCCATAAAACACTAAAATTAATAATAAAAAGCAATAAACAGGGGTGTCACCCAGTAAATTAAATGCGACATTCGCGACAATGTAAGACCGTGTTCTTAGAACCGGAGTCGAATGGAAATAGGGTCACCACACTTCAGAATATTAACAAAATACTTATCATCTATTGTAATTATGTACACCATCGAACGAATCTCGTCGATTGTCAAAGAGAAAGTCAAATATTTACAAATATGATTAGAAAAGATGTTACATAATAATGGGTATAGTACAATCATATTTCGTCACAAAGATCCAAGTCCTCAATAAAGAAAGAAAGAAAGTCCACAATAGTATTTTTATTTGTTTACAGCAAATAAAAGGATTTTTTGCAGCGTGTCGGTAGCTCTATGATTTCTGTAGAAAGATTATTATACCTACTTCCAGGGATAACTAAGAAAATATAGGTTAAACCAGGAGCAGATACAAAATTGGGTTTAGGAAAGGAGACAATTTTTGTGTGATTTTACCTGGTATCTTCCAGAAAATTCTATATAAACACTAATTTTCATAGAAAGACCTGGATTTCTCTATTTTGTGCTAGAGCCTGCAGTTTCCTGTGTAAAAAGAATGAAATGAGTTGTTTTTCCATGGCAGTCGAATTTTTCCTTCAAAAAATAACATTATATTTACCCTAAGATTGATCGTAGGGTGTAAAATAAATGAAAAATCCAAAAGTGAGTGAGTTATTTTTGTAATATTTTGCATTAAAGCATTCTACACATTTTATTAAAAGTTTTTGTTTAATTTCAGAATCGTTGTGCCAACCCTACCGCTATCGTCTTACCGGCCAACTTACTCATACTACTTTATGTGACACTTTATTAGAACCTTAAGGACGAGCCAACAAAGAGAATATTCGGTTTCTAAGAAGAATCTCTGTCGTCGAGTTATGTGGACAAATTATTTGCATACTTTGTATTTTATTTGTGACGTATTTAGCAGTGACACACCGAGAGAGTCGAATGATGACGTTCGCCGTGACGTCACTGGGACATGCCTAACATATTATTTTTTTAATAAAAAAAAAATACTATCAATGTGGGTTGTACATTACTAGTATTCTTGTTAACCCCTCGTACTAAGCTAAATGCTTGAAATACGGGTGGTTTCACGTCAGTAGTACAATGGGTGGGTTTCGAACCGGCAACCACATGATCGCAAGTCCGTTCTGATATGACCTATTATCATATGTTCAGGGCTCGCGGCTGATAGTAACGCTGATCTAAGTATATATGCTTGCCATAATGGTGTGGATGGGTGACCATACTTAGCACATCGCAACCCTGTCTCAGAGAGCCCGTAAAGCCATCGGTACCGGTTATCATACGGTAATCGAGAGTTGTAGTGAGAAGTCCAAAAAGGCTCAGAATCGGTCTAATCCCAAAATACCGGAATTTCCCAGGAATTGTTTGCGAAGGTCTGATCGAGTCACTTCGTGTACTGATATTCAGCCACACCTATTTTGTTGGTAAAAGGCTAGGAAACTGAAGATGATGTAGTATTAGTACTATTAGTAGTGCCTGCTGGCATGTCTACATGCCTAAATGGGTTCGCACGACCGGAGAAGTACTACTCTCCCGCATCGACGTCAAGTAGCAGTATGCATACTTTTGCGTTTCGTAAGGTGAGTGTGGAGCGCCGGAGGGCGAATTTCCCCCCTTCGTTCTCCTTTTCTACTTCCCTTCCCTTTTCCTTAAATACGCATCTGCAACTCCTTTGGTTTTGCAGATGTCCATGGGCGGCGATGACTACTAACCATCTCCTATAAAATCCCTGTCAAATTCCTCAGTCCAAGCCTCATGATACGCCGCTAATCTCGTAATCCAGGCCGACCTTAAACATAAGTCAATTCCCAAAACTAATTAAGTAAACAGGGCCCAAGTCCACAACTCCGCTTATCCCAAACTATTAAGCTATTCACATATTCAGTACAATCTAAACAACTCCTGAATTAATTTCACTGATGGGACAATATGGGATGGGATAAAGGACAATGGATAATAAATATTAATTTCGGTCAGACATAATATCTTGGACATGAATAAATAATTGTATGACCGCTAGCGTATAGTGAAAATTATCAATTTCCCGGCTCGTCCCGCGCCGTCCCGGGATCGGGAATTCGGAACAGACAACCCTTAACTTTTGGACTGTTTGACTTTGTAGGGTCGTCGCGTTATACAGAGGAAATAGTTTTATAACCTAATTATTTGTATCAGATGATTTGGAAAATTATGATTATATTATTATTATACCTTTAACTTTCTTGATCTTTACTAACATGATTTATTTAGCAGTATGATAGTGGTCAAACCTATCCAATGTATGAAAAAAATTGCATTTTCATACGAATAATTCGCTTTTGTACTTTTAGGTCCTTATCGGGTACTGGCTCACTCCCAAAAATAAGATCTGTGCGCGTAGGCAAATAATTTGCATATTTATTTCACTGTTGTTCTGATAAGTAGAGATTTCTTAATTTTATTTTATTTTTCCTGAATTTCTTGCTGATTTGTGATATTAACAGTAACGAAATTACATAATTAACTTTATAAAACTAAAATTATGTTAGTAAATGAAGTGCCAACCCTAGACTCACCCCTTCCCTTCGGGCCTCATATCAAGTACAACATAAAAGCAATTCAGCAAATTGTTATTGACATGTTAATAGTTTGAGCGTCGTGATGTCGCTACCGTCGTAACCACCGGATTGTTTGGGGAGTTGCCAGCTTAAATATTATGATATGTCCCGCGTAAGGGTTAATAATATATGGCAACACTGCTGAACTTAAGGTTAAGTTGTTGGTAATTATTTTAATTGAATTGTATGATGTTAAAATGTAGTTTGCGTTGTGTTTTAGGTGTGGAAATGTACAAACGAACGCTGTAAATGCAGCTAGGTGGTTTTTAAATTGACAAGTTCATGAACTAAATACTAACTCGAAATTATGCCGAAAGTTGTGTCTAGTTTGTATCGCATTTTGCGCTTTTAACAACCTATTTCCATTTTCAGTCAGAAAACATTTCCTGCCTAATTTTCTCTTGGAATAAAGGCAATCGGCATGTGTTCCGCTAAACAGCTTCTTCTTATTGGAATTTAATAATACAAAAAAAAACAATACTTAAACTGCCTTATTAGTCTAGTGGCCCCGAGCGCGATGGCTACGCTAGAGGTCTTATGTTGTATTCCAAGGTCAATCAAAGTGTTATTGAGATTTTCTATAAAATTCTCAGTAGCAGCTCGGAGTCTGCATATATGTCCGTCGAATAGCAATAGGCTCGGCTCTTATTACATTAGCCAAACATAGGCCGGCGATCTGTGGGTGTACAGGCGTGATGGTATTTACTATTGCTGCATACACAAGTCTATATTACCACCACAAGCCACCATCCCTTATATTAATGAATACACAGCTTATTATTTACCCATAGCACACACACACAAAATCACCAAAGGCGTTTTGGGGTCTTGCACAAATTAATAATATCAAATATATTTTTCGATACAAAATCAAATTGGTATAAATAACCCTTCATCCGTTTACGTAACAAGCTTCCAATTAGTGCGGTGTTATCCGTATTGCACATCCGCGTATACGTTGCTCAGCATATTACGAATGATGTTAGACAATTTTGAAGATAATGAATAATGCCCGAGGACATCACTAGTGTTTGTGGTACGTGCCATCTGTCACAACCCTTTGATGTAGGGTGGGTATGGATCTAGGAGAAGAAAGGACAGCTTGGAAATACCTATTACACTTATTCTTCTTTGACGTATTCTTATTTCGTATTTTTTATTTTTCGTGTATTCGTTTTTTAGCATTTAAGTTTTATTTATGTTTTAGTCATCTTACACGCGACAGAGCCTCGTCATATGAAAATCTGAAATCGTAAAAAGTCATAATTTACATAGAAATGTTGTGTCTATATTTCATTCCATCGAAGATTCGTCGATGTTTCATTTCGTTGTTTTTTTTTTCAGCTATTTTGGGCTGGTCACACAGAAGAATCCTCCTAGCCTTTCCCAATTATGTTGGAGTTGGCTTCCAGTGTACCTAATGCGTCTGACTATCTGTATTTTACATGAAGAGACTACCATCAGCGACCTCCATCACCATCAATTTAGGGTAACACCGAAGTTCGCATAATAGAGTGGTTGTCAGACCTACGATTGTCATAGGTGTTCATATGACAACCGGGACCGACGGCTTTACGTGATCTCCGAGACACGGAGAGGTCTCGATGTGTTAAAAATGGTCACCCGTCCACAGACTGACCGCGGCAAGCGCAGCTTAACCTTCCAGATCTGTTGATCAGCGCCACGAGCTTTAGACTTAGCCAACAAGGTAAGTATGACTACTACACAGTTATTGTTTTTTTTTGGTCACACAGTTGAAAATTTTCAATATATATAATTAGTATTAAAACAAACTTTTATCTGCCAGACGACTATAATGTAACGGTCTCAGATCAAATAAAAAGTTAAGATGGAACTTTGCGAACAAAGAAGTTAGGCATATAGGTTATCGAGGTATCGAAAGCTCGACTGACAAGATAAGCCGTAGTTTCGGTATACGTGTGTGCGTGTAATTGTGTGTTGTACACCGTTTGGCTTAGTTTCTTTGTTCGCAAAGTTCCATCTTAACTTTTTATTTGATCTGAGGTAACCGTGTGTAGATACTTTTATCTCAATACAGCTGTGTACATTTTTATCCGCAAATAGTGTATTGCGTGGACACCGCGGCGACTCTCTATAAATAATTCAGCTCATCAAGAGCCGATTGTGACCACACATTGCTGTCGGATATTTTATTTACGGTAAACATCTTCTGATTTTTTACGTTACATAATACAAGTATTGATAGATTGCAGTGATAGCCTTGTGATATGACCATAGTACTGCCAAGTCAAAGGTCTCGAGTTCGAATCCAGGGCACGCACCTCTGTCGTTTCAAAGTCATGTGCGTATTAATAATTAATTATCACGCGCCTAAACGGTGAAGGAAAACATTGTGAGGAAACCTGCATGCCTGAGAGGTTTCTCGATGGCCAACCCGCAGTAGGCTAGCGTGGTGGACTATAGCCTAATCCCTCTCGTTCTGAGAGGAGACCCGTGCCCAGCAGTGGGACAATGTAATGAGTTGATGATGAATACAAGTATTTATTTAAATAATTCTGACAGTTTCATGGAAGTGACACCGACATAAATCAGAATAATATTTTTATAAGGTATTTATTGTATATGGTATAAAATTATTTATGCACACAAAATGGCGCTTTCAAAACCTCAAGCCGTCATTTAAACCCCAGACAAGACATTTAATTACCCGTAATTTATCGCCGACACTAATCCGCCAACTTCTGGCCGACAAGAAAAAAATATAAAAAATCTATCCCCTTGATTACAAGCTGTCACATCGTAGGATTTTTCCTAAGCCCTCGTTTTAATTAGTCACGTCGGTTTTGTACGCGTTCTCGAGTGGAGAACATCCATTTTCTTAACTACTGTAATTGCCCCCACCTCGCGATGTTGCCAGCCGCAAAATTTATTGCTTAATTACCTCAAGAAAACGCGTCGCGCTCAACATCCCCGACAGATGTTTTTTATTCGCCGTGGAAAAACAAAAACGGTTTAAGAATGACATTAATTAATTCTTAATGAAATTCATCTTCACCCTCGGTTTGCGTGTTTTAAATTAAACGCTCGATTTATTACTTGTACAATTTGTCGCGAACACAGCCCTGGTAATTAAAACACGACCATCAGTTATTACATTTATTAGCAACAACAGAATAGTTGTGAAATCTCCATTTAATATTGCAGCTGATACTAATAATAAATACTTAGTTGGTATTAAATGCTCTCAAAATGTTAATTAATAGCATGGCTTTACATGCGTTTGTGGCTATTTTTTCAAGTAAATTGATTTGAAAATCGAGCCAGAAACGAGGCTTTAATCCATGATCAGTATTTTCTTTGGTAAGGGTCATCGACGGCTCCTTGGAAAAGAGGCTGGTCATATCTCAGATATCCATCGTCAGGTCGGGCGACATCTGGAAACCCTTTATGGGTGAGAGGATCATTGTAAGTATCAGCACTGTCATGATATTGATGACTGTTTATAAGATTCCTATTAGCATTCATGGCAGTCTTAAACTTGTCCTCTTTCTGCGGCAAAATCGGAATAGGCGTTACTTTATCTTCTACTTTCTTATCCTTGACAACGGTACCGGCTCCAGCCAGGTCTCTGTAATTCCTTTCATCTTTTCTTAGGGGCGAATAAGGGTATCTGCTTCTAAATCTATAATCGTACCTTCCATTCCTCGCATTAGGATACAAATCTTCGTCAAAACGCCTGTAGGGATCAACAGAATATCTGTACCTTAGATCCACACTCGGAGGAGTTCGTACCACTTCTGGCAAATGAGCGTAGTAAATAATTCTCTTTGGTTTTCTAGGTATCATGTTGTCGTTATTTTCATCGTATCTGTCCACTCTTGAACCATAGTAAGGGAAGTAACGTCTTCGGTCAATCATATCGTAATAAGGATCCCTTCTATAGAGATCATCTGAAACTGGATAATATCTATCATCGTAGAAGTATCTTCTAGATTCTTCAGGTATCGGTGAGTTATAAACAGCTTGGCGTGGGAATACTGGCTTGTATTTAGCTCTGTCTCTGTCCCTATCCCTATCCTCATCGGGCCTCACAAATTCTGTTCGCAGTTCATCGGTTCTCGTCGCTCTTTGGATAGATTCTTTGTCATTGCGAGATTCAGAAGCCTCTAACGCTTTATTTTGGGTAACAAAATTTACTCTTGGCATTCGAGAATTTATCAAATCGCCAGATGGTTGGGGAGGAGTTAAAATATTATCTCTTGGATCTCGTTGGTCCCGTTGATCTCTTTGATCCCTCTGATCTCTCTGATCTCTTTGGTCCCTTTGATCTATATGGATTTCATCCCGCCCAGGTAAAGGTAGTTTTATCCAGTTTTCATTAGAAGCTCTCGCTCCTCGACCAGTTGGTTTGTCAGTCACTCTCTCTGTTGTTTGATACAGAGGCAGGACTTCCTTAACCTCATTGGTGATAGATATTTTGGTTGTGGGATCTTCTTCAGGTGGTAAGGGACCAGGTATCCAGGGTTGGTTCATGTTAGTCTCTTGTCGATGAGACTGCATGTTGTAATACTTTTCTTCTTCGATCACGCCACGTCGACCCCTCACGGAATCTGATTGAACGTTGATCTGGAATGTTTTAAGAATCAATTTAAAACTAGAACATTTTAACAGCGTAGAGTTATCACCCTGTGGATCTTACAGAATAAAATATATAGTCTGGACTGTTTAAAATCAGCTTTCTATTTATCACAGAGATTGATAATTGTGCTAAAAGATTCATTGATTTCTAAACTCTCAGCTAATTCACATATAACTTCGATCGCAAAATTCCGAATTTTTCTTCATCAAATCCTATTCTTGTACCAAGTTTACTTATTCACACCTACATATACCGAAAATATCTGTGTTTGAATTCGTGTTACTACCTACCGGAAAATTTCTGCGTGGACGTGTCGTACACAATTATTTGTCTGCAAAACAGACAAATAATTGTGTACGACACGTCATATGTTCTTTATTTTAGTTGCGGTGGTTAAAACAGCTGAGATATTGAATTTTGAGAAATATGGTTGGTAGTAGCTCTTTGACTGGTCTAGCCGCTCATAAACATTGAGTCACTTAGTTCAAAAAGAAGATTCTGTTTATTATTTAAACCTGAGTTAGGTTATGCGGTCGCGAACTCGCGACTGATACAAACAAGAAGCGAGGTGTGAAGTGCGATGTTAGGATAAGCGATATATTTATTGCTAATTGATTCAATAACAGTTTTAGGTACATTTCAATTAAAAATTTACATAGGTACTGAGTACTGATATTTTATTAGAGTCAATAAAATTACCGTAATGGATAATGTAATTTTTTGGTTCGTTTGTTTTCATGATTTCACAAAAAATATTGAAAAAAAATGTTGTCTGTTTCTACCGGCTAGTCTACAAAACGGCTTGACCGATTTTGAAGGGAGTTTAACTGGCAAATATCTAATGTTATAAACAGTAACTAGCATTACTAGCAGTAGGTCGCACACACGCAACTTTCACGCCAGAAAGAAAAAAAATAGAAAAGTCAGGTAAAACCGCGGTGCATAGCTAGTGTGGAGTATAGTTTAGCGACATTTCAATCTAACTTACATTGATTAGTTATAAAAATTAATCTTTTTTTTACCGGTAAATATGACAATTAGATAGAAAGATTCTAGTTCTTGATAAATAAGTTTCTGACTTTATCAATGGAACTTACTTCGGTATGCTTCTCGAAGTCGTGCTGTGCTTCCATGGGGAAGACGGCTCGAATCAGCACACCCCACCACAGTAAGATAGCTTTGGAATGCCTCATCGTTGATGCTCGTGTTGTTTCCTGAAAATATATACCAACCAAAACCTTTCATAAATAGACTAATTGGCTCTTAAGGATTAAATTAAGTTTTAATAATTATGTTTTTATAATTAAGTTTCAATAAGTTTTATAGTGGAAGCTTGTTATTAGCAATTTACGTATTAATACTGTTCTTTAGCTATAAGTGTTTTTAGTCTATAAGCTTTCCTAAAAATAAATAAAAATTGAAAGAAAATTGATTTCAACATCATCATCATCATCATATGCTGTCTATTATCGTCCACTGCTAAACTTGGGAAAAAAAAGTAAAGATCATTGACTACTTAACCACGTAACTGCTTCATTAGTCTTATGGTCCTAAGCGCGACTGCTACGATGGGAGTTTTGGATTGGATTCTCAGGACGAGCAGTGTTTTTGGGTTTTTCCATTAAGTTCTCAGTAGCAGCTCGGATTTGTGCCCTCGCCTATATTCCCCGAAGGGTAAGGCAGAGGTGTAATAAGTACACCCACAGTTTGCCGGTATGTTTAGGTACCATGTAATGTAATAGGGGGCGAGCTTCTTGCCATTCACCAGGTACGAATCCAAACTCCAAGCTTCTACTTAAAATTTCGTAGAACATCCCAATAGATAACATTTTACTCGACCTGAGCATCGAACCCAAGACCTCGCGCTTGGGACCACTACACTAATGAAGCAGCCAATAGTATTAATACTTATATATAAAATAATCAAACACAGTTCGTCGACTGACCGGTGGCAGTCGGAAGTGTGATGAAATCAAACGGAAGCGCGGCGGCCAAGCGTGAACCTTATCTGTTATGCGCCAAACGAGCCAGTTGGACGACCTCGCGATTTGGCATTTCACTTGGGTTTTTCACTGGACATTCAATTTGTGACTATTGTAATGACAGTTCGAGAGTTCCATTAGACTTATGTACATTTTAATGCCTTAGTAAATGAACAGACAGAAATATTAGTTGAAAAAATTAGTTTGACTCTAACACGAATCATAATTTGTAAGTTGCTTAGAAGTCATTACTTTCAGATTCTAACAGTTTTCTTTTGTTATACAACTTCAAAAAGGAACATACTTCTGTACTTATTGAACTAATTTCTTGATTCGTTGACTGTACTTATTTCTTCTGTGTGGATACCTATGTTACGCTAAGTCTTCGTAGGTTAAGAAGCAATTCCGATTTTTCTTTCATAATCTGATAGATTAAATTTCCGGGACGTGAACGTACATACATACCTACGAATCATCGTCAGTAGCTATGTACGTGATATTACAATTCGAAACGAAATAGGTACTCGTAAGTATTTATTCGTCGGCATGACGTCATAATCATCATTATAAAAAAATTAGATGTTAAAATAATGATGGCTATCATTTCATATCAAGGACATTGCCTACGAGTATAAATCGGTTTAACCATTATTATTTCCATGGAGATAATTGAAGAGTAATGACAACATCGCACATATTTCGATTCCATGACAATTCATGGTAGCTATAGTTTGCTCGCTTTAAGTTATATCGTTAAATAAGTTTGACCCGCATGACTGTATAAAAAAATAATTTCGGGAAAGTGTATAATTTTTACCATGTTTGGCAACTTTTCACTTGTTTGACACTATTGTGAAAATGAGTGCTATACAGTCTGAGAATAAATAATTATTTATTCGTAGTATACAGTAACACCATTTGAATTAAATAGTAGGTACCTACATATAAGATTTTACAACTGTACCTACATACTTATATGATAATGAGTTATCGCTCACTTGAAGCAGTGTAGGTAGATATCGTGACGAAATCTGCATGCCCAGAGATTTTCTCGATGGGACGTGTGAAATCCCTCTCGTACTGAAAGGAGACCCTTGCCCAGAAGTGGGACAATCTAATAGATTGATGATGATAATCCGCTTCAAACGGTGAAGGAAAATAATTGAGAGGAAATCTGCATGCCCAGAGATTCAACCCGCAGTAGACTACCCCTCTCATTTTCAACGAAGAGACCCATGCCCAGGTGTGGGACAACAGCTACTATTCAATAGTTGTTTGGAAACGGCTCAGCAGACGTCACACGTACTTACACAAAGAAGACGAACCCACAAAATCTACAAATTACTAAAGAAAACTGCTTCATCGTCGAGCAGGGTTATTGGGTTTTTCTATGAAATTCTCAGTAGCAGCTCGGAGTCTGGATTTGTGCGCGGTCAATGGCAATAGGATCGCCCCCTATTACATGCTGGCGAAATGTGAGTGTACTTTCATCAGTACACCTTTGCCTAACCCTTCGGGGAATACAGGCGTGATGGTATGTTGATGTATGTTACTAAAGAAAAATCGTCACAATGATCCTAACCATTGTGTATGGAGATCCCACGACACGCCAATTTGGTGATACCGTGTGATTGACGAATGTTCCGCGCCATGAGCTGTCACAATAGTATCGATGCCGTTATCCTGCCTATTGAAGGCACTGACCTAGTTAAGGGCATGGTCGTTTGCCCGTATACATCAAATACTTACACTAATACATTATTATTCGCCCTTGTGGGAAACAGTCGATGGCAATACCTTGACATTTTATAATTACTTTTTTTTAAAGCTTACTCGCAATGTGGGTCGCACATTACTACTATTCTTGTTAACCCCTCGCACTAAACTAAATGCTTGTGTTACGAGTGGGTTCACGTCGGTAGTGCAATGAGTGGGTTTCGAACCGGCAACCAAATGATCGAAAGTCCGACGCCCTACCGCCGCTTCAAATAATTAACTAATTATTAATCCTCCTATATCCTCCAAATCTTTCCGAATTATGTTGTGGTCAGATTCCAGTCTTATCAGATGTCACTGAATATCAGTGTTGAACTCGTAGCGACTGTCATCAAATCTCCACAATCCAATTTCTGAGCAACACCGATATCCTAAAGCTTAAATTATTATTTTTCTTGTTTTTTTTGCAAATTTTTGCGCCCAAACTTGACGCTTTGGCCTTAAGGCGGAACTGGGAGAAGTTTACGTGGCCACCATTTACTACACGTACCATCGCGCCTGTATTCCCCGAAGGGTTCAGCAAAGGTGTAGTTAATATAGGTACATCCACTGTTCGCCGGTATGTTTAAGTCCCATGTCCCATTCGCCGGGCGTTGCTACTGAGAATTTCATCAACCCAATAACACTTTGCTCCTGTGAATTGAAACTAAGACCTCTTGCGTAGCAGTCGCGAATCGGACCACTAGACTACGGAGCCAGTGCGTATACTACCTATCGTATATTACACGATTTTAACTACTTAGAACACTCATAGATGACATTTGCAAACGCTATATTTAAAAGTATTACAGGAACTTAGATATGCATCTAGATAAATAAAGGATTGAGACCTAGATAAGTCAAACCTTGAATTTAAAACAATGGAACATAATTATTAGTACCTGAATTGTCAATAGATAATAATTAAATACCTTTTATAAATTAAAACAAAGTCCCCGCCGCATCTGCATGTTTGTCTGTTCGCAATAAACTCGAAAACTACTCAACGTAGGTACTTTAATTGGTCCAATACTTTTAACAAAATTGACACTTTCATATTCAACGTCCTCCGTAGATCTTGGTCGCAATCGCGGACAGATATATAGGTCTTGGGTTTGATTTCCAGGTTTAACAAAAAGCTTATTAAAAACTTCGGAAGAATTAGTAACACAATCAAAGGGGGGAGGGGCATAATTTAGGGGGTTATCTTCTTTACTTAGGATGTTATCTACTTTATCAAGAAAATATTACTTATACAAAAAAATACTGTACAGTATTTATACCTACCTATAGAGACGAAAATCTGGACAGATATAGGAAATAGAAAATACTGTACAAACTACTCTAGAAGTTGGTACCTACGCACGGCTACAAGTCGAGCTATACAAATCCAGTTTACGCTGGCCTCTTAATGTATGGAAAGCATATACATTGTGAGATCAACTTAAACCGGATTTTAATAGACGTACTCGTAGCCGGCATTCTGTATTTTCCCAAAATCTGTAAAGGTTTTTGTGAAAATTGTTTTTATTGAAAATTCACCAGAATAATTTTGGATGGCAAAAATTGCACAGGGAAAGCTGCGTATGAGTCGCTAGTAAAATATATATTTGCGACTTACCTTATCATAGTCCAGATAGCAGGCTCCAGCCTCGGCGAGGTTCAGCAGCGCAATGGCAGCAGGGTCCGACCAATCAGTGGTCACGCCATGCGACCTTATTGTTCGCCACACAATCGAACACCGTTTTCATTGTAAACGCCACCGTTCCATGTGATACGGTTGACGAAAATGTTGGTATCATTGAGCTTGTTGTTTTAGGGGGAATAGCTAGAAAAGGTCGTTTTTGATGAGACGCAATGATTCATGGATAAGGCTAGTAGTAGTTAGTAGTTGTAGTAGTATCTAATGGGCGGCGCGACCGGGGAAGTAATATCCTCCCACAGAATATCGACGCCAAGTAGGAACCAGAATGTGCTTAGTACGGTGAGTGTGGCGCGCCGGAGGCCCTATTCCTCCCGTAATCCCCTTCCTTCTCCTTTCTCCTCCCCCTCCGATCTCCTTAAATAGGCTCGGCAACGCATCTGCAACTCCTTTGTAATTGCAAATGTCCATAGGCGGCGAAGACTACTAACCATCAGGTAGCTCGCCTCCTCGTTTGCTGAGTAATTAGGTACTCAGCAAACGACCACCCATAAGGCTATTCAACGACAACATTTTCCAGTATTAACTAACCTCCCATTGCTTTTCATTTCGCTTTTCATATTATGAGAGCCAAATAGCCGTTTAAGACACCCTAACCAAAAGTAAGATCTAGTTATCCTAATAGGCTAGTGGACCAATATTTATTGATGGTCCCATAAAAAAGTTGAACATGAATTGAGCAAAACAACAAAAACAAAGTTATTTTAGTGGATGAAACATTAAACTGCGAGCAGGATTCGAACCTACATTTTCTGGTTAGGTACACTAGACGCTATGACTACTAAGCTACCGCGAGTTTTGAATTTTCGCCTTAGAGGTGACGTCAAATTCATGTGACGTCATATTCTTACTCCACAAACGAATTCATGAATTTTTTGTCATAAAATTTGATCAGTGGAAACGTATACAGAATAACTGTAGATACATTTGAAATGTCGTTTGTGTAACAATGTGCACGAGCAAGCGTGTCGCCTGTCCACCTCGGCCTAACAGGCGACGAACCACATCACTGATGGCGAAGAGATTATCTAACATTTTGGTAAAACATACCTATATAGTGGCTATATTGCGGAAGTATTCGCATAATAATGAATTTTGATATTTTAATGTTGTGTAATCCGTATTGTTTAGATGGTAGGTATATCTGCCTATCAGTCTAACAAATCCCATTGCTAGCTAACAGCGTTGAAAAAAGCATAATAAGGCTTAGGGGCCGTCCTTTAATCACGTGATGTTTTTTTTGGCATTTTTTAACCCCCCCTCCCCCTTGGTGATACATGGTGAGGTTTAAGATTGGACCCCCACCCCCTATATCACGTGTATTTTTTTGTACCTACAAAAATCTTATTTTTTTTTAATTTGAGGCGCGTATGCCCAAATTATAAATACACGTGATATATTACTACACCCCCCCCCTCCCCCCTCGTGATATTTCGTGATTTTTATGGACCCCTCCCCCCCCCCTTTCGAGCCTCACGTGATTAATGGACAGCCCCTTATCAGTGTGTTTATCAGGATTTTCAACTTTTTGCTCCACACTAGGATTTTCTCTCAAATAATATTTGCTTGATCACTCTGTACCTACTGTTCAAATGAAAATACTTCCAACTAATTATATCGCGCTTTAATGTATTTCTTAATGGTTTATAAAAAACATAATAATGAGCGTTTATCAATTTGCAAATTTTTATATTACACCCATTATACCCATTATATTTTTAACACATTTATAATTATGTTGGTGTGAGTAATGAAAACTATTTAAATACAAAATAAAAACAAAATCTTAGATATATAAAACTTTAATACTATAATTGTTCAGTTTTAAAATAGCAATTTAATGAACTTAAATGCACTCTTGTACAGACAAAACATATGATAAATAACAAGAAATACGTAGAGTATGTTATTACATTAGAAATTATTTAATTAAAGTGATGGAACGCTATAAATAAGGCATCGTTAGCACTTGATAATGCGAAAGCTATCTAATACATCGTGGAACTGGTATTTTTTAAAACACCAACAAGTTACACGATAACTCTATGCTATTTTTAATACGGTTCCGATAGTTCAAGGACTAAATCAATAGTGAATATTTCTGAAAATGTTCTTTTAGGCCTATAACTTAACCTTTTGAACGCCAACGCCGACTATACTTGACATATTCTATACTCGACAGTAAACAGGTCCCAGAAAAATACAAAATAAACATATTACACATTACTTTTACCCTATTTTTTACGTAAGTATTTATATCGATTTTTGGGATTGGCGCATGGCTTAATGGGTCGGCGTTCATTTGTTATATACTTTGGATGGATTTATGAGTGGTTTACTAAGGTGCGTTCGGGTCTAGCGTTCTATGCTTGCACCATAACCTAAACTGGCCTATTGTGATGTAATTTTAACTAGCTAGCGATGCCTACATTATTCATAAGAAACATTTGCGACGCGGACGAAATTGTAAGCTTAGATACTGAGAAAATCTTTGGAGAAATCCCGCCAAAGCAATAAATAGATAACTAGATTTTATTAAATAGCTTTTCACAACTGCCCAATTATTATCAATACCGCTAAGCATAATAAAACCATCATTACGTCTCTATCAACTCAATCAACTTTAGACAACCGACAGAAACACTATAAAACATTATTATTATTATTATTTGTTATTAGTAATCATTATATTATTAATATGACCCACGGTTTCAGCTGCTTAGCGTGATTAAATAGCCTAAAGCTTCCCTCGAGAAATGGGCTATGAAATGCAAAAAGCATTTTTCAAATCCTACTGGCAGTTTGAGGCAGAGTTTGTTTAGCCTAATCTCTGGGATTAGGCTAAACAAACTCTTCAACTTTATTATATTAGAATCAATTTATTCCAAAAGATATTTTAAAAAGAAACATTATTGGACAGTGATTGGCTGAATGAATCATAATCATCTATTTCTTACTTTAGTGTACTAAAGATTTAGTCCTTGAACGTGTTAATTAGAATGTAATAGCTAGGCTAGTCATTACTCCATGCCGGCCATTTGCGCTGGCCCAGCCGGTTCGTTACCGTCCTTCTTCTTTGAGCCGGAGACGATATCGTCAATTCTGAGGAGAAGGATCGCTGTCTCTACTGCTGTTTTGTACACCTGGAAAATACAAAATTACAGTTTAGTTAACATTATCAATGGCTTTTAATAAAAAAATCAAACCACATTCAAAAAATAAAAATAGTGTTGTCTAAAACAGTTTTTAAAGTCAGTCATATCGGTGACGAATACAAAAATTCGTGTAATACTCTGCCGCAGAGCCACCATTTCAGAAACCGATCAATTATATCTTAAAATGATGTACAGTGGAATATAGCTGTTACCTGACCCACCCATAGATGGGCCGGCGGCGTCTAAGTGGGTCAGGTAACAGCTATAACCCACTGTACGTCAAACTTACATAATGTACGTATACCGTTTATTGCTGTACGTACCATAGGTAATGAGAAAATAGACATTCAAATATTTGTTGATTTTTAAAAAACCGCTCGAACGATTTCGTTAAAATTTGAATGGTTTCATTGAAACAAAAAAAAAAGAATTTTCCAAATCGGTTCAGGCGTCTTCGAGTAATCGGTGAATTGACGACTTTTTTTGAAGTCTGTTAAAATTGACAAGAATGCTCAAAAGAGTCTTCAAACCTTCAAAGATATACTTAAGGTATATCGGCCAAAATCCATTCGATAACCTGAAAAAGCTAAAGCTTATCTTTTTATGAGTCAAATTCAAATTCAAATTCAAATTCTTTATTTGACATAAACACAGGTATAAATTAAATATCACAAAGTTGTTACAAAATGGGATTATTGGAAGTGCGCTGTGCTTTACTCTTACGAGCATACAAATATTTTAAACATGCAACATCATTATAATAGAAATTAAATTAAATATTAAATACAAGAATTACAATATTTTTATATAATATACAAAGTATTCATATTCAAATAATTACAATTTATATTCAAAAAATTCGTGAACACTATAAAAACATTTCTCCGCAAGCCACTGTGTCAGATGTGATTTAAATTTATTAAATGTCAAAGATTTGAAATTATTCGGAATTTTATTAAACAACTTAATACACATTATATAACTATTATTCGATGTCACAGTAAGTCTTGCAAATGGTCTAAATAATTTATTAGCGTGCATAGATCGCTTACTATAAGCACTGGTTGCTTGTTGAAAAAGGTCCATATGTTTAAAAACAAAGATGCATGAATCCAATATATATAAACAAGGAAGAGTTAGGATTTTATATTTCTTAAATAAGGGGCGGCATGAATTTATCTGTTTTAACCCAAAAATGGCTCGAAGACATTTCTTTTGCATGATAAAAGCGTCATCTGACACAACACTTCTACCCCATAGAATAATGCCATATCTCAATAGGGAACAAACATACCCATAATATGCAGCAATTGCAGCCTGCTTAGAGACTATTTGACTTATTCGTCTTAGTGGATAAATAAAACTGTTTATCCTTGAGCAAATATCAGCTACATGATTTTTCCAACTACAGGAACAATCTACTGTAATACCTAAGAACTTAAAAATTGCTGCCTCTGCCACTGCCGCTCCTTTGTAGGAAACGTCTAACTTCAGTGGTTTGGACTGATAAGTATAAAACTGCATAAATTTACTTTTATTTATATTTACCATAAGTTTATTGGCTGACAGCCATTCAATGGTTGTATTAAGAGCTGTGTTTATTTCGGACTCATACACCGACTTATCAGTACCCTTTATAATTATTGTGGTATCGTCGGCGAACAGAATACATTTGTGCTTGATCACACTAGGGAAATCGTTTATAAATAGCAGAAATAAGAGAGGACCCAATATACTGCCCTGGGGAACGCCGCGATTGATTGTCAAATATTTCGAGTGTGCCGCTTCCAATACTTTAGAACGTTCATTGTAGCGAGCAATCTCCACGCACTGAGATCTATTGCTTAGATATGACTTTACCCAATCATGAGCTGGACCGCGCATACCGTAATTGTAAAGTTTATCGAGCAGACGTTTGTGACAAACGAGATCAAAGGCCTTGCTCATATCCATAAATAAGACAGAGACAGGTATTTTCTTTTCAAGACAATCGGTTATAGATTTAACAAGCTGAAATGCTGCTAGAGATGTGCTGCGATTTTTCCGAAATCCATTTTGTTCGTCTTTAAGTATTTCATATTTTCCTATAAAACTAGATAATCTACTATAGAAAACCTTCTCAAATAATTTAGATAATATAGATAGTAATGCCACTGGCCTATAATTATCCATTATTGTTTTGTCACCCTTTTTGAAGAGTGGCTTGATAATACATAACTTCAACGCCTCTGGAAATATACCCTGTTTTAATGATAGATTAATTATGTGTAAGATTGGATGAACAATAATATCAATGGACTTTTTCAGAATATCTGTACATATGCCATCATAGCCTACTGCTCTAGAATTTTTAAGCGACATTGTAATTTTTATTAATTCGCCAGGGCTTATTGGGTTCAAAAACATACTATTCGGATTTGATTCAATTGATCCAAAATTAGAATTAGAATGTCCAATATTGTCATTACTATTATTGTTTATTGTGTCAATAAAGAATTGGTTAAAATAATTCGCAATTGATTCAGGATCAGTAATAGTATTGCCTTGTATCTGGACTTTAGAAACAGATTTTGTGCTAGCGTCCGTTGTAGTATGACGTTTTATAACATTCCATGTTGCTTTACATTTGTTGGTAGATTTACTTATATAGTTAGCGTAATTATTTCTTCTGGAAATGTTAATACATTGCTTTAGTATCTGGCAATAATATTTATATTTATCTTTGATTAAATTACAACGAGTTCTGACCCTAAATTTATAGTATAGCTCTCTCTTAGTTTTAGAAGATATTTTTAAGCCTTTAGTGAGCCATCTAGACTTTCTCATATCTTTATTTGTAATCTTGACACGTATTTTTGGGAAACATAAGTTATAAAATAATAAATACAGTTCATAAAATTCTGTGAATGCTACATTGGTTGACTGGCTATTCAAAACTTCGTGGAAGGATAAACTAGAAAGACAATTTCTGAACCTTACAATGTTATCGTTACAATAATCTCGATGAAATTCATACCAATATTTCAACGGAGGACTTCGTCGATGACTTATTGTCCAGGTAAAGGTTTGGGCCGTGTGGTCAGACAGACCCAGATCGTATATACTTGCAGTACCGTCTTCAATGTTAGTTAAGATGTGGTCGATACAAGTCTTCGATTTATCTGTTAAGCGTGTCGGCGCCTTAATTACAGGTGTGATGTTATATGTTTCTAACAAATTTTTATACTCCTTGCTCTCTTTCGAAGTATGAAGAATGTTTATGTTCATGTCTCCGCATATTATGATCTTCTTACGTGTACTACGACATAACCTTTCTAAAAGATTTTCCAATTTATAAAGAAATACTGATATACTGGAGGAAGGTGTTCTGTACAAACACACTAATATCACGTTATAATGTACGAGTTCCACCCCACAACACTCAAAAGTACATTCCTCGTTATTCACCTTTAATTCGTTGAGGTTTTTAAATTGTATGTCGTTTTTAACTAATATTGCTACACCCCCCCGTTTTGATTTTTTCCTTGAATAGAAAGATGCACCTGTAAAACTTTTTAGACGCAGATTTGTTTCGGTTCCCTCTAGCAGAAATGATTCACTCAAACATATTATATCAATGTTAACTGGTAACTGGTGAATAGCACAATATAGTTCATCTTGTTTATTTAGAATACCTGCAACGTTTTGATGCATCAGTCTTAGAACATTACTTGTTATCTTAGGTTCTCGTGGTGTGAATTTTTGGGAGGGTTTTGAGGGATGATTACATCCGAAAAAGCTCAGAACAGTTAGTAGACAACTTGTTTTCAGTATTATGTAATGTTTGTTGCAGGTTCGTCTTCGAGTTGTTTAATTTTTCAGTACTTGGCCGATCCAAAATATCATAGTCATATAATATATTCGATAATAAATTCCTATGTATTTTACTCATCCCATAATAAGTTATTTTGCCTGATCTGTATGAAAATGACTCGAGAGATAATACTCTGTTACTGTCATAAAAGTATGCATATTCATTATTTAATATATCCAAATATAAAAGTTTATTGAACATTTCCACTTTGAAATTGTAGATTGGAGCACCTGCAATATAAGTAGCTGCACATATAATTATATTGGTGTGTACAATTTTTTGCAGTGATGTTTTTATAGTGCTGATTGTTTTTATGTAGTCCCTTTCTTCTTTTACGGTATTTTCTCCGATAAAAAGTATACAGTAGTCATTGAGGCTAAAATCTCTTAATTTATTTTCAATATCGCTTAGGAGATCTCTAGTAGTACTATCGGTCTTGATGTAATGGCAATAGTGGAAGTAATCAGAGTAAACATTTTCAATTATGGGTAGAGACTTCATGGTTTTGCTACTGCTTAGAATACACAATTTATTTTTGTGCTTAGAGTTCATAATACGGTTTGTAGAGCTGTCGTCATGTTCATGAAGTATGTTTTTAGAATCGGAAAGACTTGTAGGGTTTTTTGGGGTGGTGTCACCCGAAGTTTGGGTTTCCTTATCATGCATAACGAGCTTGGATCCCAAGCGATTGCCTTGTGATTCATTTATTATTGCATTTTGAATGCTATGGCAGCTTTGTTCATCAATCTTGATTGATGTTTTATTCTTGTGATTTGGTGACATGAACTTTCTTGTAGGCGTTGAACAAATTGTCTTGTACGTTTTAGCTGTCTTTACCATGTTTTGTAAGTCGGTTTTTAGACGAAAATTTTCAATATTTAAATTTTCAATTTCTTGATGTGCACTCGTTAATTGTAATGAGAGATTTTTAATTTGTTCATTCAAATCATCTATAATGTTGCAACTGTTATTATGAAGACTATCCGGTGAGTGGCTGATGAGTGTACATACCTGTAGTTTGACGGCTAGAGGTTCCCAGATGCCCTTGACGGCCATGTCGACGATCTCCCCTGTCTCCCCGTCGATGCCGGCCGAGCTGCTCCCGCCGGCGTGGCGCGCCCGCAGCGCCGTCAGAGTACGGATGGTGTTGGCTCCACAGTTCTGTGCCAGCGTGCGGGGGATGATCTCTGCATACATTATACAATCATTTAATTTTCAAATTCGCACCGGTTGTAAGTGTTCTATGGCGGAATTCATGAGGGTGCCTCTCGAATTATCAAGTACCTAGTTAAGATACTGCCAGTACATGAAAAAGTTACTCTTATGTTGGCCTCAGAACAGTATTGTAATGATGAGTAAAAAATTGAATCTGTGCACGCAAGTCCTCAAAGGAACAGAGCCGTTAATAGATTTGAAGTGCCCATTTGTAATAATTATTATGGGCAAAGATGTAGACATTATTTGGTGCCAACCATTTTTAATAATCTTCCTTTTGATAAAGAAGCAAAATGTATTACAAAAAGAATGCTTAAAAATAAAATAATCTGCTATCTTCTTGATAATTTTCGTAAAAAGCTCAGCATAGAAAAAAGCCAAGTAGAAGAACATCTTTATTATCTACTATACTAAAATTGTTATTAATCATAATCTTGTGATTTGTTGTAAAATAGTGTACTCAATAGATAGGTAACTATATAATAAAATAATGTAACTAAGGGAGTTTACGTCTGCCAACAAACAGCAGTGCAGTTATGCAGTTTGGCAGAAGTTTAAATGTTTTTGTTATAGAATAAGTTCTTAAAATAAACACTATTTTCATTTTTTCATTTCAAGTTATAGATGATAATCACATTATAGCATTGGGTGTAAACCTGTCATGATAGTGTTAGATTGTAAATAAATAAATAAATTTATTACATTGTATAACATCGCTGATGCTAAAATACCGCATCATTATATAAAATCGAAAAAATATATAGAAGAAATAGTCGACGCCGTTTTTAATATTTGTAGTCGCCACTGTCTGGCGCCCACTTAGTATTCAGTAGTCATTATTCGTTTTTTTGGCGCCTTTTTTTTTGCTCGTTTACATACGAACCAAAATGTATTGTTAATGTCACAATTTCTACTGCCACGTACCTAGAATGTGTTATACACAAAAGTTTGCGAAAAACCATAAAAAGATTGAATTTCGCGCTCAAGACTGAAGTTTTAGTCTTGAAGTACCACCACAGAACCCCACTTGTGCAGGGCCTGTAAGGGCACATCCCTGGAAGCCTTAGAAAGCCTAGAAGTGCATATGCCAACCGTATTCGTGAGGTCCTTCACAAAGGTGCACGATACTCACAACAGACGCATGTATATGACAAGACGAACGTAAGAAACGATAACGAAGCAATACGCAAGAATCGTGTGGCGCTGGCTTTCTGTTTATCGCTATTAGGAAATAGGTGAGTAAGTTTAATGACAAGGGCGTAGCGAGGTACTAGCAGAAGCTGACCGAGGAAAGATGCAGGAATGCTTGCAAACCGTAAGGTAATTTTTTCATAGGTAGCCTATTAATAAACAAATTGATTCTATTGACCGGCGAATTTTATAAGATTGTAAATTATGATCGCTGATGGACATTTTGTTTTTCATTTTTAACGTAACATACCTTAGATATATTCGTTGTTGTTTGTCTCCCTTTAACAAAATCCTAGATACGCCCTTGTTTAATGAAGTAGACAGCAGGAAATGCCATAAAAAAATGTTACCATACATACATACAAACATACCATCACGCCTGTATTCCCTGAAGGGTCCCACGGTCCCATGGTCCAGATCCCATGTAATAGGGGGCGAGCCTATTGCCATTAACCGGGCACAAATCCAGACTCCGAGCTGCTACTGAGAATTTCATAGAAAAAACCCAATAACACTTTGCTCAACCTGGGGATCGAACCCAGGACCTCTAGCGTAGCAGTCGCGCTTAGGACCACTAGGCTAATAAGGAAGTCATTACCGTTAAAAAATGTTACCGTTAAATTAATATAAATTAAAAGTGGTATTTACCAAGCGCCTGCGCAACAGCGCGGTAGGGCGTGTTGTGTGCAGCGTTGGCCGACAGCGCCTGAGACACCGCCATCTCCACGGCACCACCACCAGCCACCAGGCGGGGGTTCAGCACCTGCGATGTTACCAACATTACTTACAATCCCACTGTTGGGCAAGGCTCTTTTTATGGGACATCGACAAAGGAGCAGGCGAGCTCCCTGATGATAGCAGTATTAAAAGAGACCGTGATTCTCTGAGTTTGTTTCGACGTTTCTTCTCAGAGGTCGTCGGATAGGAAACGTCCGCGCCATCTAATTAAAAAAAATATGTAAAAAATCGACTTGTAAAAGTGTCTTTAAAAGATCTATTTACAGAAATAAATATCATTTCATTTCATTTCGTAAATAGTTATCGCCGCCCGTGGACATCTGCAATACCCAAGGAGTTGCAGATACCTTGCCGAGTCTATTAAGGAAGGGGACGGAGAAATGGAGAAAAGAAGGGGACTGAGGAAGGAATCGGGCCTCCGGTGCTCCAAATCCTCTAATAAGAGGGATTAGGCTAGTCTGTGAATACTGCGAATTAGCAGACTTCACACAGCATTGAGAAATCTCTCAGGTGTGCAGACAATCCTTCAACGAGTGATCATTAATTATTAATACGCACATGACTATTAAAACTCAGAGGATTCAACGTTCTGATCGACTTGAAATTACTGCTTGTCAAATTAGAATGCTAACAATTATTATGATTTAACTTTGTTATCGTATATTACAAGTTTAGATCACAGAGAAGTTATATAATTAAAAAAATTAAAATAACCCCAATAGTTGAATTATAATCTCGATCGATTTTCGTCAAACATAACTAAGAACACTCCCAACTAATTCACCTTTCAAACAAAATCGGTTCATCCGTTCTGGGGCTACGATGCCACAGGCAGACACACACACAGACACTTCAAACTTATAACACCCGTCATTTTTAAGTCGGCGTTAAAATGACTCCAGGTAGGACATGGTAAGGAAATTTTACCTATCACACCATCCTAAGCAGAACAACTACATAACAACTGATACTGTTATCAGCAAGTTTATGGAAACTGAAATCGTACTAAACACACTTCATAATAACATTAAATATAAACTAACCAAATTCTTAGCAACATGAAGAGCATCCTGCAGATTCCTTTCAATCTCGTTGAGTATGTCCTTGGAAGCGCCGCGCAGTAAAATGGTACACGCCTGAAAAATATCAATATTTTAGTTACCTATTTATTAGATGAAGATGAAGCGTAATGTAAATAACACGATTCCTTAAATGGACTATGACTTTAGTTCACTGACGCCTGTATGTACACATGGCTAAACATCAGCTATACAAAACCAGTTTAGACTAACCTCCTATTGTAAAGGGTTTCCACACAATTCAAGGCCAGCCTATACTGGTTTTGTATAGCTTGATATGTAGCCGTACGTACCTTGGGGTCTAGACAATGTCACATCTTCATTATAGATAACGAAGTTAGATGTCCGAAATGTATGGATTTTTCATCACGTGACATATCGAAAGATTATGCCATACATTTCAGATTTATCTAACTTCATTATCGAAATGGAAATGTGACATTGTCTAGGCCTTACGAGAACGAAGCCATCGATTTCACATTTTGTCTATAATATGGGGCTTAAACGGTTAAAGGTGGTTCATCTTACCTAGGGCACCAATTTTTTTTTGTTTTTTCGGAAATTTATGTCTATAACATGCTAGGTTCATATCAGAAGCAATTGCAACACTGGCTTACATTCACAAATGAGTAAAAAAAAAATATGGCAATGAGGATTCAGTATTTGAATTGCCAATAAAGTATTTATTTTTTCAATAACATAAGAATACAATAGATTAAATTGGATTTGTGGCTGGTTAATGGAAATAAACTCGCCCCGTATTACAAAGAGCCTTAACATACCAGCAAATTGTAAGGGTCAGTAGTACGCCTCTAACTAATTAGCCCTTCGGAGAATACAGGCGTGTTGATGTTACATTGTTTTTTATTTGTGCCTATTTACACTCAGCCGGAATGTGTAGCAATCTCTTAACAAGCTTTTTTTAAGAATACTTCAGACTAAACAGATGAACAAATATTAATATTCAGAAGATTATGGTTGACTCAAATCAGTTCTGTAATAAATTTTACCTTGGGGTTCTTGCACTCAGTGACGAAAGTGAAGTACTCGTCGCCGATCTTCTTGATCTCGAACTTTCCGGCGGCCGTGCCTACATCTGACTCCTTCAGCTCCTCGGTACGGTTCACGATGGTGGCGCCACATGCGCGGGCCAGACGGTTGTTGTCGGTTTTACGCAGCCTGCGGGACAATGTAAAGGAGGCTTTATGCATTACATTTACTTAGTTGTGAACCATTCTAACAGATGGCGCTGTGCTAAAATTAATATTCACCAAAAAACTATAGTAACATAGTAACCTGAGAAAAAAAATTAATGAGAATCTGATTACAGAATTACGTATTGGTTACGTTAACTGCAACTCAATGTAGACCTTAATAAGTATATACTGTAAGCTAAGTAAACTGCGCCGAATGGTTTAAAAGTAAAAAAAAACTACTTTTACAGAATATCGACGTCTAGTAGCAGTATGCATACTGTTTTGGTTTCGTACGGTGAGTGTGGGGCGCCCGAGGGCCAATTTCTTTCTTCTCATTTTATCCTTTCCCCTTCCTTTTCCTTAAATGAGCTCGGCAACGCATCTGCAACCCCTTTGGTATTGCAGATGTACATGGGCGGCGACGACTACTTACCATCAATTACCCGCTCGTTTACCGAGTTATCCCATAAAAAAACGCTGGTTGAATAAACAGGATGTACTCTTTTAGTGCCTATCCACTAGATTACAAACTTCTGTACAATATTCTAGCTAACCCAAGTAAGCTTACCTGCGGATAGCGGTGATGCCTGCCTTAACGAGGTAGTGTTGCGCAAGGTCGGACACTCCCTTCTCAGTGAACACGACGTCGGGCTTCAGCGCGATGATCTCCTCGCACTGACGCTGAACATGCTCTTCTTCTAACTGAAGCAGCCTTGTGAAATCCTGGACAATGTCGAAGAACAATGTAAAGCAGTGTAAATGTCAGTTTTTACACAGAAATCAGATGACATGAAGATGTTATGTGTAGGGAGTTAATCTATTCCACTGCATTTCTTTTGTGGCTTGTAATTCTAAAGCAAACCATCCTTTTAGAAGGCGTCTATGGTACACGCCTTCTAAAGTAGGAACAAAAGTTGTTCTATTTTCTTATGTTAAACTACAAACATAATACTATTGAAGGAAAAATTCAACTGCAAGCCGGATTCGAACTTGCGTCTTTTGTTAAGAGACGCTATGACCACTAAGCCACCACGAGTTCCTCCCGCCAGGTCGAAATTTGCCTTCACATTTTGTATTACGTCTTTGAGGTGACGAATCGAATTTTTCCTTCACTAAAATAACTTTATAATCTTAGCATGGAAAATGCATATAAAATGCAAAAAGATTAGTAAAGGAATTTTAGATATTATCAAGATGGCAAGGATGGTCAGTTAACAGGCTGATTGCTGAATTTTAATGAATAGCTTAGCTTACACAAATGTAAAAAACACTCAAAGACAATTTTCATTATTGTTTTTTTTTAAAAAAGCTTACTAGTAATGTGGGTCGTATATTACTAGTATTCTTGTTAACCCCTCGTGCTAAGCTAAAATGCTTGTTACGAGTGGGTTCACGTTGATAGTGCAATGGGTGGGGTCCGAACCGGCAACCATATGATCGCAAGTCCGACGCCCTAGCCATTGGGCTACCACCGCTAAATTGCACAAAGCTTAGCATATAGATGCGACCAAAACACTATTCTCGGGAGTTCACATACAAACTGTAAGTAATGAGATATCCACATACCTGTTCTCCCAAGATCTCAATGTTGGTCTGGCTCTCTCCCTTCTTGTACTCTAGAGGGCAGTCGAGCAGGATGATGCGGGGGTTCTCGATGTAGCGCCGCATCTTAGCGTGAGTTACATCCTTGTTGAACATCACACCGTTTAGAACACGAGATTCCTCAATAGTACCTCCCGGGATCTTCTCTACTTTGGCATAGCTGAAATTATTTGAGATGTTAATTGTATGTATTATTAGTCAAGTGGTCCTAAGCGCGACGGCTACGCTAGAGGTCCTGGGTTCAATCCCCAGGTCGAGCAGTGTTATTGGGATTTTGTATGAACTTCTCAGTAGCAGCTTGGAGTCTGGATTTGTGCTCGGTTAATGGCAATAGGTTTTGCTCCCTATAACATGGGACCTAAACATACCGGCGATGATATACATTCACCCCTGCCTAAGCCTTACGGGGAATACAAGCGTGATGTTATGTTATGTTAATTGTATCCTTTCAAAGCTCAGGTTCAGAAGATCAAAGTCCGTAACGACCCCTAGTGATTGCATTGTCTTTAATAAATTATCAAGGAGTACTCTAACACCTTATATCTATAATAATATAATGAGTTTGTTTGTTTGAACATGCTAATCTCTGGAACTACCAGTTGTATTTGTAAAATTCTGTTAGTATATGACAGCTACATTCATGAGGAAGGCTAGGTGTGTGGCTATCCTATTAAGCATCACAAATGTCTTTATATTTATCCTATCGAGAATCACGCTATGTTGCTTAGGAGCGGGGCAAAGCGGGTGTTGGAGTTTCTTGCCGGATTCTTCTCCATAGGATAAAATTTTTAGAACCATGCAACTAGAGCTGCACAGTCAAAACATTTGATCTGAAACTGTGGTACAAAGCAGGTAAACCATAGGGCACAGCTAGTAACAAAGTAAATATAAAGATATTTGTGTGCTCTAACAGCAGACTATTGAATGAAGAAATTTCAATATTGTGGTGTGCAGAAAACTACTTAGCTAGAGTTCAAAATGATGCAACAATGATCCTTACTTTTTAATATCCACTTCAACACGGCCATTCTCGTTGACTGTAACGGTGTTGACGGCATCCAGGGCGATATCTACGGCGAGGTCTGCCCAGCGCCCAATGTACTTTGTGCCGACGCAAGAGCGGATCTAAGGAAAACATCATGAAGCATGAATATTAAATTATATTTGAAAATACAATAGAAAAAACAACAAAGGTGGTTAACCACTGCAGGTTAGGAAGTAAATTTGTTCAGAGATGCACAATACAAAAATAGAAGAAAATAGCAACAATTGCTAACTTTTATTTTAAAATTAAATTGAAAGCTTATTAAATGTTAAGTCTAGTATATGCAAAAAGAAAGATCCAGTGACAATAGTAGCAAAATGCTAAAAGGCATTTTGCTATTTTATCTATATTTATACATTATCTTTGCAAATTATAAAACAAAGTCACTAAACTAATATTTTTTTTAAATACTCACAACTTCCTTCAACTTATCCCTGTCATTCAAGTCAATGGGTGTGGAGATCTTATCCTGCAGCAGTTTGACGGCATCCTCGAGTGCCTGTCTGTAGCCCCTGATGATGACTGTTGGGTGGATGTTCTGGGTCAAGAATGTTTCAGCCACCGCCATCATCTCTCCAGCAAGAACAATGACTGATGTTGTGCCATCACCCACCTGTAGAATAATGTTTATTTGGACTAAATAAATCATAGCTTCATACAAGTTATTATTATTTGCGAAATATTAATAAATCCTGTGGCATTTATGGGTTGTATAAATCGGTGAAATGAACTAAACCAATAAACTTAGACTGCTAACACTTGATGACTACTGACTTCTAAACTAGGTTGAAACACCTGTATCTCAGAAATGAGGGCTCTTCTGGTAATACTAACAATTACAATGGCTGAAGACTATAAAGAAGTAGTCATTTATATGTTTATTTATTTTTTATTTTAGGTCCACTGATGTTACAATTAGCTTTATAACCTGGAGAGGATGAATAATGTTCATCGGTCCGACATAATAAATGTTACTGAGCTTCTTGTAGTGATGTATTCATCATTCAGCCAATATATTTAAGATTATTCAATTGCTGGGGGTGTTCTTTGTTAGGTTCATACGGTAGATTATGGCCGACTCCCTCTCAACGAGTGGTAGTTTGTGTCACAGCAGTGGGACAATTATAGACAGATTATGTATGTATGTATTTTCTTTGTTCTGAACTTATACTAGACATCCAAATGCTAATTTGTCTGTAGTATGAAACTTTCTGCAATTTTATATGTAAAATCTATAAAACTTCAATCAGCCACAATAGGAAATTTCTTTACACGAAAAAGATTTCATAAGGTCTTAGCGGTCCATATTACATAGACTGTCCCATTATTTGTTTTAGTAAACAGTAAAGTCTCTATACCCTATTTTTACTCTGTGAATTATCTAAAATATGCACATGCATTCAGAATGATTAGTAACTTTCATTACACCCACACAAAAATATACCATGACACAATTTTATTACTTAAATATTATATAAAAAACTACACTTCTAAGGAAATATACTTCGGACAATAAAAAATAAACACACCCATAAAAATTATACTTGTTGTGAAGTCTGAAAGAACAAAGCCTGGATACATTCTCCATTATATATAAAGAAAATTCTAACCTCTTCATCTTGTGTTCTGGCGATTTCTATCATTGATTTAGCGGCCGGGTGCTGCACGGTGATCTCACGGAGGATAGCGTTGCCGTCGTTGGTCATCACAATGCCACCCATCGGGTCCATCAACATCTTCAACATAGCCCGAGGACCCAGGCATGTTCGAATAACATCGGCTATCGTCTAAAATAAACCCAACATAACAACTTTTAGTATTAAATATAACAGATATCTGTGAAAATGATACGTTAGATAATGTATTTGCATCAATTCACCTTTCCAGCATTTATATTCTCCAGTTGAACCTTCCGGCCGGAGTCACGTTTTGTGTTTTGGCCTGCAATAGTGAATCACTGTTGTATGAAAATCCGAATTACAACAACAGAATAACGATAAATCAGACTATATACTTACTAAGCACTAATATAGGTTGTTGGCCGTACATTTTGATAATGCTTAATACAAATCAAAATTCGTGAATCTAATAATTTCTTCCAGAAAATCAGCAATTTCAAGAGATTCACGAAAATCGCGTGGTGACTGAAATGTTGCCAGGCCAGAAATATTTTTTGTGTCTGTCATTCAAAAGATAAGAAACATTATTTTTTCAAACAGACCTCTAATGTATAATAATACATTTGCGTATGTTATTCAAATTCTGTAAACGATCATTTAAAGTCACGGTTAATTAATTAATATAAATAAATAAATAAATAAATAAATATGTAATGTACAAAATGTCTAAATTCATAACCTGCTAGTTTTTAAACTTTCTAGTAGTATTAACTGACAACTATTTAGCTAATGTCATATGCCTAATAATATTGCCAGTTTCTCGACTTCAAAGAGTAGAATATTAATTGCTCGACTTTCTCGTAACGCAAAAGATTGAGAAATCGAAAAATATGTATCACATAAAACAAACACTTCTTTTTTTTATGTCATACATAATAATCACTTAAAACATATTTGTGCAAGGCAGTAAGCGGTAGTATTTGGAGTAATTTATTAATGCTCTGTGGTAAGAAGTAAGCTTCAATTCAAATATATAAGAAGTTTTTGTCGACCAACAAGAGATGGCGTAGCGGTATAATTCGAAGTGGTTATTTGAATATCTGACTCGACAGACACAAACTAAACTAGTTATTCTTAAATAGTTACGAGTCTAAATATTCTTCTTATATTCTCAAAAACGACAGGCTACTAAGATTGTAGGTATAGACATAATTAATTACTAATTTCATACTCTCCTGCAATCAGTCCAAATCAGTCACGCTAAGCCTACAATGGAACAATGAAATGAAATTGTAATCTCAATGGAAATAGTAATTAAACATACCTTACGTCAATAACGAGAGTAATTAGGCAATCTCACCTATAAGGATTACTGGATTGTAATCCAGTGTCCTACACTGGCACAGTGTAGGTAGCCATAGACGTATTATGGCTACCTACACTGCAAGATACACATTTCCATTATAGGATGATCTCTCACTATAACGAAAGTCTATACAATGCGAGGTCAGCGAGATTTTTTGGATTATTCATAGCTTTACTTTAGAGAAGTTGCGTGGAAGTGCAGTATTTCAAAGGAATGAAGGGTATTTGCTCGGCCAAATCGTATTCAGAGCGCTCACCATGATTGGCGTCACTTATAAAAGACCATAGATTTTTAATTAGTCAGTATTTCAATAATTATAAATACTAAAAGAAATGGGGTAAATAAAACTCAGTGGCACACGTTTAATAAGTGATCTAATTGTTTTTTTTATATTATAGGAATCATCGTTTAGTATCTACAAAGCAATATATGGGTCTCTTTAGATACAACATTTTATATCTATCTATATAAGTTATATCTATTATACAGTCTATAATACAAACGTAGACGCACGGCTACACATCAAGCTATACAAAACCAATTTAGACTGACCTCCCATTGTAAACGTTTTCCGCACAACACAAGGCCAGCCTATTCTGGATTTGTATAGCTTGATGTGTAGCCGTACCGTACAACAATATTTATATGATAAATATATGAATATACAGACTAGACATTGAGATCAATCGTACATACCTAGGTAATTATGTAATAACTTACTTATGCATAGGCAGGTAAGTTCTCAAAAATCCTATAAGTAGGAAATACGCAGATAATTTTATTTCAACAATATATTCACACAATATAAATGGATTTAAAACTATACATTTTTAAGATATTTTTAATCTATAATATCGTCATCAATATCAGATGACTCAGTTTTAGCGTCATCGCCTTTGCTTAATTTGCAGTTTTCTTTTACATCTTGCAAGTTATGCAGATCCTCATAAACTCGCTTCAAATTCCTCATTATATACGAGGTTCCATTAACCTTGCCGGCGGGTGTAGATCCACCATGATCGAAATATTTCTCTGATTCAGAAGCCATGTTGGTCGAACGAACTGGCACGGAGAAAGCCGACAAATGCCGAGGCCGCTGCCCGAAATCTCGGCCAAGTCTTTTATCCAACCCGGTATCCTCACGCGTCTCTTGACTATTTTCCACACCTTCAGCCAGGGCTCGCTTTCGGTCGTAAATGTGTCCGGATACACGCAAATCTATGAAAAAGTTTAAAGGGTCTACTCCGAAACCTCCAGGGTTGTAAAGTGGTGGGTACCACATGGGTGGTGGCGGTGGAAGAATTAAATTCGATTGTGATACTGCTGTAGTCTCAGAGCTTCTTCCAACGCATGGCGAAGGCTTTGGAAGTTCTTCTGTTCCAACATCAACGTAGGAGGACTGTCTGCCTGGCGGGCCAGGACTACTACTCGGCCTCGTTTGTTCTGGTTTAGGTGACAATCTCCTCGGTGATGGCTCACGAACCCTCGCATGTTTATCAACGGTGAGCTCCAAAGGGACTTCAGGTCGTGTCTCAGGCTCTTTCTTTTCTTCCTCATGTTTGGGCCATTCACGCCGCCAGTCGTTTTCGTTTTCAGCGAAGTACTTCTGTGTGCGGCGCTTGAAGCGACGATGGTAATGAGAAGGACGGCAGCCATGGCGAGCGCTCACAAAGGAGCGGAGCATTTCGCTGAAGAAGAACGCGTGTGGCTGAAGCGGTAAAGCGCTGTAGAGGTATGGTGGTGTGGCGGCAAGAAGCCGGGAGACTAGTTCAGTATTCCTCAATTCCCGTACGTGAGTTTTGTTTGGCGCCTCGGTGGGTGCCTTCTCCTCTTGTACAGAACTCATCCTGAAACAAAAGAATACGCGTCAGAATTTAAATCTATTCGCAAATGAGCGAGTGAACCCTACCGGGAATCGTGATGTGAATGAGATCTGTACGATGCACTTCAACGAGGGGAGTTTAGAGCATTTTATAGTGTACGACATTTGTGACCAATACGATACTTTTAAAATATTTTGTATGTCATTTTAATTAAAAGGAAGTAGTAATGAAAATTGTTTAGAGGATAAGTATAATTATGTACTCATGTATAAGTATTATACACAGGCCTAAAGTTAGATTTAGGTACGTGGGTATTGTACAGTCGCCAGCACATAAAGTTATACAAAACTGTCAAATTTTCCCCAAATGATTTTAAACCTTAAACCATTGAAGTAAAAGTTCAAAATCAACTGAGAAAATTTGACATTTTGTCTGAACTGAACTTAATGTGCTGGCCACCGTACCTATGAGTAAATTTTGTACTAGATATTTTTTTTTTATTTTATTAACCTATCCTCTCCCACTGCTGGGCAATATCTCCCGATTAACATTCCACGTCTTCCTGTTTGTCGTTTTCTCCGGCTAGTAAGCAATAAACGCATCCAAATCGTCTCGCGAAAGCTTTGTCGGTCTGCCAGGCTATCCTGGCCCACCTTTTTATTATGAAAATCTTATCCTGCATTAGGTAGAGTTACTTCCAAAATAAATACTGAACGTTTTTCCATTAAGGCCAGGTTCCGAGCACCCTAAACCGACGGTCATGCATGAAGAGATTAATGAATGTAGATGAAGCGAAAGTAGTGTGCCAGGATCGTAGCAAGTGGAAATCTATAGTCTCTGCCTACCCCCATGGGAGACAGGCGTGACAATATGTATGTATGTATGTATGTTTTTCCATAAAAAAATTAATGCAATTGGCGATTATCGATAATTAAACGACACTATTTCCGTTCATAGCGCATGGAGATAAAATCGCAGGGTGTAAACGCGCCAATCTCAGCTAAGCGTGAATGCGGAACGACTGCGAGACAGTCGACCGGTGATTATCGCAGCTCTCCTCTCGTCCACGAACAATGCGTCCGACGCTATTATGTCTAAGTACTGCATTTGTGTTGATGAGATACCCACTGCGAGTACGTACTTGCAAGTTAAGGATCTACGCTTTGTCTGTGGAGAAATGGAAATTTAAGTTTATATTTTCTGTCTAAGGATATGTGGATCAGGAAAATGGTCGCTCACAATAGCTGTGAATATTCAGCAAAAGAATTAACTGGTAAATATTTAAGTAATTTCTAATGGAATCCTCCTCATCATCATCTCTCTATAAGTTTAATACGGGCCTTAGATTTTTTTTTATAAAAGTACCTAAGCTTTCTCATTCGATCTAGGCTAATTAAATTACGAGTGTTGTGACTATCTATGTGATTGCCCGTTACATCACAACGCCAATATCAAATAAAAACAAAATATTCCAAATTCAAACTGCGTCTACCGTTGCGAGTGATATAGTGACGTTCTACATTCGCGGTGTCGGTTCGTCTGTCCACATCGATTTTTCAGCTCATCGGTGTTTTATTGGCAATATTCGAATGACGATACATCCGCATTCCGATAGCTCGCTGCGGATTTGTTTTTTTATTTCCTTTTTCGATACGAGTTCTCCGACGGGATATAATTATGGAACACTGAATTTTCTTTCAATTTAAACATACATTTTCGTTTTATATTCTATAGATATGTGATTTTCATGTTGAGGTTTAATTAAGAGTTCAACGGAAGAGAATTCAAAGGAACAAAGTTTTTAAGAAGTATTAAATCCTATATAGAGTCAGTTTATTACTTTTTAATCACTTAATCATGGCACCGCACTATTGAATCAACAACAAAGGACTCCTCTAATAAGGGTGGCATAGGAATTAAATGTCACATTACCATATCACTGAGTTTGAAGTGAAAGCGATATATCGGATTTACCACAATAAAGAGTGGGTGGGGGATGTAGGGGGATGCTCACAATAAATTCAGAGTGGTGTATCTCTATTCAAACAGTTGATACGGAGCGTGAAGCGGGATGAAATCTTACGTACGCGACGATGAGCAAACATGACGGGGTACAGCCCCAAGTCTGCATTTAAATGTTCGTAACGTTTTTAATGTAAGTAAAGGGAAACGGTGGTTAAGTTCAGTTAGTTTTTCTAGAGATGTGCTGTTGACAGTTGACGGGAAAGTTTTTACTTATCAATAAACTGAAAATGCTACGTTTGTGATAGGGAATTTATCAGGGTATATTATGTATGTTTTAGACTGTAGTATCCGAACCGAACCCTTTTTAAGTTTTACGGTGGACTGGTCCTTCACGGGACTACCAAGTTAGTCTAGTGGTCCTAAGCGCAACTGCTAGGTATACTGGAGGTCCTGGGTTCGATCCCCAGGTCGAGCAAAGTGTTATTGAAATTCTCAGTAGCAGCTCGGAGTCTGGATTTGTGCCGGGTTAATGGCAATAGGCTCGCCCCCTATTAGATGGAACCTAAACGTACCAGCGAAGTATGGGTGTACATCAGTACACCTCTGTCTAACCCTTCGGGGAATACAGGAGTAGGTAATGATATGATGGTCCTCAATCTTATTTAAGCCTTTTTTCAGTTAGATGTAGGAGTTTGGAAACTTGGAAGGATATTGATGCAAATAGCAAGTCGAGATCTGTGACTTTGAGAATACCCTAGTGACTCTTCTGCTCCAAGGATCGCGGGTTAGATTCCGGTACGAAACAAAACAATTGCTTTAGATATTTGTCCCAGGATTGGACTGATTGGTTTGGGTGGACTTTTGTATACCTAGTTGAGAAATTGAGAATATGTATTTGTAAATATTTTTATGATTTGATTTTGAATTCTCTGACTCTGATCTGCGACTGAGAATTTCATAGATAAAACACAATAAAACTTTGATCGACCTGGGAATCGAACCCAGGACGTCTAGCGTAGCAGTAGCGCTTAGGACCACTAGACTAATGATGCAATAATCATCGCAAAAAGCGTCAGTAGGTAAGTATTTGTATAAATTATACTAATCTAATTTTTTATATTATGATTACCAGATAATAAAAATCTAAGCAGATATCTATGAAGAATAAATCAACCAGCAATTTTATTTCAGTCACAATATTTCACATTATATGAAAGCGTTTCCTATCCACTTTTTTTTCATCATCGTTACTTTTATTTTGTACAAATTCAAAGGATTCCGTAAAAAACGAACCCATAACATAGAGTTACACGATTCGCCGAATGAATGAAGACTGAAATTGAAATCGTTATGCAGGTATTCGAAGTCTAGGATACATAAATATGTTTTTTTTTACTTTTTTTTGAAAATTAAAAAGTTAGGGACAAACATTATACGCCTGTATTCCCCGAAGGGTAAGGCAGAGGTGTACTTTTCCGCTGGAATGTTAACGTTTAGTGTTATTGGGGTTTTCTATGAAATTCTCAGTAGCAGCTTGGAGTTTAGCTTTGTGCCCAGTTAATGGCAATAGGCTCGCCCACCAAACCTAAGATACTGAACTGCGGGGTGAGCAGGCGTGATTGTATGTTATATGTTATGTTTTTTTGGAGTTGTATTTCAATTAACTTTTTGATTACTCATCATAGAAGTTGTTCCATGTTACGGTATTTAAATGGTAACCAGGCTTAAAAAGTGTAAATAAGTCGTTTTTTTTATGGGATTACTCGGCAAACGAGTAGGCGAGCTACCTGTAGTAAGTAGTCATCGCAGCTAATGGACATCTGCAATACCAAGGGAGTTGCAGATGCGTTGCCCAGTCTATTAAAGGAGAAGGAAGGGGAAAGAGAAAGGAGAACGAAAGGGACTGTGGGAGGAATTGGGTCTCTAGCGCTCCACAATCACCGTACGAAACGCAACAGTATACATACTGCTACTTGACGTCGATATTCTGTAGGAGGGTAGTACTTCCCCGGTCGTGCCGACCCATTCATGCTGGCATATAGACATACTAGCGGGCACTACTACTACAAAAGTAGGTAGTTGGACGAACGCCAACCCATCACACGCACCAACAAAATTTAAAAAAAAAAATTCAAAGCCATTGTGAAAGTACATAAAAAATTCAATTAGGCGGCTCACAGCAACGCGTGGATTTTAGCGACAAATTCGCCGAACGTTGAACGGTAAAACCACTTTTTTTAATAACGAAATCACAAACTAAACTGAACTTTATACGCTTGTAATAAGGTTGCTGTGATGTAAGGGATGGTAAATAATACGGTTGTAGAGGTGTTTCGTCACACGGCAGCGAACGTTAATTTCCATATTAAAACCGTCACAAAGGAAGCAGATTCAAAAACCGCTCCGCGGGCGGTGCAAGAGGAACGCCGATGAAAAAGCAAGAATAAGGATGCGGTAACATTGGTACTGAAAATTATATTGTATCCTTTTTCTCAAAAAGTTTTAAGCTTTGCAAAGATTTTAGATATAATTATACTAGCCGTTGCCACGGAATTTTGCAAAAAGGTTTACTTAATTCTAGGCAGCGTATCAACATGAAACATGCACAAGATTTAAAATTAGACCTCCATTCACGTTCTATATCTATAATGACAGATATCGGACAATGGTATAATTTAACCAAATGAAACGTCATTGATAAGCACTAACTCTGAACCAAGTCTAAATCAAATTTGCACCTGGAATAGGGAGCCAATACTAAAAAAATACCTTATTTTCCAATTAGGTACTCATACTTCAAACTTATATCCAAGTACTGAAACTCCCTAATTAGTCTAGTTGTCTCAAGCGCAACTGCTACGCTAGAAGTCCTGGGTTCAATTCCCACTTTATATTTGTTAATGACAGTGGGCTTACCCTCTAATACATGGGACCTATTATATACCTCTCTGCCTAAACCTTCGGAGAATACAGGCGTAATGGTATGTTATGTTATATACTAACAGTTAACAAAACCACAGATCTACTTAATACCACATCCAAACCCTTCACAACTCCGCAACACAAACAATATTGCGCGCAGATACCGTCGGGGTATGATAATCGCGTCAAAACGCACGTGAAGTGCCTCTGACGGTAGGGAGGGGTGAGGTAGGGAGGGACGGTAGGGAGGTGCTAAGCCGATGACGGCTTTAAAACGCGCAGATTATCCCGACGAGTGTACTCTGGAAGAGGTATGATTTATTGCTGCCATATTGTTCGCGGATTAATTTCTTTATGACGATTTTATTGGATGCCTGGACATGTTTGAGTTTTGTTGAAGTTTATGATTAATTTATCGAATACTGCTCTTTTTTTTTAAACTTGACTTCTGACACGAAATGTATAAAAAATAATATAATTGTTCGGATCTTTTGAACGACACAGACTGCGATTCAACACAGGTAAGTTGACAAGGCTTCCGAGATAGAGGAGATTGGAGTTCATTCAACATTAATAGACTTTGCAACATTGTTAGGCTTTCCACCACGGGAATACAATATCGCTAATTTTTTTATGGTAACAGAAGCGATACTAACTTCAACAATCTAATTTTCCGAACGACACTTCGCCGTTTAAAAATAGGCAAAAAGGACCTAAAAATACCCTCACTTCCATCGAACCCGGAATCACAGAACACTAATCAAGTAGCCCAGCCAACCAGAAAGCTGAATGTACCCAATTTCCTAACCAGATCCATCGCCAGATAACGACTGTATTACGAACGAGTGAATGTAATGATGCTTGAATGAACGATCGCGACTCGTTCAGGGGTTTTTTTGGTGGTAACACTGTCTATTCATTAGTTGGAGCAGATTCTGTTGATAGATTTTTTACATATATCATAAAAAATTCTAAGCCCCTGCAGTTATATTGCCTGTATTTTAGAACCATAAAAAACGTCCTACATCGTAGATTTTAGGTATTTTGAAAATCTTTTTTTGTCTTATTTATATAGGTGACCAAATTTATGTACCAAGTTAGTGGATTTCCCAGGAAAGGTGTAGGTAAGAATAGTCCGCGGACAGTTTCGAAACATTTTATATATTATATACAACATCTTTGAGTAAAAAGATGATATCTATAGATTTTATTGACGTCAACTTAATTATACATCACAGCCTATACATCGGTAGCATAAACAGAGAAGCGATCGGGTGTACCAAATTGGAAGGCACAGATTTCATTACTGCCTGAGCTGTCGAATTTGTATCCACAACATTGAAAAAAAAACTATATTCTTACATAGTAAGTAAAGTTAAGTCGCTTCTGCTGTCTGTCACTTTGATCTTTTAAACTACTCAACGGATGTTAATGCAGTTTTCAGCAATAGAGTGATTTAAGAGGAAGGTTTATATATATAATGCATACTTAGATATTATAGTACAGTAAACCACGCGGGCGAAGCCGTGGGCGAAAAGCTAGTACCATATACAATAAACATTGAGTTTTCATTAAGTCCTTAATGATCCAGTTACTCCCCACACGCGAGTGTGAAAGCCACTAATTATGTATGCTTAGTGTAATATTAATGAGTTAGCGACGTCTTCTCTCCGCTTGTTCAAAGACGTGTAACAAGATGTGACGAAAATTAATGCACTAGATACAAAATAACGAGAATACTTATGAAGCTGGTCTGATCCTTATCAATTTGTTAAATTAAAGATAATTTAACAAATCGCGTGAAGGTCCCGGGGGATTTCAAAACAGTGCTTTTTTTACAACGAATTTTATTTGTAACTTGATTTAACTTGGGTTAAGAATTCTAAGGACAAATTTAGCCTATTGCCATTCACCTGGCACATATCTAAACTCCGAGCATCTACTGAGAATTTCATAGAAAATCCCAATAACGCTTTGTTTTGCTTTTGCAAGACCTTAGCTTAGCAGTCGTTCTTAAGACCACTTGACTAATGAAGCAGCTTAGCTGCTTAGCTAAGTATTGTTTGCCGACTGCCTCGTTGGTCTAGTGGTCCCAATCGCGACTGCTACGCTAGAGGTCTTAGGTTCGATCCCCAGGTCGAGCAAAGTGTTATTGAGTTTTTCTATGAAATTCTCAGTAGCAGCTCGGAGTCTGAATTTGTGCCCGGTGAATGGCAATAGGCTCGCCCCTATTACATGGGACCCAAACATACCGGCGAAATGTGGGTGTACATTTAGTGCACCTCTGCCTAACCCTTCGGGGAATACAGGCGTGATGGTATGTTAATGTTATTGTTTGAAGTGTGGCAGTAGATGGCAGTAGGAGTGTCGGGCGTCCAGCAGCAAGATGGGTCGACGACATAACTGTTACTTACGTCGTTGGGCGTACTTGGATGAGAGTGGCACGGGCCCGTGGTGGATGGCACAAACTTGGGGAGGCCTATACCCAGCAGTGGGTGACGTCAGGCTGTGGATGGTGATTGTTTGAAGTTCGAAATAACTAAGCTTGTCTGAAGTTGTACGCAACTGATTTGGCAGTGGTAAATTTTAATAGAAGAAGTTGGTGTAAAAATAATTGGGGTCATATACCTATAGGACAGGTCAACTCAAAGCTGGTATGGTTCTTTCTTCAAAAGGCCTGTTCAGATTTTGCCCTACATTGAACTCGCATATAATATAACTATTGTCTGGACTTTAAAAGAGACCATGATTCTCTGAGTTTGTTTCGACGTTTCTTCTCAGAGGTCGTCAGATAGGAAACGTCGACGCCATCTAGTAAAAAAAAAATATGTAAAAAAACGACTTGTAAAATTGTCTTAAAAAAAAGATCTATTTACAGAAATAAATATCATTTCATTTCATCATTTCATTTCATTTCATTTCATTTCATTTCATTTCATTTCATTTCATTTCATTTCATTTCATTTCATTTCATTTCATTTCATTTCATATCATTTCATTTCATATATTTCGCATTTGTATTTATTTTCTTTACTAATTTTAATATTTATGTATAATAAAATAAATTTAAAAACCCCTCGACATATGCATTGTATCTCAACCGATTTTCATCAAACATACCTAAGAACACTCCCGACTAATTCACTTTTCAAACAACAATAAACGAAATCATAATGGGTTCATCCGTTCGGGAGCTACGATGCCACAGATAGACACGCACACACACGCACACACACGTCGAGAGAGAGAGAGAGAGTGTAGAGAGAGACACGTCAAACTTATAACACCCCGTCGTTTTTGCGTCGGTGGTTAAAAACACATAATTAAGCAATTTTACCAGCGCGGTAGTTCGGAGCGGCTAACTTTAGAAGAGCAGAGTTAATTCAAACAAACTACGAATTTTGACATCTCCAAGTTACAACGAAGACATTTTGTGTATAAAACCAGTACAGTTTGTTCGAAATAAGTAAGCCGATCGGAAGTTGTCTGCAAGTGGTTTAGAAGTGGTAAATTTTAATAGAAAGAGTCGGTGTAAAGATAATTAGAGTCCTATATGTTTCACATTTCTAATTATTTTGTTTACTAATTTCGATATTTATATATTAAAACACTTAATTGAACGATTTTATCACCGCGGTAGTTCGCAACGGCTAACTTCCGATCGGCTTACTTATTTCGAACAAACTGTACGTTTCCGAACATTTTGGTTATTCTACGATGTTTTTATGATGTGCCTTCCCTACAGCTAATAATAATAAAAGCGTTATCATATCGCAACACAATGCCACGCCGACGCTTACGTTCCTTCAAAGCATTGTACACGGAGCCATTAGCACACAATATTTTTACTGAATATCATATTTTTAGGTATTTTAAAATTATACTTCTTGCTATTTTTATCGATTAAATGTCTCAGAAGTCTGGAAAGGCAGATTTTATGCTTTAATGCTTATTAGCCAATATTACTTTATCATTTAACGTTTGAAGTGGCATTTAACAGCTGAAAAATGGCTTCCTTCTCCATGAGACCCATTTTCTCTCCAATAATTTTTAACCGTGCATTTAGTTTTTGACAATTCAAAAGTACTAAAGGATATTCTCTTTCTTTTTGCGAAACGTTTTCAAAAAGCTTTTGGATTTTTTTTTTTAATATTTGATATCGTTCTGAGAGGAGACCCGTGCCCAGCAGTGGGACGATGTAATGGGTTGATGATGATGATGATATAAAAATAATTATTAGGACTTTTGATTAAAGTACCTAACCTGCTATAAATTTGCATAGTCTTGAAAAACGTTTAAATGAGTTTCGGTGAATTATTTTTATTTTGGTAAATGGATATTATAATTTAGCGCATCCATTTCATCATCGCATTTATTCATTCATCCATCTCTGTGTTTGCTTTTCAGCCCCGCGTAGCGTGGTTTCTTTGTGTCGTAGGCAATAAAGGTACGTGCTACAGCGCTACGACGCTACGCCGCTACGGTGTAGGCCTCGTAGCACACAATGACCGCAGTCTGTTTGTTTGGAACTTTATACTTTTTTATTTCCAAAAAAAACAAAGATGCATGAATTCTGATCTGATATTATGATCCATTTTATTTATTATTATTCTGCCTACATACAAATGAATGAGTGGTATATGTCACCAAACATGTCTAGTTAGATCTCGACACACAATTTTAATTTTATAGCTGATTTTAACGTGTCATTACTTCTAGTCTCTAGGGTCTATCGAGTACAATATGATCCAAGCACCTCAAAACAACTTTTTAGTTACGTAATATATTTAAAATGTAAAATGTCACCAACAATAATTATTATTATTCTCAAATATTCTACAATTCAATTAATCTTCCCACATAAAAACTCTTTTATCTCCGATGTGGCCGATAACAAAACACAATATTTCAACGTTTTCAAATTTGGAACGGGAAAAAAATGGCGCGTTCCGCGACGCGGTGGGAGTATCGTGTTCCGACAGCGTGTCACTGAATTCCGATAGATGGAACATGCAAACCCACTCACATATTTAAATATCACAGCTCATGTGATTCTATACACGTATCACATTCGCACGTTACAAAACGTCTCTCGTGCAATCAACAAAAATGTAAAGCAAGTAAATCTTGTTTACCCAATCTCAATTCATAGATCTATAGAGGCGGGCCTCAAAATCTTGATATAAAAAAGGCCTGTTCAATAACAGTGACAGTTTAAATACACTTCATGCGTCGATTTTATATTTGGCTACGAACATTATCAGTCACCTATCATCGCCGGATATTTTTTTTAATCTGATATCATCATCAATTTCTGCCTATTTCATATTAAATGTTTTACCTATATTTTAGTCGCCAGCACATCAGGTTATACACAAAATGTAAAATTATCTGTTGATTTTGAACTTAATTATTAATGTTTAATTTAAGGTTTAAAATCATTTGGGGAAATTTTACAGTTTTGTATAACCTGATGTGCTGGCGACTAAAATATAGGTAAAACATTTAATATGAAATAGTCAGAAATTGATGATGATATCAGATTTAAAAAAATATCCGGCGGTGATAGGTGACTGATAATGTTCTGTACATCGCTCTTTTGACTGCCATTAAGAATGGTCAAAATTTATTAGAAAATATACAGTCGAATTAAGAACATTACAGTCTTCGTTCAGTGTTCAGTCCAAGTACTCTTACATCTATTATTTATTCAACCACAATCATGATTTTAGGCAGAGAACTTTACGATGTATTTATTTAAAATGTTTTAATTATATGCCACTGAATGATAATGTGTACCATATCACAGTATAAGTAGGTAATCAAATCGTGAAATATCGATACGTGCGAATCGAAATCAACAAATTCTGTTTACTTTCATACAAGCTACCGAAGTGAAAAATGAAATTTCTTCGCGAAAAATTGGCATATTCAAATAGAAGACTAATAAATATTATAATGCCTAGACTGCCTCGTTGGTCTAGTGGTCCCAATCGCGACTGCTACGCTAGAGGTCTTGGGTTCGATCCCCAGGTCGAGCAAAGTGTTATTGAGTTTTTCTATGAAATTCTCAGTAGCGGCTCGGAGTCTGGATTTGTGCCCGGTGAATGGCAATAGGCTCGCCCCCTATTACATGGGACCCAAACATACCGGCGAACTGTGGGTGTACATTAAGTGCACCTCTGCCTAACCCTTCGGGGAATACAGGCGTGATGGTATGTATGTAAATATTATAATTTTGTATACATGTTTTATCTGTGTTTAAAAAAAAGTCTGAAAAACTTTATACCTATATAATTTTCCAGTTATTTTCCATTTTCAATAGAAACTGACCTCTGATTGTGTAGGATTTTCATAGAATCTAAAATTAGCATTCACTAGTACATATTGTGATGCGCATTGTGAAACCGTGTATCCTCGAATGATATTATAAATTATCCTTATTAATAAATAAATAAATAAATAAATCAGAAGTTCTAGCTGTCCAAAGCGAGATTCTGAATTCAGAAAATACTGTTGGTTCAAGTGCTTCGTATTAGTTGTATTGAAAATGATTTTCTTAAGTTAGCAATATACCTTATAACAATTTTAAAAAATCCAATAAGTAACAAAGAAGCACTTAGGTACTTGTTGTTTTTTCAACATTGCATTTATTCACGAGTCAAAACAACTTTATTATCAAATGATCTTTAATCACTTAATTTGAAAGAATATATACACATATGTCATATTCTCTAGAAAGCCATACGTCTGCCACGGATCCGGTAAATCTAATGAGCAAACATTGGTGGAACGAAATTGAGACTTGGTTTACTTAAGAGGGGCTCTGTACGGGGATTTGACTAAATGAAAAGCCGTTCCGTGTATGAAAATCTTTTGATAAAATTTCCTGTTGTTTTAAGTAAGTATTAAAAAATGAAAATTATGTCTCATTGACTTAGCGACCGTAATTGTGCCATTTCGAGCGTTAAATACCGGTTTTAACAAAGTGCAATTACAGTTTTTTAATGGAACTTTCAGTATCAGCTGGGAATTTAGATATTGGCACGCATTGTTCATATATAGCCCCATGTTACATTTGAAAGTACATTATTAAACCTCTGCCTATCCTTTCGGGATAACAGGCGTGATGGAATGTGATGAAAATATTTTAAAAAATATAGCAAAATCAATATACTAATGTTTTGATCAATAGACTCTTAATTACTTTTTGTTGATGTCGGTTTATATTCTATGTGTATACAGCACAACATTCTTCTTTTCACTTTTTTTTTAATCATTGCTGTCCGGTCCTTATACAGTTTCCGTGTATGTTTCAACATCCATTCACAGTTCTCATTTAAATACTGAGGGATCCCTGCGAGAGATACCCGCGTCACCACGGAAATGATACGTATCTGCTAAAGTAAACGCATTCAATGGTTCCGCATAAAATACTTTATAATACATTACTTTTTTCTTTCACCCGCTACTTCGTTTGGGTAGATCTGATCACAATAATTATGTAGCCTTTATTTAGTTCGTCTATACATTCTAGGTACATAGCAGTAGAAATTGCTGCAATAACAATAACTTACTCACAATTGCGTATTAAAACTTATCCTTAAAAATTGTTAATTGTAGAAGATTTTGGTTTAAAATAACAACTTACACCTGAATCTCCTACGATAGCGATTTTACGCAACAGTTTTAATACTCAATCATGAATAAGTTAGAAGAAGAATGTGTTACAGACGAATAATTTGCGAAAATCCAAGATTTTTTTAAACTTTGCGCTGAACGTTTAGCCTTAAGGATAGTTTGGTTGTCAGAATTTTTGAGTTTTACCTACCATTTACAATAAAATTGTCATTTTGTCTTCATATTAATCATGCCAGTAGCTTTACGTGCTCCCCAAGGCACGGAGAATCCCACCTTATGGTCCATGGTCACCACCACTACATGGTCATCCATCCATAAATCGCTGCAAGTTCAGCTTAACCTTGGAGATCGGTTGATGAGTGTAGTTAAATCCACTGCAGACGATACCCAGTTGCTTACGAAAGTAGGTGCTAACCATAAGCGCCAGTGTTCAAATGTAGTACAATTGTTCAATTAGCACTCGCACTTTTGCTAAGCAAGGCACGTTCCACACGATGAACAGTAGTAGTACTTGAGCAAGCTACTACGCATCGTCTTTTTTTATGGGATACCTCAGCAAACGAGCAAGCGAGCTACCTGATTGTAAGTAGTCGTCGCCGCCCATGATTATCTGCAGTACCAAAGGAGTTGCAGATGCGTTGCCAAGCCTATTTAATGAAAAAGGAGAACACGGAAAGGAGACAAGGAGAAAAAAGGGGACTGAGGGAGGAATCGGGCCGCCTGCGCTCCACACACACCGTACGAAACGCAGCAGTATGCATATTGCTACTTGACGTCGATATTCTGTGGGAGGGTAGTATTTCCCCGGTCGTGCGAATTCATGCTGGCATGTAGACATGCGAGCGAGGCACTATCACTGTCTACAACGGCCACAATGATTTTGCCAGGAGTCCCTTTAGTAACTGATTCAGTCATCATAACTAAAACCATAAATGCGTAATCCTAAAACCTCGGGTACACAGAGTTCCCGGCGGATGACGCGACAATGGCGGCGGCGACGCGGGAAACGGTTGAAGCACACATTGTTTAACGTGATGCCAGTTGAAATAGACACGCATTCTGTACTATTTCAAAAGAATTACTTTTTTTGCACATTTCATACGTGGACAAAATGCAACTAGGCATACATATAATCCACTCCTAAGGTTTTCTTTCTTTTTTTAAATTGGTACAGGCTACATTAGAAAGTAAATATACAATACTGTTGAAACGTAAGTAATTTTGTACACTGCCCAAGACAGGTAATGTACCCAACTCAACATAACTACTTCTTCAATTAGTTTATCGACTTCCTTTTCATTTTTACTTATACAGACAACGTTAGATTTGATTTAGGTTTAATGTATCGAAAATGTATGACAACATATGGCGGCGCATGTGTATGTCAAGATGTATGAATGTGGACGAAGCAAAAGAAGTATGCAAGAATCGTAGCAGATGGCGTTCTGTAGTTTCTGCCTACCCCTATGGGAAAAAGGCGTGAGTGTATGTATGTATCAAAAATAAATATTGTGGCCTAATTCTAAAATAGAAAAAGTTAAGGTTAACCTAGAAGAAGTTTTATTGAACAAATGAAGGAAAAAGTGAAACAGAAGGCAGAGAATAGAGAACAGTGGCGCTTGCTCCAACGACAAGAGCTGAGCTCTTAAATGATAGAGAGAGAGAATTGTAAAATTAAAAGAATAACAAACAAAAAAGATTTCTCTGCATCTCATAATTCATTTTAATTATACTCATATTTTGTACCAGTAAAGTCTTTTTTCCTCTGTATCCATTAAACCTTAGTGTGCAATGGATTCCGCTTCACTATATCGACAATAGGCGCGGCAACGTTCCGGAAAGCGGCAGAAGCATTGTTTGCCGCGCGATGACGCGTGTGCACGGGCCTTTATTTGTGACGTAAGTATTGTTATCGGGATCTAGCTATAATTTTATGCAAAGCTTACGACTTTGACTACCTTTTGAAGTATAAAATTGAATAAACATACCATGACACCTCTATTCATCGAAGGTTTAGGCAGATGTGTACTAATCCATACCGACACCTCGCTGGTATGTTTAGGTCCCAAGTAATAGGGGGCGAGCCTATTGCCACTAACCAGGCAGCAGGACTCCGAGCTGCTACTGAGAATTTTAGAAAAAAACTCAAAAAATCTTTACTCGACCTGTGTAACGAACCCAGGATCTCTAGCGTGGCAGTCGCACTTAGGACCACTAGCCTAATGAAGCAGTCCGTATGCTAGTCTTGTGTTAAAAAAGGTAATTTGTTACAAGTTAGACTAGAGCAATGTTTTAGCCTAATATTTTAGAAATATAACAATTTAATAAATGTTTAGCCCACTCGACACCCCACTACGTCCCCACACGCATTATAAACATAATATTGACAGTAAGAAGCCTGCTTAATGCGCCAGGGGGCGCCACATATAGAGGAAATGAAGGAGATCATCATAATACCGCTCAAAAATGGTGGCGGCATTCTAAAATTAAATTCAAAACACATCTCCAACCGTGAAAAAGGACTAAGCTCGCTTCAGTGTGGTAGGATTTAATAATCTACCTGTCTAGTTAACCTCAATGTTAGTCTAATAAAATACTTAGTGCTAAAAAAGTGGGTAACTACCTTGAAAACAATTTGTTTTTTTTTTCAGGCCTCGATCGAGAATTTACAGAAATCAATAATGTTGAGTTTCGAACGCTAAAATCTACATTACTAAAAGCTACATTACTAAAAAAAAATCTCCAAGTTATTTCATTCCCGTATTACGGCTACGAAAGTGCTACGCCTGTGCTACACGATGCTACATTATATCGTAGCACATCAAACTAGCTACGAATGCTACGAAGGACAGTAGTAATTCTGAATTTAATTGCTATTATTATAAGAGCTAAATTGTAATAGCTTTTATATGTTGTGTCTTCCAATTGTGATTTATAACCTGTACTAAATTAAAAGGTAAGGCACTGTCCTTTAAATTGTATAAAAAGGAGTCTAATTCTAACCAACATGTTTCACGCACGATGTTTGAAACCAAGATAGCACCATTGACCTTATGTGTATGCCAGTAGGGTTGAAAATGAAACAGCATGACTGTATACTGTTCTATGCTGGTATCGGTTAATTTGCACTTTTATTTGTTCTAAAATGATCACATATACATTCTTATACAAAGAAATCATAGCGCGATTAAAATGAACTAACTAAATCAAATATAACTAATCAAAATTAAACTAGACTTATTTTTTATAAATAAAAGAAAATATAAAAAAGCGTTTTAAAAACTCTTTCGCATCACTATCAGCCGTGAGGGTACCCAGAAGGCTGGCTGCATTGCCACGTTGTATGGTAACGTTGATTCTCTGACCAAAGCATAGTATAGTTTATATAAATAATTTGTTTCTACTAAATAAATAAGTAATACCGTTATTAGTAGTGAACACAAATATTTCAAAATATTTTTACACAAGAACAATCGTCCATATTCCCCTACATAACTTCAATAAAATACTAATAAGTATTTAACGAAATTAGCGTAGATCCCAGACAATAGAGACGAGATGAAAGCGATGACAATTCCGAATACCTTCAAATCTCATCTGCAAATATCTGGGGTAAATCTTAATCCACACCCCTTGCCTCTCCTACCACCCTTCCCGGCTTTTGTCTACCATTAATAACGTGATTTTAACCACAGTGCAGGCAAATGTAAGTAGGTCTAATAGCTACACGTATATATTAGGTAAAAATCCCGTCACTTCTCTAGTACCGGTTTAAAAAACAAATCGGTTTTTTTATGGAGTAACTCGGCAAACGAGCAGGCGAGCTAGCTTTTTGTTTGTTATTTAATGTTATAAGTTCCGTTGGTATACCTACTACGTAAATATATTTGCAGCATTAAATAAAAAGCTAGAATATTTTTCTATTACAAACAGACACACTTTAATTTTATTTGTAAATATCACTCGGAATGTAAACCGAGCCTTCTGTAAGACATTTTCTGTATTACAATAGACGCAACAACTCTAAGATATTAATTTAATGTAATGGGACCAGACTGTGCTATTCTTAAGACAAGTGCCGGCGGCTACCGTGACGTATGCTATATGATTTATGTCCATAACACTATTGTCCAAACAGAACTACCCGTGTTCTACCCCGTGCTCCAGTTTTGAATGCTTTGATTTATTACTTTGACAGTTGAGTGAGACAAGATGGGACGAAGATTGTTGTAATATATATACAATCACCCCTGTTTGCCCAAATTTGACTCTTCTAAAAGACGAGAGAGACAAGACACTTTAAGACTTTTTTGGAAAAAATCTGTACTTATCTGAGTAAAAATATAGACGTGCGAATTTTGTATTGCAATTATTTGTGGTTTTAATTCCTACAAGAATCAGCTGTTACCAACAGATTATCGTTTCTTTTCATCTAAGTATTGCTTTACTCATAGATTGTGTTTCATTAACGCACCAATAATGGAAAAACGTCAACTACGGTAGGTATGCCAACATTAAACATATTATGTGCTAAACAATTTCATTGGAAAATTCTAAATTAGGATTTGATTTCTTACAAGAAAGAGCTTGGTTAAGAAAATATCAACCTTACAAACTTGTTGATCCACCCCAAGCGAGAAAATAATCAACCCTATCCCCCGAAACTCGTCGCCAACAATTTATTGCTGAGCCATAAATATTAAAAAGTTGGCGCATAAATCTCTGGTTTTATTAATAAAGGCTGTGCAAAGAGGTAAGTTTGTGGTAACGTGTGCTGAAGCAATATTCTTGGTTTCTTGCCGCCATCTTAGTAATAAATCAAAGATTTCATAAATCATGCGTTGCAAGTGTTATGAAACTGTTTTAAGAATGAAATAATTATATTAATAATTAGTTTGTGTTGCATAACACACCTTAATGTAAACTAGGTTTCTTAAAAAAAGTATATTTTTATCAGATAAAAAACAATTTTATTTAGTTTTTTATGACAAATTCAAGCAACCATATTCAACTCAAACCGTTTCTTTTAACCGAACTCTCGACGTGCACGCAATATTTAATAATAAAATTTCATGATGGTTTTGTCGGTACATACCTATATAAATAAAATTTTAATGTCTATTTGCGCATGAGAAAACTGGTAACAGGTAATAAAAACACACTTTTAAAATTGTTGACCGTGCTTGTGCCGACGAGTCTCCGAAACGGTTGGACATGATTTTGAAGGGACTTTCACTTGCAGATAGCTGATAGTATAAGAAGTAACATAGACTAAAAAAACGTCACCGCTACGATTCTTAGAAGCCGAGCAAAAGGCAATGAAACAGTAACTAACTAAAGCCATGACAATAACAATCGAAACCAGACGGCACATAAATATTATGCTGGTACCTACCGTCTACTATGCACTATAAGCAAAGGTAATTACATCATCAAAGGCGTCTCTTAAAAAATCCAAATCAAACAACTTTTACCCTTAAATCTGTTGCTAAGAACAAACTAAACATAATAAACAACGGATTTAAAACTCCAACAGAGACCCACAATGGAATCGTCGAGAGGAAAAACAAAAATTCAATCCAAAACTGCTCAACAAAGGAGACCATTAGAGGATAAACTTGGCGGGAGGTAATAAGTCTATGGAAAAACTCTCTATGGAAATCAAGGGAAGGCGACTTTTGATTAATTAGCGGTATTCTTTTCGCCGAGACGCGCCGCTGACTCTCGTCATTAATCCGAGGAAAACAGTATGGCTCCTTTATTGGGACATATCCTGTTGCAAGAAACTTCGTTGGTTATATAATTGAAAGGGTTGTCTTATTGGTGGGATATTTAATTTGATATTATTATTATTTTTGTTTTGGCTGTTTTTTATATAGTCTAGTGGCTGAGCGATCAACTTCTACGTAACAAGTGTGGGTTGGATCCCCACACAAATGACCAACGGGTTATGTAAGAAACGATACAATAGATACATAATATTTAGATATAGGAGAAAATCCTAGTGTTGGCCAATATTTTCAAGTTAACATACACTTATTCGAACGTCAGTTCCATAGTAGCGAGAATATTTAAAGTTGTGTTGACCGATTAATGCCTGCATAATAAATCATGCATTTCAATAAACCACAGAACATGGACCGAAATTTCTTAATTTTTCAAACAAATTCGTCCCTAATATTCAAAATATCTTCGTAAAATCAAATTCTGCCACTTGGAAAGTTTTATATTTGTTCAAAAGAACATTATGCCGCTGTGTTGAGCCGCCGAGGTAATCAAAGTCGGGAGGAATTAATATCAGACATCGCGACGGCGAGCTCAATGCTAATTAATGACTGACTAACAATCTACCGGATCCCTTTCATTGTATTATAATTGTTTTTAGAAGTTATCTGGAAAATTAGACCGCTTGTTTTAAAGTTATTTTAAAGATGACGACGATAATTTTAAAACAATTCAAATATTTGTATGCTGCCTGCCATGTAAGAGCTGAAAATATTTTCTTCCATTACTGCTGGTGACTCTTTATTATCAACAGCAAAATATAATATAAATGGAATTAATAAGAAATTTAATAAATGTACTACCTGATTGATGGGATCTGTAAAATATTGACAAGTAATTAAATTAACCAGTGCAATTTTTACTCCATCCAATCGAATGCTGATAACTGTAAAATCTGAGATATTCTGCTACGTACAAATCATACAAAATAAATATGCAGTTATGTAGTATCAATGTTCAATTATTATAATACCCAAACATAATGGAGTAACGCGACTCCTCCATATGTCACAGGAGTCACCATGATTATATTCGTCAAAACGTCAGCGTTCATCGAACGTAATTATTGGGTTGCGTTGTGGAACAAGAACGCTAAAGGACTGTATATATCTCACGACCACAAACAAAAAACGACAAAATTGTAACAACTTATGGTATAAATATTGTTTGTTTGTTTGCACATAATGTTTTTTATAAACCGATAATTTTAGTTATTTTATAGGGTATGTCAAGTCGGTCGAAACGACAATCGAAGCGTAATAACCGCCTCCTTTTTTGAAGTCGTTTAACAAAATGTATAGAAATGACATAAGCTTTTGACAAATCGAGCGTTCGCAAATGTCATTTCCATCCATCGAATCGATCGTTAAATTTTATCTATTGTCTAGGCCCCTAACATGATCACGTGTACGTTTTGGTGGTGTTTGACCATTGACTTTTCAAAGATGTTATGCTTTTGACCAGTCACCGTTGCTATGCTACTAAAAATCCTTTGCACAATAATCTAATCTAATCTAATCTAAAAAGATTCATAAATTTTACTGGCAGTGTAAGCCACTAAACTGAACAGCAATAGTTTTATGGATTTAATACACGCTGTAGGCCGAAAAGCAGAGAAATAGATAACAACCATAGTTCACCGGTATGGTTAGGTCCATATAATAGGGGGCGACACTGTATCGGCATCTACCGACACAAATCACAACTCCGAGCTGCTACTGAGAATTTTATCGAAAAACACAATACTATTTTGCAAAACTGGGATTCGAATCGAATCGCGCTAATGAAGGCATATTTTAATGTAAATAATATGATATACCTACACTTTGTATGTGTGAATAGGCCCTAATAAAATAGAGGGTGAACGGTGAATGATTTCAACCCCCACAGTAATAATGATATTAGTTGTAACCCCGTATTTAGTGCAGGGTGTGTGGGTAGACCCCGGGAATGTTATTGGAAACGACTGTGTGATTTTAGACATGTGGTCTTCGTACCTATTGCAATTTTAATGGGAAATTACTTTTTTAACATGTCTTTTTTCTATCCTAGGTATGCATTAAAGCACTTAAATTAAAGGGTTTTAAGCCTACCTTCATACTCGTGTCTTTTTGCTTTATTTCAAAATTAAATTCAATAAAAAAAACGTTTTTTTTTTTTCATTTTTGACACCGTTTACAATTTTTAAAAATACATATCTACTTACGAGATATATAATTGCTGTATGTTAGGTATTTATTACGGTGCTAATTATCAGAAGTTGTTTCTTCAAGTTTAGGTGTCATGTTCCGATTTTTACTACCCAGGTAAGTATATTCTCATTAAATGCTAACCAATCTATATCAAACAAATCGCAGTGATAATATAACATTGCTTCAATTCTCTAATTATTACCTTTTCCATAACATCTTCATAAAAGCCAGTCTCACAATTGTGTGTAAAATATTGAAAATAGTTTTTTACTATTGTACTTATTTGTTCTGTACCTACCTATTTGCTAAGGGCATTGCAGAGGGTTGGTGTACTGTCCCCAAGCCACAAAAATGTCAGCAGTGTCGTGATAATTGGCATAACGAGCGCGATTCGTCGCGGCATGTTGTGTGGGAGACGAAATGTCACACAGGCGACAATTGGCACGTTCGCCCTATTAATATGCCGACTAATATGTTCGGTATTGGTAACATGTTACCATAGTTTATTTAAAATAACTGCACTGGTCTGAAGTTAACCGTTCCGTATTCCCCCGCAGGTAAAACCGCTTAATTAAGTGTTTTTATACACAATAAATATAAATAAAAAGCTCCCGACACTTGCATTACATATATCTCGCACTATACCTATACACTTCCAAATAATTCACCTTTCAAAAAAAATAAAATCAAAATCGGTTCATCCGTTCGGGAGCTACGATGCCACAGACAGACACACACACAGACACGTCAAACTTATAAAACCCGTCGTTTTTGCCTCGGGGGTTAAAAATCTAAATAAGTGAAGAAAATTATCACAAGATGCAAAACATATTATGCGACCCTAATCGTCTCTACAGATTTTCTGACTCTTCCTATTAAAATTTACAACTGCTGAACCACTTGCACAACTGTATAGAAACTGACAACGGCCGATTACGACGATTGCGACGTTGCGACGGTTTATAAAGATAAGTAGGTATAGTATACTTACGAATAATTATAAAAAAAAGTTATTGCAATGGCAACTAGACATAAGAAATTAACTTTGTGTGTTATATTTTTTAATGGATACCGAAGAGACAATGAGAGACAATTTTTAATGGATATCGAGAGTACAGAACCGACGGAAAGGCATATATGGCCCGCCTGATGGTAACCAGTAACAGTAGACAATGGGCGCGTGTGCCCACTACCTGGGGCTAGTAATTTCATTGGCTATAAATACTTATAACCCTTAAAACCGGAATAAGTTAGCACCCATTTAGCATTGCCGTGGAATTCCAACTGACTACTGGAACAGCAAACTTTTTGCCCGTTTTTTTTGTTACTTTCTGGCCTACCGATGCAATATTGTAATATGACGTCATACCTAATGCACAACATGAATGAAATCTGTAGCATACATTATAATATGCATGTATTGTATATCCATTGTCAAAGAGATTTAATATTAAATGTCTTTGTCCATTGTACTCACAAGATAGGTCACAGCAAGGGACAATACCTATAACACAATGGCCGTCACTGACATCTGTATCAGATAATGGACATACGATACGCAACTAATAATAAAACATATTTGCCATATATCACACACACACATACACAACCCTTAACGACTTTTAAATAAGGGTTAATTTTCAATTTCCAAGTGAATTTAAATTTTTGGCGATGATGCGTGACGGGGGAAGTGCACTCGCCGATTCTGGGTATTCATTCATTCGGTTAAGAATTTAATTATTTTTTTGGGGTAATCAGGTAAAGTTAGTGAAGCTACTACGTTTACGATACCAAATAAACTCCACAATTCATATTTTTCTTAGATTTCATGTTCATTATATTTTCAATATCATTATTTTTATTAATTCCATTATTCACGGTACCTGAGTATGAATTCTTTTCTATCGTCCGTAAATTGTCAAAACATCGGTTACTTAAAAATATTTTTCATTATTTTGAACTAAAACATTTTATTTACTTAGTTATTAATTAAGTCTGTAAAATTATTTGTCAATATTTTGAAATGTTTATTGTTTGTCGGTTTATCAAGAGACAGCGTATTATATTGCCGTTGCATTAGTATTGACTGATTTTTGAACCTTTCTGTTATAACGGTATATAAAAGTAAATACCAAAATTGGAAGAAAAAAAAGTTCGGTTCGTGAATCCTCGACCACTCAAGAAAATGGGAAAAATTAAAAAGTAATAAAAATACAAATGAGGTGCTTTCAATCATCCCTCTGACAACAGTGTCGTGTGGGGGCGAGGGGGATGACGTCACATGAGATTAAAAAGTTTGACGGGCTCTCCCACGGAAATTAGCATTTTGCCCGTGGGCTTCATTTGCATACCGTCCGATCTAATTTTTATCTTTTGTTGTTATTAATACCGACGGGAATACGCATGTGAAGTACTTCTCCAATTAATGCTATTATCACAGTAGTTTAATTAATTAAAAAATATGTTTACTCTGTCGTAGTCGGATGCGTAGTAAAGAACAAAAACACCGGACATCCGAAAATTCCTGCAGTACTTATTAAGTACATAATATTTTTGAAACATTCAAGAATAGTTTCCTTAGAAAGTACCTACATAAAAAATAGGTTTTTTTTATTATTTGTCGTCAACAAGACGCCTAGACTTCTTGGGTTTTACTGCGATTTAACATCATATAACACTGTTGTCAGTTCAAACGTACAGATATTATACTACTTATTATAACTATAGTTTCCTTATATAAGATACTTATTTCTTTTTCTTTTCCAAGCTTTGTCAGACTTTTCAATAGCTGATACATTATGCAGACAAAATTGAAAAGCCTAATTGTAAAATGAGAAGCAGCGACGGAACCATTGTCGGTGAGGACAAAAAATATGGAAAAAGTTCCCCGGAGACTTCGAAAAATAAAAGCAGAAAATTGCTGCTTCATTTCAAAAGTAACTTCACTGTATCCCCATCTTTCATTGACAAAAGATTTTTGACAATGATATCAAATGTCATTGATCTGTCATGAGGTAGGAACAATTTAATTTTCAAATATTTGTATTTAGAAGATGGTTTATATTTTAGTAATTAGGTATATTGTTTAATTTATTCCTCTTATTATTAGCAAAATGAGAGGCAAAAACAAGGAAATTAGTGTATTGCCACCAAGTAACAATAAATTAATTCAAATAAAATTATTGTGCCACTGGACTATTATAATTTTCCAAACATGCATGCATGTTTCTACCAATTATCATAAAACACAAATAACAATCAACAATCAACATAATAATGGTTTTCATGCCACGACCCGGTAATCGAACCTCTACCGTTCGTTAGCGCTAACCGCGACACCGCGGGGTATGCCACACCACAGCTGTCACTTAATAATTTAATTGTACACTTCCCCCCTTTTTCACCGAGCGGGCGTTTACCGAACTAAGAATTTGTCCTAGCTGAGCGATGCGATACGATGCAATGCTATTTTATTACGGAAAGACAATAATATAATTTATATAACGGATAGCACTGACCGCCCCGTATTGTGCTGCATCAGTAGAAATAACAGGATATTATTATTATCTTTCTGCATTTTTTATAGATTATCCATGCTAGTATATTTTTTTAAGAAGGTATGCCAATAATGCACACTCATCTTAAATGAGATCTATCTTATCTTATCTTGAATTTTTGATGCGCTCCGATGCCATATTTAAAATAATTGTTAATTATTATCCTTCTAATGCGTGGGATTTAATATAGCTTTATTTTCGTTCACATTTTTTTTAAATAGAAAATTGAAACGAAAATATCAAGTAGCACTTCCCAAGATTCGCGAACAATGTTTTACAATATATAGGGTTAATTTATGGCTATTGCCTAAAATCACTACATAAATAAATATGACCGTACCTAAATATTTATCAGAACAGTAGGTACAACATAGTTTCGGATAAAAGTGATATTTGTTTAATACAATTTTGGCGGTAAATCACACTGATCAACGCTGCGCAACGCAGCGCGGTGTTCAGCTAGGGCAAAGCCTTATCGTAGCTACATTATTAAAACGTAGATATTTTTTTCATTTCTTCTTTTTCTGATAATCTTTGAGAAGAAACGCCGAAACGAACTGTCAAAGATAAAAATCTTCAAATCAAACTTACAAATATACCTATACAAATTCCCACAAACACAAACCACCAGACCCGAAATATAGAAGTACCCATAGGCTATGTGCTACGCACAAATTATTTTTCCGTGTTGGCATTGAATCCGCAAGCAGCGATAGCGCAATAACTCACGACTGTGCCATTCGTGGTGTCACTGAACATCAACGAAAAATATTGTGACTAAACACTTCTTACACAGATCTTTACTACAGGGACAATTAACTGAAGTCATTTTTTTTAGACAGCGTTAGAAAATCGTTGCGATAATTTTCTTATATGAAAATATTGAAACTTCACAAATTACCTACGTCCAAAAATATTTTCTTTTTTAGACGAAAGCAAACTACTACTTACGCATGAATTCTCACGCAGATACTCGCGTACCTAAAGTGTTTGTGTATTTCATCAAAAGCAAAGACAAGGTATGTAAGTACTTTTTTATAACTAAGTAATTATGGATAAGGACTGCAGTGACTAAAGAAAAGAGGAACTAAAGAAACTGTCTTCTTACAACTTTTTAGGCGTAAAATGCAACTACTTATGTAGCTACTATTATAGTACTTAAGTCGTACTTAAGTAAATAAGGTTTCATTATATGAGAATGGATTTTTCGTAAAAAAAAAGATTAAAATGCATACCTAATTAGGTATTATTGTTTTAAATTAATAAATGTATTTCTACATAACTCGCTAAATTACCTAAGAATAAAGTATCAAATAAGGACAAACCCAGAGGGATAAAACGAGTCAGGAATTTAAAAAAAAAACGGGTCGAAAATTAAACAATATAGAATACACACCTGTTTTAAATCGCCAGCGCGTACACTCGTAAACGTGAACACAGTAACTAACAATTTGGCGGTGCACTCTCATCAACGGCTACGTTCATACTGGCAGTAAATCCAGGATTCCGCGACAGCCGCCCAGCAGTGGAGGCGGAGCCTAAGCTGGGCGGGACAGAGAATCCGCAAATCAGCTTCGTTGCAACTTCTTTTCTTCCCACGCCAAGAAGCGCTGGTCAGCTGTAAGTGGGCAATACAAATGGTAGTTACCGCGTTCTCAAGTTGTAGAATACGTAGAACTAGAAGTTGATGTAATTATGTATACTGTCTTATGTATAAGAAATGACAGATTAAGTCGAGCTCTTTAAGGGATTATAGGATTTCATATTTAAGATAGAATTTACTGAATCACATGCAATTTTTTGTTGTTGTTGTTGTTGTATTATCTCATATAGGTACCTACCTACATAAGAATGATCAACATACTTACCCAAGATTTAGAATATCAACACCACAAAACTAAAAGGTGCTATTTAAGGTGCATCATTTAGATTACAAAATCAATCAGTTTCCGTGGGCTAATACACATCAATGAGACAAAGAAACATGAATCTCAAACTGCATTTATTAAATTTATTATTATATTCTTTAATATAGAAAATAGAAAAACCTAATAACACTTCACTCGATGCCTATCAAGAATCGTTCAACTGTTTTTCAGCTAAATGGCGGTTTTGTAAAATAGATAATTAGAGCTTTATCATCTCTCCTTTGGCACCAATTTTTTTTGCGCAAATTGTTCATTGGAGAAAGCGATAAACAAGAGCACGTGGAATGGTATGGGGGAGACCTTTGCCCAGTAGTGGGACAGTATAGTTTGACAAAAAAAATGTTCATCTCTTACACATTCTAGGTTCATGGCAGTAAGAACTTGTTGTAGCAGAAAATAGTGTAAAATAGAGGAGTCTGCCAAAAATGCCAATTTATACTTACAGCTAAAGTTTAGTAAATAGCTACACAGTTGTGAATAATTTATAAGTATTTGACGTTCCTTCTGCCATAAACCTAGAATGTGTCATACATAACTACCGCCTCCGATGCATAATAAAATATACTTATTTATCTCCAAAATAGTTTCGGAAGTCGGTAGCGAAACCGAAAATTTCAACAAAATTAAAATGTTTTCCAAAAAAACCCATAATTTTTGGGCAGCTGGGGAAGCGGCGGGGTACAATGGACTTGTAACTTCTTAAAACTGCACTTATCTACTTCCTTACCTCGCTGTGTAGTCATGGAACTTGTGACGTCTGTATAGATGTTCGGACTTGCATATGGGTCTAGCTCGGAGAAGATTAAGCTTCTTTAGGTACAAGTCTATCCTTAGGATATCCATACCTATCGCCTTTAAATTGAATTGTCGAGTCCTGATGGCAATCGCTTCGCGTGACATTCATCTAGTCAGACTGGAAGCCAACCTGAACAAGAAAATGCTAGGAAAAATTAAATGCAAACTACACTTATACAATTTGAAATTGAAAACGCTTCTCATGATACTATTTGCATTTTATAAAATGACTTAAATTAAAAATATTTTTAACACTGGTATGGATAGCCAAAATATCTTGAAATCCCGATGAAGTACCTATATAATACTAATAACATAAAAAAACCGGCTAAGTGCGAGTCGGACTCGCGCACGGAGGGTTCCGTACGATTACGATTTATGACGTATTAAAAAAAGCTACTTACTAGATCTCGTTCAAACCAATTTTAAGTGGAAGTTTACATGGTTATGTACTTACATCATATATTTTTGTTACTTTTATTATTCTCTTATTTTAGAAGTTACAGGCCCCCCCCCCCCCCCGGTAACAGACCCTGTAACAGGGACACATTTTACCACTTTGGAAGTGTCTCTCGCGCAAACTATTCAGTTTAGAATAACAAAAAAGTTAAACCGCCTTCAAAAAATAATAAAATATTTTTGTCTAAAACAGTTTGGGAAGTCGGTGACTTCTATTTGAGTGGGTCTTTTATTTTCGCCACCGACTTCCCAAACTGTTTTAGACAAAATTATTTTTTGAAGGCGGTTTAACTTTTTTGTTAAAAGTAATTTTATTTTGTAATTTTTTGTGGAAAGTTTTGTTTAGAAGTACTTGTTAGCCAACTAAACGCACTGCTCCAATAAGACAGCGATGTTTCGGAGTAAACGATAATATCATCGATGTAAACAATTTTTAGATTTTTGTTGATATTTTCAAAACTGCTCAACCGATTTCGATAAAATTTGAACGGGACCACCTCTGAAGTATGACCTACCAAACAAAAAAACAATCATTAAAATCGGTCCTTAACTGGCGGAGATATCGCGTAACAAACATACAAAAAAAAACATACAGATGAATTGAGAACCTCCTCCTTTTTGAAGTCGGTTGAAATTACTTTTAACAAAAAAGTTAAACCGCCTTCAAAAAATAATATAATAATTTTGTCTAAAACAGTTTGGGAAGTCGGTGACTTCTATTTGAGTGGGTCTTTTATTTTCGCCACCGACTTCCCAAACTGTTTTAGACAAAATTATTATATTATTTTTTGAAGGCGGTTTAACTTTTTTGTTAAAAGTAATTTTATTTTGTAATTTTTAGTGGAAAGTTTGTTTAGAAGTACTTGTTAGCCAACTAAACGCACTGCTCCAATAAGACAGCGATGTTTCGGAGTAAACGATAATACCATCGATGTAAACAAATTTTAGATTTTTGTTGATATTTTCAAAACTGCTTAACCGATTTCGATAAAATTTGAACGGGACCACCTCTGAAGTATGACCTACCAAACAAAAAAACAATCATTAAAATCGGTCCACAACTGGCGGAGATATCGCGTAACAAACATACAAAAAAAAAAAAAAAAAAAAAAAACGTACAGACGAATTGAGAACCTCCTCCTTTTTGAAGTCGGTTGAAAATGATATTAGAAACCTCAATATCATTTTTGAAGACCTATCCATAGATACCCCACACGTATGAAAAGTCAATTAAAATAATTAGTTTCTTATTATTCTAAGAAGTTCAGAGATAAACGGAAGCTTTTAATTCGCTTCTTTTTCCTAATATTGGAATAAAGATTCCATCTTTGTAAAGTGCAGGCGGGTTATTCTGTATTCGCTTGATAGGATCAACACTCATACAAGATCGATTATAACAAACATAACATACCTACCATTCTCCAAAGAGTTAGGCAGAAGTGTGCCTACTAATGTACACCCATGCTTCGCCGGTATGTTTAGGTCCCATGTAATAGGGAGCGAGCCTATTGCCATTACCAATTACACAAATCCCGAGTCCGAGCTGCTACTGAGAATTTCATAGAAAAACCCAATTAGTAACACATTGCTCGACCTAAAGATCGAACCAAGGACCTCGAGCAAGCGCGCTTAGGACCAATAGACTAATGAGGCAGTTCTTTTAATAGGTAAGCATAAGATTTCATAATTCACATTTCACTTCTTACAGTTCATGTTTGAAATATTCCTTGGCACGTTTGAATTTGATGCTTGGCTGCTGTTCGTAAGAAAGTTTTTTAAAAAGACATACCTACTTATCTACTTGCTTTTATTCTTACAGTTTTTTTCATAGGACTCTCTACGTTGGCTACAAGTCCAATTTACGCTGACCTCATATTGTATGGAAAGCCAATGAATGTGAGATCAGCTCGAAGCTGAAGGAAGCAGCTGAAAAGCCGAATTTCGTAAAGATAATAATCACAAATGCGAAAGATATACCTACGACCCCAATTGTAAGAGGATAGTAGGTATCCGCTCCGCGCCCCATACAAAAGTAGTTTGGCCCTATCTTGAATCTTAACCAATGAAAGGCTTTGAAATTTTGCAATAACAATGTTATCATTAAAATACGTGTTCCTTGAACGTAAAACTTTATTTCAATACACGGTTAGAAAGTTACACGAGCTCAAAAAAGATGGACACTTCTCTAGTATATGTCTATATTATAGTAGTCTATGGACACTACGTACTCTTAATTGCTAAGCCACTTGCTGACAACTTCAGACAAGCGCAGTTATATGGAACACACTGTTCACCCACAGTACACCGATATATTTAGGTCCAATGTAATAAGGGGCGTGCCGTGCCTTATTTGGTGCAAAACCAAACTCCAACCTGTTGGTGAGACTTTAATAGAAAAACCCACTAACACTGCTTGACCTGGGAATCGAACCTGCAGTCATGCTTAGCAACTCCGCTTACGACCGCTACACTAGTGAGGAATTTTGTTTTTGTAAGTACATATTCATTTTATAAGTGTAATTTTTGCATTGCATGATGAAGATAGATTGTCAATATTATTAATTTTGATTATTACACAAAGATATCGTTATGTTAGATTTCATTACACTATGGTTATACTGACAATATTTCTGCGAACAGAGCCCTCTATTGCCCTATTATAGTTACCTGTAATATTAGAATAGTCTACCAGTAGGTCGCGTTTCGATGCGTCATGGTCACTTCCCCCTGCGTAAAATTAGAACGCGCGCAATCAATAAGTTCGTAGTAAATATGTCGCAGAGGGCGCTACTACGCAATATGCGCAGTCATAACAACAATTTTTACCACACTAAAAAAATATTATGAGCAAAATAACTATAAAATGAACTTTTCCTAGTCATTTGTATTTATACGCTTGCAAATTATTTAAGTAATAATTTATTTAAGTAGCTACAGTTATTATTGGTATGTGTCATGACTAGAAAACAGCATCTCGCCAAACGTCAAGACAAGCTTCACGTTTTTTAATGAGGGCGCCGCTAAACACCGCCATCTTACGTCCGCCGTGTCAACTTGTGTTGAGTTCGGTGCAGTAATTTTGTGTTGATTGTGCGAGAACAAGTAAACGAAATACAAACTATTCCGTTTGTGTGATATTGGTAAGTTCCATGAATAAAACACTGTATATTTGTGGCGGAAAATTCAAGTGAAAACATAGTAGAAAACGCGTAAGCATCAGTCCAGTTATCTAGCAGCAAAATACAAATTAAAATGTCATAGTCTTACGGATCAATAGTTGCCGCTATTGTAAATAATCGTGTTCAACTCTGTTTATACTCATTTATAATAGTAATGAACTTCTGTTTCAGCGCATGACATGTGGTGTAAATAGTCAGTATTATGACTTGGTGAAATTTCAACAATGTCAGAAGTGAAGCAAGTGAAAGTTGACAATTGGGGGATATACTTCCTCCAAAGGCTGAAGCACTTTTTCAACCGGACCGACTATTGCGACCTGACGCTTCAGTTCCAAGACAATGCCCAGCTAAAAGTACACAGACTGGTACTCAATGCTTGCACTGAGTACTTCGAACTCCTGGAACGAACATGTGAAATGTACGAAGACTGTCTGGTTATGCCGGACGACCTGCAGGCTGATGTTGTCGTCCCAATAGTGAACTTCATGTACACAGGACATCTAGAATTCAAGATGGATTTACTAGAACGGTTGTACCAGACATCTCAGGTACTCAATATGCCTGTTTTAAGTAAACTCCTGGAGTCCCATCGCAATGTAACATCTAGAACACCAACTCATAGTTACAGTGGTATTAAAAGATTTCAAAAACATAGTGATCCTAGACCATCTATGAAGATGTCAACACCTACTGCTAGTGTCAGCAATAAACGCTCCTATAGCAAAGCATTTACTAATAACTCCATGAGCAGAGAGAAAAAGACATATCAAACTGTCACCAGAACTGAAAACATTAGTAAAACTCCATATCGGCCACCATCTCCTATATCAGTGGATCATTTTTCTTCTCAAAAATTAGTTTTAGCTGACCCTCGCCCAACAAGATATGAAGTACCTGAGGAATTAGATACTGACAATATCTTTGACAACTCTTTCTGCAGTATATCTTATACTTCCCAGCCATTGATGGTCCATCCTGATAATGTAAAACGCTATAAAGCTAAACGCACTGGACTATTTGGTGAAGCATCAAGTTCTAAAAAAGTGTCAGGAATGTCAACAGTTGATATTGTGGAATGCAAAAGAATATCATCTAAGGAAGACAGTTTGTTTGATGATAGCATCCCGGACCATGGTTTGAATGACGATGCAGACTTGTACAATAATTCATTCATAGACCAAGGCAAAGATCCTAATCAGCTCTTTGATCAGATTTTGGACCCTAATGATGGGCCAAAAGTTACAATAGAAACTAAGGACAGTAAGGTTGCTTCTAACCTTGATCATGCAAGAATAATAAGTGAAGTACTAAAGAAATATCCTCACTTGGTTAAAAGTAATAAAAATATTAAGTTAAAGATCCTGGATCCTGTACCTGGTAAAGGCCGTAAACAGCAGAAACCATCTCCAACATATATTGAAGAGAAACCATTAAAGTTTAAAAGTGAAGAAGATTTTACATATGAAACTGATGTTTTAGACTCTAAACAAGCAGCCAAACTTATTGCATTGGGTGCAGAGAATACTAAAGGGCCTTGGATATGTTTAATCTGTGGTACCCCAGGGAAAGCTCTACATTTCAACTCATACTATAAATTCCGCCGTCACTTAGTAGAAGTGCACAATGAGAAACCAGTATCTAACATTTGCGAATACTGTGGCCTCAGATCTTTGAAGAGAAACTACTTACTGCACCACCTCTATTCTCAGCATGGTGTAAAACCACCAGCCCAGTATCACTTTCCAAAGTGTAACTTGTGCAGTTACATTGCATTAACCGAAGGCCTACTTGTCAAACATAAACTGTCACATAAAGATATCAGAAACTTCCGCTGTAATGTTTGTTCTGCAGCATTTGTTTCATCTAGCCAACTACTAGTACACATCCAAAACACAGGACACAAGTACAGTGCTGAAAAGAAATCAAACTTGCAATGCATCTATTGCTTGAAGGTGTTCTTGCGAGAGACAAACCTTTATGCACACATAAAAACACATCATAAAAAAGAAGCAAAGAATGATTGTATCATTGAAGATTCAGATGAAGAAAAAACTCCAGAAGAAAGACCCAGAGGCAAAAATGTAATTAAATTTGAACCAAGTACAAGCTATGACAACGAGTATGAAGAACTTGATGTACAGTATCAAATTCAGCAAAGACCCACAGGAGAAATACAATTTGTGCCTAAAAAACAACATAATGTTATTTCCAACTCTAAACAAAAGATTTTAAATCCCGGCTTTGATAATCCAAAACCTGCACAAAAGCCAAAACCTAAAAAAAATATTCCTATAAACAATGAATTTTACCAAGAAATCAAAATGCCTATGGGCTCAAACAGTCAAGAGGATGAAATTGTATTAATAGACAATAATGAATATATTATGAGAGATAATCAGCTTATTCCTAGAAAACGAAAGTCTGATAGTAGAGACTACACAATAGCAGATATAGTGGAACCAGTTTCATTGCAGCCAGTTCAACAACCCACTACATCCATTGATTATGCTAATGTACAAAATTCAAATATGGAGGAAAATTTGCAACAACAATCTAGTATGATAATCAAGAAGTCTGCAAACTTGAATCAACCAATACAGATAGTAGTGTCAAATGAAGAAGAATACAAAGCTTTGATGGCTTCCAACCACCCCATTATATTTGACAATGGTGAAGCAAACAAAACACTGACAGTTTTAACTGCACCACATCACAACCCGACAATAGAGACAACTGCCATAGACTTAGACACTACTCAGTCCAATGAAATGATGATCCTTCCAGATGAATATCCATTGAATGACTCAGAAAATGTACCTAATGAAAATTCTAATATTGTAGTTGTGTACAGTCATCCTGTTGACGAACAAAGCAAATTTCAGATCCTTACAACAGGAATTGAAGCACAATTTGTGCAGTCTTCTGCGATAATAACACAAAATTATGAAACTGTTACTACCTCTTCACCGGGAATGAATGTACATTGTGTGGATACACATGTGCAACAAACTTGGGTAAATGAGGTCCCATGTTTAGAGAATCAACAAATACAGCTATCTCAAAACCCTGTAACACAAAACATGCTTGATACCAATCTAGTAGAAATCAAGACAGCTCATGGTGTGGCTGGCAATGACTCAGATGAGCTCACAGAAGTTCATTTATTGCCTGAAACACAAAAACCTATACAAGAAAGTGATACTGATATGAATCTAATTCAAGCAGATGTGAATATTGAACATATAAATGAACCTGTAGAGCTTGAAATTGCAGAAGAAACAAGTAATGTCCCTACTGTAGTTCAAATAGAAACAGATACCACTAATGAGTGTACTGAAACTCACCCTCAATCTCTATCAATGCCGGACATCATCGAGGAACCAATGGAAATTGAAAATGCACAAGAACCACAACCAGTTCAAGCAGTGGAATCAGAAACTGCACTGGATCAACAAATGGAAACAGAAAGTATAACAGAACAACCAATAGAGACACAAAACTTTGAAGAGCAACCAATAGAGACACAAAACTTTGTAGAGCAACCAGTAGAAGCAGATGTATTAGAACAATCATCAGAAACAGAAAATGTTGTGACTCAACCAGCAGAGACAGAAGCAGTCGAACAAACAGAACAACCAACAGAAATAGAATCTTTAATGGAACAACCAACAAATATAGAAAGTGTTCCAGAACAGCCAATTGAAACAGAAAATTTAAATAATGCTGCTGCCCTCCAAAACACAATTATTTCTGAACAAGTACATGATGTTGATTCTGCAACTATAACTGTGTACTCACAAGATACCAAAAATGATAATCAAGACACAGAGGATCAACTACCGGAACCTATGGAATCACAAGCATATGATGATATTGCGGAAATTACCCATGTGAATGATATAGAACCTGTGTATGCCAAAAAAGCTGAGGAAAAGATTCAAACTTTATCATCAGAATGGTCAGAGGATGAATATGATGTTGTTGACAATAGTAATAAAATTGATGAAAATGTTATGAATGAAGAAACACAATCCCAACTTGTGGCTGCAGAAGCTGCTGAACCTGAACTGGAAGAATCAATAGAGAATATTCAAGCAGAAATGAATAAACAAATTTCTACACTTATTGAACCAGAAGCTGAAACTGAAGAAAGTACTATGTCTTCACAAGAAGACGCATCAAGTCAAGAGATGCAACTACCTCCATTAAATGAGTCACCTGTTCTTGATGTGCAAAATCCACAAGCACAACAGAAAATTACGTCTCTGCTTAATGATTGGGAGGATAACGACTCTCAGGAAGAAAACATTAATGTTGATGCCAATTTAACTCTAACAGCACCAGAAGTAACTGTCACAAAAACGCCGCCGCTGAATGTTCTAGAAGGGGCTGAAAAGGATGTGTCAAATGAAGGTGAAGAAAAACCAGAAGCAGTCCCCAAAAATGACAAAATCAAAAGTTTAGTGAGTGACTGGGATGATGATGAGGATGAGTCTAAGGAATGAAATAATAAATCGAGTAAATGGTCACTGAAATCATGTATTGTATGTTATGTACTGTGACTTAATTATTCGGTATTTGATCAATTGGTGATGGTGATGAGTGCATGTCTAATCTTAATTTTCACAAAATATTTTGCTTCAAAAGTGTATGTTTATTTTTCCAGCATATATTTGGATGGCTCATATTTATATACTTAGTTATAAGTAGTATTTACTTTTAGTTTTTTAAGTATATATATCATGTAAAAAAGCAATGTATTTGATGATGTATTGTTTATCGTACCTATCCACAAATCATTTTTTGTGTTACCAACTTAACCTGGCAAGCGGTACAGTTCCTCTTTTAAGCACATAACAATAGATTTTGCATTGTGTCTACAACATGCCGCTTGACAGGTTAATGGTACACAAAATTGTAGGTATGTACGGGTAATCTCAATAAATTAATTATAAGCGTAGAGAAATATAAGGCGCAGCCAGATGGAAATCTTATTTAGGGGTGTTTCCAACCTTCTTCCTATATATATTACATACATTCTTAGCAATAATATGAACGAAAATAATTCTGTCTTCTATTATCCATTATATTTCATATTTATATACACTATCGTTTAACTATGAAAACGATACTAAACACCTAAACTAATGAATAAATGGGTTGATAATACTTTTTAATTTTATTTAAAAATCCCTCAAATAAAACCAAATTTCATAAAAAAATAACATTTTATTCAGATTTTAAGCTTGCAGTTGCTAACAGTACAAAGATTATCGCATTATAAATGTGTGCACTTGTGCAGTGTTACACAAATACAATATAGTGCCTCATCCATGTCTGAACTAAATTTTTAATATCTGGGATGGTGTTGTAGCAATAAACATTATTTTTACAAAATGAGACTGATGGAAGTATTAGAACTATAATAAAATATTTAAGTACACTCTTTTAAAATAGTCAAAACAATAATATGATTTAATATAGTTTTCATTGATACATTTTATTGGCAGGTACTGCAGGCTAAGCAGAGCAGCAGCTATAGTTGCTGAATCCAATCTTGAAGCATTGTTCTAACAACCAACAAATGAATGCAGTATTCAATGGCAAACATTTTTGGTGACTTTAGGCATTTCCATACATACAAACAGGTACAGGGACAACACAATTTAAATGCAGTAATAGGCACAATATAAGATTAATTTATAGACTATACAAATGATACATGATTGAGAATTAAAATAACGCTAGAAATTAGTGATAAATTCAGCAAATCATTTAAAGGCCCAGTGCCTTAATTTTGCATTGTATCAGTAATTGGTAACTTACAGGATAAGGCACAAATATATGCAAATACTATTAAATGATCTCTAGTAACACAATAAAGAATAGTAATACACCACTGTTTATTGAGATTAGTACATTTATTTATCATTATACAAAACTTGTCAAATTTATCTCACAATTATTAAATTAAAAGGTATTTGCAATCTTATATTGATAGAATGTTTGTATGAATGAAAAAGTATGGAATATAACATCACACTACATCTTTTATCTATAACATAACACAGAAGCTAGGTATCCTTCAATCAAGATATATTTAAAAAGTATAATAATGCGAATATGCTTTAAACACTTAAGATCTATTGTTTGTTTTACTAAAGTTAATAATTTTTATGATTTAAATTTACCTACATATCAAAGCAGCAATAATTATGTAATGTTGCTCTTTGGAACTATAAAACTGTGGTTTTTTAAAAACAAAAATTATCTAGAACAACATTGAACATGCATTGAATAATGAGACCTTTGAGATTTTTACCTATATTGGAAATAAACAATTATGATTATAAGTTATAGAGATTGGTGGAACACATTGTTAGAATTGGTAACTATGACTGATGCAATATAAAATTACTAATGATATAAAAAATAAAATCAAAATCATGCAATAATAAACTTTAATATAAACTCCTTTTGGAGCATACTATTGATAAATATGAATTTTAAGTTTATTCAATTAACTGAAATTTAAACTTATCTGATATACTGCATCAATACTATGCTTAGCACAATGTCATTATAAACTTTAAAATTTGCCTCTAATGGAATAAATGTATTTACAAAATAAATTACAATATTTACATTTAAAATACCGCACAACTAATAGCCTAATCATTAGATATGGAAAGTAAGACATATTTGACCATGTATGCAAGGAATACAAAGCCTACCAACACAAATAGATTCGTCAAAATATAGTACATGTTAGACTGTTGTTCAGTAATCACTTCACCATCACTTGTGGTAGAGTTTTCAGCATGTAGCAAAGCCTCTTGCCGTATCTTCAGCTGCTGCTCTATCTCCTGGACATAATCCGGGAACAACTCGCAAAACATTTTGTTCTTGATATTTGTTTCCAAAGATTCCGCCGCCAAGCAACGCTTTTGGTAATCTGATGTCTCAACAGAGCCTAATGTTGGTGTCTTCTCTAACATAAAGCTAAGTAAACCAGTGAGGATTGTTGATATTGACCAAGCCGGGTTCCATGTGTCGGGATGGAAGTCAGTAATGCTGAGACACAATCGGGTGTTTGTTTTGAACCTACCATTTGGTGTAATCATGTAAATGGATGGCGGTTTGAAAGGGAATTCTCTTGGAAACATGATTTTCCCATGATAGTAGCCGCCCTCGTAGGGACTTTTCTCCGGTCCTTTGACGACGTAATGCCATTCTAATATATTCGAAGGTACTGGTTCCGCCGTCACATATGGAACAGGGTCGTTTTTGAGCCTGAGGTAGTCCTGCTTTAGTCTGCTCGTAGCTCCTGTAACTTTAGTTTTTGCCATGACTTAGCACAAAACAGCAATCAATTAATAGCTTCTTGGATAATAATATGCGTTACACTGCTATCATACACTATTATTTCTTCTCAAACTATATGAATTATTTTTTGGTCGATCGGAATCAATCGCGAATAAATAAAATAATACGTCAAATGATTTGCAGTCACACTTTACGTCATTCAAATCGATTAGGGATGTAATGATGTGCCATAAACAAAGTCTATCCGTAAAGAATAGTATGGTCACGTCACAAAAGTACATAAACACGTTTTTTAGTAATTTTTTTAGTTTGTAGAACTAAAAACTGATAATATTTATATATAAGCGCTACGCACGGCTACACATCAAGCTATACAAATCCAGTATAGGCTGGCCTTAAATTTTACGGAAAGCCTTTAGAATGGGAAATCAATCCAAACTGGATTTGTATAGCTTGATGTGTAGCCGTGCCTCCAGCGGTTCGGAGCTCTGAGCCCTCGATAATACTTAACTATACCCAGTCCCAGTGTATCCAAGGTAGGTATCGGTCAATATTCTAACTTCTGTAGATAATGAAGATGTGTACTGGTTTCTAATAAGCTACAATAAGCTTCCTTGAGTAGGTAAAACCGTGGTGACCAACAAACATGCCCTATTTGTATGCCAATAACTCGTAGCAAACATGTATAGTCGGCAGTACATCAGGTTATACAAAACTGACAAATTCCTCAGAATTATTTTAAACCTTAAAATGTTCAAAATCGACAGAAAATTTGATATTGCGTGGTTACTTGATGTGAACTGGCGACCGTGCTTGGCGCGCATAATTATCGTAATATAAATTTTATATTCAGGCTAAGAAATTAATGAGGTATGGAGATTTTAGTACTTTCTGCGCTTTTTATTTAGGTGGAAATATGCCAACCACGGGTTTTTATAAATAGGTACTAAGACAAAACTCATGTTAACAATTCTTAAAATTTTATTAATTAACAACTTTATCATGCATTATTATCAGTCTCAAAAATGTATTTAATTAAATCCTTTAACAATACCTATGAGTCAAAGAAACACGATAATATATAACAACATTTAAGTACCGCTATGTATCTATTAGCTGATTTCGCAGTCACATTAAACACAAAGGATGTCTTTTACGACTGTTGCAGACGACACAACACCGACCACACAATATTCGCAGTCTACATAAACTTTGAGGAAGTAACTAGCATAGAGTAGATAATACCGCCCATATGAGATCCCGAAATAATAATAGTGACTAGAGATGACGATGACATTAATTAAGCCCATTTAATCACTGATCATTTAAATTTTCCACAAAAAATGATAAGTGAATTAAATCCCAAAATGAAAAGTTCATGATATTATTTCGGAATTTCAGAGGGAGGTATTAGCTAATTAGTACAGTCACCATCAAATATATCGGAGCAAACAGACTGTTCATAATAATCCGAGCAACTAGAGAAATTAAACCATTCGTAATTATCTGAGCAACTAGAGAAATTAAACCATATTATTATATCAGCGATACAAAGTATCAGTCAAGTCATCAGCTTCTATAGCGTATGACACTACTGTTTTGTCACCGTTCTTTTTACCCACCACAGTTATCAGAAATTGCTGCCGCCCTAAATCAATTAATATTGTGCTGTTGAGAGGGACAGTGATATACATAATGTATACTCTATCCCTATCTAACAGCAGTTCTTTTTTTGAACGGACTGCTAATTAAAATATAGGCTTTGGTACTATTTCACGGATACGCGAAAGTGCGGTCACTTAATATTCATTGTACCGTGCCAAAACAACCTCCCTCCACCCCTCTTTTCAATTGATATCTCATTACCCTCCAAACATTTTGTAGAAGCATTTTTGTCTGCTAGAATGCACACATTTGCACTTCTACGAACGTCATCTCGCTTGTATAGTTGGCATTGTAAACTTGTAGTTGAGTATTGTTATGAATGTATTTAAAGTCATGTGCCACAGTTGAGCAGTAAGCTTCGTATTTCATGATTGAGTTGTTTGAGCAGTTCTTCATCGGGGTTGTCTTGCTGCACCAGTCGGTCGCGCTGAGCTATCAACTCGTTGATTTTTTCATTCATTGGATTTTTTGGCGCGTTCCTGAAATGCACGTCGAGTTATAAGAGAAGTTCCGGAGTTTGTTTTTTCTATTGTACTGTTTATTGACACTTATGTGATTATAATCTATGTAAAATCCGTAAAAAGTATTTTTTTTCCAAGTGAACTTAATATAAAAATAAATATCATGAATTTTAAAAAAGTTTAATTGCACGAGATTTTTTTTATTTATGTGTTTATGAGAAATATGTATATATTAACTACTGCAAGGAGGTTTAAAATTAAAATTATACAACTACGATGTAGTTACTTACTTCAAATCGTTGAACATTTCTAATTCCTCGGGACCTGCAGCATCTGTATAAGTATTTAATTATCATCATCTTCGAATTGAAAGCTTTCCCGATGTATCAAAAACCTCGCATGTTGTTTTAGCGGGGCTTTTTCTTACTTGAAGTCGTCACAAAGTGTTGATGGTTATATAAATGAGTAACGAGTACTGATATAAGTAGCTTCCAAAAGTTGTTTGGGAAAATCATGTACCTATTAATAATGATCACTCGCTTAAACATGAAGGAATACATCGAGAATAGTAGATATTATTATCGTAGATCGTAGATCGGCGACACACGTCTATTCGGACCGCCCTTATTCCGTTGCAATAGCGGTGATTTTTGTAGTTCAATTGTATAGTTTGATGTGGTATCGCTTGTACGCACGGCTACACATACAGCTATACAAAAGGCCAGTATAGGCTGGTCTTGAATCGTATGGAAAACCTTTACATTGGGAGGTCAGTTTAAACTGGATTTGTATAGCTTGATGTTTAGCCGTGTATAAGTAACTTACTCATTAAAGAATGTGAGTCGAGCGCGGGCGTGTTCGCCAGTATATCCACATAGAAGTCATCTTTCAACTTCTTCAAGTCCACAAGATTCTGATTCACATTATCTTCATCTTGTTCTTCCATTGGATCCAATCTGCAACAAATTCAAGTTCAAAAGTTTTGATAATAATTTTATTTCGATAAGATCTTAAACATAAAATGAGAATCTTAAGCATAAAATGAAGATTGTAAGACAATCCTTAACATGTTTCTAGACACCAAATGGATTGTTGATCACTTTTCACTTTTATTTCTAAGGCTATAAGGTTAAAAAATGGTCCTTTCAATACTATCTTAGAAATAAATGGATTGGAATGGATTTCGATGTTCTGACCAAACTAGTCTACAGGTGGAAATGTTTTTCCATCTTGACAAAAGACCTCCCGGCTTTAGACATAATCCCCGGCATAGACCAAATAATCTTTGAAAATAATCACCATCATCATCGAAAAAAATATTCCCATCCTACCAGACAAGTAGGGACCTACCAGTCAGGAACATATTAGAGTCAGTCCTAGAGACTAAAAAAAAATGAATCAAAATGCAAACCAACCAAACAACCAAATTCATAGTATTTGCCTCTACATATCAATTTGCCCCTTGGCTATGGCTATACTCTCGCCTATCTTGACGCCGCCGGCACACCTTGGGTGGGTTAGGTAACAGCTATAACCCACTGTACATACCCCATCTCTCCGAGTTGTTTCCTGTCCTGCTGCAGCTGTGTGAGCATCTGTTTCCTGGTGTTGAGCTTGACGAGGTGCAGCTCGCGCACGGCTCGGCCCCACTGCTCCTTGAAGAACGCCTTTGACTGCACCGCGCTGTCTAGCTTCTCTTCTAGGTAACGCTGCAATTACAGTTTGTTCGAAATAAGTAAGCCGATCGGAAGTTAGCCGTTCCGAACTACCGCGGTGATAAAATCGTTTAATTAAGTGTTTTAATACATAAATATCGAAATTAGTTAACAAAATAATTAGAAATGTGAAACATATACGACCCTAATTATCTTTATACCGACTCTTTCTATTAAAATTTACCACTTCTAAACCACTTACAGATAACTTCCGATCGGCTTACTTATTTCGAACAAACTGTAAGACTAAGTTTTTTACAACATTCCTTCTTAAGGTTGTCACTTGGGCAATGCTGACGGTAGCTAGTCTTATATCTTTCTTCTTATATATTAAAAAACAATTGCTGTTCGTTAGTCTCGCTAAAACACTACAAAGACTAGACCGATTTCGATTATTTCTGTTTTGAATTATTTGTGCAAGTCCAGGGAATGTTTTACAGTGAGAAAATATGGAAAAATTGGATCCGGTAATTGACACTGCGATCAAGTTCGGAAAGGACTAAGTCTGTCGGGTCCACTAGTACTCAATATAAAACAATGACTTGTTTGTGTTCAAAAATCTATTTACATAAATAATTGAATGATATTGCAGCAGCAGAGTGGGTACCTAGATGAAATGGAAAGCGAACCGATGGTAGACCAGCTGTCAGATGGGTGGTAGGAAAGACATGGTTGTCAACCGCAAAAAACATAGATAAATGGTAATAAATCCATATACATACCAGTTCCTGTATAAGACTTGCAGTTTGATCTTTCGTTAGACCAGAATATCGACTCTCGGATTCCTTTTCGGTGTTTTTTATATTATTCTGAAAACCATAAAATAATTAATACGTATCAAAAAAAGTATATAATGATCAAGCAGCACTTGAATCACCTATTATTTGCCAAGAGAGCAATGCTTTTACGACTACTTATCATATAATATTATGCGAAGCTAATTTGAATCCTGGTTTGTGAGGAAAATTCCCCCCTCCTGCCAAAGCTTGGGATCCTCGCACTTAAAGTGTTTCGTTTTGGGTTCTTGGTAGGTCCACCATGAAACGATGCCAGTTTTTCGTGCTTCTGGCCGTTAATTAAATTCTGTTGTCCGTAACTGGTTCCAATTTACACTCACAAATACTTATTTTTATCACCTTGAGTAGGTCCACTTGTTTCTCCAGCTGCTGTATTTTCAGCTCTAACTCCTCAACCCTCATGTCTTTAAGCTTGAGCTGGTGATTCATGTCGTCTTCCAGCTTCTGCGAGGCTTCTCGCAACTCCTGGTATTTGGCAGTGTAGTGTGATTCCAAAGCTTTCTTTGCATCTAGCAGCTGAAATATAATAATGTAGAATATGCTTATACAAGAGAAATTTTAGTATATGCGAAACTCGGAACACGTGTCTAGTATTTTTAGGTAAAGAATCTATGTACAAAGTTTCAACACTGTATCTTGAAAAATGTCAAAATTATAAGCTTGTTATGTTATCTGGTTTTCCGTCACATGAATCTCTAGCATCGACTTTGGGCGACTGAAGGGGTTGTTTAACCCCCCAATCTGATGTGCGCCCCCGCCTCGTGCCACTATGACCGGCAGGGACCTGTTTTGTGCGCGTTTAATTGCGGATAGGTACTTAAAATTTTTGGGAAAAAATATAACATGCTGTAAAAATTATTGGAATCGATTCAGTTACTTATTCTGACCAAACTATATTCTGGTTTCGCATATACTTAAAATAATGTTGTATAATCTAGAATACGAGGAAAAATATTGTCGGTATGAAGTTTGCCAGCCTGAATAAGAAGGGCGTAGTGGATCATTAAAATGATCGTGCGTTGACCGATAGTTTCTTGAGAGTTTGAATTTGGTACTAAATTCTTAAGAAAATTTGAATATTTTATCCCTCATGTGAAAACCTTTACGAAAATTGCTTATTTTGTTGAAATCTCGTCATCATTTTGTGATGAAAATGATGGAAATCAAAGTTCTCTTAACCTTCGTTAAAATCAGAACTGTCAGTTAAATATCTATTTCTTGGACCATCCTTCTCAGGAATCAGAAAATTAACTATGTATATAAAAACCGACATACAACTCATTGAATTATCAAGACATTTCAGAAACATATAACATTATATTAAGTACGCCTTGACACGGACCTGGCATTTCGTAATCACGTCGTAAATGTTTGTAAAAAAGCCTATAGGAACCTAGGTTTCGTCCTAAGAAGAGCAGAGGGTTTTACAAGCATTGCTGCGCTAACTTCTTTGTGCAATGCATTGGTAAGAAGTCAGCTCGAATGTAACGCAATCATATGGGCTCCGCATGAAACTAAATACAGTCTCATGCTGGAGCGTATGCAAAATAAATTTACTAGGTTTTTGTACCTGAGGTGGTATGGTGTATATCCATTTTATCCATTGATGTATCCAACTTTGTTTGTTATAGGCATGGTGGGATACAATAAATTGGAAACAAGGAGGGACATAGCTCTTGCCACCTATATTTTTAAATTACTGCGTGGCAAGGCTTCAAACCCAGGTATATTAAAAGAAATAAACCTGTGGGTGCCCAACAATTATGTATTGCGAAGGCGACGGCCACGTCTATTGGCGGTGCCCAGTAGTAGGACCAATTTACTGAGTAAAGCCCCTTTAACGCGTACCTTGGGTGTACTCAATGACGTAGCAGACAGCATGGATATTTTTACTTGTTCTCTGAGTGAGTTCACAAAAATCACGATGTTCAGAATATGTTATAGTCAATAATAAATATGTAATTATGGCCGCACTATTGAATTAGGAAATTCCTGTAATGATAGTGATGCTGAGTTAATAAATAAATAAATAAATTATCTGGCAGATATGATACAGGCGTCCGCTGAAAAATAATTTTGGGAAATTCGGATTTAATGATATTGATGCAGGCAGCACCACAAAGTACAGCTACATACTAATTATTTTTTTTTAAAAAAAAGCTTACTAGCAATGTGGGTCACACATTACTAGTATTCTTGTTAACCCCTCGTGCTAAGCTAAATGCTTGTGTTACGAGTGGGTTCACGTCGGTAGTGCAATGGGTGGGGTTCGAACCGGCAATCACATGATCGCAAGTCCGATGCCCTAGCCATTAGGCTACCGCCGCTTTATATATATTAATACGTTGAATCATACCTTTTTCTCTCTCTCCGTATTGCGATAGCCTCTAAGTCTAAAGTCTTCGGTGGCACGACTCAAGTCAGCCGCAAGATTGCGACACTGCTCAATACCTTTACTCAGTTTGCATTCTAAGTCCACACGCTTTTTCGCCCATTCCTTTGCTAGGAGTTCTAAGTGATATTCTTCTTTGCGTTTGAGCTGAAATAAAACAAGATAGTTAACAAGCTGCGCGTATTATCTTTAGTCCCATTGCCACTTGTGTAAAGTCTAGTATATTATTATGACTGCCTCGTTGGTCTAGTGGTCCCAATCGCGACTGCTACGCTCGAGGTCTTGGGTTCGATCCCCAGGTCGAGCAAAGTGTTATTGAATTTTTCTATGAAATTCTCAGTAGCAGCTCGGAGTCTGGATTTGTGCCCGGTGAATGGCAATAGGCTCGCCCCCTATTACATGGGACCTAAACATACCGGCGAACTGTGGGTGTACATTAAGTACACCTCTGCCTAACCCTTCGGGGAATACAGGCCTGATTGTATGTTAGTATATTATTATTATTCAAGCCCATTTCTGGGCAAAGGCTTCATTTTTTTTTAAAAAAAAATCTTACTAGCAATGTGGGTCGCACATTACTAGTATTCTTGTTAACCCCTCGTACTAAGCTGAATGCTTGTATTACGAGTGGGTTCACGTCGGTAGTGCAATGGGCGAGTTTCGAACCGGCAACCGCAAGATCGCAAGTCCGACGCCCTCGCCATTAGGCTACCACCGCTTTCCTCTTTCCTTTTATCTGATGTTTTAACGACCTAATCTGTCTCGAAAGTGTTAATATTATGATGCTCTGGTTAAATACCTATAACCTACGAATAAATAATACTCAGGAAATGTAACTGCGTTAAGAAAATGACCCAACAAAAGTTGTGTCCAAGTAGGCGGGGCTTCAAAATTGTGTCCAGCGCGCCATCAGTCGGACATTTTCCTTGCAAGCGAGCATATGTCAAACGTTTTAGCTTAATATCATTGTGAATCATCATGCCATCATGTGTTGTGAAGTGGTGCAGGAGACATACAAGATTAAAATGTCCAGAGATCACTTTTCACTTGTAAGTAGTAGCTTAATTATAATTATATTCAAAGTTGTTCAAATACGTTCTCAAAACGAGATGGTCAATATTATGCAAAATGAAGTCAGTCAATTTTTTACCTAATTTAGAAAGAATGTTTCTAGATGAAATATTGAAAAGTAAATCGATAAAATTTAGATATTGTTATAAGACTAATGTATTTTGTTTTTTTTTAGTTACCGTGCCGATCCCATTCGGCAAAATAAGTGGATAGCTGCAGTTCAATTAGAAAGACGAGAGTATGACTGGATGCCTGTGAAAACTAGCAGACTATGCTCCATGCATTTTGATGAAAAATATTTATACAAATCATTAAAGGGATATACCATGTTACACAAAACTACAGTACCAGTTTGTACAAATATCCACATACAAATGAAGTACCAGGTCAACAGAAACCTTAAAGGAACCTGGTGACCTATTGCTAAGGTTATGATCAGAGCAAACAAACGACCCAATTGAATACACTAACACTATTTCAACGCTCCAACAATAATAGATGAAGTCGCAATTCTTGTTGGCAAACCATCGGCTTTGTTCGTTTTAGCACCATACAACAAAACGAAAAAGTACCCAATCTAAGACTTTTTAGTAACCGACGAAAAATATCTACGCGGGGGGGGGTCCAGAATCATGTACTGAATTCATGGTAAGCATGGTTGTGCGTCGAAGTCCCTTCCACCCTGTATTAAGTATAAATTCTAAAAAATCACAATAGTATAAAATATTTAATATAATTATAATATTGTTTTATTATTGACTTGGTCCGGTCTACTTATTGCATAATATTTTCCACGCCATTTTGACTCAGATGTCATAACAGACATTACAGCACGCGCGTGAACCAATCCCTGTTTTCTCTCTGAATTTAAACCAATTACCAAGCATGTCTATTTGAAACATCGCAAGTGATTCGAATTTTGAATCGTCGTCATTTCGTTTGAAGTATGCCCACTTTTTGAGCGGAATTTGTTCCGAGTTACGCTTCCTGAGTATTATTTATTCGTAGCCTATAACGATAAATGTTATTTCTTTCTGCAAATATATATTTTAAAGACACATTTTAACTAGATGGCGGCGGCGTTTCCTTACTGATGACTTCTGAGAAGAATCTAGACAATGAGGGCTTCTTTTAAAGTCTAGGCAACAGTAGTATTATCAGATCTGCAAGTTTCATTTTCAATGACTGAACAACCCTTTTGAAGAAAGACCAATATGAGTACGTACTTGTAATTTGAACAGTTCCTGTTGTTTTTCCTTCCAGTCTTCGAGCTCATCAACAAACTTTTGCATTATGGAGTCACGTTCTGTTGCCGGGATTACGTCTTTAACCATGTCTAGAAAAATGATATATTTTAAAGAATATTATGGATTTTAAGTAGGCAGGTTTATCACGATACTTTCTTTCACGGATTTAATTACCGTCCTCGTCAGTTGCAAGGGAATGAAGGACATGATAGCTGTAATATATAAAAATATAACATAATAATTATCCTAATAATGTTAATTAGTCTATTCACCTCTCGGATTATGAGTAATACAGGTGTCGCTTTTACTTGTTTCAAACTTTATTGGTTCCCTGAAATAAAGCAATACTTTTTATACATTTGACGTTCAACCATACACTCAACTTTATAGTTGTAGTTGCAGTGGCGTAGCACGGGTCACTAGCACCCGGTGCGGATCCCGAATTTGCCGCCCCTTAATTTTTTAAATGAATAACAAAAAATGTAGGCCATGATAAAACTAAACTGAAAAGTAAACAAATGTTCTCACATAAAAAAAAGTTAAATTCATTGTTAATACTGTATTTTATTCCACAACGAAACAATCATAAGATACTTGTTTTTGGAACGAAGTTCCTTATCGCGCGTTGTGAAAGGGGGCTAGACAGAAAAAAATCTTACGAAAAGTTGTCACGACACTTTTTGCTATAGTAAGCTATTGTAAGCTGTGCAGCGTGCGCATGTTTCTCTGTCTGTCTCTCTCTTTCTCTTTGTTTTATTTTACATTTTGTTTATTTGTTAATAATAAAAAAAATATTATTATAACTTAAAAATATAAAATTTTATTACAATTCCTTCACTAATTGATCGAAAGGAACTTCGTTCCATCCGGGTGTCCCTTGACACCTCTCAAGTTTTTTTTTAATATTTTTTTGACCATCTGTGAAATGCCGCCCCCGCCAAAGTGCCGCCCGGTGCGGACCGCACCCCCCGCCCCCCCCACGCTACGTCACTGTGTAGTTGAATTTAAATGCATTTTCTAATGTATCCGTAATTAGTTAAATGCAAGATTTTTAAAAACATTTGAAAGTATGCTAGTATATCTTCATTTCGGTACTTTTTGAGGGAATAACCCCGAGTTGGAAACTCGGGGTTATTCCTCAAAAACAACGACGACGACAAAACATGTTGCAAACATATATCTAACTCTATCGAACTCTGAAAGAGTGAGTGGGATAGATCGCTGTTTGCAACATGTTTTGCCGTCAGTGGGAACGCGGGGTAGTGCAGATACATAGATTATAGTTTTTTTGTGATGAGGCACACAAAAATGATAAGTATAAGTGTTTATACATATCCAGCCGTGAGCCCTTGTCACAGAGCGGTACGGACTCGGTCCCGGCGTCGCCTCGCTCCGCTCCGGGCTCGCTCCGCTCCGCTACGGGCTCGCTCCGCTCCGGCGGCTCCTCGCACTGCACCTGCATGTCGGCGGTGACCGGCCGTATACGAGAAGCAAGGAGCTTCTCTTGGCTCATAGCGAAAGAGTCACACATTTTCTTTATTAGATCTGCTATTTCGTTAGTTTGGAGGACTGAGTCACCCGATGCCGTTTTGTATCTGAAAGTATATTATCATAAGTAATTTTAACAATTAAATTAGATAAAAAAAATAGTAGGCTACGATTTCATAACTATGACGAAAAAATAAGAGGAATTAGAAAGAAGTAGCCCAATATTGAGTGGATGATGGAGTATTTTGCCCAGAAATGGGACAGTTCAGACAAGATCGCAAATTATGTAAAAAAAAATATCGCATATTTATTCAACGGGCACAACTGCACAAGATACTTATAAAACTGTGTTCTTCTCTGAAAAAAACAAGGACTGTTCCGAATGGAAAAATAATTAACGTGTAAAATACGATACCTACGATCTCAGGCAGGAGTTGATCCTGCGTTCCTCCGGTTAAGTACACCGGAGGCTTTACCTCCAGCCAGCTTTAAGCCACTAAGCTTCCGAAAACTACTGACTGTGATATCAAATTTCTCTTCCACATTCTACGTCTTAAAGTGACGTCAGCTTCATTTATTCGTCGGATTTCCACAACAAGTTGTAACCTGCGGGACGGTATTACGGTATTACCTGGCAGTATTCCTAGCAGCCATATTGGTGTAGGCCACTTCGCCCACATCCTGGTCGAGGTTGGTGCAGCTGCCGCTCCGGAAGTCCAGGATATGCTCCTGAGGCAAAGGCTCTCGCGGACGACTGCTTTCTAAATGGGTCGCGCTGCGGGCGGTCAGGTTCTTTGGCTTCTAGAAAATTCATTAGGTACTTATACTAGTTCTCGTTCACAACTTTGTTCGCGTGGATAAACCGCACTGCTAAGGCATATTGTAGAATTTTAATGGTCGGATACAGTGAGTCTATGAAAACGGGACATGTCATGTGACCATGTCAATCCATTTGGATTAAAGGGCATAATACTGATATCCTATTATGATGAAAAAAAAATTGAAAAATACCTATCCAGTTTATTACGGTTATAACGCATGGCATATATAAGCAGCTGGAAACTGCATATTAAAATTGTTGATGGAACATATTTTTATGTTGTTATTTATTCCGAGGTGATAATAAAAAACACAAATATCTTAATAATAATATATAGCGTTAGGGCGGTTATTAGAAATACGACGGAGATATCATCCTATTTGTTTCTAAAGACACTTTAATCTAAAATGCAGCAACTTGCACACAACTTTAGGGAGGCACAGTTACATTAATCATACCTGTGTATAATGCTTCACACCAACATATCTGAGACTCATATCGACATCTACATACGGCCGCCTCCCGTTGTCAAAAGCCGGCGTATCATCACACCGCATTATAAAGCATCGCTCATGGATCGTGAATGTCCCTTCAGAGTTACAGAAATCATCCACAAAGTGGCGTGTGGACTCAGTGGGGATTAGCTTACGAAGGTTCATGCTGCAAATGCCTGAAAATAAAACATAACATACCATCACGCCTGTATTCCCCGAAGGGTAACGCAGAGGTGTACTAATGTACCTACACCCACGTTTCGCTTGTATGTTTAGGTCCCATGTAATAGGGGGCGAGCCTATTGCCATTAACCGGGCACAAATCCAGACTACGAGCTGCTACTGGGAATTTCATAGAAAAACCCAAATAACACTTTGCTCGACCTGGGGATCGAACCCAGGACCTAGCGTAGCAGTCCCGCTTAGGGCAACTAGACTAATGAGGCAGGCAGGCAGTGAAATAAGGTATAAAATATATACTAACATTATAAATAAAGAGAGATAGACAAAGATAGCTGGTCCTCTCTCCATAGTCCACTTCCGGAGGTCCAATTCCCGTTGGACCTCAGGTGCTTTACACTCACCGTACTAAATGCAACAGTATGCATACCTACAGTTTGTTCGAAATAAGTCAGCCGATCGGAAGTTGTCTGCAAGTCGCTGCGCAGTAGGCATTTTTACGCCTAGATCAGTAGCGCGCAGGGGTGGTAATGGCGCGAGGGGCGGGGTCAGCGGCGCTTCGTTACTCAATCCTTAGTGTTTGATGCATAATTCTGTCTCGCTCCCCAAGTACACAGTCAGTGCCAAAAGTGCTACGCGTTGTTTTTATTTTGACATTATTGTTGTTTAGTTTTTGGTTATTGTTTTTGTTATTTCTCAATGTTATTGTATCATTGTGGTTTGTCCTTGCTTCTCTTTGCGGAAAAATGCCTAAACGCATCACTGTTTTGCAAATCTGTGAACTATTTAAAATTTAAATGACAATTTAATGATTTTGTGAAAATTCATGTATGGATTTTATAAATAAAAAATCCAGCAATATTACACGTAATTCTAACAACTTATTTATCTTATTTTCGAAATTATTTAAATACGTTTCCGAACGCTAACACTTTATTACGCGACTGCAACTGCGCGGCCCTAGAAAACGGCTAACTTCCGATCGGCTTACTTATTTTGAACAAACTGTACCTACTGCTATTTGACGTCCATATTCTGTGGGAGGGTAGTACCTACTTCCCCGGTTCACCCACTATGCATCTGCTACTTGACGTGGATAATCTGTGGGAGGGTAGTACTTCCAGGGTCGTGCCGACTCATTCATGCTTTGATTTAAGAGGAGTGTCTCTCGCGAACACAACAATGTTGCACCGTTGTCGCTGTCTCTATTCCTCACGATGCGAACGCGTGCCCGAGAGGTGAAATACCAATACATTTGCAACTTTATCGCGCGTATTTCTTGTTCCGAAATTTGGAGATTACTCTTTTAATATAGTTATAACCTAGTTTATATTTCTTATAAAGGGATATTCATTATGTTATCTGGGTTCCCCATGAGTCAAAATGGTTGTGTATTGATACATTATCTTGAAATACTAGCATAAAGTTTTCATCGAAAATTACCAACCTTTGAACCAAATTACGTATTTTAATGATAAGATTGTTACTGCTATTTTAATGGCAAATTCAAGAAAGGGCCAATCTACGTTTGTATGGAGCGCGGAGCGGATACTATCCTCTTTAAATAATCCTTTAGATGTGTTTACCTGCATCCTTCTCGCCGGCACAGACCTTGGTGACGAGGTGCGGGCACTCGGAGAAGTACCTCCCGAGTGTGGCCAGGTCCGAGGCCAGCCGCAGCGACGTGCGCTGGTTGAAGTGGACGCTACTGCCGCCCGTGCTGCTAGGAGCTGCACACACCCTGATTAACATTCAACATAATATCAATAGGGTAAAGATAGCTGGGAGTCGTTGGATGCAGGCGGAATATAACCGGTTGTTGTGGAAGTCTATGGAGGAGGCCTTCGTTCAGCAGTGGACTTCATTTGGCTGATATGATGATGATGATGATGATATCAATAGGGCTTACTACTATACTCAAATAAATATGATGCAAAGTAAATAAATGATACGACTGCCTCGTTGGTCTAGTAGTCCCAATCGCGACTGTTACGCTAGAGGTCTTGGGTTCGATCCCCAGGTCGAGCAAAGTGTTATTGGGTTTTTCTATCAAATTCTCAGTAGCAGCTCGGAGTCTGGATTTGTGCCCGGTTAATGGCAATAGGCTCGCCCCCTATTACATGGGACCTAAACATACCGGCGAACTGTGGGTGTACATTAAGTACACCTCTGCCTAACCCTTCGGGGAATACAGGCGTGATGGTATGTTATGTTATGTTAAATAAATGATAATCCTAATGAATTTTACTAATATTTAATAATTATACTAAATAAAATGTATAGTAGTAAAAGTTAGGGATGGCAGAAGAAACATTATTTTAAAGCAGAATAAACGATGTAGAGATGAGGGCTTTGAGAAGTATGTGTAGTATAATTTTGAAAGATGAGGAACAGTGTGATAAAGGAGTATTGTGGAGTCAAAAAATATGTGGTACTAAACAAGGATTGAGAAAGGTTCGATCACATAGAGGGGAATGGATGAAAGGAGATTGACAGTAATTGTAATGGCCTTGGCGAACCGCAAAAAAATGCGAATGTTCTTAAAAAGGCCAGGTTACGAGTACCTTAAACTGGCTATCTTGCATGAGGAGGTTAATGATTGCAGATGAAGCGAAAGTATTATGTCAAGATCGTAGCTAGTGTAACCTTATAGTCTCTGCCTACCCCCATGGCAGACAGGCGCGTAGCAATATGTATTTAATAAATAATACTACGCATAGATGTCGACTACTTACCTATCCGTCATAATGTTGTGTGTGAACACAGAATAAGTGACGTAACATTCTACTTCTTTGTTTGAACCTCGATCTGGCAATAACTGAAAACATTATGTACATTATATACAGCGGATTTTCATTCTTATAATACTATTCGGACGTAGGTTAGTCTTTTAACTGTTGACTAGGGATGTGTTGACTTTTGGATTGCTTGATGAAAAGCGTAAACAGAATCGTCGAAACATAGGTATAAACTCACCAAATCTAAATTTTCGACAGCGCCAACAACAAAACTGAGTACAAACAGTTGTTTGCCGCTGCCGATCTGTATAAGTCCCTCGTCACATAGCAGCGAGGGTTGGAGGTCCGGCGATGACACTGTCTTCTTCCTCTCTGCTTCATACTCCTCTGTAAAAAAAAAAACATTTATAACATAACGTACATACTATACACCACAATTCGCCGGTATGTTTAAGTCCCATGTAGTAGGGGGCGAGCCTATTGCCATTCACCGGGTACAAATCCAGACTCCGAGCTGCTACTGAGAATTTCATAGAAAACCCCAATAACACGCTCAACGTAGGGATCGAATCCAAAACCTCAGCGAAGAAGTCGCGCTTAGTACCACTACACAAAAAAAGGACATTTGCTTAATAAAATACTAGTTTACGCAACTTTGTTTTCATTGTTTTGTTGTATGAAAAAGGCTAGACAGAGGTACGAATGAAAATTTTATAGAATAACCCTAGAAAAGTGCTCCAACTCAAACAGTGTTATTGAGCTATTGAAATAAACCTCACATGGCATATTATTTTTGATAATAACAGTTTCAGATTCATGTAATCATAACTAAGTTATGTAATTTATTACATACTCAAACTCTTTAACATTGACTTCGCAGAAGGGGCATTTGACGTCGGGTTTGCGGCCGGGTAAGCAATTTCATTGCTATGAAACAAACGCAACTCATTCCTCTGAAAAAAATACATTACACATTATTCCTTATGTGTCTCATAAGCATCTTGCTTAACCATGTTATTGAATAACCAAGTTGATATACCTAATGAAGAAATTTTCTACAAATAGCTTATTAATTGGATCATAAATTATGTTATAGCTGAACAAATTATCTTCCTCATTCCTTTATACGCAATTAGTTTTTCACCGATACAACCATTTATGTAGATAACATTACAGTTAGTAATCAACAAAAACAACAAGTTACATGATTATTCACATGCAATAGAAAATCGGTAATTATTTTTTTCTAGTAGTCTAATAATTATAATACTCTAATAGACTACCTCATTAGATTAGTAGTCCTGAGAGCAACACTAGAGGTCCTGGGTTCGATCCCCAGGTCGAGCAGTGTTATTGGTTTTTTTCTATGAAATTCCCAGTAGCAGCCCGGAGTCTGGATTTGTGCCCAGTTAATGGCAATAAACTCGCCCCCTATTACATGGGACCTAAACATACGGGCGAAATGTGTAAGTACACCTCTGCCTAACACTTCAGGAATGCATGCGTGATGGAATGTAAAAACTTATTGAAAATTAGGCCCTAAAACAGTTTTAGTCACCCAGTATAGTATAGTATCCACACCATGTATATATGGTTTATAATATTTTAGTGAAATTTTCCCATGTTTTAATAGTAATTGAAGCTATCATGTGGTTGCTACATGATTGCAAGTGCGACGCCCTAGCCATTGGGATACCTGCGTTTCAATTTAAATTATTTCCTTTTATAGTGCTTTATAATTCATTACAATAATACATACATACATACATATTGTCACGCCTGTCTCCCATGGGGGTAGGCAGAGACTATAGATTTCCACTTGCTACGATCCTGGCACACTACTTTTGCTTCATCTACATTCATTAATCTCTTCATGCATGACCGTCAGTTTAGGGTGCTCGGAACAATATTTACAATAATAACATTTATTTTCTTACAGGTGTTGGTGTGTTAACCCTATCTTCAATGGAGAGGCTCATCAGCAACTGTGGATGGCAACACTTGCCTTCAGATTTGACTCCAAGAAGCCTGTGCCATGAGTGTTTAATCTGAAAATGGATAACAATGTAATCTTACACTGAAAAACACTAATATATGCAAGCTTAATATTACACTATTACTACTAATTACTTAATCAACTATTCTTACATCTTCTTACACATTCTTACATAATTTATATTATGATGATACTTTCAGGAGGTTTATGTCACAAAATCAGACCAGGGGCCGTATTACCACGTATTCATGCCATCATTTTTAGGGTGTGAGAGAGGGATGCCGCTCTACAGATTAAATAGTGGCGTCCCTCTTTCACAACGTAAAAATGATGGCATTAATACGTGGTAATATGGCCTCTGTTGTAAATAACGAAACTTTTGCGATTTTCCAACAAGTGTTTCATATGAAAAACAAAAGACATTGATATTAAGCTACTGAGACATACATCAACAATCTTGTTGGATGGGCACGGCTGTGCTCCTAGTAAGCTCAGTAGAAGGTATCCCACTTTATCTTTACGTCCCTGTGTTCCCATAGTAAACACCTCCACTTTGACTGGCACATTCTGCACTCGTAAACTGAAATATAATAAAGGTCATCATGAATACAACCATTCCATCTGCATACAAATTATCTCTATATCTCTCTCCACAAAGATATTATGAATTTAAGTGAAGTTCACATTTTTTTTTAACAAAAATAAATATTCTCTAGAGTTTCTGTAGTACACAACACACTGTAGACTTAGATCACGAGGTTGGCTTAATAATATTGTTGTTGTTTGCAATGCAATGACATGTGTGTATGAAAAAATCATTAAAACAAAAGGTGTTGATTACCTGCGAAACCTTCTTTTGTCTGCCTCCCAAACAAGTTCAGCATCAAAAATAGGAGCATGTGAAGGTACCGCAGGGTCCGTCTCTAACATATACCCATTAAGGGATCCGCTTACTATAAATGGGGTCCGTAAAAAACCAAATCCAAGTCCTAAAAATGTTTAAAAAATTACTATTGATATTTTTGGCACATTACGAGATTCTGTCACATCAAGTTTCGGAAAAAGGTATACCCTCTTTTACATGTAGAACAATTTGAATATTAGGTCCACGTAACTCATCCATATTTTTAATTTGTTGTTGAAAATACTACAAAATATTAAAAATCAAATCAAACGCAACTGTAAACATTGCCTTCCAAAATCAAAGAATGACAATGACATGACTTAAGTCGACATTAGAGATGGGTAGCTCGCGAATGAGAGATAAAAATGAGCTAGCTCTTTGTTTCCAATCTAGCTCTCACTCACTCACTCGCTGAGAGACTAGCTCTCCGGCTCAATTAGTTCAATGAATCTTCATTGTAAATCGATCTTTATTTTTGTGGAAACAAAGTAGAAAGTGCTTTATCATATTTACTTATCTAGCTCTTCGCATCAATCAGCTCAGTGGTTCTTCATTGTAAATTGATCTTTATTTTTATGGAGACAAAGTCGATCTTTATTTTAATAGAGAGCATTTCCTACTTTGGGAAATGCTTTATCATATTTACATATCTAGCTCTCCTGATCAATTAGTTCAATGGATCTTCATTGTAAATTGATCTTTATTTTTATCAAAACAAAGTAGCAAATGCTTTGTCATATTTACATATCTAGCTCTCCGGATCAGTTAGCTCAATGGATCTTTAATGTAAATTGATCTTTATTTTAATGGAGACAAAGTAGGAAATGCTTTAGGATATCCACATATCTAGCTCTCCGGGTCAATTCGCTCAATGAATCTTCATTGTAAATCGATCTTTATTTTTATAGATACAAAGTAGAAAATGCTTAAGCATATTTACATATCTAGCTCGCTGATCGCTCACATGTTGTAATGAAAGGGTATGTAAGTATATCTATCGCTCACCGAATAACTCATTGACTCAGGATTCAATTTGAGCTAAATGAGCTAAAGAGCTAAAATAATGATATATCTCTTTTGATTGAAAGAGCTATATCTCTCTTTTCTTTTCATTGAGCTATTTCTCGCATCTCTAGTCGACATATAATGGAATGGAATGTCAAGGAAACGAAATAATTTACAATGTCAAATAAGAAGTGTTGCAAAAGCAAATATACATATAAAAAATCTATAAATTTGAAATTTTCGGAATAATGATTAACAGAAATTGAACTGAATATAAATTAATTATTATTGTAAAGTTATAATTATTTTACGTACATATTTCAATATATTTTGATAAAAAGTATGACAAGGGCTTCGAGCAACACGGAAATTGAAGGACAAGGATGACTATCTTGACTAGTGTTGATATTTTATCCGGATAAATACTGATAAAATATATCCTTTTTTACTTGAGTATTTATCCAAAACAGCGGATAAATACTGTTTACAGTTTTCGTTACGTTATTTTATGTAAATTTTGACATTTTACAAAACAAAAGGATTAAACAGAAACATACCATCACGCCTGTATTCCCCGAATGGTAGGGCAGAGGTGTACTAAAGTACACCCATACTACACCGGCATGTTTAGGTAGCATGACGTAATAAATGAAAAAAAAAATAGGGGGCGAGTCTATTGCCATTAACAGGGCATAAATCGGACTCAGAGCTGCTACTAAGAATTTCATAGAAAAACTAAGATTTTGGTCAACTGGGAAGCGAACCCAAGACCCCTAGCGTAGCAGTTGCGCTTAGGATCACAAATTGAAATTCGCTGTCAATAAAATAATTATGAAAATATAGATTAGTGCGTCTTTGGCGCCAAATTCAAATTTTTATTGGTTCTTCGAAAATTGTTCGGCCATAACACATTCTAGGTCTAATCAATTCAAAATAGTTTCACTCCAATTATGAATATTTATTTGTAGAAATCAAATACTATAATCGTTATTCATTCTGAAATCAATTTTATTACTATCAGACGCTTCAGAAACATATTGCTTCGTTTCAGACCGTAATAATGTAGGTAGTTTATTAGAAAGCCCAAATAACAATACTAGTTTCCACATATAAAAAAATAACCATCCAAAGCTTATAAATATAAATATCATTTTGAGTAAATATCCGATAAAAATGAGTAAAAACGAGTATTTATCATCCGCCCATCACTAATCTTGACAGCAACTTTGACGAAACCGGAAATAAAATTATATTCCATTTTAAAATAGTCAAAATAGTTTTAGTATTTATGATCGATATATCATTGATTGAATAATAAAATACTTACTATCTACATAATTAAAATAAATATTTTGGATTAATTTTATATATCCTAATCTAACTCAGAGCTCACTTTTAACAAGCTATGATTATTAGGTTTTCACATTGAATCTAATTTTGTGTTTATTTGTTTCCGCGAAAATGACAATAATTTTCAATAGCACTTGCATGAATTCGTTGAATGTCAAAAATAACAATTTTATGCCTACAAAAATGTGTCGTTAATTTTTATATGTTTTTTATATGATATGGTTTGAAAATCTACATAATTCACTATGAAGAAGTTTTTATACGAATACAAATCTAAAACTGCACGATTTCTAAGTCAATCTGAGACAGACGCTTCGTTAAGGTAAACAATCGTTCTGTGGCTATATTTATTTGTCGTTATTTCTAACTACCCTAAAAGTGATAAGTAAATTAGAATGGAGTATTGTACGGTAGTACTAGAAGGTGCACATTGTACGGTTGACGAGCCGTCTGTGACCGCAGCAGACTAGAGTTGGCGAGGGCCGACGCTCAACAACCGGCGCGCATGAAGTGGATCACCGGAGCGCAACGAAAAGTAATTTGTACAAAAAACCAAATTCAACTCATTGCGAATGCCGCGTTGTTCGTGATGTTTTGTCTGACCGCACAATATATCGGCGGTCATTGTTGCTAGTCGTTTTTTATAACGATCGGACTTCTAATGCGCCGGTAATGTTCAGCGTGATTCTCGCATCAGTTTAGTTTGTAAAGTTGTTTTTAATTCGGTATAAATGTTATTTAGTTGCTAATACAGTCGGCTTGTTTACTGTGCGATCATAATTCGATCAAAAAGTGGATTCTTTGCAGGACATGGGAGTTTTTAAGTGGTTGCGCCGGTGAGTACGTAAATCTTTTCCTATATTTTATTGTCTAATTTTTGTGTACTTTTTGTAAAATAAATCTGTAATTCGAGAAAATAATCTGTATTAGCGGCATCTCTCAGCAAATTGCTCAGGAGTTTTCCGCATTTTTTCTTAAAAAAAAGATCTAGTTTTATTCTATAGGCTTGGAGATGGCGCTATTATAAATTTAAACCATTTTCCGATCCCAATGCACTGCACAATACCTATTTGAATAAAAACTTAGTTTTGCAATGTTTACGAGTTTCGTATCTACCCATCAAATGAATTTATCTACCTTTAAACTGCTTTACCTTTGGACCGAAAACTCAATGTCGATTACAATGAAACATTTAGGTAGGTAGTAGATACCTATGCACAATGTACCAGGATGATGTAAGTGGACCATCGAACGTTGAATCATCGGAATTGTACACGGTACCTACAATAGATTTGATTTCATTCCAATACAGGCCAAAAGCTTTGTGTGCTCCTAACCTATTGCCAATAGAAATCACAGGTGAATGCAGTTAATTATTGCAACGAAACTTAGTTTTGCAGTCTAGTTTAGTCATTATCTGTACTCCAGGACAGGTGTATCTTAGGGATTTTCTAGGTAAATATTGTGTGCAATTTTCGCAGAAAATGTTTGCTAGCACTGCCTAAACCCACAACCAGTTTGTGAAAACCTTTCATTGCCGTAATTAGGTCGACGTAAGGTTCAGAGTTCATCGCCTTTTCGCTATAAGTTCGTTCACATTAGAGTTAGATAGAGGTAAGTTGCTATTAAACATACCTATTATCTACCTGTAAAGGTGCTCTATAAAATATTTCCTGTAAAGGTGCAGTAGTGCCTACCTACGTACGTAGGTATCCTCCTCAAGAATAGTTACCTACCTAAGTACGAGTTTAGCTTACACGGCATTTTCGGTTTGTTCGAAATAAGTAAACCGAGCGGAAGTTAGCCGTTCCGAACTACCGCGGTGATAAAATCGTTTAATTAAGTGTTTTATTACATAATTATCGAAATTAGTAAACAAAATAATTAGAAATGTGAAACATATAATATACGACTCTAATTATTATCTTTACACCGACTCTTTCTATTAAAATTTACCAGTTCTAAACCACTTGCAGGCAACTTCCGATCGGCTTACTTATTACGAACAAACTGTACCTACCTACCTATTTCATTAAAAAACACCTGCATTTTTTAATTTATTTCTGTGAGTAGCGGTTATTCCAAAATGGTGAAACCTAAAAGTTCAATAGAAATTCAAAATAAGTTAATCATCATTTATCATAATTATGTGATTGGACACCTAATTAGATTAACTTATTCATGTCATGATTCTGATTAGAAAATCGTGGAGTATTCGCGGGTATCGATGTTTTAAATACCTACCCACTTACGAGGCTAAAATAATTGTAAGTTTGTAACTATAAGTCGAAGTAGGTAGTACAATGGAATCCACTCTATTATTGACCATCATCTAGTTAAAATTATGGAAGCCAAAGAAGTGCGCAAGGCGCATAGCACATTAAAAAAATCCGCCGTACTATTCAGACTATAAACACATTTACTCCTTTTATACTCAGATCAAATAAAAAGTTATGGAACTTTGCGAACAAAGAATTGAGGCCGGCTAAAACTACGCCTTGCCGTGAACAAACACAATTACACGCACACCGTACATCGAAACTCGACTGACAAGATAAGGCGTGAGCTTTTATAGTACCCACGGAAAATCCTCATGGATCATCTGCCACCTGTACCACTTGCCTTTTCATGCCCTATAGTCATGCCGTCCGACCATGAGTTTCATGACATTCGCCGCGACCACAACGGAAAACTATTTACCCCAGTAGGCCTAGCAGTGGTCAGAGTAGCAGTAGGTAAAGCACTGGCCTTACATGTGGTCCAATTCAGATCCAGTTAGACTTGTATGAGCACCGCTAAATAAATTTGTCGTCACATATCCTGCTGAGATGATAAAATGTTGGGGGATCGCAAATCTACTGATAGATTTGTTACTGAATACGGTTGAAAGCTAATATTCAGAGGTGCCCCAAAGGTAACCTTATGCTTCCTTATGCCAAATTTCAACACAAATTGGTCCTTACGCTTCGATTCGTCTTTGAATCTTAGTCTGAACCTTTATCAATCAATCTGGGAGGAAGCCTGTACCCATCAGTGGCAGCAGTGACAGTAATCGTAAACAATATTACGCACTGAGCTGAGCACGTAAGCAGCTCCTGTCTATAGGGCAATTCCCTATAGAAGACCGCCAGTTTCATTATAATTATGTCCCCTCGTTTTCAAGGGGCTATCCTGTCGGTAATTGACCAGGCGCTTCCAGATTCTTGTGACCGTACCTCGTTTAAACTTGCAAATATTTCAAATACCCATATCGCTTTTGCAAGTGTGGACGTTGTGTTTGGTGTGTGTGTGTGTGAAATTTACAAGATGACGAGAATAAAGGGGCTTAGGATGTGGTACATTCTACCACGTTACCCTAATGCGGGTTGGTAGACTTCACGAAAATCTTTACAGGCATGCGGGTTTCCTCACGTTTTTTTTGCCACGATAAACTGATAATGATTATATTGCAATCATCATCATACCTTTTGTGAAGACACCCTCTTAGCAATTTATGACGGTGATTAATGATACAAAAAAAATAAGATTCAGGGTCAATAAAGCCTAATTAGATGATGAAATGTGACGTCATGGGTCAGAATTATGATTGATTGAAATAAAGAAAGCGAAAGTGCAATACTTTCCTTCGAGCGGTTTCAAAAAGTTCGTAACATGAAGTGTTCGTTCATGAATCGTAAATTACGTAGAAATAGTATCACGCTCTTGTATTCATATTTACCACACGACGATAAGGCAGTTTCTTCCAGTTATGGACCCTTCCTTTGTGCCATACAGTCAGACAACATAATTTATATTACTCAATTCTAGACACTTTCTTTAATAATAAATTCGTGCTTAATAAAGCAGACAATACTTTCTTACATTCAAACACACAACAACTAGGTATAAAAAGTGATGTTCAAGTTTTTTCATAGCTCCATTCATTGCGCACGACCGAGTAATTTCGAAAAAGTAACTACAAAAGCATACCTCCTGGTCGTGATTGATGCTTCCATTAATTACTGGTTCGATTCAATCTGAAGCCTTTCAATGGTTCTAAAACAGTATTATTGAAATTTCACTTTCACCAAACTTATTTGTGGATTGACAAGCGACGGGGTTCTCTTATTGCTTTACAAATAACCAAAATTGTTGGTTCGCCAGCTTCTTGTTTATGTAAGCAATATCATCGTGTCACTGGATATGGGCTGGTGCGACGTGCTTTCTAGCTTAATTACAATATTATGCAATGTATTGTTTGTATCGAGATTATAAAATAAGCTTTGTTATAACTTCCGGTGTATTGGAGATTACAATGGACGACTTAAAAGTTTCTGGTGTATAACAAAGAACCTTGTTAACTAAGCAGAAACGTTGCAAAAACATTTATTTGTATGACGAAGGCCATGATTTTAACTAGAAAGTGCTGCTAGATGTCAATGAGTTCACACAAAACACAAGTGTCTTAATTACTGTAGATTCTTTAAATTTTAAATAATTAGCATGAATTTCATGCTGTTGCCAATTCGTTTAAGTTCAATAACGTCTATTTCTCATGGGAAACAAATAAAGAGATTATAATCTTATTTTCAGAGTCGAAGATGAAATGTTGATGAAAGTGGAGCACTTGTTTTAAGCGTTCTTAAAAAGCTCATTACATATTTGAAATGATTTTCGAAATTGCTTCTAAATGTAAATGAAATAAAATTCCTTTCTCCGCTCGCTTGACAAAAACTTGAAGCGTGACAAAAAGAGAGTATCAAAGTGGCAGTATCTAAATTGTCCGAATTTTCTCTTTCAAAATTTTAGGACTCAGACACTTCAGTGATATAACTACGGTTTATTGGACACGATCTATCAGTCTATTAGATCTAAGAGCTGTTTCACAAGAGATCAAATCGATGTCAGATGCACAATGTCTGGGAACAAATTTGCGAGCCTGATCAAATTGCTAATCGGTAAAAGTGTATCAAGCGTCCCGTCGGCGTTGTGATACTCGTGATTTTGATCGCCTCTTACTTTGCTCTCTTATCTGCCGAGTTCATTATTTTTTGTTACTATAGGTATTATTCAATCGAAGCTTTGTTACTAAGCTGTATAACTTTATTAGTCATTATGGTTTATAAATAACCAGGTGGAAATAATAACTTTATGGTTATGTTTCGAAAGCACTAAAATGAATGACAAGCATTCAGAATTTCATTTATATTCAATACTAGATTCCACTTATTTCAAGCAGATCTCATCGTCGGTGACCCGCGACACTCCCACGCTTTAGCTGACTGAACGCCGTCCAAACTGCTATTAGTTGCTGTTATTTGTATACCTATATTGTAGAGGTTTTTCTCGAGACTATTGTTAGTTTTGACGTCTTTACTTGAAAAGATAATTCGGAGCTCCACTGAGCGAAACCAAAAATATTTTACTAGATTTTTTATTATTTTTTCAAGTTCTGTAAGAAAGTTACGAAGATGTTAAAGGATAGCTTAGTTGACTATTGTTAGGAGGTGTGATAGATCGTTTGTGATTATTGATGTTTGTTGACAGGGAGCGCGTGACTGTAACGACTCGTCACAACGTGAGTCCCAGCCCCACTACACCCGAGGCATCGTATCCTCATAGCGCCACACAGATAGGCACTATTCGCACCGAGGAGTACAAACGGGATTTAGCTGAATTTCAAGCGAGAAGATCCACGGGATCTAAGGAACAGCAAGAAACGCCCGTGAAGAAAAAATGCGGCCGACATTCCTTACCCGTCTCTTGCACCGACTGCACCGCAGACCACGATAACACTTTCAATTATGAGAAGAAATCAGCCGTTAAATACAAAAAGAAATCGCAAAAACGCGCTCGAAGTACGACACCTGAACGGACAGTTTACGGAGGCCTCCCGAACATACAATTTTTATTTCAAAATCAGGTGTTCATGCCTGGAAATCTGTACACAGCCACGTCGTCATTTTCTGAACCGCAAAAATTCAAACGTCCCTCACGTCACAGAATAAATAGATCTCCAGAGATGGACTTCTTAGTTCAAAAGAACATAGACTTTAAAGATGACGAGCACGCGGGCTCCCCGCCCACGTTTTACAAAAACAACTCTCTTCCTTTTGAAGCTAAGAGTCAAAAGAGTGACCAAGATGACACGGATGGATTGAAAGCGGCAGGCGACATTAAAACTTCTAGTCATAATTCTTCCATAAGTCCCATGAAGGATGATACCGAATACAAGCTTTGGGAGGTGATGAGTGAATTGAAAAACTTGGATCAGTGGGCCGACGAGCAACTGCAGGTGCGGTCGCCGAACGCGAGCAAGTCCGATGACAGTAAAGTACGTTTTGCGGGGCATCGCCCGACCGCATCCCTTTCTTAGTGTTGTATTGTTTGCATGATTGAACCCAGTGAAATTAACAAAACGAAATCAATTTGACTGGCCACAAGTTTTAGATACTGTTTTCGATGCAGTTGATTGATCGCGGTTCATTTGGTTTTTTAAAACGTTAAGGTTAATACCGCAGTGAGCTCATTCCTTGTCGTTCATCGAGTTGTATTATTCGTGTCGGAAGTAAAACGAGAATTATTTTGTTTTAATTTCTTTTACTTCCTTAATTTTAGAGCGACACGAGTGCATACGGCCTACCGATAGCAAGTGCTAGCAACCTCGATGTGTCGGTAGATAGAAATAAATCATGGAATCTTGGGAAATGGGGCGTGGTGCCTGTTCAGATAAAGAATTTGAAGGGGGTCACTATTGAGCACGTTAGAAACAAATGGAACACGGAGATAAATATATTAAGGTAAGATGTCGACAAAATACCTCATAATTTTTATTAGCCGCACAAACTATTATTCATAAAAATGTCTAATAAGTCTGTTACAACTAGATATAATTTTTTTTTGTCTTGTTTTGTCATGTGATATTTTGTGACAGGGAAAAGAAGCCAAAAAATTTAGCTATAGGAAATGTATTGGATGCTTTATATTTTTATGCATATGACTTTGTTTTTTTTTTGCTGTATAAATCTCACAAAAGTCAGACCATACACACTCCGATCTGGAACAATAGTTTCAGGGTATGTAACGGACAGTAGTGCGTGATCCGGTTCACATATAGGTCAATGTGTTAAAAATGGTGGTTCGACGACAATTTTGGTGGCAATCTCTCTATTTTTATACATTGGTATAATAGAAGCTATATGTGCATTTCTTTAAATCTTACTAGCAATGTGGGTCGCACATTACTAGTAATCTTGTTAACCCCTCGTACTAAGCTAAATGCTTGTATTACGAGAGGTTTCACGTTGGTAGTGCAATGAGTGAGTTTCGAACCGGCAACCACATGATCGCAAGTCGGACGCCGTAGCCATTAGGCGACGGCCGTTTAAATTTGTTTCACATCACACAGGAATTTTAATCTTATGTACAATATATTATGACTGCTTCATTAGTCTAGTGGTCCTAAGCGCGACTGCTAAGCTAGAGGTCCTGGGTTCGATCCCCGGGTCGAGCAAAATGTTATTGGGTTTTTCTATGAAATTCCCAGTAGCAGCTCGGAGTCTGGATTTGTGCCCGGTTAATGTCAATAGGCTCGCCCCCGATTACATTGGACCTAAACATACCAGCGAAATGTGGTTGTACATTAGTACACCTCTGCCTAACCCTTCGGGGAATACAGGCGTGAGGGTATGTTATGTTATGTGTAAAATATATTAGTAAGAAACACGATCCTTATTTATGACCACTTGGCAAAGAGAGAGAAAATAATTTACTTTATTGTCATATTCTAGAAAGTGTCGCCACCCTAATATAATACTTCTAATGGGTCTTTATCCGGACATTCATGGGAATGTCCACTTGATCTGTGAAAGGTGCGTCGATTCCCTCTACGGCATAATCCACGTACAGGTAATATTTTGCTTATAGATACTTTGTTCTTCTACAATCATAATAGATATCGCTTTAATTGTCAATTTTGGCAGCTGGTACAGTTTTTGGCAATGTCAGCTACCTATTATAAGAAAGATTTTTTGGTATTTCGAAAATTAGTAGCAAAAAGTACCTATACTCCATTTGGTTAGGTACTTAACTAAAGGTAAACAAATCATAAAAAAGGTTCTTTTATAGGGCCATTTTTCATCTTGAAACAAAACGTAACCAAAATAAATTATTGAATCATTCAAAATAATTTTCCTTTACTATACTAGCATATTTTACTACTTTGTTTAATATTAAATGGTAATTATAAATTCTTAAGCTTGCGACCAATAAATAAATCAAATCTGATAATTATGTCATAAAGTATTGCAATGTGCCTACTAGAAAGAATCTACAAAGACAGGAAATCAAAACCTTTTTCTACATATAGACTTTTGATAGCTCGAAAAAATTAAGAAGTAGTAGCGCGAGGAAGCGCGGCAAAATAATTAACCGATATTATACTTAGTCGGGTAACCAGACGCCATTCGTAACAGTTTGTACTTTCGTTCGTTTTTGTGTTTTTTTTGCCGTAAATTGTATTATTTAGTTATAGTTTTGTTTGTTCGTTGTTTTTATTGATTGTTAGATGTGTTGTTATTAATTTCACTCCCAATTCATAAGATACCATTGTAATAAAGGTTGAAGAGCCCTGAACGCCGCCATTTTTATTGTTTACCTTTAGTTAAGTACCTAACCAAATGGAGTATAGTGTAAATTACGATTACGATTTCTAAGCAAAAGTTTTAGTGTCTATGTACTCAGTTGTGAATAAATTATGGTTGATATTGCAATTTCTACTGCCATGACCCTTGAATCTGTTATAGACGTACGATTTGCTAAAAACTAAAAAAAAATAAGCAAGAGTTTGAATTTGTTGGCAACCAGGCAACCGACGGCAACAATGGTAATGTTTGAGAGGCAGCAGAATAATAGTTCAGATGAATGAGATCTTAACATTGAATCTCAAATGTTGTAAGGGGTCGAGCGAAATCTTACGACATGTCACCAAGGGGAGAGGGTCATAAAATCGCCAAAATTACGTCACGTAATTAGTGGATGCCCCCTTACTATCATGTACTTGGTTTAGGGAATCATCATCTCTTTATTTACGGTCGCACTTCTGGGCATAAGACTCCAGAAAGGTTAGAATATACTTAGTACACTATAATTCCCAGTAGCAGCTCGGAGTCTGGATTTGTGCCCGGTTAATGGCAATAGGCTCGCCCCCTATTACATGGACCTAAACATACCGGCGAAATGTGGGTGTACATTAGTACACACCTGCCTAACCCTTCGGGGACTACAGGCGTGATGGTATGTTATGTTATAATTGCCTGCACGTTGTCAGACTTCACAAAGACGCCGAAAAAATCTCTCAGGCGTGATTCTTTTCTCACGTCTTCCTTGACCGTTTAAGCCGATGATAAATTAGAAATAATTATTACACACGCTTAATTCCTAAAACTCGGTAGAGCGTGCTGTGACCTTTTCGTTGAACTCGACACCTATAAATTTTTATTATTTTTATGATTGGGGGAATATTATCTGTTACAAGAAAGACTTGCCAACTATTAGGTACGCACGACTACGCGTAGAGCTATAGAAATCCATTTTATGCTGGCCTCATAAAGTATGGAAAGCCTATAAAAAAATACGAGATTAGCTTCACTCACATCCCAAAGGATATCGATAACAGCGCCACCTATTCGGTCCAACTATAGTTAAGAAACGTCCAGGTGACCAGGTGACCCCATAAGATTTTTTTTAACCTATACTGCCCCACTGCTGGGCAAAGGTCTCCCCCATACCATTCCAAGTGCTTCTGTCTATAATTTTCTCCTGCCAGTCAGCGATAAACGCATCCAGATCGTCTCGCCAGCGCTTTCTCGGTCGACCCTATAAGTACAAAAAAATAAATCCTCAAGTCGTTGGATTTAGCATATTAGCATACCTATAAAGTTATTTTAAAATGTATCTAACGTTTACCCCGGGTGGGCAGATTTTGTATGGCTGGCCCCTCTGGACTTGGATTTTGTATTCGTCCTGGTTTAAGAAATTTCTGATTTATTAACACCTGCATTATAACTAAAAAAATATTCTCAATAAATTTCGTTTTTTTTTTACATACATTGCATAGGAAAACTATTAGGTAAGTCGGCCTTTATTTACAGATAGTATCTACAATCTACAACACATTCTTTTCGCACAACCGATGTTAAACGAAGATAACATTTCCAGGGTCGAATTCTGAGCGCGCAAACGGCGGTGCACTACGCCCTCGACATAGCAAACGCTCTGGTGTTCTTGAGTATGCAAGGCTACGTCCACACGAAGCTAAGCAGCGCCAGTCTCATGATCACCCATCATGATGCCGCGAAGCTCGCTGATGTAGACTCCTGTGCGAAGTTGGAGCTACCGAAGGAGAGGAGGCCTAAAGGATATGATATGTACTCGCCTGAGCCGCACTATGTCAACATTGAAGGTAGGGTCCATGGTTATAAAGTTTCTATCTCTTAAAAGATCTTATGTCATAATACATATAAAGTTCAATTTTAGCCAAAATAAAATTGGCCTCAGGCAATGTTCGAACCTGTGTCCCTCCAATTAAGTTCAACGGACGCTTGGCAGAGACCACCGAAACCACTGCCTAAGATGTCGAAACAGCGAGTTGAAAGTTTTTCTCTCGATAAAATGTGTATCTTTAAGGATATTTAGCATTAGCTTATGTTAAACATACTTAATAATAATAGAATAATCATGGATATAAAGTAAAAAATCCAAATATCGTTAATTATTGTTGTATATATAGTGTTTCACACATTTGCTCTATCCTGATGATGTATATCATCAGAATAAAACAGTTAAAGCAATCGAATAGCAGCTCTCTATTATGAAAGATAATTTACCGAATGGATATCACTTTATGCCTCAATAAATTATTTTGAATCTTTTTTTTCAATAAAATATTTTACTCCGAAACAGTTATGAACGTTACTTTAGACATTACACATTGACGACATTGCTGCTAAAAATACACTTGCACACCGTCAACCAATAATATGGCGTTCATAATTCGTAGATACAGATTGTTATATTTGGAAAAGTAGTCGTCAACGTCCATACCATGTTGAAAACACCGGTTCTCGTCCGATCACCGAAGTTAAGCAACATCGGGCGCGGTCAGTACTTGGATGGGTGACCGCCTGGGAACACCGCGTGACGTTGACTTTTTGTTTTAATTTCGAGGTGTTGAAATGATGTTTATTTTTAACAATGATAATAACGTCCCAAAGTATATATAACCCAGCTTCCAGGACGCGGCGCGGCGTATCAAAATGAAATATGTATGCGTTAGATTTAAATTTAAACCTCTAGAAATACAAATGTGAAAACTGCATCCAATTTCATGAAGTAATTTTGGAGTGACACGCTGAAAAACAAAAGAATCTAAGGATTATAGTTTTGGTTTCTATTTCTCGTATATAAAAACTCTTTATATTGTTTTTTCTTATATATCTTCTATTTACCGACGATTTAGTCGACAGATTCAGTTAAAAAAATATTATATTACATTCATACAGTAATTAATGTTTATTTTTACAGATACCCGCGAGTCCGAAAACGCGGAATTCGAGCCTCTAATATCGGCTCATTCATCTGAGACCTACATCTCAACAAATGCTGTACCAAAGGAGTACATTAAATATCGTAATTCTGACCAATATAGATGGCAAGCACCGGAGTTGTTTGTGCCTTCAGGTGACGGCTTAGTATATCCGTGTTCTAGGAGTGACGTGTATTCCCTCTGTCTGATACTTTGGGAGAGCTGTAATGGTAAGTATTTTTAGAGTAAACCTCATCAAACCCAGTTAGGGCGGCTTTCAGTGGCGTAGCTAGGTAACCAAAGACCCTGGGGCAAAAAATCAACTAGGACCCCACCTAAACTATTTAAAATCGTTTGTCGTATTTGTCGTTTTTCCAAATTCGACATACTCCAGATTTGTCGTTATCCAGATTCGTTCGTTCGTTGCAGGAAGAGTCCGAGGGGCCCCCTGAGCTTGGGGGCCCCGGGGCACTGCCCCGTCTAGCCCGCCGGTAGCTACGCCCCTGGGTGCTTTACTTTGTGTGGATTATTTCATTACCACTGCTCCCAAAATGTTGAAGGAAAACATCGTCAGGAAATCGGCACTTTTTTTTTTCATTATTTAAAATACAGGATCGAAGGGACATCGACGCACAGCCGCTTACCATGAATTCAGTACATGATTCTGGACCCCCTTGCGTTGATATTTTTCGTTGGATATTAAAAATACTGTTTTATTGGCTAATAAAAAAAACTCAATACCTACACGGTCAAAATGTATGGTACACCAGTTTTTTTTTAATAACCGACGAAAAATTTCAAAGCAGGTCCAGAAACATGTATTGAATTCATACTAAGTAAGCGGTTGTGCGTCTTTGTCCCATCCACCCTGTATAATAAACATGTTGTCAGAAAGAGTATCTCCTAAAACTTTATATTTTCTTCACCAGCCGCGCTGCCATGGAAAAATCTCACTTATGAGAAATTGAAAGAACAATACACACTATGGAAAACCGGTATACCGTTGCCAAAAGATGGCACTTACCCAGGATGCTTACTTTCCTTGCTGGAATCGGGGTTAATGCTTCAACGACAAGAGAGAATGAACCTTGATACACTTCAGAATACATTACAAAATGCTAAGGTAAGATAATAGCAAAATGTTTTAGATTATTTTGGTCACTTTAATGTTGACGTCAGTACGAAAGTAGCATTCTACTATTTTGATCTTACAATCGTCAACGTCCATACCATGTTGAAAACACCGGTTCTCGTCCGATCACCGAAGTTAAGCAACATTGGGCGCGGTCAGTACTTGGATGGGTGACCGCCTGGGAACACCGCGTGACGTTGACTTTTTTCATTTTGCTGTTTTAGAAATATGAATAGCAGAATTTTGGTAATCTTAACATTTTTTGTACCGATTATTTCCCAATATGCGGATTTTATATCAGAGTTATGTAAGACCCCATAATATATGATCTATTACAGACATAAATTTTCATTGACCTATCCATATAAGATAAAATTAAATAGCTTTTATTCAAATACTGAAAAAAAAAGAACAATTTGAAATAATTTTACGAAAGCTAGGAAGAGCTAAATAATAAAAAATGGAAAATGTTTCTTCATGTTATTAATAATATTGAGTCTTCGCCGAAACAACCAACGAGGACTATATTTTAAAATCGAATTTGGTTGGCGCCGTCTGAAAATGGTTATTTTATTTTACGCTCTTTAGTTTTTATTTTTTATCTTATGCGGCTAAAGTCTACTTTCTTACCTATCTAACTTTATAACCAGCTAAGTCTAATGGTCTTCAAGATAAACAAAATATGCCCAAACACGAGGTAGCTGCTGAAAACCGAATCTGTGTGGCAAATTTTATGTAGTTCACAGGTGAAAATTCAGCAAATGAAAACTCAATCATCTCAATTTTTCTATCCTATGTGATGGATTTTTTCATCTGTCTGATAATAAAATGGGACCAACTATGTGATATACCGGTTATACCATAAGTTATACGCTATAAATAGAGTCATCAAATCTGACAACATTACATAAAGTTCTGCGTTGTGATACATAAAAAAATATATACGCGGCGACTGAACTTTCTTTTTTCGTCGGATAAAAATATGGTGGTATTATATTGAACATTTAATTTTGATACAAACTTTTTGATATTTAATTAAAGAAGGTTAGTTCATAGAGTATTCCTTAGTTGGAGCATTAATTTCAACGTGACAGGCTGTCTTCATTGTCAAACACTTCTCCGAATTAATCATCAAATTACAATATGTACACACAAAATCGCAAAGTAACAAAACAATAGTTGCAAATTCTTCCATTGTATCTGCAACCGAAATATTGGACATATGTATATGCTCTGTACCTACACACGTTTATTTGGAATGGTCGTTCCATGTGTGGGAAGTTTGTTGAAAGTTGAGGACTGGAATGAGGTACAGTTGAATAAGACAGTTTGGAAACATATTACCACACCTATACTCCATAAACATATTCCATAAGCTTGCTTCAACTATGGTCCATAACGTTGCGTTTCTTTAGAAACTTTCTGCTTCGCACAACTACACTGTGGAATGAACTGTCGCCTGCTGTATGTCTGACCCAATCCAACCTTCAAGAAAAGAGCTGGTGTGTCCATTGGAAGCGGTAATCGCTTACCATCTGGCGACACGTCTGCCCGTTAGCTCTGTATCCCATTAAAAAAAAACTGTACTGGATTATTGGTAAAATGCTAACAACCTTGCAGAAATTAAAAGCAACAATTTTTGATATGAAACTTTTAATAATTCATCAGACTTTCATACAATCATAAAATATTGAAATTCAAAGCTCTAAATACAAAGATATCTCTACACGTAGCAAAATAAGGCACTAATAGTTAGTTAAACAAACTGATGTCAATTGTTGTCAATATGCGGGTCTAATGCCAAACTGCTACTAAAAATTTCATAGAAAAATCCAATAACAAATATGATTGTAGTACTTGTAAAATGAAACTATTAAACGAAGCGATGATTTAGAACTTGAATTTCGACATCTTTATCGTCAACGTCCATACCATGTTGAAAACACCGGTTCTCGTCCGATCACCGAAGTTAAGCAACATCGGGCGCGGTCAGTACTTGGATGGGTGACCGCCTGGGAACACCGCGTGACGTTGACTTTTTAATGTTTTTAGACCAATATTCTTTTAATGTATTTTGTGTAACAAAGGGATTATTATTATTTATTATCACAAGTGTTATTTTTACAATGCTGTTGCGTAATCAGCATTGCAAAGGAAACGGTCTGAACATTGTTTATACAAATACTTTGTATGTACACATATAACTATGTTTGTCTAATTCAATTTAGTTAGAATGACGTTTTATTTTTTTTGTGATCGTTATATTTTAGACATTGAATGCCAACGTCCATACCATGTTGAAAACACCGGTTCTCGTCCGATCACCGAAGTTAAGCAACATCGGGCGCGGTCAGTACTTGGATGGGTGACCGCCTGGGAACACCGCGTGACGTTAGCTTTTTGCGAAAAAAATACTAAGTACTTCTTAGTTTATGTATATTGTGTAAATTATATTATGACTATTTATTTTACTTTTACAGAGAAATCTCGATGACCTCGGTTACATAATAATCCCAGCGCGTTTGCCAACAAAAAGATCCACATTCAGTTCCACGGCTTGGGACACCACATCGCCGACCGATTCAGGAAGCCTTAGCCCACAAAACGTGGAACACAAAGCCGTCATACATAACGTCCCAGAAAGTTCCACTGAAAGTGAGAAGGAATGCAGCAAAAGCGATGCGAGCCCTCTGTACGAAACTATCAGAAAATCTCACGCTAAACATATGTCTGTCGCTGAAAAATGCTTTATATCTGACGATGACCCAAGCGATCAGGCACCGCTCGTGCGATATGAACATTTACCTGAAAAAGACTTCTCTAGCGCATGCTCTACCCCAATAGCTAAAATAAAGGCTAGGATAAAAGAAATGGAGACACCAGGCAGCTTACACAGGAGCGATTCTACAGAATACTGCAGCATTTTAAGTCCGAATCGCACAATGAATTTTATAAAAGACGACAGCTTAAAAGACCTAAGCGTTGAACGCTCGCATACTAAGCTAAGCCGTAGTTTTACTCCTAAATCATACAAACCTCTTCATATAAAAGTTCCTGAATACAATTTGGATTCGATCAAGCCGCTGCTGAAGGATAGGAACAGTGCTGAGCTTTCGTCGTATAATTTCGATATAAAAAACTATAGCTTGCCGAGCACGCCTATTGCTCGCAGTAATAAACTAAGGAAGAATGCTTGGCTGTCTGGAGATTTGAGTGCTACGGAACGGAGTATAGAAAAAACTAAAGATATGTTTGCAACGCCAAACAGAGAAGGTATTTAATCTCATTATTACAAATCTTTTAATACAAATAGTTTAACATAATTTTTAATGTGGTGTAAACCACATTAAAAATTCAGTCCTTTTTAAATGTGCATTATTGCATGTAAGAAACAATTTTAATTGTGACTGGAGAAATTTTTGGTACTTTTCCTCTTCTTTTTAGCTATAAATTGAACTGACTTCCTATTTTTTTTTATGTGTAACTACCTGACTCGTGCACACTTTGTTGGGCGATATAGCTTATGAGACTCACAAATAACGTGGCTTTCTTTTGGTAAAAGAATTTTCGAATACGGTTCAGTAGGTCCAGAGATTACTCCCTATAACCTCACAAACTTGACCTCTTTAGTACCCCCCTGCAACCTCACAAACTGTAGTCGCTGATACGCCAATACCGCATAACTGACACTTGGTTATAAGGTCTTAACTTTGATTTAAATAATATTAAAAATTGTTGACAATTGGGCCTTACAGCAATGTGTTAGTAACGCGGTATTGTAGTATCAGCGACGCTTTACCTCTTAATAATATTAGTATAGATAGAATACTTTTTTTCAGAACGTAAAAACTTACCCGATTCGCCTCTCGAGACTCCAGGTACGCCAGTCAACACTTCCTGTGATGATAATACAAATAATTTACACAGTACTTCCCCACAGCAAGAAGGGACTCCCATTCATGAATCGCCAGAGAGTATTGATACTGTCAGAGGCAGCGTCACTGGACATCGGAGGTATGTTGTAAATTGCTACTATAATCGACATACCGAGGATGCTAAACAAGGGAAGGGAGGAGAGGGAAGCAGCTGACTCCCATATATCGGGCAAATTTATGTCTAATCTAGCTATTCTCCGCAATCTTACCCGCTTTGCTCTGTTCCTAAGGGATTGTAGCGTAATGTGAAATAGTCTATTTATGTATAACCTTCAAGAATTGGGCTCACTGGTAGTTTAGAGATTATCAAGTTGAAAGTGAAATATTCTTCAGCTTTATTTGGCCCAGCAAAGTTAGGTATTGCGTTTGCCCAAGAAGCGTCTATACTGGTTCTCGTTAATAAACGGATGTTGTTATCAATCGGATGGTTACGGCTAAATATACACTTGCACACGGTCAACCAATAATATGGCATTCATAACTTATAATAAAATTCATAGATAAGGATTGTTAAATTTGAGTAAACAGTCGTCAACGTCCATACCATGTTGAAAACACCGGTTCTCGTCCGATCACCGAAGTTAAGCAACATCGGGCGTGGTCAGTACTTGGATGGGTGACCGCCTGGGAACACCACGTGACGTTGACTTTTTGTTTGTGTTTTTCACAAAGTTACTGAATTTTAAATCTATAAATATCGTCATACGTTACATTACTATAGTTTTTAACTGGGTATTTAAAATATATTTTTTACCAATATGCGAGTAACGGCCGTCTGGGACAAACGAACAAAATGTTGGTAATTCTAAGTGTTTCATACATGGTTTCATAGATGGCGCTTATTTTCATATTTGCAAACCAGAATCTTTTATATTTTTACAAGAGTACATATTCACCCGGAACTTGGCTTGTATGTGATCACAATAAAATATGCCTATGTCACCAAGACATACAGGGTGGTAGGGACATCGAGGCACAACCGCTTACTATGAAATCAGTACCTGATTTTGGACCTCTGCTTGCTTTGAAAATTTTCTTCGGTTATTTAAAACATTTGGTGGTACAGTCACCATCAATATTCATGGCATTCGAGCGAATAGACTGTTCATAATTATGCAATCAACTAGGGAAATCAATATTTATTTCAATATGATAAAATATATGGCAGAATGACACCTGCCGTGTACGTGTTCGCTTTAAAACATTCCTTGCGTCGTTGAGATAAGATTTAATTTCCATTGTTTCTCAGAATAATAATACTAGCGGACCCTACAGACGTTGTCCTGCATGATATTAAAAAAAAAACGACTGAGCGCCATCTGCCGGGCTGATTTGTGAATCTAAACCATCCAGGGCGCTACTCAAACGCATACAAAAAATAAATATTTAAATCGGTCCAGCCGTTTAGGAGTTCAGTGTCATACATACATTACTGTATGTTTCATGCGACTGTGCCGTCCCAGCTGCAATCCTACCGCCTTAAAACAGTGATAGTATAGAAAAAGCTTTTATGTATGTGATTACATTACAGAATTAATCCGCCTCAAGATTTCCTCTCGCCAGAGTGTGACGACGTGAGGGAGCGCATGAGTTCATGCTCTCTAAAGTCTAACCAAGACAAAAATACACTCAAGATGAATAAAATAGAAGATGATATTCTTGCTAACGTAAACGTGAAACCACTAGTCGCCATACACGAACGTTGGATATACGAAGCCAATCGAAAAACTTGCCGTTCTATGTCGTTGCCTGAAGATAACAGGTTAGTATAGGAATTGGTCAACTATTTTGGTTAGAACGTTGTCAACGTCCATACCATGTTGAAAACACCGGTTCTCGTCCGATCACCGAAGTTAAGCAACATCGGGCGTGGTCAGTACTTGGATGGGTGACCGCCTGGGAACACCCCGTGACGTTGACTTTTTTTACACTTTGTTGTCAAAGTTGTATTTTTATCATTAACATTGTATTTGTTATATTTTTTTTAATTACTAGGTATTCAGTCCATATTGCAAACGAAACATTGTTTAATGTAACATGTGTTTAAAGTTTATTTAGAACTGCCTCATTAGTCTAATAAATGGTCCTAAGCGCGAATTTTACGCTACAGGTCTTGGGTTCGATTCCCGGGTCGAGCAGTGTTATTGGGTTTTTCTATGAATATCTCAATAGCAGCTTAGAGTTTGGATAATTATGTACCCAGTGAATGGGAATAGGCTCGCCCCCTATTACATGGGACCTTTACATACCGGCGAACTGTGGATGAACGTTAAGTAGGTACATCTCTGTCTAACCCTTCGGGGAATACAGGCGTGATGATGAAAAAAAAGACGCCCGAAAATAGTAGTTGTATTTTCAAATTTTCTGCGTAATTTACTTTTTTCCGTAAAAACCTTCTACAAAGTATTAGAAAATTTACCGGTTTCTAATACTAACACATTATCGTTCTGAACTTATGGCGTGACCAAGGGCAATAGGCATTAATTTTTCATTTATTTAGAATGACGCCTTATATTTGATTTGGATCGTTAAATTCGAGCTATAGAATGCCAACGTCCATACCATGTTGAAAACACCGGTTCTCGTCCGATCACCGAAGTTAAGCAACATCGGGCGCGGTCAGTACTTGGATGGGTGACCGCCTGGGAACACCGCGTGACGTTAGCTTTTTGCGAAATAAAATCATACTATTCATTTTAATTTTAGAATAATTTATATATTCTGATACATATTTGATGTTTACTTTTTACATTTATTTTCAGAAGCCAGATCGCAGCGGTGAAGCCGGCCTCCCACTGCGTCGATACGCTACAGAAATCTTTACCACAGTTAAATACGAAGAAGAAAATTTATCGCACGCGCCCTGCTTCACCAAACAACGGAAAGAATGGTCAGTCTCCAATAAATTCTACCTTTTAAGCTTAAAATGATGTATAACTTTTTCATTGTAATGGAACCCATAATTAAAATAATAATTATTTTAATTAAACTTTGTGTTTTTGGACTAACACTGTAAAATGCTACAACTGTCAATAATTATAGTAAATTCAATTTTAATATGGGTATTTATATAAAACAGGTTTCTAGCATTTAATAATTGATACTACACATGTATATTTTCTTTGTTTTTTTATGAAATAAAAATATTATATCATCCAGATACAGCCAAAAGTGTAATTCATTGTTAAAAATCTGTTTTATTTTGTTCGTTTTACTCACATTCAATAATACACTTGCATGGTATAGTGATCTAATTAATAAAAACTTAATATTGCACGAGGCTTTCATTTCTAAATGTATACTAACAATTTTTAACTCCTCATCCTAAATTCTTCATTACGCAGATCTGCAGAATATCACACAGAAAAGTAAGTATAATTTGTACTTTTGGCCTTGTCAATTTTATTTTGCTTTCTTTCGCGTTTTGTCATTGAAAAAGATACTTAACGCAAAACATACATAAGCTGTAGTGCAATTTAATTTAACAAAATTACCAGATGAAACCGGTGCTTTTCAAATTGTAGGTCGAGCGAGACCACAGGGGTCGTCAGATCTTACTTGGGGGGTCGCGTTTGATACTCAGGAATAACAAGATTTGAAAATGTCCAAAGTGTAATAGGGTTGTAGGGTTTACACAACCATAAAAATACAATATTTTCATGACACAGTTTTATTGTACTGGGGATGCCAGTTTTTTTTACTTACCCGCGTATTCAGGAACATTGAAAAACATTAAAACATTAGTTTAGTCAAACATTAGTCTTAAAAATAATTCTAGATACTATACTCCTAAATATTTCACAGGGCACCATTGGGACCAGTTTTGTCAAGCGCGGGACACAATCGCGAAGAGCGTCAACTTCTCACGTAGCCCTGAATTTCACCACCGGAGGAGCGACTCGGATAAATGGTATAAAACTTAAAAATAAATATGTTTACGCCAACCAAGTGAAAACTTTGCCTTCCAGATGTATATTTTACTACAACGATCTCGTTATTGACATTGACAATAGTTAATAATATTGTTAATATTTTCAATTTCAGGACGATAACTGAACCAAAATCTGAGCTGGACCACCAGATAACGCCAAAGATTGACCAAGCGACTGACACAAAAAGCATCGAGGAGTATATCAGAGATATGATACGAAAGGAGTTCCAACAACTACTGCATGAAATATCCGACGAGGCTTCCAACGCGTCCGTTACCACCAAAAACGAAGACATCGTTAACAAAGGAGTTGCCAACATCATGGAGTCTTTAAACAACAATGAAGACGTAAGGTCTACAAAGAAAGAACAAGTGAAATCGTTCTCTCGTGTCAAAATCAACGGGAACAATAAACCGCTACTACAGATTACTTTCAGCCGTACTGGGGAAAATAGTCTGCAGGTGCTGGATAACTGTGTGAACGTCACTATCTGTGATGGTGGTAACACCAATGTTAATGTTAAGGACAAAATTAACCAGTCGCTGGAAGATACGTTGACTGATGATGTTCATATTAACGCTTTGAAGAGATGCCAGGCTTTCAATGCTTTACAGGTAAGTGTTGGTCGGTTACAACAGATATAACGTTTAGTTAACGTTACAGTTTTATACATTAACTAGCTAACCCGACAAACGTTGTTCTGCTTTAGCTAGCTATGAGCTACGAATAAATAATACTCAGGAAGCGTAACTCGGAACATATTCCGCTCAAAAAGTGGACGTACTTCAAACCAAATGACGACGATTCAAATTTCGAATCACTTGCGATGTTTCAAATAGACATGCTTGGTAATTGGTTTAAATTCAAAGAGAAAACAGGGATTGGTTCGCGCGCGTGCTGTAATGTCTGTTAAGACATCAGAGTCAAAATGGCGTGGACGATATTATACAATAAGTAGACCGGACCAAGTCAATAATAAAACAATATTATAATGATATTAAATATTTTATAATATTGTGATTTTTTTAAATTATACTATATTATTACAGGGTGGAAGGGACATCGACGCACAACCGCTTACCATGAACTCAGTACATGATTCTGGACCCCCCCGCGTAGATATTTTTCGTCGGTTACTAAAAAGCCTTAGATTGGGTACTTTTTCGTTTTGTTGTATGGTGCTAAAACGAACAAAGCCGATGGTTTGCCAACAAGAATTGCGACTTCATCTATTGTTGTAACGTTGAAATAGTGTATATTCAATTGGGTCGTTTGTTTGCTCTGATCATAACCTTGGCAATAGGTCACCAGGTTCCTTTAAGGTTTCTGTTGACCTGGTACTTCAGTTGTATGTGGATATTTGATCAAACTGGTACTGCAGTTTTGTGTAACATGGTATATCCCTTTAATGATTTGTAAAAATATTTTTCATGTAAATGCATGGAGCATACTCTGCTAGTTTTTACAGGCATCCTGTCATACTCTCGTCTTTCTAATTGAACTGCAGCTATCCACTTATTTTGCCGAATGGGATCGGCAGGGAGACCAAAAAAAAAAACAAAATACATTAGTCTTATAAAAATATCTAAATTTTATCGATTTACTTTTCAATATTTCATCTGGAAAAAAATCTTTCTAAATTAGGTAAAAAATTGACTGACTTCATTTTGCATAATATTGACCATTTCGTTTTGATAACGTATTTGAACAACTTTGAATATAATTATAAATAAGCTACTACTTACAAGTGAAAAGTGATCTCTGGACATTTTAATCTTGTATGTCTCCTGCACCACTTCACAACACATGATAGCATGATGATTCACAATGATATTAAGCTAAAACGTTTGACATAATGCTCGCTTGCAAGGAAAATGTCCGACTGATGGCGCGCTGGACACAATTTTGAAGCCCCGCCTACTTGGACACAACTTTTGATGGGTCATTTTCTTAACGCAGTTACATTTCCTGAGTATTATTTATTCGTAGGCTATGAGTATTCAATTCGAACTTGAATAAATAACGTAAACAGCGTGCTAAGTAAAAATCTTCGTTAAGTTTTTTGATATTTTCCAATTCTCTGCGCAAATTTTTTAATTTTTCTTTCCCTTCTACAAAGTATAGGAAAACTAGCTTTCCGCCCGCGGCTTCGCCTGCGTGGACAACACGATTTTGACTGTTTAGTTTTTTCCAATTCTGGCGGGAAATTGCAAATTATCCTTACATATCTTTCCGTCCGCTTCTTTGCTCGGGTAGACCACAAAATTTGCCCAACTTTATTATTTACTGAAATATACACGCAGCTTATCCTTTCCCAAGGTCTAGTCTATTTTTGTACCAAATTTCGTCAAAATCCAAACGGACTTTCATCCCCAGACAGTTTGAAATTTCAAAAACCCCTTATCAAATATTTATTTATTTCTAATCAAGTGCCTAAACACAAAAGTTCAGCGTTTATCTTCAACAATGACAAACTCCCATACAATTTTTCATCCCCTATTACAAACCCTTTTTTACAACAAAACGTAGCTTATATCCTTTCCCAAGGTCTTGTCTATTTTTGTTCCAAATTTCGTCAAAATCGGTTCCGGGGTTAAACTTGAAAGCGTGACTTTGTTTGGACTTCTAAACGAACTTGCATCCCCTATTTCATCCCCACACAGGTCCAAATTACAAAAACGCTAGAACAAATATTTATTTATTTCTTATCAAGTGCCTTAATATAAAGTTCCATGATTTTATCTTGAAAAATGAGGAACTCCCATACAAACTTTCACCCCCTATTTTAACCCCTTAGCTTTAGTCTATCCCAGTACCAAATTTCATCAAAATCGGTTGAGTGGTTTTGGCGTGAAAGCTTAACAGACAGACAGACAGACAGACAGGGTTACTTTCACATTTATAATATTAGAAGGGATTAAAAAATAAAGATGAATGAAATCGGTAAAGCATTTAAGTTATGAAGTGACCAAGGGAAATAGGGATTCATTTAGATGTTATTCTTTTACAGGAAGCTAAAAGTACCGAGGACCTATACATAGACGACGACTTATCAACAATGCAAGAGAACTTTGGCGGAAAAGTGAAACTGATACCGTTGCACGGGTCCCTCCACGAGATACTGTGCGAGAAGGAGGACGACTGCTGCCTCATCAAGGTGAAGCAGGAGAACGGCTGCGATACCATCTACTTCAGGTGCGACAACTCCGACGCAGAGTCAAGGGACGCCATCGACGGCTGCGCACACGACCGACGGCAACAGGACACAGTCGTCTTCAAACGAAGCATATCTCTCGTCGAAGAGAGAATTCAGCGCATATTCCCCAAAGAAAAACGTGGCCCAACCCCCAGCCTTCCCCGCAAAGCGAGACCTCCCGATAACATCAGAATACGACCAAAATCAGAAATATTTGTGCCAAAACTTTGCACAGAATCTAGAGCTCTTAGCAATAGTAGCCCATCTTTACCTACGTGCGACAAAAATGATGAGGTCGAGGTCAATATTGAGAACGTGCTGTGTTACCAGGACTCTTCGTCCGACGAATGTCTGAAATGCCAAGCAGAGAATGATGACTTCGAGTTCCTTGAGAAAAAGATTGAGGAAGACCTCGCGGATAGCAATAAATCCACTATGACTTGCGGTTGCTTGGAAAAGATATCCGAAGAGAATCTTGCTAATCTAGCCGAGGAAAAGGACTGAATAATTCTGTTGATCCAGAATTAAGACTTTGTTTAGTTGTAAACACTAACATTGAAGCCATAAGTACAAATTACAATAACGCATTATGAGGGTGTTATACGTATTTTCATCACGAATTGTATTCGAAATGCCCAGTTATGACAAGTACAAAGTTGATAGATTTTTGTATTCCACTTTTATTGGTAAATCGTAAATTATGTTGCTTATTATTATCTGAAGTATTATACTCACCCGTCCGATTTGTACTCGCATTTAGAAAACCCAAAGATATTTTCGTAGGTTTTCTTATATTTTAGATAGTTTCCGTGTTTTAATTTTTATCGTTTTTAGTGGTTACAGTGCAAGGCTATGTGATTTTAGAGTAAGCGGCACCAATACATTCCACTGTTGTGATTTATAGATTAGATGCACCTTAAAAAGGTTTTGCCTTGTTATACTTTAGCACTTTTAATTTTATCTGAATATTTTAATCCTCGTTTCTATGTTTTTAAATTGTATTAAATACACCAAAGGTTAATTAGTTGCCTTGTTTGGTACATTTCTATGATCATTTGATTTTCTAAAACATAAGTCGATTTTTAAAATGAGTATTGTGATTTATAAAATTTTCATTTTAAATGCTATTGTTACTTGATTAGACTTACTGTTAAAAATAAAACTTTGTACTTAATTGCAGTTTTTATTTAAAAAATATAAGGCATCGAAAAAAAACATTGTGCTTTTTACGTACAATGGAAGACATTTGGAATTTAATATTTGATTCTATTATATTCTCCTGTTTTACAACACACAATTACACGGTCATAAAACAAAGTTATTTTATGTTAGCATATAAAATAGTTTATAATTATTATTTAAAAGTAAAAATGCAACAGTATTTTTTATATGAAATAGCACTTTATAACATTGTTTGGCATTATCCCAATTAACAATTATGAGTTACTATTGGGTACTTTAAAGATACATATTATAGAGATAAAAGTAGTGACAACATTATGTTTTTTAAGTTTCATCTCGTAATTTTCTAATAACACCAGGTTTTACACTTATATTATAAAACTTAAAAATCTATCATCTGTCATACAGACTTAGAAACCAGTCGGTTATGTTTTGAAACTTAAAAAAGGTGCTTACAGCATTCATGGCGAAAGTGACTAAATTCATTTGCTTCTTAATCTAATATAAAGAATTTCTCACAGTGTGCAAATAAAGAAATGGGTAATATTAGGTACCTAATTCTTAATTAACACCCAATGAAATAATATAACATAGCAGATGTAAGAACTGGAGTAACATGTAGAATATTAACGCTGAACATTCATGTCTAAACGGAATCTTCGCGTCATATTTTATTATATTTATATTGCTATATTAATTTATCGATCATTAGACTGTCTCTACTTTCATTTTGAAGCGAGAGAAACACGTTTGAGGTGTTCTAACGAGTCCAGCAAAGTAAAGACAACATTTCTTACGATAAAAGAAAATTTGAAGAATGAAGCCAAGTGATCTAACCAAAGTTTCGTTTTTTTTATCATTTGTTTCATTATCAACTCATCATTCACTGTCCCACTGCTGGGCTTGGGACTCCATTCCATGTGAGAGTGGTTAGCCCATAAGTTAGGAGAAACCTAAGCGTTAGACTACAGTCGTCCACGCTAACGTATAAATTGTAAGTTGGATCACATGTCTTCTAGGTTATCCATTTAGCTAGTTCCATCACGCTAGCCTACTCCAGTATACCTCCCCACGCCAAATTATTTTATGTCAGTTGGATCACAAGAGTTCTAACCTGTCAATTTTGCTAGTTTAAAACTGTATATCATTGTCACTCCATTTCTTACTACTGAAAAATCTTTATTACGAGGTCTTTTCAGTGAGCCTGGTGACGACAGCCTTCACTTCAGTGTAGTTCTTGATGCCGTAGGGCCCGTTCTCGCGGCCGATGCCGGACTGCTTGTAGCCACCGAACGGCACCTGGCTGCTCAACACGTTGTAGTCGTTCACCCAGACGGTGCCGGCGCGGAGCCTCTGTATATGGAAATATTATCGATCAACAAATATAATATAGAACTTAACATAGGGAGCATAGTTGTTCAATAGGTTACCGAACGACAAAGAACTGCGATAATATTAATATGTATAAACGTAAACTTAAGAAGCACGTCACTTATAATGTAAACTAATAACTAATGTACACCCACACTTCGCCGATATGTTTAGGTACCACGTAATAGGCGGCGTGCCTTTTGCCATTAAATAGGCACAAATCCAGAGTCCGAGCTGCTATTGAGAATTTCATAGAAAAACCCAAAAACACTGCTCGACCTGTAAATCGAACCCAGGACCTCTAGTGTAGCAGTCGCGCTTATGAGCACTAGATTAAAGATGCAGATCTTGAAATACCTAAATGGCAAAACAGCATACTCTCTTCCAAAATATTGATTATTCTGGTAATGACATCACACTAGGAATTTCACTTGTATCGCTTGTGAACAAAGATCAATTTTCTCATATACAAAAATCCAGAAAGGTATTATGTAGGTAGTTTAAACAAACATTTGAACCGTGAAGCATCGAATTCGCAACCCGTAGCGCAAAAGCCGATCGTTCAACCACTGCGCAAAACCATATCGGATTAAAAACTAGAAAAAAAGTATGCTTTACTCAAAATAACGCGATCCGTTTTATTTATAATAGAATTAGCTTCGCATGCTACTAGTCTGTTCAAATCAAATAAACAAATTCGAGTCATTCAATTAATTAATTGGTTTGTAATTGGCACTACGAATTGGCCATCACTAATCAATCATCCATAATCGTGTGACCTGAAGATTTATTACGTAAATAAAATCTGGCATTTTATATACATCCTTTTTAAGTATTTTTAAAAATAAAATAAGGTTTGACATCAACAACTGCCTAAATAGACTAGTGATCCCAAGCGCGACAGCTACACTAGTCTTGTGTTCGGTTCGGGTCGAGCAGTGTTATTGGGTTTTTCTATGAAATTCTCATGCCTGAATTCCCTGAAGGGTTAGGCAGAGGCGTACTAATTGTACACCCACATTTCGCCGGTATGTTTAGGTCCCATGTGAAATAGTAGTTACCTGCACAACATAGTTGGCCTTGTCGATGTCCTTAGTGAACACAGCTGCGGCGAGCCCATACTGCGAGTTGTTGGCGCGCTCGATCACCTCGTCCACCTGAGAGAACTTCAGGATCTGCTGCACCGGACCGAAGATCTGCAAATTATGAGTGGCTGGATCAGTTTTTATGGAAATAATAATAATTATTATTTTAAAAGACTGGAATGGTTGGCGCTCTTTGGGGGAGGCCTACATTCAGCAGTGGACAGCAATAGGCTGATATGATGACGATGATGATGATATTATTATTATTAACCTTTTGCACGCCAGAGTATAAACGTATCGCCGTACCCCTGACGCCAGGCCACTTGTTCTGTCAAATTACACAAGGTAGTGAAAACACACTTAAGTAATAATTAAATTGTTTATTTCATAATATGGTGCGACGTATATTTTGTCATATATTTGTGACGTTGGCGTTCAGGGTAAGATTTCGTTTGTCACATATATGTGACAATGGCGTTCAAAAGGTTAATACAAATGTATGTTACGGTATCATGTGAATGTTGGTCTCGAAACTACGTAAACCTGTATCTTGGGGACCACCTACCCTATTTATGATGAAAGCTTTTTTTAAAGAAAAAGATTACTTTGACTTTAGAGATGTTAACAAGAATACCTACTAATAATGTGCGACCCAAATTGCTAGTAATCTTTTTCTAACATACCATGCAATCACACCTGTATTCCCCGAAGGGTTAGGCAGAGGTGTACTAATGTACACCCACGCTTCGCCGATATGTTTAGGTCCCATGTACTAGGGGTAATGCCATTAACCGGGCACAAATCCAGTTTCCGAACTGCTACTGAGAGTTTCATAGAAAAACTCAATAACTTTGCTCGATCTGGGAATCGAACCTAAGATCTCTAGCCTAGCAGTCGCGCTTGCGACCACTGTACTAACAAGGTAGTCAAGGGAGGAATTGGAATCATAATGTTATATAGTCGTACCTCGGTGGTAGCGATGTCCATATTGTCCTTGACATCGCTGAAGACAGTGGGCTGCACGAAGTACCCCACGTCGGAGGCACTGTCCCCTCCCGCTACCAGCTTAGCTCCTTGTTGCTTGCCGGTCTCGATCAGACTGAGGATGCGAGAGTGTTGTTCTGCGTCGATCTGGAAATTAAATACTTTTTTTAAATACTGTCTTCTCAGCGAAAAATAATGGGCTAACATGGTACCTACTATATTTTGTTCTAAATTTCTAGAAAAACGATAAGGGATAAATCGAAATCTCAGTCTTGGGCTGACAACAAATAGACGATCCATCTAATATTTTTTTGCAAATTGTACATGTATAATAAATACATGCTAAGTTCATGGCGGTATAAATTGCGACAACAACTAGTGAATTTACAACTTGCTTAAAAATCGTAACCGTAGCAGATATTAGTGTACGCACGGCTTTACAACAAGCTATAAAAAACCGGTATAGGCTGGCCTTGAATAGTCCGGAAAACCTTTTCAATGGGAGGTCAGTCTAAACTGGATTCGTATAGCTTGATGTTTAGCCGTGTGTACCATATTTTATGTGGAATAAATGAATTTGAATGATTTCTTTAAACAATATTTAGACAGTGTTGCACCTTGTAAGCGTACACCCTTACTAAATGTATAAAGCAAGTACCTGTGGTCCCTGTTCTGTGTCAGGCTTGAAGGGATCTCCGACAACACGTTTCTTGGCTCTAGCGGCCGCCATCTCTACAAACTTGTCGTAGATTTTGTCTTCCACGAACGTGCGGGAACCTGGACATACATTCATAAATTATTTAACATTTTCTAGAACAAATTTATCATTTCAACAGGTACATATTCAGCCAGAACAGAAGCCCATTTGTGCGATACTGTTTCAGAGAGATCTTTACCGGTTAATTATAAAACATATGATTTCAAATATCATTTTCCAAGTGCGCTCATTCAATCGTAGACCTCGTGTAGCTATGTTAAGAGATCAAGGTTAAGAGCGGCTACTCTCGACAGGTTTTGAAGTAACTCAAAATACATCAAACATCTGGGTAAAATTACTTATTCTTTGCGAAATGTCCTCACGGATCGTCAAGGATCGTCAGCTTTGTACCGACTAAAAACAGAACTTGAATTATCCTTTCCTTTCCGGACATTCATCAATTTTAGTGGTTTCCAATTTTTTTTTTGACCAAGGACGTCTTCTATTTCATTGTTAGCAGGAACTACAAAGTTAAACGAAAATAAACAGAGTATCTTAAAACTTTTAACATAAGTAGGTACTTAAGTTTTTAATAATTCGCGGTACACATTCTAGCTCGTCATACCACCAGTGAAGAACAGTGATCTAGTGGCAACTACATAAAATATCAGCCTATGTAATTGCCGCTGATTTTGGTGTATTTTAGTAGTAGTAGCGTCTCACTGGTATCTCTACGTGCAAGCATGAACGGGTTGGCACAACCTAGGAAGTATTTCCCTCCCACAGAATATCGACGTGACGCATACTGTTGCGTTTCAGTTTGCAGTTGCTCCCTAAGTCCGTTTCCTTCTTTATTTCTCCTTCCCCTCCCATTTCCTTGACAGGGTCGGTAACACGCGAGCGATACCCCTGGCGTTGCAAGCGTCCGTAGTGACCGCTACAGTGACCGCTTACCATCAGGCGGGCCGTTTCTTTGTTTGCCAACTTAGTTGTATAAAAAAAAAGAATCCAGTTAGCGTCTTACCAGCACAGCAGCACTGCCCCATGTTGTAGAAGAGTGCGAAGTGGGCAGCTTCCACGGCTCTATCCAAGTCGGTGTCAGCGAAGATGATGTTGGGTGATTTTCCGCCCAGCTCCAAGGTGATACGCTTCACTGTGTTGGCCGAGTTACGCTGGATCAACTTGCCCACATCAGTGGAACCTATAGAAAAGAAATCGTTCGAAGTTTTATTTTTGCACAAATGTAATATCGCACACCTAGACCTAAAGAGAGTTAAGTCAAAAATCTGTGTGATTGAGTTATGCTCACCATTTCATTTCCTATACGGATACCTATCTGTTTGCTAAAACATTGTTTTATTGGTCAGATAGGTATACGGTATACCTATCTGACCAATAAAATGGTGAGCATAACTCAATCACACAGATTTTTGACTTAACTCTCTTTAGATCTAGGTGTGCGATATGTGTTTGTTGTTTGACTTGTTAGTTTGTTTGACTATGTATTTTGTTTTTTATTTCATTTGTTCCCGATGCAAAGTGAGGTTTGATTATACGTTTGAAGCATTTGTCTTTATCTCTCCCTATTTTTTTAGTGTATGAAATACATTTACCACCTTAATTGTATTTTTGAAATTCCAAACATAACATTAGATGACGCCTGTATTCCCTAAAGGGCTATAGTTATAGATAGATATAGTTACACTGCTGTACGGTGTATACACAGCTCGCCGGTAAGTTTAGGCCCAAGTAATAGGGGGCGAGCCTATTGCTATTTACCGACCACAAATCTGAACTCCGAACTGTTACTGACAATATCATAGAAAAACCCAATCATACTTTGAAATGGACCTCTAGCGTAGTAGTAGTAGTAGTACGACAACTAGACGAATGACGCTCATTGGATATAAAAAATAAACAGTTCTGGTCACATAATTTCATGCTAAACAGTCATGCATTTTGCGTTAATAGAATAAAACTCAACGTCCAATTTATTTAGTTCCCAAAATTTTTGCAATCTTAGCAAGTATAAACAGAAAACATTTGGCTTTAAAAAAACTATATTCTATACTTGTATTAAACTCTATACTATGATGATTTCGCAAAGTAATAAAATTATTTCTAGCGTTCACACGTACTTAGATGAACGATGAATTAACTGATAAATATCTTGACATCGTAAATCAACGTCTAGGTAATGTAAATAAGACTGCATTAACATAACAATAATAGTAGCAGCGATAAACGATGATAATAATCGACTCGAGAGCTAAACATAAAAACTGTAGTGATAATCATGAAGATAAGGCTGGTAAGTAAGTATGTATTCAACGTATTATTTATGTGGGTACATATTTGCAAGATGGTTTTAATTAGCCTTAGTTTGTATATATATTTAAAGCCCCCCCCCCCCCCGGGGGGGGCGAATATCCGTGCGCCCCCGGGGGGCGAAAAGTCACGCTACGCATCTGATAATACTTCATTACTGAACAAATTAAAATGTGAACTTGAATTTTACCAATAAATTTAATAACACAATGGACGCTTAATCGCTTCAATTATGATGTCTTCCTTTAAAAAAACATATTGTATTGTTGTGTTACGATCTACAATTCTATGGTCTGTGAGGCTCACGCGAGTGCTCACGTCATTTAACACATCAAGCACTAATTTAGTGCTATCAAAATTAAGACCCTCGATCGTAAGATTAACTATAACTATAGATAGGTTTATCCCCGATTGCTTGGGTATTAATTTTTATACCATAATGCCTTGGCAGAAACCCATCTAGAAGATGGTTTGTGTCAAATGTATATTACTTAAAATAGTTTATATTTACCGGTGAAGGCAATCTTGTCGACGTCAGGATGGTCGACCAAAGCTGCGCCCGCGTCTCCGAAGCCAGGAAGCATGTTCACTACGCCCGGAGGGAAACCGGCTTCCTGCAATATTATTTGTATTGTAGAATTGAACACAGACAGCCTTATTACTCTATAGGGGGCCTAAGCATGATGTAGACGCAGTTACTAAGAGCAAAGTGTTATTGGGTTTTGCTAAAATTCTCAGTAGCAGGTCAGTCTGGATTGGTGCCGAATCAATGGCAATAGGCTCGCCCCCTATTATATGGGACCTAAACATACCGGCGAAGTGTGGGTGTACATTAGTACACCTCTACCTAACCGTTCTGGGAATACAGGCCTGATGGTATGTTAGTTATTCAGCATAAGAGGCTGTAGGAAAATAGTTTAAAGAATACATACATAATCAACCTATAATTTTCCCACGCCTCGGACACAGGCCTCCTCTCGGTGAGAGGGAGTGGGCCATAATCCACCACGTGGGTCGAAGGCGGGTTGGTAGATGTCACATGTCTTCGAATTTGTCGTTCTAGGACATGCTAGTTTCCTCACGATGTTTTCCTTTACCGTTTTTGGAGCACCGGTGATGAAATCATTTACACAATGTATAGCACCTGTCTGGGTTTGAACCTACAAGTCGCTGCCGTTACCACTGGGCCACAAGTGCACCTAGTTTAATAATAATGTTTTACATAAATATGTACATTTTTAACAAGTAAAGTGCTTAATCTAAACTTAAAGTACACAAAAGTATTAGCATTTGGGGCCGAACTAGGCATAACCTGTATAGTTTGAAGAATAGAGGTGTTGATATAATTACTTTGATGAGCTGTGCGAGGTAGAGCGCGGTGAGCGGTGTTTGTTCCGCAGGTTTCATGACCACGGTACAACCGGCCGCCAGCGCCGGGCCCAGCTTCCACGCAGCCATCAGCAGGGGGAAGTTCCAGGGGATGATCTGACCACATACACCTGCGAAACAATAGTAGTTGAATAATAGGGTAGTTCACTGGGTAGGCCTATTGTAAAATAAAAAAATAATATTAAAGACGTATAGGTTGATTGAGCCACTCTCAATCCCCACTAAAAACTAGATGCTCTTTCCTCTTCCCGCATAAGAGTATAGAAATTTTATGGCATATCGGATTGTGACGTCAATTATATTGCGCTCTCTGACTTGCATAAAATTAAAATACTTAAGTATAACTTTCTTATTTTTGACACAATTTTAATTTTGTCCTTTTTGTTCGGCTCTATTTATGTTCAACTTTTTAATATTTTTGTAGGTCCATAAAAAAATATAAGTCAACTACTTAATCTATTAGCACTAATAAGTTGCGCAATCGCCATTCATCACCATCATCATCATCAGCCTATGTTAGTCCACTGCTGGACATAATCCCCTAACTGCGCCATTTCACCCTGTCCTCAGTTTTTCGCATTTAGCGTCTGCTACCTTTGGCAAATCATCACTCAATCCTACACTAAGTTGCGAGTCGCCACCGAGTCGCGGTCTCCACTCGAGAGCACGTCTACCTTAGCGGTTATCGCCAATAAATAATCCATAATCACAACTTTATATAAACGACGACTCACCAAGATAAATAAATATACAGTATTCCGTAGCAATAGAGGTGATTTTGTGTAGGACAACTATAGAGCCTGATGAGTTGTAAAGTGTATAAAAAACCATAAACCATAGATTAAATATTTTTACGAGAGCTCGAGTGATCTCGATTATATTTATTACTTGCTTACCGCCCGCAGCTTCGCCCGTTTTCATACATTGGGTTATGATAGAGCTTTCTAACGGTGAAATATTTTTTGAAATCGGTCCAGTAGTTTTTGTGTAAAAACATTACAAATATACATACAAAAACACAAATGTTCCTCTTTATAATATTAGTTTAGATTGCGTGTTAATAATGTTCTTATCTACGATCTAATCAATATCTACACACAGTGTACATGTCTGCGTTTTTTTATTTGCGCATACCATGAATGAACATTATCATAATCGTTATATCATGGAATCTACTGATTTATTAAATCTGATTTTTATTAAACCTGTTATTATTTACTCATCTGTGAATTGTATTTTGCTTCACCGTGAACTTGATAATTGACGATTGTTATATTGCATAAAGTCATAAACAATGGCGAGGTGGAGTTAACTGCCCATTGATTTATCCGATCAAACATAATTGCATTGATTATTCGTTTATTAGGAGATTGCATTACGTACCTATAACTTTTAACGTTTTTGTGTATTCGAATTCGTAGTTATCGGGTCCACGACGTCATGGGTCGCGAGATGGATTCCCGAACGGTACAAACGTTTGTATGTCCTAAGGATAGGTAGTTAGTTATTTCGTGTTTAGATCATAGTGTGAGAATTTGTGTGTATTGTGGCCATTATGAAGAAGAAAGTTGAAGAAATTTTTCTTCAACGACAAAATCATCAGTGTTAACAAAAACATTCACATTTCTACGTATGCAAATAAAGAATGTGCAAAACTAATTATCTAAGATGATATGGCAAAACATTGCTAAGTTTATCGCAGTGACACCATTGCGTAACATGCTAATACTAAATGTCACATAGCAAATTGTACGATATTTGCCTATAATATAAGTAAATAACTTGTTTTGCCGTTATAATGGTCTCAAAAATATTTTATTTATAATGGAAACTGAACTATATTGTAATAGGACTCTCATTCTAAAGTAGTTCTTTTATATTTTTATGAAAAATACTGTATAGGTACATATATTGTTCTTTGTAAACGGCGACTATTATAAAACCTTTTTTTGCAGACTGTGACTTTTACATCAGTCATGACCTGCAAAAATATAAATATGATCATATTACATATTCCTAAAAAACATACGACATAGTAATACTTAATAATATAATTTTCATGTTTTGTCAATATTATATGTTAGTTGTAGATATTAAACAGCAGCTAGATCTTTTAAATTCTAGTAAAGCTCCTAGAAGACTATCTAGTTTTGTGCAAAGGGCCACAGACAAAATAAATATCCATGACGAGGGCTAGGTAAATATGGATAGTGTGGCGGAAGAGAAGATAAATGGAACAGTATATAGCCCGACATTAAAAATTAAGAAATATCTTCCCTAAGAAAAAGAAATGCGAGTTGTCAGTATTTATATTCTTTTTGCGATTATCGCTCTCTATGCAATGTTTAAAGCATTTAGTTTGTGAGTATGCAGCGACTAGACTAGAGCCCTTGGGCAGTGGGCTTCAATCTAATGTCGCGCATGAGTATCATTGATCTAAGTTAAGACAGGGAGTAATAATTAGCGAAAGGTTGCTGGTAGGAGCTGGAAGCGGAAATCCGAGGACAAGGCGAAATAGCGCAAATGAGCGGTGGCCGACGTCCAGTAGTAGCCATATATATGCGATGATAATTATTTATTTATTTATTTATTAAGGCATATCAACAATAATAACATAAACATTGGTAAGTAGCAAATAGTGGGATATGAACATATGTTACAATCAATAAAAGATATGCACAGCATTTACAATATTTAAAGTTGAGTAGAAAAGCTAATATTAAAATGATCAGTATCTGCAATTAATAAGCTTCACAATAGAATTTAAAACCGCATAATCAAATATATGTATTCACAAATAGGTTGTTATACTAAATGATTTTATGAAACTAAATCATTATAAAATGAAATCATTATATAAATATTAACTAAGTGCGACTGCTACGCTAGAGGTCCTGGGTTCGATCCCCAGGTCGAGCAAAGTGTAATTAGGTTTTTCTATGAAATTCCTAGTAGCAGCTCGGAGTCTGGATTTGTGCCCGGTTAGTGGCAATAGGCTCGCCCCCTATTACATGGGACCTAAACATACCGGCGAAATGTGGGTGTACTTTAGTACACCTCTGCCTAACCCTTCCGGGAATACAGGCGTGATGGTATGTTATGTTAAATATTAACTAATTGTATGAATATTAATTTTGTCTATTGTTTCTAATATCCTTATTCATTATAATCTTAGCCCTAAATCGCGTGCGGTGGATGATCATGAAAGATATCTATGTCATACAAAATACACCAACTGTTGTAAGTAGACATCAACCTAGCTATCGGAGTATTCATGCCTAGATTTGTCCTGCACCGGGGAATATTGAAAAGAGAATAACATTTTCTCCGAGCGCCTATTTTGGGTACATAATGATGACGATTACTATAAGTATCCATGGACTTACCAACAGGTTCGTGACGCGTATACGCTAAGTAATTGCCACTGGTGGGTAGCACCAGGCCGTGGCTCTTGTCAGCCCAGCCGGCGTAATAGCGAAGGTTCCCTATCACCGAATTCAAGTCACCATAGTAAGAAGCTGTATACGGCTTGCCGTTATCGAACGTCTCCAAACTCTGGAAAGAAACGGTTATTTTTAGGGATACAAATTACAGACTGACTACCTCATTAGTCTAGTGGTCCTAAGCGCGAATGCTACGCTAGAGGTCCTGGGATTGATCCCCAGGTCGAGCAGTGTTATTGGGTTTTTCTATTAAATTCCCAGTAACAGCTCGGAGTCTGGATTTGTGCCCGGTTAATGGCAATAGGCTCGCCCCCTATTACACGGGACCTAAACATACCGGCGAAATGTGGGTGTACATTGGTACACCTCTGCCCAACCCTTCGGGGAATACAGGCGTGATGGTATGTTATGTTACAAATTACAGAGCTTGTCATGAACACCATAGCCGTAACTATAAGGTAAGTGGGGTTTTTGGTCGGTAGGAGTCCGAAATACCCTGCCGTTTTCCCCGGTGATCCATGAGGATTTTCGATAGGTACTATAAAAAACCTGGCAGAACCCCAACATAACTTCATACGTATGTTTCAGTGCTTCATTTTGAGCAATAAATTACTCATGCTTGCTAAAAATGTAGGCACCTATACTAACTATACTTATGTACAAGTAGATTGCATTGCATAAACCCGGTTGAATGAACGCGAGGCGATTACTGACAGACAGGTTATTTTGCCGGTGCAAATAGAAAACAGCGCAACATGCGTCTCTGCAACTGTGTGTATTTGTACAGGGATAAGATGAATTGATTGTTTATGTAGATACATACAAAGTCTGTGTTTTTTTGTCCTTAAATCGACTGAATCATATCATACGGTTTCTAAACTCCCGAAGTTTTTTAAACATAGCTCATAGAACTGGTGTCCGCTGGGGCAAAAAGGTTCTGGAGTGGAGACCACGCACTGGAAAACCAACCTCCAACGAGATGGACAGACGACCTGGTTAAGACCGCTGTCAGTCGTTGGATGCAGGCGGCATGTAACCGGTCGTTGTGGAAGTCTACAGAGAAACAAAATGAATAGATGCAAACGAACCTAACAGCGATAGAGGATGAGCATCATATTATACAACTGGAAATAAGGCCACGCTATCAGGGGTTAAGATAAATAACGATATATTTGTTTAGTAAACTGCTTACATAACATAATTTTTTTATCCAATCCAATATGTTTGTATCATATAAATCATTCAGACGATTATAGCATAACACTTTTCTTTCTGGCTGTTATTGACGAGTACGAGCACAGGCTAATAGATTACGGTAGATGGGTATAGATGGTTTGTCATTGTCAATAATGGGGGAGGTCAATGCCCACTCAAGAATCCTCTTTCTTCCAAGCACATGTATGTGTATGTAAATTGTTAGCCATTGGCTATTTCAGCGAACTAGGATATGTTTGTTCTAATATTTAATTTACATTAATTATATTCATCTCAGACTAGGAAAATGATATTCATTAATTCAAATGCAACACGTGACTTCGTTAGAGATAGGAATAGACAAAACATGTTTTATTTAAGTAATTTCAATTTGCTTTGGTTCAGTAGTTTGTAAAAACCTGCTTTGCCTGCAGACAAACAACCATTTGTCGCGCATTTTAATAAAATTTTAAACACGCGTTATGTCGCGGAATTGAGGAAAACAGTTCGTTATATCATACCTACCCTGTTTTATTTCTTCTAGGCTGCTAATAAATATTATGCCTTTGTAAATTTGCGTAATTTTATTTTCTTTTTTAATACAATGTGGACTACAGATAGTTAGGAAAATGTATTTACCTACAAGCTCTATTTAAGAGGTGCTCGTGGGTACTATCGTGGTACAGATCTGCAAAACAAAGCTATCCTTGCCGCGGTCATTCTGTGGATGTGTTCTAAACACATCTAGACAAGCATTCTATCCTTCGAATATCGGTGTTGCCCCGGGATTGGGTTGCGGAGATCTGATGGCGGTCGCTTCGAGTAAGATACTTATATTCGCAGCATCTGGTTAGACTGGAAGCTGATCTAAACATAATTAGGAAAGCTAGCCTTGATAGGATGAAGATTTAAGAATTTTAATGGATCTTTCAACTACATACTAGACTGATATTTTTATAAATAAAATCATCATCATCATCAGCCCGTATTCGTTCACTGTTGGACGTAGGCCTCTCTAAGTGAACGCCACAGACCCTGTTCTTCAGCTCTTTTCATCCAGTTGCTGCCAGCCGCCTTCTGCAAATCGTCACTCCACCTGACCAGCGGGCGTCCTACCCTACGTTTGCCTAGACGCGGTCCACACTTGAGAACATGTGGATGATAATGTATAAAATACTTACGGCCAAGTATATCCTGTCCCTCTCAACAAGATCGGCTAATTTGTTGATGAGGTAACCACGCTGCGCGGCGTCCATTTTCCTCCACGGTGAGCCCAGCCTAAGGACAAAATATGTTATTTAATTTTAACAAATAACATGATATCTCTTAGGTATAAATCTTATGCAAGAGGCAAACAGGATGGAGTCTCGCATCGCATGCAGAAACTTATCACTTATTGGTGGTAAAAAAAATGCTTTATTAAAAACCTACATCCTAAGCCTTGTCAAACATAGTTAGAGACTGATATTTTTAGCCACCTTTCATCAACTGCGAATAAATTCCCGTTCGGCGTATATTTTTATATCATTTAGATTTAAATTAGGACGTAAAGGTCTTTCATCTATTCGAAAGACTTTTATGTCCTAAAAAAGTTTAAGGCGGATTGTCACTCGTTGGGCGCCAAATTCAAGCGCCAATCATAAGTTCATGTCGCAATTCTTACTACTATGGCCCCGGAATGTATTAGAGACGTAAGAAAGAACAAAAAAATACAAAACAAATTCTTTTTTTTTTTTGGTTTTTCGCAAATGGACATTTTTGAAGAAGTTTTAAGCTGAACAAAATCAGTCAATCACGAAAGACAACTTTAAATTGCTCTTCTTTAAAGAATATGATTTACAAATTCTATAGTGTCTGCGGCGGTAGTCAACTTGTGATCAGTATCATAGATTGTAGCCTGACCTGAAGGCATCATTGGCAGCTTTCACAGCTTTGTCCACATCAGTCTTGTTGGCCTGTTGTACCTCGGCAGAAACCTGACCAGTGGTGGGGTTTTCAGTCTTGAATGTTTTGCCATCTGATGATTTCACCCATTCATTGTTGATGAACAGCTAAAGAATAAACAAATATGAATAGGCTGTTTTCATCTGGATGAGTAGGTAGGTGTAATATAAGTGTAAACAATGTATTGTTATTAATATAACAAAATAACTTCAGTTAAATAATTATCTTCAGATCTTAACCCGTCAAGCGGCATATTGTAGACACAATGCAAAATCTATTGTTATGTCCTCATGAGGAAACTGTATGCATTGACAGGTCATAGCTTCTCCTGAATCCTTGGTTTCTATGCGAAATGCGAAAGTGAATTTGTTTGTTATTATTTCATGCCTAAATTGCTCCACCAATTTTAACAGAGACCAACCAATTAGAACAGAATTTTGGTACAGAGATATCTAGGAATCTGGAGATGGTTATAATTATCTGATAGTAAGAATTTATGAATTCTATATAATTATAAATATTATCCCTTAGAATTTTACTGTAAGAATAATAGGGCCACATTAAATAAAGTTAATTAAAATGTATGATCTTCAAGATCGTCCGAATCAAATTCTCCCCAGTGAGTGATCCTGTAAAGTTCTTAACACTTGGATAAAAGAAACAGAAACTGCAGGGCACAGGTAGTTTATAATCATACTAGCTTCCAAGAACATGTGCAGTGGTTTCGCCTGCATGGTCTATAGGTTTTTCTTTTTTTTGGGATAGTACATATATTATAGTCTATGTTACTCAGGAATAATGTAGGTTTCTATTGGTGAAAAATTATTCAATTTTTCTTTGAAAAGATTTGGAAGAGTAGTCTTAGGGGCAGTCTTTATAATATTAGTAGCAAACTACAAGGGTGATTATTAAAATAATCTGAATTAGTTACTATAACATTACTTTTTTTTATTTTAAAAATATATACTTAAATAAATATATGTGATAATTATCCACATACTTACATAGTACCTAATTGCATAACAAGTCAGAGAATCACCTTAGGGGCAATATATAAAATAATTTACTATGCCCTATGACTAACCAATATTTTTTATACAAAATAGAAAAGTTGTTGTTATTATTTGGCTTTATTTAAATTAATTGAGTGCTCTGTAAATTTAAAATTTATCATTTAAAACAATAGGTACATAATATTCATATAAAAATATAGTAGCCCACTGTTTTATGCATGGAATCAATCAATGTAACAGATATTATCATAACAACTCACGATAACAGGTTTTTTCTTTTTGTGCGACGGGTGGATAAGGTATCCCTAGACTGACTTCATAAATTAACCATTAGATAAAACATGATTATTATGTTATACATACCCCAGTATATAGAATTTCAGGATTCGTTTGAGGTGCTGGGGCAGCTGCTGTTGCAAATTTAGCATTTTGCTGAACTACTTTACTTATTTGTCGTAACATTTTAGTCAGGCACGTCTGATCTAAATGTAAACGTTTATTTTTTAGCAAGCAAGGAAGCGCAATAGTAAATACGTTAAACACAGCGAATGGACGGATACCCGGTTAATAAAAAGAGCAATCGTCTTGTACTTCTTCGACGGAATCAAACCGGAGGCGGAGAAGTTAGAAGATCAAATCATCAAACTGAAGTGAGGACTTGAGGAGTAAGTCATAAGTGACGTCACGTGAGTGTCAGTTGTCAGTGAGACTGTGACTGACATTCATTACTGACATACTGACATGGACACTGACTGCGGCCGCGTTCCACTTGGCGATCAAAACGATCCTTTAGCCGTTCCACATGGCGACCGCGGTCGTTGTGGTCGCGGTGAAATAGTCACTCGTGAAGTCATGACTTACGCCCACGCGACAGCCACGACGAACCATCCAAAAGGGTGGGTCGAAGTGATCGATGAGAAAATCCTAAACTCCGTTCCACTTAGGTTTACGACACTAACGCTCACAAGCAAGTGGATCGAGAAAAATTGCGGTCGTGAGCGTGATCGTTGCAATTGCCAAGTGGAACGCGGCCTCAGCATCACCAGCGGATGACAAAGCTGTCAATCTGTCATGCTGATTGCTGTCAATTACTCAAAGAGTGACAAATTTTTGTGGTATAAAAGTATTAGTTCAATGTTTGGTTATTATTTATTGAATTAAATTGCAAAGCTAATGGAAAATGGAAAACACTAGAAAAACTACTGTATATCAGGAAATATACGATGTAATTGACTCGAAAATTTTGCGAATTTTGAACTCTGTTGACAAACAAATAACAAAAAATTTGATCGAAGGTAGAATCACAACGAGGTAAGATGAACTTTGAGTCAGAACGATATGAATATTATTTCCGGTTTATGTTATATTCAATACCTATTGTGTATTAATATATGTCAATAATTTAATAATTATTTTCAGACCATCTAATTCAAATGGCCTTTGGTGTTGTACGCTTCTTCCTGCAGTTCTTTTATTATATTCCTCACTGTACAACGTATCACAACTATACCTCCTATTGGCGTACACATCTGTTGGATTGATGGCCTATTGCTTTCTTTTTATAATTTTTATATCCATCTCATGTTTGGTCCTAAAAGAGAATATTTTTGGAGGATGTGCAGCATCAAGTTTTACAGCTGCATTGTTATTGTATTCAGTTGAAGGACAAGGTAATATGGGATTCTTTTTAGCATTATCTCATGGTTTACAACCAAAGCAACAAATTCTTTCTGAAGAAGATTTTTGTCTGAGTTTTCATTTTGGAACAAAAGAGCATTTTATTGAAATGAAAAAAAAAGATGCCTATTAACTCAGAAATGGTGGGTTGCAGGACTATTCTTCTCAGGACCTAAATAGTTTCCATGGTCAAGATAAAATGCTAAAAAAAAGGCACATAATTATTGATATTCAATGCTGCTCATAATGCCCATATAAAATCTGCACCTAAGGGACTTGACATTAATTCTATTATGAAGCTCTGTAAAATAAAGGAATGTAATTATTCTAAACTTACTACTTACTCTCTTTCACACATTATAAACACTTTTCTTTTTTCCAGGTCTTATGTTCTCACTTATATACTCAATGACAGCAGTGTATTCATTCAGTTTGCTGCTCAGATGGTCTCTTGTTGCATTCCCAAAGACATTCACGATAGGAGAAGCAATGATTGTAATACAAAGCATTGTCTTATTTGCTATCATGGGTGTCACTAAGGTTTTTTACAATAATATGGCTGATCAAGAAGATAAAGAAATGATATTTGTAAATTCTGTAAACTTTGTAAGTAACATATTTTATTTACTGTCCTTTTGCTATATGTCTCCTAGCACAGCACCAAGTGTGGGTCAGCAGGATTCACATATGTACACTGGGTGCTTTAGCCACTAAGCTGCAGAGACCATATAGGAATGCAGGTTCAAATCCTGCCTGGAATCATATGTTTCTCTCACTAGAAAATTTATAACTTTAATTGCAAAGTTAGTCATTTTGAGGCGACATGTTTAAAGATATTATAAAGGGAAATCTTTTAAGAGTGAAGATATTCTGACTATTGATACTTTTATTTTAGCATGCATCATACTGAATTATCATCATTATCCATCCATTATTTTTTATTTTTTTTATCTATCACAAAAAATATTCCCTATTTTCAGACCATATTATCATCAGTGGGAATTATTGTTACAGCATTATGTATTTTGGATGACTCCCAGAAAACTCTGGCAGCTCTTGCGTACATATTCAGTGTAGCTGGGACTTATGCTCTAATGATATTACATGTTAATGTTGGAGTTGATTGTATAATTAGACTTGCAGAATATATATTTTTGGATCCCAATAAAGTGAGTAATCTGTTTATTAATACTATTGATTTTTTGTTCTCTAATAGAATTAAAAAGCAAAAGTTTAAAGGGCTTTTACTTAACATAATATCATCACACCTGTATTTCCCGAAGGGTTAGACAGAGGTGTACCCAAAGCTTCCCATTATATTTAGGTCTTATGTAATAGAGGTGAGCCTATTGACATTATTCAAGGCACAAATTCGAACTCTGAGCTGCTACTCAGAATTTCATAGAAAAACCCAATATAGTTTTATTGGGTTGGTTTTCCCAGCAGATTTCCAGGTTGAGCCACTGCTAAATCAGGTCAAATCAAATCTTACCTAGGATCACTAGACTATTGAGGTAGTCAAATGGACTTTGAGGCCATGTATAATATAATATAACTACACTAAGATAATCTGAGTTAACCGCGGTTAATCTTTGGATGGGTGACCACTCTTAGCACGTCATGGCTCTGTCGTGCGTCGAAGAGCACATCAAGCCGTCACAAGTGAAATTAATTGATATAGTGAAAATGTTATAGGGCTATATTTGACTATTTTATTGACAATAACATTGTTTTATTATTTTCAGATGAAATTATTTTTCTTCTGGTTCTGCCTAGCCTTTATAGCAGCCGCCGTGATATTAATCCGCACCCAACTTGCTGTTAAAGCAAGCACTGTTACTCGCAAGACATTTCACATACTAGCTTCAATAGTATTTCTCTCAGGAATCTTATACGACGTCCATTTGATGACGCTTGCTGCTGGATTTGGTTTAGGTCTTATAATTTTGACTGAGGTGGGTTCAAAGAGTAATAAGTTTACAAAATCTTTGGTGGAAGAGGGCAACTTCTAAAGTAATTAGCTGTTGCCTTTTGGTTTCACTGGCATCCTCGAAAGCAATGATTAAATTTTTTTGAGAGTTCGATCGAAATCTGTTTGGCAGTTTAGGTGCGGAAACGTAACATACACACAGTTACTTTCGCAGTAATAATATTAGCATAATTATATTTTATTTTATTTTATTGATAGCCTTATTATATGACCATGGGACTGCCAAGTCATAGGTCTCGAGTTCGAATCCAAGACCTCTTACTCTTCGGAATCATGTAATAATTAATTTAAAAAAAATACTCTTATAAAATGGCGTAGAAAGTTCTGACAGGGTCCATGGTTGATCAATTATTAAGTATTAACATGTAATTGTAATTATAACATACACACAGTTACTTTCGCAGTAATAATATTAGCATAATTATATTTTATTTTATTTTATTGATAGCCTTATTATATGACCATGGGACTGCCAAGTCATAGGTCTCGAGTTCGAATCCAAGACCTCTTACTCTTCGGAATCATGTAATAATTAATTAAAAAAAAATACTCTTATAAAATGGCGTAGAAAGTTCTGACAGGGTCCATGGTTGATCAATTATTAAGTATTAGGTCTGCCAACTGATTTGGTGGACTATGGCTCTCTCATTATGAGAGAAGAATGCCCAGAAGTGTGACAGTATATGTGTTGATGATAATAACATTAATAACGTAATTTATTTGTCAGGCACTCCGGAAATCTGGAATAGAGCCGATATCATCAGCACTACAGGCAGCGTTTGAGGTTTATAGTGATGAAAAGGTATGTTTAACAAGATATGGAAAGTAGCGCTCACTCAACCAATTCATTAGTTTATTATTTATGCTCCATCTGTGTAACATAATATGATGGGAAGAAACCTGAATTAGCACTTGTTCATTACGTCATTAACTAATAATAGTAATACATACCTACTAGCTTTACTATAATCAGAGGCGTAGCTGGGGGGGGGCATGGCCCCAGGCGACATATATAAACAAATCGGTGGGGGAGTAACGGCAAATTTCCGCTAAACCTACATTATTATAATGTTAGGTTGTAAGTCTAGTAGGAGGACCAGTAGACTGCCTCGTTAGTCTAGTCGTCCCAATCGCGACTGCTACGCTAGAGGTCTTGGGTTCGATTCCCAGGTCGAGCAGTGTTATTGGGTTTTTCTATGAAATTCTCAGTAGCAGCTCGGAGTCTGGATTTGTGCCCGGTGAATGGCAATAGGATCGCCCCCTATTACATGGGACCTAAACATACCGGCGAACTGTGGGTGAACATTAAGTACACCTCTGCCTAACCCTTCGGGGAATACAGGCGTGATGGTATGTAGGTTGTAAGTGGAAGTTTTAATACTTAGTTGTGAATACGTTATTTCGTTACTTCTATAAGATTCTCAGTGGCAGCTCGATTCAATTCATTTATTTGCTCAGAATGTAGGTATTTACAATATTTGTACGGTCGCCAGCAGGTCAAGGTATACAAAACTGTTAAATTTCTCCAAGAAATTTTTATTGTTGAAGATAAAGTTCAAAATCAACTGAGAAAATTTGACATTTTGTGGTAACTTGATGTGCTGGCCACCGTAAAAGGATTCTTTAATATTATTGTAACCACCCTACAATAATAGATTCTACAGTTTGTTCGAAATAAGGAAGCCGATCGGAAGTTGTCTGCAAGTGGTTTAAAAGTGGTAAATTTTAATAGAAAGAGTCGGTGTAAAGATAATATAAAAATTTTACCTTAAAATAAAATTTGTATTATGTTTCCTGAGACGTCCGAAGTCCATTATGAGAGAGCACATCGTCTTTTCCCTCGCCAAGTCGCTAGATGTCTCTGTTTCCGCTACGTAACCGCACCTCTAGCGCCACCATCGGCCGAACCTGGTACTAAATTTAACACGCCCAAGCAAGCCACCATTTCTTAAGTCATTGTTTGGCTCATAATGATGATAATGATGATGGTATTACACCAGGAAGACATTATTTGGACTTCGGACGTCTCAGGAAACATAATACAAATTTTATTTTAAGGTAAAATTTTTATATTATGTGTTCCGTTGGACGTCCGAAGTCCATTATGAGAGATCTGTTTGTTATCTCCTGGTGGCTTGCATAATAAAACGCAACAATATGATTTATTTTGTTTATGTGGGAAAACAAAATTATTTAGGTACAGAGGTAAATAGGAAAAAAAATATTTCTTCATAGTAAAAGAAATCTTAACAAAGGTATCTTCCTAATAAGATATTTAAGAAGACATAATCCTGATAAATAAAATAAAGGAACTGGTCTGGCTACTGATATAGCTTTTAAAATATGCCTGACTAAATTATTTGATGATATTTTGGTATCAGAAAGTGTTTCACAAACAGATGCTATAACCGATTTATGGACAAGAATAGTACGGTATGCAAGATTATCAGTAAGGAAAAGTTTCGCTAGATATCGAGCTACATTAGCCGGATAGCTACAATTTAAATTATTATCATTACACCATTTGGACCACTTGTTCCATATGGGAATGTAAGTTTTAAGCGTAGAAGTTCTCCAGCATGTTGATAAAAGCTGCTTTTCTTCAGATGACCAACTATCTGTTAAGGTGTCCCAACCGAAATGAGCCAGGCTTCCAACTGTAGGTTGTGTACTTGAGCTGGGGGTCGACCCGTCACAGTGTCTACCAATGTCATCTTGAGATCCCTTATTTTCATAGGATGTACTAGGGCACGGCTCTTCAAGTCTGGACGCCAAAACGGCTTTTTCCACTTGGGCGCTATTATTATGAACTTGCCATTTGCCGAGTTGAGATGGTATAGCACACGTGGGAGCAGGGCTGGTGGAGGGAATATCCACGCTAGATCGTAACTCCAGGATCTGCTGATCGCGTCGTGAAAGCAAGCGCTCAAGTCTGATAAGTCTAGCGAAACATACTCCGACACGACGTGAGCGTTGCTTGACGCGAATAGGTCGATGTCTGGAGTACCCCAATGGCTGAATACCTTTTTCGTCGCATTGCCTAACAGGTGCCATTCGGATCCCACGCGATGTCGCGAGAGGTGATCGGCATCCGTGTTGTACAGTCCCGGTAAGTGGTGAGGGAGGAGTACAACGTTTAGACTGTCCGTCAGTGCCAGAAGTTGTTTTGTCAATCGTAATAGTTTCAGAGACTTCGTTCCGCCTTCGTTCTTTATGTAAGACACAACTGTTTTGTTGTCGCTCTGCAGGACGATAGTTGAATTTTTTAGAACATCTGCCCTCAGCGTGATTGCTGCTATCACTGCATACATTTCCTTGAGATTGCAGTGCCACTTCAATTGATGATGACCCCAATTTCCTTTTAGTTTGTCGTTGTTCACTAGGGCTCCCCATTGAACGTCCGAGGCGTCCGTGATCACGTAGTTTACAGGTGACCGCCTGGAGTGGATTCGGGTTTTCTGGCTGATATTTTCTAACCACCATTCTAGTTCCCTTTGTACCTCGTCCGCAAACGGTCTGTGTTTGGAGCGGTGTGAGTTTATCTGCAACAGATTGCTGTGACGTTGCAGTGTGCGGCAATGCAACCTTCCCCGGAGGGTGATGAAGGTCGCAAAGTTGAGATACCCTAAGAGGCGTTGCGCCTGCTTGAGAGTCCAACTGCCGGCTACCAAGCGGGTCGATAGGCACTGGCGGACTTTGCTCACCTTGTCCGGGGGTAAACACTTGATGTTGTATCGCGTGTCCCAGACAATTCCTAGGAACTCTAGAGCTGTTGTTGGTTTGAGTATGGATTTCTCCATGTTGATAAACCAACCTAGGCTTGTAAGGAACTCTATAGCTATACGGACATGAACTTGCAGGGTCCTCCTGGATTGATGAACAATCAAATAGTCGTCCAAAAACACAACCAGACGGAGACCTTTGCTGCGCAACACTTCGGCAGTCCAATTTGTAACGGACGCAAACATTCTTGGTGCAGCAGCAAGACCAAAGGGTAGGCATCTCATTTGCAGCAAACGACCCTCGTAACTGATGCGCAGGAAACAACGGTGTCTTTTCGAAATCGGTAGATGATAATAGGCTTGGCTTAAGTCTAGCTTTACCATCCAGTCTCCCCTCTGTAAGAACTTGGGCATTTGGTAATGATGAAACAGATGGAAATGTTTTGGTTTCATAAACTGGTTTAGTGCCTTGTAAGTTGAAGATAACTCGACTTTTTCCATTGCTTTTCGTTATAATGAAAAGTGGGGATATGAAAGAAGGGGTTAATGGCGCGAGCTCGAGGATATGATTCTGAATCATAGCTTGAATTTCTGAAGGCATTAGTACTGAACTTGGAGTTTGAAATTTCTGCATAATGTCCGATGTTGGAAGGATTAATGGCGGCGTCTGATTGAATGGAATGCGAGCTGCAGTAATTAATCTGATGATTGTTTTGGGGGGTCCAAATTGGGCCCATGACTCTTGGTAGAGTTTTAGACAGCCGCCCATAAACCTTCTCGAGTCATTTATACCTATTTCTGTTACCCTGATCTTTTCGCCCCCCCCCCCCCTTTTCTTACTATCCTGGTCGTCGAAATTACGCTTTTTTGATTTTCCTTTCTTCGTTTTGTTTTGAAATCGAAAGGATTTCTCACGTGAAGTAGAAGCTATCGGCGATTTAGAACGCACTGGTGATTTCGACTGAACAAAGGATTTAGATCGAGGAACGATTTCTTTATTCAATTTATCAACACCTCCAATTTTTTGTAAATTATTTTATTAAGATTTGAGGGTTGAACATGTATTCTGAAGAAGGGGGTATCTTTTCAATGTCTTCTCGTATATATTTTCATTTCGCTTTACGCCGGAGTTCTAAAACCTCAGCACGTTTTCCACAAATTATTTGTAAAATATCATGAGAAACAGTTTTATAATTAGACTCGTCACCAAATAATTCTTTGAGCTTATCGTAAATTGAAGATGAAGTTAATTTCACATCAGTATTTGATGACCAGTCAATCATGTTACGCAAAGCTGAATTCACAAAATCATTCTGTGCTAAAAACGCATTTGACAAAGCAGCAAAGCTGCGTTCCATTTGAAACCATCTAATAGGAGCCAATGGATCCTCGAAACGTCGTAATTCCTCGTTCACTTTTAGTTCAATAAACGCTGGAAAGGCCGCATATTTCTTTTGAACGTCAGTGTATCGCACAGAATTCCAGTCGGCTGTATCGAATCTCTGCATAGAAGCAATTTTTGAGACCCGATCAGGATCGGCCCGAGACACAGACGGTTCTTTAATGGAAACATTTAGCTCTGCGATATCATTTACCGATGACAACGAGCGTAAAAACGGATCGTCTAATGCTTTATTTATTTCATTTGGCACGGGTGCCACATAGGTAGAACAAGGAACACTCGGAAGCATGGCAGCATTATGTGCAGAAAAATGTTATTTATATGACTTTTGAATTATTGTCACACCACCTGGTGGTGTGACAATAATTCAAACCTGCGATCTATTTCTCGTATGGAATCACCACTCAGCCGTCGTCTTTTTGGCGCGGGTTCATCTTCACTCGCACTTGATGTTGACCTAGACGACGTGGACGCACTAGACGGCATCGGTGCCTCTACACTTCCATGTATACGAGATTCACGATCACTAAAAACGTTCTCAGAATTGTTCCCCGGCGGCGCGGTAATTTCGTCACTATTTTTCATTTTAACAATGAACAAACACAAATTTATGTAACGGAAACCACAAAACTAATTTTAATTGCAATTTACTTTCTACTTTAATCTCGAAAGCAAAAATGAAGTGAAAAAAAAAAAGGTAAGAACTATAATAATCTAACGACCGTGCGCGGGGTTTGAAAAACGACGCAACAATGACAGGACACAGAGGAAACAGGACAGGAAACAGAGACATCTAGCGACTGGGCGAGGGAAAAGACGATGTACTCTCTCATAATGGGCTTCGGACGTCCAACGGAACACATAATTTCTAATTATTTTGTTTACTAATTTCGATATTTGTGTATTAAAACACTTATTTAAACGATTTTATCACTGCGGTAGTTGGGAACGGCTAACTTCCGATCGGCTTACTTATTTCGAACAAACTGTACCAATATACATTCTACTAATTTGGTATGCAAACATTGATGCAGTTTTATTATCAAACATACGTACGTACGTACACATGACAATTAAAATTTATCAGCTAGAAAAGCCGATACAGAATAGTATCAATTATTTATTAGAATTTCAGTTAATTTCTTTTTGAAGGCTGATACTGGTCGGGGTCTGGATTTGTGCCTGTTAATGGCAATAGGCTCGCCCCCTATTATATGGGACCAAAACCTACATACCTGACAAAGTAGGTCACTTCAGAACTTCAATACATGCGTGATGGTATGTATATGTGATGCATTTATCCTCCAGGATGTGGGTAGCTTTGCGATGACACCGATGTACCTCTACGTAGGGCTGGCTTGTCCTCTGATTTTGGTGCCGGTACACCAAGGCTATGAGTTGGAACTGCTCAGTGGCGTTCTATCTATAGGGGTGGGCGACAGTGCTGCTAGCTGGTTCGGTTCCAAATACGGATTCAATAAGTGGTCAGGTGAGTTACTTATCAATTATTTATACTTTATGAATCTAGTGGTTTGGTATTTTTTTGCAAGTGCCGTTAGTTTCTGATGTAAAAATTAATACCTAATGTAAAATTTTATTTGTATGAATTGTTTTTTTATGCAATTTCTATGCTAAGATTATAGTTTTTTATAAAAGGAAAAATTCGACTGCGGGCAGGATTCGACCCTGCGTTTTCTGGTTACACACTAGATGCTATGACCAACTAAGCTACCGAAAGTCCCGTCCGCCAGGTCACCACGATATCGAACTTGCTATAAAGTAAGGCATGTCGGTTGAGAAGCACACTTGCTTTTCAACAGATGTCACTGACGTCACCTCAAGTACGCAAATTCAAAATGAGGTTGCAAATTTCGACCTGGCGGGTGTAGGGGGGGTGGGTTCGAATTCTACCCGCAGTCAAATTTGTCCTTCTCTAAAATAACTATAATAAATTGTGTTCCTTATTTGCAGATGGACAGAAGACGTTAGAAGGCACCGCTTTCAACATTTTATCACAAGTGGCGGTGGTGCATGCACTAGACATGTTTGGTTTGTATATAAATTCACATTTTAATCTTTATTCAATGTATGATGTCCCATGTAATAGAGGGCGAGCCTATTGTCAAATTACAAGGGTTCGATCGACCAAGGGGCAGTCCTAAATAAAATATCACTACATAGTATACAACAAAGTCGCTTCCCGCGGTCTGTCTGTCCCTATGTATGCTTAGATCTTTAAAACTATGCAACGGATTTTGATGCGGTGTTTTTTTAATAGATAGAGTGATTCAAGAGAAAGGTTTATATGTATATTACATAGATATTATAGTACACAAAAGTCGAGAAAACACGCGGAAATAGGAACAGCGGAACAAGCGAAAAGCTAGTTAGTGAAATAAACTGCTTCATTAGTCTAGTGGTCTAAAGCACGACTGCTACTCTGGACGTATTGGGTTCTATACAGGTCGAGAAAAGTGTTATTGGGTTGTTCTATGAAATTCTCAGTAGCAGCTCGTAGTTTGGATATGTGCCCGGTGAAATAGGCTTTCCCCATATTACATTGGATCTAAACATATCGGCGAACTGTGAGTGTGTTTAGGTACACATTTGCCTAACTTGGGGGAATAAAAGTTTTTATTTTTACCAATTTGCAGGTATACTAAATGTGAGGAATGCCTTGATCAGGGTTGGAGTTACAGCAACAATATCAGGACTAGTTGAAGCAAAAACTGATCAAGTAGACAATTTGATACTGCCATTACTTACATTGATTGCATTTCAATTCACTTGTATATTCTGTTAGAAAGTAGTTTTGATATGGTGTATTTTTTTTCGGGGTTGCCAAAACAAAAGTGACTTAACTCAAACTGTATAATTTTTTTCTCTGTTCCTGAAGGAAGCTTTATTTTTAAAGCAAGTGTCGTACCATCAGTGACGTTATTACTGTTTTTTTAGAATAAACTGTTTATACTATAAAATTACTTGACTTATTGAGTTAGGTATCTTAGTTATGCTTTGTCAAGTGTACTTATTCGGTTGGTGAAAAATTACGTAGGTTTTATACCGTAGTATAAGATTTAGATAATGGCGATTGGTATTGTTATACAATGGAAATTGTTCCTTTAAAATTATTTAACTGTGGCTAAGACATTATAATTATATATCTCATTGAGATTGAGAACATTCCTTATGTTACCAAAGAGTAATAATTTGTAAATAAGAAAATATTTTTATAAATAAATTATTTATTTTACTGTTTTCAGTTTTTCATTTGATTTAAGAATATTGTTCATGCATTTGTATTTGTTCAGTGGAATACTTGATTCTTGTGGAATGATTACATTGTACTAAGTCATACTTTAAAATTAGGACCAAAACCTTACTGTTTTAGGTCACCACACTATTTGTGTAGCAAAAACAGAATTTAGGGTGGGATGGTAGCCAATGAACCGCGTGTACCGTATGAGCCAGTATAGGTTCAGACAATACGTGACGTTGCCAGTCCGTGCGATAAACGTGTCTTGGACTTCCTCACCGCGCCGTGAAAAATGCGCTAGTCACCGGCCGTTTGCCACCATAAACGGACGCACGATCGGCATTTTTGTGTTTTGTTGCGTAAAAACGACGAAAAAAACGTAAGTTTCTTTTTTTAATTACTTAATTATTAAAACTCTTACTTAAGTTTGAGTGTGTTCTATGCATTATGTGGGTTATTGTGCTTGTTTGAGTATATTTTTTGAATCGCTTCCATGTGCTTATTGACAACAGCATGACGTAACGTTTTCTAAAGGGGGAGGGGTACACAAAGAACCAGTAAGTCTGGGCACACAATGAACCATGTTCAATGTGTACTACTATAGCTGGCATGTGTAATATTTTATATGATTAGTTTATTACATAAGGTAAAATTTATTATTGTTGGTAAAAAAATTGGTATTTAGATATACTTTTAATCCACAAGGCACTACACATTTATTCCCTATTATTTGTTTCAGGCAACCTTTATTGTTAAAGTACCTAATTACTAATACTATATACTACTATGTACTACTATGGGTCGAAACACACTTGGCGGGGAAGTCATAAAAGAGGGAATCCCTCCCGAAGCCATGCAAAAGGCATCGAACTTCACTTAAATTCAGGACCGAGTATCCGGAAATCAGCTGAAACTTTTAACATTCCCTATCCGACACTAAGAAGAAATACATATATTAAAATACGTGAATAATCAGTCAGCTAGATTGGAACCTCATTATAACGCAAGTAAAGTTTTTACCGATCAGCAAGAAGACAGTATTAAGGAATACATATTTGATCGTGCAAATAAATTCTATGGATAAACGTCTAAAGACTGCCGCAGAATTGCTTACCAAATGGCAGCAATTAACAAAATTGATATGCCTACTTTGTGGCAAGCGCATGAAATGGCAGGTAGAGATTGTATGATATTTTTTTATTTGAAATAAAGCCTGATGAGGTAGGCAATTTTTTTCTACTTGAAATGCAATAAAAAATTAAACTTAAAACTGTTTGATTTATAAAACTCCAAAAAAAATATCAATGTATTTATTCCTATGATTCATTGTGTACCGCATGGTTCATTAAGTCCCACCCCCCTGACTTATTGTGTACCCTACGTAGTACACTATGAACCATTTACCGTTTTTTTTTTAAATCGGTATTACTAAGACATTATAAAATATAAGCGAAAATTTGGTATCCAATATGTTAAGTTCATTAAGTAAATCAAGTGTCGCGAAATAAAAATTCAAAAAAATGCAATAGTAACTGTGCTAGAACTTTTCAAACTTTTGGTGGTTCAATGGCTACCATCCCACCCTATATAATGTAGTATGATTTTATATGGTGCTCCCGAACGCTGCGAATATTACGATGGTTACTGTCAGTTCTGAAATTAATTAGAGTATCTAACAAACTGCAGGTATTCAAAAGTGCTTTATATATATTTATTATAAAAATAAAATGGTATATTTAAATACGTTTTTTTAAGTGCAGTGTGGGAGCACCAATAGATCGCCTAGAATACCATGCATACTACTAAAACGGTAACTTTCTTAAATGTTATGTCTCAATAATTTGACCATTAACATCATCTTCCTCTTTAACTTCCAATTTTATTATTTTTGTTTTATCATCACTATTTACACCATTTGGTATAACTTCTGTACTGTTTCGTTTGTTCTTTATTAAATTTCTTTTTTTCTTTACTCCTTTACATTTGGCTTTGAAAGTCTTCTCCAATAGTAGAACGTCGCGGCGGTCAATCGTCCAATCAATGATTGCGGCTTCTGCTCTTTTCGTTGGGTTGTCGTCTTCACAATATGTCGGTACATCTATGCCTAATATGTTCATAACCTTTTCTAATATATCATCCACATAGTAGTTTATTATTAGATCCGCTTTGTTGTCCTGGAAAGGAAATGTCTATTAAAATTCTGGATGAAGGAGGAAGAAGAGTTTTGCAATTTCAATGCTGCTTTCAGCAAGTTTACTGAGGTAGTAGCTTAGTAGATGAATGGGTGCTTTTCATGACTGCATACAGCAATCAAATATCAATACAAAGCCAGTCAATATTAAATTAACAACTTTTGTTATTTTAGTATGTTTCAAAATCAAAAGGTAAATGTCATGGTGTGATAAACATAGGTAAATGGTACAAACAGTTACTTTACTTACATGTTTTGTAGGTTGCAGGTTACATATGACTAGTTTTCCACCATATTTCACTGTTTCTAAAGGTAAATTACCACTGGGCACTATTTGAAGGGTTGTTCCTAAGCATATACTCAAATCTGCAATGCTAAAAAAAAATAAGCTATGTGAAACAGAAACAATGATAACTTTCAAAATAAAAGATTTATCATAATATCAGCCTATTGCCATCCACTTCCTAAGCCAGGGAGCTCTTTGGGGGAGGCTTATGTTGAGCAGTAGACAGCTATAAAAGATGACGAATGTGTTTAGGGTGAAATGGCTTGGGACAATGGCTTACATCCTTGAATCTTACCTTGAGTGCCACTCGGCCAGTGTGAGATCATTCTCAGGCAGGCTATGTTCCCAGTCCAGCACTCCATCATATAGCTTGCCCCTGCATGGCCTGCCTGTTACATGCTCAGCAGCACAAGGCACTCCACTGCACTTCTTGCCCACTGTTTCTACTGGGAAACTTCTCACAAATTGCCTGGAGGGATTAAGAAATATATGAGCAAAAGATTGGCAATATAATTGATCATGATCAACCCTGATTGTCCCTACACCATCCAGAGGCTATCTGGTAGAAAATGCCTATGGCATTAAGATTGCCTTGTACAGTTCAGTACTAAAGTATAAATAAAACAAATATTTATATAATATGATGGCCAGTTTCTTCAGTTGATTTTGAAAATAATCATCAATGTTTTAAGGTTTAAAATCATTTGGAGAAAGCATATTGCAAGTTTGCTTTTCATGCTGATTTGTGTCACAGCATACCTGATATAGTACTAAGCATAAGTATATTAAGCAAGATTAAATTGTAAAACATCATTATGTTCTCCAGACTATAATTTAGGAAGATAAAGAAAATTATTATAATGCAGCTTTAGTAGGTACAGACGCCAGCAGGTCAAGGTATACAAAACTGTCAAATTTCTCCAAATGATTTTAAACCTTAAACTATTGAAAATAAAGCTCAAAATCAACTGTGAAAATTTGTCATTTTGTGGTAACTTCATGTGCTGGCCACCGTACATAGATTTATGATTTGATTTCCACCTACAATGTCATATTTAGTCTTAGTGGCCCTAAATATGACGCATGGGAAAAAATATAAGATACTATAACTATAGTAGTAAATTAGCTAAGTCTGTAGATATAAGGGTACAAAAATGATAGCAAGTTATTTCTGCCGACCCCTATGGGAAGAAGCTGAGAGTGAAATTATGTATAATGAGAAAAAGTTTACTCCAATTGGCTCACCTTTTGCATAAATTACATTCATCAATAAACATGTTGCCATGCAGCTCAGCTAAATACTTCCTTGGGAGACCAGACTTCAAGTGCAGACCATCAATGTTCTGACTGACTATGTATTGTACTTTGTTACATTCTACTAGTTTTTTCAAGATCATGTGGGTTTTAGTGGGTAGAGCATCAGCAAAAGATATGTTTGTTGTTGGTCTTTTCCCTTCTTTTTCTAGTGTCCATACACCATTGGGTCCTCTGGAAAGAGTACAGGCACAAAGAGTTTAGTTTCAAGTAGTTATTATGGCATCATTCTCCTAAATGAAACTTCATTTCAAACTTAGTAAGCAGACTATTTACCTGAAATCTGGTATTCCTGCTGAAGTACTTATGCCTGCACCAGTATGCACTACCACATGGTTTGCTTGATTTATAAATTGAGCCAACAGCTCACACTTTTTATTGAATTTCTCCAACGAATCAAATTTCTAGAAAAGTAAATACATATAAAAGTTACATTTTACCACAAGTTTTATTTGAAAAAACAGGTATTTCTATAAAAAAATACGACTGATGAATCTGAATTATGTACCTCAGGTATTCCCAAGACTCCCTTATTTTCATACGGAGACAACCCCTCAGCATAATTGCAAGACATTTTTAATTAAATGTCACAGCTCAAACTGAGCAAATTACTGCAATGATAATTTGGGTAAATATGGCAGTTTCACTACACAAATCAATAAAAAAATAACCGATTTCAGAAGTTCAAGACCCACAACAACAAAAGTTTTGACTTGACTGCGACACTGACATTGACATGTTTTACACTGACATTACTGACAATCACGACACGAACGAATGAATTGAAGGACGAATGAAATTAAATTCCATTTACTACACAGACTAAGCAGGGAAAATTTCCCAGTTTATTTCAATTGGATCTATCTAAGTTACAACTACTGCAACATTAACTTTTCACGAGGTTATCTCCGTGTCGCGGTTGTCTTATCTCCTTGGCGGCAACTCTGGAAGCTACTAAAACGTCAATTATAGTACAAAAGCCTCTGAAGCCATGCCAAAAAAAATTGAAAAGAAAAGTCATTCAATGAATGAAATGAACCAATGAAATGAACCAACAACTAATGTCATTGTCGATTTCGTACGGTGACTAGTGTTTGTTGGCATTTTATTATTAAAATAAAATTACGATAGTCTTCATCTGTTTGTTAAATTCTTCCTGCGAACTTATTTGAAAATGAACCGCAGAAGGGCTCATGATGATGAGGAGGGCTACGGTAAGTAAATAAATATTTAGCGTTTTGTAGGTTAGAAACTTATTGGTTTGATAACCCTTCGTTTACTTTACTTTTGTTTTAGAGCGTCTCAATCGCAAAAGGCGTCGTGTATCAGAGAATCAGGAGATTGAGGATAGGTTGGAGTCTCTGATACTAAGGGTGGGCGAAAAAAGTAGTTCTAGTTTAGAGAGTAACTTGGAAGGTTTGGCAAGCGTATTGGAAGCCGATTTGAGTACGTTCCGTGTTAAAATTCTACGAATTCTTACTGACTGTGCTATACGCATGCCTGAAAAATGCACAATTTATGCAACTTTGGTGGGTCTTCTCAATGCTAAGAATTATAACTTTGGTGGTGAATTTGTTGACTATATTGTGAAGACTTTCAAAGAAAACTTAAAGGTTGGTAAATGGAATGCGGCAAGATATTGTCTTAGATTTATTGGCGACTTAGTGAACTGCCACGTCCTTGCTGCCTCCTCCTTGCTGACATTGTTGGAGACATTAGTGGACTGTGCAAATGAAGATGGAGTCCCACAAGTGAGGAGGGATTGGTTTGTGTTTTCTGTACTATCAGCCTTACCTTGGGTTGGCAGAGAACTCTATGAGAAAAAAGAATCTCAACTGGATCATTTGTTAACAACCATTGATATATTTTTGAATAAGCGCAGTAAGAAACATTGGCATGCTTTAAAAGTATGGTCAACGGACACCCCTCATCTTCAAGAAGAGTATTTGGATTGTCTATGGGCTCAAATTAAAAAGCTTAAACAAGATAACTGGTCAGAAAAGCATATCCCAAGGCCTTACCTAGCTTTTGATTCCATTTTGTGTGAAGCCTTGCAGCACACACTCCCTGCAATACAGGTATGGTTAAACAATATATTGCTATTACTGATATTATTATTTGTTTCATTTCATTGCTCTTAAATAATTATTTTGTAAAGAAATTTAAATTAAATCAATATTATTTTAATCAAGATACCTTTTCTAGCAGTGGGCTGCTGTTACAATTTATCTAAACAGAAGTCAGTAGTCGAAACATTTTCAGAATATTGCAATGATGTCACATAATTATCATTCACACTTATCCCTTATCATATTAAGTGCAGTATGCATGCAGTAGTTGGTAAATGTATTAGAAACATAAACAATAAAAATAATGCTATACTATATTTATTTCATGCATTATTATATTGTTTTCAGCCACCACCGCACAATGACACAGATGTATATCCAATGCCAAGGGTAATATTCCGCATGTTTGACTACACAGACTGCCCTGATGGTCCGGTTCTACCAGGAGCTCATTCCATTGAGAGGTTTCTAATTGAAGAACATCTCCACAACATCTTAGAAGCGTACCACTTGGAACGAAAAGAATGTGCCGCACAGCTTCTCTGTTTCCCATACAAAGCCAAGATCCCTTTAGAATACTGTATTGTAGAAATAATATTTGCTGAATTGTTCAACTTACCCAGGCCTCGATATTTGGAGATATGTTACGGGTCTATTCTGATTGAGCTGTGTAAGCTTCAGCCTTCGACCATGCCCCAAGTGTTGGCACAGGCTACAGAAATTCTGTTCATGAGAATTGATACCATGAATGTTGCATGTTTTGATAGGTAAGTTATAGCAAACTTTTGTTACTACATGTATTATTGGTGTATTAAGTATTACAAAAACAAATTAAGGTTTGATTTCACATCGTAACTATCCTTTTCATTGTAGTTGAAATATTGTAATACCTTTTTTTTATATAGTTTTACCAGTGGGTTAAGGAGACAAAAGTTGAAAATCTTTTTTACACATCTTCATTATTCTTCATGTATGGTAAAACAAGACACCACATAATAAAAAAAAAACAAAAAATTCTACAAACTTTCATTGATGATTTAGATTCAAGTGGATACAGCTCAAGACATTATAGATTTTGTGTGAAGTTCATGACCCCAATACCCCATTAAGTTTATACTTACAGTATAATTATGTTAGTTTAATAAACATTATGTTTTGAAGCACCCATTGCTTAAAAACAGATCTTCCATTATTGTATTTTTCATTATGTATTTTCTAATTTCAGATTTGACAATTGGTTCTCATATCATCTAAGTAACTTCCAGTACCGCTGGTCCTGGGAGGATTGGGAAGCATGTACCCAGATGGATATTGACCATCCGAAACCAAGATTTGTTAGGGAGGTGCTAGGAAAATGTCTCAGGTATAGTAAATATTGCTTATTATTTATTATATTTTAGCACTAAATAATGCAAAATGTTCACAAAGATATGAATTTTCTATTGAAAGAAAATTTCCTGGTGAAAGAAAATAGTAAATATGTATTATTATAGATTTCTGATACCTGTACTAGGTGTAATGTTATTTTTAAGATAAAGCCGCTCAGCAGCTGTGTGTAAAGGCACTATTATAAAATATGGGTTTTAACATACATTCATATACTCACGCCTTTTTCCAATAGAGGTAGGCAGAAACTACAGAACGCCATTTTTGTACATGGTTGTTAAGTATTCTGTATTCAAGTCTGCTGACGTGTTTTTAAGTCAATTTATACCAATTAATGTAGGATTATTATGCAGAAATAAAGATAAATGAAAAAAAAAATTCATTGGCCCTTAGTAGTGTTAGATGTGAGAATAAATATCTTAAGAATAAATCCTATTTCTTTTTCTGCAGATTATCATATCAACAAAGGATTAAAGATATGGTACCAGAATCTTTTGGTATATTTGTGCCTCTGAAACCAGAACCGATCTACAAGTATTCCATGGAAGGAGCAGGTAAGAAAAAAATAATTTAATAATAACTTAATATTATAATACAAAAATATTAATTATCTTAATCTAAACTTAAGTAATTGGACTTAAATATTTACATTCCGGTAACACATGAAGATAGGATGAGTGCTTTATTTAATTTAAGTACTTGAGAGTTTCTTGGCGTCACATAAACCTTAAAGCTGACTAAACCATTACGGTTTCTTTCACAGGTAAGTAATTGACCACTCATTGATATAAAAATAAAAGTTGTCGCCGTTACCGTCCCTAAATGCTTCAAAATTATTTGTATCATATAACACTCGACATATAATAAATAGCTCTCATTGGTCGCTGCCAGTGCTCAGAGATCAATGACAGACTCGATAATTTAAAGCTACAGCACTGAGTATTAAGATTAGGACAACATTCAGTCTATTCCATAGCCATTAATTCTAGTAAGCTAAACGGCCGATCTTGACTCTCTTCGGTTTCATCATAATACTCGTCGTTTAACTTTCTACTATCTGAATTTTCTTCTTCATTATTGAATGGCGAATCTTCATTGTCGATCTCTTCTTCATCGTCATACTCTTCACTCTCCTCTGATTTATCTTCTTCAGGGTGATGGTTACTTTTCTGGTCAAGGGAATGCAGAAAGTCTTCTAAGTCATCGTCAATCTGAACGTAACGTTCGTGCTTCTCGCTTTCGCTGTGATTTGGTTCTGGTGGTGGCAGTAAGGTTGTTGTTTTGGGTTTCTCTGTAACATCATCCATGGTAAAGCCTCCGAATAAATCTGCAAATATGTCTGGTGTTACAGCGGTTGCTGTTGTTGTAGTAGTTGAAGTGATAAGATTTGCAGATGTTTCTGCATCACTTGATTGTTTTACTGTTTCTTGTGTAGTCGTGAGATTGTTATGTTTCTTCTTTTTACATTTCGTCTTATTTGCAGCTGAATGGGGTGACGTAACAGTAACATTGTTTGTTGGTTGTGTTTGCAAACTGATATACTCTGATTCAACTTCGTGAGTTGCAGATGGTATTGGAAATATGTATTCATTGTCATCTTTGGGTTCGTGAACGTCATTTTCAACTCCTTTGCTTTCTGCTTCATTATCATCATCTTCTTCCGTTTCATCATCATCATCATCATGCGGCCATTCAGCTGGTCGTTCATGGTTAGTCTCTTGTTTCTCATTAGTTGGTTGAGTAGCCAGTGGCATTTTGACCAAAATATCATTGCTTTGTACAGTGGTGGTTTTGATATCATTTTCTTCATTAGAATTGTAACCGTGATCCTTATGATCTTCTTTGTCTCTCTCCACTTCTGGACTTCTAGGAGTACTGGAAGGTATGTACCCTTGGAATTTAGATGCTTTTCGTCGTGGGAATTTGCTTGTAGATACGGAATTCGTTCGGTTCTTATCGAGTGGGTTTGTTGACCATTTGTCGTGATTCACCGATGTGCCTTTTTGCATTAATGTGGATTGTCTGAAACGGTTTTTACTCTTCGGTTGCGTGGTTGCAACCGGTTGTTCGGTGTCCACAGTGGTGCTCGATGTACTAGTTGTGGTAGATGTACTGGTTGTTGTTTGTTTTATGGTCGTCGTTGGTCGTGGAGTGGTACTACTTGTCGTCGTAGTTACAGGCGCCTTGTGTGTTTTTGTTTCAGATACAGAGTTCGTTGTACTGGTTGCAGCAGAGCTCGCTTGAGGCGTCAAGTCATCCAATGGTTGTTTTAAAGGATATTTTCGTGTAGGTTTTGCTGTCGTCGTAGTTGATGTTGTTGTTGGCGTCACACGCTTATGTTTTTTAATTTTCTCTTGTTTGGTGAAGTTTGGTGGGGGACGTGTTCGTTTTTTAGGTTTAGGTGTTGTTGTTGTTGTTGTTGTTGTAGTGGTTGTAGTACTGGTATATTGACTAACTGCTTCAGAAGAACCTTCGAAATCTTCAAAGCTGTCTTCTGTAGATGTGGTTGATAAAGGCGTTGTTGTTGTAATAGGATCGATGCTTCCCGTAGTACCTCGCTCTCTTTGGGATGCCATGGGTGTAGTTTTGGTAAAGGCTCCTAAAAGGTTTGCCCATTCCATCGCATTGTCCTCTTCAATTGTTTGGCTTTTCGCCGTTATTATCTCAGGTGATACTGTAGTAAGACGATACGATTTTATGTTTTCATGTTTTTTCGTAGGTTTTTTTGCCGCACTTGGCTTTCGGTTATTTTTATTGCTCTTTCTACCTTTATCGTTAACTTCTTGCGAGGATACTTCAGTGTAATTCATAGTAATCGGTCTAAATGCTGAGTCAGTCAAGAAATCTTGTTCGGAGAGTTGACTGTCAAGGACTTGTGGGCTTGGACGGAAATCTGGAGGCAGCATCTTTTGTGGTTTGTTCGAGTGGCCATACTTGAGCGGTGGCATTGGTTTGAAAGGTTTCTTGTCCATCGTAACAAATACTCCCGGTGGAGCGTTATAAACTGGAGGCCTGATGTGATCAGGGAAGTAATTAATCTTCATTGGTGAGTGTTTAGGATGATACATTTTATAAGTCGTTGCAACATCCGGTTCTTTTGTCGTGTACTCTGTTGCATTAAGTATAGTCTTGACTGGTACCTCAACAGTTGATTCTTTTTGAAGTGAATAATTTGTGGTAGGTGTCGGCAAAACAGCTGGTCTGGTTGTCTTTATTAGGTTCGGCGACATGTATCTGTTTTCTGTGTATGGCGGTACGTATGGGGCGTTCGCAGGATCCGCGTTTAAGTAAGGATGCTGCACGTAGCTCACAGGTGGAGCGGGGATAGGAGAATGAGTGTATCTGTATGGTTGTGGTTTCGATATCGGGTAAGGCATCATTTTCTTCTGATGGTAAGGCTCTCTGTCTTCTACGTATCCCACTTTAGCATGTTGAGGATACACTTGTGCTGCATAAGACTTTTGTTTATGTCTGTATGAAGGTTCTTCGTAGCTATCTTCATCAGAAAAGAAAGATGAGAATATTCTATCTAAGCCACGTGAGTAAATTGGGCGCTTTTGATGGCTTTGAGATGGATTTATATTCCTATGGACCCATATAGCTCTTTGAGGCCTATCGGCGTGGTGGTAGATCTTATGGTGATGGTAACGCAATTCGGGAAGGTCGACCGGCGAGTTCTCTTTTATAGTAAATGTTCTCACTGGGTTTTCATACGGTTTTTTTAACTTCTTTCTTGTATGTGAGGTCACTGAAAATGTCAACTCGTAATGATATTTGCCCGGCGATGCTTCGTCTTGCCTCATCCGTTTTACTGACCAGTATGCTTTGACACCGTTGTTGCAATTATTGGCACTGCAGTTATAACTACTCGTTGTATTATCTTCGGCAAATCGGAAACTGTCGTTCTCTTCATACAATCTACCTTTTGCTAATATAGTTACATCGCCGGGTGGTATAGGGTCCTCCTTTAATCTATCGAATTGGGCTGTTTTGATTTTTTCCCAAAGATCGTGATCGTCAATTTCTTTAGCCATATTATTTCCTGGTCTGCTATCCGGAGATATGATGTTACCTTGTGCTATTAATTGGTCTATTTTATCTCTGACGAGAGTTAGATACACACTATGCCTTAACGCGTCCTCCCAGTAATGCGCGGGCACGGCAGCTACGGTCGGGGAGGCTTCAGTCATGATTATCTCTTGTAGTGTTCCAGCTGTTTCTTGTTTATCCCGAGGCCAGTCGCCAAGCGGTATCGGTGTAGGTTTGAAATCCTCTTCATTATCGGCACCACTTCCGTCCTTCGTCACCTGTAAAGCGAACATTGATCCTTCAATAAACGTGGAACAACAAATCACACGCATGTTAATTAAGTGGCTGACGACGACTTCATTAGAATTGTATTTAACGAAAAAACAGTGGATATTTCAGTATGCGTTTGAAAGTAAAATGGCGGTGGGCGGGAAAGTGCGCCGGAGACGGTGGCGTGTCACAAATCGGTTGCGTGCCGGACGATCCAACCCCTCCGCGATGAGTTTCCAATTGAATAATTTCTGTACAAACCAACTTATTTGGCTCGAATCATTACTAGAAATTCGTTGTTATTTTATTTTGTTATAATGTTCTTTAGGTACCTGTATTTATTTATTTAATCTTTATGTGGGTATGTACAAATAAAATGGTACAATGGGACCTAATGCCATATGGCATATTTTACCAGTTAACCTTTGGGTTAAGATGGGATTTTATAACTGTAGCTTTACAAAGTCTGCAATTGATGCAGATTGCAAAGTGTAAAATAAAATTTTATACAGTGATATCTAATTGTAATTGTAAATTAATGAATAAACAAAACATACATACGAGTTATAACTAATTACTGAACCGTTTCACACTAACAATAAGAGAAACATCGAATTCATCAATTGTAAGCATTTGAGTCAAACAATCGCTTATCAAAAGTAGAATCATGTTGTGCGTATAAGATTTCATAACGTTACAAGCGTAGATGATAATCTTGTATTTAGCAATTTCTTTGTATCTTTGAACAACGACCGGATGGATTTTAAATAGCTTTTCTGCCTGTGTGATCTAGACCCAGATACCTACTCACCATGGCGATATGTTAAGCTAAACATATAATCTAATAGATGGGTTTAAAGAATTTGTGATATTAGTGATTAATGACTTTATTAACGCTTGGGCGTTACGCTTTTACTTTTATGATTTTGTAGACATATTGTGGTATGTTTATCTTCTTCTTCTTCTATATAAAAATGTTGTGTCACAGTGTTTGTTATGGAACTCCTCCGAAACGGCTTAACGGATTTTTATGTTTTTTTTTGTGTGGTAGGTCTGAGATTAGGTAGTAAAATATTTTTCACCCTCCTGTTTTTTAATTGCGATTTATCTTATGTGACGTAGACGAAGTTGCGTTGGTCAGCTATTGTTTCATAATTATAACGTGGACCCGACAGATGTTGGCCGGCCTCGATCGCAGCGCCATCTACCGGGACATTTTTTTCCATATCTCACAGTTCAAACATTCCCTGGACTTTCACAAATATTTCAAAACCAAAATAAGCCAAATCGGTCTAGCCGTTCTAGAGATTTAGCGAGACTAACGAACAGCAATTCATTTTTATATATTATCTTATTTGAATAATGGAATACAATATGACTTTGAAAACAATAAAGATATAAAATTACGTGGTTGATGCTTAGAAACTTGGTTTGCTTCACATGACTGGACGATTTGACTGCTGATAGTGTGGGACTGGGCTCGGAGGCTTATCATTACCATTAATATACACTTATAGACGATGTCTATGTTTTAAACGCGTTTCAAAGTTTTTAAATAAATACTCGTTTATTTGACTGCCTCATTAGTCTAGTGGTCCGTATCGCGAAACCTACAGTGTCATTGAATTTTTCAAGTGCCCAGTTAATGGCAATAGGCTCGCCCCCTATTATATAGGACCTAAACATACCGGCGAAGTGTGGTTGTAAATTAGGACACCTCTGCCTAACCCTTCGGGGAATACAGGCGTGATGGTATGTTACGTTTTACTCGATTATCCTATACTTCAATAAGTTCAAGCAAACATTTCTTCTATCAAATTTATGCTGTACTTAAGAATCTCTTGACAAATCCATGTTTTGCTTTATCCTTACGAATCGAACGTAGATATTACGATAAGTCTTGATGCAGTCATTGGTTTAACTCTACGAATAAATAAGTTTAACTGTTATAATTGATGATTATTGTACTATCAATATAAGGGGCGTCAATCAATCAATATTTACCATACCATATAGCCATTACTTAACTGGGCACATAATTATCCAAACACCGAGTTGCTACTGAGAATTTCATGGAATCTCAATAGCACTTTCCTCGAGCTAGGAATGGAACCCAGGACTAGATGACATAATAAAGTATCATTAATAAACACGATGTATTTAAGATTTCTATGTCAATATTAACACTATTAATTCAACACTGAAAGAACAAAAGTGTCAAAATATTCCCATTAAAATTCCCAGGCCGTTATCGTCTTAGATTTGCAATTTTGTCTATTTTAATTATACATTATGGCGCGGGTACTAATATAGTTTTCCACGCAGAAATCGCTCTTTATGTCTGTTGTAGTTGATCGCTCCACTTACATGGGAAAATCCCATCTCCTAACAATAGGTTACCTCTAAGGTCATTGTCTGTTACTGTTGTATAATGCGTTTGAAAATATTATTACAACAATTTGTATTATTGTCGCATGCTGTGTTACTAGGTACTACATTTATTGTCAATAATATGATTGGTATAGGAATTCTGAACGCCTTAATTTAATGAGCAAAGCAAATTAGAAAATAATTGCTATATTTTATACTACTAAGCTTTCCGCCCACGGCTTCGCCCGCGTGGTTTCTCGGCTTTTTTGCATTTAAATTATTCCCGTTTTTGCAACATTTTTCATTTGTGCTCCGCTCCTATTGGTCTTAGCGTGATGATATATAGCCTATAGCCTTCCTCGATAAATGGCCTATCTAACACTGAAATTTTTTTTCAAATTGGACCCGTAGTTCCTGAGATTAGCGCGTTCAAGCAAACAAACAAAAAACTCTTCAGCTTTATAATATAAGTATAGATATAGATAGTATAGATTACAGTGCTTTTATTATACACTAGCGTTCCTCCCGCGGCTTGGCCCGCGTAGACTATACGTTTCTTTTCACTTAACGGAATATTATATATCACTCAGGAGCTTTCTATTGGTGAATAATTAATTTTCAATATCGGTTCAGTAGATCCAGAGATTACCCCCTCGAACCTCACAAACAACCTCTTCATAATATTAGTATAAATGAATACCTATAAGTATATTATAAAAGAAATGCTTGGAAGTCTAAGTGATCAATGCGTCGAATGTGCGGCTGTTTAGCGAAAGGTCTTGGTTACGATTCGCAGGTTTGGCAAAATGTTGTCACCATTATCGTGATAGCTACGTTTAGATTTGTCTTTCGACCTCGCCTGCCAAATTCTTTTTTTTATTTCATTCAGGAATACAGTCGTGGTATGTTTTATAACAAATTCGCCATAGTTCACAAAGCGGTCTCAAAATCAATTTTAAAAGGCTCAAATATTGTCGGTGGAGCACCGATTAGTTCACCAATTACTAGGTAATTCCTAAATAATATGATTGCACTCCTTAATATTTATGAAGTGTGTGTCAATTAACAACGGAGGAAATCTGAAAATTCATTTCACGTTTTGATCAATTAATTCGACGTATCGCCCACTAAATTCTGTGTGACTGATCTGCTTTGTTATACTTCTAATCTAATAAATACTATTATTTAACATACATACATACAGTCACGCCTATATTCCCCGAAGGGTTGGGCAGGTGTACTTAATATAATTGAAAATATATATTTAAAAAATCCTGAATAATACCGGTTCTATCAAAACATCGTAGTGCGACTAAGTCATGTCTATTGTGCTATTAAACTACATAATCTACTATCACGTCACTGTTATTATTTATGTAAACAAATTGTTGTTATTGATACTCACAAAAACCGCCAAGAAAACGCATATCAATGCGGATCTCATGTTTCACTGTTTCACGGCACTGCACGATTAGTTTCCACTGTGATTGCTGCTGGCGCGACGCAGGCGCACTGACGGCGCTAACTGGCCGCAAAACAATGCTCCATACACCACCCACCCTTACCACAACACATTTCTTTCACAAATCGACTGCGAAGTGTCAATAACTCCTAGTCCTAAGTCAAAAATTTGCACAAACTGAAATGTTTAATTTCTTGACAACAAAAAAAAATGTTATTATATTTAACATTACAACATAACATACCATCACGCCTGTATTCCCCTTAGGCAGAGGTGTACCAATGTATACCCACACTTCGCCGGTATGTTTAGGTCCCATGAATAGGGGGCGAGCCAATATTGCCAATAATTATATTTATTAATTTAGAATTAATAATAATGTAATATGCGTTATATGTAATATGCTGAATTCGTATATTTTATGATAGTTTAGTAGGTCCCATAAAATTTTGGACGTAATGCCATAAACACATTGATTTAGTTGGGAGGCATTTCCACAATTTGATACTGTTGCAACTAAAGTACACTTAAGAGTTTTCACTAAATCATGCAAAGAACGCCTATAAATAAACTTAAAATATAAAAAAGTGATTTTCTCGAAAAATGTCAGCTTGGAACTATTGGCACTTCACTGTCGATATATGACACAAACACAATTCATTTCTTTTTTCTGGGTACCAGAAATTAATTAATTAATATTTTAATGTTAGACTCATTCGTATATGCGAATGTAACGTTGAAGCATTGCAGTTCACACAGTTGTTGTGAATGATTTAAGTATAGCAAATGTTTACGTAGTTTCATATTGAGCATTCAATTGATTGTTTTATTGACTCTTCTGGTTTGCATTGTAATAACAGTTTCGGTTAGTCAGACTGCCTCATTAGTCTAGTGGTCCTGAGCGCGACTGCTACGCTAAAGCAAAGTGTTATTGGGTTTTCTCAGTAGCAGCTCGGAGGATTTGTGCCCGGTTTATGGCAATGGCTCGCTCCCTATTACATGGGACCTAAACATACCGGTGAAGTGTGGGTATACATTAGTGCACCTCTGCCTACTCATTCGGGAAATACAGACGTGATAGTATGTTATGTTAGGTTTAAGTTAGATCTCTAGCAATACAACTTTGAAAACCACACCGAATTTCCTGCAGTCGTTTTTAAGTGACGCGCGTACAAAACTTTGCCTGTATGTTTAGTAACGGGATCTTACCATCTCCTTGTCCTGGCATATTCCAATGGAAAAACAAACGTTAATAAAGAATGTTTTGACATAAAGATTTGTTAGGTAGCATGTAGAATTACGTGTTTGTTACGTGATCAATATTAATTATTAACCGGCAGCAATCAAGCAAACGCTTTAGAAAGTGTCGCATTACAAATGAAAACACTTATTCCTACTTCATTAAGTTTTAGTTAATATATTTATTATAATAAAGCTCATTTGCTTTATGAGGATTCTATCGTATTTGAAATTTAAAAATAAAATAAATCAAATACTTTGACTAACTTTATTGCATACGTTCAACAGTGGACGAATTAAGGCCGGTGAAGTGATGACGATTGAATATGACGATTTCCCAGGAAAATTTAAGCGTAGTTTATTTGCGGATTATTGCAATAGGTTGACAAGACAATAAGATTTACTATGGTATTACCACAGTTCCTTTTAAGAATTGAGAAGGAAGCTTCGCAATATGCAAGAACGTCCGCACATTAACGAGTTTTTAAAAAGTATGTTTTATAATCGTTACTGCGAATCTGAGAAGGATTGCGTCAAGAGAATTGCTTCATAGTGTAACCAGTAGGGTATTGATATTGCATTATTTAAAGCTTTTTTACTACTATGCTTTTTAGTTAAAAAACAAATATTAAGCGAGTTTATTCGTTGAATGTTATTTTCATAACATAAGTACCATCGTCGCCTGCATTCCCCAAATATTTCGGTAGAGGTGTACTAATAGACATATCTGCAATTGCATCCACAAGTCGCGGGTATTAACATAATTTGTAGGGAGCGAACCCTCTAGCACAGGGGACACCAATTAGTTTCGCTCGGGGTCCGTTTTAAGAAATGAAAAGGCCATCGCGGTCCGCACAACATGTCATAGAAAAAATATTTATTAAACAAATGTAATTACGGAAATAACACAGGTATTTTTTTTTACATAGGTATCAATGAATAAAAATTCATTTTTTTGATGCGGTCTATCTGTCCGAAGTTTTTAGTAAAATTGGTGCAAGCTATTGTGCAGAAATAGGTGCATTCCGCACAAAATGTGTCCGTCCGGATGCGGACGACGATCCGCCATTTCGCGACCCCTGCTCTAGCAAATATTAAAATGAATATTTATTAAAACGTCTGTGTACTCAGTATTGCATCCTTTAAATGCACACTTTTCCAACAATATCTCATGATTGTTTTTTACAATTACAACCGACGTCCGTTGAAAAACTAGTATCTTCCACGCGAGGGGTGATCGAGTGAAATTCCTGCGTCGCACGCGCACTTTCCATCTCGTGGATATTTCGCCATTTTTTTTACACGAGGTATACTCGCATGCGGAACGTTCGTATGTAGTCTACCTTACAAATTGTTCTCTTAATGTTAACGTTACTGCAACTTCAACTTTATTTTGTATTCAAATAGTGTCGATAATTGTTTGTAATTTTAGTGGAATCATGCGCACATATGTGTTTGTCAATCATTCTCATTATTGGTTTGCGTTGAATAAACTAAGAACATGACGTTATGCATGAACGAATAGGGAATCCGACTGCTTTCCTTGTTGTGTCTATAATTAATGTTTATTTAACGAAATGTAATTTCAGTACTTGAAATTCTAAATTTGTGATTAATGTGATGATGAATTTTTAGCTCTAAGTCTTTAAAACTATACGCTCTGTGACGAAATAAAGAAGGCGATGCGTACTTCGAAATCACCGGTATAGAGTATAGGTTCCTATGTAAGATTAAATAGCGATTGGAATGAGTCTCATAGATATTGAATTATCGATATTTGTTTTTTTGAGTATAGCTGTCTCTTTTAAACCTATGTAATGAGGAGTTTATTACCACAATATTCTATCCCCGAGGTAGATATGATAATTATTAAAAGATTCCACAAAGTTCGACACATACTCAAAATTTTCATATTTAATGTTGTATAATGCATTTATCCCCAAAGGGTATTTGGTATCCATGTAGCCAATCTGGGAATCGAACCTAGAACATCATGCTAAGCATGAGACTTGTTATACGTCTATTTATATAAGTGCAGAACTGACAGTGTTTAAAAGTAAAAATTAAATAATAAATACTCCTTATAGTCGCTGCTCTTACACTCTGCTACCTAGTCCCATTCAGTTCTCATGATCTCTCTGTGAGCGATAACGTTGCGCTTGCGCAAGTTACACCGGTATTGTTCGTTTGCTATCTCACACCGAATCTACGTTAATTATCGCCGTATTGCTCTTTACGCGCCCTCTTATTATATCGTTCGAACTAGTGAAAAATTGCACAGTTGTGTTGGGAAATCCGGTGCGTCTTATGTTATGGTGTTAAGTCGGTGAATATAATAACTTCATTAGTCTACCAAGAAGGTTTAAATTGTGTGAATCTTTTTATCATAGTTTCACTCTATAAAATTCAATTTATGACGAATAAATTGTTGGATTAATAAACAAAAAAATACCTTAAACATTATATAATTTTAATATTTCGTTTTTCGTTTTATGAATAGAATACATTTGTACTTGCTCGTTAACAAACATTTTTATATTTTAAAATATCTTAAAAAATATTTAACAGTCGTTAATGCCAAATATAATAAACAAAAACTGACAATATATCCTATCAATGTGAGCTAGTAAAAGCCTCATTTGTTTCTGAATTCAATACCATAATTATTTTCTCGACTTCACAGCATCTCTCCCAGGCACTGAAGCAGCTCACCAGTTAGTGGTTTGTGTACGTAACAAATGTACTCCTGAGGAGGCCCTAAATGTCCTCCGCGAGCTCCCCAACCCTCTGCGTGAGGGGGAACAATCAGCGGCCGCCCAGGCAGCGCCCTACAACCCGCTGAAGATCGACGTGTTTGTTCAGACCCTGTTGAATCTCGGCAGCAAGAGCATATCGCACAGCTTCGCTGCTATATCAAAGTTCCATTATGTTTTCAAGGTGCGTGGTTAAATTTATTACTTCAACATATATTTTATACCTACGTTCGTCGAGTATTCTGTAGTAACATTGGTAATTAGAAGCCATGGTGTCTGCAGTTATATGTATAAGGTTGTGAATGTCAGATGATATATATCATCAACATATATACTGCTCCAATGCTGGGCATGGGTCTCCTCAGAATGTGAGGGGTGAAACTATAGTTCATAGCCCTAGCCTACTGGGGTTGGCAGATTATATACATACCTATAAGTACTTGGTGTAAATTAAAGATATTCTGCCACTAGGGATTTGTAGATAAGTTACAATCCAATGTCCGAATCGACGAACGCGTAGACAAAAAAATTATGGAAATGGCCTATTTTATGAGAGCCCCATTTGTGAATAGTATATGTTATTCCATATATTTTCTTTCTTTTCGTTTTATCTACAGGTCTGGATTCGATTGGAAGTTAAACAATCTTAGCTAATTTATGAATTATCGTTTTGTATTTTTTTTTTGGCATTTGCCATGCAATGTATTTATTCCTTCACAATAACTTAATAATTTATTAATTTCCGTTTTCACGGTTTCTTCAGATCCTAGCTGAATCCGAGGAAGCCCAGATCTGTATTCTTCGCAATGTCTGGGAGCTGTGGCAGAGGCACACACAGATGGTGTGCGTGCTGGTAGACAAGATGCTCAAGACACAGATCGTGGAGTGCAACGCCGTGGCCACGTGGCTGTTCTCCAAGGAGATGGCGCCATTCTTCACCCACAACTACCTCTGGGAAATACTGCACCTCACCATCGATAAGATGAATAAGCACGTCTCTAAATTGAGTGAGTTGCTTTATGTCGAAGTATTTTTTATGGGATAACTCAGCAAACGAGCATGCGATTAGGAGAAGCCTACTTAAGGAGAAGGAAGGGGTCTGAGGGAGGAATAGGGCCTCTGGCACTCCAAAACTTATTTTGGGTCCTTTAAAATGCTATGAAGTATGTTGTTATATGTGGATGAAGCAAAAATAGTATGTAAGAATCGTAGTTGACGTTCTTTAGTTTCTGCCTACTTAGTGAGTGTTGGTTTTTAATCAAAATTAAGTCTAAATAGCTTTGAATGTTTTTTTGCGCTGGCTTACAATACATTTTGTTATCTTATACATAACTTTTTGATTGTTAGGTGGAGAGCTCCAAGAAGCAAGGGAAGCTTTAGCTAGAGCTGATTCTAGCAGTTCTGATTCAGAAGACGAGAACAACATCAAAAAGAAGAAGGATCAAGACAAACCCACTGAAGAGGTATGCGTTTAGATTATCTTAGAATCGTTCTTATGCAAAGTTATGACTAAAACCTCCTTTGTTTGTGTCTTATTGGTCGTTTCTTAGTAGCAGCTCAAAGTTTAGATTTGTGTCTGATTAATGGTAATATACTCGTCCCGTGAGACCTTAACATATTGGTAAACTGTGAATTACTGTATTCCCTGAATGTTTAGGCAGATAAGCTTAGATTGTACTAATGGATTACGGATAACGGATTGTATTCCCGGAAGGGTTTAACAATAATTTTATTGTTAAACCTTTCGGGGAAGACAAACGTGATAATGTAGCAAAAGAATCAGGTATACAGGCATCTGACATCTGCCTTGATATTGATTTCGTTATAAATAATTAACCGCCAAAGAGTGTCATATGAAGGCTAACAAAACCAGCGTTTTGACACATACTGCGAGATACAGGTATTACACAATCTTTGTCAAGACACATAATATGTAGTTAGCTGCATGTCTAGTCCTTCTTTCGATTGGACCTTTGTTCTGGCTGGTTATGGATAATAATGTTGTTACAGGCCGTAGAACGTATGGAGGAGCGGTTGGAGGCCGCCCACATGGATCAGAAGCGGTTGTTCCTGATCGTGTTCCAGCGGTTCATCATGATCCTGTCGGAGCACCTGGTGCGCTGCGACACGGACGGCCGCGACCCCGACACACACTGGTACCGCAGCACCGTCGGGAGGCTGCGGCAGGTCTTCCTCATTGTAAGTTAACTAATTTATCAAGCCATTATCTGCATTTATCTAGGATTAATTAGCAGCGACTGCCTCATTAATTAATTATTAGAACTGTATTACTTGTTTAAATTATTATTCCAGTAAGTGTATGATTTATATTTTTCATTAAGATTTTAAATAAATCACACACCAGTCAGTTACCCTATTCCAGAGACAACGAGACATAACATAACATAACATACCATCACGCCTGTATTCCCCGAAGGGTTAGGCAGAGGTGTACTTAATGTACACCCACAGTTCGCCGGTATGTTTGGGTCCCATGTAATAGGGGGCGAGCCTATTGCCATTCACCGGGCACAAATCCAGCCTCCGAGCTGCTACTGAGAATTTCATAGAAAGACTCAATAACACTTTGCTCGACCTGGGGATCGAACCCAAGACCTCTAGCGTAGCAGTCGCGATTGGGACCACTAGACCAACGAGGCAGTCTGTTGTAGTCTTTGTTGAGGGTGTGTGAAGTCTGCCAACCCGCAGTAGGCTAGCGTGGCGGACTATAGCCTAATCCCTCTCGTACTAAGAGGAGACCCGTGCGCAGCAGTGGGACGATGTAATGGGTTGATGATGATGATGAGAACTGCCTCATTAGTCTACTGCGACGGCTACGCTAGAGGTCATAAGTTCGATCCCCAGATCGAGCAATGCCAAGCGAGTGTTATTGGGATTTTCTATTAAGTTCTCAGTAGCAACTCGGAGTCTGGATTTGTGCCCGGTTACCGGGACCGGGAACCTTAACATACCGGCGAAGTGTGGGTGTATATTAGCACACCTCTGACTAATCCTTCGGGGAATACAGGCGTGATGGTATGTAATAATACGTATCCCATGCTGAGATGAGGCTCGTGCCCAGCAGGTTATAGAACTAATAATTAATTCGAATATTTTCCCCTTCAGCATCACGAACAAGTTCAGAAGTACAGCAGCACCCTGGAGACGCTGCTCTTCACCCAGGACCTTGATCCTCATATCTTGGACGTGTTCCATCAGTTCATCGCTCTTACGGCATAATATTAGATATTTGGAATAACGTTATAAGACCAGCTGCCTGGATTAATAAAGGTTCGCTCACATTAAACACGCGATGCAAAATAAACTATAAGGTAAGATTATAATAATAAAATGTATCGCATTGCGTCGCGACGTCTGTGTGAGCCTTAACAATCTGATAATCGCTTTCGTTTTGACTGTTAAATTTTGTTTGTTTTGCTAAAGTAGTGCTAAGGAGTACCTCATGTTCTGCGCTCGTCGAGGTAGGAGCCTCAGTGTTCCTGTGCGGTGGTTTGCGCGAATAGTTATCGTGTAAATTATCTTTTATTAGCATCTGACTAAAAGAAAATATCGTAAAATACTTAAAAATACTTCTATATCGTCGGCAATACTGGCTGTTACTCAGAGATAGAGATATTTCTGGCGCAAACTTTTTGACCTTTAAATACTTCTATGAAAATAAGAATTATAAATACTTCACTTTCATGACGTACTTCATTTTTGGGATTGTGTACTGAGTTATCAGGATACAATGACTTTATCTCCGTTAGGAGGGAATCTAATAAAGTAGTATCTGTAAAGAAACCCGCACCAGGTCAGCGTGATAAATGGATGAATTTTCCACTGAATAAGTATTATTTATTAATATCGTATTTTCCAAATATTGCAAGAGGACTACTAGCAGATAAACACAATTCAACAATAAAAAAGAAAGCGATTGTAGAGGTACACAATTCGGTAGTAGTTCTTGTCCAATAAATACTATATAATTATATTAGGACTTTGTATTCCAAGAAATACAATTCAAATCGAGTTATAATGCTTGCATTATTTTTGAATGACAAACATGCTGTATTTAGTTACAAGGTTATTCCTAAAATGTGTTCTATCACGCAAAAGGCATAATTTCAATGTCTTTATTTAATTCTGGAACAACTTTTTGACCTGCGAAAATAACACTAATTTAATATACCTATCATTGTCATGCTAAATTAACAATTTGTTGAGTTTGTATTGAAGATTTCTTGTCTTTCCAGAAGTTGCAGAACAAAAGTTGTTCACTATTATGACAGTAGGTATAAACATATTTTTCGAATATCCCTGTATAGTACATATGGCTCCATACCAAGCTATCTTTTTCCAGTGTAAGCTCACCTCGAACCTTCTCTTAATTTTATACCAGACTTCAGGCTAATTATAACATTAACCTCCAATGTCCTCATATTCTGTTATCGCAATAGTGTTATATTATTATCGCAATAGTGTTATGTTATTTTATTTAAAAGAGTGTCCATGGAGATTCTTGCCGGATTCTTTTCCATAGGGTCAACGTTTGGAACCGTGCAACTAGAGTCAATAACGTTTCATGAACGTTTGTAAAAGCTTATTTGAAATAACAAACATTTAAACTTTGAACTTGCACTCGCATTGAATAGGATTTCCGTAATTATTTATTTATATAATTTCCGTAGTTTGTAATACCGCTTCATCTCAACAAAAACACTAGAAGTCTGTGAAGGACGGGCGTTTTGAGGGCTGTCTCTAATGTAAAAATGACTTTTAAAAATTTCCTACCTAGTAGTCTTGAATAAACGAATTGACTTTCTTTGAATGAGCAGTTAGCTTATACCTACTGATAATATATAGCTTGATATGTAACTGCATACTCGGTTAGCATAATTAAGCATTTATTTATTATCATAAGCAATCTACCACAGAATTGTCATTCCTAATATCGAAGGACAAATATAAAGAAATATTGACTAAAATGAAATGTTAAATATAAGTTATGTGTGTGTGATTAATATATTTATGAACTGGATACAAAATAAATGGTGCGTAAGCGATGTATGTGATAAGTGTTTTGTGTTTTAATTGTAGTAAGTAGGGATGGACCGAATATAAGTTTCATAATTGGTAACAATTCGTTCGAAATAACTGCGCGTTTGAAGTTGTCCGCAAGTCGTTTTGCAGTCATACATTTTATTAAAAACTAGATGTAAAGATAATTAGGATCGTAAATGTTTCCCGTTCATATTTATTTCGCTTTATCATTTCGATATTTATGTATAAAAAATAGTGAATTAAGTGATTTTACCTGTACTTTGGAACGGGCAACCTCAGACGCGCGTAGTTATTTCGAACAGTCTATAATATATTCGGCTATTTTACTGAATATTCGTTTGCGGTGCCGAATATTGAAGCCTAACGTTGTTACGATGGCACTGGCTGAGCCTTCAGATATGAATACAAAATACCTATAGTAATTATATTAACAATTTATTCCCTGCTAGAGGAACTATAATCACATTTATCACCTCACTATTATTTAAGACCACGGCATGTATTGTAAAACTTATATTTTTATTTATTCCTGTGTTGTGTCCGGTGTTTTCTTTGCCCGCAAGTTTCGTAATATTGCGTCGCATTTTTGTAATCAATAAACAAAACAAAGTAGGGATCAACAAAACAACAACTTATCAGTCTTTCTTTTAATAATTATTTTATATCAAAATATAACAAAAATATTTTTGTTTATAATTAACATCGCTTATATTTCTCGTCAAGTTCTATAACCGTTCTATACCTACAGATAACAGTAAAACGAAATGTGTTGCAATAACATAAACTTTACGACGATTTTAAATGTCGTTTTCATACATTTTGTTTTGACTTGAATGGTAGATTGCATTTTACTGTGGGATCGTGATCCAGCCACATTAAAATGTACCTTATTCCTTTACAATAGACGCAGAGCCATTACAAAAATCAACAAGAATAATTAATTATACAAAATAATTTTCTTTATAACAGTTCTTTTTTTATATAAAAAGCTTACTAGTAATGTGGGTCGTACATTACTAGTATTCTTGTTAACCCCTCGTACTAAGCTAAATGCTTGTATTAGCAGGGTTCACGTCGGTAGTGCAATGGGTGAGTTTCGAACCGGCAACCATATGACCGCAAGTCCGACGCCCTAGCCATTAGGCTACCGCCGCTTTAGTTAGTCTAGTTTATTTCACAGATATCTATTCCGTCAAGTAATTCAGTAGTTCTAGGACGTCGTTCCTAGAGCCGAGGTAGCACGGCGCCCTCTGGTGTATGGCGGTGGGTACTATGTCCAGGATGGGGATGGACCCGTTGCTGGCCAGGCCGCCGGCCTCCGTCACGATGAACGCCATTGGGTTACACTCGTACAGCAGACGTAACTGTAAAACAAGATTTGTTTTTTTAAGGCATAACTCGGCTAAGGAACAGGCGAGCCATCTGGTTGTGAGTCATCGCCGCCCATGGACATCTGCAGAACCAAAGGAGAGTTTCCGAGCCTATTTAAGGAAAAGGGAGTGGAAGAAGAAGGTAGGGGACTGAGGTAGGAATTGGGGCTCCAGCGCTCCACGCTCACCGAACGAAACGCAACAGTATGCATACTGCTACTTGGGTGGGTAGTAGGTACCTACTTCCCCAGTCGAGCCGACCCATTCATGAAACTACTACTACTAAATATAGCTTATAATAATTATTATTAACCTTTCGTGCCTAATATGAGTTATACAAAGAGGTTCGTTTCGATTCCTAGAACGTCTCTCTATCTCTTCACTGTTATCTGGTTTTACTATGGAATAGTGAAATAACTACATTACATTTAAAACAAAATATATCGTCAGTCAACTCCGTTTTTAACACTAAAAATAACTTTCCACAGGCAAAGGCGTATAATTATCGTATCGGGAATAGTAATGTCGTAATTGTTTACGGTAGGTACAGTCGCCATCAAACATATGGGAGCGAACAGACTGTTCATATTATTACAGCAAGGGAAATTAAACTTTATTTCAATTGAATAAAAAACCATGTCAGAATGAAAGCGGCTGTGTACGATGTTCATTCTAAAACATTCTTTGTATCGTTGAGATAAGGTTGACTTTCATTAGTTGCTCAGATAGGCCAGATCAGTTTGGGCAGCTATATTCGATGCTGACAGTACTTACTAAATGCCCCTTGCCCTAATGATAGCTCGCTGATATGGGGTCATGACTTAATTGTCTTACGTTATCTGCTTATACGCTTCACATTCCTAAAGAATAAATAAGTTCACATTGCTTATCATATGAGTTTTCTTACAAAATCGGCCTTTTTCAATTTTTCAAAGGGAATTGTTCTAGACAAAAATATAAGGAAAAAGAAAATAATTTCCTAGGAGATTCAAAATTTGTGAATAGTAAGTACTGCATCTATAATACAGGATAAACAGGATTTAGATAGAACGTGCTTTCGAGCTCTAGCTCTTACATACATACGACGGAACACGGTAAGACCCAATTCCTCCCTCGAAATAGCCTCTTGAAAGAGATGCCACATTGGCTTTGAGTTGAGCAGTTCAAACCGATAGCATGCAAGCAGGGCCAGATTTGGAGGTGTGGAGGCTCTAGGGCAACTAAGGAGCAAAGGCCCCTAATTGTTTTCCAAATACAAGGAACGCTAACGGGCTTACTGCCCCCTCTTGTAGAGGCCCCTGGGCCCCGCGTGCCGTCCCCCAAATCCGGCCGTCGTAGGTTGTAGGTCGTGGAGTCGACCAAATCATATGGAGCTCAAGAGGTTATTTCTAAAACAAGTTTCTGAACTTACTTTCCCACTGGGCGCGGACTTGGTGGCAGGGTACATGAAGATGCCGCCGTACTTGATGGTGCGGTGTACGTCTGCTACCATGGAGCCCACGTACCGCGCTCCGTATGCCTTCCCCGAGGCGGGTTTCTTTTTGTCCTCTATGTATTGCCTCAGACCGACCTCCCATTCGGCTGCGTAACCTACAGTATTAAAAGAGTTATTTCCTTTATTCAAAGCTATATCATATTATTGCCTGCCTCATTAGTCTAGTGGTCCCAAACGCGACTGCTACGCTAGAGGTCCTGATGGGTTCGCTCCCCAGTGTCCCTGTTCCGGTAATTTGGTATTCTTAAATAGTTCCATTACTGTCATGTGTCTTATTGTTTAAATTTATGGAGTAGTATAGATCTACAGTTTACCTCTAAATAACAATTGCGTAGTTTAGGGACCCTACGCTATGATAAGCACCTGTTTATTAAAGACACATAAAACGACTTTATTATAATAAATAAAACTTATTTATTATAATAAATAAGTAGATATATCACTAAAACAATTGTTGAAAAATTGTTACTTACATATAATAGCAACGTCAATATTTACATCAGATCCCAGACTTAAAAATAAATTCAAAGGTCAGTTGGTGATCTTCGGTTATCAGTTCGCAATGATTTTAAATAGGCACGTAGGTATATGCAAGAAATTCTTGAAATAACCAAAATAAAAACACTAGGGAGACCAGATTGTTTTTTGGGTTTTCGCAAATTGATCGACTATAACAGATTTTAGGTAGTTAGTTCACAATTGAGTGTTAAAATTTTTACATTATGCAGAATATTGTGGTGTACATTGTAAATGTTGCCCGAATCCTCTATATTACACCAAAATCTTAATCATTGAATTTGGAGCCGAGGCTAAAATATTAGCATTAAGTAGGTAATTAATGCTGCATTTCACCAACCTCCGAGTCCCGTTTGAATTACTCGGCACTTTATTTCATAAATACTGTTAATTTTTTTTTATTCTTAGAGTAGCGGCGATTCTTACATGGTGAATGGTCTTATAATTAGCAAATTAATTATTTAACCATTTCAATTATTGCAATACTACCGACTTACATTATATTACAAGATTATGAAAAGGTATTCACTATAACTTGTCGAATCACAGTTTGTTCAGATATGTCTATCATTAAATGGTTTTCAAAGCGTAACGATGAGATGGAAGTTTCATATCGTAATGTACCTAAGTATTTTGATTAGTTCATTACTGTACGGTAATGTGTTAATTAAAAGTTGTCGTTGTGTGAACTCTGCTTATAACATAATTACATTTCATCATCAAAGAACGTCACGAAACGTTAGTGGACCTCCTTTTAATATTCCACAAGGGTCGGTTATATAATAATACCTGCATCCAATTACACCCAGCGACCTTTGCCAAGGCGTTTGTGTGGTCTTTCGAAACACTTTTTGCCCTAGCGACCATCAGTTTTACATTTCTTATTAGGTAAGTAGGTGAATTTCAGAACCTTCAAAACTTTTGACACTGGAAGTTATCACAGTCATGTTTCATCAACTATTTCTAACATCCGTTATTTGGAATTGAATTAAAGATTTTTTTACTTAAGAGGAGTGTCCCTCGCGAACGCAACAATGTTGCACAGTTGTGGCTGTCTCTATCCCTCGCGATGCGAACGCGTGCCCGAGAGGAGAAACAACAACATTTTCACGCGTATTTCGTATGTTCCGAATTTTGGAGATTACTCCTATAATATTGCTAATATGTAAAAAAAAAATCTTGTAAAAAAATATTCACTATATTATCTGGGTTTCCTTCGAATCAGAATGTTTCTGTATTGATACATTGTCGAGAAATACTAGCATAAAGTTGGGCCGTTTTTCAACGAAAATTGCCAATCTTTGAGCTCGTGTAACTTTTTAACCGTATATTGAAATGAAATTTTATATTACAGAAACACGTATATTAATGATAAGATTGTTACTGCAAAATTTCAATGACTTTCATTGTTTAAAATTCAAGCAAGGGCCAAACTGCGTTTGTATGGGGCGCGAAGCGGATACTATCCTCTTAAGAATGTTTTATACGATAACGGACTGTGATCGTAAGTGCCACAGAACTTTTTTGCCTCGCGAGAAACGAAACTAAATAAATATACAGTTAGCAGTCAGCTCTGCATATTTATTTCGTGGTTAAAGACTAAGTAGTTAGAGAGGTCGAGTTTTATTTACCTTCATTAATGGAATAGATGTTTCCTTTCTCAGGTATCTTCATGTTAGGATCTGTAAGTATGAACTCTCCGAGTGAGGGGTCGTACATGAACCCGTTGACCCCCTTCCCTTTGCCTATTGTGAGCACCATCATGGTCGCAGAGCCATACAGGGCATAGCCAGCTGCGACCAGCTCGTTACCAGGTCTTAAGGCATCTGCTGTTACTGGTTCACCGTCAGTTTTCTTTCTGTAAAGAGTAAGATATGATCCGTGAGATAAAGTTCCGTGGTTTAGAACTCTTAAGCTACAGTCAATATTATTTGTTACCGTGCCTGTAAATTATTACTTAACAAATACGAAATTAAGTGGAATTCAAGATAACAGAGAAATAAAATCTCTAGATGGATGCTCGCGTGGTATGAATATTTAAGGAGCGTGCCAATTGGACTTTGAACGACAAGAAAATTTGACTATTTTAATTAAATCTCTTGTTGAGAGGTAAGTTTTATTTATTTGGAAGGTATCACACATTGATATAAATGTAACTGCGTCGTTGATCTCGTGGTTGCAAGTGTAAATTGTTGAGCAAAAGGTCCTGGGTTTTATTACCAGGTTTTCCAAAAAAATTCACAACGGCAGCTCGAATTTTATGGCAATACTGGCTCGCCCCTTCATAATAGGGGCAAAAACATACCGGTGAACATTGGACGGATCAACATAAAAAAAATAATTAGGTAGGTATAGTAGGTACAGCATGTGTCACAGCATATGTCTGATAGTTTTTTAGAAAAATGACAACCATTATACTTTTGGTAATATCTTCCAATGTTTATCCTTCACAAAGTGATAATTAGGTTGATAAATCTATATATAAATCTTTTGTACTTATCATTAAACTCACTGATTTTATTTGCTCTATAAATATTTACCTATCTATTATTTACAGTAGGTATTTAGCGATAAAATATATTGTTCAATTAAGCTAAAATTACCCTGTATCTAATCTGAATAACTACTTCAAAATCAGTCATAACTTTCCTGCAATGATTTAATATTTATATCAACGTAACATTTAATTTATCATCACAAACATTCCTATATATAGATATAAGTATTCCAACTGAAGTACAGGGGTAATGTAACATCAAATCTCTCCCCTGGGCTACTATGATCCATAAAGAGAAATTCTTTTTTCGGGTGAGAAACTCGCGTGAGTGTCAGTAATCTGTAGTAATATAGATATTTAATGTTTTTATAATATTCAATCGGCCTGTAGCAGTCTGCAACTAACCATTATGGGGCTTATGTGTCATATAACAACTGCCCCCGGCTACCATTTTGGCTGGTGGGGCTGTGGTTCCTACATTACGTTTGTAAGTTCATACTAACTTGTAAATAGCGAAGATTGATCCAACGGACACTAGACAGTCGATGTTAGAGGACCCGTCGAGCGGGTCGAAGCACACCACGTATTTACCACGCCTCTCGCTTTCTACCTGGGAATGCAAATAAGTTTAAACAAGAAAAATACTAGGTAGATAAGTCAAGCCGGAATAAAAGGTTGCAAAAAAAGTACTCATTTGATATACTTATTATTTAAAAAATATTGTTACCGTGTTTGCCTATTCGTTACAATAAGTTGGTAATTAATTACGCAAGACACATCGCACATTTATAAAACTGCTGTTCGTTACGCGTTACGAGGTCACTTATATTGTAAAAAAAACAGGAGCCTACGGACCGTGTGTGACAGATGTGACCATTGATGGCCCAGGTTATAGGCAGGGTAGATATTTCAATCTGGACTAGCTCTGTCGGGATCCAATGCCTTCCCATTAAGTGTCCGATATACCTACACTCTCTGGTGACGGACGATGCACATAAAAATTCAGCATTAGGTATATAAATACAAGACCTTACGTAAACACTTTCCTCAAGTCTGTAAAAAGATTCCGTAAGGAAATTTACCGCACATTCTAAATATACAGCGTGCCGCCAAAACCCAAGTACTAAATGACTAACCTGAATAACAGTGGAATTCTCTTCTGATACCAGCATGCATGCGGTGAAGGAAGACTTGAGCATGTTGATGAACAGGTCGTTAGATAACACGTCCAACTTCTTGACCTGCTCGCCTTGAACGTTGGTGTCCCCGGATATCCCATGCCTGGTGACAAAAAAAAACCCTATAGTAAAATAGATCCCACAACTTTTACTTTCTAAATGTCGTCATTAGTAAAACCAATTTGTATTTGAAATGGACTTTGTCAGAACCTTCAGAAAGATATTAGGGTACAGTTTTGACAGGTAGCCTAGCTAGTAACTTCCTAGCACCTTGCAGATGATTATATCTAAATAGTAACATCGACAGCGACGTCACAACCACAACGATGATAGGGACAACAGGTTTTGATTACAACTTGTTCGCCCTTTCGCTGGTGTAGGTATCTATTGCGCTATTACGTATTGCTTATTGGCTGTGCTATTGGTTTGACTTGGAGGTGTGGCAAATGTAATTTTGAAACGACTCTTTGAGTTATTACGCAAGTCTGCTGTGTCATTAGTAAATATTGAAGTGTGATTTGCAAGTTTGAAATGAACAGAACATTGAAATAACTACTACAAGGTCCAATTCCAATCATTTGCATACTATCATCGGTTTATAAAAGGTATGGACGGATAATTAACTCGATTTGGCATGGAACCAGTAAGATATTTTATAATAATATTCAATACCTACTGTATTAGATGATAAACACAAGGCTTCACCGGTAGAAAAATTTTATGAGTGGAATAATTTGTTTATTGAGATTTATTGTAAATTAAATGGGTTATGGTTGGTTGTCTCAGTTGGGCTATATAAATAAGAACAAAAATACAGACAGTAATAGTAAAAATACTAACAGTTTAGCGATGCCGGCTTTCCTCACAGCTGACTGAATAGCCTTCACAGCAGTCTGGATCGAATTTAGAAGTTGAGTCAAGTCGCCTGTAGCTGATGGTGCGGTCCGTTGCTGGGCTAGGACCCATCGCGTCAACGTCATCGCGTTGGCGTCAAAAGCCGGCCCTTGTTGCGACATTATGGCTTAGTATTTAAGATAACAAAATATACGTGTAACACCGCCAGCTGACGCCGACCGACTGCGGCTGCGACCACAATTCGCCGTGCCTCCAATTAATTAGCTCTCTGATGTTTCCATAGTTCGGTGAATTTGGCCGAAAAATGATGTCAAATCTAGCTTATTCATGATACATTTTTCTTTTCACAGACTTTATCGAGCGCCAAACATGAGACATACGATGACTTTAAAAAATAAGTAGGTACTTTTTGTTATATCTAGCGTGTTCATGTTTAATTTTGTTTACGAACTCTTTATCAGGCGTAGAAATGGGGCGTGCACCTTGACGACGACTAACGGACTAAGTACCTACCCATACTTATCTACATATTATATTGTTTGTTTGAAAGCGCGGGTCTCTGGCACTACCTATCGGATTCATAGGACCGATCGTGACCGCGGGGCACAGCTATATAAATACAGTGACCGATAGCTGTTATCGATAACCGTTTACGAGTCAACCATAAGTTTAGGGACATAAGACCGTGTTTACTATTTCCTTTTTTGTATAGTTTGATGTAACAGCACTAGACTGCCTCATTAGTCTGGTCGTCCTAAGCGCGACTGCTACGTAAGAGGTCCTGGGTTCGATCCCCAGGTCGAGCAAAGTGTTATTGGGGTTTTCTATGAATTTCTAATCATACCGGCGAAGTGTTGGTGTACATTAGTACACCTCTACCTTCCCTACATAACGCGTCATAGCCAGCCCCGTACGTTGCGCCTGCGCTTCCCCGCTGTCGCCTTACTCATGCGACGGCCCGGGAGGCGAAGCGGCTCGCGTGACTGTGGCTACGCGTAACTACTTACCTAAGTGATCGCATTCCAGCGCAAACGTCATTAGTACGTATTTAGTTTTTAATATACCCTCATTATAAAAATGATATTAAATTCAAAATATCATATTGTAAAATATTCATGATTATGTGAATCCACCTATCTTGTTGTTATAAGTACCTAGCTTTATATTCGAATAACTTATAAAGGCGTTTTTAGTCTGTAAAAGTTACTTAACTGTATTGTTTACTGTTACCTTATTTTGTAGGTACTACAGTTATTTTGTAAACTTTGTACCTGTTCAATAAAGAATTTTTAAAAACAACAAAATAAAAAAAAAACAACCTACCCTTCAGGGAACAGGCGTGATGATGGTATGATGTAACTGTGGGTAATATAGGTACCTATTCAAGTGATAGAAAATTTGATGTGGTGGACCCCAACACTCAAGTTGTAGACCTTGAGGTCCAGGGTTCGACCAACTCATATTTTGTTTGTATTATGTACCTAAAACCTAAATTAGGTAGGTACCTACTAAAAATTTCGTTCTATAGGTACCTATCTAATAAACCATCTGTTAGGAAATTCTCTGTTCAACCGGGAATTTGGGATTTGTACTTGGCATGGTCATTAACGTTTTTATGAACCGCTTTGGAAGTTTCCAGAGCTGCCGCGAACGGGAACGCACTAAGCACAGATTAAGACAGATATAGTATGCGCAACAAACGATGTGAAGCCACGTAATATTTATGTGTGCGTGACAGCTCGGAGCGGCATTGTAGGGACACGTGCATCTATGTGTGAGTAAAGTTGCCAGATATTGGGAAAAACTCCCACATTTTTTTCTATTGTTCTCAATTATTGTACCTATTAATGTTTAGAATTGGAAATGTGCTTTTACTTTATAGGTACTTAAATATAATTTAAACGGAATAATTATTATTAAATAAATTACGGTGGAATAAAGTTAAATACTCCTAAGAAAATATAAAATAATAATACAAAATATAAATATTAGTCTATTATACAATGTTAAACTACTTCATTTTACTGCTCAATGCTATGTACGTAAGTGTCATACATGTACGTATGTCATACATGATCGGCATCGACGAATCAGCACTCAGGAAAACCTCCGAAATTACACCCACATTAATTTATTTACATATAAATAATGTCCACCATCATAAATTTCAAATAAAAAAAATATAATACATGCAATCAATCATGCATCCAATATCAATCGGAAAAAGTTATCATTATTATGTAATAATACAAACTAATAATCTTAAATCACTGATTATGATTACTTTTGTTAATCTGTAAGCATAATTGATGAAAAAAAATATCGTAATCGTAAATCATTAAACTGATTACATTGTGCCCAACTCTGAACGGTTACATATAGGTACCTACGTATAGAAATGAATCGATCTTTTTACACACAACGTACTTTACCCAAATTCAAGTAGACCTATTTCGATGTAAACTGGCAACCCAGACCAATTACTGTCGAGGTTTTGTGTTCCAAGTGAGCCGAGAAATATTAGAGGGAAAATAAATACCAAAACAATAATCTAAACAATATTTACCTGTGGAAAGATATTCCATCTTCTTTTCTTTGTTTTTGGGAACAACTTTTACAAATTTTAAAAACACAAGACGGCGTGTTTTGAAATAAATTGGTAACTCATTTGAGACGTACAAGCAGTACGACGCGCAGCTAAGTACTGACGTGAGTTTGTATTCGCTTTTGATTTTGTATTTGCTTTGGTGGCTTCACTCTCGTGTTCTACGGGCTACGTCTGCCTATTTTACTAGTCTGAGGCACTAAGTATTCGAAGAAGTACCGGTCTCCGTTCAATAATTCCAAAAAAATATATACAGAATGGTATAGTGTGGTCTGTGGGGTTAGCGAATAATGAAACTTTCTAAAATAATTATTTAAATCTATATTAAGTTTTTTTTAATATAGGTACTTATCTACAAAAATCAAATTATAGTGAAATATTTTGAAAAAAGTAAATTTATAAGTAAGTACATAAGACAACTTTATTTAATATGGGCACATTTAACATTGTCATTCGTTGAAATTAGGTTTATTTCTGCAATAAGCAGTTTTTAAATGTCATAAGTTACAAAAACTACAGTCCCAAAATATGCCCGCCCTTGCCACATCCTCCTTAGCTGGGAAGAAGATGCTGATCAAACTCTCCAGCTGTCTGTCTCTTCTGGGATATTAAACTTTATAGCTATGTCATCATTCCGCACGATATCATCCGGTACGATGTACATAACGATGTAGATCATCGCCCATCTGCTTCAATATAGCGACTATTGCTTCCAATGCAGCTGCATGTCGCTCTTCAGCAGCAATGCGCCGCATTTCAATATCGTAAGCCCAGCGTGGCACCCTCACGTCCCTACGAACTGAAATTAATATAATTTTACATTGGGTTCAGTGAAAAAAGTATAAAAATACAACAATTTAACAGTTTGATACACTCACTTTGCCTTTGAGGCCTTAATCTTCTGGGCCGTGCAGTAGAGCGCGGAGCATGTCCTAAAAATAAAATATTTTTTTAATCTTAACAATAAATACCATCACGCCCGTATTCCCCGAAGTTTTAGGCAGGGGTGTACTTATGAACACTCTCACTTCGCCGGTATGTTTAGGTCCCATGTAATAGGAGGCGAGCCTATTGCCATTAACCAGGCACAAATCCGGACTCAGAGCTACTACTGAAAATTTAATAGAAAAGCCGAATAACGCTGCTGGACCTGGGAAACGAACCCAGGACCTCTAGCACAGCAGTCGCGCTTAGGACCACTAGACTAATCAGGCAGGTTTTTAGATCTTGTACTTATATACAGTTTGTTCGAAATAAGTAATCCGATCGGAAGTTAGCCGTTCCGATCTACCGCGGTGATAAATTTTAATACATAAATATCGAAATTAGTAAACGAAATAATTAGAAATGTGAAACATATACGATTCTAAATAGCTTTACACCGACTCTTTCTACAAAAAATTACCACTTCTAAACCACTTGCAGATAACTTCCGATCGGCTTACTTATTTCGAACAAACTGTAAGCGGCGGTAGCCTAATTGCTAGGCCTCACCGGTCACAGGTGTATGAACCTCACCGATTGCACTACCGCCGTGAACTCACTCGTAACACAAGCATTTAGCTTAGTATGAGAGTTAACAAGAATACAAATTTGTTTGTTTACAATGAATAGGTTTGTGTTTGACCACAATACATGTGAGCACACCTCTAGACAACTCTACAACCTCAGAATAGTTTTTTTAATTAAACACCCAACCTCATTGTAGGATTCAGATTAATAACCTTAGTCAGTCTTTGTTAAATGTCACTTCTATAATAACATACCATCACGCCTGTATTCCCCGAAGGGTTAGGCAGCGGTGTACAAATGTACACCCACATTTCGTCGGTATGTTTAGGTCCCATGTAATAGGGGGCGAGCCTATTGCCATTAACCGGGCACAAATCCAGACTCCGAGCTGCTACTGAGAATTTCATAGAAAAACTCAATAACACTGCTCGACCTGGGAATCGAATCCAGGACCTCTAGCGTAGCAGTCGCGCTTGGGACCACTACACCAACGAGGAAATCTTCTATATAGGCCGACCGTTTAACTCGCGTATCGCCTGCGCGGTAAGAAGGGAGCGGGGGCGGGTAACGCTACACACGGAGTCAATAATCCAAAGATTTATCTCGAGATAGACATTGTTGGTAAAGAATAAAATAATAAGTATCTTTTTTAAGTTTATTTACTTCCTACCGCTCCCTTCTTACCGCGCAGGCGATACGCGAGTTAAACGGTCGGCCTATAATAACATTTATGTTCAAAATAATTATACCCACCATCTCTTGACAAAACCTTGTGCTGCTTCTTTGGCTGCAGGGGAAGGTCCGCAGTATCAGCATGAGCAGGTGGTGTTTCAGTGGAGGGTGACAACATTATGGGCTTTGACGATGTATAAGGAGCTGAGGACTCAGGTACAGTTGTTGATGTGCTGGTATACAATATATAAGGAACAGGTTCTGTAGGGGCCTCAGTCTCATCTATTAACGGTATCTGTAAAGTATTCAAATGTTTTATTTTTCAGAATTATCCGATATGTGGTTCACCCACATATACAGATACAAAAGGATAATTATCTGTTTGTATTTTTTTGACATTTTCCATGCTAAGATTGTAAAGTTATTTTAGTGAAGGTAAAATTCGATTGCGGGAAGGATTCACCTCAGATATAAATTAAAAATGTAAAGGCAAATTTTGACTTGGCGGCTTAGTGGTCATGGCGTCTGGTGTATCTAAACAGAAGACATAGGTTCGAGTCCATCCACAGTTGAATATTTCCTTCTCCAAAATAACAAAGGAATAATTATTAATTATGAAACTTACATTAACAGGCACGCGCACTCCAGGCAATCCCTCCACTGCCACTCGACCTATTATTTCCACTACTCTCATCTCTATCTTATTTAGAGGAACAAGCTTGTTAGGCCCTCCACCAGGTATTGATTCATTCCTCCATAAGTCTGCAGCTTTAACCTTTGTTTCTTCCATAAGATCTATCCAAAACTTTAAAGAAAAATTATAAGCAATTAATAATTAACCTGACCGAACAGCAGAAGACCAAACTTAAGGTTTGTCAACGAGCAGTATTTTGGGGGCCAAGAGGACGTGATCTATGTTCGGAATACCACCCTCCGTTCCAGAACGCGCATAGTGGATGTGGGCGTCCAAATTGTGAGTTTAAAGTGGCGATGGGCTGGCCACGTCATCCGCATGCAACCGGACAGGAGGGCGAGGCTAGGTTCCGAGTGGAAACCTCGTAATACCATTCGTAGACCAGGTCGGCCGAGGAAACGTTGGCGAGATGATCTCAATCGCTTTCTGCCAACATGGTATAAAGAAGCCCAGGATAAACAATCCTGGAAGAAGCTAGAGGAGGCCTTTGCCCTGCAGTGGGACACAAAAGAGGCTACATAAAAAAAAATAAAAATAATAACCTTTAGAAAAATATGCCTAGTTTTTTTGATACTTGAGTTTTTGATATGTGAGTGTTAGTTCTGAGTACTGGGCTCTTAAGTGGGGTGTTTTGATGGACCCAATAGGCACCAAGGGTTATGTGACAAAAAATACCTACCTGAGAAAGCAACAACAACATTAGGATGAAAAAAATTTACTGAATATTTTTGGTATATGATGTAAAGTAGACTGTAAGTAAGTAATCAATAGTATTTCTAGAGATATTGAATAAGATAGGACTGTCTCATTAGTATAGTGGTCCTAAGCAAGACTGCTACACCAGAGGTCAGGCGAGGTGTTATTGGGTTTTCAGTAGTAGTTCGCAAGTTTGGATTTGTGTTTTGTGCAATAGGGGGCTACCTTAGTACACATCTGCCTTTGGGGAATACAAGTGGGATGGTATGTTATGTAAATATTTAATAAGATGTAAACTTACTCTACGCCATTGGTCTGGTGTTTTAGTGGTTCCTTCTGCCAAAGCATTTAGATGCATCGATACGGAGTTCCATGCTTCTTGGGTGACCTGAACGGCCCGTCGCCCTTTCCGGAAGCGCCCCAATGCGATATCGCGATGAGACTCCGCAAACTCCACAAGCAATTCCATTTGCCTTTCAGAAACCCCGCTAGGTGTAACCATCTGAAAAGAAAACATACTTAATATTATTATTTAAAATATTAGTTTCCATGCATTCCCTAGGGCTACTCTCGGTCAGAGAGAAGCCTTAGGAGAGGGTCAGAGAGAAGAATTAGGGGCAGAGTCTCTCTACCATTAAAAATAACGCGGGATGATATTTTATTATACTGAAGTTCACAAACTTGGAAATTGAACACGTACAAGTTTAGACAACAACTTGCATATTTCAAACAGAACTTTGCGGTGAGTCAACCTGTTTTGTGGATTTACTTACTTTTAAATTAACGATTTATTTTTACAATATTACACTTTAACAACACAGCTATCTATCTCAAATTCTCAAGTTTGAAGTGTTTGACGACTACGAAAGTACGAAATTTGAAATAACGAAAGTTAAGTTAAATAAAGTTTACGAACGAATGAATTTATTTATAATTCAAGAATCAAGAGTTCATGGCCGCGTTCCACTTGGCGATCACAACGCTCCTTTAGTCGTTCCACATGGCGACCGCGGTCCAAAGAGTAGAATAATATTGCCGCGGTCGTTGTGGTTGCGGCAAAAACGTCACTCATGACGTTATTGACTTACGCCAACGACGATCCATCTAAAAAGGTGGGTTGAAGCGAAATAATCGTTGAGAAAATCCTAAAGCCTAAAATCCGTTCCAATTGAGTTTACGACAGCAACGCTCACAAGTGGAGTGGCAAGTGGAACGGGAAAAACTGCGGTCGTGAGCGTGATCGGTGTGATCAGTGTGATTGAATAATATGCAAAAAAACAAGAAAAAATTGAAATTCGCGCTCAAGGCTGACGCTTTAGCCTAAAATCATATTAAGTGTCGATGGGATCATTGGATACATGCCTACTGCCTAGCAAAGTGGCAACTCTAAATTGGACTGTCATGTCAATGTCAACGTCAAGTTGTAATGGCGAATTTGAGTGATTGGATTGGCATGCCCTGCCATTTCATTCAATTTCATTTGTTTGTATTTGATTTGTGTTTTGTGTAGTGCAAAGTAAACAAATAAACATGGCACCTAAATTAAAATTTGCTGATGGTAAATATTACAGTAATTCTTAGCTTAAAATAAATTGTGTAATGTGTTTATATATTCTCGTAAATTATATTCAATTGTCTAAATCCTACTTTATAATTTCTTTTGATTGCAGGTGAAAAAGTGTTATGTTTTCATGGACCTCTGATTTATGAGGCAAAATGCCTTAAAAGTTCTGTGACGAAAGATAAACATGTTAGATATCTGATACATTATGCTGGTTGGAATAAGAAGTAAGTTTCGAATCGTCTTTTGACAAGACAGTATCCTTCAAGGTCTAAAATCAACTCTAAAACTTTGATATAATTCCAGCTGGGATGAGTGGGTCCCTGAAAGTCGTGTATTGAAGTATAATGAGGCCAATGTGCAACGACAGAAGGAAGTGCAGAGAGCACACTCGGCACAACCAACTAAGACAAAAAAAAGTAAGTATTATACACAGAAGAGCAAGGGTAATTTAATTGTGTTTCTGAAGGCAAATTGCTGAATAGTTGTGCAGTACCGTAAAATGGGGTCAATAGAAATCGCGGGGTGTATAGAAACAAATCTGAGAATTTGATTTTGGTCGTTCTAGTTGCTCTATAGTCTGTTAAAGTATCTTTATTTCTACTGTTAATAACACTGCAACATTTTTCCTTTATTCTGGCAATCCTAAAATTTACGTAAAGTCTAATGACATAAAGAAAAAAGCCGTTGAAGTGAACGTCTGCGTACAAGTGTTTATGGACTGTCTAAAACTTTAAAAAAAACATAATGTTCTTCACTGTTATCTCTTTGTAAATTTGCATACTTGGATAGTTAAGTTTCTCATCTATTAGGAATAAAAAGGTTATAATCAATATTCCATCATTTTGTTCTTATTTTTTAGTAAAATCGAGACTTAGTATTTTTTTACTGAATTCGAGGTGAATAGAAACGAGTCGGGGGTGATTAGAAACGCCTTTAGGGTCAATAGACACGAAGAAAGGGGTCAATAGATATGAGTGAGGGGTTAATAGCAACGAGAAAGGGGTTTATAGAAACATGATTTTCAGGGTTATCAATCGAGTATTTTTTCATCATGACAGTTTTCATTTAAAAATTTTAGTTAAAATGTTTTTCTGTGACAATTTGAAATTTAGATTTTTTATCTTCAACGGCTTTGGTCAATTTAATTTAACAATTTCTGGATTTCTGAGATAAATATTTAAGACCGTTTAAGGATATATTTGCGATAAGCCTCATTCCAAAAATGCCCTAATTGTGGGTTCATTTGCAGAAAGACTTATTCTTAAAAATACATATTCTCGATATGCCCAATTTTTTTAAAATGTTCGATAATACATTTCAATATCTATATATATATTCTACTTTATTTTTACTTGGTTAATTTCAACTCGTACGCGTAAGTGATTGTAGCGACGATTAGTATTTTGTGTTCGAATTATAATTAATTCACTTAAATGGTAAATTACATCATTTCTTGTACTTGATTTTCACGAATTCTTACTTACTTCACGAAAACAGATACTGTTTAAAATACATGAAGATCATCGCAGTGTGAACGCTAGATATTATACCTGTATGATTATAATTACAAAAATTAAACTCTTCAATTATTGTTGATAGTTGTTTACTGAAAAACAAATACTTACATAGGTATAATAAAAGTTGATTTTGACAACCCTAACGCTTTTTCTCTATTCACCCCTCTTTCGTATCTTTTGACCCCAGTTTCAAGGTAAATAGAAACCGCCTACTTTTTCCTATTTAACAAATAATTCTCAAATTTATGCATAATTAAAGAATTACCATTTGGTAAATTAAAACGAGACTCGCCATTCGACAATTCTTCAATAACAGCTTTCATACAAAATATGTAAGAAAATCAGTGTAGAAGTTGAAAGTTGTGTCTATTCACCCCATTTTACGGTAGAGTGCATTAACAGGGATGGGATGCATGCACAACCTTTATGCATTACATTCATTCTTGTATGTTTTGTATGCATTTTTCCTGCTTGCTTGGTGTGTACATGATAGTTGATCAACAATCACAAATGTTTTGCATTCATGATTATTTCCCTGTCAAAATTTGATATTTTTGTATTGTAACACTTTAATATGCTACATTATCTGGAACTTCAGAGGGGCACACTTAAATTACTCAAAGTAACAATAACCTAATATATAACTAATACATAACCTTATTAATTACCATTTTAACAATTGAATGGTTTGAATCTTCCACTTGGCAATTTATTTCAATGTGCACTTATCATAATAATTTTGTTGGATCAGTCATTTCATATATTTTGACATGGTAATATTGTGACAACATAGTAGTTTTAAGGAAATCAATCTAACTATAAATATTGTTCTTCTTATCATGACCAAGTTTTACACAAAACTCTTCTAAGTTACATTGACTGGCTTGTTTAGTTCAGTAGGAGATAGGAGTGCAAGTATCACTACTACTTACCTTTATTCTTAAGGGAATAAAGAATATCTAGGGAATATATGTACTCATGTAAGTCGCTTTCTTCTTTTATGAGAATAAATGATTTAAACCTAATATATAAGGCAAGGTAAGCCTTATTTAGAACCTGTAGATATTCTATAGTAGATATACTGTTAGTAATAGTTTTTTAAGGATTATTCCAAATATTATAATTGACTGCTTCATTAGTCTTGTGGTCCATATTACATGGGACCTAATAGTACTCTTCTGCTGTTTACATCAGAGAATATACATAGATGTGATGGTATTGTATGTTAATTCAAAGAACATCACTATATCACAAACAGTTCACTTAGATATTAAGCAAACAAAATTATTTGACATAGTTATGCAAGGCTGTATTAATATTTTGCTATTTGCATTAATAATTTTCAGCTCCGGCCAAAGGTCGCAAGTCTGAGGCTGCCGCCAGTGCAACACCTGTGAGAGAGGAATCCAGGGCTTCTACACCTGCTGGTATGAAATCATGGATTTGCTTTAAAAAGGATAGAAATTGCTGATGTTCCCAGTACAAGTTCAAATGTTTTTATCTTTTTGTATTTTTTAGGTATTTTCCATGCAAAGATTATTAAGTTATTTTAGTGTATGAAAAATACGATTGCAGGCAGGATTCGAACCTGCGTGTTCTGGTTAAGTATACCAGATGCTATGACCGCTAAGCCATCGCGAGTCCCAACCGCCTAGTCGAAATTCCCCCTCTCTGTTCAAATGTTTTTTTTTTTCAATTAAGCTTTTACAAGCAATTATGGAATGTTATGACTCGAGTAGCACAGTTCCAAAAAGTTGATCCTATGGAGAAGAATCTGGCAAGTAACTCCATGGACACTCTTTTAAAATAATCTGTGCCACTGGCTTGTGCACAAATTATTTATTATTTCAGCTCGTAGATTGTTAGCCATTGAACAGTGTTTTCTTTGTGATAATCATCAATATCACTTGGAATTCTTATGAAATTAAATTAAATGTCAACTCTATCAATGTCAACATGGTGGACTTATAGCCCACTCCTTCTAACCGAGAAGAGGCTTATGACTAGTGTTGCCAGGTCCTGTAAATCGGTGCATGAGGTAAAAAAAATCGGGATTTAGGGTTGCAGATTGGGACAGTAAACAAAAAACGAGGGGTTTTTCAGTCTGGGTTTAATTTATTGCGTTTTAAACTACTAGTGCAAGTATAGTATTATATTAATTACCTAAATTAAATATGTTTTTAATGTTACATAACAAGTAATGTGTCCAGATTTTCATTTTTTGATTAATCGGGACATTTGGCGTCCCGATCAGGCACAAATCGGGACGCGTCCCCAGACCCCTGAAAATCGGGATGTCCCACGCAAATCGGGACATCTGGCAACACTACTTATGGCACAGGAACTTTATAGGCTGATTATACTTTGGTTATTTTTTTAATATTGTGATGTATGAACTAGTGTAATAATATGTATAAGTATGTGTAATATAAATTATTTCAGGTAAAGAAGTGGAAACTACCCCTGCTCCGGCCAAGGCTACTAAAACTCAGAGTAAAGACACACCTGCTGACTCTGGCTCTGATCAGCCCAAGTAAGTTATTTTTTTAAATGCTACTGTTTCTTGGCACATGTTACAAAATTCAAGTATGGATGATTTTAAAAGTGAAGTGAAACTGGTGTGAGCAGTGAAATGAAAATTAATATAACAGTCACTGCCAACCCCTGTTCCGCTCCAATGAGAGACAGGCATGTTTGTTCTATGAAGAATGTACTAAATATACACCGACATTTTGCTTTCATATAAGCTACCTTAAATACATACAATGTATATTGAGACAGCCCATGGATTGGACATGGATATTTTTTTTAGTTGTCAGACACATCATTTTATTGTGCAGTTAACTGGGTACAACATAGTACCATATTGTAATGACAACAGAATTCTGCATTGTGTCATCATGCCTGAACCAATTCAAGAATCACACAAAATTCCTTAGATTTTTGTTATAAACTTAGTACATTTTAAACTTGTGAAACCTTCTAGTTCTATTGTAATTTCCCTCATAATAATCATCTTTAACACCTCATGATGAAGAGACCGCATATAAATAATACTAACAAAACAACCACGCGGGGAACTGGGTCAGTATAGTACAATTATTTATCAAAATCTCAGCATGTGTAGTTAGTTCCCTAAAAATATAATAGATGGCGCTACATGTGTCCAATTCAATAATTATTATTATTTGAGATATCAATAAAAAAATGTATTGAAACAAATAAATTTTATGAATATAATTTTTTTGTAGGAAAAAGCGCGGTCGCTTGGACCTCTCCATCGAATCTGAAGAGCAGTATCTAGCAAAAGTGGAAGTTAAGATCAAGATACCGGAAGAATTGAAAGTGTGGCTTGTTGACGACTGGGATGTTATCACCAGGCAACAGAAGCTCGCCATTCTGCCTGCCAAGCTCACTGTCTCGCAGATCGTGGACAACTACCTCGCTTTCAAGAAAAGCAGCAAATCTCACAACCAAGCAAAAGAGACGGTATTACTTGACATTACAGAAGGAATCAAAGAATATTTCAATGCTACACTGGGTTCACAACTTCTGTACAAATTTGAACGGCCGCAGTACAGCGAGATATTACAGGAGTATCCAGATACTCCAATGTCCCAAATATATGGGTCCATACATTTATTGAGGTTGTTTGCAAAGATGGGGCCAATGTTGGCGTATACAGCCTTGGACGAGAAATCTTTGCAGCATGTTCTGACGCATATACAAGACTTCTTGAAGTATATGGTGACTAATAGATCCACACTGTTCAATTTGCAAGACTACGGCAATGCAACGCCTGAATATCATAGAAAAATTCAGTAGTTTAGTTTTAAGTTGACTATTTGAGTAAATTACTTTGACGCTTTATTTTGTTTTTATTATTTTCGTGCGAGAATGTACCGTTTTTATTTAACTATCTCATATTTCTTGTCTGGATTGAATTGTGACTTAAGTCAAAATATAAATAGGTAAATAGCCACGTAATAAAAAAATGAATATTTTGACTTTTGATGTCACATTTCTTACTGCCATGATCCTTGAATGTGTTATAGACGAAATATTTGCGAAAAAACAAAAAATAGACGCCCAAGGGGAGTCAAAATCCATTGATGAAATCAGTCAACGATTTCTCCGTCAGAAATTGTAAAAGGCCCAAAAACCACTTAACAAAAATTATTACTTGTTTCAACGTTTTAACGAGATCAATTTAGTAAACTGCATAATATAGGTTTAATTACAAATACGAAACGTAAAATATCACCTTGCTAAATGAACATAAATGCCATACAAGACCGGTAGCTGAGTGAGTGGTGAGTCAGCGCGGGAAAAACTCGATCTGACCGAACATGGCCGCCATACTTATATAGCTTATAATATACATAGTCTCGATTATTATCTTAACCACATAAAAACAATGTAAATTGTATTATTAAGCTGTTACGCTGATATTTCTGATCCGTATATGGCTAATGAAGATATTTATTCTGGTAGGGAGACTTCTTATTGGAAATATACTTATTTGAATATGGAATTCGGTTGAGTAAACTGTATTTCCCGCCTACGATAGCGTTTATTTACTTATTTTACGTTTACTAAGACTTAAAATACAATATTTGTGCACCCCAATTGTTTGTCGGTGCCGTTATTATATTTTATTGAACAGGGAAGCTATACTCTTTGAGGGAAGCCTAGTGCTAAATTAGCACTGGCTCTAGACGGCTAGCTTTAGCTATAGCTAAATTATATTTCTAGAGTCTGAACTGTGAACTTTAAATGAAGAGATTAATTAAATTATAATTACACATAACACATAACATAACATACCATCACGCCTGTATTCCCCGAAGGGTTAGGCAGAGGTGTACTTAATGTACACCCACAGTTCGCCGGTATGTTTTTAGGTCCCATGTAATAGGGGGCGAGCCTATTGCCATTCACCGGGCACAAATCCAATTATAATTACATTAATTAATATTAGACTGCCTCATTAGTCTAGTGGTCCTATGCGCGACTGCTACGCTAGAGGTCCTGGGTTCCATCCCCAGGTCGAGCAGTGTTATTGGATTTTTCTATCAAATTCTCAGTAGCAGCTCGGAGCCTCGGAGTCTGGATTTGTTCCCGTTTAATGGCAATAGGGTCACCCCCTATTTCATGGGACCGAAACATACCGGCGAAGAGTGGGTACGGTAATACACCTCTGCCTAACCCTTCGGGGAATACAGGCGTGTTTTGTATGTTATGTTATTTTACGTTTACTAAGACGTAAAATCCAATATTTGTGCACCCACACTTATGTTTGTCGGTGCTTTTATAAAGACTTATTTATTAAGGGAGCCTAGTGCTAGATCTGGTGTTCCAGCTGGCACTAATTACGTCTTAATGCGTTAATTTACTAAAACATGACTTGGATTTATCCATAATTGATAGATATTGTAATGTACAATAACATTAATGCAGGTAGAACAGGAGAATATCCCGAGGTTTAATAATATTGGCTACATCTGTGTAACGTTTTATGTAGTTTTTTTTTAAATATACATACACTCACGCTTTTTGCCACAGGGTTTTTACTCATACATACACACTCGCCGGTTAAGAGTACTACGCACCTGACCGACTTAGATCGGTATATTATGTCCTTGTAGGGCGACCTCTCCTAACGCTCCCTAAACATTTCTAGACAATGCAGATAAAACACGTGCAGATTATAATTATTACTGCAATCTTATGAATCTGATAACATTTTCTTGGCTTAGTCACAGGCTAGGCTAATGATTGTCAACTCGATGTGCCACATGCCTAGTCATTCCAGTACCTACAATAATACTAAATTAACTTTATAAAGCATTACAAGGCTTTAGAACATATGGCCGCAAAGTATGATGTGTTGCAACCGTCGAAGTGATCTTAACAATATGCTTGAGTAAATAGAATACGGCTTAATACATACCATCACACCTGTTTTCCCCGAAGGGTTAGGCAGAGTTGTACTAATGTACCTTCACCGACATTTTGCCGGTATGTTTTAAGTTCCACGTAATAGGGGGCGAGCCTACAATCCAAACTCCGAACTACTATTGAGTATTTCATAGAACGACTCAGTAACATTGCTCAACCTAACGATTGAACCCAGGTTTTTCTAGCGTAGCAATCCCGTTTAGGACCACTTGGAAATGCTTTTTGCACTATCCACCGCCCCGAAGAGAGCGGTGGGGTAAGTCGGACTCCGCTCTGAAAACAGCGAGTAGCTCGCTCAGAGCGGAGACGAGGTTTGTATTAGTCGGTAGCCGGCTAAAACCAACATCGCCATTTCGCGTCACCTCACCACTTTAGTGCCGGGGCTATGGGAGCGCTGTAGCATTCTTCCGCAGACCCGGCAGTGGCGGGCCAATGCAGCCAATGCAGCAACGGGAGAGAGACGTAGACTTTCTCCCTCCTCTTCTTTTACCGATCCGCTGAGCGGGGCGCGGAAACTGCAAACCACGTCAGGAGCGGCAGTCTGCCTACCAATGCGGATATATTTACCACCCCGTAATTCTAACTGCCTATCTCTGATTTCTTGGAGTGTTTGTTTTAAAACAAAGCTCCCAACTATGGAAGAAACCATTTGTTGCGAACTTTACAATCATGACTAAAAGGACACAAGTACACCTAGACTAGAAACAAATATCTGTGGATCTCACAATGTTTGTCTCGGGAGGGAATCGAACTCACGACGCTCGATGCCGCGCAGTCAGAGCTACACCAAGCTCGTATTGTAGGATGAAGTCTAGATAACGAACAAGCAGCTGAGGCTTGTACGTTATCTAGGTTCAGGTATCAGGCTCTTCATTGCGAAGCAAAAAGCCGCCACCGACGAACGACAAAAACTAAGACAAACTCGGCCTTAACCCTGCAACAGAAGTAAAAATCTCGTTATCAGCAGCATTATTTTATATTCGCCTATTTCAGGACGCAGGCAATCTTCGATAAGAATTTTACTTTTTTCTGAACAGCAAAATACATGACACGTACTTATGTAACTTATGTAAGTTTTATAATTTAAGATATTTTGATTAAAACTCAAACCGCAAGCAATCAAGCATTAACAGTTGGTACTTGTGAAAACGTTATCAGGGTCTGCTAGTGCCATAAATGGTAGGAAATATGTCGTCTGGTCGCAGCAGTCGGTCGGAGGTCGGCGGCGCACTCCGGCGCAGGCGCATGCGGCGACGCGGCGGCGGCCGGCCGACCCATTAATTGTCACTTGCAACATAACACATTATCCAATGCACTTTTATAGCACCTTGTCACTAACATGGCAAGGTCTGGATGAATTATTTATGATAATAGATGTTATTTTTAGTTATTTCCATTTTAAGATACATCCGGCATGTGCCTGATAAAAGTACAGTCGCCAGCACACCAGGTTATACAAAACTGTAAAATTTCTCAAATGATTTCAAACCTTAAAATGACGAATATTAAGTTAAAAATCAACTGAGAAAATTTGACATATTGTGGTAAGTTGATGTGCTGGCCACCGAACTGAACTAGAACTGAATTGAACAAGTAACGGAGCATCACTGACCCCTAAGGCACGGATATTTCCCTAGTTTAGGAGTCAGGAAATTGATGAGTGTACCTACTATTTACTACTTTGTGCCTTTCAAGAATAAATAAATTATTAAGTTAAATCACACCATATGATTTATTCTATATCTAAGTGGAACTTGGAAATCTACTCGTTCAAGTAGATGCACTTAGTTCCGCGATAACCGCGATTATGGATCTATGCGGATTCAGAATTGGATTGTTTTAATAACATTAGGTCACACTTTGTCAACAGTTATCTGTTACAGAACATTACCGATCAGGCAAGAAATGAAACGTACCTAACCTAGTCTACCTATTCCATTCAGCTTTACATAACACTCGTAGGCACATAGGTATAGCGGAATATGTAAGGCTTGCCAACCAAAACACTAACAGCTGGTGACAGGATATAGAAGGTCTTAAGAATCCTTTTCAACCAGATATTAAGTAGGTAGGATCAACAACTACATGGTCCAATCCTGGCGATGTTTAGCGTGGAGACATAGTATTTAGGTACCATTTGGAGACTTAGATACCATTTATTAGTTATCTATTACTATTTAAAATGAGCTGTGGGCAAAACTCACCACTGAGTGGAGCCCACAAAACGCCAGACGTCGTCGCGGCAGGCCCAGAAGGAGATGGCGGGACGAACTAGACCTTTATTGGAAGGATTGGCCGCAAACAGCTAGGAACCCAGAGGAGTGGAAGGAGAGTAGGGAGGCCCTTGTCCTGCAGTGGGAAGATAATGGTTGAAATAATAATTACTACCTATTTAATTGCCTAGATATAATGTTATAGACTGATATTGTTTTACCCTTTTCGTAATTATTGGAGTCAGCATTGTACCTAACTAGCTAGATATCAGTTTTTTTTATATCTTTATTGTTTTTTATTTGGGGTTTTTATCCATTAAGGAAGGATATGTCAACCCCCATCGTACCTTATCATCGTATATCGTACTTATACTTTATGTAACTAATAAGCATAAATCATATATCAGTATTTTACACGGAGCAGTTAGGATCATATTTACGCAACCGAATCGCTAGTAAATAGCCATTCTAAGGCTTCTGACTGAATATTGTCATAGGTCTTTGCATGATAACGGGCACTGACGGCTTAAGAAGAAGATAGAAGACTAACTGATCCTTGCATTGACTATATGAGTAATGAAAACACATTGTAAAATCTTCCATTACTGATCAATTTATTGCGAAGGGGCAGGTCGAGGTAGAATTTTGATAAAGTCCATCTATTTATAGTAATGTCTAAAATCCTATCTTTAGTAAGCAAATCTACTGACAAATTTATTATTGGGAATGGCCCTAATATCTTTCGTTACCTCTAGTAGGGTTTCAGCAAAAAATCTCCCCAAGCAGCTGTTTGTTCGGTAAACATTATCTCATTTAACGTGTGGCTCGAGACCTGCTCGTTTTTTTTTTAAACCGTCAAGTAAACGTATCGTATGAAAATAAAAAGCTGTAGGCAAGTCGATTGTGTGTTGTGATGAAACCGAGTTATTTCAGGCATGCGCCAGCGCACGTCGGCGGACAGAAATAGTGTTACATGTGTGCTGCATTGCTTTCTCTATCGGTGAACCTTGATTTGAAAGATGTTTTAGTTTATAAATGTTTCCGAGATTTTTATAGACGAACATTTATAGTAGTTAAATAAAATGGTTGTTGTTGGTATATTTTGTAAAAAAATATGAAAAGTTGATTTGATGAAACCCGAAGTTATTTCACACATTTATCACTCAAAATATATAACTTCTTCCTAAATTCTCAAAATTATTTTTTATATACTTCTAATTTATGTATTGAACTGGTGTTTCCATTCTTATCATTCATCCATTCCTCATATCAGTGATAATGCATCTATTTTGTGGCAAAGGTTTTTCTTTCTTCTCGAATGACATTTTCTATAGTTCCATTAAATCGTCTGATAAACATTTGGGTCAGAAAGACGTCAATACTCTAAAACTTGCCAACGTTTTAAATACTAACAAAGTGAGATTTATGAATGTATTCCGGTCGATGGTTCGTGTTAGACGTAATGCTTTAAATACACTCATCAGTCCTATATATTTTTGTACACATTATACATTTATATTGCTATTTGTATGTTGGACTTATCCCCAGAAGATAATTACGAATGTTTTTTTGTTAACCTGTACTGTCCCACTGCAGTACGAACAAGAATAAAAAAAACCGCGAGTAGTTAAAACAGTCGTTAAGTTTGCTAATATTTTCCAATTTCCTGCGGAATTTTCATCAGTTTTGTTTCCGTAAGCACCTTCTACAAAGTATTAGAATATAAAAAAAATGCTTGGCAAAGGTCTCCGCCATAACATACCACGTCCTGACATAGTGAATGAATGAATTTACTAACATTTTTAAAAATTTGATTTTTTAATTAGGTAAGTAAGTACTTACCTATGTAGTAGGATTTCAACATTAACAATTAAAAAAAAAATATACATGGAGGAGGATATACATGGAAAGGACTTTTTTGAGACAAAAGGTGGCATATGTTCTTCTCCAAGGTCCAATCTATGTGTATACCAAAAAACATCAAAATATTTTCAGATTTTTAGGCGTGCAGAAAGTAACGGACAGAGTTACGTTCGCATTTACAATAAGTATAAAATATAGCTTAACGCTTGGACATAATATATAGCCTATGTCACTCAGGAGCCTATGCAATGCAAACAAACAATCAAATCATTCCTCTTTATAATATTAGTTTAGAAAAAAAAATTGATTCAGATATTTTTCCGTATTGACATCAGGAATTTTGAAATACCAACTCGATGCGTCTGTCGAATTGGGTAACTCTTTCTTACAAAATTTATTTACTTCCTATTGTGACTCAAAATGTTCCTTATTAACCTCCATATGATTCATCGTCTTTTCGTCATGTATTGAAGTACAAGATGCCATGTGTCCGCTAAATAAGGACGCCTGTATAAATATTGTGTAAACACTTCTTAGAAGTATGTTTAACAATTTTCAGAAGTTTTAGTATGAACAGTTAAACACCTGTTAAAAAAAATATTGTTAAAATTTACTTAGAGTGTACATAGTTGATCATGTGCCATTATTTGACACACAATTTAACTACACAACACGGTCATTTACCTATATTATAAGTACTCAAACTTATATTGCCCAACACTCCGATTTTTTCTATTTTTAATTGTCTATCTGCTGCTCATCTTAAAAACAATTAAGTAGGTATGTCACATATTGCAAATATTATATTACTGCCCCCTGAAAATCTTCAGCGTTGAAACGCCTCCTTTACAGCCTGAATTGCTGGGTAGTTAGTTGCACTGCTTCTTCTTTCCACCTAATCACTAGGAGGCGGTGAAAGGCGTGCGGGAGGTCTTGGGGACTGTCTATATTAAATTTACTAGTCTACTTTGAATAAATGATTCCTATTAGGCTCTAGACAGACGGACCGCATTTCAACTGCAATCCAACCGCAAATTGCAGTTCGGATGCAGTTTGAATGCAGTTGACACGACTGCAATAGAACTGCAAACCAAACGTTCACACGATTGCACGCCGACTGCAATTGAACTGCAATCGGACTGCACTGTTGAAATGCGGTCCGTCTGTCTAGAGCCTTATCTAATAGGAATTAGATACTATCACTTTATCTAACGGTAGTTTGTTGTGTTACCGTCATAACTAAATTATTCTGAGTTTTCCCAGTCCTTCATGGATTATCCTGGGGACAAGCCGGGGTGAGCTCCAAGCGATTAGAGATTTTAGATCGCAAGCAACAAAATTATGAGTTATCATTTTTTTGACAAAATCTGAGATTGTGGCTTTGGGGTCACTCGTCTAGAGGAGTTTTAATGTCCCCCCAAAAAATTACAACAATGAGTACCTATCTACATATAAGAAGGATAAAACCTGTTGATCGATCTTTGTAATAGTCCTCACGAAATTAATTATCGATATAACTTTTAGGGATAATAGATGATGGATGACGCACAGCCTATAAGGATTATAAATCGGTTACCAAATTGATATAATCGTTTATATATTCAACGAGTGTAAATCGATCATTTATGTATTGCATAATTCTCCTCAAAAGAAAATTAAATTTTATGTTATGGAATATTTTACATATTTATACAGATGTTGCTTGTCGCTTTAGGCGATAAGTGGTAAATAGTAGGTCACAAGCTCAGCTCGTACCTTCGACGATATACATATATGTAGAGTTACATATTAAACACTCAACACACAGATTCCTCTACTACATACAGGTACGACTACATTGCATACCACGCTCTTTACTTTTCAGTTTGAGACGTTCCTAAATAAAAATAATTAAACTTAAATTAAAAATTTAAGCCCAACCGATAAGCAAATTTTCCTATGTCTAGAAACAGTAGGTACTTTCCAGTTTACAGCCGTTGTACAAGCAAGCTTTAAATATGGGTCGTAAGCACTTATTACTTATTTAACCCCCCCAACTTCTGTATGGATAAGAGTCGCGGAGAATGAGCATGTGCAACCTGAATGTCCAGATCTTAGAGGGATCCGTGATCATCGTGTGGAATCAGTAAAAAGTTCTACATAACTCATGGCCTTCTGAGTGGACATATGGTGGGTACTGGGTATCAAGGTACCTAAAGGCAAGGATTTCTGGTATGGGACCAACCTCAAATTCGTGATAAAAAGTCGCCTGTTTCCTCGTAAAAAGTATAGCATTTCAGGGTTGATGCCATTCTCACACTAGAGAGTGTTCATATTGATGAGTACGACGTAAAATTTCACGTAGTATACCTTCAAGTTAAAAATGACTGAAAAGAAGAAGTACATAGTTTATTCGAGTCGCAACACAAGACAAAACATATAAAAATAAATGTAATCGTTAGCACGTCAGAAAGCCTCAAGTTCTCAGAATAATGAAGAAGTATCTATACCTATATAACATTATTGGAACCTATATTATATGTATATGTATAGATACATTCTTGCTAGATTCAAATTAATTGTAAGACAGGATTTTTATGGGTTCATTCTAAAAAACATCGACGCAGCATAGTAGCAAAAAGGATAATTGAACGCATTGAAAATCAATGAAATGGTAATACTATGCGGCCCTTGAAAGGAACAAGTCGCGTATCGCTAATACCTACAACCTAGACCTAGTAATACTGCCACCGTGTCGAGTCGCATTGGCGAACACACGGTGGTTGAGCCAACATGCTAACTCTTCATCAACGACTTTAATATAAGAGATAGCCTAGTTTCAAACTGGTTTTCGATTCAGGGGAGCGAAACACTGATAACGCGGTGTTAAAGAAATTATTCTCTTCAACAAGTTATATAGTAGCGAAAATTGCAATAGTTTTTACTTTCTTTGAATATCGAAATTCATTCGGATAGGCCGAATTAATTTTGAGAAGTTTAGACAATACACATTTAACTATTAAGACAGTTATAAATTTTGATTTTTTGCTTCGTCTGCGTAAATTCTCATATCCTAACTTCCGAATGTTCTCGTGGATTCACAAAAGAATATCTTTCATTAAAACCTTGTACTTAGATACTAACCAAGAACCAATACAAAAATAAAGGAGCAAATCGGTCGATCTATTCTTAAATGTTAAATTTTTCTTTGTATTGAAATTGTTTACGCTATCATTTTTGTTTGAATATGCGTCTATGTCAAACAAAGTCAAACAGAGAGCAAAGGGGAACAGGCCAGCTCCTGGAATACATTTGTTTTTTCTAAAATAAACTTGTGACACAATTTTTCTTTGAATACTGGTTTGACGTAGGCTCACAATCTGTACTTATTTCGTCATTTAGTAGTTTACGTTGAATAATTTTGTAGGTTTTTTAGATTTAAGATTGCTGGCGGTTCTAAAAAGCTTAATTTAATTTAGAATACATTCCGTACTAATATAAAAAACGTGAAATTAACTCTTGATTGTTTGATACGTTTTCGCACCTAAAACGCTGAACAAATTGTGAGGCATTTTGGTATAGAGATAGACTGGACCTTAGGGAAGGAGGAAAAGTTATTAGTGGTGAAAAATATGATTTTCTTTATGAAAAGGGTTTTGTCGCTGTGCGACTATACTACTCTGTAGAAAACAAATTACTATAAGACTGTTAACTTATAGTAATTTGTTTTCTACAGAGTAATACCTAGTTTTAAAACTAGATTAACATTTGTAACGTTCATCAATTAACTTATATAAAGATCTAGCTTTATGAGACAAAGGCAATACCTACTAGTAAACTATTGCATAATCCTATATTCGCGCACCCGATTACCTACATGGGACCCAAACATACCAACGAAGTGTGAGTGTACATTAGGACACCTGTGCCTAATCATTCGGGGAATACAGGCGTGTTGGTTTGTTAATCCTATATTTAGATACAAAAAACAATTTTTGTACGTATCTCGCTAAATATAGGATTTTATCTAAGTATAAAGTTACGGGCAACAGCTATAAGTTATCCCTATTAGGATCCGAAACTTATGACGAAATGCTCTACCTGTAGGTATTAGCAGTAGATACGTACGTGACCTGCCGCGAATAAGCCTGCTAATTGGTATGTACCTTGACCAGTAAATCTGACATGAAGTGTCAGACGACAAGAATTCTAGTATTATGTTCTTATCTGTACGCATGGCATGACAACGTGGATTAGGAATTATGTCGACTCATAAGTCTAGATTAGTCTAAGTTTTTCGTCGACATACTTCGCACATTGTCTTATGTCTGTGATTAGGCTTTAGGATGCGTAATGTTCCGATGTACAGTCGCCAGCAGGTCAAGGTATACAAAACTGTCAAATTTCTCCAAATAATTTTAAACCTTAAATTGTTGAGGATAAAGTTCAAAATGAACTGAGAAAATTTGACATTTTGTGGTACCTTTATGTGCTGGCCACCGTACCTAAGTTAGTTTTTTCGGATTATCGGTTCAGTAGACGGATAGTAAGACGGGTATAGTACAAAATACTTATTTAGGTATATATATTTTTTTTTTTATAAAAGCTTACTAGCAATGTGGACCACACATTACTAGTATTCTTCGTGCTAAGCTTGTGCTTGTGTTACGAGGTCATGCATGAAGAGATTAATGAATGTAGATGAAGCGAAAGTAGTGTGCCAGGATGTTAGCAAGTGGAAATCTATAGTCTCTGCCTACCCCCATGGGAGACAGGCGTGACAATATGTATATATGTACCAGTGGGTTCGCGTCGGTAGTGCAATGGGTGGGGTTCGAACCGGCAACCATATGATCGCAAGTCCGACGCCCTAGCCATTAGGCTACCGCCGCTTAATGTTTTTTAAAAGCCAGTTTTACATTCTAGACAGATCCAAAACGACCGCCGTTCACTTGATTTGGTTTATTCGCTAGGCTAGTTCCTGGGTTCGATTCCCAGGTCGAGCAGTGTTACTGAGTTTTTCTACGAAATTATTCGTAGCAGGTTGGAGTCTGGATTTGTGCCCGGTTAATGGAAATGGGCTCGCCCCCTATTATCTATATGAGTCCTAAACATACCGGCGCAGTGTGGGTGTGCATTAGTACACCCCTGCCTAATCCTTTGGGGAATATAGGCGTGATGGTATGTACATTCAAACTAAATCCTCCAAAAAGTTTTTATTTACCACCAACTTTTTAGGTCAATTTATTGTCTCCGATGCAAAGATAAGCCGGTTACAGCCTTTAACCATAGTGAAGGTCAACTAATTGTAGTGTTGTGAACTATGGTGAGGCATATTACACTGCTTTAGAGCCATCTGGGTCAACTGTTTACATAAAATGACACGCACACGTTGAGTCATCGATACACGGTGAATTATTTCGAAATTAATTATCAACGATGTTTCTTTATAATTTACGTGAGTAAAATACTCGGATTTGTATTCCTAATTTGGTTTTAATTATGAGTAGGTAATTTATTTTCTTGGCATATTATAGGCTGAAAAAAGTTATTTGTTACTCTAAAATGACAAAAAAGTATGCATGTGTCCGAAATTAAAACAAAGCTGTCAAATTTTTAGGCGCTAAAACTTTTTCTGGGACAATAGGCATGATGACTGATTTTCAAAAACTGATCTAAAATATTCTTATGTATATACTATTTCCGAAAAATATTTTTTTTCTGCAATTTAAAAAGGTTTTTGATACAAAAATGCGATTTTAATTCAATGTTTTTAAATTAGCGCGAAAACGGTCCCTGGTGTCATGGCGTCTGCTTATGACGTCACTTCTATGTTTTGACATCGTATTGGTACTGCAAAGCCCACATAAATATGTTTTAAAAACTATTTTTTTAAGTAGTAAATAGTAAAATTAAAATCTGAGAAAATAAATTTATATTGTTGAGTATATGTTCTAGGGAACACATACAAGGGAAACACGATTTGATAAAGTTGGCTCGATAGAATAAATTCACAAAGATACCTCTTTTTTTGTAATTTTATCTTCCATTTTCGGTTTTATTCTTAAAATAATATAACCGATAATTATTTGACATCATGTTTTATTTACTAAAATAAAGTTCATAGCTCGAGAGATTATACCCGATAGATTTTCTTTATTACATTAAATTTTTAATCAATTATTCAACTAAGTTACGAGGCGTGACACTGACTCCCGAGCCTCGCCGAATGGATCGTAAATCACCTACTTGAATAATCGGTTCTTCACTCCTACGATGGACCCACATGAGAAATGCAATGGCATGTTTGCAGCCTCCTTGTGAGGCAACACAGTCATGGCATTTTACCGATATAACTTCTTCCTTTACTTCGTCAACTATTAACGTCACTGCATATAACTTCGCGTGGACCTTGTGTTCTGAGCAGATTTTTTATTTAACTATAAGTACATAGATTTCCATCGCGTTTTAACTAAACGTAGCTAATCGCGTCGTCCCCATAAGATGGCCTGGAGGATCTAAAACAAAGAAATCGATAAGAAAGCATATTTTATAAAATCCAAACATTATTAAAACTAAACATACGAAGCTGTGCTTTTTAAAAGTGATTTAATTTTTTTAATTATAGTAGGTATAATACAAATAATAATAAATAATACTTACATTGTAGTTTTAACATTTCTAAATTCTGCTGAACAGAAGTCTTTGTTTAAGACCAGGAACTGCCCCAGCATTAACAAATCAACTCTGGGCAAATTAGAGCTGTTTGCCTGGGTAAACCCTTGTTACATTACTTAATAAGTTCTTACACAAGTTGTAGGACAAAAGCTAAGTAATATACAATTAGGAAATACGTAATAAACAATTTCAAAGCGCGGAGATCGTCGAAATTCGTACGAAATTTACGTGACAGCGACAGTTCAACATAGATGTGACGTAATTGAATCTGATTGGTGTTCAACTGAACATGGCGGACTTGTGTATTTTGTAGTTTTATTTTATCAAATAAATTAATAATCCCGTTTTATAAATAAAAATAAATATTCTTTTCTAAACATATTAATTATATGTCAGTATATGAACATATTATTTTACTAATTCTTGCTTACCGTCATCATGCCTATTTTTGAAGGCCTTCATACCTATATATGATATTTTTAAAATAAAATTATTGCTTGCTTGCAGGGTTGCTACAAACTAAAATAATTACGAAGACTTAAATATCTACCTAGGTACTTATTATTTTACATGTTTTTTTCCGAATTTAGGGGAAAAAATGTTTCAAGAAGTTTGAATAATTTCGGATTTGTCAGTGGTAATCATATTCAGCGAATTAATTATTATTAGACTGTTATCAAGGAATGACGAATTTGGACCGAGGTATTGTTGTGGTAAACATTACCTACATTAATACTATACTCCATTTGGTTAGGTACTTAACTAAAGGTAAACAATAAAAATGGCGGCGTTCAGAGCTTGTCAACCTTTTATTACAATGGTATCATATGAATTGGGAGTGAAATTAATAACAACACAACCAACAATCAATAAAACCAACGAACAAACAGAACAATAACTATCTAGCACCATTCGCGGCAAAAGAAACACAAAAACGAACGAAAGTAAAGTTGTTACGTATGGCGTCTGGTTACCCGACTAAGTATAATATCGGTTAATTATTTCGCTCCGCTTCCTCGCAGTACTACTTCTCAATTTTTTCGAGTTATCTAAAGTCTACTACGCAGAAAAATGTTTTGATTAGCTGTATTTTTAGATTCGTTTTAGTAGACACATTGCAATACTTTTTGACATAATTATAAATTTTGATTTAATTAATTGTTTGCAAGCTAAAGAATAATAGTAACTATGTAATATTAAGCAAAGTAGAAAGATATGCTAGTATAAAAGGAGAATGTGATTTTGAGTTATTGAATAATTTATTTTGGTGACGTTTTATTTCGAAATGAAAAATGACCCTATAAAAGAACCTTTTTTGTGATTTGTTTACCTTTAGTTAAGTACCTAACCAAATGGAGTATAGGTACGTTATTATTTTGTATGTTGGCATAGGTACCTATTTAAGTAAGTACGTAGTTATAACATTGACACATTTTCAGAGAAGACAATATCATTATTGTTTGTTTAAAACAGTGTTTTTCAACCTTTTCCATGAAAACCCCCATATCATTAAAAAATATTTCGTGACACCCGACACTTCGCATTTTTTTATGTATTTTATTATGTTACAAATATTTAATACATACCTATAACAATTTTTCATTTTGTTCACGGCTTCTTGTGACCCTCCTATAAAGGCTCCGCGACCCCACGGAGGGGTCACGACCTACACGTTGAAAAACAGTGGCTTTAGGCATAAAGTACGGGAATATATTCTTTAGATTTGGTGAAATTGTTTTGCAAAAGTTAGTTTATTCAAAAAAAGAATATTTGCGTAAAATTGACTTAATAAAAGATTTAAGATGATAATCTCAGATTTGACTTATTTTTCTACGTCTAGTCATCTACCTTAGCTTTAGGTAACTATATGTAGCTACTTATTTTTTAAAATTTACAGAAGAAGCACACTTCCCGGATCAGAGCTATATAATTACGTTCGATTTCCTTGTCATGCCTTAAAATTGTTTGTTTCTTTTGCCTAGTATAATTTTAATACCTATTTAATGCTGCAGCCAGAAATTCACTTCGGAGGGTGGCAAGTTTCGAGATCTGGACCAGAGGCAATAAGTAAGTAGGTGCTTAACAACTTTATTTTAAAACCAGCTGACCCGACAGACGTTGTACCTACGTTCGAACTGGATAAAAAAAAAAGATAAAATTGTCGTTAAGTTTTCTATTTTCCGCGCAGGTTTGTTATTTTTTTCCTGTCATGAGAACCTTCCCCTGACAATAAGAAATATAACAAAAAAATGATGAAGAGCCGTGACCAAGGAAATAGGGATTCATTTTTATTATATTATTCCCACCTTCCAAATATAGATAGATAAGAGATAATAATCGCGGAACCGTAGGTTAGTTTTGGCGATCTCCTAAGGCTCCCCTGACTACGGCCTTGAGTGTAGGTATTGTATTTTGAGGTCATTTTAGATAGAAGCAGGTCAGTTAAGATCTCCTTATGTTAAGTTGTTCTGTTTGACTAGCCTCAACGATTGCAGGTCCTACGTAGTTTCGAAAACGAAAGCCTGATTCTACTGTCAACTGTTCAAATGGTTCAACTGTCTTAACCATAATCATTTGGTCACCAATTCATTGCTTGTAGGAACACAACATCCGATTGCATATCAGCAAGCTCCGACTTCATAGAAATAATAAATGAGCTGGGTTCGTGTCTTCTCCCAACATGGATTCCGATCATACCAGACAAAATTGTGTGAAAAAATAATAATGTTATGTTATCCACTAAATTCTTCTCATCGAACGAACCGTATTTATCAACATCTGCTCAAAACTTAATGAGAATATACATGGATATGTCAATATTTGCATTTCTCTGTTTGGCTGTTCAACCGTCAAAATGCAGAAATTGGTGGTGTTGAAAATGTCGGTAGTACCTTTTTACCTTGATAATTTTATAATTTCTTAGATAACATTGTATGTCGATGTCTAAGAAATTTAACAGGACAGCTTGGAGAAAAGAGTCGTTAAGAGGGTGACTTAAATAGTTTTAGCATATCGCATGACCCCGTAAATTAAATTCGGATACGACCTTGGAAGCATCCTTTTATCATGTTCGAAAATTAAAGTTTTTGAAGGCTTTTCCCCATGAGCTGAGCTTATCGGGGCGGGGTGAGACGGCATCACCTCATCTCCTTTCGCGGCGGTAAGGCGACACCGAGAGAACTCCCGCGACTCTCGCCAGTCGCACCACAGCACGCGTCGACTCGACATGTAAGTACGACTACGCTCTGTCAGTGCCCATAGTGTTCAAGTGAAAAAAAAAATACAAGTGTTTTTTTATAAAGCCAAGGTGCATTGATCTTTGCCCATCCTTTAATCGATTGTCCGTTCTGGTAAGTAGGGTGGTAGTGCAGTGCTTATCGATGTTACGGTGCATTTATCGGTAATTTACAATTATGTGTTCGGTATTCTTCGAAGTAAAATTCTGTTGACCTCGTCTTTTTATTTCATTTAACATTAAACTTGAATGATTTTTAAAGGCAGCTTTTGATTTTCGGAGCCATAATTTCGCTGCATTTTTTGAATTTCATGCGTGTATTTATACTTTTTTTATCGACCTACGATACATCTCCTAACATGCCAGCCGTTTTGTAATCATGTCCCATTTCTATTTTTGAATATCGCGGTGCTCGGTTTCATTCTGGGTTAGCCAATAGGAGCGAGCTATGCTGAAGATTTCCCGCTTTTTTGGCAGATTGCCAGTGACTGACCAATAGCATGGAAGCGCGGGATGTGGGGGCGGATAACACGCATGTGCGGTTACGTTGTACGAGCTGTCAAAACTCTAGCTCGCCTATTTAACTTTACTAGTTTTATATTTAGATTTTTAGATCCGACATACAATTACATTTTACAAGCAGGTGCTGCTATTCTAAATAGACCTTAGGAAAGTAAGCGCATACCTTAGCCCGTTCTCAATTGAAGGATGTCTCTTCTTTTTAATTGTTTTAGGATTTGCTACTGAAAGTACCTACTCACCTAGTTTTAGTTAATAAGCCTTTCTGGGGCGCCTATTTAGTGGAAGAAGCTTACAGCAGTGGACGGACAATTATAGGAAAGGGTAGTAGTGATGATGCCTCTCCCTTTGTTTTAGATATTTTTTCTTTGACTTTTCTTCCTAACGTAACCTCAATGCAAAACCTCCATTTAGATATTGTACAAATTTAATTTCCTAATCATTAAAACGTTTTTTTACAACATGTTTTAAAACAAAACAAAAATTCACAATAAACATTGAAACACTTGAAATACCGGAAAATTGATGGCCGCGTTGAGACCAACTCCGTAAAGAAAGCCAAGGTCGTCACAAATTGTAATTTTCGTCACCATAAGTTGAGAACAGTAATTCTTTAAAATAAAGCGATTTATTCGCTTCACGATATCAGGCGACGAAAAGGAGAATTACGTCCAATCTAAGCCCAAAATCTTAGCAAAATAAAACGGAGATTTGGTTGATCCTCCATTCTGAAGCTTACTATAAAACTATACTTAGACAACATTTGAAATGTTAGCGGATATTTCGGTCTTCAATTCTTCATCTAAAAACTTGGCATTCTACTCAGAATCAGGGGTTCTTAAGAATTTATTTTTACTTCATGAAATATTGATTTGCTTCTCCCACTATTTTATAAATTACAAAAGGATTACCTCTTGTAATTAATAAAAATTTATAAACCCATTAGGGTTTATGAATTACCTTTTCGGATTGGATGTGCAACTGTACTATGATCACCAAACGGTGATGATGATGAATGAACAAATTTATGGTCGGGTCAGGTCGCAATAATCTGGCAAGGCGCCAAAACTATATTCTGACGTCATCTTTACATCTAAATAATAGCACATACCTACAACCTTAATATTCTAGTTAAATTGCAAACAATGAGCTATATTTTATAATCGCTCAATGCTACCATATAGGTACATGTTTCAAGGAATTCCTAATATTATTCATATGTTGGTGAGGTTGTTTGTGTTTATAAAACTTTGTGACTTTCAAGTCTAGAATTTTGATAGGTTATAAATTCCTTGAATTTTACTCCCATAGTTATACCTTTTTTGGGAAAGAGTTATTTTTTCCAAAATGCAGTCCTTTTTATCTGTTCTGTGTTTGTTTCTTACTTTTGTCGTCAGTAATCTCTTGTTTGGGATCTTCTCAGCAAAATTCCATGTTGCGTCTCAATTCCCATTTATATATAAATAAAAGCCATTGATCCTGTTGTGTTGGAATATTAAAGTTTCAGAGTTACATTCATAAATTCAGGAAAACCTTTTATTGTTTGCCCTCTGAAGTACCGTGGCATTTCTCAAATATATCTACAATATGCGCCATCGACTGAAGTTGCTTGGAATGTGAACACAAACATATACTATAGGTACTATCACGACGTTTATAATGTAGGAAACAAAACAAATTACTGCATTATCTCGAGAATGCAAATATGCGTTTATTTGTTCGGCGCGTGCGCCGCGAATGCGTCTTGACAACTTGTTCCGTGGATGCAATAATGTAACACTTATTTTATAACCTCTTGCAAAGTAGAAATCAAATGATCTTACTGAAACGTCAAGAAATTCAATGTACATTCGTATTAAATATTATACGAGTAACTACAAGTAAGCTTAATATTTATTCGCGGTTAAAGATTTAAGAAATATCCAGCTGCTGTCCTAAAAAACAGAAACAAGATCCTAATTTTAGGTAGTTATTCATCTTAATTGACAATTCAACCCTAATTTGTCCTAATTTGTTTGTTATCAAACAGACAAAATTACAACAGTTGACTACAGAAACCAGTCGTGCCATTAAGCTACTGGCTATACGGTCAAACAGATTACCTATTCATTGTTCGAATTAATTCAAAAGATAGATCCTATTGATTGCAGATTGCACAATTTGCCAAACAATAGCCCCTTATTATCACAATATCTTGAGTTTGTACCGGTTCTAGCGAATATTGTTCATCATTCTACAAGATTATAGTGGCTTAAAGAATTTCATTAATGTCGCTGGTCCATTGACCGGCAGTTGACTGGGCCCTTTGAAATTTATCGCGAAATGACTCACGCTCGCGAATGCTTTTCTTTTAAATCACATACGTGTACAGGATTAAGCGAGAGTTTGGCTTTAGGTGTGTGAATGAGTAAAACAAAGGAAATTTTATTTTGCAGAGTCATGTATGTATAGGTACACCATTTTTGTTGCCATTTTGAAGTTGGATTGATTTGTATACTTGGAATTCTTTTAAAGTTTATTTTTGTTGTTTACTCAGAATTTAATATTTAGTTTCTACGAACTTTCAGCCAACAAATAGCGTATTGTATTTGTATCATAAAGGTATCAAGTCACGGTTGATAACCGTTTAAAATCAATTATGTTAGTAAACCGTAGGTTTTACTGAATTCGAATTATCCCTTAAGGAGGAAAAATCTATGTAAGGAGAACGACGACCTTGTAATGAAGATTTGGGACACCATAGACAATGGGATCTATCGGTACTTTTTGAATTGACCATTCGTGGACATGGAACATGCACGTACGATGCTGTTCGAATTTTAAATAGTTTCCAAAAACTTTTTTATGTCCAGCCAGCAAGTGGTCTTTACGACGATAATTAACTCAATACTGTAACTACGAATGCTTTATTAGTAGTTGTGAAGTAATGTTATGTATTAATGTATTAGTCTTTGCTTTAAATACATTTTTGTATGTATCAAGTAGCAATATGTGATACGTGATGGCATCCATGACCTGCATAGGCTGCATATCTACATGGAATTCATATTATCAACATCGCCAATGACATCCTAGTCACTCTTAGAGAATACCAAGAAATTATTTCACTCGCTAAGTCGGGTCACCCATCTCTCTAATCGGCATGAAGCATTACCGTTTCATTGGCTACTGTTAATTGTACTGAGTGGCATTACTGGAGGTTCTTAACCTTTGTTAGACTGCTGTGCTTAATGACAAGAAAAAAGTTAATCACCTGTTAACTCATTCCGATAATCGTTAGAATTATTACGCTCTATCGCAATAGCACTGTTGATGATGTTATCTGTATTGTTTTAGACATTATGGCTTAGTATGTTGGAAATCAGTAGGCTATCAGTAATATCTTTTTGCTGTTACTTTTTCTTATTCCTAAATTCCATGACTAATGATGTCACAATTAATTCGATATTTTTCGAGATTCGATTACGGATGTGTTTGTTTATCTACTAGGTAATGTCGGTGTTTGCGGTATGTGACGGTTGTACACTTTATTGTTTTTGTTTTTGGAAGGAAGGCATTTTTTGTTAGTGTTTCAGGTATTCCCATGCTAGGAATTTATAAGCTTCCAAATATAATTATAAGAATTTCTAAGCTTTATTTCGGTAATATTTTTCCTGTTCGGCCAAAGACAGAAAACATCCGGCTGTAGCCTGTATTCCGGCATTATTATTATAAAATAATGCGATAGATACACAACAAAATTCTTCAAAGGTTTTAAGCAAAGATCGGTATGAGCACCAAAGTAAGAATGAACGGTACTGATGCAACTAAATCAAACTAAATCCCTGCACTGCACAAGATCAATGCACCCTCGGTTCCATAAATAGCTAGCGCTGTTCCATAAACTTATTGACATATACATACTACGTACTTAGGTCTTTTCGTTCCTTTTAATTTCTTCGATGAGGCAGGCAGGTCGCCGAATATGACTTATTCGTGATTTTTACACGTTCTAGCGAAGGTTGTATATTTTAGTGACAGCTGCAAATATCACACTGAGGTTAATGTGATCTTTAAATTCTTTTTTTAGTTAAAGAAATGTAATCATTAAATTTTAAGAATACCAACGTAAATAAGAAAGGACTGGACTTCCAATGTGTTTATTCCAATTCCTTTATTCACAGCAAAAGCAGAAAAAATTATAATAAGTGCGACAATCAAAAAGATCACTCAATTATTTATTGCATAAACTGGGTAACTGGTTGAACGATAGTTATGGCTATGGTGTATGGCTTAATTTTAATGTTGAAAATGAACAATTGTTGATCTACAACTTAAGGATATTTACAAAAAAATATACAAAAAATTGTTTGATTACTTGATAATTTTTCATCATTTTTATACTGTTTTTTTTTTTCAAGTTTTGCTTATCGTCATAATGCCCTAAAATATGTCTATCCTTCAACGGAACTGACGAAACGGAATAACTTTAGTTTAGTTAGTATAATAAAACCACAGTATCCACAGTAGAAGCTTTCCTACCAGAAATAGCAATTGGCAGTTTCTGAATACAGATTTATGTTACAGCTTTTGCATCTAGAGGAGTAAACAAACACAAACCGCCAAAATGGACGCGATCAAAAAGAAGATGCAGGCGATGAAGCTGGAGAAGGACAACGCGCTTGACCGCGCCGCCATGTGCGAGCAGCAGGCCAAGGACGCCAACCTCCGTGCCGAGAAGGTACGTGACACACTTGACCGTTTATGGCTAAAGGAATAAAGGGCAACGTCTTGCTCATCTGGTATCGCGGTCCAGCTCCCTAAAGCTTGAGCTTTGAGCTATACGATGACTGAAATATCCGTGCTGTTAGTTAAGACAAGTCATCTCAAAGCTGCTATGGCTCTTTGTTTAAAATACCTGTTCAGATTTTGCCCTATACTGTAATATTCGTATAATAACTTACTTACTGTGATTCTTTGGGTTTTTTCTTCTCAGAGTCGTATAGGAAAAGCACCATCTAATATTAAAAATGTAAAATATCAACTGGTAAAAGTGTCTTTACGGATAAGATCTATTTACAGAAATAAATATCACCATATTATGCTTGCACTTGCTTTCTAGTAAGCAATTAGTAGTGACTCAATTATTGGTGCAACCTACTTACATCACTTGCATGCGAGATAGACCGCTCCGTTTCTTGCCAAGTCAAAACTCAAGATTGGATTTTTTGTCTTACTGATACTACATATAAAAATAATTAGCATATCAAGAAATAACACCATTGTTATTAATAGATGTTATATGCACATTGAAACTTGAGACATAATTATATTACACAGAAGATTGATTTTAGTTTTTGTCATTGAACTTCTAACAAGTTTTTAAAGTAGTTGGTGTCGAGCATGACGTTTCTTTTGTTTTAACAAGTGCACTGAACTCTATAAAAAATTTAGATTAAATTAATGCACTGTCAGGTTGGAATCTAATTTCAAACTTGATTGAGTATCAATTACTAATAACATTATTTGTGGGTATCAATCAAATTAAACCTATAGAAAAGATACTCTCTATCTTCGAATCGAAGTAGAGAATTTTATCTGAATATGAGTCAATCCTTGAATGATCAGTAACGTAAAATATAGTTAAGTTTCGTAACAGCTGTAAAATTAAGTTATTCATAATCGATTATACAATTACAAGGCCAGTTGTAATTTGTTTGTATAAATGTTAATTTCGAAAATATACTCCCGATATTATGTTTTCGCGTTTCGTTTTGCTGTGTGACGGGAGCCTTGACCACAGCCGACGTGTCAGGGCTAAGGACAGCAACAACTTGAATGCTTATACATGTCTCTTTATTGTGCAAGTAATGCATAATGTGCTTATTCTCGTAAAGATGTATATCTCCATAAAATGGATGCACATTGTACTGAAATTCTCATATCCTGTGTTATGGATGAGGTCCCACGTAACATGTGTGAGAATAATGCGATGTTTGCATGATCAATTAAAATAACATCATGTCAAGTAATATTCTTGCCGAACATGACTGTAATAAGAACAATTTCATTGTTTTCAACTGAAGGAATTGAAACATCAATTGACATAATAATAATATGAAATTAATTATTCATCCCAACACAAACATGGATGTTTGGGAGGATATTACCTATAGCTACAATACTTGATATTATTGAAATTTATTTTTCTTTCTTTCTCTTATAATCAGATGATATTTTGGGATAGGAAATAGGATCAAATTCAAGACTTTAAAATGATCCGGTACAATGATACATACCATCACGCCTGTATTCCCCGAAGGGTTAGGCAGAGGTGTACTAATGTACACCCACATTTCGCCGGTATGTTTATGTCCCATGTAATAGGGGGCGAGCCTATTGCCATTAACCGGCCACAAATCCAGACTCCGAGCTGCTACTGCTACACTTTGCTCGACCTGGGGATAAAACCCAGGACCTATAGCGTAGCAGTCGCGCTTAGGACCACTAGACTAATGAGGCAGTCCGCCGGCCGGTACAATAAATCATAAATAATCATTCCTTGTAACTGCTCTGTTACTGTTGAATTCTAAAGCATGTGATCCTAAAATATTATAATTTATAATAGGCCGAGGAAGAGGCGAGGCAGCTCCAGAAGAAGATCCAGACCATTGAGAACGATCTGGACCAGACCCAGGAAGGTCTCATGCAGGTCAACGCCAAGCTTGAAGAGAAGGAGAAGTCTCTTCAGAACGTGAGTAGTCTCTTATACTATACTAGAACTATTGTGGACTTTTACTTACTATAGAAGAAGAAGAAAGTCGGGGAGTAGATGCGAGTTAGGCTACAGAACCAAACTTAGCAATGCACTAGCAATAATCTTTATCTATAAAACCTCCTGTTAGTGGCCTATTTCAGTAAGATATGCGATTATGATTATGATCAAGATATTTCTAATCTTTGCCTGATGTTGTAGTTTATTAATTTGTAATTTGGTAGTACAGTGAAAATATTAATGGCAGTTAACGAAATCCGAATTCTAAAAATACATATCCATGATATAATTTTTGTAGAATTGTTAACGAATTTCCATGGTGTATGTCTTGATAAATTTCAATAGTTAATCTAATATTTCATTCATGTTTATGATCATAGTAACGATACTAAAAACTCTCAGTAATGGTTTAAAAGATTTTCCATTAATGTTGGAGTGAAGTCTTCACTTCTTCTACGTAACCGGTAGATATAGCTATCTACCGAGCCAAAAGGCGAGAGTTCTTAGGGGTGGTAAATTAACGAAAGAAAGAAAGAAAACTTTTTATTTCTTTTCTACGAAAGAATTTGATGCTGTAAGGACTAATTATCTACTTTAAAAAACCATTCCCTTTCGTTGATAGTGAATAAACGATAAATTATATTTGGGTGAACATTTTTTTCTCGAAAATTCAATATGATCATTAACCATTTCAAGAACGAATTTGATTGCTATGTCCATTGTAAACAATTGATGATCTCATCGCAATAATCGATAGTATTGAAATAAAAATAGATTACGCATGTGTCAATAATGAAACAGTTCATCTTGCGAGCCAAAAACCTTGGCCAATTGGCAGGCAAACGAAATTACAAGTCAATATCATAGCGATGATGCAGAAATTAATGGTCGCTGATGAAAATAATCATCGATACTTTATCGATATCATGAACATTAATGTGTCCCTTCTCTAGAAAAATAAATGAGCAAAAGAAAATGTGTTTTGCTGCACCACATGTGACCTTGAGTGTGGTTTACAATGTTTTTGCGGTTGATGATACCTAATTCTGTGAATAGCTATCGCTTCTGCTAAATTATGGTCATCATCAATATATTAATCAATATATTGATGTGCGTGAAATGTAGTGAAATCTAATAACTATATTAGAATGCAAACTTTTTATCAACAAATGTAATTTATCTTTATCACGATTCCAATGAACGTGAAACTTTCCGCGTTATGTTGCGAAGAAGTGAGTATAGGTAATTTTGTCTTCATTACGTTCGTGTAATTCACTTTTAACACGTGTACAGTAAGTAATACCAGATGCTTTGTATACCGGAATCTCGCGCTCTAGGGGGCTGCGCTCTGTGCGCACCGAGTTATTTTCAGCGCTCGACGCCTAATATGGGCCCGCTGCCCGGTGTTTCAGTAAAAATAGACGATGTACTCACTCGATACGTCAGTGCTCGTACTCATTCACAAAACTTTGGAATTTTCCTATAGTGAGATTTTTTGGTAATTATCTATGTGAATGTAATTAAATGAAGTTAGTATATAACTAGGTAGTCAAAAATACAATGATATTATAATTCAATTCAATTCAATGAATGTAACGTTTAGTTGGAATTATATAAATAAGTAGAGATGTAATAAATATTTTAAATGTCGAACACATTCAGAAAACTTAGCAAAGATTTAAAAATTCCCGCGTCTAACGATAAACAAATCAGCGTCGCTCGGTAGGTAAAACAGTGCAACGAAAACAAAAGATGGCAGCTGGTGAGGTGCGACTACAGCGCCGCGGTGTTTCATTAGGCGATACAGTCAGTCAACATGGCCGCCGCCGCTGCGCGGCCGGACGGACCGCGCCGAGCGTAGTAATGTCCGCGTCCGCGCCCCACGCCCACGGGCGCACCCCCGTGCGGCGAAGGGGGCATCAACACCACCCGCGGCTGAGGGGCGACCGCGCACCCGCCCCCAGTGCGCCCGCAAACACTGATCCGTCCAAACAAGTGACCTTAGACAGTCAAACAGACGATGTTGTGCCTTGTGTCAATAGTGTTAGTGAATCTCAAGAAGTGACAAGGACGAATAGTGACGATGCACTTTCGAAACAAAATACAAACGAGAACTATGCGAATATTGGTGATGATATTGAATTTGATAATAGAATTAAGGAACCGGAGTCACTTGTTTCCTCCGACGAGGAATTTTCGTTCCGAGAAGAGCGCTCGGCGGGAGACGGCGCTGAATTCATTACGACTGTCACCTCAGATATATCAGATGATGACCCTGAGACGGCAGAACTCGCAAAACTCAGGTGTACTAGTGAGTGCACGGAGGTACTGGCAGAAAGAGAGAACCGGCGGAGGAGAAGATGTGCCGATTATCCGGGTCTGGCTTTTGGAAGCTCTATATTCTCTTCGGATACTATGATGAAATTTTCAATCATCAAGAATGAGTTGCAGAACATCAAGAACACTGCACTGAAAAGGGTAATGTCCTATGTTATTTAAGCTTCTGTTTCTGTGTGAGTGTGGCAGGCGTGGGCCAAATGCGCACAGAACTATTTTTAATCGCGTACGGTCGGGAAAGCGTTGAATCTGCTCCACGAAGCGAGGCAAAGGCAAGCACATCTCGCGCGTGGCGATCAGCTGAGCTACTGACATTCCATTTGACATGTTTACTCGGACGATTAAACATGACGCTGCTAGATGTCGCTACTGTCGAAAGACGCACGTGGCCTTTAGTTGTTGGCCCTTGCCCTTATTTTCAAAAGGGTTTTTTTTCTATAGCTTGTCTAAATTCCTTTATTTTTCGTTTCGTGTTTTTTTTTTGTATCTGTTTAATAGGTTTTGAGAATATTCGATATGAATGAGATACCTTCCTACTTTTATCTTTTTCTTTTTATCTCTTCTACCTATTTACCTACTACTGTCTATCGAGACGCACTGATAAGCATTGAGGATCTCGTTATATTCACATTGCAAAACATCATTTTGTTACAACTTACCTACTAAAATTCAGTCAATTACTTAATAGACTTGTTAATTTTTACTCAATTAACAATTGGTCGGTACGTTTCTACATTCATCATGATATTACATTCTTTTCCATTCGACTTTCTAAATTATTCATGAACAATATGCTAGCGATGGGCAATCGTTATTACAAGGCGTAAAATTTCCAATTGATATTAGAACATGTCAAGTGAATGTTTTACAGAAACGATTTCAAATTGTCTAAGATTTTCCAATTCTTGGAACTAATTTTGTACACGAATTGTTATGTCATAATGCATTTCACGTTACGCTTAAAGATAATTGTGAAAAACGGACAATTTATTAGTAATAGATCGTTAGTTTATACGCGATTTTGCATTCTCTCATAAGATTCTGTTATGCCTTAAAATACTGACTAAGAAAAGAAATCTTGATTTCAATCAGCCGCAAGTGTTGACATTTGCATTTACATTTTATAATGCATGTGTTACAAATGCAATTTATGAATAGAAAGTATATTAAAATTAAACGGTTTTAACTTATATCAGCTACATAAACATAAGCAATTAATGTCTAAACTACAGACAGACACGTCGATTTTAACTCACTTTTTTTGTGTTATATCACATGAAACACTAAACTATTGTATACTGGTGTCGATTTATAAAAATACTAAGTTTACTAGAGCTATTTTTCTTTTCATCAACCCATTTACTGCCGAACGTCTCCGTTCAGAATGAATCCATTAAATATGATTATTCTTTATTGACATTGTGTGGTTATTGTAACTTCAATAGTTGTACTGTTAGATTATATCTATTCTTGTTGTTGTTAAACTAAGGCTCTCTGACCTAAAACTGGTGTTGCAAGAGTCCAGAGGCCATCCATAGGCTATAGGTTACTACTTACCATCAGGCGGGTTGTACATAATATTAGGCGAGTTTGCCACCTTAGTCGTATAAAAAAAACTTGAATACCAACGTAGATATTAGCGGTAAAGTACATATATAAATCAAAATGTTCTATTGAACCCTAAAATGGAATCGTGTTTATTGCGCATTTGGTCAATTTCTATTAGGTAGTTACGAATATTGTTGCGTGTAAACACTAGTTTGGAAGCCTTAAATATTTCACGCTATTCACACTGGTATTAGTGCCTACAAATTACTGAATACTTTCCTCCTTCATGGATGGATAATAAGCCCTTTCAAAGGAAAATTGTGTGCAATTCAACGATGAATAATGCTTAATCCCCATAGATCTTTATAGGTCGCAGGAAAAGGCGAGGCCTAAAGATCTTTATTGTGATTTCTACAAAATCATCACGATGCAATTTAGCAGCATAAGAAAAGGCTTTTAATATTTTAAGCAATAGGAAATGGGAATCGTCACACATACAGACAAAATTGTATCATTACATATCACAACATACCATTGCAGTGTCAAAATATGTACATCTTCATTTCATTGGTATAACCTATGTTATATAGAGTGAGCATATTGCCATTGACTGAGCATAAATTCAAATTCAGAACTCCTACAAAATTCAGAGGAAAACCCAGTAAAGCAACTCGATCTGGAAATAAAACCTCGGTCCTCAAGCTGTCGCGCTTAGGACCACTTAATATTGTAGTCTTAATATTATAGACAATAAATTAACTAACAAAAGACAATAAATACAACAGAGTATATAACGTTAAATAATCAAGAAACTGACACGGAGTACGTTTTAATCCAAAGCTCAATAGGCATAGGAAATTATACAAAATGTCGATGACACAAGCCAAGATAGTGTCTGTCAGGTTTCTACTAAACATACCATCACGCCTGTATTCCCCGAAGGGTTAGGCAGAGGTGCACTTAATGTACACCCACAGTTCGGCGAGCCTATTGCCATTCACCGGGCACAAATCCAGACTCCGAGCTGCTACAGTGAATTTCATAGAAAAACTCAATAACACTTTGCTCGACCTGGGGATCGAACCCAAGACCTCTAGCGTAGCAGTCCCGATTGGGAGCACTAGACCAACGAGGCAGTAAACGAGGTTTCTACTAGTAGCTACTAATTACTTAAAATTAAAAGGACAAACAGACAAATCTCTATTTCTAATGACTGAAGGCGTTTGGCTCGTGATGTTTCCGCCTACTGTGAAACGTTTTACAACATTATTGCCTTAGCTGCCAAATGAGATGAATAAGCATTTTCTGTTTGCACATTATGCCGAAAACTGCATGCTGGAATTTACGTAAATGTCCTCTTGAATTATTATGACCTTCTACTGTAGCCAGAGATTTAAAAAAAATGTTTAATAATATAATTCATTGTTTTATGGATATTTCTGTCCGAACAAAGTTTTATCAATAAAATCTATAGCTTAAGAAGCGGTTTGGCAAAATATTATCTTGCAAATTAAACGCACTGTTCTGACGTGTAAATCCAAAACACTGTAACTAAACATACAGAGTTTTGCTAAAACAATCGTTAACATTTTCTTCAAGTTTTATAGAGGTAATACACGTTTACTTAGATTATTCTAATAGTTTGAATAGTATGGTTGTGAAATATATATGGCTCGATAAAACGTAAAAATATCTTTAATTTGGTATATAACACATAATATAATGTTATAATAACATTACCAAAACATACCAAAAACTAAAAAAAGTTTTAAAAGCCCTTTTCACGAAATAGATATTTCTGAGATACAGTGTTTTGGATTTACACGTCAGTGTTAGACAATTGCCAGTTATAACATAGTTTGGATCTTCGAATTGTAAAATTTGCTTCATTATTCTCACGATGTATTTTTTAATGTTAAATTGTAGGTACAGGTTTTCACTTTATTAAAAATCTGTGGCTCCGAAAGGCTTTCTTTTATAATCAGATAATCAATTATTGTAAAATGTTGTGTAAATGTATTGAAACTGCTGTATATCGTTACGAATCTGTCCCCAGCTGACACATATCCATCTACGTCACACATTGAGCTATTTAGATTGGTTCATGTATCATAACAGAAGTATGTAATTACATTGCATTCGAGCGTATAGCCATGCCCATGTACGCTTTAGCCTTCAGCTACTTCAATAAGTTATTACTGACCATATGGCAGTGACAGATAGATGACCAACTTTCTACCAAGTATAAATATGGAGGCATCTCATATTCGGAAAACGTACCTTGACTTTTATAATGAAGTATCTTGAAACAGCTGAAGTTCAGAAGTGGTTATTAATACTGATGAAATTTAAAAAAAAAGACAAGAAGTTCAGAATGTTTATAAACAGGTTTTGTAGCATGAATCCTCCAAGAAGTTCAGAATTTTGATAAAAAGGTTTCGTAACATAAAATTTTTTTATCAAAATTCTGACCTACTTGTATATTTTTTACTGTAATTTAATAGTTACGGTAACTTTACTCTAAGTTTGTTGGGAACTTGTATGTATATTGAACACAAGATTATTTCATTGTACAGTAACGGCAAAAAGATGGCAGTTTCGGTTGAATATAGGATAACCGTGTATGTATAGTGTAGCTGAAAACTGGCAAGGTCAATAAAATTAGTGCACATATTTTGCGCTTGTTCTCTAATGTGAAATGAGTCATCTATGCAGAGGTTATTGCTCAGTTAATGTCGCATAAAGTTAAAATAACAATCGAGTATTAGAATGATCTATTCATAACCATTGTATTCAAAAACCGTCATAATGACTGATAGGATATTGCTGGTTAATACGTAAGAAGAAAGAAAAATAAGATCAGTACAAAAAGTTTCGAACGCCTAAAATTTTATCTACCTGTGCAGTGTAGAAGTTAAATTCGGTCGCGTTTTACTACCTGAATTTCACTTTAGTTATCATTGGCCTCGCGGGAGTACAGTTTAACTGTTTTACCGACTTGGTATTTTTTGCTGCAATACCTCGGTTACCTAACGGAATTTAAAACAGGCACATACTTTCCAAATGACGTCATATAATTTCGGCAATTGTTCATGTTTGTCTGTTCCATCATTGGCTGCAGACAACTTCATTTAGTTTAAAAACTCAACACTAGATGGCGCTCTGAATTTTATTTTAACATGTGCTTTATTTACATAATGAACATAATAATATATTTTCTAATCAACAGGTATCATATCAGTCATTACGTTTAGCTCTTCTCTCTATTTCAATTCACTGAGTTTATCCTATTCATTGTAGCCTATGTCCAATTTCCCATGATGCCAATACAAAAGCCGTAATAGCCCTTCACAAAATTTAAAAATTCCACTTCCGTAGCGTTTATTGTATTTGGTCATTGTACCGTTTCACCCATCCCATATTTTTGGGTTTTCTTCCCAAAGTCCGCTTGTGACCCTACAGGATGTAGTTTCCGATGTGCACGTACAGGTGGAGCTACTTGCCCTGCAGGCAGTTCGGTCGATTGTGCTTATCGCGATCGTCGTGTCCGTGCGGGTGACGTTTCTCTCCATGTTTCGCTGTCAAAGTCATTCTGAGAATGTCTAATTGCGTGAAATATTAGTAAAATTTAAATTAATTGTTCCGTGGTCGTTGTTACTGATTATTTCGTCAGTGTAACTCAGAAACGAAGCTAATTAGCACAGTTCCGATAAAGTTGCAGCGTCTAGTTTCGGTGGCGGCCATTTTATTCGCCGGCTGTGTTCATTCGTGCCGTGCCCATCTCGACGATACGGGGCAATAACGAGCGGGGCCAGTCAGTTGGCATTTTCGCAAGTAGAGCGGAGGTGTCTCTAGTTTTTAGCGTTTAAGCATTCCATTTAAACATAAAAGTGCACAAAATGACGACAAATATGCAGCAAGGAACGATTCTGGACGTATTGAAAAGAAAAATGCGCCAGACAAAAGAGGAAATGGAAAAATATAAGGACGAGTGCGAGGAGTATCACAAACGATTACAAGTGGAAATAATGCGGAGAGAAGAAGTAAGAAAACGTGTTTTTAATTCGTGCTGTGATTTTTGTGAAACATTTGTTCCAATGTGCACCTGTGTTGAATTCATATTGGGTCAAAATATGAGAGTTATCAGCAGTCGTGTACTATCTACCTTTAGTGAGTAATGTCCGGCCATACTTAGGTGTGCAGGCAACGTACGCATATTGACCTCTCTTTCGGATTCATCTCGGTATAATCTCTTAGAAAGAGAGGGCAAATACTGATTCTTCCCATCGAAAACTTTATTCACTTCGAGTTTAGTGTTGTTCCTAAAATTGATGATTTTTATGATATCATGATAGGATGGAGGTTTTTTTGAAATCTGTTTTAAAATCGTTTTGTTGGTGCTTGGTTGTCGGCGGTTTCTGTTACACGTAACAGGTTTGGTTGCGTTGGAGGTCGTATACCGGTCTTTTGTGGCACATGTAGAGCGAGCCGGCTGGAATTGTGAAGCTTAACACCCTTTAGTACATTCCTGTTGTTCCGACGTCCTCGAAGGACCGCTGGCGCCGTGAAGGCGTGTCCGACTTACTCGCCGTTATCGCCGTATGACGTAACTCGACAAGCCAGTAATGCTCCTATAGATCATAAACACCTGCAAACAGACTAGAGATTTGAACATATAATATTTTTTTACTTGTTTGATTCGATATAATTGATGACACGGTTGATTCACGCTCTTAAATGAGTGGTTTATAATCTATGCTATGCCGTGTTAGAAATATCTTGTAGAAAACTACACTTCTTATCGTTTTATACTACATCAAACGATGATAAGAAAATGTTGAAATGAGATAGCGTGAAAGACTAATTAGGTACCAAAGAATCAAGCGAAAAACTTACCTTTTAAAATGTATTTTCTGAATTGAAAACTTTTAATAAAACATTTGAGATGGTACTTTTTTGTGTTACGATGTGGGCGTACGCTAACATTGGGAGCTGACATGACGCTATTTAAACACTAATAGTTGAGGTCAAATTTTTAAATCACGCTCATCAGTTAGACGAGTTTTTGTATCACAACGCGTTGGTTAAGTTACTAAATTAGTAATCGATCTATGGGGATAATAGTTAAATATCAAACGAATGAATTAAACACAAGTACAAAATTAGTTAATTTAAGGTTCCTCAGACTGAAGTGTTAAGCAGTTATCAAATAAAGACTCATTAACTTGCATATAGCACTGAAATTATTAGTGCTAGTCCAAGAGCCCGGTTCTACGTTGGACTTGTAACTGATTTGATAGAAATTAATATTTTTAAAACAGAACAGGCCCAAATTTATTTTGATCAAAGATATTGGTTTCATTTTGTTGCACTCACCATGGCATCCAACATTACGGTCCCTTCGCGTGATGGTGTTGTATTACGATTTATTGAGCTTGCAAGGGCTAGTCTTTTGTGTTCGACATTTGTATAGATACAATGCCACCGCCCTAACCGATCCCACAAAATTTAAACAATGTATTTTGACTATCGGTGAAAGTAAATCGAGTACAGGTATATGTCCACCTGAGTTCAAAGTCCATTATCCAATAATTGACATTAACATTCACGAAAATAATGTCACATGCTTTCTCAATCCCAACGATCAAAGAGTAGAGGTCATCGAACTATCCATAAGAGGTTTAACATATCAAATCTAAAATAGAATTAAGTAAACATCCATTCGAATTATGCCCAAAGTTCAAGGTGACGCTTGGCTATAAGTGATCTCTTAAAACATAGCCACGACTAGACAGCTATTTGTCTTGTTGTCCTAACAAAAAATATGTATCGAAATCATAAATTTCTTGTCGAATGAGTCGCTGGAAATGCCAGCCTTTTTATCAAGACACACGTTGTGGCTCCGATAATTGCTGGTAATATCGCGTGTGAAGAAATATATTACTGATTTACTTTGAGAGTCGTATCACAGCTATTATTAGCATCCACGCAATGATGACGACACAGGATAAAAGGAGGAGAAACTGGGACTCGGGTGGGCTTCCTCACGGCAAGGACGCGTGATGTCATGAGCAAGCAGTGGCTGAATATAAATAACGTAACGCAAAACGTTTCCATGTCTTATGGTTAATTCTTGACACGTATAGTGTTTCAACGTTAAACAATGTCTATTGTACATTGACATTCTTACGACCAAAAGTACCTGTGTATGGGTCGCCAACTTTGGAGACGAATATGCCAGTCAATTGACTATGTGGCTTCCAAAACATTTTTGTCGTAACCATCATTTGAATTATCTATTAGTATTGATTTTGCTTTATCTTCACCATCCTTGTATTTCTGGATGACTTCCGTATCAGAATGTGTAAACAGATATCGAAATTGCACAGGAATCCGTACAATTACATGCAACATCGCTATTAATAGCAGTGAGCATAGGTCTACTTATATTTCTAACCTTACGAGTGTCGGTTAGCAAATCGCATTGCAAATTCTTGGAATTTGGAGGATCACAACCTTGAAATCAATGTTTTATAGAACTACAAAATTTACGAAGTTTTAGTTCTAAGAATTTTCGTTCGGGGACTTTAAATGATTGTCACATGATTTCCTGCACTGATTTTTAGTATCTTTTAATTCCAACTTCTGGCTCTTTTGGCTTTCTATAAAAAAGTAAGGTTTTGTTGTCATTAAATGGAGAATATATTGCCAGAAGAGCCATATTTTTTGTAATGTTAAAAACATCAAGTCGTTCCAATAAAAAACATTTTCAAGATTGAATTTAGTGGCAGGTCACTACATGTGTGACAATTTGTTGAAAATATGTTTTGCATTGGTGCAGGCCGAATCCGAAGTGGCGGCCCTCAACCGACGCATCCAACTGCTGGAGGAGGACCTCGAGAGGTCTGAGGAGCGTCTCGCCACCGCCACCGCCAAGCTGTCGGAGGCCAGCCAGGCCGCCGATGAGTCGGAACGGTGAGTCCGACACTTAACATACCGCTAGCTAGTTTAATGGAGGATGTTACACTCACTTTTTATGAGTTGAGATATACTGATAACTTTGAATAGCGACTATATTTTTGTATACAGCTAGGTTCGAATCCTAGTTCAAGATGCCTTAACGAAATATTTTGCAAACGTTTGTGTGATATTAGATGAAAACTGGATCTCTGTTGACATAATGTACAGTACAATAACTGGTTTTTTCGATTTTATAAAGTATCGAATATTCTGAATTTGAAGGAACCATTTTGAATATTACGGTAAACTTAATCACGATCTCAGAAAGCAGTGAATACAGGTATCGGTAAAAACTTTACGTTGTCTGCCAATGTCAATGTGTCTATAATTTTGTCTTTTTACTTTTTTAGTTTAAATGTATGGATTTGTTCATTAATTCGATAATTGGTAACATAAGACAACCGAGTAACGTATACATTAATCTATTGAATGGCTTCTTCAAATTCAGAACTTAATTGGATTACTTATACGAGTTCTATTCCTATATTTTGTTGTAAATACTGATCTCCATAACTGTGTGCATGATTGTTTCTATTGTTTTTATTTTTACGCCCATAACCACCATATTCTTGATAATTACAACTATTTCTACGAGTTCTATCTTTTCTAATCTGTTTCTGTTCAAATTCATGACCTGATTTTCGATGTTTTCTGGAAGTTGTTCATTTTCAACTAAGACGATGAAAAGGAACGATTTTCCGATACATGTTATTTCAAAATAGCCACATAACGAGTGTTTTTATCGATGTTATAACACGCATGTGTTTGACCCCGCACTAACCAGAATACGGAAGGCGTTGGAGAATCGAACCAATATGGAGGACGACCGCGTCGCTATCTTGGAAGCGCAGCTGTCCCAGGCCAAGCTCATCGCCGAAGAGTCCGACAAGAAATACGAAGAGGTGAATGCTTGTCCATGACGCCCAACTCGTATTACAAACGGTCAATCGAAGCTCCTTTAAACGGTCACATTCCATTACGGTATTCCTGTGATGTCACATAAGCCGTCTACGTTAAACGTGCGATGGAATGCGAAACTAAAAGAAACTTCGTTTGACATCAGTGACGTGTTATTATGTGAATTGTCCCCTATGCCACCAAGATTTAGCACATTTTAGCACCGCGGTAAACCCTTGATAATTAAGTTAAAAGTTATCTTTGGACGGGGGATATGTTCTAGGTATATTCAAATTACTGTGACAACACGACTCATGAACCGTTAAATATTAAGTTACATAAAAAGTATAGCCGCTACTTTTTAGTTAATCTATAGCATAATTCATCGCTCTCTAAATAATATATCGAATCGATTTATAATAGCTTTGGTAAATTGGTTGAAGAGTTTTGGTGTCAAGTTGATAAGAATATTAGTAATAACACTAACTGTATTAGATTTATGACTTCTATAACCAGATAATCTAGTCTTGTATTTGAAATAATATCTTATAATTGTATATGTAATGTTCACATTTGTATATTATGTAAGACAACGATTATTTGGTTTTAAATGTTAAAATTCCGAATATTGCAGAAACATATTTATGTTTAGAACGAGGTGAAATGACGAATATTTACGTCATTTCACCATTTCAGAATGCATTAATTTGTAATAATGAGTAAGCATATTTTGTCTTTCTAGTTTGCTGACAGCATCTAGCCTTATGAAAAAAAGTCAGTATGCAATGTTCGGAACATATAACAAAAGCAAATTAAAACCCCTTACTGGCTTTAACTTGCTTTTACCTTTTGTATTGAAACGGGCAATAGAAAAACCATCCACCAACCAGCTCACTATTGCTCGGTTCTCATTATATTTCAGCTGTCCGGTTCCAGGTTGTCGCTTTATATGTTCCTTTCTTGCGTGTTCGTTATTTGCATGTCTTCTAACAAATGGGTTACCCTTGAAAACATCCCTATCAATAGACACCACTTGATCATGTACTAAAGTTGTTTCCGTGGTCCAGCGCCCGTAAGGTCCTCGAGAACAGGTCGTTGGCCGATGAAGAGCGTATGGACGCCCTGGAGAACCAGCTCAAGGAAGCCAGGTTCCTCGCCGAGGAAGCCGACAAGAAATACGATGAGGTCTTTATATGGGAGTTTAGATGTCGTTTGGTTTGGCTTGTCTTGCTTGCAATACGCATGTCATGAATATTTCATACAGATGCCATTTGTTGCATCGAATTGAATAACTACATCATGAGTTTTCCATTCCCAGTGAATGTTTTTGTATTTATCAAAAGGCTGTTCTCAGTTGTTCTGTGAACATGCCACAGTTTTATTGTTCCCGTACTGACCTTTACCAAAATAACTCCGTTGTTGTTTTTGAACATAAAATGATCCCCCAATAAAACCTTTTTCAAATTCAAAATAATCCCTACTAAATGTTAAGGTGTGAATTTCGAAGTGATATTAACAAAACCCCGCAAATTAACTCTTGTGAGCTTGAATTCGAGTTCGTTACGTCATTGAGCAAATAGTCACAAAATGCGACACGATAATTCTCGAAACCAACGTATTATCGTATCAAGATTAGATACCGTTGCTATCTATCTATGATATGTTTTCTTTTGAACATAAGTCATCATGCTTCGACGCCAGATGGCTGGCAAAGCAATAATACGTCCTAATTCCCCTGACATATGACCCTGTATGGTGAAGTGAAGGCAGTCGTAAAAGTCAGCGTCCCAAGAAGGAATCGTATCGCGCCTGATCTTGGTCGGTTGGCCTTATAAGGCTGGACTAGCCTCCTTCGTCGCACATGTTGTATTACATAAGCATTACTTCCATATATGTAGGGCGTACTTGCTCAAGTGTACCGTGACAGACATTAAATCTACGTATTACACACTTGTTTGTTGCTACGAGTAAAATTGTGATGTTTGGTTGTTTAACGTAGTATGGTATCTTCAGGTTGCTCGTAAGCTGGCCATGGTTGAGGCTGACTTGGAGCGCGCGGAGGAGCGTGCTGAGTCCGGCGAATCGTAGGTTTCCAATCCATACTGCTGAAGGGCCACTGCCGCGTTCCGATGCTGACATAGCGCCGAAATAAGAATGACATTATGTACCTAGTTTCCATTGCGCGCCTCCTTCGGTAGTTGTTATTTCGGCGTGTCACGCGATACTCGTCGTTAACGCGGTGGTCCCGACGCGTTGTTTTGCAAGTTTTCGCCAACGTTCTGCATGGTTGTTCATTTGCATTCTTAACATTATGCACAGTAACCCGATTTACCTACATTGGTATTTCTAACATCGGCTCTCACTGTTATTCTTATTGCATGTCCCATTCTAGGTCGCGTTCCAGACGGATGCTGAACAACAGGACATTTAATTAATTTGCATTGTCATGACATTAATACGGTGCTGCCGGCTCATGTTGATTGAAACAGCAGCACTGCTTAATTATAAGGACACGGTGCAGATCAGCGACCCTCGACTCGCACTCGAGCGTCGCTGCTCTCTATCAGACTAAAACAAGGGTTGCCCCATTTCATGGATATTTCTTATGCAAATGTTTAACTATCATGTCCATGTGTCGACTAAACTTCTGTCTTCAGTGTGTGTATTACTTAAACGTGGCTATAGGTTAGGTTGTCAGGAAATATGTGTGGTATAGGGCAATTTTCGTTTTCAGATATGCACCGCATTACACCAGAATTACTGGCCGTATGCGTGCCGCACATATGCAAGCGCACACATCACCTAACGAATACGATAATGCACTAGATAGCACTTAGATAATTATTAATGTTTTATTGAAAAAAGTAATATTTAGAACTAAATGTTTTGGGACAACCCTCGTTTATTTTTTAATTATGTGAGTTCTGACACCGCTCTCGACTCCCCCTGCTTTGTGTGATCCTTTCTGACTTTGTTGTTTGTGTTTTTGCTCAAGTACACTGCTTTGCTTTTTAGTTTTAGCAGGACAACACCAGGATACTTATTTCTGCACTTAACTTACAAATGTCCGCACTTGATAAATACGTGCACACCTGCTACGGACGAAAGTCCATTAACATAAAGTACGAGTCTCAGAAGAGCTCAGTAAACACTATGGTAGTAAGGTTTCCTTTTCTCGAGTACTTTCTACTGGTCACCTAGTAATTTGCAGCCATGTGGCAACTTCGACAAATCATTTAGCTGAAACAAAATAATTTGCACATCCACACTGGCATTTGAAACACAAACGTTGACACAAAGTTGGTCACTTGTATAATAGATGTACGTAGCACTGCACTGCGAAGCGCGTCGAGAGCGGTGCCCGGCTCGGTAGCTTAGTGTTGTGTGTGTGTGTGTGCGTTGGCGTGTACTAACGCTCGGCTGGTAGGTGGCGCGCAAGCTCGTGCTGATGGAGCAGGACCTCGAGAGGGCCGAGGAGCGCGCCGAGCAGAGCGACTGGTGAGTACAGCTTACACACTGGACGACAGATCACGTGACAAACATTAGAAAAGGGCAGCTAAAATTCTGCTTCGTAAATTTCGTCTCAAGATGCAAACGTTGCAGATCTTGATATGAGTACAGCGAGTACGGGTCGGGTAAAAGTATTCGCGAATACATGGCTACAAAATCTGCTATATCGTTCCATTAGAAGCTGATCTCCCATTTTTCGAAAAGCAGATAACCCCACGCGCGTTTGTCTCCCTTTACTCCTCTCTTGACTGCCAAACGTCTTAAGACGAGTTTTTCGAAGCAGAATTTTATGATCATTTTCTAAAGCAAATACATAAGCAAATATATATACGTTTGTAATGTATCCTACTAGATAAACGCACGTCGTCTCGTCTCCAGTAACTGTGTTCAGTTTCACTCATTTTTCTGGCCGAAATTTTGATTACGGTGACTAATGAATTTTAATAATTCCTTAATACGAAACACATGACGATCGATAATTTTCTAAGAACAACCAAAATTCGAGATTCTTGGAACACTCGTAGTCAGTAAAATACCTTTGGCATTAACAGAAACATAAGTTGAAGCTGAGATGATTCCGCACGCTACTGAATTCATTAATTAATTTGTCGAAAATATCGATGCACGATACAATTCTATTGCTAAGCATGTGTCAGTGAAAACGAGAAAGTCTTTACTCGTAGTAATTAAATTGCAAATTAAATCTTATCTGTATGCGTCTGTTTTTTTTACTGATACATGCTGATTAATTGTATAATGTATATATCGTATGTTGCTTAGGCGATGATGATTAAATCGCTACTCGACTTCAAAGTTGTGATTAATAAGAAAGATACGACGAAATTCATAGTCTTTGCAACATTGCATGCTTTATTTGTTAGCTGCTTGATTTTCTTCTAAAGTATAAATTGGTATCATGTTTACTGAAATTGAAGCAACTAGTTAAATAACAATAATCATTCATGATATTTATCATAACAGGCACGCTTAATTTTAATTTTTGTTCTCTGTAAATAGATGTTACACGTTTAAATTGACAAATATGTCGGTCACTGATCAAGTGGCCGTTAGTTAATTGATATTGATTAGAAGTTGTTAAAATTCTAGTTAAATAGAGCAAATAGTTGAACATAATTACTGCACTTATCTTGATGGAATACGTAATAGGTTTTTGAAAAAAAAAAAAAAAATTGCACTTCCCCAAATTAGAACTCCTTCGGTACTAATTACGAAATGTAATTGCTCAAAGTTCCTATAGTATTGATTTATATGGCTCTCCTATTACAGTAGAAGTTGATTGGCCCCTTTTTCTATTTCCCAGCAAAATCGTCGAGCTTGAGGAGGAACTCCGTGTCGTTGGTAACAACCTGAAATCCCTGGAAGTCTCCGAGGAGAAGGTATGTATCTGTGATTTTATACACTCAACTTCAATTTAGGCTAGGAGAAAACAGCTAGACATTCCATCCAAGGATGATAACGAAATGCTGAAATGTATAGATTTGTGCGGTATTATGATGTTATTGATAATGACATTATACCGAATGATGCACCAACCTTTGTAATCCTTTGAAAGGCAGTAAGTTCCCTACATTGTCTTGAACTCCATTCAATGAATAAGGCTAGGCCGTAACAGTTGGACTTCCAAGTAGATGCTAATTGTATGTATGAATCTGATGAACGAAAGAGCGAAGTCTGGAGTGTACCTAACACAATATAAGCGAAGAATAACCAAGTGACATTCTATACAGGCCAACCAACGCGAGGAAGAATACAAAAATCAGATCAAAACCCTCACCACCCGCCTAAAGGAGGTGTGAACTCGAACGAGATTGGTTCATATACGCGAGTGTTTACGTTAGCTTGCCTAACTGCATTCTGCCGCACACCACTAGAGTAGCCTCTCTGTCTGATTTACCATTTAAATTACCAGTATTTTCTACATTGGTGATGGTAAAAAGGACTTGGGGAGTAGTGCGTGTAACTCGTGTTCAGTTTTCCTCCATATTGATATTTCCCTCTTTTTGCTGTTGTGAATGTTTTCTGTCTTTAACGGTTATGCCGCTGTAATATAATTTTAGCAGTTAGTTTTTATCAGTTTAATTTTAGTATCGCGCAGCGTTGTTCGAATAATTCGCAACACTGTGCGATGCCGCATGACTGAGTTTTCGCTGTTTTGTGTTTTTTCGTTAACAAATAATACTCGCAGGCTACGCAAAGGGAAGAGACATACGAGGGTCAAGTAAAAGTGCTGGACGCTCAACTGAAAGAGGTAAAATGTGAACCGAACCGGAGGACTAGTAGATAGACGTGGTTTCGGTTGTAGTTTCGTTTCATGTTCATTGCCATTCAGTGTTTTGGGTTAGTGTGAGTACGTCGTACCTTGAGACACAAAAACGTCAACGTAATAAGATCTGTCTGCTACGATCTCCGTGAACATTTCACTTGATATTTTTGTGTGCTCATAAGTTCGGCTTCGTAAAGGCTACGTTCGTTGGTGTAGGCCCTAGTGTCGAGTGGCTGGCGGCGGTTGGTGCTTCATCTATATATCTATATACAAGACTATCACTTTTTTCTATCCCTGTGTATATTACTTCTATACCTAGCTATAAGTACCTGCCTGTGTTGTGATTGTACGCTTTATTACTTTTAAGTCTTTTAGATTTGCTATAGAAATACTTTCGCATTGTATATCTCCATCTTTGATCCCTGCTTCATTATTACGTTTATTATTTCAGTGCCTTTTATGAGGTAATTTGTTACATGTTTCACTTTATTCTATTTCATCAGGCATCTTTGCAAAAACAATTGCGTTTGTAATATGCAATTTCATAATATCATTTCAATTGCCACTTAATGCAATGTTCAATGCATTTATAATTTCCACTGGCATTAAGTCATTAAATCTTCAATCTTCTGGTAGTTTCTCTAAATTAATTCGTCCAGTTTAAGCTAACTACGGTTTTAGCTGCCTCATTTTCCGGCATTATGTGCCATGATTTCCATAAGGCATGCTTCAGTGTTGCCATAACGTTCTATAATAGAAAAGTGTACAGTCACAACATGGCGGCGGCATGTTGGTGGCTTGCCGTTAGTAATCCGTCCTGTGTGGATAGGCAATGGCGTCTCGCGAGCACGTCGAGGATAAGATCCACAGCCTCTCGCAGAAACTATCGCAAGTAAGTAGTGCTCACTACAAGTGCTCTAGTCGTCTTATAAAACAAAACAATTGTTAAAATTTTAATCAAAGTTAAGTGTAGATCAGATAAATGGCTATCCCAAAATGGGGCAACTGGCATTATTGGGAATAATAAGTTGGTTGTTTTGTTATATAAAAAAAATATGACTAGGTATACTGGGATTACTCATACTTAGTCAAAGTCAAATGTTATCAATTCAGATTAATGTTAGTCATTTTTTTATTTGTAATATTTACGTAAGTATTATTGCCGTAACATGGATTTTATGATACGTGAGACGACCAGCGCATCTTGTTGTTAATATGTTTTATATATTATATTTTCACGTTCATTATTTATAGTTTGGGTAAAATGGTATTTGGTATCTAGTGTTGTAGTTTCACCACTCAGCACTTAGCCGCTTTCGGTAAAGGTAAATGCATGGTGATTGAGCTTTTACTGTGTATAATATCGTTTTTTTTACTACTAAATTGTAAATATTAAATTGTTGTTTTTTTTTGTTATATACCAAAATTAACGAGACTTTAAATTCGGTGCATGCCAGATTAATTATTGTAAAACAGTCTATTTTCTGAGAAGTTAATTTCAATGCTTAGTTTAAAAATATTGTTGCAAAAAATATTTTACCATAGTTTTACAAGTATTGCATTAATTAAAAAAAAAAAAGAAATTAACGAGAGTTTAAATTCGTTGCATGCCAGATTATATTGTGAAACAGTCTATTTTCTGAGAAGTTAATTTAAATACCTGTTGATACTTATATATTTAAAAATACTGTTACAACAAATATTTGACGATAATGATAGTCTTGGATTAATTTATAACCATGATATTTGAAAAAAAGAGATTTTAACAGAAAATAGGCTGTTTGCTTCAAGACCAAAAGTTAAAATAGATATAAAATGATTACAGGCTGAGGCGCGCGCCGAATTTGCTGAGCGCTCCGTGCAGAAACTCCAGAAGGAGGTCGACAGGCTTGAAGGTAATATATCACTTCATTTATATATAAAAATATAAGAAAGTATATAAAATATTGAACAAGAATGTAGCTACTATATTTTATTCAATATATACTATTATTATAACAGTAAAACTTAACATAGTGAATATTGATTACATTTATTGATATTAGTTTTCGAGTTTTCAAGGTTCTCCAGAATTATTACAGAATATACAACGTACAGCAGTTTGGTTAAGTTTAAATTAAAATATTTCACAAGTCAAGTTAAAATAACATGTTTGGAAATAACAAGCTTTGAACATTACGCACTTTTTGACACCATCTCAGCCGTCATTAGATCTGGCTTAACGAGTTCAATAATGCTGTACAATAGATTTGAAAGCTTTTTTTCTGTCATTTCTGCTACAATCTTAAGCTTATTTTTATCTTAATTTCATAGTAACAGTGTTATATTTATTTTTTACTACCACAGAAGTGATTTTGTTGTTGCCTTGCGGTCAATGCACCAAATTATAAAATATTAATTTTCTAAATGCATTGTAGTTACCGTCACAATTTTGGTGCTCGTGACTCAAATTCAATTCTGTGCTATATTTTTTGTTAGCATGACTTTTTAAGTGTCTCCTACTAGAGCTCGAATCTTAGATGTGATTTTTATTTCTGTGATTTGGCATGGTTTTATATCAATGTTGTTTTTGCCTGCGCTGTTTGGTTCAAATGTCAAAATCGGTGAAGACCCGTTGCGTCTGTTATCAAGAATTGATTTTAGATGATCTTATGTTTAACGGCGTCTTAAAAAAATGATGTTTGGACCGAACGGTTGTTTGTTGTGTGTTCCACTGACCGTGGCCTCGTCGACCTTGCAGACGATCTGGTGGCCGAGCGCGAAAAGAGCAAACTCCTGCAGGAGGAGATGGAGGCCACGCTGCACGACATACAGAACATGTGAACACCTCGCCCTCCTGCGCCCTCCGCGCCCTCCGCGCCCGCTGCACTCACTCACACTTTCACAATACTAGCGCACACTCACACCACTCAACTGGAGTTGCTACCGCGAAAATATTAAATTGGCGACTATGCGTGTTGTGCACTGTGAACTAGAGAGAAAGAAGTTTTTATTTAATTGACATATTTTTGAACTTCTTTTATAAATTGGAGGACAACAAACAGTGAGTGCAGCGGGCGCCTAGATGTTATTAGTTATAGAATAATTGCCAGCTGCTTCATAATGTAACTTAAAAAATCGAGTGTTCGCTACGAAGGCACTGCCATGTGCAATTTTTTTTTAATTTCATCCACAAATTACTAATATTTATGTCCGTATAGTTGAAACGTGTAATTTGTTTTATAGTCATTACTTTACGAGCGTGCCTGTTATGTCAATGATCGATATTTATAAATGACGTATGCAGTAATCGCTTCTCTAGCACTTAGCGTAAGGTATAAATGATAATATCGACATTCCAAACGGGGTCCAAAAATGTTATGCATTTTACACTCAACTTAAAAAGACATTAAGCATTATTCTTTAAAGAACTGCACATAGTTTTTGTACAATATTTAAATTGTCTTTGTATCTGTAGAACAAATTAGTCACTGTATTCTGTTTCGATAATTTTATATTTCACTCAAGGGGATAGTGCATACAATGCGTCGTATGCTATATTTTTCATATGCACTGTTTGCAATTTATTATGAACTTAATTTACTTAATGTTAGTGAAGAGATTAGATATTTTTATTCAAGAGTGACGGTAATACAATAAATAATGATATTTATAGGAATATTCTTGCTAAATTGGAAATAATTGATATTCTATGTTTGGAGTATGATTTTTCTCGTGTCATAATTGAGTTTGTTGTTATTTATTTAAATTAATCGATGAATAAATGGCGACTATTCCAAGTTGTAAATGTTCGGCGCGTCGTCGTCGAGTAATTATTAAAGCTGGCAACACCGAGCGCGTAAATAACAGCGTAAAGCGTATATCCACAGATAACTAGTGTCCAGCATGCCTTGTAGTGTGACGATGACGCGTGCTCACTCACCGTAAACGTAACACTAACACGTCCGCGTCCGCACGAACGATACAAATAACGTAGGGAGTCCGTCTTTTTTAATGTTATCGATTAATGAATTGATAGATAAGTTCGTGAAAAATAATTTAATGATTTTTAAGAGTATTCTAATAAAAGTGT